>JAREIS010000123.1:0-1200000 GCA_030060385.1 Muscicapa striata striata
CTAATATCTGAAAGGATGGGATTTCTCCCTGACTAAAAATGCAACCACTTAGAATCCTGGCTACTTTTGGAGATACAATGTCTTCCTCAAAATGGCCATTAAGAAACTGGGAGGTGTGGTTTTTTAGAGGAAAATAGCCAATGTTCGTATCAGGGCAATTGCCCTGAGACTGGGCGTCTGACAGCACAAATTCCGAAGGGTCAGGATTTCTCCTAGACTAAAGATGCCACCACTGAGAACCCTGGCTGTTCATGGAGTGCCAATAACCTCCTCTAAATGTGTTTTACAAAAGTGGTTAAGTGATCTTTATTTCACAGAGAAATAGGCTCTTCTTTGCATGCAGAGGCATGGTCCTGGAACTGGGCTTCAGCCTGCTAAAATTCGAAAGGATCAGGATTTCTCCCCTACTTTAGATGCCAGCCGTTAGAAGCCTGGCTACTTTTGGAGAGACAATGGCTTCCTCCAAACTGCCATTAAGAAACTGGGAGGGCATAGTTTTTTCAGAGGAAAATGGCCAATGTACGTGTCAAGTCCTTGGCCTGAGACTGCGCGTCTGACGGGTATAAACCTGAAAGGGTCTGGATTTCTCCCAGACTAAAGCTGCCACCTGTTAGAATTTTGAATACTTTTGAAGAGACTGTATCTTCCTCCAAAATGGGAATAAGAAACTGGGAGGGTGTGGTTTCGAAGAAAGGAAAATGGCCAATGTACATGTCCAGGGCCCATGCCCACAGTGTGGAAGTCTGGCGGCTAAAATTCCAAAAGGATCAGGATTTCTCCCAGACTAAAGCTGCCACCTCTTAGAAACCCTGGCTACTTTTGGAGAGACAATGGCTTCCTCCAAACTGCCATTAAGAAACTGGGACGGTGTGGTTTTCTTCAGAGGGAAAATGGCCACTGTTCGTATCCATGGCAATGGGCCTGAGACTGGGCCTCTGACAGCTAAAAGTCCGAAAGGGTCAGGATTTCTCCCAGACTAAAGATGCCACAACTTACAATCCTGGCTACTTTTGGAGATAGAATGTCTTCCTCCAAACTGCCTTTAAGAAAATGGGACGGTGTGGTTCTCTTCAGAGGGAAAGTGACCAATGTTCGTATCCAGGGCAATTGGCCTGAGACTTGGCGTCTGACAGCTAATATCTGAAAGGATCGGAAATTCTCCCTGACTAAAAATGCAACCGCTTAGAATCCTGGCTACTTTTGGAGATACAATGTCTTCCTCAAAATGGCCATTAAGAAACTGGGAGGGTGTGGTTTTTTTTAGAGGGAAAATAGCCAATGTTCGTATCCAGGGCAATTGCCCTGAGACTGGGCGTCTGACAGCTCAAATTCTGAAAGGGTCAGGATTTCTCCCCTACTTTAGATGCCAGCTGTTAGAAGCCTGGCTACTTTTGGAGAGACAATGGCTTCCTCCAAACTGCCATTAAGAAACTGGGAGGGCATAGTTTTTCAGAGGAAAATGGCCAATGTACGTGTCCAAGTCCTTGGCCTGAGACTGCGCGTCTGACGGGTATAAACCTGAAAGGGTCTGGATTTCTCACAGACTAAAGCTGCCACCTGTTAGAATTTTGAATACTTTTGAATAGACTGTATCTTCCTCCAAAATGGGAATAAGAAACTGGGAGGGTGTGGTTTTCTTCAGAGGGAAAATGGCCACTGTTCGTATCCATGGCAATGGACCTGAGCCTGGGCCTCTGACAGCTAAAAGTCCGAAAGGGTCAGGATTTCTCCCAGACTAAAGATGCCACAACTTACAATCCTGGCTACTTTTGGAGATAGAATGTCTTCCTCCAAACTGCCTTTAAGAAAATGGGACGGTGTGGTTCTCTTCAGAGGGAAAGTGACCAATGTTCGTATCCAGGGCAATTGGCCTGAGACTTGGCGTCTGACAGCTAATATCTGAAAGGATCGGAAATTCTCCCTGACTAAAAATGCAACCGCTTAGAATCCTGGCTACTTTTGGAGATACAATGTCTTCCTCAAAATGGCCATTAAGAAACTGGGAGGGTGTGGTTTTTTTTAGAGGGAAAATAGCCAATGTTCGTATCCAGGGCAATTGCCCTGAGACTGGGCGTCTGACAGCTCAAATTCTGAAAGGGTCAGGATTTCTCCCCTACTTTAGATGCCAGCTGTTAGAAGCCTGGCTACTTTTGGAGAGACAATGTCTTCCTCCAAACTGCCATTAAGAAACTGGGAGGGCATAGTTTTTTTCAGAGGGAAAATGGCCAATGTACGTGTCCAAGTCCTTGGCCTGAGACTGCGCGTCTGACGGGTATAAACCTGAAAGGGTCTGGATTTCTCACAGACTAAAGCTGCCACCTGTTAGAATTTTGAATACTTTTGAATAGACTGTATCTTCCTCCAAAATGGGAATAAGAAACTGGGAGGGTGTGGTTTTCTTCAGAGGGAAAATGGCCACTGTTCGTATCCATGGCAATGGACCTGAGCCTGGGCCTCTGACAGCTAAAAGTCCGAAAGGGTCAGGGTTTCTCCCAGACTAACGATTGCACAACTTACAATCCTGGCTACTTTTGGAGATAGAATGTCTTCCTCAAAATGGCCATTAAGAAACTGGGAGGTTGTGGTTTTCTTCACAGGGAAAATTGCAAATATTCATATCCTGCGGCCTTGGCCTGAGACTGGGTGTCTGACAGCTAAAATTCTGAACAGATCAGGATTTCTGCCAGACTAAAGATGCCAGCAATTAGAAGCCTGGCTACGTTTGGAGAGACCAACACTACCTCCAAACTGGTATTAACAAACTGGGAGAGTGTGGGTTTTTTTAGAGGATAAGTGGCCAATGTTCGTATCCAGGGCAATGGCCTGAGACTGGGCGTCTGACATCTAATACCCAAAAGGATCGGGATTTCTCCCTGACTAAAAATGCAACCACTTAGAATCCTGGCTACTTTTGGAGATACAATGTCTTCCTCAAAATGGCCATTAAGAAACTGGGAGGGTGTGTTTTTTTTCAGAGGGAAAATAGCCAATGTTCGTATCCAGGGCAATTGCCCTGAGACTGGGCGTCTGACAGCTCAAATTCCGAAAGGGTCAGGATTTCTCCTAGACTAAAGATGCCACCACTGAGAAGCCTGGCTCTTCATGGAGTGCCAATAACCTCCTCTAAATGGGTATTACAAAAGTGGTTAAGTGATCTTTATTGCACAGAGAAATAGGCTCTTTTTGCATGCAGAGGCATGGTCCTGAAACTGGGCTTCAGCCTGCTAAAATTCCGAAAGGATCAAGATTTCTCCCCTACTTTGGATGCCAGCCGTTAGAAGCCTGGCTACTTTTGGAGAGACAATGTCTTCCTCCAAACTGCCATTAAGAAACTGGGAGGGCGTAGTTTTTTTCAGAGGGAAAATGGCCAATATACGTGTCCAAGTCCTTGGCCTGAGACCGCGCGTCTGATGGGTATAAACCTGAAAGGATCAGGATTTCTCCCAGACTAAAGCTGCCACCTGTTAGAATCTTGAATACTTTTGAAGAGACTGTATCTTCCTCCAAAATGGGAATAAGAAACTGGGAGGGTGTGGTTTTCTTCAGAGGGAAAATGGCCACTGTTCGTATCCATGGCAATGGACCTGAGCCTGGGCCTCTGACAGCTAAAAGTCCGAAAGGGTCAGGGTTTCTCCCAGACTAACGATTGCACAACTTACAATCCTGGCTACTTTTGGAGATAGAATGTCTTCCTCAAAACGGCCATTAAGAAACTGGGAGGTTGTGGTTTTCTTCACAGGGAAAATTGCAAATATTCATATCCTGCGGCCTTGGCCTGAGACTGGGTGTCTGACAGCTAAAATTCTGAACAGATCAGGATTTCTGCCAGACTAAAGATGCCAGCAATTAGAAGCCTGGCTACGTTTGGAGAGACCAACACTACCTCCAAACTGGTATTAACAAACTGGGAGAGTGTGGGTTTTTTTAGAGGATAAGTGGCCAATGTTCGTATCCAGGGCAATGGCCTGAGACTGGGCGTCTGACAGCTAATACCCAAAAGGATCGGGATTTCTCCCTGACTAAAGATGCAACCACTTAGAATCCTGGCTACTTTTGGAGATACAATGTCTTCCTCAAAATGGCCATTAAGAAACTGGGAGGGTGTGGTTTTTTTAGAGGGAAAATAGCTAATGTTCGTATCAGGGCAATTGCCCTGAGACTGGGCGTCTGACAGCTCAAATTCCGAAAGGGTCAGGATTTCTCCTAGACTAAAGATGCCACCACTGAGAAGCCTGGCTCTTCATGGAGTGCCAATAACCTCCTCTAAATGGGTATTACAAAAGTGGTTAAGTGATCTTTATTGCACAGAGAAATAGGCTCTTTTTGCATGCAGAGGCATGGTCCTGAAACTGGGCTTCAGCCTGCTAAAATTCCGAAAGGATCAAGATTTCTCCCCTACTTTGGATGCCAGCCGTTAGAAGCCTGGCTACTTTTGGAGAGACAATGTCTTCCTCCAAACTGCCATTAAGAAACTGGGAGGGCGTAGTTTTTTTCAGAGGGAAAATGGCCAATATACGTGTCCAAGTCCTTGGCCTGAGACCGCGCGTCTGATGGGTATAAACCTGAAAGGATCAGGATTTCTCCCAGACTAAAGCTGCCACCTGTTAGAATCTTGAATACTTTTGAAGAGACTGTATCTTCCTCCAAAATGGGAATAAGAAACTGGGAGGGTGTGGTTTTTTTCAGAGGGAATATTGCCATTGTTCATATCCTGGGCCCTTGACCTGAGATTGAGCGTCTGACAGCTAAAATTCGAAATGATCAGGATTTCTCCCAGTCTAAAGATGCCAGCAGTTAGAAGCCTGGCTACTTTTGAGAGACCAACACTACCTCCAAGGTGGTATTAAGAAACCGGGAGGGTGTGGTTTTTTCGGAGGGAAAATGGCCAGTGTACATGTCCAGGGCAATTGCCCACAGTGTGGAAGTCTGACAGCTAAATTCCAAAAGGATCAGGATTTCTCCCAGACTAAAGCTGTCACCTCTTAGAAACCTGGCTACTTTTGAGAGACAATGTCTTCCTCCAAACTGCCTTTAAGAAACTGGGACGGTGTGGTTTTCTTCAGAGGGAAAGTGGCCACTGTTCGTATCCAGGGCAATTGGCCTGAGACTGGGCGTCTGACAGCTAATATCTGAAAGGATCGGGATTTCTCCCTGACTAAAAATGCAACCGCTTAGAATCCTGACTACTTTTGGAGATACAATGTCTTCCTCAAAATGGCCATTAAGAAACTGGGACGGTGTGGTTTTTACAGAGGGAAAATGGCCAATGTTCATATCCAGGGCAATTGCCCTGAGACTGGGCGTCTGACAGCTCAAATTCGAAGGGGTCAGGATTTCTCCAAGACTAAAGATGCCACCACTGAGAAGCCTGGCTGTACATGGAGTGCCAAAAGCCTCCTCTAAATGGATATTACAAAAGTGGTTACGTGATCTTTATGCCAATGTTCGTATCCAGGGCAATTGCCCTGAGACTGGGCTTCTGACAGCTCAAATTCCGAAAGGGTCAGGATTTCTCCTAGACTAAAGATGCCACCACTGAGAACCCTGGCTGTTCATGGAGTGCCAATAACCTCCTCTAAATGGGTTTTACAAAAGTGGTTAAGTGATCTTTATTTCACAGAGAAATAGGCTCTTCTTTGCATGCAGAGGCATGGTCCTGAAACTGGGCTTCAGCCTGCTAAAATTCCGAAAGGATCAGGATTTCTCCCCTACTTTAGATGCCAGCTGTTAGAAGCCTGGCTACTTTTGGAGAGACAATGTCTTCCTCCAAACTGCCATTAAGAAACTGGGAGGGCGTAGTTTTTTCAGAGGGAAAATGGCCAATGTACGTGTCCAAGTCCTTGGCCTGAGACTGCGCGTCTGACGGGTATAAACCTGAAAGGGTCTGGATTTCTCCCAGACTAAAGCTGCCACCTGTTAGAATTTTGAATACTTTTGAAGAGACTGTATCTTCCTCCAAAATGGGAATAAGAAACTGGGAGGGTGTGGTTTTTTTCAGAGGAAAATGGCCAATGTACATGTCCAGGGCCCTTGCCCACAGTGTGGAAGTCTGACAGCTAAAATTCCAAAAGGATCAGGATTTCTCCCAGACTAAAGCTGCCACCTCTTAGAAACCCTGGCTACTTTTGGAGAGACAATGGCTTCCTCCAAACTGCCATTAAGAAACTGGGACGGTGTGGTTTTCTTCAGAGGGAAAATGGCCACTGTTCGTATCCATGGCAATGGCCTGAGACTGGGCCTCTGACAGCTAAAAGTCCGAAAGGGTCAGGATTTCTCCCAGACTAAAGATGCCACAACTTACAATCCTGGCTACTTTTGGAGATAGAATGTCTTCCTCAAAACGGCCATTAAGAAACTGGGAGGTTGTGGTTTTCTTCACAGGGAAAATTGCAAATATTCATATCCTGCGGCCTTGGCCTGAGACTGGGTGTCTGACAGCTAAAATTCTGAACAGATCAGGATTTCTGCCAGACTAAAGATGCCAGCAATTAGAAGCCTGGCTACGTTTGGAGAGACCAACACTACCTCCAAACTGGTATTAACAAACTGGGAGAGTGTGGGTTTTTTTAGAGGATAAGTGGCCAATGTTCGTATCCAGGGCAATTGGCCTGAGACTGGGCGTCTGACAGCTAATACCCAAAAGGATCGGGATTTCTCCCTGACTAAAGATGCAACCACTTAGAATCCTGGCTACTTTTGGAGATACAATGTCTTCCTCAAAATGGCCATTAAGAAACTGGGAGGGTGTGGTTTTTTTCAGAGGGAAAATAGCCAATGTTCGTATCCAGGGCAATTGCCCTGAGACTGGGCGTCTGACAGCTCAAATTCTGAAAGGGTCAGGATTTCTCCTAGACTAAAGATGCCACCACTGAGAACCCTGGCTCTTCATGGAGTGCCAATAACCTCCTCTAAATGGGTTTTACAAAAGTGGTTAAGTGATCTTTATTTCACAGAGAAATAGGCTCTTCTTTGCATGCAGAGGCATGGTCCTGAAACTGGGCTTCAGCCTGCTAAAATTCCGAAAGGATCAGGATTTCTCCCCTACTTTAGATGCCAGCTGTTAGAAGCCTGGCTACTTTTGGAGAGACAATGTCTTCCTCCAAACTGCCATTAAGAAACTGGGAGGGCGTAGTTTTTTTCAGAGGGAAAATGGCCAATGTACGTGTCCAAGTCCTTGGCCTGAGACTGCGCGTCTGACGGGTATAAACCTGAAAGGGTCTGGATTTCTCCCAGACTAAAGCTGCCACCTGTTAGAATTTTGAATACTTTTGAAGAGACTGTATCTTCCTCCAAAATGGGAATAAGAAACTGGGAGGGTGTGTTTTTTTTCAGAGGAAAATTGCCATTGTTCATGTCCAGGGCCCTTGCCCACAGTGTGGAAGTCTGACAGCTAAAATTCCAAAAGGATCAGGATTTCTCCCAGACTAAAGCTGCCACCTCTTAGAAACCCTGGCTACTTTTGGAGAGACAATGGCTTCCTCCAAACTGCCATTAAGAAACTGGGACGGTGTGGTTTTCTTCAGAGGGAAAATGGCCACTGTTCGTATCCATGGCAATGGGCCTGAGACTGGGCCTCTGACAGCTAAAAGTCCGAAAGGGTCAGGATTTCTCCCAGACTAAAGATGCCACAACTTACAATCCTGGCTACTTTTGGAGATAGAATGTCTTCCTCAAAACGGCCATTAAGAAACTGGGAGGTTGTGGTTTTCTTCACAGGGAAAATTGCAAATATTCATATCCTGCGGCCTTGGCCTGAGACTGGGTGTCTGACAGCTAAAATTCTGAACAGATCAGGATTTCTGCCAGACTAAAGATGCCAGCAATTAGAAGCCTGGCTACGTTTGGAGAGACCAACACTACCTCCAAACTGGTATTAACAAACTGGGAGAGTGTGGGATTCTTTAGAGGATAAGTGGCCAATGTTCGTATCCAGGGCAATTGGCCTGAGACTGGGCGTCTGACAGCTAATACCCAAAAGGATCGGGATTTCTCCCTGACTAAAGATGCAACCACTTAGGATCCTGGCTACTTTTGGAGATACAATGTCTTCCTCAAAATGGCCATTAAGAAACTGGGAGGGTGTGGTTTTTTTCAGAGGGAAATTGCCAATGTTTTTATCCAGGGCAATTGCCCTGAGACTGGGCGTCTGACAGCTCAAATTCCGAAGGGGTCAGGATTTCTCCTAGACTAAAGATGCCACCACTGAGAACCCTGGCTGTTCATGGAGTGCCAATAACCTCCTCTAAATGGGTATTACAAAAGTGGTTAAGTGATCTTTATTTCACAGAGAAATAGGCTCTTTTTGCATGCAGAGGCATGGTCCTGAAACTGGGCTTCAGCCTGCTAAAATTCGAAAGGATCAAGATTTCTCCCCTACTTTAGATGCCAGCTGTTAGAAGCCTGGCTACTTTTGGAGAGACAATGTCTTCCTCCAAACTGCCATTAAGAAACTGGGAGGCGTAGTTTTTTTCAGAGGGAAAATGGCCAATGTACGTGTCCAAGTCCTTGGCCTGAGACTGGGCGTCTGATGGGTATAAACCTGAAAGGGTCAGGATTTCTCCCAGACTAAAGCTGCCACCTGTTAGAATCTTGAATACTTTTGAAGAGACTGTATCTTCCTCCAAAATGGGAATAAGAAACTGGGAGGGTGTGTTTTTTTCAGAGGGAATATTGCCATTGTTCATATCCTGGGCCCTTGACCTGAGATTGAGCGTCTGACAGCTAAAATTCGAAATGATCAGGATTTCTCCCAGTCTAAAGATGCCAGCAGTTAGAAGCCTGGCTACTTTTGGAGAGACCAACACTACCTCCAAGGTGGTATTAAGAAACCGGGAGGGTGTGGTTTTTTCGGAGGGAAAATGGCCAGTGTACATGTCCAGGGCAATTGCCCACAGTGTGGAAGTCTGACAGCTAAAATTCCAAAAGGATCAGGATTTCTCCCAGACTAAAGCTGCCACCTCTTAGAAACCTGGCTACTTTTGGAGAGACAATGTCTTCCTCCAAACTGCCTTTAAGAAACTGGGACGGTGTGGTTTTCTTCAGAGGGAAAGTGGCCACTGTTCGTATCCAGGGCAATTGGCCTGAGACTGGGCGTCTGACAGCTAATATCTGAAAGGATCGGGATTTCTCCCTGACTAAAAATGCAACCGCTTAGAATCCTGACTACTTTTGGAGATACAATGTCTTCCTCAAAATGGCCATTAAGAAACTGGGAGGGTGTGGTTTTTTTCAGAGGGAAAATAGCCAATGTTCGTATCCAGGGCAATTGCCCTGAGACTGGGCGTCTGACAGCTCAAATTCGAAGGGGTCAGGATTTCTCCAAGACTAAAGATGCCACCACTGAGAAGCCTGGCTGTACATGGAGTGCCAAAAGCCTCCTCTAAATGGATATTACAAAAGTGGTTACGTGATCTTTATTTCACAGAGAAATAGGCTCTTCTTTGCATGCAGGGCCATTGGCCTGAGACAGGGCTTCGGCCTGCTAAAATTCCGAAAGGATCAGGATTTCTCCAGACTAAATATGCCAGCAGATAGAAGGCCGGGTAGTTTTGCAAAGATCACCACTACCTCAAAACTGGTATTAAGAAACTGGGAAGGTGTGGGTTTTTAGAGGATAAGTGGCCAATGTTCATATCCAGGGCAATTGGCCTGAGACTGGGCGTCTGGCAGCTAATACCCGAAAGGATCGGGATTTCTCCCTGACTAAAGATGCAACCACTTAGAATCCTGGCTACTTTTGGAGATACAATGTCTTCCTCAAAATGGCCATTAAGAAACTGGGAGGGTGCCCTGAGACTGGGCGTCTGACAGCTCAAATTCTGAAAGGGTCAGGATTTCTCCTAGACTAAAGATGCCACCACTGAGAACCCTGGCTGTTCATGGAGTGCCAATAACCTCCTCTAAATGGGTTTTACAAAAGTGGTTAAGTGATCTTTATTTCACAGAGAAATAGGCTCTTCTTTGCATGCAGAGGCATGGTCCTGAAACTGGGCTTCAGCCTGCTAAAATTCGAAAGGATCAGGATTTCTCCCCTACTTTAGATGCCAGCTGTTAGAAGCCTGGCTACTTTTGGAGAGACAATGGCTTCCTCCAAACTTCCATTAAGAAACTGGGAGGGCATAGTTTTTTCAGAGGGAAAATGGCCAATGTACGTGTGTCCAAGTCCTTGGCCTGAGACTGCGCGTCTGACGGGTATAAACCTGAAAGGGTCTGGATTTCTCACAGACTAAAGCTGCCACCTGTTAGAATTTTGAATACTTTTGAATAGACTGTATCTTCCTCCAAAATGGGAATAAGAAACTGGGAGGGTGTGGTTTTTTCAGAGGAATATTGCCATTGTTCATGTCCAGGGCCCTTGCCCACAGTGTGGAAGTCTGACAGCTAAAATTCCAAAAGGATCAGGATTTCTCCCAGACTAAAGCTGCCACCTCTTAGAAACCCTGGTTAGTTTTGGAGAGACAATGGCTTCCTCCAAACTGCCATTAAGAAACTGGGACGGTGTGGTTTTCTTCAGAGGGAAAATGGCCACTGTTCGTATCCATGGCAATGGACCTGAGCCTGGGCCTCTGACAGCTAAAAGTCCGAAAGGGTCAGGATTTCTCCCAGACTAAAGATGCCACAACTTACAATCCTGGCTACTTTTGGAGATAGAATGTCTTCTTTAAAACGGCCATTAAGAAACTGGGAGGTTGTGGTTTTCTTCACAGGGAAAATTGCAAATATTCATATCCTGCGGCCTTGGCCTGAGACTGGGTGTCTAACAGCTAAAATTCTGAACAGATCAGGATTTCTGCCAGACTAAAGATGCCAGCAATTAGAAGCCTGGCTACGTTTGGAGAGACCAACACTACCTCCAAACTGGTATTAACAAACTGGGAGAGTGTGGGTTTTTTTTTTTTTTAAGTGGCCAATGTTCGTATCCAGGGCAATGGCCTGAGACTGGGCGTCTGACAGCTAATATCTGAAAGGATCGGGATTTCTCCCTGACTAAAAATGCAACCACTTAGAATCCTGGCTACTTTTGGAGATACAATGTCTTCCTCAAAATGGCCATTAAGAAACTGGGAGGGTGTGGTTTTTAGAGGGAAAATAGCCAATGTTCGTATCCAGGGCAATTGCCCTGAGACTGGGCTTCTGACAGCTCAAATTCTGAAAGGTCAGGATTTCTCCTAGACTAAAGATGCCACCACTGAGAACCCTGGCTGTTCATGGAGTGCCAATAACCTCCTCTAAATGGGTTTTACAAAAGTGGTTAAGTGATCTTTATTTCACAGAGAAATAGGCTCTTCTTTGCATGCAGAGGCATGGTCCTGAAACTGGGCTTCAGCCTGCTAAAATTCCGAAAGGATCAGGATTTCTCCCCTACTTTAGATGCCAGCTGTTAGAAGCCTGGCTGCTTTTGAGAGACAATGTCTTCCTCCAAACTGCCATTAAGAAACTGGGAGGGCGTAGTTTTTTTCAGAGGAAAATGGCCAATATACGTGTCCAAGACCTTGGCCTGAGATCTGCGCGTCTGACGGGTATAAACCTGAAAGGGTCAGGATTTCTCCCAGACTAAAGCTGCCACCTGTTAGAATCTTGAATACTTTTGAAGAGACTGTATCTTCCTCCAAAATGGGAATAGGAAACTGGGAGGGTGTGGTTTTTTTCAGAGGGAATATTGCCATTGTTCATATCCTGGGCCCTTGACCTGAGATTGAGCGTCTGACAGCTAAAATTCCGAAATGATCAGGATTTCTCCCAGTCTAAAGATGCCAGCAGTTAGAAGCCTGGCTACTTTTGGAGAGACCAACACTACCTCCAAGGTGGTATTAAGAAACAGGGAGGGTGTGGTTTTTTTCGGAGGGAAAATGGCCAGTGTACATGTCCAGGGCAATTGCCCACAGTGTGGAAGTCTGACAGCTAAAATTCCAAAAGGATCAGGATTTCTCCCAGACTAAAGCTGTCACCTCTTAGAAACCCTGGCTACTTTTGGAGAGGCAATGGCTTCCTCCAAACTGCCTTTAATAAACTGGGACGGTGTGGTTTTCTTCAGAGGGAAAATGGCCACTGTTCGTATCCAGGGCAATTGGCCTGAGACTGGGCGTCTGACAGCTAATATCTGAAAGGATCGGGATTTCTCCCTGACTAAAAATGCAACCGCTTAGAATCCTGACTACTTTTGGAGATACAATGTCTTCCTCAAAATGGCCATTAAGAAACTGGGAGGGTGTGGTTTTTTTCAGAGGGAAAATAGCCAATGTTCGTATCCAGGGCAATTGCCCTGAGACTGGGCGTCTGACAGCTCAAATTTCGAAGGGGTCAGGATTTATCCAAGACTAAAGATGCCACCACTGAGAAGCCTGGCTGTACATGGAGTGCCAAAAGCCTCCTCTAAATGGATATTACAAAAGTGGTTAAGTGATCTTTATTTCACAGAGAAATAGGCTCTTCTTTGCATGAAGAGGCATGGTCCTGAAACTGGGCTTCGGCCTGCTAAAATTCCGAAAGGATCAGGATTTCTCCAGACTAAATATGCCAGCAGATAGAAGGCCGGGTAGTTTTGCAAAGATCACCACTACCTCAAAACTGGTATTAAGAAACTGGGAAGGTGTGGGGTTTTTAGAGGATAAGTGGCCAATGTTCGTATCCAGGGCAATTGGCCTGAGACTGGGCGTCTGGCAGCTAATACCCGAAAGGATCGGGATTTCTCCCTGACTAAAGATGCAACCACTTAGAATCCTGGCTACTTTTGGAGATACAATGTCTTCCTCAAAATGGCCATTAAGAAACTGGGAGGGTGTGGTTTTTTTTAGAGGGAAAATAGCCAATGTTCGTATCCAGGGCAATTGCCCTGAGACTGGGCGTCTGACAGCTCAAATTCCAAAGGGGTCAGGATTTCTCCTAGACTAAAGATGCCACCACTGAGAACCCTGGCTCTTCATGGAGTGCCAATAACCTCCTCTAAATGGATATTACAAAAGTGGTTACGTGATCTTTATTTCACAGAGAAATAGGCTCTTCTTTGCATGCAGAGCCATTGGCCTGAGACAGGGCTTCGGCCTGCTAAAATTCCGAAAGGATCAGGATTTCTCCCCTACTTTAGATGCCAGCTGTTAGAAGCCTGGCTACTTTTGGAGAGACAATGGCTTCCTCCAAACTTCCATTAAGAAACTGGGAGGGCATAGTTTTTTTCAGAGGGAAAATGGCCAATGTACGTGTCCAAGTCCTTGGCCTGAGACTGCGCGTCTGACGGGTATAAACCTGAAAGGGTCTGGATTTCTCACAGACTAAAGCTGCTACCTGTTAGAATTTTGAATACTTTTGAATAGACTGTATCTTCCTCCAAAATGGGAATAAGAAACTGGGAGGGTGTGGTTTTTTTCAGAGGGAATATTGCCATTGTTCATGTCCAGGGCCCTTGCCCACAGTGTGGAAGTCTGACAGCTAAAATTCCAAAAGGATCAGGATTTCTCCCAGACTAAAGCTGCCACCTCTTAGAAACCCTGGTTAGTTTTGGAGAGACAATGGCTTCCTCCAAACTGCCATTAAGAAACTGGGACGGTGTGGTTTTCTTCAGAGGGAAAATGGCCACTGTTCGTATCCATGGCAATGGACCTGAGCCTGGGCCTCTGACAGCTAAAAGTCCGAAAGGGTCAGGATTTCTCCCAGACTAAAGATGCCACAACTTACAATCCTGGCTACTTTTGGAGATAGAATGTCTTCTTTAAAACGGCCATTAAGAAACTGGGAGGTTGTGGTTTTCTTCACAGGGAAAATTGCAAATATTCATATCCTGCGGCCTTGGCCTGAGACTGGGTGTCTAACAGCTAAAATTCTGAACAGATCAGGATTTCTGCCAGACTAAAGATGCCAGCAATTAGAAGCCTGGCTACGTTTGGAGAGACCAACACTACCTCCAAACTGGTATTAACAAACTGGGAGAGTGTGGGTTTTTTTAGAGGATAAGTGGCCAATGTTCGTATCCAGGGCAATGGCCTGAGACTGGGCGTCTGACAGCTAATATCTGAAATGATCGGGATTTCTCCCTGACTAAAAATGCAACCACTTAGAATCCTGGCTACTTTTGGAGATACAATGTCTTCCTCAAAATGGCCATTAAGAAACTGGGAGGGTGTGGTTTTTTTTAGAGGGAAAATAGCCAATGTTCGTATCCAGGGCAATTGCCCTGAGACTGGGCTTCTGACAGCTCAAATTCTGAAAGGGTCAGGATTTCTCCTAGACTAAAGATGCCACCACTGAGAACCCTGGCTGTTCATGGAGTGCCAATAACCTCCTCTAAATGGGTTTTACAAAAGTGGTTAAGTGATCTTTATTTCACAGAGAAATAGGCTCTTCTTTGCATGCAGAGGCATGGTCCTGAAACTGGGCTTCCAGCCTGCTAAAATTCCAAAGGATCAGGATTTCTCCCCTACTTTAGATGCCAGCTGTTAGAAGCCTGGCTGCTTTTTGAGACAATGTCTTCCTCCAAACTGCCATTAAGAAACTGGGAGGGCGTAGTTTTTTTCAGAGGGAAAATGGCCAATATACGTGTCCAAGACCTTGGCCTGAGACTGCGCGTCTGACGGGTATAAACCTGAAAGGGTCAGGATTTCTCCCAGACTAAAGCTGCCACCTGTTAGAATCTTGAATACTTTTGAAGAGACTGTATCTTCCTCCAAAATGGGAATAGGAAACTGGGAGGGTGTGGTTTTTCAGAGGGAATATTGCCATTGTTCATATCCTGGGCCCTTGACCTGAGATTGAGCGTCTGACAGCTAAAATTCCAAATGATCAGGATTTCTCCCAGTCTAAAGATGCCAGCAGTTAGAAGCCTGGCTACTTTTGAGAGACCAACACTACCTCCAAGGTGGTATTAAGAAACAGGGAGGGTGTGGTTTTTTCGGAGGGAAAATGGCCAGTGTACATGTCCAGGGCAATTGCCCACAGTGTGGAAGTCTGACAGCTAAAATTCCAAAAGGATCAGGATTTCTCCCAGACTAAAGCTGCCACCTCTTAGAAACCCTGGCTACTTTTGGAGAGGCAATGGCTTCCTCCAAACTGCCTTTAATAAACTGGGACGGTGTGGTTTTCTTCAGAGGGAAAATGGCCACTGTTTATCCAGGGCAATTGGCCTGAGACTGGGCGTCTGACAGCTAATATCTGAAAGGATCGGGATTTCTCCCTGACTAAAAATGCAACCGCTTAGAATCCTGACTACTTTTGGAGATACAATGTCTTCCTCAAAATGGCCATTAAGAAACTGGGAGGGTGTGGTTTTTTTCAGAGGGAAAATAGCCAATGTTCGTATCCAGGGCAATTGCCCTGAGACTGGGCGTCTGACAGCTCAAATTCCGAAGGGGTCAGGATTTATCCAAGACTAAAGATGCCACCACTGAGAAGCCTGGCTGTACATGGAGTGAAAAGCCTCCTCTAAATGGATATTACAAAAGTGGTTAAGTGATCTTTATTTCACAGAGAAATAGGCTCTTCTTTGCATGAAGAGGCATGGTCCTGAAACTGGGCTTCGGCCTGCTAAAATTCCGAAAGGATCAGGATTTCTCCAGACTAAATATGCCAGCAGATAGAAGGCCGGGTAGTTTTGCAAAGATCACCACTACCTCAAAACTGGTATTAAGAAACTGGGAAGGTGTGGGGTTTTTAGAGGATAAGTGGCCAATGTTCGTATCCAGGGCAATTGGCCTGAGACTGGGCGTCTGGCAGCTAATACCCGAAAGGATCGGGATTTCTCCTGACTAAAGATGCAACCACTTAGAATCCTGGCTACTTTTGGAGATACAATGTCTTCCTCAAAATGGCCATTAAGAAACTGGGAGGGTGTGGTTTTTTTAGAGGAAAATAGCCAATGTTCGTATCCAGGGCAATTGCCCTGAGACTGGGCGTCTGACAGCTCAAATTCCGAAGGGGTCAGGATTTCTCCTAGACTAAAGATGCCACCACTGAGAACCCTGGCTCTTCATGGAGTGCCAATAACCTCCTCTAAATGGGTTTTACAAAAGTGGTTAAGTGATCTTTATTTCACAGAGAAATAGGCTCTTCTTTGCATGCAGAGGCATGGTCCTGAAACTGGGCTTCAGCCTGCTAAAATTCAAAGGATCAGGATTTCTCCCCTACTTTAGATGCCAGCTGTTAGAAGCCTGGCTACTTTTGGAGAGACAATGTCTTCCTCCAAACTGCCATTAAGAAACTGGGAGGGTCCAAACTGGTATTAACAAACTGGGAGAGTGTGGGATTTTTTAGAGGATAAGTGGCCAATGTTCGTATCCAGGGCAATGGCCTGAGACTGGGCGTCTGACAGCTCAAATTCCGAAAGGGTCAGGATTTCTCCTAGACTAAAGATGCCACCACTGAGAACCCTGGCTGTTCATGGAGTGCCAATAACCTCCTCTAAATGGGTATTACAAAAGTGGTTAAGTGATCTTTATTTCACAGAGAAATAGGCGCTTCTTTGCATGCAGAGGCATGGTCCTGAAACTGGGCTTCGGCCTGCTAAAATTTCGAAAGGATCAGGATTTCTCCAGACTAAATATGCCAGCAGATAGAAGGCCGGGTAGTTTTGCAAAGATCACCACTACCTCAAAACTGGTATTAAGAAACTGGGAAGGTGTGGGTTTTTTTAGAGGATAAGTGGCCAATGTTGGTATCCAGGGCAATTGGCCTGAGACTGGGCGTCTGACAGCTAATACCCGAAAGGATCGGGATTTCTCCCTGACTAAAGATGCAACCACTTAGAATCCTGGCTACTTTTGGAGATACAATGTCTTCCTCAAAATGGCCATTAAGAAACTGGGAGGGTGTGGTTTTTTTTAGAGGGAAAATAGCCAATGTTCGTATCCAGGGCAATTGCCCTGAGACTGGGCTTCTGACAGCTCAAATTCCGAAGGGGTCAGGATTTCTCCTAGACTAAAGATGCCACCACTGAGAACCCTGGCTGTTCATGGAGTGCCAATAACCTCCTCTAAATGGGTTTTACAAAAGTGGTTAAGTGATCTTTATTTCACAGAGAAATAGGCTCTTTTTGCATGCAGAGGCATGGTCCTGAAACTGGGCTTCAGCCTGCTAAAATTCCGAAAGGATCAAGATTTCTCCCCTACTTTAGATGCCAGCTGTTAGAAGCCTGGCTCCTTTTGGAGAGACAATGTCTTCCTCCAAACTGCCATTAAGAAACTGGGAGGGCGTAGTTTTTTTCAGAGGGAAAATGGCCAATATACGTGTCCAAGTCCTTGGCCTGAGACTGCGCGTCTGATGGGTATAAACCTGAAAGGGTCAGGATTTCTCCCAGACTAAAGCTGCCACCTGTTAGAATCTTGAATACTTTTGAATAGACTGTATCTTCCTCCAAAATGGGAATAAGAAACTGGGAGGGTGTTGGAGAAAATGAGCCAGGAAAATCTTGCAAATATGAATCCTCACCAAGGGACCCTGGGAATATAGAAACTACAAGCGACATAGAAATGAAAGCCGTCTTTGAGATACCAAACCTCAGTTACTAAATAACCAAAAGACAATAGCATGGCCGGCAGAGGATAATCCCCTCCTGATTAAACAATGCCCGCTCCTGGAGAAGCAGGTCCAAAGGCCACAGAAGATCCTCCTAAGGTCCAAAGAGTAGTTTTTAGAGTTTAAAGTGTAACACAGTATGGTAATAGAATGATTCCTATAGGCTGTATGTAAATGCTATAGAATTTGTATCTTGTGTTAGATTGGTTATTGGAAATTAGAATATGCAACATAGGAGAAGATTTATTGTATTGTAAACGGGAAATCGCTCTCTTCGCTCTTCGCTCTTCTCTCTTCTTCTTCTTCTCTTCACTCTCTTTATTCCCTCTCCTCTTCCCCTCCTCTCTCTCACCATCCCCCTCACCTCCACTCTCTTTCTGTCCTGCTTAAGAGCTGTGGCTGGCAGCTCTTAGCAGGACTCTTTTTCACCCACACCCTAATAATAAATCGCAACATAGTAACTAGCTTATAGAGTGCCTGAGTTTGTCCTAGAAGCCGTCCACCGACACAAAGTATTCTACAACTGGCGCCCATACGTGATCTTCGGGCCGTTCGTCTCTTCAGCTGTGGGACACACCTCCGTGGACGGTAACTTAAAAGCTACTTGTACTTATCTTCTCGGTATTGCGAGCACAGCCTGGCGTTGCAGTGCGGCGTTCTTAGCTGGAGCTCCTAAAATATTTCTGTCGAGACAGCCAGCGGGCGAGGGAAGCCGAGCCTTGGGTGGTCTGTCTGACAGCCTCGAGCACGGGCACTGCCGCAGCGCGGTGGTGACTGGAGCTCCTGAGGAGTCTGCCGTGGAAAATCCTCGAGCTCGGAGACACTGTGGATCAGTGTCTCCTAGAGCATAGCGAGGACGTGCCACGTGCAGCGAGCACAGCAGGCGCTGCATAGCATCGTCTGAGCTGCTGCTCAGTGTGTTGGGGAGATCCCGAGCGCGCTACGCTGTTGCCTAGCGACGCATAGAGTGCTGCTCAGAGGGGATCGATATACAGCGTTCTCCGTGCCACGGGACTGCCTGGCCAGCGTCTCTGCAAGGGCCCGGATAAAGGACACTGTATCAGCAATACCGAGGTTAGTACATAATTAAATAATGGGACAGACTCACTCCGCTCAAGAGAGAGCACTCTATAAGCAACTAAAGCATTTGTTAGGTTCCACTCAATATAACCTACCTAAACAGGAGTTAAAAAATCTCTTAGAGTGGACTTTACTTAACTTTCCAGCCGTAGATCGTTCTGAAATCTTTACCAGGGACTTCTGGGATAAAGTGGGGGTGAGGCTTTTTAATCATATTTCCCGCCGGGATATGTCTGCAGCCGAACTAGTCCCGGCTTGTCGCGTGTTAGTGGAGCTATTTGCTGAGAAACAGCAGCCCCCCGCTGCAGCCACCCCCCAGCTTCCTCGGCTCCTCCCCAGCTCCCCGCTCCCGCAGCCTATCCCCGCAATCCCACCCACCGCATCCACCCCTGACCCTGCAACAAGTGTCCCCGCTGTCAGCGACCGATCCTGCTGTGTCCCCCTCCTCCCCCGCGGCCAGAGCCGATCCTGTCCCTTCTTCTCCCTCCATAACCGCCATTGCCACCCCACAGACCCCCCGCCGCCTGCACCACCCTGCGCGATTGTGCTGCCGCCGGTGCCCCCCCGCCCCGGTACGACGGCTGCCCAAGTTCGGATTCCAGGCTCCCAGTATCTGCAGACCCCCACCGCCTCGGTGCCTCAGTTTCCCGTAGCTAGACCGCCTATTACGCCTAGCCTGGACACCACGCCGCTGACCTGTCCGCCTCCCCCCGCCGCGGCAAAGCCACAACCAGCCCCACCGCCAGCCGCCACCATGGTCTCGGGTCCTGCCGCTTCACTTTCACCGCAGCCTCCTGCCTCCGAACTGCCGCGCCCTCCAGCCTTGTTCCTGCCTCCCGTCCCGGCCCCCCCCTACACGGTCCAGCAACCCACGCACGCCAGTGCTACTCGTCTCTTCCCAACCCCTCCCGGACCGAGGCAGCCCGCCATGACCGCAGACAGCACGCTCGACCACATCACACCGGCAACGAACAACGCACATGCACAGGACTCGCCAGCGCCGCCTACACCACCCTCGTCCCTCCCGGCTACTAACACATCGCTCCAGCAATATCCCTCCACCGGAGTCCTTCCACCGGATCTACATTCTCAGCGTGCCGTTGCAAATCCCAGTGCAGTACACCAAGTCCCTGTAGCACCAAGGCCAAACCAGGCACCGAACTTGCCCAGTTCAGCCTTGTTCTCACACCCTAGCACACATATTGTGCAAAACAGAGGGGGAATTGACGGCACAGCACCCACTTTAATAATTACAGGACAATCAGGGAACTATTTTACCCCTGGTAACGCTCTGCCTTTTATGCAAAAGACACCTCCGCTTCAAAATGAGACATTATATCCTAGAAACTCGCTTGAATCAAACCTCCAGAAATATTATGATAATTGTCAGCTGACTGATTGGCAGAGCATTAGGCGAGAAATTTGCAAAGATGAAAATATTGATATTTTAGCCATGCCTGTAATATTCAGCCAGCAGGCGGGTGGCCCTAGAACATGGTCTGCTATTCCATCCCATGAAATTAAGGAATTAAGAAAGGCAATAAGAGATAGTGGAATTTGTTCCCCATATTTCAAACAGCTGCTCAAAAGCATCATAGAAGGACCATACAACCTCATAACATGGGGAAAGGGGTTTGCGTGTGTCTCCATAGGTGCAGGACTCAAGTGGATTCCAGCAAAGAATGTGAAGCCCTACTGTGCCTCAAAGCCTGCTGAAACCTCCACACCAGCCAGTGACCCTGCAAGAAGAAGCCAAGAAGCAAGCACCCAGACCTGAACTGTACAGGACCAACAGAAGAAAGTAATCTGCTGGAAACAGCTCAAGAAGGAAATGGAGTTTTACCGTTTGTGCAGATACATGTTGTTTTTCTTTTTTGTTTTGTTTTATAGTGAATCGTTACCTGTAAATCAACCAAAGACAAATGTCTGGGTTGCTTTAGCCAAGTCTGCAGGCTCTGACACAATATGCCTATCCAACACAAGCCCTGATAAACCTTTTTCATGGAGCTCTGGACAATCAATCATCACTAGCTTCTATTTACCTCAGCTAAGTTCTTCAATTGCACTGAAACAGTTAAACAAATTGGGGTGTTGGCTCAGCAAAGAAGTTAATGCCACTTCAATTGCAATCAGTGACCTACTAACAGATGAAGAAGCAGTCAAACATGCCACTTTACAAAACAGAGCTGCTCTAGATTTCCTTTTACTAGCTCATGGACATGGCTGTGAGGATTTTCAAGGATTGTGCTGCATGAATTTATCAGACCATTCTGTTTCCATTCATAAACAGCTGCAAAATTTAAGAAATTTGGCTGACCAAATCACTACAAACACCCCTTCCTGGTTAGACAGCTTGTTTGAAGGCTGGAGCCTTACCTCTTGGCTAAAGGAACTCTGTAAAATAGGTTTGTTTATTCTAGTGATAATAATTGTAGTTATAATATTTGTACCTTGTATACTTCAGTGTGCACGTCAAGCAATGACCAAGGCAATGTCTAGTATTTTAGTTGTTGAAAGAGAAGGGGGAAGTGTTGGAGAAAATGAGCCAGGAAAATCTTGCAAATATGAATCCTCACCAAGGGACCCTGAGAATATAGAAACTACAAGCGACATAGAAATGAAAGCCGTCTTTGAGATACCAAACCTCAGTTACTAAATAACCAAAAGACAATAGGATGGCCGGCAGAGGATAATCCCCTCCTGATTAAACAATGCCCGCTCCTGGAGAAGCAGGTCCAAAGGCCACAGAAGATCCTCCTAAGGTCCAAAGAGTAGTTTTTAGAGTTTAAAGTGTAACACAGTATGGTAATAGAATGATTCCTATAGGCTGTATGTAAATGCTATAGAATTTGTATCTTGTGTTAGATTGGTTACTGGAAATTAGAATATGCAACATAGGAGAAGATTTATTGTATTGTAAATGGGAAATCGCTCTCTTCTCTCTTCTCTCTTCTTCTTCTTCTCTTCACTCTCTTTATTCCCTCTCCTCTTCCCCTCCTCTCTCTCACCATCCCCTTCACCCCCACTCTCTTTCTGTCCTGCTTAAGAGCTGTGGCTGGCAGCTCTTAGCAGGACTCTTTTTCACCCACACCCTAATAATAAATCGCAACATAGTAACTAGCTTATAGAGTGCCTGAGTTTGTCCTAGAAGCTTCCAAAGTGGGAATAGGAAACTGGGAGGGTGTGGTTTTTTTCAGAGGGAATATTGCCATTGTTCATATCCTGGGCCCTTGACCTGAGATTGACGTCTGACAGCTAAAATTCCAAATGATCAGGATTTCTCCCAGTCTAAAGAGCTGCCACCTCTTAGAAGCCTAGCTACTTTTGGAGAGACCAACACTACCTCCAAGGTGGTGTTAAGAAACTGGGAGGTGTGGTTTTTAGGAGGAAAATGGCCAGTGTACATGTCAGGCATTGCCACAGTGTGTGGAAGTCTGACAGCTAAAATTCAAAAGGATCCAGGATTTCTCCCAGACTAAGCTGCCACCTCTTAGAAACCCTGGCTACTTTTGGAGAAGCAATGGCTTCCTCAAACTGCCTTTAATAAACTGGGACGGTGGATTTCTTCAGAGGGAAAATGGCCACTGTTCGTATCCAGGGCAATTGGCCTGAGACTGGGCGTCTGACAGCTAATATCTGAAAGGATCGGGATTTCTCCCTGACTAAAAATGCAACCGCTTAGAATCCTGACTACTTTTGGAGATACAATGTCTTCCTCAAAATGGCCATTAAGAAACTGGGAGGGTGTGGTTTTTCAGAGGAAAATAGCCAATGTTCAGTATCAGGGCAATTGCCCTGAGACTGGGCGTCTGACAGCTCAAATTCCGAAGGGTCAGGATTATCCAGACTAAAGATGCCACCACTGAGAAGCCTGGCTGTACATGGAGTGCCAAAAGCCTCCTCTAAATGGATATTACAAAAGTGGTTAGTGATCTTTATTTCACAGAGAAATAGGCTCTTCTTTGCATGCAGGGCCATTGGCCTGAGACAGGCTTCGCCTGCTAAAATTCGAAAGGATCAGGATTTCTCCAGACTAAATATGCCAGCAGATAGAAGGCCGGGTAGTTTTGCAAAGATCACCACTACCTCAAAACTGGTATTAGAAACTGGGAAGGTGTGGGTTTTAGAGGATAAGTGGCCAATGTTCGTATCCAGGGCAATTGGCCTGAGACTGGGCGTCTGGCAGCTAATACCGAAAGGATGGGATTTCTCCTGACTAAAGATGCAACCACTTAGAATCCTGGCTACTTTTGGAGATACAATGTCTTCCTCAAAATGGCCATTAAGAAACTGGGAGGGTGTGGTTTTCTTCAGAGGAAAATGCAAATTTCATATCCAGGGCAATTGCCTGAGACTGGGGTCTGACAGCTAAAATTCGAAGGATCAGGATTTCTCCTAGACTAAAGATGCCACATTAGAACCCTGGCTACGTTTGGAGAGACCATACTCCTCAAACTGGTTTAAAAACTGGGAGATGTGTTTTTTCAGAGGAAATGGCCATTTGTATCCAGGGCAATTGGCCTGAGACTGGGCTCTGACGCTAATAATCCGAAAGGATCGGATTTCTCCTGACTAAGATGCACCCTTAGAATCCTGGCTACTTTTGGAGATACAATGTCTTCCTCAAAATGGCCATTAAGAGGCCATTAAACTGGGAGGTTGTGGTTTTCTTCACAGGGAAAATTGCAAATATTCATATCCTGCGGCCTTGGCCTGAGACTGGGTGTCTGACAGCTAAAATTACTGAACAGATCAGGATTTCTGCCAGACTAAAGATGCCAGCAATTAGAAGCCTGGCTACGTTTGGAGAGACCAACACTACCTCCAAACTGGTATTAACAAACTGGGAGAGTGTGGGATTTTTTAGAGGATAAGTGGCCAATGTTCGTATCCAGGGCAATGGCCTGAGACTGGGCGTCTGACAGCTAATACCCAAAAGGATCGGGATTTCTCCCTGACTAAAAATGCAACCACTTAGAATCCTGGCTACTTTTGGAGATACAATGTCTTCCTCAAAATGGCTATAAAGAAACTGGGAGGGTGTGGTTTTTTCAGAGGGAAAATAGCCAATGTTCGTATCCAGGGCAATTGCCCTGAGACTGGGCGTCTGACAGCTCAAATTCCGAAAGGGTCAGGATTTCTCCTAGACTAAAGATGCCACCACTGAGAACCCTGGCTGTTCATGGAGTGCCAATAACCTCCTCTAAATGGGTATTACAAAAGTGGTTAAGTGATCTTTATTTCACAGAGAAATAGGCTCTTCTTTGCATGCAGAGGCATGGTCCTGAAACTGGGCTTCAGCCTGCTAAAATTCCGAAAGGATCAGGATTTCTCCAGACTAAATATGCCAGCAGATAGAAGGCCGGGTAGTTTTGCAAAGATCACCACTACCTCAAAACTGGTATTAAGAAACTGGGAAGGTGTGGGTTTTTTTAAAGGATAAGTGGCCAATGTTGGTATCCAGGGCAATTGGCCTGAGACTGGGCGTCTGTCAGCTAATACCTAAAAGGATCGGGATTTCTCCCTGACTAAAGATGCAACCACTTAGAATCCTGGCTACTTTTGGAGATACAATGTCTTCCTCAAAATGGCCATTAAGAAACTGGGAGGGTGTGGTTTTTTAGAGGGAAAATAGCCAATGTTCGTATCCAGGGCAATTGCCCTGAGACTGGGCTTCTGACAGCTCAAATTCTGAAAGGGTCAGGATTTCTCTAGACTAAAGATGCCACCACTGAGAACCCTGGCTGTTCATGGAGTGCCAATAACCTCCTCTAAATGGGTTTTACAAAAGTGGTTAAGTGATCTTTATTTCACAGAGAAATAGGCTCTTCTTTGCATGCAGAGGCATGGTCCTGAAACTGGGCTTCAGCCTGCTAAAATTCCGAAAGGATCAGGATTTCTCCCCTACTTTAGATGCCAGCCGTTAGAAGCCTGGCTACTTTTGGAGAGACAATGTCTTCCTCCAAACTGCCATTAAGAAACTGGGAGGCGTAGTTTTTTTCAGAGGAAAATGGCCAATGTACGTGTCCAAGACCTTGGCCTGAGACTGCGCGTCTGACGGGTATAAACCTGAAAGGGTCTGGATTTCTCACAGACTAAAGCTGCCACCTGTTAGAATTTTGAATACTTTTGAAGAGACTGTATCTTCCTCCAAAATAGGAATAAGAAACTGGGAGGGTGTGGTTTTTTTCAGAGGGAATATTGCCATTGTTCATGTCCAGGGCCCTTGCCCACAGTGTGGAAGTCTGACAGCTAAAATTCCGAAAGGATCAGGATTTCTCCCAGACTAAAGCTGCCACCTCTTAGAAACCCTGGCTACTTTTGGAGAGACAATGGCTTCCTCCAAACTGCCATTAAGAAACTGGGACGGTGTGGTTTTCTTCAGAGGGAAAATGGCCACTGTTCGTATCCATGGCAATGGGCCTGAGACTGGGCCTCTGACAGCTAAAAGTCCGAAAGGGTCAGGATTTCTCCCAGACTAAAGATGCCACAACTTACAATCCTGGCTACTTTTGGAGATAGAATGTCTTCCTCAAAACGGCCATTAAGAAACTGGGAGGTTGTGGTTTCTTCACAGGGAAAATTGCAAATATTCATATCCTGCGGCCTTGGCCTGAGACTGGGTGTCTGACAGCTAAAATTCTGAACAGATCAGGATTTCTGCCAGACTAAAGATGCCAGCAATTAGAAGCCTGGCTACGTTTGGAGAGACCAACACTACCTCCAAACTGGTATTAACAAACTGGGAGAGTGTGGGTTTTTTTAGAGGATAAGTGGCCAATGTTCGTATCCAGGGCAATGGCGTGAGACTGGGCGTCTGACAGCTAATACCCAAAGGATCGGGATTTCTCCTGACTAAAAATGCAACCACTTAGAATCCTGGCTACTTTTGGAGATACAATGTCTTCCTCAAAATGGCCATTAAGAAACTGGGAGGGTGTGGTTTTTTCAGCGGGAAAATAGCCAATGTTCGTATCCAGGGCAATTGCCCTGAGACAGGGCGTCTGACAGCTCAAATTCCGAAAGGGTCAGGATTTCTCCTAGACTAAAGATGCCACCACTGAGAAGCCTGGCTGTTCATGGAGTGCCAATAACCTCCTCTAAATGGGTATTACAAAAGTGGTTAAGTGATCTTTATTTCACAGAGAAATAGGCTCTTCTTTGCATGCAGAGGCATGGTCCTGAAACTGGGCTTCAGCCTGCTAAAATTCGAAAGGATCAAGATTTCTCCCCTACTTTAGATGCCAGCCGTTAGAAGCCTGGCTACTTTTGGAAGACAATGTCTTCCTCCAAACTGCCATTAAGAAACTGGGAGGCGTAGTTTTCAGAGGAAATGGCCAATATCGTGTCCAAGTCCTGGAGGGTGTGGTTTTCAGAGGAATATTGCCATTGTTCATATCCTGGGCCCTTGACCTGAGATTGAGCGATCTGACAGCTAAAATTCCGAAATGATCAGGATTTCTCCCAGTCTAAGATGCCAGCAGTTAGAAGCCTGGCTACTTTTGGAAGACCAACACTACCTCAGGTGGTATTAAGAAACCGGGGAGGTGTGGTTTTCGGAGGAAAATGGCCAGTGTACATGTCCAGGCAATTGCCCCACAGTGTGGCAAGTCTGACAGCTAAAATTCCAAAAGAAGTCAGGATTTCTCCCCAGACTAAAGCTGTCACCTCTTAGAAACCTGGCTACTTTATGAGAGACAATGTCTTCCTCCAAACTGCTATTAAGAAACTGGGAGGTGTGGTTTCTTCAGAGGAAAGTGGCCACTGTTCGTATCCAGGGCAATTGGCCTGAGACTGGGCGTCTGACAGCTAATATCTAGAAGGATCAGGATTTCTCCTGGTGGTTGTGTTAGTTGCCACTAGGGTGCTGAAGCCCTGGAAATGGAGAAATTTGTCATTTTTGGGAGTTCTGATGGTTCAAAGTGCCTTCCCTGTGTTACAGCAGCCAGAGTGTCTGTTGCTGCTGTTTCGCACCTGAAACATAAGATCCTTCCATTCCAGAAGGGACATAACAGTGGTTGCCATGACAGTTGTGTCAGGTACCTTGATTAAAAAGGTTGTGCCTTCTGACACCTCTGTCCGTGTGTGTTGATTTCTTGCTTGATAACAGGGTTTTTTTGTTGTTGTTTTTATTTTTTAAAGGAAGATAAGAACTGGAATCACTTGATTCAGGATGCTCAGAAAGAGGCGCCATTATTAGGACAACAGAAAAAATTACAAGAAAGAGGCTCTGAGGATTTTGAAGCTCAGGCCACCAGGACAGCCCCCAGCCAAAGGAGGGACGATGACATCTCCTGTGGTGCAGGCTGGTTCTTCCAGTGGCAAGAGGAGTGAGCCTGGAAATTCTGGGAACAGCCCACGGGAGTTTGCTGCTGGCCCTGGCCATGCAGTGCCCCAGGGAAGCCGAGGCCCACACAGCCTGCAGGGACTCCAGCTGCAGATTCCAACAGGAGCAGTGCTCCTGCATCCATGGGAGCTCCAGCTGCAGATTCCAACAGGAGCAGTGCCCCCTGCATCCATGGGAGTTCCAGCTGCAGATTCCAGGAGGGCATTGCCCCTGCATCCATGGGGGCTCCAGCTGCAGATTCCAGGAGGAGCAGTGCCCCTGCATCCATGGGAGCTCCAGCTGCAGATTCCAATAGGGGCAGTGCTGCTGCATCCATGGGAGCTCCAGCTGCAGATTCCAGGAGAGGAAGTGCCCCTCCATCTATGGGGGCTCCAGCTGCAGATTCCAGGAGGAGCAGTGCCTCTGCACCCTCAGGAGCTCCAGCTGCAGATTCCAGGAAGAGCAGTGCTGCTGCATCCATGGGAGCTCCAGCTGCAGATTCCAGGAGGGGCATGCTGCATCCATGGGAGCTCCAGCTGCAGATTCCAGGAGGGCAGTGCCCTGCACCCTCAGGGGCTGCAGCACTTGCTGCCATTGCAGAGAAACCACGGGACCCAAGGGTGGCAAGCCTGGCCAGTCGAACTGAAGCCAAAGGCAAGGAGCAGCCCTTGAAAGGTCATCGGTCAGCCCAGAGCAACCCAGGAGCAGCAGCACAGCACAGCCTGGGTGTGTCCTCAGCTGCCAGGGATCAGATTTGCAGAACAGAAAATGCCAAGAAGGCCCAGCAAACAGCAGGGCAGTGCAGTGTGCTTCCCACAGCCCCTCACACAGCTCAGCACGAGGCTGAGCGGAGAGCAGCTGTGCCCAAAAGCAGTTCCAAAGCCCCCAGTGAAGGAGGTCAGAGCAGCAGCAGTGAGTGGAACAAAGACTCTCGTGGTTTATCAAGGAGACCATCCCAGGAAGCACCAGGGAACACAGACTCAGGCTCTGCCAAGAGAAGAAAGATCTTTCCCTGACTTTACTATTGGCTCATTACTGAAAATCTGTTCCCAGATTTGTCTAGCAAGGACTGTATTTTAAATTATTTAGCACAACTGGAACTCCCTTTATATTGGTACCACTACTATCAGTAGATCTCTTTCCCATCCTGTCCCTAATTGTGAAGGGATTTCATACCTGACAGATGGTACCTTTGAGGTTTTGAAAGAAGAAGTTGGGTAGCTGCATTGCTTGGAAGAGCAGTGGGTTTAGTCATCTAGGAAGCTGAGGTTGTAAATGTTTAACGTTGTATATTTGTACAGTATACAGATTTATTTTAAGATATTTGGCAAATACATAGCTTCTTGTTTCCTTGTGTAAATGCTAATTTCTTAGAGGTGAAATTTTTTATGAAGAACCAAAGTAAAGCAAAACAAAACCCAAGAACCCAACCCCAAAATCCAAAAGACAGACTTCCCTTTGCACTAATATGTCTAATTTATTTCATAGCAAAACTGAATGTTGAAGTTGTGGTAGCAGGGGTTCTTGCTCATGCTCCACTACTGCCTCAGGGAAGAGTGAGGCAGATGTACATTGGTTGAATGGAGAGAATTCTGCTTATTTTGTATATTTTATTGCCTGTTTTTATAGGAACACAAGAGTTTTTGTTTATACAAATGTGCCTTGAGTTTTGCTCTTGCTGCTGCTCTATCAGTTGGAATCCCTTTCTTGTTGCAGTGGCAACACAATCTGCAGATTCAAAGCTGTCAGGTCTATTTGGTCCCACTGTGTCCTTGTGAGGAGGAATCAACAGCACTGTGGAATCTTGGTCTGAGATGTAGTTAACAGTTATTGGTAATATCACTCGAGTTGCTTTGTACAGAGCTTTTGGAGATCTACAGGGATAAAAAGGGCAGGTAGATCTTTCTACTTTTTTTTTTTTTCTAGGTGTTACTGTTGGATTCTTTCCACTGTGCTGATGAGGACTATGCAGTCACTAAAAGAGGATGGCTAAAATCCAAATTATTTATAAGAAAACCTTCCTCACGTCATAACATTTCGCAATAAAAGTGGAATTATTTCTACTAAGAATTCCTTTGGGTCACTGTGAAGTATCACTTTTGTTTTGTATGTGTCTCAGAAGGTGAAGAGCAGCATTTCACAGGCAGTGAGTTTTGTCTGAGAGTGCAGGGCTCAGGGAACAGAGGAGCTGCAGGGTTGGCAGCAGTTGGGTACATGGAGGTGTGTGCTCAGGGAGTGTCCTGCTGTCCCTTGTCACAGCATTGTGGCAGTGGCTTTGTTTTAGTCATAACCCTTAGTTCCATTTTGGTTACTGCAGGGATAATTCCAGCTCTGTCCTTGGAACCCACTGCCAGGCAGGGCAGCTCAGGGAGGCACCAGTGCCTTACTCTGCCAAGCACCAGGTGCTGCTTCAGGCTGTCATTGCCAGGAAAACTCTGCTCCCCAATGCATCCACACCCAGAACAAGCTGCTTTACTGGTTGGAGCTGCCTTGAAGTGTGTGGGGAGGCTTTTATTGCTGGCTGGGCCTGTCCAGCTCCTTGTGCTGTGCAGGGCTGAGTGTTTCAGTGTAATGGGGAGAATCTGGGGGATCCCTGTGAGGTGAGATCAGCATCTGTGCATTGTTCAGCTTCAGTTATTTGTTCTGTTGCATTCTGAATCCTTCAGTGACCCCTGACTCCTCCTGGCAGCTCTGTGTGCCCTTCTCCAGCTGCTGTGACCCTTGTGAGGCTGCTGAGTGACTCTGACCTTAACAAACTGGACATTTCAGTCACTCCCCATCACAGGCTCCACACCCTGTGTGTTATTTCCCTTTATGTTAATAGGAATATTTAAAAACTGTCATCTTCCAAGCCCCTTGGCTCTTGTTGGCAGGGCTGTGCTGCCCTGCCTGCTGTTTGTACTTAGCACATTAAGAGGCTGCTGCTCTGCAAACCCCAGGGCTGTGGAAGCCATTTGGACTGTCTTGATGTAAATAAAGTGAAGCTGGCAACAAAATGAATGAGGGAATGCTTTTCTGGTTAATAAATGCAATTTGGTCACAAGAATGTTTCTGTGAGACTTTTAGTTTTCTTTCTCCTTAGTCTGCATTTCAGAACTGAGAGCAGTACTTGCCACTTGCTGGAAGGAATTTTGGTTTAACATTTCATTTTTGTTGTACTCTCTAATGCCTGTGTTTTCCCATAAATCATCTTTGAGGTGTGTTCAGTGGCTCAGACCTTTTTGCTGGTTTAATACTAGATTTATCTGACTTAAGTTGTCAGTCTTCAGCAGTAGATTATTGCTGCCATGTCAGTCTGTATCATTAGTCCTGGGTTTGTCAATAAAAAAATGCCTGGGTTTTTGCACTTAAAACACTTTCCCTCTTCACAAACCACTCAGAGTAGGTCTGTACCTTTTAGCTTTTTCTCCTGTTGTTTATACCAAGCAAAATCCAATCCAAAGCACACTTCTCAAATCTGCAATGAGGAACAAACAGATCAGGTACAATTTTCATAAATTCTCTGCTGTTCCCACTGTGTGGTACAAAGTGCTGAGTAGTGATGGGCAGTCAGTGTGTAAGCTGTGAGTAGACTCACTGTAGTTATTTGTAACTCCTCAGAGCTGGTGGCCCTTGCAGGAGGCTTTTCAGTGGTTACTGAGTGTTTGGAAAAAAGTTGGAAAAGTCAGTAAAGAAACATACTCAACCCTTTGGAAGAAGCAGTGTCCAGGTTTTTAGAAGGTTTCCAAGCTTGGAGTTTAATTCTCAGTGTAAAGCCAGTCTGTGTCTTCTTGGGAAGGAGGGAAAAGTGCTGCTGCTTCTAAGTGCTGAACTGTTTTGTTAAGGGTTTTTCAGAGTGTAGAGATTTTTTTTTTTTTTTTAAATTTATTCTTTGTACACAAAAAAGGCTTTGCAGTAAATGTGAGGTATAACTGTGGTTATTCCTTTTTCCTCTAAGGTTTGCTGTAATTTCCATGTCCTTACTCCCAGTCATGGTGATGTGGGAGCAAGGCAGGCACTTGTCTGGTCTGTTCCTTAGCTCTGGGTCACTGTGCCCTGTGCTGTGCTGTCTCTGGGGCACCAGAGGGAAACCAGCAGTTTTCCAGCAGCATTATCCACTCTGGGAAGTGCAGGAGGGATGTGTTGACTCCTTGGTGGGTGGGCTGAGAGCTGGAGAGGCCAAGGATTGCGCTTGGCTTTCTCAAGAGCTGTGCCAGGCTGCTGTGAGGATGTGAGGAACATCAGCCCTTCCCTCTCCCTCTCCCTCCCAGTGCTGGTGGGACCATGAGTTCTTTCAGTGCTGCCTCCTGGGGCAACAAATTAGCAGCTGGGTCTAATGAGAGGTGCAGACTGTCAAGGCACTTCTGCCCCTGCTAATCCATGGAATGGGAATAGCCCCCACCCCTGCTACACTCATGTGGAGGAAGCACAGAGCAGCCTGAGCTTCCAGAGCACACAGAATTTGTGACAAAATACATCAATTGTGGCTAAACAACATTCCTAGTGAACACCTGAAAAATAACATGGTACCCTAGTAATTCCAGAGCTGACTTTTGCTTTTTGGCAGCCTCTGAAGCATGGTGAGAAGGCAGAGACCAGAGCAGCCAGAACTGGAGCTGGGCTGTTCATTCACAGCAGTCCTGTGGATGAGCAGAACCACGGTCCTAAAACTGTAAGAGCTCTCTCCATTGTGCATGAATAAATGATGGCTGAAATGATTGCTGGATTGTAAATGGAATTTATAATGTTAATGATATAATACAGGCTATTGCCTCAAATGGGTCTCCTTTCTTGTCTTTTTAAGCTGCTTGGAAAGGAGCCCAGTGCTTTATTCTTTAGTGCAAATAAATGTAAGCTAAGCAGCCTTGTACATTGAATATCTCTGACATGAGACCTCCTGGCCATATGTACCTGTCTGCTGCTCGTTTGCCACCAACTCCCAGGAAAAGCAGGATAGAAATGAAGGTGGTGTGAGAGCACATTACAGCTGCTATTGCAAAACACAGAAAACCTGAGTTTATAGTCTGCTGCAGCTGTGCAAGGTTGCCACTGATTTCACTGTTGCATGAAGCAAGAGCTCTCATTGCTACAGAGAACCCCCATCAGTTTCCCCTCTATTTCAGCCCCTGGAGTGACACAGTGGGGTCAGGATGGAGCTTTTGGAGCCTGGTGTTGTCACAGTCAGGTGGTGAAAATGGGTGGGTTTAGGCTTTCCTCACACGTTTCACCCTGCAGTGAAACTTGTTACAACACGAGTTTCAAAATGCCAAAGGAGCCTTCTGGAGGTCTGAAGCTTTTCTCTGCAACTCAAATCAAGGTGTGATTTTTAGCCATTTTCTGTGTGATTGTGGCCAAACTCTCCAGCTCTCAGCCAGAAGGGCTGAGAACATGTGGATATAAAGCTCTTCAAAACCCAGCTCTGCTCTTATTTCTGAGCAAGAACACCCAGCTCCTCTATTCTTTGTTTTATTTACATTTGAGGCTTCTCATAGAAACCAGTAACAGGGCAGTGAGACCATTTTATTCCCATTAAAAAGCATTGGTTTTCTCTCTCCTCCAGCCTCTGCAGAGCTCCTCACGAATCACTTGCAGATGAGATGTCTGCTGCCTCATCTTTAAAAAATAACATACCTGGGAACTGCCAATGTCTCCATCTTCCAGGAGCTGCAGGTTTAACATTTTACCTGGCAAGTGAGCAAATGTGCATCAGGAAGGTTTTTGTTGCCTTGAGGCTTTTGGTTGTTTAGATTTCTCAGAACCCTAAATAGTTAAAATCAGAATAGAATTTGTGGTAAACAAGAAATATCAAAAGCTCTACTTGTGCTGTTTGGAGAGGTCACATTTTGCAGACAGAAGTGTAATTTAAAAACTTTTCCACACGAATCAAATGCCAGTGACAGGATGCACATGGAGCCTCTTGAAAGAGCATAAGTGGCTTTTCTCAGAAAGAGAAGTACCTTTTGGTTAACCTTTCCACAAGTATCAAGCTCATTGGACAACTTCTCCCATTTGGAAGCATTAACTGATGTACAAAACTTCTGCCTTAAAGAAGATGAACTTTGGGATCTGTGGGTACTTGCAGTGATGGTTTCTCTGTAATTTCAATAATGCTCTGTTCTCTTAGTGCAGACACCAGTGCTAACAGATGTCTGCAGTTAACGGGTCTTCAGTGCTGAAGCTTTCAGAAGCTTTAAATTGTTTTCTTGAATACTAAGTGTAAGTTTTTTGTGAGAGGTTTTTCTTCTGCCTTGCAGTGGTTTGCATTGTGTGACTCCAAGTTCTATGTGTGACTATTCTGTGATGCTAAAACCCCAAAACCAAACAGCCAACACCCAACCAACCAGGAGCAAAGCCCCAAACCTAGAAAAGTCAAGTGTAGTTTTCAGCAGCCTTCATTCCTGGACTGCTCTGAGCTTTGTTGTGCCCTTCTGAGGTTATTTTCTATAGGAATTTGGTGCTGCTGCTTGGCACGTTCCTGCAATAAAAGTGTGTATTTGCAGGGAATCTGCTGGGTGCAGAGTTTGTCTGGCTTTATGAAGTAGTAAATTTTCTGTTGCTTAATCTAATATTCTAGAGGAAAATAGTAGTGCAGGGAAAGGAGAATGTTGCTTCACCCTCCAGAAGTGCCAGAAGAGACCTTGATCTTGTTACAGTCTTTGCTATTACTTGTAAGAACAGTAACATATGAGGATTTTAAGGGCTGCTGCAGTCAGAAAGGACCAAGAAAAGAGTGAGTGTCGATACCAACAGAGAGCAGCCAGCTGTTCTGAAGCCAGGGAGGCAATGCTGGGGCCAGCCTGCTGCCTCAAGGATCAAATCAGGATGAGTTGAACTCTTTACTTTCTGGTGGATTAACTAAGCCAGTGCTCTGCCTCTGTGATGTTAAATCCTCCTCAGAATGTGTGTTGCTCTTTGAAGTGACAATATCCACCCTGGCCCTTCACTGGTGGTTTCTCTCCTTTTCCAAAGCACAGACTCGCTGTCCCCTCTCCATGGGGGTGGCTGGGTTTTGGTGGCACTGGCTGAGTGCTCAGTATCCAGAGTTAGGGCAGGAAGGTGCTGCAGGTTCTTGCACTTTTGAAACATGGGCTGCAGGCACAGAACCATGGAGAGAAGGTGTTGGAACAGAGCAGGTGTTGACAGAGAAGCTCTCAGAGAAGAGCCCCACTCAGGCAAGGGCTGAAGCCTGGATTGTGTGGGGCTGGCTCTGGGAGTGTCACAGAACTGGGACTGGGACCAAGGCTGCTCACCTTTCAAAGAAACCAGCCTAGAACTGAACAAGCTGGAGTTGGGGGTGTCCCCCATCTTCTAAACCTGCACTCAGTCATCTCCTGGCTTGGTAAGTATTTGGATATGTCAGCACTAGAGCTCTTGTGTTTATGACACTCCCGTTATCTGAGTTACCTCTTTTCTTGTCTCTGGTTTCTCCTGCCTTCATTTATGTGCTTGACTGTAAATGCTTCCTCAGACAGGAGAATGTTGATGAGCCTTAAGGAGTTAATATAAACCCTGTGAGCAGCTTAGAAATACTGGCTGTGCTTCCTTAAAAAGACAGCATTTTCTGCAAAGGTGCATCATGGCACCAGCTGGAGAGGGCTGCAGTGAGGTTGGGACAGCTGAGGTCCCCGGGGAAAAGCATCCCTGCACTAGCCAGCCTTTTCCTGCCGCAGGCTCATTTGGAAATGGCCTTTTCACACAAGACCAGTGCTTAATATATCACTCAGGCTTTGCTCATTGTCTACAGTTAGTAGTCTAACCTAGGCTCAGCGAAGTAATTAGGAGAAATAATTAACAGCTCTCAGTGATGAGGCAATCTCTCTCTCCCTCCCCTCTCCCTCACCATGTGGTGCACCTTGGTAGTGACTCAGAAAACACAAGAGGACATTATGAATCAAAAAAATAAGTCTTTACCTGTAATTAACTGTGCACACAAAAAGGAAAACGTGGTGATCAAGCAGCCATTAATAGTTGCTTTACTGGAGGAGGATACACCAGAATCAAATGCTTATGGTAAAATGTCCCTTTAGGTCGTGGTTCTGTTATAACATTTAATCCAAACAAAAATAAGTCTCTACCAAAAGAAGTATTTGACCCGTACACCATACGGACATGTGTGGATAAGACACTGCACTCCTCACCTTCCAAATGCCTCATGGCCCCTGTGTTCTCTGTAAGTGCAAGAAAACAAAACCCAGCCATGAAAATACAAAATCAATGCAGCAACTACAGTCGTAGGCAACGGTATGTGCGTGGCCAGGCCGGGCCCGTGGTGGGATGTGGGGCTATGCAGCAGGGATGGAGCAGAGTCCCCTCTCCCCTCCCTCCTGTCCCTGCCTCTTGTGTGCTGGGGCTCTTCCAAAACAGGACGCTAAGAGGAAGGAAAATAAAAACAACACCCCAGCCTATACCAGAGTAAATCAAGTAATAAAAAAACCCAAAACATCCCTCGGGTGGCGGCACTGTTTGCCCAGAGCCCCGGTGGCCCTGTGCGGGTCACTGAGCGCAGTGGCCGCTGTGGCAGTGTCCCCACAGTGGGACAGACACTGTGCTGGCCCCGGGCAGCGCCAGCGCCGCGCTCCCTGCGGGCCTCTCCGGTGGCAAGTGGGCCGAAAGACATTGTGCAAGTCCTAGCGTGAAGGAAGGCGCTGGGGACGGCCACCTGTCACCTCGCTGTCCCCAGGTGCCAGCCCAGGCTGGGCTCCCTGTGCAGCTCAGAGATCCGCCCAGGCTCGCAGCTGCAGGGCCAGCACGCCCAGGGCCACGGTGGCCAGGCTGCCACCGGCACCGGGAGCTCTGTCACAGTCCTTTTTGTCCACTTCACAGCGGGACTGCTGGCACAGGACGCCCTTGAAGCCCACGGGGCAGATGCAGCGCTGGTTCTGGTAGCAGGTGCCGCCGTTCTGGCACAGCAGGAGCTCGTCATCGCACACATTGGCTGCGGGGCGAGAGGGACAGCCCTGGGTTACCCTGCACTGCGGTGCCCTTGCAGCAGCAACTAGATTTTAGCTCCTAGGGGTTAGATTATCCATCCCTCCCAGCACCAGAGCACCTCCAAGGCCAGCAGAATGCAGTGGAGGGCTGCAAACCCCAAAGCTATAAAGTTGTGGACACTGCTGAAGGCTCAGGCAGAGTTTGCCTGGCCTTTTCTCAGATTCTGAGTTCTTTTTCTCAGGCTGGGAGACTTTTTCCAGGCTGAGACAGTTTCTCAGCTCTGGCCTGAGCCTTTCCCAGGATGTTAACTTTCTGGTAAATAGAAAGGAATTAATAAACAGAGATTAATGCCTGGTGTTGATTGAGAAACAGTTTCGTGTTGTACGTGACAGGAGATGTTTTCTCCTATTGTCCAATGAACTACTGTCCTGTTTGAGACCTGCGAACCACTCTATAAATATAGTTCAGTTTTTCAATGAAATGCTTCTTTTGCTTCTCTTGCTTAAGAAGCAATTGGTCGTTATTATATGTGACTCTCTGCGTACAGAGACATAAATTTGGATCTGGGAGGAATGGCCGGAATCTGCTCACCCTGCACCCCGAGCACCACAGGGCACCCAAGCCAGCAGTGCTGGAGACCCTGCTGCTGTTTGGAGCCATCCCCCAGCTCCCCTGGTGTTGGGAAGGATGAACTAGGAAAACCTTACAAATATGAATGCTTAGCAAAAGATTCTGAGAATATAGAAACCATAAGCGAGATTGAAATGAAGGCCATCTTTGAGATACCAAAGCTCAGTTACTAAATAGCCAAAAGACAATAGGATAGCCAGCTAAATGTAATTCCTTCTTGATTGAACAATGGCTTCTGCTGGAGAGCAGGTCCAAAGGTCAAAAAAGTAGTTTTTAGGGTTTAAAGTATAACACATTATGGTAATGCAATGATTCTTATAGGCTGGATGTAAATGCTATAGGATTTGTATCTTGTGTTAGATTGGCTAGTGGAAATTAGAATATTCAACATAGAAGATTTATTGTGTTGTAAACGGGAAAACCGCTCTCTTACTCTCTCTTATTTCTCTCTCTCCCATCCCTCTCTTACTTCTCTCTCATCCCCCCACTCTCTTTCCATCCTGCTCTGAGCTGTGGCTGGCAGCTCTCAGCAGGACTCTGCACGCCCACACCCTTTGCAATAAACTGCAACTTCAAGACCAGCTTATAGAGAACGCCTGAGTTTGCCCCTGCACACCCACCCCCCTGACCCCAAAAGACTCCCCCCAGGGCCCTGCAGGCGGGTACTCACGGAAGCAGCCCTGTCTCCAGTAGTAGTTGGGCAAGCAGTCGTCGCACTTGGGCCCCGTGGCGCCTTCCCTGCACTCACAGTAGCCGGTCTCATTGCAGCGGTCGTGCATGGAGCCGATCTGGTTGCAGTTACATTCTGGCCAAGGACAGAGAGGTCAGAGCCTGTCCTGCCCCGGGTTCTGGGCATGCAGGGGGCTTTGGAAAAGTCTGAGGTGTGCTGTGGAAGAGAGCTTAGAGACTAAGGGGCTGGGAGGACACGCTGGTCTGAGAGGCCCCAACAGTGCCAACAGCCACTGGTGCAAAGTGCACCCCTCTTTGGAGCTGAGCTCTTCCTGGCCAAGCAAAGCATCTGAATTTTTACTGTGAGGGTGGAGAGGCTCTGGCACAGGGTGACCAGAGGAGCTGTGGCTGCCCCTGGATCCCTAGAATTGTCCAAGGCCAGGTTGGATGGGGCATCCTCATCTAGTGAAGGTGTCCCTGCCTATGCCAGGGAGTAGAACCAGGCAGTTTTCAACCCAAACTGTTCTATGATTCTATGGTAAGTTTTAGGCTTTGTTTTCAGGGAAGAGATGCCTTGGCAGGCTGCAGAGACCATACCAGCTGCTATCCTTGCAGAGCATGCAGGTGGGCCCCACACCCTCCAGAGAGGGGCTGAATGAAGCCCACTCATAGACTGAGGTGCTGCCAGGGCAATGCTCACCTGTGCAGACACTGTGCTCACCTGGGCAGACACTCTGTGCTCACCTGTGCAGACATTCTCTGTGCTCACCTATGCAGACACTCTGTGCTCACCTGTGCAGCACTCTGTGCTCACCTATGCAGACACTCTGTGCTTACCTGTGCGTTCTGTGCTCACCTGTGCATTCTCTGTGCTCACCTATGCAGACATTCTCACCTATGCAGACATTCTCTCTGCTCACCTATGCAGACACTCTGTGCTCACCTATGCAGACATTCTCTGTGCTCATCTGTGCATTCTGTGCTCACCTGTGCAGACACTGTGCTCACCTATTTACTCTGTACTCACCTATGCAGACACTCTGTGCTCACCTATTTATTCTGTGCTCACCTGTGCAGACACTCTGTGCTCAGTTATGCACTCTGTGCTCACCTATGCAGACATTCTCTGTGCTCACCTCTGCAGACATTCTCACCTGTGCAGACATTCTCACCTCTGCAGACATTCTCACCTCTGCAGACATTCTCACCTATGCAGACATTCTCGTCGTCCAGCTCGGCGGAGCTGTTGCGGTAGAAGCCCAGGCGGCAGTGCTGGCAGTGCTGGCCCCGCGTGTTGTGCTTGCAGCTCACGCAGGTCACCACGTTCAGGAAGTCGATGTAGCTGCAGCGGTTGGAGTGGCCGTAGCACTCGCAGTCTGGGGGGGGAGAGCAGGGGACAGCTGGGGACACTGGGCTTGAGTGCCTTCCCTTGTGCTGGGAGGAGGAGAGGAGCCACTGGGGAGGAGGGAATGCCATGGCCACTGCCAGAGCAGGGCTGGGCTGTGCTGGGCAGGAGGAGAGCACACGGTTCTCCACCACCATGGGGGCACTGGGCTGGAAATCATTGCTCAGAGAGCAGAGCAGGGTCAGGGTCCCTGAGAGCTTGAGGTGTGGATGGGCAGGAGCCAGCCCCTTGCAATCCCAGGACATGATTTCTTTCCATAATTATGGGAGCAGGCAGTGGAGGGGAGTCAGATGTTAATTACAGAGCTGCCTTGTTAATGAGCAGAGCTCTGTGCCTGGGTTTGGCTCTGGGGAGGCTGCAGGACCTGTGAGGAGCTGGGCTGGGGGGCAGAGCCTCGCTGGGGACAGAGGGGACTGGCCCGTGGGGTGGGGCTGGCAGAGGGTGCTGAAGTGGACATGGAGCTGCTGTGTGTCCAGGTGAAACCTCACAGCCTCTCCTTTTCCCCTCCATATCCCTTCTCAACAGGGAGAGTTGTACCTGCCTGTTGTACCTTTCTGTTGTGAAGGGTGGTGGTTCTCAGGTTAAATGTTTAAAATAAGCAGTGTGGGAGCCTTCACAGCTGGTGGACAGGTGTGTGAAGGTTTGAACCAGGGCTTGCCTGGCACAGCACAGCCTGCAAAGGGAGATGCCCCCATCACTTGGCCAAGAGCTCCTGTCCCCAGGGCTGACCTCTCTCAGCTGTGGGCATGTGTTAGAAAACAACCATCTGTGGGTGATCTGTAGTTGGGGGGTTGGATTTTGTGCTTCTGTGCTTGCTTTTTATTACCATGACTTGGGATGGTGACAGCCTTGCAGAGTCAGATCCAGGTGCTGGATCTTACTGGGAGTTTATATATAAATGTGTTTTTACAGTGAGATGTGCAACTCAGGAGAAAAGGAGGTGACTTGTGGCCCAGCTGGCCTGGTCAGGAGGTTCCCAGCCAGCAAGGGCAAGGGATAATGTGAGCAGAAACAATCTCAGCCAGGTCTGAGCTTTCAGAGCCTTCAGAGAGGTTTGGAGCTGGGGCTTTGCTCCCAGCAGAACATTAAACATTGGAGGATGGGAGGGATGGCAGGGAAGGGTGTGGGTTGGCATGCACATGCGACTGCAGGAGGAGATGTGATCAATGACATGATGACCAGGGAAGAAGGAGCAGGGCAGAGGTTTCCCCATGGTTCACAGCTGCCTGAGGAGGAGCTGAGAGTCTCTTGTAATCTTGACTCCCTGTGGAAGAACTTCTGCCTCATCAACAGATACCCAAAGAATTTCAGCTCAAATCCTGCCTGCTGCAATTCCCAGCTGTTGTTCCAGACTAGAAAAGCACTGCTACACACAGCAACAGCTGACCACAGCTCAGACAGACCCTCCCCACCTTCTTCACATCTGAGTGTGCAGGAGCACATCACCTGAGGAGGTCAGGGAGCCCTGGAGCCGCCCTCCCTCTCCTTACCTTTGTACGTTTCAATGGGAGCCACTGGGCCAGAGTTTGGTTTGAGCCGGATGAGTTTTGAGCTCTTTGAGGATGCTTGAGAAAAATCAGAGAAAGGCTTTTTCTCACTGCTTAGCACCACCCCTGCCACGAGAACAATGCCAAGAGCACTGTGCTGGCAGCACTGGCATCTATTTCTGCAGCAGACAGCTGGGAGCTGCTGCATTTCTCCTCTTCCCCTCCCCTCCTCAAAGCTGGATGCATGAAAAACTCAATGCATGAATAACTCAATGCACTAAAAACTCAATGCACAAAAAACTCAATGCACAAAAACTCAATGCACAACACTACTGCAGAGCTGGGAGGAGCTGCTCACACATGCCCCCTTCATGGGTGGTTTGGGATTTTGGGATAAGGATCTACAGCTCACAAACCAGATCTACTGCCATGGACTCGGGCTGATGGAGGTCACGGTAGCTGGCACCCAAAAATCTGCGAGGAGGATGAGTGCCACGGAGGTGGCATCTGGCAGGGGTTGCTACAGGGTGCTGCAGAGCAGGTGCTGCCCCAGCCTGGCCCGTCCCCAGCAGCACATACCTGTTTTTTTCCCGTGCTTCTTGCCTGCAGAGTGTGCTGTGCGCCCTGGTTTGCTCTTCGGAGCCGCTGAGCCAGAGACAGAACAGGTCTGAGAGCTGGGCTGGGGAGGGGCTCCCGGGGCTGTGCTTCCCTGTTTCCTCAGGGTAAAGGGCTGTCCCAGCTGGAATGGGGGTCCCTGCTGCCAGCCAGACCCCTGTCCCACACAGAATGACCCAGCACTGCGGGTAAAGGCCACCAAGCCTTGGAGGTTTGTGCTTTGGTGAGCCCAGCGAGGAGCAAGGTTGGGCAGCACTGAGGTCCCACAGGGTGTTTGGAAATGGTTCCATTGGGTTTTTGTGGAGCTTGTGCCTCCACTTTCAAGTGCTGTGGTGCTCAGGGAGGCCCTGAGTGGGCACTGCCAGCTCCAGCCACGTGTCTGGGTCACATCCTCCCAGTGACAGTGGTGGCAGGAGGTGGCCATGGTCAGAGTGCACCCACTGCTTCCACACCATTCCTCTGGTACCCTGCTGGTCTCCATGGCTTTCCTTGGCCCCAAACATCTCCAAAAACACCTCCCTGGGGCTGGATGAGCAGAGCTGAGCTGAGCTGGACCCTCTGGGTAGGAAGCTGTACAATGGGGGTTGTGCTGAGGACAGGTGCCTGTCCTGGCACTGGGGGAGAACCTGCCCAGTCCCAGCCTTGGGGACAGGCCTGGCCTTACCTCGCATGTTCTCAGGAGGGTCTGGTGCCTTTGGCTTCTGTCCAAGTGCTGCTGTGTTTGGTGGCATCAGAGACAACATCAGATTTAAATCAGACCCCCCTGCTTTGCTCAGCAAGGTTCAAAGGGATGCTGGAAGCTCTAGGCTGGGCTGTTGGAGCTCTATCTGGCTTAGGATGTGCTGAAGCAGGAAGGAAAGACAAAATCTCCTCAAAGTTAGCATCTCTAAGTGTGAAGAGAGGCAGGAAAAATATTCCTAAGGGGAAGGTGTGGGAGTGCTGGATGGCTGAGTGTTGGCATGTGGTCCTGACACTGCCCAGGCACGAAGAGAAGCCAGGTCTGCAGAGCACTGTCAGGGCTGTCAGCACTCCTGGCCCCTGGGTGTAGCTCCATCCCTTGGTACTGCATCAAAAGCAGCTTTGCCTCTCTGTGAGGCCAGACAGGCTCAGGACGCCGTGATCTGCACAGGAGGGATGCTAAAATCTACAGCTGGAGTGAGCTACAGGGAGCTGGGGTGGGATCTGAGCTGAGCACCAAGGGCAGCTACCAAGGCTGTGTGTGGTGGGAGCCCTGAGGAGGAGAAACTTCAGCCTCAACAGCCAGGGAGAAACCTCCCAAGGCTCCCCCCAGGCAGACTGAGCAAGGAGATGCATTAGAGGGATCTGTGCTCTAAACAACACAGCCTATGCACTGACAGGGAGATTCTGCTCCACAGACAGGCTCCAGCCTCGGGAGATGACAGCATTTCCATGATCCTCTCTGTTCACCCCAGCAGCCAGCTGTGAACAATCCCTCCTGCCCCTCACCCTCCTCACCATCCTCACCATCCTCACCATCCTCACCATCCTCACCATCCTCACCTTCCTCACCATCCTCACCTTCCATGCCCACCACTGAACCCCGAGGCTCAGCCCAGCCCCATCCCCAGCTCCGTGCAGGGCACACACAAGCCCTGAGCTCTTTCCTGGGCAGGAGGAGAAGAGAGGCATGGAAAGCACAGATCCAGAGCTAGAATAAACATTCTCTGAGCTGGCAGGACCCAGCTCAGCCCTGTGGCTCCTACCTTGTGCTCCTGGGCCAGCCTTGGCCGGGGGAGAGCCCACCTGCAGCGGGGCAGCTGCCGACAAGCCGGGGTAGTCTTGGGGTGATCAAAGGGAAAATTGTGTTACTGGGGGAGCTGGTATCCCAGCAGGAGCCCTGCAGCATTCCCACTGGGAGTCAGAGCCCCAAATGCAGCACCCAGCCCTGTGCCAGGGGGCCTTTAGGCACCAAACCCCTTGAATTGTGGGGGGCAGTGTGTGCTGGGCTGAGCCACTGCCCTGCACCCCTGTGCTTTGGAATAACAGCTGACAAAGAGCACACACACCTGGGCTGCAGGCACCAACCTCCACGCCCTCCTTCAGGCTCTGCTGTTCCCTCAGAAATACAAATCCAAGAATTTCCAAGCACCGCAGAGAAGTTGAACCAGTGAGGAATTTTATAGCTCACTTGTTTGGTTTCCCTGCAAAGCCTCACCCCCACTGGCTCCATCCCCCTCCCCTGCTTCTCAATATTGGTAACAATCTTCAGGTTTGCTAGAAAACAAACCAGGGACTAAAAATTTGAAAAGCCATATTATTAATTTCAAGCTCCAGTTGGGTAACATAAGGAGGAGGAGGAAAAAAAAAAAAATCTCTTGATCCTTGCCAAGTTTCAAAGGACAAACCCGAGTAGGAGAGAAATGTGATTTCCCAGCTTCGTCAAGGGGATGATAAACAATATAGAATAAAAAAGAAAAAAAAAGATTATTTTTTTAATGACAAGCTCTAAGAGAAGGTGATAGACATTGTCCTTTTCAGCTGGAAAGTGGAAACCAATTGATATTAATATGGTGTTAAAGAGAATATGAAAAAATCCCTGTGCAAATTGGCAAGGGTTTAATTAGAGTCACAATAAAAAACAGCCCTGGAGGCATTTTGCTTTTTAGTCATTCACATACACCTCCACTCAATCGCATTTACAGAGCCAAGAAAATTATTAATGCTCATTATCCTGAGAACCTTTCCCTTTGTAGCTCTGGGCCATAATGGACAGTTTTACATTTTGGAATGGGGAGAGACACATTTTGCCCCAGAACCACTTTATAAAAATGGGAAACGATGGGCGACTCTGATGGAAATTGCTGTTCTTGGTGGGCTTCTGAGGAAGTGGAATAAATTGAACCAAGAAGTCACATTTTATAGCAAAAACCTTTGGGGCAAACAGCACTGGAGGGGTGGGGGAGAAGCCTGGAAAAGTCCTTCTCAAAACACAAACATGGGATCCCTTTCCTACAGGCACTCCCCAAAGCCAGGCTGTCCCTGCTCATTTTCTGGGAGTTTGTGACCACTCAGCAGGCTGATCCTGTTTTTCCCAGAGATGAACTGGCACTGCTGAGACTGCCATGAACCAGAGGGAGGAAAATTGACGCAGGAAAAAATAAAAAGGAAAAGTTTGGGGTTTTTGTGTTTTTTTTTTTTTTTGCTTATTTGAACATGGGGAAAAAAAAAGTAACAAATGGCAAGGAAGGAACTGACAGGCTTCAAGGAAGGCTTTGAAATAACAAAACTGCAGAAGGCAAAGAACAGCAGTTAATTCATCCTCCTAAGGGTAACTCTGTGATTTCTCTTCCTTCTACCCACTTTGGCAGCTTCCCCTGCCTTCAGGGAAGGGGACCCATCCCTGTCTCCCCTCTCACCGCAGGACCAGGCACAGAAAGCATCCCACGAGCACGACCACAGCTCCACCTTGACCACGACAACACCCCCAGCAGCCAAGGGAAGCAGATGTCTAGCAGCTCCACGCAGCCCAGAGCCAGCCCCAATCTAATCTACTGCTGGAGCCTACGTGCTGCTGCCGAGCTGCTTCCCACTGCTGTGCGGGGGCACCGCGGGCAGCGAGCGCACGGCGGCCGCCTGCAAATACCTGATTTTCTCGGGGTTTCTGTCACGGGCACAGAGGCAGCGAACTCAGAGGCTGGTCTGATGATGCTCGCTTATGGTGGGAAGCAGAAATTCGGAGGGCAGAAGACAGTGTGTCAGTTATTGGGTGGAACAGAGCAGGGATGGGGCAGGGCTCTGGCAGGGCTGGGCTAAATGGTTGGTTTTAAAGCAAGGAGGGTTTTAATGCTTCTAAAAGTCAGAAGGGGGGTTACAACAGAGTATCTCACGTTGGGATTCTGACTCTGCTTGAGGTTATTGTCCCTCTTGCAAAAATGTGCTACCAGGAGTCACCTCTTCCACAAAGTGTTTCCCCTGGGGCCCAGGTGAATTAGATCTGCAGGCCCTTGGGAATGTCATGGTTTTTAAATAAATACTTTATGTTTTGCATGCAGGAGGAACAACTCTGGCCAAAAGCAGATCAGAATTAAGCTGTGCCTTGATTCCCTCTTGCTGGTCAAGGGCACACAGTGGACCTTTGGCATCAAACCCCTCATGCTGCCCAGGTAAGAGCAGGTCCCTGAGCTGCTGGGTGGCCCTGGCTGCCCTCCAGGGACTGTCACCACTCCAGGCACGCCATCCTGGGTGGGACCTGGCTCTGCAGAAGCACAGATGGGATCTGGATGGGGCTGAGGAGTGAGGAGCTCAGGCCTGGCTGTATCAAACCAAGGACCTGGCAGCTGAGCTGCAATTGATTAATTTTTGTCCCTTGCCATCAGTTAATGAAAGCATTAGGAAAACATTTTCTCTGCCCAGGAAGCAGGTTTTGGAGAGGGAATAAAGATGTCTCTCAGGTCCCTCAGAGCAGCCTGGCAGGAGTGGTTACCCCCAGCACCCCAGAGATACTGTCCTGCCACAAAGGCAGAGCACTGCAAATCACACAAGAGACACACCAAGCAGCTACCCACACGAACACGAAAAAAAAAGCCCTAAAATGTCACTACAGGTGAGCATGGATAAAAATCAGATGACCCCAAATGCATTGTGTGGATGTAGATGTGACCACCTGGCCCTGGAGCTCCAGGCTGGGGGTGGATGAACCTCCTGCTGCACAGGTACAGCATGGATCTGGGTAAGGAGCTCTTCCTAACAGAGCTGAGCCTTGCACTCTTTTTCCAAGGTCACTCCAACTCCATGGAAGTTGGACTTAAACCCTCAGCTCCCTGATTAACTCCTCAAGCAGGGTACTTCCATGAATATATCTATATTTGCATAAACATGCAATCAAGTTTCCTCATCCCTTTGACTGGCTTCTGGCAGCTCCCCCAGACAGACTGTTACTAACATGCTGTGGGTGTAAAACGTCCTCCTGGGAAATATCAGGCCTTGAAAGCATGGCAAAGGGAGGAATGCGTGTCTAATTCCCCCATGAGCAGCTTAAAAAAATGTCCTGCTGTTAAGTTTTATCTGCTCATTTCCAAAAGACAAGGAAAAACGCTGTCTCCTTGTTCACGGGGGGAGGGAAGGAGGAGCCCCCAGAAAAAGGACAAAAGTTTTCCTCCACTGGTTGATTTCAGAAATTAGGGAAGGATGTTTCTGGCACGTGTGTGAGCTCCCAGGCTGCTTGGACAGCAGCCACCTGGGGAATGCTGGAATTGTGCCCTAGGAAAACTCCACTTGCAGTCCATCCATGGGTTTGGCCACAGGGATTTGGTGCCACCAGCAAGGACAGAGCAAAGCCTGTGGGCTGCTCTGAGTCTGGTGGCAAGTGGCAGGAGGTCAGGGATAGCACAGGATGGGGTAAAATTCCCCTCTTCTTCCAGAGGAATATGTGGTTTGAATTTATTATGGATCAGAAAAGTCTTCATTGCTTTCCTGCCTGCCTTGCCATGGAGCTGTGAGATCATCTCTGTGCCAGAGACAACAGCAAACCAGGGCTGCCTGGAGGCTGGGGGAAGTGAACCAAGTCAGGGTGATTTTTATCCATGTTCTTTTATCATCCTACAGAGCAGAGATCCACAGCTACCACACAGCAGCTGCAAGAGGAGTCCTAAATTGTGAGCAGGGCAGGGAGCACGGCACCCACCTGGCTGGGTGGTGGTGGCTGGCAGGGGGGTGCTGCTGGTGGTTGTGGTGGTGGTGGTGGTGGTTGAGGTGGTGGTTGAGGTGGTAGTTGAGGTGGTAGTTGAGGTGGTAGTTGAGGTGGTGGTGGTGGTTTTTGCAGTGGTGGTTTTTGCAGTGGTGGTTTTTGCAGTGGTGGTTTTTGCGGTGTTTGCTCGCTGCGGTCGCTCGTAGGCTGACAAGCAAAGAGAAGAGTTGGGGTGCATTTGCTGGGGGGACTGGGGGGTTTCCATGCCAGCCTGCACACCTGTGAGGCTGCTGCTGCTGCTGGGCTGAGCTGGTGACTGATGTCTCAGCACGGTCACAGCTGGGGCACCGGCAGGATTAAGGCGATGGTGGCTGGGTGACGCTGCCGCAGCCAGGGCGTGTGTGTGTGTGTGTGTGTGTGTGTGAGCAGGGGCTGCAGCCTGGGGCTGTATCAGCTTACCCTGCTGCTGCACATATTGGCTTAAATACTTACAGCTCCATCATAAACTAATTGCCAATTAAGCTGAAAAGGGGAGATGAAGGCACGTCTGGGCAGGGATGGGGCGAGGAGGTGGCAGGAGCCCCCAGGTCCAGCTGTGCTCCATGTACCCAGCTGTGCTCCCTGCACATTCCCTGCTGCCACCCCTCACCCAACTCCCTGCCCTCATCAAACCCAACCAGCACCACTGGCAGGTGTTTATTTCCAGTGGCACCCTCCAAATTTTGGAATGGCTGGGGGTCAGCAGAGCCCCCATGGAGCAGGGCAGGAGCGATCCCGCCCCACTGCCCCCAACTAAAATAACACCAGGACACAAATTCCTGCTTAACTCACACCTGCTGCCCTCCTGTCCTTGTTTGTCCCACTGCTTCATGCAGATTATCGTGCTTAATTTCATAATAGCCCTGAGCTAGTTTAAATACTTAATTTAGGTCACTTCTAGTCTCCTATGTGGGCTAAATAATCTCTCCTTAACTGGCCTTGCACATAAATCCCTCCTGTCCACCTCCTGCACATTGCTCCCAGCACCCTCCCAGCTTCTGCCCGCAGAAAATCTTGATGAGGAGTGTTTTCCAGGGATACAAAAGTAGTGCTGAGGAAGCCAAGCTTTGTAAATGGGAGAAAAAAAGTTATCAAAATGGTTTTGAAGAGAAAGGTGAAGAATATTTTGAACTTTTGAAACATCTATTTTTTTGAAATCCTAAATTACTTAAGGGAGATTTTTAATTTTTTATTTAAAAATTTCAAGTGCTTAACTGCTAAAAAACTAAATATGGTTAATTTACCCAGAAAACCTGTCCTCCACTTTTCTATTAGGTGCATCTTTCCTAATTGCATTTGTATTTCCCTGAAACGATTCCTCCTCCAATTCTTCCCACTTGCCTGCAAACCAAAGAATTCATTATTCATTCAGCTCCCTGATTTGTTTCTTCTGGAGGGGCACTCTGCACTACAACATTCAAACCCAGGCTTCTGCTTAACCAAAACTCCAGGCTCTTTGATATCCAACTACCTCCAGCTTTGTTAAATTAGGAGCCCTCTCCTGCCATCAATCTTGCAGCAGAAATCCCTGCTGAGCTCTGCCTTTGCTGCTGACACCTCACAGACATTTGTTCATATACATACACGTGTACATACAGATGTACACACACTCTATATGCTTTTTTTATTGATAGCCCAAGGTGACCCAGACTGGGTTCTACACCAAATAATTCACACCCAGCTCCTTCTCAGAGCAGAATTCTGGGAGGCTAAGGGGGGAGTTCACAGCCAGCACTGGTGAGTTTGAAGAGTCTTTTATTATTTCCTTTCCAGCTGCCATACTAACGAACCTCATGGGGGGAAACCATGCCAGAGGAAGAGGCAAAATGAGGCTGCTGAAGTCAGAGGAAGAAAATATAAGACTCTTTGACAGGACAGAAAATGAGGCACAATTAGGGAAGACTTATTGCCTGGAAAATGATAATGGATAGAAAATAACCATATTTTTTTTCCTAGTGACATCCACAAGGATCATGCACCGAGATGTTAAATGCCAGCATTTCAGTCAGGGTTTTACTTACTGCCAAAGGCTGAGCCTGCAGCTGCACCTGGAAAAAACAAGAGGAAGCCCAGTCACTGGAAGCAGGACACCATCAGAAGATCACACAGACACACAACATGGGACTGAGCAGCAGCTAATTAGTGGGGGCTTGCTCACAGGCACATCAGTTTGCTGCTACAGATTAAAAGCTGCTTTTGTCAAAGCAGAAACAGAGACAAGGCTGTCTGGGCTCCTGACATCTCAAGCCTTTCACCTGAGGAAGGGAAACCAGTGAGGTCCTTGCTGGTGGGGTTTTTTCTGTTAACCATTTCCTGGGGCTGCTGTGAAAGCCCAGCAAAGGACAAGATGTAGGGTCTGAACAGGGGACTAAAGAATCACAGAATCACAGAATGAACAGGTTGGAAAAGACCTTTAAGATCATCTAGTCCAACCTGTGACCTAACACCTCCTCATCAACTAAACCATGGCACTGAGTGCCACATCCAGTGTTTTTTAGAACAGGTTCATGGGCCTCCCTGCTGTAACATGTGGGTGAATCATGGAAAGTCTCAGCTCTGCATGAATATAAAGCACAGAAGAGGTTGGACTACCAAGAGCAGAGGGCTTCAGAGAGCTGCTTCTGGGGCAGAGGAAGAGTATGTTGATATGGGGAAGAAGACTGAATGATGGGAAGAGAGACAAATGGGAGAAGGAAGAGCAGAGGAGAAAGAGAAATAGGAAGAGACAGAAGGAATGGAGGGGAGGGAAAGAGAGAGAACAGCATGTCTGTGCCTGTCAACACCAGAAACTCTCCCAGGCTCCTTTGAAGCAATGCAGGCGCTTGGTGGGAGCTGACAAGCTCGCTCCCTTTCAAAGAACCTGCTCGTCTACCAGCCCTGGCACACACAAAACATTCCTGTCACGGCCTTCCCAGCCTGAATTTCAGCTTTGATCATCTTAAAGCACATAAATCTTTCAAAAAATTTGGGGGGAGGGAGAGAAAAGATTCTCTTTGGTAATGCTCAAAGCTGCTGGTTGAAAGGCTGGAGTGGCTACCGTGGCTTCATGACATTTAAACAAGTTTGCTAATGTGGAGTGGACAGGAAGCCAGGAGGAGCTGGCCCATCTGTGATGTCTCCTGCCCCAATTCCCTGCCTGGAGGATGGTGGGAATTCATCCTCCAGCAGCTGGAGGAGCTGGGGCTGTGCACGGGGACGGCGCTTCCCGGGAATGCTGGTGAGCACAGGGAGGATGCAGAGAGCAGCCAGCACTCCTGCAGCTGAGCAGAGGCAGCACTGAGCCCCTGGGCAGCCAGAGCTCTGCTGTGCTGAACAACACCCCTTTCAAAGGACAATTATTGGCATTGCCCCAGAGCTGTGGTTATATCTTGGCCTAAGGTCATCATCCCTGCTCTTGAACATCATTTAGATTTTCTCCTCTGCCAGCAGCCAACACATCACCTTTCATTTCTCTGTGCACCCAGACAGGGGTAAGGACCCATTTCCCTTTGGAAAGCTGAGCATCCTGCACCAATTTGAGCTGGAGAAGGGCAAGATGAGCACCCATGGATGTGGTGCAGCAAAGGCTGGCTCCCTGCAGGTTACTTACATGCATTGCAATCCCTGCAGGTTACTTACATGCATTGCAATCCCTGCAGGTTATTTACATGCATTTTAATCCCTGCAGGTTACTTACATGCATTGCAATCCCTGCAGGTTACATGCATTGCAATCCCTGCAGGTTACTTACATGCATTGCAATCCCTGCAGGTTATTTACATGCATTTTAATCCCTGCAGGTTACTTACATGCATTGTCAGATGGAGGCTTTTAGTTGGAGGCAGTCTCTGGCTTTGGATGGAGGAGCTGGGCTAACCCTGGTGGCACTCAGCCCTTGCCCCCTGTCACTGTGCCAAAGCCATTTTCTCCCATGGTGTGAGGCTGCCCAGCACAAACCCTTTTCCCTGTGTGCAGCACAGCCCCAGCCTGCTGTGACCAAAATAACACAGACAACAAGCCACCACCAGAATCCACCAGTTAGTCCCCGCCTCATCAGAGAAGGCAACAACTAAAAACGCTACTCAGCAATTTGCAAACATTAAGAAACTTTTAATGAGCTGTAGTGCAGTGTGCAGGGAATAATTATCTCCGTGCACAATAATTCCTGTTGCTCAGACTCCGGAGGTGACTTGTGCAGAGCGCAGAGGCTGAGCCCATAACTCACACGTGGCTCTGGTGACTCCTGGGCCTGAGCTGAGGCCATCAGACAGAGACTTTGGGGACCAAAACATCTCATTTTATTCCAGACAGCCGATCCCTAGCACAGCCCGATGGTTTTCCCTGCTTTGTGCAATAATTTACACTCTCAGAAAGCAGGAGCATTAGAAAACAGTAATGCTGTGCCTTCTGTGCAGGGTGGAGAAGTCTGATGGGGCAGCACTTCCTTTTACAGGGCTCAGGAGATGCAGAGCTGAGGGAATGAGCTGCCTGCAGGGAACACAGAGGTGACATGGCCATGTCCTGCTGCTCCTGGTGCTCTGTGTGCTCTGGGATAAACAGCCTGGATTAGGCTGGGAGCTGGGAGTCTGGGTGCTGCTCATGCCCCCAGCTCCTGGTGCCTCTCCCCTCTGCCTTGGAGCCCCCAGAGAAGCTCCCCAGCCACCTGCCTGACCCACTGGGGCTGCCTTTGCTGTGCTCTCCTCACGCATGGCTGGATAAGCTGACCTCATGTATGATTTCTTTTTTTCCCCTCCCTCCCCTCCCTGCCCTTAATTCTAGCAAACCCCGCTCAGAGGCTAAGCATAAGCTGGATGAACAATCTCTCCCTGTCTTACAACCCTGCCCTGTGTCTGACCAAGCAGAGGAGGGAATTTTGCAGCCTTTAAAAAGGGAGGGAAGAGGAAAACGTGGCCCAGGGAGCAGAGGCAGCCACACTCAGCATGCTGCACTTGAAACTGTGTGAGTGATGCTGGAGATGGCACATCAGGCTGAAAGCACCAGCACTGCTGCTCTGGGACTGAGCCACGAGCATCAGGGCAAGCAAGTGGCTTTAGCTGGTGCCTGCAGGCAGCAGGGATGCTGAATTTCAGATGCTGCAGGTCCCCTTTGGCTCTGTGAGGAAGGGTTTGGGCTGAGCTGTCCCAGCCCTTGGCAGAGGCGCTGCCCAGCCCCAGGGTGCTGCGGAGCCTGGCTCTGAATTATTCAGTGTCCACACAGCCTGGCCTCCTTCTCTCGCTTCAAAACGAGCAGACGAGAGCAGAGCAGGCAAGAGAGTGGGGTAAGGCAGGTTAAAGCAGGTCAAACCTCACCACTGCTGCTCTGGGCCCTGCCTGAACACAGCAATCAGGAGCTGCAGCTCTCCTCCCTCCTCCTCTGGTGGGGTGAGGGGATGGGCACAGCCCTGGCATCCAGCTAGGGGGGCTCAGGAGCCCCAGGGGAGTGGGAACAAGGATGGGAGGGACTGTCACACCCCTTGTTTTCCCTCAGGTTTGGGATGAGGTGGAGCATGGTGCTTGGCTCCAGGGACCCTGTGAGTCACAGAGCAGTCACAGTGGGGACATCAGCCCTGGGTGGCCTGAGGCAGCCCCGAGCAGCCCCCTCCACATGTGGCACCTCCTTGCTCCTGGCAGGAGCCAAGCAGACATTTTGGGGTGCTTCTGGCAGGAGGGTGAGACCTGTTTAGCATTAATTTGTCTCCAGTGGGACCCAGCCTTGGCGAGGCACAGGTGTGAGCAGGAGGCAGCCAGGGGTGCCTGCTCTACACCCCCTGCTCACCTGCTGGGGAGGGCTGGGAGCCCAGCACCAGCTCCTGGGACACCCCACTGCCTCCTGCCCAGGGGAGGGAGTCATGGGTGTCCCCCAGCCAGGTGTGACAGAGCACTGCTCTTCCCAGGGGAGACCCTCACTTCCAATTCGGTGTAAACAAGGAAAACTAACTCAAGAGGAAGCAGAGGCAAGTGTTCACCTTGCCTGCCTGTGCCCAGGTCACTGATTTTTCTCACTCTAGGTGCTTTGCCACTGTGCAAAAGTTTTGTTATCCCAAGGATCAATTTTTACCATGGAATTGCTTTCTGGATTTGACCTTTGAGGATCATCAATCTAAGCAGGGAACTGTAACCCCAGCAGGCTGACCCCACAGCACAGCAGCCCGATCAATCAGGCTGCATTATTTAATGGTGAACAGCTGAGCACCCTCAGCCAGCCCTGTTTTGGGCAGAGGGTTCTGCACCCTGGCCTTCCTGCAGCTTGGGCTCTGTGCATCAGCCTCAACCCCTTCCTCAGGCTTCTGTGCCTCCTCCTCTGGGCCCAGAGCCCAAGGACACGCCGATGGTCTGTGCCTGCCTTCCCCCAGCCAAGACTCAGCTGCTGGAGACTGGAGTAAATGGCATTAGCCCAGTCCCCTGGGTGGGAGCTGCTCCTCCTGCTCATCCTCCTCGGCGCCCAGCCATGGCAGGAAGGAGAGGATGAAGTGAAAGGTTAGGAGCTACTTAGCAATGAGGCTTAAAAATCAGCAGCGGGGCAGACACCTGCTCTGTGTCCTGCAGAAGGCAGCCATGGCCCTGCTCCAGCCCCGGGGCTGCTCCAGAAAAGTGCTGGTTGCAATATGGTCTCTCTGGCTCTGGAAGAGATCTGGGGAGCTGGGAGTGTTTCTCCTCTCTGGCTCGTGGGTCAAGGCTGTGCTGACAGTGCTGTTTCTCCATGGGTGTTGGAGGGTCAGCAGTGGTGGGGAGCAGCCCCAGCAGGACCCACAGCCCCCTCGGGCACCAGGGACACCCTCCTGCACCAGGCTGGCAGGAGCTCACCCCACTGCACTTGGCATTCAGCAAAAACCAGCTCTCACTGTTCCCAGCAGGAGTGGTGGGAGCAATGTGTGCCCCGAGATGTTACAGTTTGCACAAAGGGGTATTTGTGGGTTTATTTCAGTGCAGGTCATTCAGCTTTCCTCAGAGTGGTGCAGTGTGGTTCTGATGCTGCCAATGCCTCCACCAGGGAACTTCACTGAGCTTGGAGCGCCAAGGAAAGTTTACAGGAAAGTGCCCTTTTTTTTTTTCTTTCTTCTTCTTCTCTCTCTTTTTTTTTTTTTTTTTTTTTTTTTCCTCCAGCCATAAAGAACACTTTTCTTTTTCTGCAGTTCTCCACATCAGCATCCTGGAGGTCACAGCAGTGAGCTGCTGGAGAGGTGTCTGGTGCCAAGCCCACGTGTGAGGGAAGGAGATGCCCACACACAAGAGGGTGAGTGCAGCAAACCTCCCTCTGTGCTGGGAGTGGGAAAACAGCCCCTTTCCCTGAGCTTTCATTAATAATGACTTTTGAAGTAATTTTAAAAAGCCATCCCAGCCCTTTGTTTTATTTCCAAGGATTCTTCTTGTTTTGCAATCCCTTTTTCTGTCCTCAGCCCCACTTTCAGAGCAGGGAAGTGAGGCAGGGAAAGGCAAAGAGCATCTCCTCGTCCTTCCTCTCCCTTCCTGCAGGGATGGGGCAGCCTTGGGGTGCTGGCTTGATGCAGTGACACTGCTGGGTGAGGACCTGGATGTTCCATCCCCTTGTGCCTCCCATGAGACAACACTGACTGCCCTGAGCTCCTTAAAAACTTAAAAACTCCCCTGCAAGGCTCTTTGCAGCCCAGCCTGCACATTCCTCTCCACGAGGATGTTCTGCATGGCCATGGGGACACTCTGCTGGTCCCATCCTGCTGGGTTCCAAGCCATCCCACTCCTGCCTTTCCCCCTTGGCTTGGCTTTGCCCCCTGCTCGCTTTCTGCCGGCGCTAAGGCAGCTCGGAGAGCCGCTAATGACTGTCGGCCGGAGGAAAGCTTATCAGAGCTTTCCCCTGAATTGTTTGCTCTCACTGTAATTGATGAGCCTTTAATGAGTCTCGCGGGACGATGTGTTTGAAGGGAGCTCTTTCCTCTCCGTCCCCAAGGAAAACGATGTTTCAACTGATCTGGGCTCTCGGGGAAACATGAATAACTCTTCTCCATCTCTCTATTGTCATCCCCAGCCGCTGCCTGGCCATCACTTACCCACTTCTACCTGCTCTTCTGCAACTGTTTTGGCAGCTCAGCAAAAGCAGGGAGCAAATCTTTTGGGCAAAGCATAACGGGTGCTGAGCTTGGATTGTTTCTGGCCCATCTGTGCGTGTGGAAGCAGGTAAAAATAGCTTCTAATGGCTGGGCCATGGAAGAAGCACAGTCCCTTTGTGGAGAGCGTTTATATCAGGATTCGCCTTGCTGGGAGATCGCTCTGGCAGGGGTTTGCTGTTGCCAGTCCTGAGCAGGGCTCAAGAGGATGGAGAAGGCAACAGTGGCTCATCCCACGAGCAGGGCTGGGAGCTTCCCCAAGCCCGTGGTGCAGGGGCTGATGGAGAGGAAAAGCCATGTTAACATGTTGGTTTTTTCAGCTTGAACCAAAGTGAGCGGCTTCTGGCTTTCACTGCTTTGTGCAGAGCCAAAGAACTGAAAAAACTCTGAGTTAGGTCAGAGGGTTGTGAGTGGGTTGTTTTCCTTGTGGGTTTTTACTTTTGGTTGTGTGGTAGGGATGGGTGAGTCCTCCCAGCAGGAAGGAACCCTCCTCACTGCCCTCTGAAATGATTTGAGGTTTGGGTTACAAAGATGAGACAATTTAAAAGATGCCAAAGTGGAGAGCAGGCTAGCTGGCTGTTCCCATCCGAGAGGCTATTTATTTTAAATAAGTTGACACTCACCAGCTGTCAAGATCCTGCTGACTGGTGGAACATTATTTATATTCAAAGCTGTCTTAAAGGCAAACACAAAACCAAACTTCCCCATTAGGGGGTCGGCCAGCAGAAGGGAGGAAGGGTGAAGAGGACATCACATGGATATGTGAACATAAATATTTGCAGAGTAATGTGTATAAATGCTCTTGGTCTTTCTCCTGGAATGCAATAATGCCTGCAATTGAGTTCATTGGCCAAATTGAATTTGGGCTCCTGTAGAAGTCTCTTTATATTAAGTGCTTTAACATACATCACCTTCTCAGTCTGTCGATGAAATTCTATTATCCGCTCAGGGCCGGACACAACTCGGCAACAGAATCGGAGGGGGAATAAAACCCTTCACAAACCAAAGCCAGGAGCAGGTAATAGGACCTTGGGCATCTGTCTCTGGCTATCGACAAAGTGTCAGCAGTGTCTGGGGGAGGGAGGAGCTCTCTGGGTTTCTCTCTCCCTCCCTCCTGCTCAGAGTTTCCTCCCCACCTTGCTGCAGTGCGAGTAGAAACCTTTGCAGGACTCCAGCAAAGAGTTGCTGCACATTAACTTAATTTAACTATATGACCAAGAGCAAGGTTTTGCTGGAACTCCAGCTAATTCCAGCCTGGAGGAGTGCCAGGGAAGCTCAGGCATCCAGCTCTGGGGCTGCCCAGCGTGGAGGCAAGGGCAGGCTGAGGAGCAGGGCTGGCACAGCCTTGGCTGTCCTTGACATGAGGATGCTGCTGCCTCCTGGGACCCGAGTTCTGTCTGCTGGAGCTGCAGGGGAAGGAGCAGGGACGGGCACAGGCAGTGCTTGCCCTGGTTTTTGTGGTCATCCCAAAGCTGCAGGGGTGTTGGGCTTGTTCTTGGGGGATGTTTGGGTGAGCCTGTGGCTATTTTGGGAGTGGTGCCCCAGCACTGGGATTGGGAGAGCTCCTGCTCTCTCAGATCATTCACCCCAGGTCCTGCCTGTTCCCCTTTGGTGCAGGTCCCACCCTGCTCCTCAGGGAGAGATGTTTGCCAGCCACCACACAAAATCTAAGACCCTCAACAAGAGACTCTTCCACTGACTAAACCTTTTCTCCAATTTAAAGGCAGCTTTGCTGGACAAGTCAAGATCAGCTGGAAGGTGTCCCACAACAGAGCCAGAATCAGGAATGTTCAACCAGGGCAAAGCAGCTCAGGGGCAGCCAGGATGTGCTTTGTGCTGGCAGCCCTGGTTTGAGCTGAGCTTACAGCCACAGGGGAAGTGCACTGAGCTGCCCTCACTGAGAGAAGGAGGCAGTGACCAGGAATTATTCATCTTTAACAGCAATGCAGCATCAGTCATCTCTACATCTCAAAACCCACCACAAATGCAGAAAAATACATCCCCTGCATGTGAGTACCACTGACCAGCTCCCATTTATTGCAGGAGATGCTTTTGGGGGTGGCCTTGGTCCTCCAGGTCTGGAGTGCCTGGTCCTGGCTGCTGGCACCAGGATAACAGGCTGGCCAAACTTGTTCTGCTCCACTAGCACAAACTCCAAGTCATGTGGAGAGAAATTCCTCCAGGAGAGCATCCATGCATGGCACTGGGGATACACCAGGGAAGGAGGCAGGGGAGCACAAAGGGCCTTTCCTTTCAATTTTTTTGGTGTAAGCAAAGCAGCAGCCAAGGAAAGCCTAAGAAAAGCAATTAGTGAAGTGAGGAAAGGAAATGCCACTTCAGAACTAGGAGCCTCATCTTGTTGGTGCCTCTTTGGCCTGAGCACAGCCCAGGAAGAGGGTCTGTACCATGGAGCTGCTCAGGGATGCTCCCTCCTCCTGCCTTCCTCCAGGGACTGCTCATCACCAGCAGGATGGACAGACAGACAGACAGTGCATGCACTGGGGCAGGGCAGCACAGAGCGGGGAGAAATCCTAATAACCAGCCTAAAATTGATTCACTTGTGCTCAATCTGATTTCCCCTAACTGGATCCACATGTCCTGGCCATGGCACATTAACTTCAATTACAGCTTATTAATGTCTCTGTGATGGAGCGTGCCCTGCTGAGCACGGCAGTGACTGACATTATGGAGGGGAGGAAATTACTCCAGAGAGACCCAGAGTGGAATGGGAGCAGAACCAGTGCCTCTCACCACAGCCCCAGCAGCCAGGGAAAGCTCATTCACCCGTGCCTGAGCTCACTGCTGCACTGAGGAGAAAATTAGGCAGTGAATACAGAGAGCTGTGGGGAGAAATCCTTCCACTTCCCTTCCCCACCCTGCCTGGCACACACACAGCACACAGGCCAAGGGCTTGCTCGTGTCTATTCCTGTCCTGACTCTTCTGCAGCTCCAGTTACTCTGCAGATCAATAGGGACAGGATGGAAGAAGAAGGGGAGGGGAAAAAAAAATGAAAAAAAGAAAAGATACCAAGAAGAAAGTGAGTAAAAATAAATTGTCAGCTATGAACAGAGAATGGCTGTGGGAGGAGGAGATGCAGAGGAGACCCTGAGGGACCAGCCCACTGTACCAGCACCCAGGAATGAAGCAGTGACCCCCCAGGATTCACCAGATCCTCTGGCCTACAGGACAAGAGAAGGCAGAAAAGTTTCCCCATGTCCTTTGTTCTGTCTCTTTCTGCTTTTCCCAAAAGCTCTGGGAGGTTGTGGTGAGGGTTTTTCCTTGTTGTGAAGCTGCAGGGTGAAGGATGGGATGTGCTTGCAGGAATACCTGGCCTGAGGGGATCACAGAAAATTCTTTGAACCCACCAGTTCAGGCTGCAGCCCAGGAAACCCCCTGGGCTAATGGTCTGCTCTGAGGGCAAAGTGTTTTGCTCTTCCCTTGACCACGAAAGTCAACTGGAAATGAGCTGCCAAGTGCCTCATCACTGCCAAAAGTGGTGTGGTACAGGGACACAGGCAATGGCACACACTGAGGGCACACACTGCTGCTGCACTGCCACTCACTGTGCCCAGCACAGCTCCTCCAGCCTCCAGGGGCTGCTCACTGTGTTCTCCAGATGAAATTTTCTCTCACTCTGCTCTCCAGCTGGAATTTTCTGGCTGTATTTTACTTTGACCCCTCATTTAATAATAATAATAATAATAATAATAATAATAATAATTTCTCCCCTCTTGTTTCCATGTCCCCTGGAGTGGATCCCTAACACCACCCCACTTTTATCTAGGCACTTTCTGCTGTCCCTCCAGCACATCCTGGAAGAGGCAGTGGGTGTCCATGCCCATCCCTGCCCACCCTTCCTCCCCCTTCTCTGCACAGTGCTCCTGTCAGGCTCACATTGATTTCTCCTCTCTTCCTCTCAATAACCCATCCCTTGTTGAGCCATACACTAGATTTAATTTGGTTTTAGTCCCTGCACTGTAACTGGCTTTGCTTACAGCTGGAATTAGATTGCTCTTCAGTGCAAAAACCTGCTTGCTGGGACTGGAATAATCACAGAAGCAGAGTTAATTCACAGGGAGCTTCTCCTTCTCATCCACCACTAATGCACAGCTCCTCAGCTGCTCACCTCCCCTGCCCTGTGCCCATGGGGGCTGGAAGAGTCAGCACAGGACAGGCACTGACCTCTCCCCTGCCCAGGATGAGTGTCCCTCTCTCCTGGGAACCAGCCCAGCAAGTTGGGGCTGTTTAAATCTGCATCTCACTGTAGCTCAGAACTTGTAGTTTGGGCTGATAAAAGCAGATTTCAGTGTTTCCCCTGCTCCCAGCTGAGAGGAATGGTGGATTTGTCTTTACAAACAAGGTGTGGGTCTGCTGATAGGTAAAACTAGCACTGAGAGACAAAAGAAACAATGGGAAGGATTCCACTGATTGATGAATGGAATAAAAGATATTTGCCTTTACAAACAAACTGTAGGGTTTGCTGATAAATGAAACTGGATATTGGAAAGTGAAAGAAACAACAGGGAAAAACCCTAAATTCCAAAAGAAGTAAAAATTAAAAGGGAGGGTTATATATTAGAGGGGAATTTTAGGTATCAGGCAAGGGAAGTCTGTACCTCCCAAGTACCTCAGCCCATGGGGAAAGAGAGAGGGAAATGCAGCCAGGAAATTGGGATAAAAAGGAGGCTGCATCCTCCAAAAATCTGAGATCCCAGGGGCATGCCCCATGGCCTCTCCCTTTATTCAAATAAAGTAAAAGGACTGTCTCATGTTGGCCCTGGCTAAAAAGCAGCATTGCAGCTTCCACAGGGCCTCCATCCCCACCTCCAGCTGCCCTTGGGGTGCCTCTGGAGGTTTGGATGTCTCATAGAGGTTGTGACTCCTCCAGCCCTGGGTGTGTTTGAAGGGTTTTTCCTGCCCTTCCCCAGCTGCCTCTTTTCACAGAATTTTTAGGGATTTTCTGTCTTGAACCAATCTCAGCTACTATTAAATGGTATTAAATTTGGCCAGTGAATTCTAAAGCTTTTGGGGGGCTGGGGAGGGGGAAGAAGGACAACTGAGAGCAAGGTGCTGGTTTGGGGAGAATCCCACCAGCATGGCCTGAAATCCTAAATACTGATGAAACAAATCCTGCCCAAGGCAGGCAGGAAACATAAATGGCTCAGAGGAGGAAGGTGTTCACGAGACACCAAGGGTATTTTAACTCTTGGAGCATCAAGTATCCCCAGGCTGCTGCAGGAGCAAAGACAAGTCCTTGGTTATCTGTGCTGATCTCCACACTTGGAAACCAAAGCTCATTGCACAAACACTGATATAAAACATTTAGTCCTAATTTACCAGACACATGTGGAGGTGCTCTCTCTGCCTATATACCTGAACCCCCCAGGGCTCCTCCCTGAGCAATCCCCATGGTGGGCACCCCAAAATGCCCCCAGCCCAGCTGAGAGCCACAGCTGCTCATCCCAGACAGGCACCACACTGTGAGAATGGCCCTGCCTGTGCCTCCTGCCTGCCCTGGCGGGTGGAAAGGGCTCTCCCATCCCTGCCTGCAGCTTCCTTCCCCTTGGAGCCTGTTCAAAGCCAGCCTTGGCGGCACCTGCAAACATTTCCACTTGCAATTCTCAGAAGCAAACAGTTTGGAACCGATACAAACGGCTCCTCTGTCGCTGTGGTGATGCTTGTTAGCACGGGGTGGGTGATGGGGAGATTTCTCCCCTCTCGCCTCTAAGTCTCGCACAAGCTGGATGGGAAATCAGCCATCTCGGCACTTTTCCACCTTACTTTGCTTTTGTGGTTGATGTCATAACGTAACATATGGCATCGTACAGAGAAATGAAAAACAAAACCCAGGAGAAACAAACCCCCTCCTGCTTCCTCTGCCCCAGATCTGCCGGGGGGTTTACCCTCACCCCAAACTTTGTCTGCTCAGGGTGTGCAGGACTGACTGGGGATGACCCACCCTGCTTCTACTGGCAGTGAGCTGGAGTTTGGTGGGGTGAGCCTCACTCCACACCCCATATCCACCAGCATCACCCCTGAGACATCTGGGCAAAGTCTGGCTGTGTTTGCACAGCTGGGACAGGCTATTGCAGGGAACTCAGTCCCCCAGTGTCCATCCAAGCCACGTCCCAGCTCCCCCAGCACCAGCTGCAGGAGGACACAGCCTTGGAGGTGCCCCAGCCGTTCCCTGCAAGGACACATCTGCTGCCCTGCCTGGGGAGAAGGCGTGTTAGAGGGAGGAATGGCTCTCTCTCACTCAGCAGAAACACTGACGGCTCAGTTTTCTAGCAAGAACCCTCTTCTGAACCCTGCGAGGAGAGACGCCCAGAGAAACGCAGCAGCTGTTACCTGCCGGTGACCTCGATGTTGGAGACGGCGTAGAAGTACTTGTACAAGTTCTCCCTCTGCACGTAGGTGCCCCCCAGGGCGGGTCTCAGCAGCCTCATGCGCAGGTCGGTGACGGTGAAGAAGTCCTTGAGCCCTTTGGCGCTCTCCAGCCGGGTGTACAAGTTGTCCATGTTCTTGAGGTCGGGCCCAGCGAAGATGGCGAAGCGGTCCCGCACCTCGAACCGGACGGTTTTCTCTTTTTTGGAGCCCGCCCAGCGGGAATACTCCTCGGTGCAGAGGACCCTGTTGGCACTGGTGGTGGAGAGGTCCCTGACCCTCCGTGCTGGCATGCTGAAGGCCTCCATGCAGTCATCTGCATAATACTGGTACGGGTGCCAAGTCCTCCCGTTGTCCAGCGACTTCTCCAGCATCATGATGGTGGGGCGCCCGTACTCGAAGGTGATGACGATGTCGTCGGTGAGCTCGATGCTCTTGTTCCAGGACAGGGTGATGTTGGCCAGCAGCGGCTCCGGGTACCGGCGCCACGTCACGCTCTGCCAGTACGTGGCCAGCCCCTCGTCCTCGCTGTCGAACATCAGCTTGGGCGGGTGGGCCAGGTCGGGGTTGGAGGCGTCGCACTCATCGCTGCACAGGTACGGGTTCTCCTGGAACAACAACAGCGGTCACTGAGAGGAAAGCACAGCCTGGGCATGGTGTGGGCAGCCTGGGCACTCACACAGCCTGGGCTGGGCTGCTTGTGTCAAGTGTGAGCTGCTGGGCTGAGCTGGAGGGGGCCTGGCTCTGCAGGATGCTGTTTCTGAGAACGGCTTTAAGGCAGAAAGATGCGGCTTTGCCTCAGCTTTAGAACGGCTGAGCTGCTTCCTTTGAAAGGCCCTTTGGGAAAGGGCTTTTCAATTTGGCACGGGGGCAGTTTTCATAGAAAGCTCCTTCCCTGAGATGGTCTCTGAGAAACTTGGGTTAAGCTTGGCCGATTTACAAGCCTAGGAAAGCTGTGCTCATCCCTGCTGCCTTGGAGGAGCTGAATGGCTAAAATCCCCCAAGCACACTCCTGCTTCCCATGGCTCCTGATGCTGAAAAGGATGGGGACAAGACCATCCCCCCAGTGCCTGTGAGCACAGCTAGAGGATGGAAACCAAATTTCTCCAGAACTGAGCAGTAGCAGAGAGCCAAGATTTGTGCTCCTGGTGCCATGGTCCTCAGCTACCCACAGGGATCAGGGTGGGAAGGATGGCTCATCCCCTGCAGGTGACAATGTCTGCTGCCTCCAGGCCTGAGCAGTGGGGAAGCACCTCCAGCCATCCCAATTTCCCACAAATGCCAGTGCAAGGCCAGGCTGGTGTGTTTTGCAGGGACACACCTCCACATCCACACGTGCTGAGCTGCACTGGGACACAGTGTCAAGGTCACACACCACATGTTGAATTTTCAGGTGTGCCAATGCATTTATTGCTCACCCATGTGTTTGTTAAAGCCCAGCATCACTGCCCTGCAGCCTCCAGGAGTGACATGTGGGTCACACCTGCCTTGGGGATTGTGTAGAGCTGTGTTCCAGTGGGTACAGACCACAAAAAACTGCAACATGCTGCAAATCCTTTTTTTTTTTTTTTTTTTTTTTGCATATGAAGCATCTCTTTGCTGTCACTGTGCCTCCCTCTCAGAATGAAAATCCAAAGGATTTGGGAGGGAGAGGGATTGGTATGACAGAGGGCTCTGCTGCTGTGGGACCCTTCTCAGGAAAGCAGAGGCACCTGGCAGAGGAGGAGGAGGTGATAAAGCAGCTGGAGCTGCTCAGAGCTGCTGCCTGGAGGTGAGGAGATGCTGGGGTGTGAGGTCTGGCTCTCCTGAGCACAGCAGCTTTCAAGGTAAGACCAAGCTGGGTGTTGTGCTTTGGTTTGTGGGTGCTCTGTGTGGGGATCAGAGTGCTCCTGCCTGGCCCTGGGGACTTCCTGCAGCACCAGGGTGTGGAGAGCTGATACTGGTACCTGGAGGCTCCAAAAATGAGGTGCAGGGTGGATCTGAGCAGGTTGGTTGTGTCTGTGGCTGCTGCAGGTGTGGGAAGGGGCTGCTCCTGTGTCCATGGCTTGCTTTGACTGGAGAACTGCTGGAGTCTGATTGGCAGTGAGCTGCTTTTGGGGTGCCCTGTGCACACCCAGGCACAGCAGAGGAGTGAATCTGCCTTGTAAAAGTGGATGGTCTCAGGTGCAAAGTGGGGCTGTGCTCTGAACATGGAAACCTCTGAGTAACACAACGTGCTTTGGGAAACCTGGGCTTTGCCACCTCCAGCCAGGCAACCAAAAGTCTTAGGAACTACTTAGAGCTTCTCCACTCTGAGTCTGTAAAATGGGCCTTTGGTGCCTCCTCAGAGCTCAGAGATGTGCACTGAAGGCAAGCAACTGTTTGTGAAGTCAGTGGAGGCCACAGCACCCAGGAGCCCTGAAAAGCTCCTGAGGACACAAATAATTCTGTGTGTGGAGCAGCATGTGAGCAGCACAGTGTAAATAAGGCAGGAGGCTGCTCTGGCAGCAAGGGGAAAACAAACCAGGGAGTGGCTGATGTGTAGGGGAGAAGCAGCTCCTGTGCAGGGCAGGCAGCCCTGGGGACACGAGGGGACACCTGTAAGCACAGCACTCGTCGTGTTTGTGTTTGTTTGTGGGCACAAGGCTGCCAGGAGAAGCAGCACATGATAAAACAGGTCAAAACTCAAACTGTTTTCCACCCAGCCTTGCTCTGGCACACCCCTGCCTGGCAGTGAAGCTGCAAATCCATGCTGGGGTTTGTTCCTCCTGCTTGGGCCGTGTGTGGCTTTTACCAGTTCTGTGTGTGCTGGGAGGAAGGGCTGGGACAGGAGATGCTGATGGTGCCCACCCTGCAGCAGGGAGGTTACTCACAAATGGATGCTTGGGTTGATGTTTTAAAAGCAAATAGCTGATTTTTTTATTTATTTATTTAGCTTGCAGCTGTGATAACTGAACAAGGGAAAGCAGTGGAGTGCTCAGCCTTGCTTGGGTGTGTGAGGCACCCCAAAAACCCCCTCAAAGAGGGGGAGATGCCAGCTGGGCTGTGGTGGGGCTCTGAGCCATGCTGGGGGGTCCTCTCCTTCCACAACAAGCTGTTCTGGAGCAGGGATTAAAAAACCCTGAGATATTGACATATTTAATATGCTCTCCTGACTCGTCACGTTCAGAGGAATTGTTTACCTCTGCTAATGAGACACAGCTTCCTGCTGGGGGATGGAGCTGCCTCTCAGAGCAGCTTTTCAGTGGTGGCTGAGGGAAAAGGCAGAAAAATCCCCCTCAGCTGAAGTGCTGGGGGCTCTGAGTGTGTTTCCTGTGCTGAGGCAACATATTGTGCTGCAGTATGGTCCTCCTGTCAATGTGGCCATACAGATGGCTTAATAGGACAGTCCTGAAAAGACCATCCCCGAGGTCCATTTTTGCCACTTGTCTGAAGGAGGGAGCAGCAGGTGGAGAATTGGCTTGGGATGGCAGCAGAAAACTGCCTGACAAACCTGCCTTGCTGCTCAGTGGCTCTGCCTGAGCAGAGTCTGTGTCTCAGAGCTGTCCTGCCATGAGCCTGCCTTTCCCTGTGTGCAGCAGCCACAGCCCTTGAGCTGGTGTGGGATGAACCTCACCCAGTGTTTGCCACTTGAGCTGTCCCCAGCATGGCCACAGTGGCCACTTGAGCTGTCCCCAGCATGGCCACAGTGGCCACTTGCAGGGCTGTGGATGATGCTCCTATCAGTGCTTTCTTTGGAGTGGCCAAATTAAACAAATTAAGGACTCTGTGATGAAACCACAGTAAGGAAATGCTGCCCTGGCCAGGATGGGGGGGGGACAGATTTCCCTGGAGCAGAGAGGGAAGCAGCTGAGTGTGATCAAGCATGATCCCCCTCACCATGTCCTGTCTGGAGGAGCAGGGCTGGCCAGGCATGGCCCTGGCAGGGTCAGGAGCAGGGAGAAGCAGAGAGAAAACCCTGCCTGTGTGCCATGTGCTCATCCCAGGGAATGGAGGTGCACAGCCCCTGCTGTACCTGAGCAACCTGGGAGTGTGCTCAGCTCAGCAGGCAGCACCCCCAAACATCTCTTTCATCTCTTTTTTAATATCCATCTCACTCTCAGTAACCACAGTAAGAAATCCACAGGGATTATATTGGTTGGGACCATCAAAATACCACTTGAGGCCTTTTCTTGTCACCCTGCTTGTGTTCACAAAGCTGGTAGGAATCACTGTCCCCATTTGCCAAGTGTGGTCACTTTGACCAACAGGATCCAAAGTAGGAAGGCAGGAGCAATTCAAATGCATGAAACTGTAAATCCTACTGAAAAATTAGAAAGGAAAAGATCAATCTCATTTTCATTCAGATATGAATGAACTTGAATCCTCTGTTGTTTTTACCTGAGAGTTTTTATTCATCCAGCAAGTTTGCAGCTCCATGCTAAGCATGGCTGAAGATGTAGCTGAGCAGATTTGGGCTCCAGTCACAGGTGCTGTGTGGCCCCATTTGTGGGGCTTGTGATGCTCTGAGGGGGCCAATGGCTCAACAGGTGCATGGTTTTAACAGGGTAAACTCAAAAATAAGCCCCAAGTGGCAGCAAGGTGGGACAGAGCCTCAAAAGCCACTGAGTGAGTCACATCACTACGGCTTCCTCTGCTAAAATGAAGTGTTCCTTTTTGGGGTTAGCTTTATTGAATTGTCCTTCCTCTGCGGGATGCTCGATGCCTTTTGTGCTTGGGGGGTGGTTTGGAGTCAGCCAGGAGGGCAGGGGGGAGAGGAAACAGATGGCCACATTTTGGCTGCTCCCTTGGTCCTGGTAAGATCAGATATAGCACTATTGAAACAAGTCCAGGTATTATTTTTGAGTCTGGTTTCCTCCTCCAAGCCGTGTGTCCTCCAAAGAATCTGTCCAAAGTCTTGAGATATTTAAGTCTTCAATCTAAAAGTCAGGATGCATTAGCCAGGCAAACTTGGTCTCAGTGAGCTTAAAATAAACCAGTTCACTTTGAGTCTCACGCTATTAAATCAGTCGTGAGTGTCCTCACAGCAACTAAACATTGCAGATTTCATTTCATGCTCCCCAGCTCTTCTGGTTGTGCACTTTTTGGGGTTGTAGCAAAGAGTGTTGCAGCCTTGCTTAGCCCCAGCTCAGCCCAAAAGGGCAAATCTCCAGGGACAAACTGTGAGAGTCTCATTGAGGACACAGTGTCCTGGTAAAGCTGTGCCTCTGTGAGCCAAATCACAGAATGGTTTGGGTTGGAAGGGACATTTAAAGGCCACCCAGTCCAACCCCCCTGCCATGGACAAGGGCATCTTCAGCTAGGTCAGGCTGCTCAAAGCCCCCTCCAGCCTGACCTTGAATGTTTCCATGGGTGAGACATCCATCACCTCTGAGGTTTTACCATGCCAGTATTTTATCACACTCATTATAGAAGTTTTCTTCCCTACAGCTAAAATGAATCTGCTCTCTTCTAGTTTAAAACCATTATCCCTTGTCCTAACACCACAATTCATAATGAAGAGTCCTCCCCATCTTTCCTGTAGATTCTCTTCAGATCCTGAGACTCTGAATCCTCCTTGCTAGGGCTGCCCTCCATCCTTCATCCCCAGGCTGGAGTGACCCTGGGGTTTGTCCTGGTCCAGGTGCACCCAGGAGGTTCCATGGGCCCAGTCCTTGAGCTGGAAATGTGTCCCAGCCCTGGTGACTGCTGACCCAGCCCTTGGCTCTGCCTCCTCTTGGTGCCTGGAGTCACTTCTGGGCAGAAATGCTGCAAAAGGGACTTTCTGAAGGTGACAGCAGAGACTTGCTCCTTGAGAAGGATTTCTTAAGAAATAAGATATTGGTCTGACAAAGCAGGATGACAGGAATCAGGATGCTGCAGAGAAGCTGCTCCCCACCTTGCTGAGAAGGGGAGAATGGGGGAAACCAGCCATAAAAAAAGGCCTCAGTTTTACAAAGCCCAGATGGTTTTTAGGGCTCTTAATGAGTGCAAAAGTTGTTTTTTTTTTTTTTTTTTCCTAGCAGATAATACCATGTTTAAGCCTCATAGCATAAAATTATGTATTTTTGTAGGTGCAATTGCTTGATTAATCATTAGGCTGATGAATATTTTAAACAAACTAGACATCTGTTGTGAATGGTGAAAGCTTCACAGAAATAAGACTGCAGCTTTTAGATCCCAATGCCAAAGGGAAGCTGGAAAGCAATTGCAACCACTAGCTGCACAGTGAAGAAAAATAAGAAAAATAATAATAATAATGATAATATTACAGGGGAAAAAAGTCCAAGATTTGAGCAAGGAAAAATGAGTAGATGATGAGAGGGTTTGTACTGCTCAGCCAAGGATGCTCAATCACAGCTCTTATACCTGGTTTGATTTGTTTAATGTCTTGGGAACAGTCCTCCCCTGGACTTCCTTTGCTTTTGGGGGTCTCTTCTGCTTGATGGACTTGTGTTTAAGCCAAGGCCTCTGCCAAAATTTAGAGCACCCTGGGACCACTTGTTTTTAATTACAGTCTCACAGTAAGAGTAATGACAAGGTCTCATCAACTTGGATGAGTTTTAGAAAACAAAACTTTGTCTTTTTTGAAGTGGGGGTGGGAATCCTTAGTGTTTTACAAGAAGATTTTTATTAAAGGGGAAAAAGTTAAAGCACAAAGATCAGTGCTGTTGGGTGGGTTTCTCTTGGGTATTTTCTTCTGGAATGGCTTTTTCCTCTAAGAGCTGTCTCTCAAACCCAACCAGAGACCCCTCAGAGCTGGGGTGTCTCCAGGCTCTCCTGCAAGATCTGGCACTGGTTGGGACTGGGGGCTGTTTGATAGACCCCAAAGAGCCTGCAGAGCCAGGAAAAGCAGCACAGGAACCTCCTTCCCTCCTTCTTGGGACTGTCTGAACCTCCACCTGCACCCAGGAGGGGACAATTCCCTCTGCAGCCCCCACCCCATCCAGCTGTGATGCTTAAGGAGCTCTCAGGAGCATCCCAAGGCCCTTCTGCTTCCCTTGGGAACATCCCAAGGCCCTTCTGCTTCCCTCAGGGACATCCCAAAGCCCTTCTGCATCCCTCAGGGACATCCCAAAGCCCTTCTGCTTCCCTCAGGAGCATCCCAAAGCCCTTCTGCATCCCTCAGGGACATCCCAAAGCCCTTCTGCTTCCCTCAGGAGCATCCCAAAGCCCTTCTGCTTCCCTTGGGAACATCCCAAGGCCCTTCTGCTTCCCTCAGGGACATCCCAAAGCCCTTCTGCTTCCCTCAGGGACATCCCAAAGCCCTTCTGCTTCCCTCAGGGACATCCCAAAGCCCTTCTGCTTCCCTCAGGGAGGCCCTTCTGCTTCCCTCAGGGACATCCCAAAGCCCTTCTGCTTCCCTCAGGAGCATCCCAAATCCCCCTTCTGACATTCCCTTCTGCTTCCCTCAGGAGCATCCCAAAGCCCTTCTGCTTCCCTCAGGAGCATCCCAAAGCCCTTCTGCTTCCCTCAGAAGCATCCCAAAGCCCTTCTGCTTCCCTCAGGGACATCCCAAAGCCCTTCTGCTTCCCTCAGGAGCATCCCAAAGCCCTTCTGCTTCCCTCAGGGAACATCCCAAAGCCCTTCTGCTTCCCTCAGGGACATCCCAAAGCCCTTCTGCATCCCTCAGGAACATCCCAAAGCCCTTCTGCTTCCCTCAGGGACATCCCAAAGCCCTTCTGCTTCCCTCAGGGACATCCCAAAGCCCTTCTGCTTCCCTCAGGGACATCCCAAGGCCCTTCTGCTTCCCTCAGGACACCTCCTATGCTGCCTGTGGGTTTCTGCTCAAAGGGCAGCAGGTGAGGTTCACAAAGTCCCCTCGTTTCCTTGTGCTGCAACCGAGTCCTGAAATTGGTATCAAATTTCCTCCAAATCCTGCAAGAAAAAAGGGATCAGCAGAATCTCCCTGTGCAGCTGATCCCTCCTGCCCTGATGATGTCCCTGCTGTGGAGCATGGCCCCTGCAGGTGTCCTGCAGCTGCAGGGGACATTGGGGTCCCCAACCTGCAGAGGGGTCCCACTCCATCCCTGCCTGTCCTGTGCATGCTCTGGACCACGTTTCCTCCCAGATTTTTATTTTTCCTCTCTCTCCCCCCGTGTCCAGCTCCACAGGCTGTGGGATGGAGCTGAAGTGATCTTCCCAGGACATTTTCTTTCCTGATTTACACAGGGCTGAGTGCCCCCAGCTCACACTGAGATTGAGCTGCAGGTTTCACTTCCCTTCCATCCCCTGTCCTGGCTTTCCTGACCCTGCCAGGGCTTCCCAGGGATCTCAGTTCCCTGCAGGCTGGAGGTTTGCTCTGGTGTTGGTCAGCACAGGGAAATCACCCACAGAGCAGGGAAGGTGCCAGCCCCAGCTCCAGTGGCAAGCACCCTTAACCTCCCCAGTGACACAGAGTTCAACCTATTTTCTGCAACACAAATTCCTCACAAGGGCCACCCTGAGCCATGTGTGTTTTGGGAGACTTCCTTGGCTTTTCTTCCAATAATCACTCCAGGATGTGCTGCTGCCTCCCAAACAGAATTGCATTTACCCAGGAGAAAACACAGGCTCATCCTCATGACATTTCAGGGTATTTTCACTCTTGCTGCTCCTGATCTGAGGGTTCAACTGCTCTATCTGGATTTATGACAAGACAAGGTGATTTTATGATCAAAAATAACATTTGTGAGTAATTAAATCTCGTGCTTTAGGTCATAAACCGTAACCTGCCAGTGGCCAAGGTGGGACTCTAAGAGAGCTGGAAATACTCTCTGACAATTAATTTTCACTCTATTCATGGGCTGGGAGGGATCAGAGGGGTGAAACAACCATAATTAATTTACAGTGATTATTTCCAACAGCTGGCAAGTGGCATAACTCACTGCAGAGAGGGCTGGGAGCACAGAGAGGGATCAGGAGAAACACAAGGCTCCTCTTATGGCAAAGAACCCCAGAAATCCCCTTCCCTGTGAGCTCAGGTGAAGGTCTGTGCCCTCCTCTGAGGGACATGGGGGAACACTGGGATCTGCCTGGCCAGGTCCACTCTTCTTGCACTGATTTCCCTGTCTCCCAAACGAGCCATGGGCTTTTCCCTCACTGCACAGCCGTGACTTGAACCTGGAAAACATCTCAGGAGCAGCTTTGGGATGTCTGTGAGCGTGCAGGGAGAGGTCTCTAATGGGGCCAGCACCACAGCATTGGACTGTGGAGACTTTGGGAGTCTTTCTTCAAGATGCTATGTTTTCTACCTTTTTGGTTTTGTTGTTGTTTTTAAAATACCTCTTTGGTCAAGCTCTCTATATTTTAGATAAGACAGAAGCTGTCTCACTAGGTAGAAGATGGAAAATGCAGTTTTCCCATGGGCTGCCTGAGAGGCTGCAGCCCAAGAGCCACTTGGGAATGCTCCAGCCAAGCCTTCATCTGCACATCCTCCAGGCACCTCTCTCCTCTTCCCTGTGACCCTCCAAAGGGACGCTTTGTGGGGAGGAAAGTTCTGGCAAGGCACTTGGGCATGGCTGTTTTTTATTTCACAGCTTCACCTGGGCAGGGGATGGGATGGGATGGGATGGGATGGGATGGGATGGGATGGGATGGGATGGGATGGGATGGGGTTTGAAGCTCAGGGAGGGCTGTTTTTGTCACTCATGTGTCCTTCCCCTGCCCCCTCCCTCCCCCAGCCATCTGCAAGGGGTTCTTATTAAGGCAGAGACAGCAAAAGGGGAGAAAACCGTCCTCGCTAACAAGCTGTTTGCTGTTTATGAGCAGGTAAAGGCAGAGCTGGAATGAATTATTAATAGGGTGGAAATGGGGTCCCTCCACAGATCTGCTGCTAATTCTGGCTCAGCCGAATGTCACACCCTCCATCTCCTCCCTGGCTGTGGTTTGGGGGATTGATTGCTCCTCCGCTTCCTTCCCCTTCCTGCCGGATCCGAGCTGTCCCAGCACAAGGTCACCCCTGGCTGGGTGTCAGGACAGGCTTTGCCTGTGTGCAGGCTTTGGGAGAGCGTGAGTCAGCAGAACCGACCCTGCAGGCTCGGGGCGAGGCTCCAGGAGGGCTCAGTGAGACATTTTGCTGTTTTGCCTCTTCCCTTTGGCCTGAAGCAGAGCCTCGCTCACCGAGCAGCGCCGCTCGCTCAAGGCTCTGGGGCTCCCCTGGGCCCGTCTCTCCGCCAGAGAAGAGATTCAAGCCCTGCTCCCCTTCCCCCTCCAGCCTGCTCTGAATTCGAGAAGCATCTAGTTCGTATTTCATCCAGGCTCAGCACTGTGCCCTTCTCTCCACCAGCCCTGGGGAGACATCACCGTGCCAGACAGGGTGGGCTGGTGGCAGGGCAGTGTGCTGTCTCCAGATGGGAAATGGAGGCAGGGAAGGATTTCAGGAGCCAGGTCTGGGCTTCTCTAGGCATGGAGGGCTCCACGTTTGTGAGCACTGACATCCCCCAGGCACCTGCAGCAGGGCAAAGTAGTGGCTCCCTCACCCAACCATGATGTGAGGCTCAAGGAAATCTCTGCTCTCATCCCACGCTGCCTCTGGAACTCTCCCTGTGGTCTGAACTGGTCTTTGCCCCGTAAATGACACAACCTCAGCCAAAGGGTGACATCCAGGCAGGAGAAGCATCCTCTGCACAAAGGGAGGACCCAGAGGGAGAAGCAGCTTGTCACGCACAAGGGCTGACCCAAGTCACCTGTCCACCCTCGCTCCTGCACCGGCACAAATCCCCTCACGCCCACTCTGGCTAAGCCAGGAGCAGAAAATCTGGTCACACGAGGAATTTCAGCCTCCAGCCTCAAACCAGCCCAGACCTCTCCAAGAAGTGCCCAAGCCTGCTGTTTGCAGAGTGGCCTGGAGGCAGCAGTGCCATTTCCAAAGCCCAGGGTGGCCTGGATGGTGCTGGATCCCCTGCCCAGCACCCCGTCCCGAGAGGTGCCTGCAGCTGGTTTGGGGGCAGCCCAGGGGTTAACGCCGCCGGAAAATTCCACTCCTAAGCAGATAATCTCATCTGTGCTGGGGATACACACACACCACCCGCAGCAGCCCGGCCTCCCATGGAATCATTTTTGAGCAGCTCTTTCTTTGTGAACTGCTAATCCCCCGGTGAGCTGCTCTAACCCCAGCCCTGGGCTCACCTCCACCCCCACCTCCCTGCTGGGGCTGCACCCCTCAACCTCCCCCTTGGGCACTGGGGGCTGCAGGGTGACCTAAAGCCTGGGATCAGATAAACCAGACACCCCTCAGCTGGCAGCCGTGGGCACACGTTCAAAAACGCAGCAGATTAATCCCATTGACTGCTTTCTAGCTTGTCTCCAAACTCCAGCTTTCTGTACTGGGGACTTGCAAGCTTTGCTCTTCCCAGGGCACTTCCCTGAAGCTTGTTTACAAATTAAGCTGCTTGGATTCCGCCCCATCCCTTCCCTGCCAGATTATGAAGCCCTTACATCTTGCTACAGAGATGAATTTGTGTCCACAGCCCCCAGCAGCAGGAGCACAGCAGCAGCGACCTGTGTGCAGGGCTGTGAGTGCATTATTGATTCAGGACTAAGAAAATGCTTAGGAAGTAGGAAAAGTGTCCTGCTCTCTAAAAGCTTGTGCGCCTTGTAAGCTCAATACATGCAGCCTTTGCAGAGAGGCTCGCTACACTGCTATTAATAATTTATTCTGTAAGAGAGGCCCTGATAGTTTGAATGGGGGAGGGCAGGATGCAGAGCCTGGGGGTGGGAAAGGGGAGGGAGTGGTGGCTCTGCTGTGCTCCTCAAATGGAGGTGCAGATGTTGCCCAGAGCCTCTGTGGAGGGGGCACAGCTGGGTGATGGATACCCCTGCACCCACGCCAGCCTCTGATCAGGGCCCCTGTGTCTGGCTGCTGCATCAAGGGCTCTGCCTGTGCTGGTGTGTGCAAAGCATCTGGCTGCTTTATGCTCTGTTTCAGGGGATCAATTCAGCAGGTGCCTGTCAGGGGTTTGGATTGAGTTGTGTCAGCCCAAAACACGTCCTGGCTGTCCCTGAGACCCCGACAGTGATCCTCTCCTTAGACAGGGCTCCCCAAACCTCCTGACTGGCAGCACTACAGAGCTGAAGCAGCTGACTCAGCCAGCAGATGGGGAGTTACAAACCCTTTGGCTGGAGTAGAAACCAGTTGAATCTGTGCTAATTCCCCCTTTGGGACATGGAAGTGTCAAAGCAGGACTGGACATGGAGGTGGCAGCATCCCCTGAGCTGAGCACCAGGGCAGCACAGACCCACTGCTCTGGGGTGTGCAGCACCCAGGTGCAGGCTGGAGTGGTGGCACTGTGTGTGGAGCTGAGGAAAGCTGCTGAGAGGCTCCTGCATGGGTGGGAGCCAGCAGGAGAGGTGGGAGCCAGCAGGGATGAGCCCCAGCCCTGTGACTCTGCAGCTCTGAGCTCCTGTGGCTGGAGCCTGCCTGGGGACAGCTGAGCAATGCAGAAATGCACCCCAGAGCCAAGAGGGGAGGATCCCCTGAGCCTGGCCACGGGCAGCACTGAGCAGATGTGCAGAGGCACCAGTGCCAAACGCTGGAGCAAGGGCAGGGCAGTGGAGCAGGGCAGGAGTGGGGGCAGTGCTGCAATTGTCCCCTCTGGGGACCCTGCCTGGAACTGGGAGGATGAGTGGGAATCTCATGGGGCACATCTGAGGCTGCAGGGGATGGCTCATCTACCTGGGCTGAAGGCTGGAAGCTCAAGTTGCTGTTTGCCAGGGCTTTGCAGGCAGTAGCTTCTCCCCAAAGACATCTCCAGAATGGTCACCCAGCAGTGCTGTGTGGTTTGGGGAGGAAAAACCCTCTTTGGTGCTTTCCAACACAGAAACCTGTGCTCTGTGTTGAACTGCCTGAGGAGCTGGCTCAGCTGAAGCTCCATGTCTCTAAAGGCTGATGGTAACAGGGTGGTTTGGGTCTGAAACTAAGCTTAGAACTGGACTTTCACTTGGGGAAAGCAGAGCGTGGTAGGAGAGAACTCCTTCCCACTCAGGCAGGATTTTCTGTGGGGAGAAATCCTTTTAAAGTTTATTGGGAAATCATTTCTATGCAGATATGCAGATTATGAAATAAATAAATAGGAAGGATTTCCCTGAATACCTTTGGCTTCAAAAGTTGCCTATGGAAAGCTGTGGTAGCTGGATCTGCTGTAAGGGCTGCTGTAAGAACTGCTTTCCCAGCTCTGGCCACACTTCCCACCAAGTCTTCAGTCCATTCTCTTCTGGTTTTCCCATCTGGACACTGTTTCCTTTGAAGAGCAAAGCTTTTCTTAAAAGTAGTTTACTCTTCCTGAACACCTTCAAGGTAGGGGAAAACTTTCTGCTCACCATACCAATTAAACCTACTTGACAGCTTCATTTTTATCACTGTGTCTTTTCCATCAGCAAGTGGAAATGATCCTTGTTAGGGGAGTAGCATCCCACTTTACAACAAGATGAATCCCGAACTGGGCATTTAAGGAAATTGTTACAGTCTGTTGAGGGAAAATCCCGTTTGCTCAGCACTCTCTAATTTGAAGCTGAATTGTATTCTTTCATTTTTCTGTGAAGTCTTTCCTTTTAAAACACCAAGATCCTGCTGCACTCTGAAGAAGCCTCAGTGGCAGGGGAAGAGCAGTGTGTAATTTGCTGAGCAGCTAATAATGCACAACCCAAGGGTCTGGCCCCAAGGGCAAGGAGCCACTGATGCTGAGTTCAAACAGTGTCCTCTGCAGCAACCCTGATGCTGAGGAGTGATTAAGGGTGGGAGCAGAACCAAAAGGCTCCAGCTTTTTCTCCCACACTCAAAAGCAATGCCATGATGGGTGCAAGGGGTGGATTGGGAAACCTTCCTCTGGGTGGAAATGGCAGCAAGTTGTTTTTTCCAGGCTTTCCTCAAAGGAAAGGGGAGCATTTTCCAGGTGTTAATTTAATGGGCTGGAGGCTTTGAGGGGGAAGAGGGGCTGTTAGCACTTTGCAGCTGTAAAAAGAAAGTTGGGTCTTTCCATCTTGCCAGGGTGATCTGACAGCAGAGAGTGAATTTTCTGTGCTGCTGAATTTTGGCATAAAGTGATCATCCCCAGGGCCATATGGGTTCCATGATGAAGGGCAAAGGGAGTTCCAACTCCCTCTGCTACAGCCAAGGATGGGTTTGCAACCAGCAGTGGGTAGTGCTGATTTATTCAAGGAGGAAGGAGAATATCCACTTTTCTTGGAAAGGATTTTCCACTGGACTTGTATACAGGCTCTGCTTAGCCCAAAGGATGTCCTTGAACCCTAGGGCAGTCAAAAGGCTGAGAATACCTCGTGCTTTGCCCCCTGGTTCTACTCAAAACAAGGTAGAACTCTGGTGGGCTGGGAAAGGGCTGTGGGTCTCTGCTCAGGGTACCAGAAGGGATGAATCCATCCTTTAACCACCAGAACATGCTGCATCTTTAAAAATGCTTTTGGGAGAGCATTGCTGAAGCAATTATTTTCCCCTTCTTACTTTAAAATCTTTAGCTTTTCCCTCCTTATTTAAAAAAACTTTCGGCTTTTAATCATCCCTAAGCCCACAATCCCTTGTTTGCACCTAAACAGGTGTACAAAGATATAGATGGGTAGAGTTGTATGAGATGGGCTAAAAATGCAGGGAAAAGGATTTCTTAGCCCAAAGGTTTGTCTGCTTTTTCCAATTTTAGCAGCCAGCCTGCAGGAGAAGCAGTCCTTTAGTACAAGCCTTATAACCACATGTCATTCAGAAAAGTTTAGCTAAGAATTAAACTAAACATCCAATTTGGCTGCATGTGTAATGAATAAATAAAGCCTTTTCCTTTCATGTGCCCGTGCCAAAGTCAACAAGCTCTATTAGCTGATGAAACAATGCTGACGCCAAATAAAAATACCCCTGACCCATCAATATGGGCTGAGAGCTCGGCCCTGCATCAAAGAGTGTTGTCAGAACAAGAAATACTGTCTCCACACTTCTGGGGGGGGGGAAAAGCTCCCATTCCTGCAGCAAGGTGGGTTCCCTGGGCTCTCACTGGGATGTCAAGGAGCAGCAAAACCATCCCATAACGACCATCTGGTATGGACACCTCTCCTTGTTTCTGCTGGAATTATTTGGAAACCTCTTGATGTGCAAGGAGCTGTGGCTGGGCTTTGGTGTTTGCAAGCCCCACGTGTGAATTCCCCCAAAAGCTGAGGAGTTTTTATCCTGTGTGCAAAACGCTGACGCCTGAGAGCGAAACTCCCCAAGGTCCCTGCTCGGTATCAGAGAAGTGCTTCAGCATCTCAGAGCATCTCAGCACCTGGGAGCAGCCTGGCAGCTGTGCCACCCTCCTCCTCCTCCTGCCCAGGAGGGTGGGAGGGTGAAGGAGCACCACATCTCCCCTCTGCCCCATGGGATGTGCAGCTTGGCCATTTCCCAGCTGTGCCTGCCCTGCAAACCCCTCTGCTTTGAAATCCACCTTCAGCTGCTCTTTGCCATGCCCTGCCTGTGATCTTTGAAGTCTCACCCCTCCCTCGACATCCTTGGTTTAAAAGATCTGTTCCCTATTAGTCTTCAGTCACACTTCCAGTTTCATTCAGGCTTTTATTCACCTATCCATCTGTCTTCCTGCTCCCACCACTCCTCCTGCCCTGCCAGGAGGCAAAGTACAATTCATTTTTCAGATGACCCTGCCAGGAAGGCATTGACATGAATAGGAACAGGTTCAGAAACTGTGGAAAAAGCAAAACCCTTGACTTTAATAAGCAGCAAAACGCTTCCCAATCAGAAGGAAGCAGCCAGATGTGACCAGAATTTCTCTAAAACACAGAGGACTGTTCTCCAAATAGCTCCTGCCATCTCTTGAAGCCTCCTCGTGCAGAAGTGTTGTGAGCAGTGCTGGAGCTGGAGCTGTGGCAGGGCAGTGTGTGATCCCTGGGCTGTGCAGGACACACTGGCAGTCTGACAAGGGCCTGACTGCCACCAGGGCTCTGCTCCTCGCCTGCCCTGCACGGGGACATGGGGCAGCTCATTCCTGTCTGCCTGCCTCGAGCATGGAGGGCTGTTTGTGTGTCTTTAGTTTTGATTGCAGCTGTCTGAGCTGGGCAGGAGCCCCGCTGGGCTGCGCTTAATTCTGAGTGAGGCGAGTTTAACTGCACGGACAGTCCCCTGCTGCTTTGAAAGACACCTAAGAAAGCAATACAGTCACCGTAAGAACTTCTCTGCTGGAAAGCCAGGCTCCTATGAGAACCCACCTGTTACAAGAAAATAATTAAAACCTGAAGAGGAAGGATAACAGGACACCAAAAGGCACCTGAGCAGGCTGGCAGCGAGGAGTTGGTGCGAGCTGCTCGCCCTCCCCTCCCGCAGCGAGCCCGGGGCTCGGAGCTCTAACGATCCGTGGGCAGAGACATCGATTTTTGTCCAGCACTTCCTTAGAGCAGGGGGGGCAAACTCCTCTCACATCCTCTGCGGGCTCGGCTCCCCCCCCTGCACGTCGATAGGTGTCAAGTCACCACCCAGCACCGGCGATGGAAGGACCATTTCTTGCTGATTCCACTTCCCACTGACCGTAAGGGGATGCTCAGCAGTAAGTGGCCACATGTCATTCTCCCTGACAGAGGCCGTGAAAATTTACCTTGGTGGCCCCCCAGCCCACAGCACTCCAGTCCTAAGGCTGGATTGGAGCCTGGATCTTTCCTGCAGGCATCTCCTGCTCTGTGCACTGAGTTCTGGGTGGGCTCCTTGCTCTTCCCCTGCTTCCTTTTTATAACTCTTTAGTCCTCTGGAGAGAACAGCACTGGTGTAAGATGGGGCAGAGAGCGCCACGAATACAGTGGTATCTCGTAAACCCATCCCAAAAAAATCTAAAAAACACCTTGCAATATATTATTCCTGTTCTTAGCTTGATTCTTCACCAGGGAATTGCTCAGGGACATTGCTGTGAGTGCTGGTTTCTGTTTTGGGAGGCGAGAGCCGGGCCAGGCTGGGGTGAGGCAAGGACAGGAAGGCAAATCCATGTTTTGCATTTGTGTAGCTCTCATTCACGGCTGTACACGGTGTTTGCAAGTGTTACAGCACATGGCAGGCGTACGCTACAAGGAAATACTGCTGGTGCCCAGAATAGAAAGATTTCAGCTCAGTATTGACTGAATCAAGAGATGCACAGAGCTGATTGCAGTTTGTGTCTTTTGCTTCCTTGGAGGTCAGTGGAGCTGAAGTCTGGAGCATCCTTAACCAGAGAGGGTTTGCAGAGAGCTGCAGTTAGTGTAGTGGGAAGCAGTCTGGTGTTCTCCTTTTAATCCTTCCACAGTCAGTCAGATAAATGGAAATACAGACTGACCCATCAATAGTTAACGGTTTTATTTGCAACCTTGGACTTAATCTTTCTTTTAAAACGATCTTTTAAAAGGAAAAGCTGCTACTTATCTGGAATTAGTGGAAATGTCTTCCCTGGTACTAATGAGAGCCCTTAGGCTGGAGGGAACTGGGTAACTACTGGCAGCATGTTCTGATGATCATAAATGTTTGGCATTCCTTGGTGTTGAAGGAGCATTTGTGTCTTGGATTTTCAAGAGGTGCCCTGACTGATTGGGCCCAGGGTATTTCTTTGGTGGCAGACTGAGGCATGGGGTAGCACTGGCAATAGAAAATAGAACTCCCTGCACTGATTTAGAGGGAGAGCTCCCCTTCTCATTATAATAAAATAATAATATGCTCTTTTAGAAGACTCTCCTTGTCCAGTGCTCAGCCCAGTGGAAATCCTGCCAGCATGGGCTGGGTTGGTGTCTGTCCCTTAAAAGTGTGCCTGGACCACTCCTGGGGGACCTTTGGGAGGGGGCATTACTGTTTTGCTCTTTGCTTTGACCCCTGAACTCTTTAACAATGTAAAGCCTTGTGAATTATAAATCAAATGTTCCTGCTGAGCTTTGTGGTGCACGGAATGAAATGCGATGATTAATATTTAAGAGAAAATAAGTTAAAGATTTTAACTACAAGGGCAAATGTCTATCCACAGAGCCCTTTCAAGTGGAGGCTAGCAGAGAGGGAGAACCACATTTTCAGGGACTTTAGTGAAATTTGTGGCTGTCAGACCAACTGCCAGAGCTCTGGGTGTGCAGGGGCCAAACTACCCCACTGCCCTGCCCTTCCCTCTGCCTCAAACTCAGACCAATCACCCACATCCTATAAAATCCCAGCAGTGCTGGAGCAGCCCTTTGGGATGGGACTGGCAAGCACACCCCACTTGCTTTAGCAAGTAGAGGAGCAGCTCAAATTATGTGCAGGCAGGGGCATGCACATTTTCCAAAATCCAGACCTCACCCAGGGCTTGCTCAGCCCTCCCTGGCTCCTCCTCACCCTCCCCTTGGCATGCCAGCCCATCCCTGCTGCAGGGCTGGCACAGCACTGGGATGGGCAGGGTGCCTTCTCCCTGCTCTGCAGACTGACAGCTCCAGGCAGTGGCCACAGTGGCCACCCTGACCCAGAGCATCCTGACAGTAGCACCTGGGCTGGACACTGCCTGCAGCCACCAGCAGAGCCTGTTCTAAGCCAGCAAACAAGGAGGGAAACACTTACATGGGTGCAGAACCTCTCTGGAGGGTCCCCACAGGTGATTCCTGGCGGGTCCACCCGCACGGTCACGTAATCCTTCATCCTCATGGCCTTGGGCTGGCAAGCATAAAACTCCCATGATGGGCCATCGTCCGTGGTCACCCAGGACTTGCAAATGTCATACTGTCCCATGGCCAGGGGGACGCAGTGCACGAGGAGAGCAGCCAGGTAGAGCATGGCCAGGCGCGGGGTCCCTGGGCGAGGGCAGTGCCGACGGTCCCGAGGAAGGCGGCGGCTGGGCTAGGGGGGGCTCTCGGGATCAGCATGGAAACTCCTCATCTAAAAATGCTCCAGTCGAAGGAGATCCAGACAGGAACAGGGATGATCCCACTCTGCACGCTGTATCTGGATGTGGAAAGTTCCTCTCTCGGCACAGAAGCCAACTTTGCAATTCACTTGATTGGGAAAGTTTTGGCCGGAGTTGCTGATCAGTGGTCAAAAGTCTTCCTTAACCTCATTTTTCCCCCTTTTATTGTACGAAAGGTCTTCCAAATCAGCATGAAAATATCTAGAGGTGACTCCAGTCAATCAATACAAAGATCAAGTTCTGAGCTGCTGATGAAATTTGATAGGAGTAAATTGGAGAGGCCGTGAGATGGTGCTGGATCAGGTTTTCCTCAGCCCTCTGGTCTGCTCCAAATGCGTCGCTGTGGAAAGTGCCTTAAACTGTGTCTGCCTTAATTATCGGGGTGTTTGAACATTAGCACATAAAATAAATAGAGCATCTGGTCATCAGTACAACTCTGACAAGAGAGACTGCTTGGAGCAAAAATTCCTTTTTCCCAAAGGAGGGTTGTGTCAGCGTGAGCAGGTCGGGTGCCCAGGTCCGTGGTGGTCGCAGCAGGGGCTGGGTGGTCACTGGGGTGACTGGGGCAGGGCTGGCCTTGGCTTCTCCTGCTGTGTCCTGTGGTGGTGGTGAGGATTCCTGTCCAATTCTGCCTTTTGACAACAGAGCACCAAGTTCCCAAAGCCTTCAGCTGCAAGCCATGGGGCTACCTGAGATCTCCTCTCTCTTTCATGGTCAGGGCAAAGGCAGGGCTCATCAGCTGGAGGGACCTGCAAGAAATTGGAAGACAAATTAGGTGGGAGCAAGGAGGAACAGTTGGAGCAAGAAGAAGAACAGGGGTCCCTCAGGAGGCAGAGCCCTCAGCTGGGCTTGCCAAGCCCCAGACAGGTTTTTGTAACAGGGAGATATACAACTTTAATAAAAAGCAATCCATAGTAAGATGCTTATGGCTTTTCTGCTGTCTGGGAGAAGGGAAGGAGCGCTGCCCAATTTAAGGTATCTGCTTTGCAACAGCAGCTGGACAACAGGAGCCCTAATGGGTCTCCAAATAATATCAAGAAGCAGCTATGGGTCATTAGAAGATGAGGAATATGCAGACAGGGTAGGGATAGACAGACAAATTGATAGTTCTAAAAAGATAAGCAAATAAATAAGACAGCTGGGGAGACAGATACATTGTCCAGCATCCCCACATATGATTTATCTGAACAATAACATTTAATAAAAAACAATTTAAAGTCCTAATAACATTTAGGTTCACCTAATACAAAGAGCAATGACCTTCCCAGTATTCATTTCAGGTTACAACAACATTTCTGCAATTTTGTTGTCTTTCCAGTAGAGCTGTAAAAATTGTAAGTAATTACAAAACAAAATGACAAAGAACCGAAGCGGGGAGGGGGAAAAAGTCAAACCCTCACTCAGTATTAGATTCAGGAGGGAGATGTCACTCGAGAAGGTGGGAGGCACACATCCAGAACAGAAATTTACCTTTGGATTATTCCCTTTCTATTTCTTTCCCCAACTTTTCTTCCACAATTGAGGCATATCTGTTTCAACAGCAGGCTTAGCATTTGCTTTCTCATGAAGCTCAGTTACTAAAGCTCAGAAACTCCAGGTTAACAGATGCATTGATCCGTGTCCAGGGGCTTCACACCGCTCTGCTACCATCTCCCTTTCCCCCCTTTTTGCTTGAAAGATTGCTGATTGAGATGAATGAGTTCAGAAAAGAGAAGCTGTCTCTCATGCTTCATTGCCAGCTCTCAACGAAGAGCTGTGTGTTATAGCTGTGTTGGACCTGAATAAACTCCCAGAAAAAGAATAGACTGGCTGCTATTTTTGTATTATGAGTAAATGTAGTAAAAATAATAAGCCAGTGTGACACAGTGTTTGTAAGTCCTACTTACATCAGAGCTGTCTTTTCAGTTATAACAAGTCAGTTCCTAATTATTACATCAAACTGGTCATGCCAAGTGCCTGATAACAGCAGAAAGTGAGAGACTCCAGTACTGAGTAGAAAACAAGCAAGGTAGTTTTAATGAGGACTCCAGTGCTCTTAAGTTTATGGATCTATTTTCACAGCCTCAACAATTACATTTTTCACTTGAATGGCTGTCAGGGAAAAACCCAGGTAGAAAGGATCTATAATATCTATTAGTGTCTTGTTACGCTGGCTAAATGTCACAGATTCCCAGGGAAATGAAAATATGCTGGAAAAAAATGCATTTACTGTCAGTCCACCAGCCAGGCAAGCGGGTTTGGGGTGAAGTCTGTGGCTCAACACGGACTTAGCCAGTCCAGTCCCTTTGCAGAAATAGTTGGAATGTTGCTCTGGAATGAGCCAACATACTGCAAACGGGGCAGAGAGGCTCCCCAAATGAAAGGTTTCACCCTGCTTGATTTGGTTTGGTTCTCACAAAATATATCTTCACCTGGCATTATTAAGAAACTGCAGTTCATGAGAACAAATAGAATCAATGCTCTTTGTTCTCTTTGAAGAGTACTCAGCACTCACTGGGGACTGATAGCCGGAGTATTAAAAAACACAAAATTAGATTGTGTCTTGACTTAGCTGGCTCCGGTTTTTTTCTTATTATTGGATTAACACCCTATTGAAATAAAGGGACAACGCTGAGCAACAACTGAGCTGCTCTCGGATTAAGAGCAGAAAGTAAACTCAATGAAGGAGTTTTTAATTTTCTCTCAGAAGTGTTGCTCTCCCCACGAACTCCGCGTTCTCCCCCCGCGCTCATGGAGCCAGAGTTGTTCTCCTCTTTGCCACGCTGCCCATCCCTTCCCCGCGCCCCGGACAGCGAATCTGGGGACGGGAGCCCGAACCCCGCGATAACGGGGCGACAACGCAAACCTGGAAATCCCACTCGCATCCCGCCGCTCTCCCTGATGGATTCGCGGTTCCCGGCAAAACCCGATGCCGCTCCCGCTCCGCCCCATCCTCCCCGGTTTCTTTTCCACTAAAGGACTTTCGGGGGGCTGCACGCCCTGGGGAGGGGATCGGCGGGGCGGGGGGAGCCGGCGCCCTGGGCTGGGGGAGCCCTCCCGGCTTCCCAAACTCCGAAGTGGGAAAATAAACCCCATCCCGGCGGCGGGGAGACGGGGATGCTCCGGGGATGCTCCGGGGATGTTCGGGGCAGGGGGACAGAGAGCGGGACACCCCAGGAAAGCGTGGGAACAACTTGGGAGGCGCGGGGGGAGCCGCAGCGTTCGGGGCTGGGGCAGATGCCGGCGCTGCCCGCCCCCCCTCCGCCCCCGCTTTCCCCCCATCCCCGGCGCTGCGGGTCCTTACCGGGAGGGAGCTCTGCGGCGCGGGGCTCCCGGCGGAGCAGCGAACTTCGGGGGCAAGGGGAACCCCCAAAACACACCCCCCAGCCCTGCCCCCTGCCCTGCCCTGCCCTGCCCAGTCCAGCCCAGTCCAGCCCAGCTGGGCAGGCGCTGCGCCGCCGGCCCCCAAGGGCAGATGGCCGCGGGAGCTTTGTGCAATCCCGGCTCCCCTCGCAAGTTAATGCCGAGGCTGAAATCCCTTTTGCTCTCACTTTCAATCACAATCGGAGCTTTTATCTCCGTGCCTGATCCCGGCTGCGTAACTTCCTCTGTGCAGCTTTAGCACACACCATCCCACCGGCGGCAATGGGCTTCTTAAAGGTGCAGGAGGAAATGCAGGGAGGGGGAGGAGGAGGAGGGAGGGAAAACCACCCGAGGAAGAGGAGGCTGCGAGCGGGAGCCTTCAGCCCCGGCGGCCCCGCGGCTCCCGGTGCAGCATCCGCACCGTCCCGCTGCCCCCGGCTGGGTAACGGCAGCCGGGAATGCCGCTCCTCGGGGCTTCTCTTTTATTTTTTTCCTTTAAGAGCTTAAAAAAAAAAAAAAAAAAATTAAAATAATGAGCTCATGTTTGCTCGAGAGAGGGAAAAAAAAAAATCTCCAGTCACGAGGGTTTCCCCACACGTGTAAGTCCTCGCTTGGTGTGCCCTGAATATTTTGGGGAGGCTTCTGCTGGAGAAGATGCTGTAAATGAGGCTGCGTGCGTGTGTGTTGGGGGAAGAGGGGGTGGTTGGAATTAATAGGATAAACAAAGCAGGAACTCGGAGCTGGGGAAATCAGATGGCTGGGAAATGCTTGATACTGGTGGGAATGTGCTGTGAGATTTAACAGAACCAGGTTTTGCTTTGGAAAGGTGAGGGATGAACATGCTGGACTGAGAGCTGTGACAGCACCTTCCAGCATGGGGCTGGAGAAGCAGCTGGGTTTGCTTAGGTCAACTCTGTTTTGTCCATGCTGAGGGGCAGAGGAGGCTCCAGCTGTGGACAAGGTGGATAAAACTGTGGCACGTAAAAGTACAAGTTTTCCCTGCATCAGGCAGAGGCTGAAGGCAGAACTCCTGAGCAGCGACAGGTTTTTGACACGTGGATAAATGACAGTTCAGGGATAAATGACAGTTCGTTTAAGGGGAGGAAAACCAAAGAGTCACCACTGCCTCCTATGTACACAACCATCAAAAAATGACTGCTCCTTCCTAACCAAGAATTCAGTAATTTCTAAGCCAGAAAATGCATTATCCATCTGGTTTGAACCTCATGCACTCAGTGTTTTGTTTTATGGTTTCTTTTGACCCATTGCCCTGAGGTCTCCGGGTGGCCTCTCCCATATGAGAGTCCCTGGAAAACACATGATTCATCCTGCAACCAGACAGAGGTGATTTAGAGTTCTTCTGGGAAACGTTTCCCATATTCTGGAGCATAAGTGAGATTTATGAAATGCTGGCATTGTGTCTTGACTGTGGCCCAGCCTAAACGCGACTCTGATGTGCTGGGTGGTCTTCACTGCAAGGATGTTTTTGATTCTGGCTCAGTTTCCACTCCAGGACACGGTCTGATACTTTCCACATGGTAACTTCTTCTCTAAACACTTATTTTGCAACAGCAGTGTAGCTTGAGAAGCACTGGCTGGGAATCCAGGGCTGGCTAATATTCCTGGATTTCACTTTGTGCCTTTAGGTCTGCTCGGTAGTAATGACTCCCCTGGAAATTCCCCACGTCTCACTTATTACTTCTTTATTAGTTATTATGGTACAGTAACAGGATAAAAAGGAGTTGGTATTTCATTTTCATTCCCTCTAATAGCCACTGCAAAGACCAAGTGGTGTGCTGATTATTGACATCAGAGTTAAGTGATATGCACGCATCATTAGGTTTCAATTGGAAAGAATAACAGCACAGTGTGAGTCGTCACACTTCTAAACTCCGTGGCATTTAAGGAAAAACCAAAATCGTTTTTCACAGCCCTGCAAGCTCAAAAGATCACAGGCTGGCAGTAACACTTGTATAGACACAGGTAAAAGGCGCTGGCTCCAGGCACAGCTCTGGAATTAACCCCCGGAGAGGACGGCAACAGCCATGGGGCTTGTCCAGGGCTGCACGGAGATCCAGGAGCAGCTTGGAGGATGGGAAATCACCCAGCTCCTCGCAGGTCTGGCTGGAGGTGCTGATGCTGGGAATGAGAGGGATTATGGCACTCCCAGACCCTGAAGGAAGCGGCAAAGCAGCGGCAGCGCCGCTGTCACAGCCTGGAGGGGATGGGGAAGAGTTGGGCTCATTGTTTTATTTTAGACCATTTGCATTCTTTTGCCCAAACACATTTTGCAAATGCATAATGTTGGATGTAGTTTTCTCCTGGATGAAATTTCTGTGGGGAGGGAAAATGGATGTGTTTTTCCTCGAGGGGACATCTCAGCTCCCTCCCTCGTGCCGAGCGCTGCCTCCTCACACGAGGAGAGCGCGGTTGAAAATCGATGGCTCTGCATGGAGATTTAATTACTCCAGCGTAGGCAGGGGTGGAGAATATGGCCCTTAATATTTAATACAGCCTCTGCTCCCAGAGGGATCCCCAGGGCTCAGGGGCCAAATGTAAGCCCATTAAAATCAGGTGTAATTCTATTGACGTATGCGGGCTCGCACCTGTTTATACCCAGGCTCCCTAAATCTGAGTGGCAAATGGTGCTTTTGACATGCATGGAGCAAGAGGGAAGTGTTTTCCCTTTTTGGGATGATAGAGGCTGTACTGAAACAACAGAAGGTAAACGTGACACCTCGCAGTCCCTGCTCACCCGTGGCCATGAGCTCGCTAACACCTCAGCTGGGCTGAGCCCGCTGAGACATCACTGCCAGAATAATAACCAGCCTTATAAAGGGTATTTCATTTGAGGATACATATTGCTGTATCCCCTATAACAGCAATACATTCTTTTTATGCTCCTTATCTAGCAGTGTGCGGCCAAGGATGTCAAAGTGCCTCCTGCAAGTGAGTAAGCATTTTATTAGAGGGGAACACAGGGCTTGGAAATGTGCTCTGAGCCCAGGAGCAGGCGAGAGACCCCTCTGTGAGGGGTGACACCTGCCAAGCACTGCTCCAAACCTTGTTCTGGTGGTGGCTTTCTCCAGCCCTGCAGCATCTCTGGGGAGAAGTTTTCCAGGAAAAGAGAGGAAGTGACTTAAAGGTGTTTTTGTTTGGGATGTTGCAGATGATGGAGGTGGAGGCTGCTTGAACCTCGTGCTTCCAGGAGGGATTTGTCTCTTCTCACCAGCCTTGTACTGCCCTTTTGTTCTCAGCAAGCTGAACGTGAAGAAAGCTCCCAGCTTGATCAGGATGGGAAGGTTTGTGCTTCCCAGTTCCTCAGTGCTTGTTGCAAAGACAGAATCACAGAGCTTTAGAAGGCAGAGAGGCATCATATTTTGTAGTTAGGAGAAATGCTGAAAAACCCACACAAAGCCTGAGAAACTGAGCACCCGCCAGCTCTGGCACACGCAGGCCGGGAGGGTGGGTGGGGGACATTTATTTATTTCCTTGCCCTCCTGCCCAGGCTGCTCTGGCCTTGGGGCAGACCCTGCCCTGCTCTGGCACACACAGACCCTGAGCAGGAGAGGGAAGAGCCAAAAGCTTCAGTCCCTGGAGTACTCCACATTTTTCTTCCTTTGTGAAAGCTACTGGGGAAATGGCAGAGAGCATCTGCTCTGGGAGGGGAGGCTTCCCCGGCTGCCTCCTCCCACCCTCCTGCACAAGACCTGGGGATGCATTTTCTGCAGCTCAGGCGGTTTCACAGGGCCCTGAGTGAATTTTGCCCTCCCTGATTAGATAACCAAAGGAGCAGTGACTGTACTCTCCAGAGAGAAGATGCTGTCTCTTTCCTGCCAGAAGGACAGCTGGAGGGAGGGTGGGATTTTCAGCATGCAAGCACTTAGCCAGATCAAGGAAATGGGATGCAAAGCATTTTAGGCTAAGAAAGGTTGTTGTGCAGGGAAACATGAGGCTGCTGTTCTGTTCGGGAGATAACGCTTCCCAAAACGCTCCTGAGTGCCAAGCTGCAAGCCTTGACTACAGCAGGTCATTGCCTCTTTAAGGAAAACAAGCATGACAAGTCAGAAAAAACCCCCATCACTGTCTCTGCTGAAAAACTTTGATCATTTAAATATTATTGATGCGCATTAACCCCAGCAGAGATGGGCTGGGTGATGGGAAGTGCTTCACCTTGACACAGGGAGAATATGTTGCTTTCTGCTGCCTTGTCTCTTGTTTCATATATCAAACAGGAGCCCAGCCAAGTGAATCAGCTCAGGAAGCATTTCGGATGTATTTGATTTTTTGGGGAAGGTAGAGCTTTCCTCATCTTTACCAGCTGTGGGGGTGTAAGCATGGATAAAAACAGGAGGACTGTTTAAAGGAGGGATCTATAATTAACAACTCATCAGAAGGGGAACTTTCCTTTTAACTTACTATTAAAGTGGAAGTGTTTGGAGAATATACAGTTTTGGCTCCGGGGATCTCCTCTGTATCCTTGGCTGAGCCCTGTGAATTCCTCTAATTCCTGTCTCAGCAAGTGTCTGGCTTTAAAAACAACTCCTGCTACCCCATGGAGGACTCACCTCAATCCCTGGTGGATTCCTGTGCTCAGGGAGGGCAGCAGAGGGAGAGGAGCTCCCTTCCCTTCCCTGTATTCCCCCAGAGCCCTGTCTTGGGAGGAGATTCCTTCCACAAAACCTTTTCAACCTGAGCAGGGAGCGTGTCACTTCTAACGGAGCTGACAGCAGCAGGGAGGGGTTTAGGTTCGTGGCTGAAGAACACACTTGTAATGAGTGAAGTAATTGAATAAATGCTGACAATTTGATGTGGAAAATGCATAATCAGCTCGCTGTGGAAGGTTGACTTGTTCTTTTTTTCCTTCTTTCCTTAGCACTGGGATAAACACACATTCATTCTCTCCCAAGCAGGTGATGTGCTCAGCAGCACAGAACCAGCAGACCCATGCACATGTCCCCCTCCCAGGCACACGTGCTGGTTCCCAGATAATTGACCCAGTTATGCTAAGATGCTATTGAGAAATACATGTGTAATAAATCTCAACACTTAACTTTTTTTTGGCTCACGTGCTGGTTGAACACTCCCTTCAGTCATTTTGCTGGCTCCCAGATCACAGTCCCTGTGTCTCTGCTAGAGAGAAAGGTGCCAGTCCTGGGTAGTGACAAATGAGGCTCACTCCAGGTGGCACCAAGAGCTGATCATGCAGGAATAACTGTGATTTCAACTGGCTTTTCAGATCCCAAGCACGGCTAATAAATTGTGGATACAGACAGTAGAGCTGACATAATCCAATGCAGTGACTTTCCCTACCCCACCACCATCTCAGCTCTCTGCAGATGGAAGCTCAGTGAATTTCTTGTCATCAAGCCCCCAGTTTTAGCGTGACAATGGGAACAGCATCATCTGTGTCATGTATGTTGGAAGCAATGAATAGAGAGCTGAGCTCACTCATCTATTTGCATATTGAAGATATGGAAAAAGCTCCTCTTGCTTACTCTGCTGCCTACTCAAATATCTGTGAATCAAGGAGGAGAATATGGGTCCTTTTGTACATCAGATCCCAGTGTCCTTGAATAAAATGATTGTTCAATCCAGCCTTCTGGGATGAGCATGAGGCTCAGAACCAACTGTGGTGCCAGGAGCTCTCCATTTCTGCAGGGTGGTGGATGAAGGGCTGTTCCTGGATTAAGAATGCTCAGCAAGGTGGATACTTTGCCTTTCTGTCATCAGGGCACCTTCTCCCCTCCACATGCAAATCAGCACTTGCATATCTGGGGCACGGAGGTCTGACCTGCCAACTGTGAAATAAATCCCAGCACTCTCCCCCAAACCATTAGCATGGAACAGCACACACCCCAGGGAGACAAGCTAAGGACACGGCAGTGCACTGGAACAATGAGCCATAGGAGCTTTTTCCTTTTGGATGGAGCTGAGAGAGTTGTTTATTACAGAGAAAGTGGGGTAGCAGAGCACAGCAGCTCATCCATATCCTGTGGAGGCACTGGGCTATGACTCCATAGCCAGGGCTGGGCTCATGTTTGGGCTTGGCTCTCCCAAACCAGCTCTGGATTACCTTCTTTGTCACTCCAACAACTAGTTTTCCTCGATGTTATATATGTCTTAAGCAGTAGAAGTGAGATGCAGATCAGGCTTTAAGCAATGGCATTTACATGTTTTTTCTTGTGCTTCTGGTATTAATTTCATATGCAGTGGAAAAGTAATATCCTGTCTGTCACTAGAGAGGAAGAGATGTGCGTGCATGTATACGCACAGTCACTGCTAACTGTTGAGCTTTTTCACCCAAATTTCGTTTTGGGGAAAATTTCTAAATTAAAATGAGAACCGGACGCAGAAACGACGAATGTGAAAAATACCAATAAGGCCAAAGCAGGAGATGTTTTCTGTTGTTTTCATAACTCGTGGTCTTTGTGTGTAAGAGTGTATTGCATGGCAACTGCATTCACACTTGCCTTTAATAAAAGATCCAAGCAGATGGACCCACTATTAACGTGTATCCCCCAGATTTGCATATTTCATATTCATGCCAAGATGGCACCGAGCTCACATGGGATGAAGGAGGCTGATATAAACACAATTGCACCAGATTAATGCAGTGATCAAAGAGTATTGTCCCAGCATCCCCGTTAGGAATGCAGCTTAATATTAGTTATTAATATTGGTAAACTCCTACCGGAGTCAAATTAAGGTCTTCCAAATACAGTCGGACAGGGCTCTTAGGTACTACAAGCTGATGAATATGTTATGAATTCCTGAGAGAGAGGGCTAAGAAACAACATTTGCATCTGAGCTGTGAAGAATCCAGCACTGGAAATGTGCAGACCTCGAGCTCTGGTCCAGTGTGCTGTGTAATTAGGACTCGCTTGAAATTCAGATCTTATCCAAGATCTGTATCTGAGTTTCTCAGAATTCAAGTGCAATCGCTTCTAGTCAGAAGACAAGCCTATCTGTAATATCTCATCAAATATTAGGCATTACAAAGTGGTATTCTGGAGCCCAAAATATATTTGATCGCATTGTTCTAGTCCATTAATCAAACACTGCGCTGTACATACTAATAGGATCAAACATTAGAAAATATTTATGAATGAGCATTGTTTTGACTGCAAAAATTAAACACAGCAGGTTTTAAATACACAAGATCTCAAAAAGGAAAACTTGATTATCTCCTACATTTCTGGTGCCAAATTCAGAGTGAATTTTAAGTGAATCTTAGGTAGCTTGTGCTTGAGTAATTTATATCTCCTTGCAGCTCCCTTCAGAGTGTAAAATATTCCTGCTCCCATCTCTATTGAGCCGTCCCAAGGAAATGAGGCAACACCAGTTTTGGGGAGGGGCTGTATGTCCACAATGTGATGGTACTCAGGGAGTTCAAAGCTCAAACCCAGCTCTGATACCCCTGATTATGTTCTGCCTCTGCAGCTCTCAGTGGAAATAAACCCTTGCTTACCAAAATGAGCAGTGATATGATGATATTTCCATCACATGGTAAAGTCCCTGGATTGTGGGAGTTTTGTCCCTTACTTCCATGGGGACAGAATTTTGCTGGCTGGATCTGAAGGCATCACACTGGCATGAAGGATGTAGTAGCCCCACAAGCTGTGGTTTTGTCAAGGATAAATCATGTCAAACCAATCTAATTTTCCTGTGACAGGGCAGCAGGTCTCTGAGAGGGGAGGAGCTGCAGCTTGACTGCAGTCAGGCTTCTGACTCTCACTCATGGGGTGTTCTAGGAGCGAGGTGGGGAGTGTGGATGGGGAGAAATGCTGTAAGGAACCAAACCAGCCAGGAAACACACTGAAAACTGCTTGCTGTTTGCTGTCCAAGTGGAAGGATGGCTTTAATACACTGCTGGAGGGGTCTGTGCAGCTCTGGCATCACTCAATATTTTCATTAGTGGCTTGGGTAGTGGAATATGGAGGAGACACATTGCAGCTGTTGACAATACCAAGCTGAGAGGAGCTGTAAGTGCTCTCAGAGAACAAGAGAAAGATTCAAAAATCTTATCAAGCTGAAGAAGCAGGCTGGAAAGAAGAGATTGATGTGTATAAATGCATGAAAACTATTGAAATGTGTGTCCAGAAATGGCTGCAAAGGCAGCACTTCTAAGAGAAAGGGACAATACCATGGGCTAGAAATGAACCTGAGCCAACTGTGGTGCCCTGGTGTGAGCAAAGCAAACCTGACACTGCTGTACATAAAGAGAGTGTGGTGTGGTACATTGGTACATTGCTCCCATCTCTGCTGAGTGTTGGGGAGGAGCAGTTTTGTCATCAGACTTCCAGAGAAACACAGAAAATGAAAAGAACAGTCTAGAGAATAAACCTCCCAAGAGGGAAACAACTGTGGTCTATTGCCTAAGGCTGATGAAGATACAGTAATCATCTCCCCAAATATAAAAGATGCTACAAAAGTAATGAACTGTTGCTCACAGACAGAATTAGTGGGATTAGACTGCAGTAGAAGTAATTTGAGTTAGACTTTGGGGAAAATGTTCCACCTATAAGAATAGCTGACACCCAGAATAGACCATCTGAGGAGCCAGTGGAGTTTCCTTTAAAACCTCCAGGGATGAACAGGTTAGAGAAACTCTCTTGTCAAGACCAATTTAGGCAGGGTTGATCCTACCCTGGGGGAAGGAGATGGACTAGGTGACCTCTCAAGATGCCTTTTCCTCTTTTCCCTGTGGCTCTGTGTTTATTTTGTGTGCAGTGATATTGTGAGGGCGGAGAGCTTGGTTCTGCATATTGGGTAAACATTTTACATTTAAATTGGGAAGCCTTGTTTACTTGTCAGTTCATGGTTGTTCCAGTTTAAATTTTACTAATTTAAGTTGAACACTGAATTATAAATTACAGTGATGGGTGTATGAGGACTGTCTGAGGAGACAGGTACTGAAACCTATTAATCTATAGATGGCATTGATTGGAGTTTTTAATTTAGAGTAACATGTTCCTAGTTTTAAATATGTTTTAAAAGACTCTTTTAAAAACAATTTTGTTTTATTGCAGTGCAGGAACTGTCATTCTCTCTGATAGGTGTATATCCTTAAACAGGCAAGTGGAAAAAAAATGATGTTGGCATATGGGGAAGATGCAGGATGAAACCTTTGCTACCATAATGAAAGGAAACCATGGCAGGCAGTGGTCTGGCTGCCAATTAATGAACACTTTAGTGCTAAGTGATAGCTTTTAAAAAAAAAAAAAAAAAAAAAAAAGAAGAAGAAGAAATTGCTGAGTTCTCATAATAGTTCTTGCTCCCCTTTCCTCCAAGCCTGCCCATTTAGTGGGAGAGGAGCCCCTCCAGCAGTGGATGCAACAGTTCAGATCCCGGGCTGATCTACGACAGCAGAATGTAATTCCACAAATTAATTTGCTCAGGACCTGGGGGTTAACACTAATTTTGCACTGAATACCAGGAGAGCTTTAACGACCGCAGATAGCAAGCACTTGGATTTTTGTTCCGTCCCGTTCGGAAGCCAAAACTGCCAGGTTTACAGTGCCCTCTAGTATCGCTCTGGAGCATCAGCTTTGCTTGGCACCTCCGGAGCTGCCACATCTCACAGCATCGCTCCCGGAGCGCAGTTCTGCTTTCTGGGAGAGCAGAGCGGGGCTGCAGCCAGCCGAGGTCCTGCCTTTGAGCCTTTCCTAGCATAAAAAAAGGGTGTGGAATTAAAAATGCGTGCTCTGCCTAGAGGGTTGCAGGCTGCTTGGAAGAATGATGCTTGGAAGAATATGTTCCTGCTCATGGCAGGGGGTTTGGAACTAAATGATCATTAAGGTCCTTCCCAACTCAAACCACTCTGTGTGACTCCTTGTTCAATAGTTTGTGCCAATTTGGCAAAGCGATGTTAATAATAATTTGCCTTGAAAGGGTACTTTGCAGCTGTTGCTGCACAACCACTAACTAGCAAAATTCTGGGCAAGGAGAAGGAAGGACAAAGGAGAAAAACCTGAGTCATATGAAACCCATTAGACATTACCCAGGACCACATCCCAGCCAGCTGAGGTCACTTAACACAAGGATTTCTCAGAGCTGTGACCTTCAGCCTTGCACTGATCTCTCCATGGAACAGATGCAGGAAAATTCCTTGGTGGACCAGGACATGGCACCTGCTGTAAGACAGAGCATATTTATAAAGCACCTCTGAAGATTTCCAGCTGCTGGAGCAGCCTTTGGAGCCTCCCTGGGTAAGGCTGAGCCGATGTCGTGCAGGATTTCTGCTGCTCTCAGATTTGCTATGGGAAAGGCACTATTCCCATGGAGGCAGAGGGGAATCTTCAACTCCTGCTTGCCTCCAAACATGCTGTGCCCACAAGTTCTTCCTCAGAAAACCCTTTTCACAGGAGCTGAACTTGCAGTGATTTGTAAAAAAGCTGCCTAGATCGTTATTCAAAAAAATAATCCAAGTTCCTGGCAGTGAATGAGCTGGTCCAGAGGATGCCTCTGGTACATTTTCCTTACAGGGAGAACAATTTAAGCAGTGAACTCCAGCAGGCACAATCAAGCTGGGAGGACGTGGAAGTTATTAAGTTTGAATTAACTATGGAAATTTAGGAAATGAATTGTTAACATCCATCTTCAGATTTTTCATATAGTTTTCTATGGCTGCTGATGAGATTGTCACAGACAAAAACTGGCATAAAATGGATCTCCTTTAATACCCAGCATGACTGTGCCTGCACTTTGCCTGGAAACACACAGCCAGAGGAGAAAGTTTCCTGTCAACTTGGGCATTGCTTCAGTCCCTGGGTTACAAATGGAGTCACTCAAGACACCTTTTCCCAATGGCACTGCAGGGACCAAAATCTGTTTAATAGCAATATCCTTACTTTTTTAGAAGATAGGTAATTCTCCCTGATTTTGAGCCATGTGTGAGGGTATCACATAAATTAAAAATGGAAATATTATATGATAATATATGAAATAGTAACCAGCGTGTCTAAAGGACAGGGAGAATGTAGAAAAGTGTTATTAAAATAAAATCATAGTGAAAGTAAGAGGTGTAAAAGGTACAGAGGAATCATAAAATAAGGCCACTGGTGTGTATCTAAGGGCTGAACTGAATCTTATTTTTCTTACTGACTTTCAGAAACCAGCTATTTGAGATAGTTTTCCCTCTCTTTTGTATTGTAGGTCTCTAGGGTACATGCAGGTGGGTTTGTTTTCCATAGTGTCATTCCTAACTGCAGGACTAAACAAAGGATTTACAGGGATAACCTGCATCCCAAACAAGCATTGTCCCTCCACACCCCTCAGATCTGTAGCACACTGACAATTTCTGAAGGGCAGGTTCTTTTTCATCAAAATATTTTCATGCCCTCTGATGAACTGTGCATTCAGATACTGACCTTTCATTATTGCCAATGTGATTTCTATGTTTGGAGTCACAAGAATCTGAAATATAAGAGGTCTGGAGCCTTTCTGCTTTAAATTCTACCTGCTGCAACTGTTGTGCTAGAAATGAAGGGCTAGCTCATTGTATATGCAATGTGTAAGTGGTTTGACAAGTATTTCTCTTTACAGCTCAAGTGTCAGCTCTGGATGGATGGATCAGGGGTCTTGAAAGACACACTACACATCTCTGCATCACTCTTCATAAAAACTTTACCAAGTCTCTCAAATTCCTTGCACAGCAATACAAGCAACTGTCTCAGCTTCTCAAGGGCACTACACCTTTGATAATGAATATATTTAAACAAAAGGGAACAAAAACCCCCTACCTTTGCTGAATTTAATAGAAATGCAGCTTTATACTTTCATATTTCATGGGACATGAAGGTTCATCATTTATTGAAAATAAGATGTGGTCCTTTAGTAACATCCTGTCTGGATTTCATTTTCAGAGTGAAATGCCTTTCTGGTAAAATACAAGAAACAGACAAAACCTGGTGTTCCAGCTGTGCTGCAGTATTCTCTGACTACCTTCTCCCTTTTGCTGTGCTCTCTGTTATAGCTTATTTTGCCAGCTAAGAAACTTCCTTTGCAAATCCATTTTCTCCTTCATATTTAAAAATTATATGGTTTGTGTGGGCCAATTTCCATAGGCCTTCAGGGACTTCAGATTTACTGTTATTCCTCACCAGCCAAGAGACAAATTAATTTGATTAGAGCTCAACCCTCAAGAGAGAATTTTGAGGGAAGCAGAGTCCAATTAAGGAATACCTGGGGTCAGCTAATGAGTGAACACCCCCCTAAGGAGTGTTTTCTCCCTCTTCCATGAGCTGAACTCGCTGCACATCAGCAACACCTCCAGATGCAGATGTCACAGGACTTCTCCAGGCAGCAGGAGGGTGAGGTGTGTGCACTGGAGAGCTCCTGGTCTGCAGGATGAGCTGAGCTGGTGGGGAGGAGGCAGCTCAACATCAAACCCCAGGCACAAGCCCCCAAGGAAGAGGCTAAAAATGACTCCTGATCCCCAATCCATTGAACAGCCAAACAATGCTGAGGGCTGGGACATTGACTGAAAAATAGAGATGGCAAAGAAGGCTTTCTAGCAATAGGGAAAGCAGAATAACTATCTCCAGTTTCTGAGGCAGCTCTCTTGCCTGCAATAGCTCTTTGACATCCAAGCTGAATTGTGCAATGAATTCATTCCCAGTGGATGAGGATGACACCATCTAATCAATGGGCTGCACCCACATCACCTTGCAAAGTGATATTTGCTGTTCTCACAACTTACAGGAGTGCTGGGTCAGTGGCTGGAGGACAGATGTCAATGGAAACCTTCTGTGCTGTAAAACGTTGTTTGGGTGGCTCAGAAGCTCTGTTTCCTCAGAATAAATATCAGATTAATGCAGGGGGATTTGATTGGAGGCAGCACTCTCTGGGAGATGCTGGCTGTAGATGAGATATGGAACTGAAGTGTACTTGTAACACCTACTTGTAATATTTTAACAATTCAGCAACAACTTTGTAATGCAGGTTATTAGCTGGACAGAACAAAGCAATTTCAGCCTGAGTACTGAATTCTCTTACTATGAACCTTGCCCCTGCATTTTTATATCTGTAGTATTCCTGACTTGATTTCTTGCATGGTGTTTCTATGCATTATTAAACTCTCACTGCCTTCCACTCCAGAAATGGCTGTGTTTAGATTTAGGTGTAATTTTGGTGTAGAGGTTAATCTGCAAAAATTCTATGTAAGTGCAAACTATTAATTACCACTCCTGTATTTTTAGGCTCAGAACCTGTGGCTGCAGGAATGAAGTTGGTGCATTGGCTCATGAAGTTACTGAATACTCATTCTCTCCCTTTGGAAGAGCAACTTGCTCTCTCCCTCTCTCTTTTTTTGTTTGTTTGTTTGTTTGTTTGTTGTTTTTTTTTTTCTTTTTGCTCAGATTCAATGACCAGATTGTTTGTCCTCTTTCTCATTGTGAATTGTCTCCTAAACACTGAAAGATGACCTGGGAGGTTTGTTCAGAGGATTAGTATCTCTTCCCAGAGCTGTCCCCAGCTGTATTCACATTTATAAATCCATGGAATGGACCCTAAAGAGCAATACAGAACCTGATGATGCAACAAGCCAAGAGACACAGAAAAAAAAAAATAGCCTGCTAAGAGGACAAAACTAATCAATACTAATAGCAAAGCTGAGGATTTTAAAAGCCTCTCAATGAAGTCAGGCACAATGCTACCAGGCAGTCAATGAAAAATGGAGTGTGCCTGCAGAGAGGCTGGGGGTAGGTCAGGGAGAGAGCAGAGCCTATTTTGGGAGGGTCTTGGCTAGGTCAGTTGCCCTGGATGCCCTCAGCCCCAGTAACCCAGCCAGGCTGGCAGGCAGAGGGCAGAGCAGTGATGGGCATCCAAACACAGCCACCACATCAACCAGTCCAGCTGCAACCAGAGGAGGGTGTGTGAGTGACAGAATCACAGTCACAGGGTGATTTGGGTTGGAAGGGACCTTAAAGATCATCTCATGCCAGCCCCTTGCCATGGGCAGGGACACCTTCCACTCAACCAGGCTGCTCCAACCTGGCCTTGGACACTTCCAGAGCTGGGGCAACCACAGATTCTCTGGGCAACCTGTGCCAGGACCTAATCCCCCTGACAGGGAATAATTTCCTCCTAATATCTAATCTAAACCTACTCTCTTCCAGTTTAAAGCCATTCCCCCTTGTCCTACCACCACATGCCCTTGTCAAAAAAGCCTGAGAGGACAGAGCATCTCTGTGCCCTGTGCGTCAGCACTGGTGCCTGGCTGTGAGCTGCCTGGGAAGAGGAGGAAGGTTGCTCAGCTGCTGCAGTTCTGCCAGTCCTTGGCCCCTCTACTGAAACTGCTTCAAAAGCAGAAAATCACTTCAGCCAGAACTAAAGGCAGCAGCAGTGCTGTGGAGCTGCGCTGGGATCGTTAGGGTGGTTAATATTCAGCAGGCATATTGCTAAAAAGGCAGTGCATGCTAAGGAAAAAAGCAACAAACCCCAGTGCTGCACACAGGTCCTTCTGGCAGAGATATCAGCAGTGACAATGTTGTTTGTACAACAGACAACTTGTGTCCCCTAAGAGCAGAGCCACTGCCACGCCACGCCTCGCTGAGGTCATGGCTGTGAAACCAGTCCTGAATAACATGGGCCATCTGTAAGCCCATGAAATAGTGATTAAATGCTTTTTACTGCTTTACTCAGTAGGTCCTCAGATGACTTCTCTACCTTGGCACAAAATGCTCTGGTCAGGCTGCTGATGTGGCTTTGATCAGGAGTCCAATATGAAAGGCACTAACCAGTACCCAAGCCTGCACATCCACATACAGATATATATTTTACAAGAAGTCTCATTTAGTTCATAAATAAAAAAGGACCTTAAGGAACTCTTTCAGAAGGCCCCCCTGCTGAAAAGAAAGGCTGTCTGTCATAATGAATGCAAGGTGGCTGTAACAGGAAATTTTCAATGTATATAGAGACTCTGTAGTCCAAAATGTGTTACCAGGCAGAAAACCCAAATCCCTGTAAAGGGCCATCTCTTGCTATAATGCAGGTCTTTTCTATAACAGAGTTAGCTCTGACATAGGACTATTACTGCACTGCAAACTGCAGTAAATATTAATGTGTGAAGCTGGATGCCACCTCTATTTCAAGGTGGAGGCAAAAGCCAGCCTGATGGAGGATGAGCTGCAGTCCTGCCAGGGAGCTGGTGCCTACCCAGGGCTTTTGGCAAGGAACTTTTTCCTTTGGAGTGATTGGATCCTGCATTTCTCTGAAGAATCAGCAACCCCTCAGTTTTACTCTCTAGGAAAAGCACGAGGTCTGCCTGTGCTTGGGGCTGTGCCTTGGGGCAGTGATATTTGCACTTCACGATGTGCTCATTGGAAAACCTCCCTTGTGCCAGCCCAGCATTTTGTAATACAACCCCCAAGGTCATTCCCTGCCAAGTGACAAGTCTGATGTTAAAAGCCCAACATCTACCACCTTGCAAAAAGATTCTGATGTGTACATTGCATTTGTTTCTCACAGTGCAATTACTCTACAAAGCCAACTAAATATGTATATAGCTGTGTGCCTGTGCCTATATCTTATAAATGAATCCTTTCCTTTTCTTGCCTGCATCATGGCAGTGTTTAAATAACTTACCTAAGCAGGTGTCTACAAGTAGTATTACCAGACCAAACATCTGAATGTCTACTTGTCCTTAAACATAATATTATTCTAAACATGGGATATAAATGTAAGTAAATATTATAGTAAATATTCATGTTTACTATCCCATGCAACAATAGTTGATTAAATATTTACTAGGCCACTTACCTGTGCTCTTGTGGGCATAGCTGCCTAACTACTTATGCTACAGAGTGTTTTTGTGGCTGATTAAAATGCAGTTGTGTGTACATCTGCAATGTTTGGCAGGCCTGGTTAAACAGCCACTTACAGAAACAAGCAGTGAATGCTACTCCTTTAAAAAAAAAATTAAGTTTCTTATTATAGATTCTGCAACATTCATGAAGCTCTTATTAGTGGCATGCTAGGTACCTGAGGAGCAGCAGGTTGGTTTTGAAGTGTTGGGATGCCCACGCAGTGTTACTCTGCAAACAAAAAACCCCCAGGCATGAGAAGTAACCTCTGTTTGTGATGAGTCCTGATTACCAGCTTCAGCTCACAACACAGGGATGAAATGGTACTATTTTCCTTTCACAGAAATGTATGTTTCTATCCAGGAATAATCCTGTTAGGTCAGGAGACAGGAAAGAATTGGAGGAGTATCCCAGTATTTTCTTGAGCAGAAAATGGAACAACCAGGCAAATGAGAGGGGGATCCCACACTCCTACATCACAGACTGAAGAGGGAAGGGGTTATACACCCCCACTGCAACAGGATTCAGGCAACATTTAGTGTTTATTCCATCCTTGTTCAACTTGCTGCTCTCCAGGCAAGCACTGCTGCTGCTGTTCACTCAATATATTCCAGCAGAAGCAATTTGCCTGCAATTAGTCAGCAATGCAACTCAGTTCCTGGGCAATCTCAAGTGGCATCGAGCACAGTTCCTGCTCCCCCTGTTCTCTCTCTAAGCAATTTCCACACCCTCGTGGTGCACAACAGAAGATGACCAACCCTACTGGTTGAAAAGCCACTGAAAAAATCTCCAAACAGAAATAGCTAATTTGGTTCAAATTTCATGGTAAAAAGGTACCTAAACCCTTTTTTGTGAAACTCATTGAGAATTAAATTATCCACAGAATTTCAACAGCGTTTCTTGAATGAGGAAGAAGAACAAGGTCTTTGATTTAATGGTAGATTCTAAGCAAATAACCTTAAAGGCTAGAGGCTGATGTCATTGCAACATATTATATTTGAAAGAAATTAGCACTTCTGGGTCAAAGCTTAACCTCATGGCAGGTTGTTATGCTGGCAAACACATCTGGTCAACCACTCCACAACCATGCAGCATCAACCAGAAGGGCTGAGCAAGGTGAACTTTGTAAGGGAGAAGAGACTGCAATGAACATGGGGAAAAAAAAATCTCAAAAGAAAGCCATTAAGTGCTTTTCATCCTAACTTCATTGTGAAGGGTGGTTGGGAAAAAGGGTAATATGAGACCTTCTTATTGAAAAAAATATTGATTGTTAGGAATCAATAGCATTAAAAAGCTGTGTCTTAAGCACCAAGCTTTGAAGGCCTCTACAAGCTTTTCCGTTCCCTGTCTATTCTCCTGCCAAAACTTTGATAGATTCAGCCTGCAAACCAGCAAATGCAGTGATTTGATGGTGGCCAATATATATTAAAAAAAATTAAGGTGTCAAGCATGAATTTTATTACATCTGCAATCAGATGTACTTCCTTCAGTCAGCTCATCTGCAATTAAGTCCAGCTGTTCTCAGTGGAAAGGACTCTTCCAAGGAAATTGCTGTAAAATTTAATGGGAGAGTTTTCCTTGGTGCTTTGTTGTAAATATTGTTTTCCTAATAGGCTTGTAAAGGGCTTTGCTTTCTCATTCAATAGGCAGAAGATCTGTAATTTTTCAGGCATTAGAAAATGAATAGATCAGTGATAGAGCTCATAAAACTTACACAAAGATTCTCATTGTATAGCAACAGAAGAGCTTTAATAACTTGAAGAAGAGGAGGTTTTTGAATTTATTTCTTTTTTGCTCTGCATAGTTTTTTGTTTACATATGAAGGGCTATTTTTTAACTGACACATCAGACAGTTTGATCAATATCCCTTATTGGGTTTCTTCTGCCTCGAATTGGGTATGACAGCCAGAGAGGGGCACCAGATTGCAGACTTCAGAGGATGATCCTTCATTTCAATATTGCAGTGTAACATCCCACAAGGACCAAAATATTGCACCACGACCCACGACACTGCAGTGCTTCCGTTTGCTGTCCCAAAATTCTCTTCAGCCTTTAAGAAAATGACGAATATTACAAACTTTTTTATTTCCTTCTACTGTGTCCAAAGAGCATCTTTCCTTTTAACACTAGGCAAAGCTTGGATGTGTTTTTCCTGTCTTCCAGCAATCTTTCAGCAACATTTTCAATCTGTGTGCTTCTGTCACTTCAGGAGAACAGTGCCTAAAATAAAACAGTGAGATTTGTAATTATTGGCATTATTTTAAGATGTAATGCCGAAGCATTAAATATAACAAAATGAAACTATTTTGAGGGGAAATGTTGAGACATGAATGAGAGCAAATGGTGTTACTGTGGATTTATTTTCACCCAGCCAAAATCAGACTCCTTCTCTAATGATGAAATACGACCTGGTTCTTGCAGAGAGAGTAATTTGCTAATTTGTTTAACACTGTTCTCTGTGCAGGAAAGCCTTGCAAGATAAAGAATTCAGAATGGATCTAAGGTGCAGGTTATTTTGGGGGACAAAATGAAGCCACGTGTTATTCTTTGAGACAGTGATCATATTCCTTCTCTGGCAGCTGTGAATACTGAGGAGAAAACAACTCACTCTGGTCAAAAGCTGCATTATCACTGCAACATTGGTTTGCAATGAAAGAGGTGAAATTATCTATCAATAAAACCCTTCTGCTGAGGCAGTGGAAGTCTTTCTACTCATACAGTTTATTTGAAGAGCAGGAATGAGCTATACAGCAGGAGAAATATCCTGTTGCTAGTATACCCATATAGCTACCTTGGCAAATGCTCATGGCTTAGAATCCCATCTCCCATGTCTGCAAATAGCAAGAGTTAGCTGGCACAGTTTGGAACAGTTCTCCAAAATAGTGTAGCAGAGAAAGTTATGGAGGAAATATCTGCTGAACATGTATGTTCCTGTGTGAAGGCTTCAGAACAGAACCTGTTCAGAGATGATTAATCAAAAGGGTTTGGGTTGGGACATTTCCCAATAAAGGCAGCCAGAGCTGCAGAGGAGTGCAAGATTAGATCTCTGTAGAAGAAGATCTTTCTCAGAAGTGGTTAGAAAATGAACCTCAGCAGCTCGTGATTAACAAGGGAGGAGAGAAGGGCTGGAATATTGTCAAGCTCATACATGAGGTGAAGCTGTATATGTGTTTTATTTGTGCAGTTTGCTTGGCTTTGGTTAAGTCACTGCCTGCAGAACACGGTCTGTGCTTTTCATCTCGATGTAGTTCCTGCAGTTGCAATGTTTGGGGGTTTTGCTGTTGTCAGAATTAATCTGCTGGGTGCCCCCAGCCACAAGGACTAGAACAGCTCTTCTTGTTCAAGCCAGTGCTTGTGTCTCCATTTCCTAACCCATGTGGGACATATCTGAAAGACAGACCCAAAGCCATGGTGGGAACTGTGGATAAATGGCATCAGCAGGATGAGAAAGCTGCAAATAGCCCAGAGGCACCATTATCTGTTCATTCACTTGAGTTCTTTGTGTGTCTCTTTTCCAGCTTATATTTAAAACTTATGCCTGATGTACAGGAGCTTTAAAGGTGTCTGGGTCACATTTCAGCCAGTACATGGTAGGGGAAACAACCCCAAAAGTACCTTTTAACTCCATAACAGAGCAGCTGCTGTGGGAAGCTGGAGATCTGGTTCTGCCTGCTCCCAACATTAAGAGCCTTTATGGTTTGTGAGGGGTGATCCATCAGGAGGTGCATGACAGCTTCTGGAGAAAGCTTTCTTGGTCTCTGAAGGATTTAAACATTATTCAGCCATCAAATTCACAGCCCCTGTATCAGCATTTACCAATGTATTTGGCTTAAGTGAAGAAGAGCAGAGAAGTCTGGCTGTGTTTAAAATAGTAGATAGTCTGGGATCCAGTATTGAACTGTTTGAGAAGATGCAGGTTCTACCTTGCATCTAAATGTTTTGTTGTTTTTTTCCCCTTCAGCTTCACTCTAGACTCAGAAGGTGACCAGAATTAATCTCTATGTTTAAGTAGAAAAATTGTTGTGGAACTTTGGAGGCTGGAGCAGACCAGAGTCTCAGAATAATACTTTCCATTCTCTTTGGGCTTCAAAAAGCAGAAATACTCTTTCCATGATGTGATGGGAATCCTCATGAGAGCACAAGAGAGCATCTTCACCACGGGAGGTCATGGGAGCTTTGCTTAAGGGACCTGACTGGCAGTTCCTACTTTTCACAAAACATCTGTCCCTCTGGTACCTGAAGTTTTGATTTGCATCCAATGTCTTGAACCCAGCTCTGGAACACCTTGTAGACTGAGTTACACGGGGAAATATCATTTATTTCCTTTGTCCATCAGGAAGTGCCATGTGTCTACACACAAGTTATCTTCTAGCAGCCTGTCTCGCCACTTAGAGGAAAATAATTAAACAGATTGAGAATGAAAACAAGACTGCATGGCACCCCTCTTGTCCACTCCTTTTGCATTTGTTGCTGCAGTTCTGAAGTGCCACAGCCAAGTCCCTGTGCACAGCTCAGCCCCACACAGGATCAATAGCAGAAAAGATAAATCTGTTGGAATTGACTACAGGCTGTTCTGTCACTAACTGACGATGAAAAATGATCACTACTTGAATACACTGCATTTTTATCTTTAAATCTTTCAATAGAAGCAGTGTCAATAACAGAGCACTAAATAATCTCTAGATAGAAGGAAAATCTTTTTTTCTTTTTTTTTTTTTTTTTTCTTTTTTTTTGTTTGTATAAGAGGGAAGATGGATGTCACTTTTTTTTGGAGGCCTTAAATACTGAAGTACGGAATTAGATCTGCAAATTCCAGGAAGTGATTGTCTGTTTAGATAAACCATGTCTCATTTTAGGAAAGACTGGCTGGGCTCTGCTTGGAAACATTGCTCAATTCCATATCATGAATGCACCAGGGTAACTCTAAGTGGAATATGCAGAAATAAAATAAATAAGGATATTTTTTTTCTCATGTTCCTTTGGGGATAATATATCTCTCTGAATTAGATACACCTGCCAGAGATGGCCTTTCTTTGCTTTAAAATATGTCTGACCTTTCCCTGAGCTAACTGGATGCAGTTTACCATATTGGCCCAACATAAAGCAAAGTCTTTTTGGATAATAGCCTTTGGAAAGAATCCAACCCGTTCTGTATCCGCTGCCCACGCCACACATCCCAACCCTGTGGACATTGTCAGCTGGCACAGAGGTGTGGGCAGACACTGACAGGGCACAGTCCTGTGTGTGGCTTTTGGGTTTGCTGCTCTGGGTGGGGGCTGGGGGTTCTGGAAGCTCTGTGGCCCCACTGTGAGGGCATCTGCTCTGGTCCTGTCCTGACAAATTGAAGCTGGGTTTTTGTTTGAAGCCAATTTGTTTCCACATCATCTGGCACCTCCGCTATCTCCAAGTGTTGATGTCCCTTTCATTAAGAGACAGCAAGGAACACACTGCTGCCTTTGACACCAAATTGAATAAATCTTATTTTCCCCTCACGTAGGATGTTTTCCATAACAGTGTCTGAGAGGTTGGAAGCTTCTGGGTAAATCCAGCCCAGTGGCAATTTGAGCAGTGTCAGCTGGGGCCTGGTAACATGCTGAGTGCTGCAGTGACTTAGGGATGCTCTGTGCACTTTTTGGTTATGTGTGTTCCACACAAAACCCCCTTCAGAGACAATGCCCTCTTGGTTGTAGACTCTGTGAACTGAACTCTTTTAGATTCCCTCCAGATTCCAGAGCAGGGTCTTGAAGCAGGCAGCAGTGCTGTAGAAGGGCTTATCGATTGAAAACTCCCTTTGTATGTACTCCAAGTTTAGTTCAAGCTGCTTTCCTGAGTAAAGGTCAAGATGAAGTACTGAATTTTTGAAATGCTAAAGTTCTGAATATTCCAGAACTTTGCTTTATTCTGCCTGCTTTGTCTGGATATCTGTTCAAAAGTTTGGCAGTCTGTCCTCCTTGATTGGTTGATGAACAAGAGTGAGTGTGGAATAGCTTGAAGAAAATACTGCTCTGTGCAGTTGCTAGAGCTGCTTGATTTGTCTGGAAAACAGCAGGTTTCCATGCCTTCATTCAGCCTCAAGCATACTTGACTATATTTTTATTGTTGGTCTTCCCTTTTGACAGGTGGAGAAGAAAAAGGGCCTGCAAGAAAAGCAGTAAAGAGTAAAAAAGAGTGAAACATATTGTTTCAGAATGGTTGGTGCTTTAAGGGGAAATCAGCCAAGTTTCATCTGTTAAAAATCCTGCTGAGATTGATTGGTGTATGGAGAGGTGATTATAAAAGCCAGCAAGTAGCTTAATTAGGATGGAGAGTTATAGGAAGTAGCTTGGCTTTTGTGAGAAGTACTGGAGCAAATGACTCTTGGCAAGTGGCTGGTGGAATGGGGAAAGCTAAGCTCAGGAGTTAGAGGGTTGCAGCTTGGCATCCTGCATGTGTATTGAGAAGGAATAAAGCCGAAGATCGCCAAAATCCTGAATCTGGTTCATGTCAGGGCTTATTGTCCTGAGATTCCACTTTGCACAAATAATATTTACTAATCAGGGACTTGAGATCTCTCTGAACTTGTCTCAGGGATTTTTACTGTGTCAGGCTTTTTAACGAGCCGGGGGAAAAGCAGCCTCGGCTATTCCAGGCTGCAGGTGAGAGTTTGCTCCTGGCAAGAAGAAATGCCATATACTGTACCATGAACTTCATCATATTTATTCTTTTAACAGTGCCAACTAAAACTTCCCTGTGCCTGTGCAATGAAGAGCAAGAGCTCCTGGATGTCTCAAGCAGATACTGAACAACCATCACACCCCAAGCTTCCCCTCGCCTGCTGCAAAATCCCTCCGCAAGAACCTGGGAAGGAGGAGAATGGAGCATTATGTATTCAACAAATTCTGCTGACTGCTGCTAGGCAGGGAGGCTGGAATGATTGTGCCAAATTCTGATCTTTCCTGATAATGGAAGCGGAATTTTCCCCAAAGCAAGCCAGGATCAGAGAGAAAACCCAGGGGACAAGAGAGAGTGTTTGAAAATACGGCCCAGGCATTAAAATAAAACCAAACAAATAGGCTTTAACTAGTTAAATTACAGAATACACAAATATCCCAGAATTATGTAAGAGCCTGATCCTGCAGTTTTTGGGTGGGGAAAACAATGTTTAACTGACTCTAATACTGCAGAATCATCAGTATAGACAAGAAGGAACAATTGGGTCATTCTGTCTCAGCCACTTGCATATTGCACAACTACTTGTCTGTTCTTGTTACTATCTCATCCCTGCTAATGTCTTATTTAACCTGCTCAGGATAGTTGTGATTTTGCAAATATGCAGAATATATTAAATTTTATTGACATCATTTAAAAATACATATTTGTGCAGATTTTTCAAAATTACTGGGATCTGAATGTGTAGGGCAACAGAACATGACTCAAAGCCCAATTTAAAGAAAGTGTGTTTTGAGCAGGCATCAACAGATAGACTGAAAAGCAAGGCAAAAGCATAGGGGTTTTTTTTAGATGTTGAGTGGACTAAATGCAATGTGAATTTATCTGCAAACCATCTGTGATTTCTGGTATTTTTTGGTGCCTTCACAGCTCTAATTTTAAGCAGTTCTGTAGCCTTTAAATAATGGTACTTTCTTCCCATTCGGTTTTACAGCAGATTCCCCATTTGATCACTGAATGTTTAAAGAGAAGAAGAAACGGAGTTCTCTGCAGATTGTACACATACAGAATAAAACAGCAGCCTTTTATTTTTGCAAGTAAAATTTGACATATTTCGGGACAGAATTCCTCATGCATAAAATAACACCAGGAGTTTTGCTGGGTATGGTTTACTTTTTGTATTTTGCTTTACACTTCTCATGTAAATTCGGTGCTGGGATAAGGTGTTAAGTTGACATCTCCAAGGAATCAAGTTCCAGAAGCAGCACAACACAACAGCAGATCTCTCTCAATTTTCTTAAAACTGATATCAGGAGTGCCAGTTTCATCAGGCAAGAGGGAATCGAAGAGTCAATCCAGCCAGCCCTTGGTGGCTCTGCAGACAAACCTGGTTTCTCTGTGTGTCATGGGAACACTTTATAGCCATAAACTGAAAGAAAACACTCTGGAATACTGAATAGCCACCCGAAAATTGTAGTTCCTACAGTCACAGAGACCCCCTAAGGGGACAGGGAGGCTCCAGGTCTGTTTTCCATCCACCATGATGTGGGAGAAGACCCTTTTGGATGTGAGCATGGTCGCCTGAGAGCATGAAACAATAGGAAGCTAACTCTATTCATCCCACAGGAAATCTGATGATAACTGCATCATTGTCAGCTCAGTTCATTATTTCACTGTTTCTTCTGGCAGGGTTGTTCAGATAAGATTTTTGCTCACTATTGTTGGATATAGTGGGGTATTCTGATTCAGGGAACAATAGGAAAGAAATAGCACTAAAGAGCAAGTCTCCTGCACATCTGAAAATGTCTTGCCATTCCAGCCTTCTCTAAAGGGGGGCAGGACTCATTCCCTTCTCTTGGCAGAAGCCTCAAACCGGAGTCAATAACCCCTCAGCTTCTCTTCTGTTTCAATAATGCATCGTGTAGTAAATTCTGTGGCTAACTGAAGACTGAAAACCTGAAAGAAATTAATAGGAATGTAAAAATAGCAAGAACATCTTGCCAATTGCATTATTGAGCATCACAATTATTTCAACAACAACAACAACAACAACAAAATCAGTTTATTATATTTATCTGAAGTGCTGTCAAGAATGTAGCAATGAAGTATAAAGAAATGAAGAGGTTCTGGTGATGAATATCAGTCCAGCTTGCCATGGAATAAATATCAGCATTTATCTCTGTCAGAGGAAGATAGAGATAATTTCTTATGTTATAAGTTATTTCAAATATTGAGCCCTGTTCGGACGTTTTGTGAGAGATTATCTCCACTTGCTTTGAAACCCAATAGTGGCCATTAATTGTCTCTCCTGACAACAAAATTAATTTCTCTTAAATGAGAACGCATTTCTAATTGGACACTTTCTTCCCGAAGAAATTGTTTACAGTACCTCTGCAAGGATTCTGGAGTCATCCCTTTGCTTTGATGTTGCTGATTAATTACAGCCCACGTGGTTCTTACTAGCTGCAATTTGAGTAACGTACTTTGCTGTGAAATGTTCATCTTAATTACACACCCCCAGCCAAGCTTCTGCTTGAGAAGGGAACTGAACTTCTCTTGCTGCATGTGATGCCAGGCTGGATTGTTACTTTTTACTCCTCCCTTCTCTCTAAGTGAGTTCAGAGCTTATGTACGTTCTGAGACTGACAGCACCCAAAATGAAATTCTCTCTTTAGCCACAGAACAGATCCAGAACTGGCAGCTCAGAGCAGCTTTCCCTCTCCCATCTCCTGGTGTCTCTGCTCAGCATGGAGCAGCACTGATGGGGAGAACTGAGCTGGCTGGAGCAACACTGTGTTAGCACAGGGGTCTGCCACAGCTAATTAGCCAGGCTGAGACACAGGGTTAATTAGTGTTGTGCCATGTGGAGGTCCCCCTATGCTTTAAATGTGATTTTTTTTTTTTTTCAGTGGGAGATCACCAGGTCCTTGGGCTTCTGGTGGAGAGGATAAAAGATACCAGAACTGCTGCTGGCTCAGCTGTGGAAACCTGGCCATACTGAGCCATTCAGATACTTTTGCAGGAGCCCACTCAACAGCTGTCAGATAATAAGATTTTTGGATGTTCCGAACATCAGCTGGATTCTTGCTTTTATGTTTTATTAATGATTTTAAGGCGAGAAGATTTTTATCGGTACCTTGGAGATATCCCAGTTCCACATATTTTCTCTCCATAATGCCCCTTACAGTGCACCTATAATGAAGATAAAGTGAACATACTGCCTTGGCTTGGGCAAGCTGCCAGTTAAGGAATTTTGCTTAAAAGAAACGAGCAACACCAGCACAGCAATGCCCTACAAATAAGCACACAAAATGATGCAGCCTTTTCCTCCTAGATGTGGCAAAACAGGAGGAGAAATAACAAGAGGAGAAGGAGCTCCTGCTCTCTTCTTCAGCCATTATCTGTTGGTGTTGAAGCAGTGCCTGCCTTAACTCCCCACGGAGCCAGTGGAGCTCTGAGTGCTCTGAATTGCCTGTTGTCTGTTCAGGAGGACTTGGCTCCTCATTTATGCAAGAAAAAGCAGATCCCTGGAGCAAAAAATTGTGAATGCTCTCCTTTGAGTTTCTAAGGCAAAGCTATTTGGTGCACTTTGTTCTATAGGGGCAAGTTCCAAATGGTTCCTTATATATTTATGGGTTTGTTTTTAGGCCACTGTTTTGTCGTTTGTTTAAAAATAGTAAAGCAACTGTCAAATCTTTTTTACTGTTCTAGGTAGGCTGTGAAATCAGAGCTCCTTGTGTTTGGGCACCACAATGACAGGGATCTTGAAGATAATGAAAATAAGTGCAGTATTGACATGTAAAAAATATATGTTTTAAAATAGTAACTATGAAATGGAAAAGAATCGTCCATTTCCAAGTGATAACATGTAAAATAAGTTACAGACATTTGCAATGTGTACCAAGGGTCTGAACTTTGTAGTGGGAAGAAAAAAAAAGTCATGCAGGAATGATCTCTCAGCTGGCAAGTATTCCCTTATAACACAATATCTTCATGACCAATCTATTTTAGTCCAAAGAAGAGTATTTTATGTTTAAAATTACCAACATTACAGATCCATAAACAGTTTAGGTAGCTGGTCTGGCTGAGATAGTCCTGTCCTTTTTGCCTCTGGCTGCTTTTCTTTGGTTCAGTAATTTTTAACACAAAGAGCTATTCCTACCTTGTTCCTGTCTGCCTTACTAAGTGTGCTCAGTCTGTTGCTGATTCTTTGAAGCACACTGCTATGCATTTCACTGGCTGTGTAGGCTGAACTCCATTGCTTCAGCTTATATTGCTTCCAGGTCTGCCTTACCCCAGTGCTCAGATAGAACAGCATCCCTAAGCTCAAGAGAAGAGGAACCACAGCCCTTTCATTTTCTCATTCTTCATGCTAAGTAATAGGGTTTCACTTTCCAATACCTCACATGGTGTTCTGAGAACATTTAATTGATTGGATACAATTTTCAGAATCCATCACTTGACAGAAAAGTGTCACTGAGTGGAGGGTGAAGCTTCGCTTCACTTGGCCACTGACACCTCGGCTGTTCCTTGTCGTATTCATTTCCATCTTACATACAAAAAGAAAAGATCACCCATGGCTAAAGGATCTGTGTGGATTTTGCTTAGTGAATTTTAATTAATACCTTTATGAAAGGGGTTGTTATTTACTTTAGAAGCTGAGAAAACAGAAGACCCATCCCTGTGCTGCAGTTTATTCTGTGTGGAGTGACTATTGGCCTGTGCAGTGCTTCATTTACTTTAGCTTTATTTATTTTACCTGCACTCTGAGGGTGAAAAGAGCTGGCAGTGGCCTAGGAAACATAAGCAGCTCCTAAAAAATCAAACCAGTGCTGTTTAGTGCTGTGAAAGCACTCCTGAACTTTGCAGTGCTTTGCAAAGGTTGGGTAATGAGGGCCTTGTCTCAGCCATAATCACAACTGGAATATAGAAACACAGAAGTACAGGATGGTTTGGGTTAGAAGGGGCTTTAGAGGTCACCTCATTTCACCCCCTGCCATGGGCAGAGACACCTTTCACTGCACCAGGTGGCTCCAGCACTAAGACAGAAACTATAATGTGGGACCTGCACATCTCCAGTGTCCCCAGGAGATCGGGATGATGGAAATGCTCTTGCCTGCATCAAGCTCAGAGCAATTACTGCAGAAGGACTGGGACCCTTGCTTCCCATTCCAAATGGTTTTATTTCTGTTTCTCTGCCTGTGAAACATCTCACAGATCCACAGAGCATCCAAGGGAGGGAATAAACCCTACGAATACCTCATTGTGGTCTGCTGCTTCTACAAGAGGGGAAGTAGAAGTGCAGGATTCTCTCTGGTGACCAGTGACAGGATGTGAAGGAATGATATGGAGTTGTGTCAGGGGAGGTTTAGATTGGATTTAGGGAAAGGTTCTTTCCCTAAAGGGTGCTGGGCACTGCCCAGGCTCCCCAGGGAATGGGCACAGTCCCAGGGCTGCCAGAGCTCCAGGATAACAGGGGACAAGGTGGGATTGTTGGAGCGTCCATGCAGGGCCAGGGGCTGGCCTTGATGATCCTCAGGTCCCTTCCAGCTCAGGATATTTTGTGATTCTGTGATTTTGTGGTTCCAAGCATCTGGACATGGCACTGGACAATGTAGTTTAGGGGTTACGGTAGTAGTGCTGGGTGGATGGTTAGAATTGATGATTTACAGATTCACAGAATATTCTGAGCTGAAAGGGACACATGAGGATCATAAAGTCCAACTCTCAAGGAAATGACCCACACATGAACCCACAACCTTGGTGTTATTAGCACCATGCTCTATCCAACTGAGATAATCCCATGATTTCACAAGTCTCTTCCAACCTTGCCGACTCTGTGAGTGTTGATGTGAGTGGAAAAGAAGATGAAAGTTTCTAAAAAATCGCTTCGTGGCGACCCACAGCCGCCCCCACACATTCCCAGGACTACATTTCCCAGCGTGCACCGCGGCGGCGCGGCGCGGCCGGCGGTGCCGGCCAAGATGGCGGACGGGGCGCTGAGCCCCGGCGTGAACCTGGAGGCGTTTTCCCAGGCCATCGCCGCCATCCAGGCGCTGCGCTCCAGCGTCACCAGGGTCTTCGACTGCCTCAAGGATGGGATGCGCAACAAGGAGACCCTGGAGGGCCGCGAGAAGGGCTTCGTGGCCGCCTTCCAGGAGAGCCTGCACTCCGTCAGCCGCGACCTGGGGTGAGCAGCGGCCCCGGCGGGGGTTCCCTGGTGGGCAGGGAGGGGGTCCTGGGGTGTCCCGGCTCCTCCCGGCACCCTGTGGGTTCATTTCACTCCAGGGGAAAGTTTTAGGCAAATCAAAGCGAAAAGGCTCCGGTTTATTCCCCACCGCCCTCCCCCCAGCACCGTGCGCGTTACCCCTCCGTGCTGTTCTGCTCCGGTATCTCCAATGGGTTGAACGTGCTCATGACATTTACCTGGTTTTGTTCTCGTTTTGTTTTCACCAAGGACCTGTCGGTGGGATTGCATTGACGAGGGAAGGTGTTTGGCTGCAGGCAGATTTAACTGTATTTTGAAGGTTTTTGTTAAAAACTCAAACACTTCCTAGGTGCAGACTATTCAGTAGCATCTAAGGAGTTCAAGAATGATCGTTTTATTACCCAAACTTGTCAGGCTGGAAAGTTATCCCAGGTAAGTGTAGTTGCTCAGTACCAGCAGGTGTGTTTTGTATGAGAGACAAACTGCTGAGGCTGAAGATGTGGAGGCAAGTTATGGACAGAAGAGAGAGGCTGGCACACAGTTTTATTCAGCAGTTTTGTGTATTTAAATTGAAAAGCCCTACACAGACACAGGAACTGAGTACTTATTGTACACTGAGGAACATGGTTTAGTGGTGGAGTTGGCAATGTGAGGATTATGGTTGAACTTAATGATCATAAAGGTGTTTCCCACCTAATTGACTCAATGATTGTTCATGTTGGTCCCACTGCTGGCTCTGTCCTCCTGGGAGCCATCAGCACTGGCCAGGGAGGTGTCCACAGGTACAAAACTCCCTAGAGCATCTTCTGCTTCTGGGTCTTGTCTAGGAGAATTTCTTTCCTGTTGATTAAAAGGCCTTGCTAATTTTTCACTGTGATCATGGTAATGTGATTTATTACCCACTTCTCTTCTGCTGGGAAAGGTGATGGATAACCCTTCTCATGAAGCATCATCCAGTATCCCTTTGGTTTTTAGTTTTCAAATTGAGGAGGTCTCACAGTTCCCTCTGTGGAAACTGAGCTGGTCCTTGTGGCCTTCTGAAGACCAATCAGGTATAACCCCAAAATCTCATTCCCAGACAAGAATAGATAACAACTCAGGAGCTCAGCTTGGATTCTTGTGGCTCCCTTCCAGCTCAGGGTATTCCATGAACTGGCCTATTCAAGTAGAAAGAGAATACTCAAAGGTGTGCTGAAGTTAATATTACCAGGGGATTTTTATGTAGTGGAAATATTGACTGGTATCTCTGTTCAGCAAATCCTCAGTTATTATGCCTAGTCACACTTGTTTTATTGTATTCTTTTGTCAAGGAGTATTAAGCAGATTTGTAAGTGTTTGCAGCACCAGAGGCTTGGGAAGAATGTAGGCCATGGAAACTTCAAGGAATGATGATTAATAAAGGAGAATTTTGTGGTAGTGAAGTCTGGAAGTCTTTTAACTGTCAATTCCCTGATTGTTTGGAGTTTATTTTTGTAACCTTTCTTAAATGTAAATTGAGATATTTTGGATTTTTCTCTACAGATGTTTTCATAAGCTGCCTTTTGAGTGCTGCATTTAATTTAGTGGAGGTTCTGAAGTTCAGTCCTGGGTGTAGCACTGGGCATCAGAAGGAAAAGCACTTGATTAGTCATGTCACTTGAAAAACTGCTTTTTATATCTCTGCAAAGTAGCCAGACTTTCTTCTACAGCTGATTAATGCAAGTTTGAAAAATTGCTTAACTTTTGTTATGATTAAATGTTGTGTTTGACAAATGAGATATGAAGCAATGATAGATCATTTCACAGTGAGGGACTTTTTCGTGGGAAAATGGTGCTTATTATGCTTCAGTTGAGTATTTTACACTACAGATATACAAATTACTCATGGAAATCAGAAGATCCTTCCTTGTCCTGAGAATTTGGAAGGCAGATACTTGATTAGAGTAATCATAGCCTTTGCAGGGTTGTCTCCAGGCTTAGGACTAATGCCAGTTCTTGTGTATATTTGTATGAGGACAATGTTAATTTGGAGCTCTCTAATGAAATGATGAGGCATCTGCTTGCTTGGTGGTTAAAAAAATTACTTCTAGTATTGCAGGCAGTGCTGAAGTCAGAATTTTGTGGTTTCTGAGGGGCTGCTTTGCTCAGGAGGTGCCCTGATGTGAACAAGACTTGCTATAGTCTGGCTCTTTCCAGGTTGTTTTCAAAGGCTCTTGACTTGTACTCTCTCTCTGAGGAAGAACTGAGCTGAACAACCAACAGACTGCTTCAAATTGTTTGGGTAATAAGAGGGATTAAGTTTTAAATCAAATTTGGGATGTATTTAAAACTCATTTAGCTACTAAAATAGATTTGGTGCATGCTGCTGTCCCTGGAGGATTGCACATCTGTGATTCCCACATCTGACTCTAAAAATGCCCTTCTGCTTTCTCCCAGGGAACTGGAACGTCTGAGCAACCTGGTTGGGAAACCCTCAGAGAACCATCCCCTGCACAACAGTGGGCTCCTGAGCCTGGACCCTGTGCAGGACAAAACCCCCCTCTACAGCCAGCTTCTCCAGGCCTACAAATGGTCCAACAAGGTAACAAAACACATCCCTGGCATTTAGCTGTGTATTCCCATTGCTCCTTAGATTAGCCATACAGCAGACCTCTGAGTATTTGGGGCTGTCAAAAGGGCTGACTTTTCTTTGGAATTGAGGAGCATAATATGTACCTAAATGTACTTTCAAGGATAAAATTGTTTTAATTAAGGGATTTTTCTGTGATACCAAAGGCATGCCCTTGATCTCAAAGGAGGTATTAACTCCCAAGCATTTCCACATTTAGCATCTTATGTAGATAAAAATTAAAAGTATGTTGTGTCCTTGAATCTGGCAGTAAACACTGTAGTGGGATTATAGAACAGATAATCAACATCTTATGTCACCTCCAAACTATTTCTAGGAAAGAGTTCTGTAGGGAAGTTGTCATCTTAGAAGTCTTGAAGCCTTTCCCATACTATTTTCTGCCCATGGTCTCAAAAGCAGCTTTGTATTCAGCAGCTTTGACATCTCTCCTGTTTTCATATCATATATATGGCATTGAATTTTAAGTAGTGTAAAAGAAAAAGGCAGATAATATGAATGCAGTGTTTTACATTTAAAAATGTAATTGTTTTTGCTGAAAGAAACTTCTTTCTCAACAGCATCATTCAGTTTCATAAGCCTGTATGTTGAATATATGTAGGATTTGGATAGGTATGTTTCCTTTTTTACTCCAAACAATCTACTTGTGGGTCAAAAATACTCCTTTCCTCATCAAATTTTCTTAAATAAGTAAACATGGCATTGCAATTTTTTCAGGCCTCTGAGCACTGTTGTGCTTCAGGTTGCCTGTTCCCATCCTGACTTTTTTTGAGCATGCCTATTACTTTTTATTGAAGTATTGAAATGAGTCAGTATTTAAAAGCTTTCTTAAAATTATGTTTGAAATACTGTAAGCTGTTAAGGAATATAAAAGATGGATTCATTTATCTTACAATGATTATTATAGTAGTAAGTGTGTCCAGAGTTTTAGCTTTTAATACCCTTATGCAAGACAGCAGGAGTAAGCAGGAATAATAAATCTGAAAATATTTAGAGCATTAAAAGAAACAGTTCCACTTTAAATTATTTATTATAATACATGAGCCAGGAAGACTTTTGAGAGTACACAAATACTTTGTAGGCAAATTCTTGTTATACATTGAGCCAACCATTCTAATATTATTCAGATTTAAGATAGGATACTGCAATAATGTTTGTATGAGTACCACAGTAATATTCTTACAGTAATGGGTCAGAATACAAATATGTGTTCATGTTTTTTTTTTAAATCAGCAGAATTTGGCATTGAGAGAAATTTGGTATGATTGGAAAATGAAGGACAAGAAAGATTTTTAAGGGGAGATTTAGTAATTGAGAAAATAATTCATGTTTGCTTGTGTTCCTTGCTGTTAGCAGAAGATTATTGGCACTGAAGAAAAAATAATTAATTTGCTACTTTCAGCAAAAGTAAAGGTAGGGAAACTTATAAACTTGTAAGGCAGGTAAGTCTTCAGGGATTTAATTACTTCTTTAGGTCATTATCAGAGTAAACTCAGGCAGTAATGAAATAGCTTTATAGAGCTGTTCTAATGTAGTTTTTTATTAACTTAGTGTGTTATGGAGCTTTGAAGAGCAATTTTTTGTAATCCTGGATTCTGATTTCAGGAAGCTGGAAATTTTAGTGTCCTTATGCGCTCACATTCACAATGAAATGTTGCTGGAGAAAAACATTACCTTTTATTTTAGCTGTGAAGCAGGAGTCAGAAACAACAGAAATAAAAGAAAAACACTGGCTAAGTTGCAGGAAATGTGTTGCCTGTGTGAGGGTGTGAGCTGCTGGCCTTACCAGCACAGATCCTTCTGTTCCTGCTTAATTCTTCATTGCTAAATACACTTCTGGAATAAGAGTTATTTCATTACTTCTGGCTGCCTTCGATTCTTATTTTGTGTCTCTTGTTTCCAGCTGCTTCACAGGGATGGTTTCAAAGTGATGGTCTGTCAATACACTTTAGGTCTGCCTGCATTTAATTTTTAATTTGTGACCCCTTTGTGGCTTGCCTGCTTGTATTTTTGATGAGCTGAGATAAGGGCATTTTCCTCTGCCTTTGATTGTTCATGCATTACTGATGGCATGAACGGCCCCGTGGCTGCCAGGGGAGGAGGCTTCTGGGGCTGTGGTGCCATTCCAAAAGAACATTCACCAAACACGAGGAAAATGAGTGCACAGACTGTGCTGCATGTCTCAATGCATTCTGCTTCTTTTTAAGACATGAGGAGACTGTTAAAAGTCATTTTTAGGACAATAATAAGTAAGGTTGGTAATAACTGGGCTAGCTATGAGGAGCAAATTAGTATTCAATATATCAAAGCACTGTCCTTTGGTTCATGAGATCCTGGATGTTAGAATAGCTGTTTCTTTCTATTTGCAGCTTTGTTTTGATGTTGGGTCCAGCAAATGCTTGATTTGGTTCTGATCTTGGATTCATGGATAAGGTTAGGTAGCAGTGCTGGATGTGAAATGTGAAAAGGAGTGAAGATCATAGTCACAGACGTGAATGGAAAATGCTGTGTTTAACATGTGAGTGTTGACACAGGAGATGAGACTGAGCTGACACTGGCTTGGTTTGTTTGCCATAATTCATACTTGTAGCTGTGCTTGGTTATGTATTTGGAGAAGACCCTCATTCAGGTGCAAATTTACTGACCCCTTTGGCTGAGTTGCATTTAATTGTGATTTCACAGATACTTGCCCTGACCCTTATTTTACTGCTCCTGTGAGTCACAGCACTGGTTCCTCCATTTCTAATTTAAGTTTACCTGCTTCAGGAGTAAGGAAAAGTCCAGTGGGAAGAATGAAAACTTGCCTTACACAAGTGTGTTATCTTGGCAGCACTTGTTATTTATGAGCACCTGCTCTCCTGATATTTACTTACTGTAGTTTATCCAATAGTTTTGCAGATGGTAAAGTTGTCTGTGTAATGGAAGCAGCTGTTTGGGAACACAACAGCTTGTCAAATGCATTAATTGCATACACACACAGCTGTAAAGGAGCTTTCCTTTTTCAGGTGTTTAACAGCTCTCACCAAGCCATAGCTGGAAAACACAGGAAGTTTATTTTATTGCAAGTAACTGCTAAGTGATCAGTCTTCTTTGCTTTAACTTATTTTATGCATCTGTAGCCATCATGGAAGTGAATTATTTTGCTGCCTGTGGGGTGCATGGAGATGTGTAGTAGCCATGGAACAGTATTTAGGTCCAGTTGATAGATTTCTTTTCTCCTTCTCTTCAATTTTATTTAAGAAAACAGGTTATCTTTATTACAATTGAAGTGCTGTTTCCCAGAAGGATCCATATGTCCCCTCTAATGTAATACTGAAGATATAATATTAGATAAGTTAAAAATGAGCTATCATTCTGCAAGGTTAATGCAGGGAGAGTATTATGGGTAAGATAGAATGTTTGTAGATTTTTTTTCTCTTGGACTATCTCTGTTGAGTCATCACACTTAAATTCTGGGTTTAGTAGTTATGTACATCTTGGCAGTTGATTTTTATTTTGTGATATACTGCTGTGTCTGAGCAGGTGAAATCTGAGATGGCAGCAGCAGCCAGGAGGGCTCCTGGTGGGTGTGTGTGTGGCCTGGTGCTGCCTGCAGCAGTCAGGCTGGGGCTGCAGAGGCTCTGCCTTACCCTCATTACCAGCTGCCTGCTTCTCTCATTGTCTTGGAATTCAAGGGGAATCACCACAGAGCAGGAGGCATCAGCTAAGTTTAGATTAAAGGGATTTTTGAAAGTCACTTTCTAGACTGAAATACTGATGAAGTTTTGATTTATTTTTTTTTTTAAGAGCTGTGACCTGAGATTTGTGGTAGATACTGCAAGAACTCTCTTCTCTTGCTCTTCAGGATGCTTCCATGCCAGGTGCCCTTGTGCCACCCTTCCCTGCTCCCAGTGCTGCTTGTTCCCTACAGGAGATGAGGCCACCAACTCATGAATATCAGCTTCCTTTACTGAACAACTGCCTGTTTCTCAATATTTGTTCTCAACACTGGGCAGCAAAGAGGTTTTGTAGGGGGAGAAAATACTTGTTGATGCTATGATTAATCCAATATCACACTTCCCCACACATGAAATATTCACTGAAGCTTGTGGTGGTGTGGTCAGCTACAGTAATGCTGGGTAGAGTAGGTGCAGGTTTTTGGGATCCAGCAGTATCAGCTCATTCTTGGAGTGTGTAAACTTTGGGTTTCCCTCTGCAGCTGCAGTGAGGTTCTCTGTGGCCTGCAGTGCCTTTGCCCTTGGTGAAGTGTTCCATGCCCTCGCCCTGTGGGTGCCCGAGGCAGTGCCAGGTAAGGGGTTTCCACTGGCTCAGTGGAACAGAAAATAGTGTATTTTATATCCACTGAGCAAGAAAATTATTTTTGGGCAGGTTTCCCCTCTCTTGCAGGGATACTGTTAAGTAGTTCGTGCCCCACACTTGATCTTTAATCACTGTAGAGGTTTTTTTGCTTGTTTGTTTAGGTGAAAGGTGTGTGCAGAATGGATCAGCTCCCAAACCAACCCTCCAGAATTACTTTCAGCCAGTGAAGGAAAGCTGTGTTTGTTGGAGAGCAGCAAACTCAGTCTCTCCTGCATTGCTGAGTGACAGCAGCATCAGCTGAGTTCACTTGCTCAAGTAAAAATAGTCTTCTGCAAGTCATCTTTCCTTCTCCCCCTTCCTTTGCAGTGAAGGGTTTGTGTTCAGACATTCAAATAATTTTATTAACAGCAGTAGAAGTGGGGAAATTGAAAGCAATTGTAGTCTTAAGCAGGTGATATTATTTTAAATTTTCCCTTGGTTTCATAATAAACTTCACTGAAGTGCAGTGTTGTATCCCCTGCCATTTTCAGAGTTGCATTTCTCCCTGTGCTTTATTCCAGTTCCAACTCTCCTTGAACCCATGTGTGTAGGTGTGTGTGAGAGGTGGTGCTATTGTTTTATCTTCATGAGATGCTGCTCACAAAACATGAGAACCATGTGTTTGGGAAGGCTGTTTCCTACTGCTTCAAGCAGGAAGCAAAAAGTCAAATTTTCTGACTTTGTAACTTTTTGGGAAGTAGGATTTATGTCAAATTATTTAATTTACTTATCTGTGAAAAGATTCATTTGGTAACTTGGATAAACTTTACAGTATTTTTGCATGGTAAGTTTTCTAAGTGAACAAAGCTGGACTTTGTCACAAATTTATTTGAAAGTAATATGCTGGGAAATACAAAATGAAAAAAAATTACTGTTGATCTGCATGTGGAAATAGGCTTAAAATATTTGGATTTAAATTTGTTGCTTCATAGCTTCCTCTTTTTTTTACATAAACTTAAAATCGAACTGTTAAGATTAGCATTAATGAGTTAAAATGATTTTCTGTCACATGACTGAAGAGAAAAGGTATAGATAGGTTTTGTTATTAAATTATTTTGATATGTTCCCTGATAAATTATTTGTATAAATTGTGTTTATTGTAGGGCTCAAAAAAAAAAGCAATCAATAGAGCATGTAGAGAAAGACCAGACTTGTTGCAGCTGCACTTGGTAGCTTAGTATTGATTAGACACAAATACTGAGTTTAATGACAATAAATGACATTAAATGTTAACCATGATAGTAGAGAAACACTGCAGAACAGGAAAAAAAATTATTTCATCTTGATTGTAAAAGATCATGTTCATTCCAAAGAGCATTAATTTTCAATTTTGGGTGTGCTCAAACATTGTGAATTTTTTGTAGCTTTACAGTAGCATGGACTGCATTGTTGTGTTGGCAGTTCTTGGGAATTTCAAGCAGGTGGCCAAAACGTTGTCCTTTCAGGACTTTTTTTCCTACAAAAATGCAAAAAATATAATATTGTGCCATCCTGTTATGTGGAGATCCACAGATTCTGGTGGAATCTGATTTGAGCAGAGCTTCCTAGGGGGAGCTGCATTGGGAGCTCCAGCTGTGGGCTCCTTTCCTCCAGATCAGCCCCAGGAATTTCTATTCCTGTCACTGGAGAGATGAATGGCACAGTCTGGTGGGTTTTGTACACTGGGCACAAAATAGGAGCTGTGCCACTTGGATTCTATTCCTGCTTTTCTTACTAATTGTTGTAACCTTGAATAGGACACAGGAATTTTTACTGTGCCTCATTTTTGGTGCAGATAAAAGAGGATAATATCACTTAACCTACTTCTTGGGAGAGTTTCTAGTCTAAATGTGTCTCAAGTGCATTGGGTTCTTTGGACAGAAATGTTTTGTAGGTGCCAAGTATTACAGAGCCAGTGACAAATGTTGTTTGCCTGGCAGTCTGGAAAAATGCCCTTTATGGGTTTTTAATTCTGTGTGATTTTGGGCAGGTATCTGGTGAAGTGCCCTTGCAGTTCAGAATAACATTAATGTTCTGGGTCTTCCTGGTTTTTTTTGTAGTATGATTGGGAAACAGGTGATTTGTTACCTCTCTGCTTCCAAGTGCTGCAGTTATTAATTACTGCTCAGTTGTCTACCTGGAGAATACTGACTTTTTCTATGCAGGGTTGATTTTAGTGACCAGGGATGGCAAATTCAGTGTGGAAATTATCCTTGATATTATAATGATGGGGGAAAAAAGCACTGGAAAAGCTGTGATGAGGAAGAAAGTGCTTGTACCAAAATGTAATTTCAATAGTGCACACGTGCTTTAGTGGAGAAGGAAAAAGGTGGGACATGAAATTTTCCTGAGGGTCTTTGAGCCCTGCAATGACAGTTTAAAAAAAAGAAAGTGTAAATAGTGAGAGGGTGGAAATGGTGAAAACCATAAGGAAAACAAGGAATCTTATAATAATAGCTACAGTAAAAGAAGAATCACCAGCTAGTGCTTGTTAGGGTTTGTTTTCCCTGGAGATCCTGCCTAAACCAGTGTCTGGGGCATTAGGAATGGGGAAGTTATGTCTTCTCCTTGGAAATGCATCTTCCCTCCTCAGCTGTCAATCCCTGGCATCTTCAGTTCGTGGACTCTTTGTTTCTTTGCCTTTGATTTTTATGTTTGTTTCCAACAAAAGTCCAATCTAGGGCTAGTGTAACTATTTTGCTGTTATATTGTAGCTACAAAACTGGTTTTGACACATGATAATATGAATGAAACGAAATGAAAATTGCCAATGTGGTTTTTTCCTTGCACTATGGAAAGTTATCATGGCAGGTGAGAATTTCCTGCACATGCTGAATTGTGCTAATAGAGAAGTTAGTTGAATTTATTTGACATTTTAATAGACTGAGGTTACTCTGTTACTTCAGGAAGAGAAGAGTTATGAGGAGTAACTTGTTGCTTAAAAAAAATGAGAAATAATTAGCCTTTGATTCTGACTTATTTTTGCTACATAGTTTGAATGTTTTATATCTGTGATCCTCCCAGAGTTATCATAGTAATAATTCACACCAGGATGATGTTGTGAAGTTAGGTTATGTGTCCAAACAGAATTGCCTTTCTTACTGAATTTTTTTTTACAATATTTTGTTTCAAATCTGAAGCAGCCTGAGAGCAATGATATGGTGTTTTTCTAGTGTTATGCCTAGTGTTCATTGTGATTCAAAAGTATTTTTCAAGGCTCTGATCAAAATAATGCTGTAAGCAGTACCAGTCTCACTTTTCCTAATTATGGGAAGTGATCTATCAATAACACACTATAATAAATCACAGCCCCCTTGTCAGCTGGTGGGAATTATTTAATGCTTTGCAACACCTTTATTTGCTAATGAGTGGGTTTCTTTCCCTGTTTCTTTGATAAGTATTAATGTCCTAGCTGTTAGCCTATTTCAGGATGGAAATGATTGATGTGGCTCTGTTTTAACCAAAAGATTTCTGCCCACTCCTGGATCTTCCTCTAACTCCTTCTTTCCCCCTGCAAGAACTCCTCAAACAATTCATGCTGGATGGCTCAAATATGTCATTTATAAGACAATGATCACTTTCCTTTTTTCACTTGTGTAATGTGGTCATCAAACCAAATTAAAACTGCCTTGCTTTGTATTGAGTGCAGCTAAGGCAGGCACAGACACAGAAACGTGGCCTGGGTAGCTCATGTTCAGCCATCAGAGCAGCAGAAAAGGCTTTACTTTCAGAATCTGAGGAGTACAACAAAGTGTAACTGGAAATCCATGTTGTCTGGGGATTAATTGATGAATATGCAGGACTGCAGAATGAGAGCAGCCTTGTGAGAAAGCCACAGAACCAGCATTCCTTTGAATTTCCACTTCTCCAGCTGCCTCAGCTCTCTGTGGCTCAGGGTGCTGATGATAAAGCCTGACCATCTCGTGGATGCTGCCACCATGAAAACACAAAGAATGTTCTAGAGACTCAGTGTCCTTTCTCACTTTCTTTGAGGCAAATTAAAGATGTTTGTAAAGCATTTGCTGACCTTCATATGAAGGGCATTCAAGGAATATGAGCACTAATATAAAAAAACTGATGCAGGTGATAAGCATCCCACAGGTATTCTTCATATGGAAAAGATTTTTTTGTAGCTTCTAGAGGAAATCAAATGAAATGGAAAATTTAATGATGTCACCCTGTTGCTCTCTACTTTTGTTGTTTTCAGGTCTTTTATTGTGACTGTTATTTGGGTTTTTTAATGCAGAAGTGTACTCATCTGTGTTCTTCTTTGAGTTCTCTTTTGAAGTTACTGAAGTTGCCCTCCCCCCGACAGTTCACATTGGATTTATTTATTTGAATTGCATATGAACAATGCTCAGTTCCCCATTGTATCCTGATCTTATGCTGTTTATAACTGGGTAACAAAACATGGAGATGATTTAACAGTTAATAAAATCGAGACTAGGCTGTATAAAGAACTGTGTAAGCATGTAATCAAAACTGCATTTCTGACCACTGGTTGCTGCTTTGTGGAAATGTGCATTTGCCAAAAAGGTGACAGCAGTTTTTTGTTCAGCTGGAGTTAATTCAGAGCTGCTGATGCTGAAGGTTTGTTAACCAGAAGGTCTGGGGTGACCCTCCCTTGTCCCTTGGGGTCAATGCAGAGTGATTTTTATTTTCCTGGGAGGGAAGAGAAACCCTGCCCTGGACAAAGGGTGGTGTTTGGTGGCTCTGTGACAGCTGAAGAATGTGAATGAGAAATGACAGACCATGACATCAGGACCATTCCTGGGTAAGAACTGGAGGCTGTGTAACTGTGCCTGCTCTCAGGCTTCTTGAGCAGTTCCAGAGCCATGTCTTGGCTCTCCTGGAATCTGAGTGGTGCCTTGGTTGGGCTGGTTTGGGGATTGATAGGAAAATAGAGAACAGACCAGAATATGATCATTACACTCAGAGCTGCTTCACTCCCAACTCCATTTGCTGCTGATATATTTTCTTGGTATGAGCTAGCATTTAAATCTGCTAGAGCTGTCAAATCCTGAAGTTCTGGAAATAAAGTCACTTATCAGTACATGTTATCATGTCCTTTGCTGATGCAAGATTAGCCCAAGCATTTATAGCAGTTCATTTAATCTAATTTTAAATGCCTGAATGTAATGATTCTTGCAGAAGAAACAAAAAACATGAATAAATCTTTTAACCACTGACACTTGTTCAGTGTACAGTATATGTGGAAAAAGATGTCCTCTGAATTAATAAAAGAAGATTTAATGAAAACTGATTGGTTCTACCAGGTACTAGTCTTTGACATTTTTGATCTTTCCACAGAAAGATCAAAAGTTTCTGTATCCTGAGCAGCAGTTACCTTGTTGTGCTCTTTTGTGAATTCTTGGTTTAGTGTGAAGCATTCAGTCATGCTTTGGAGCTGCACTGAGTGTGCTGGAAACTTAATCCCTTGAGTTAAAATGCCTAAATCTGGACTGGGTGAGCAATCTGAGAGGAGAAATGGCACATGGCTGCAGTTGCTGATTGCCTGGTCTTCTAGTGAGTTAAAAATGCATTTCTTGGGGTGTACATTTTTTTTATATGCTCATGAATTTGCTTGTTCTCAGATATCTCTTCTTCAAAAGCCCATCTGCTGACAAGCTGACAGTAATAACTAATATCCTTATTAGATGGAATTAGCATGAATCATCATTATGAGAAGTAATGACCATGTTGAAATGCTAAGGGTATTTGCAAGATTACCTCAGACTTGGCTGGCAAGCAGGGTGTAATGGCTACATCTTACAGCACGTAATAAAATCACAGAGGTCTTTGATGTTCAGAGTTGTGCTTTGGAACAAATAGTTCTATTCAAAACCAGTGCAGTCTTGATTAATTTGGTTGTTGTATCTGGATTCTCTAAGCTCCTGTACCTGGTAGTGGCAGAGTACTAAAGGTGTTCTGTGTACTGCATGGGCAATTAGATACAAAGGAATTGTATCTTGATGTGACATTTTACAGTATATTCTGAAATAGATGTATTTACTTCTCATTACATGAAACTGCAATTCCTGTGGAAATCAATATTGAAAATACCCACTAAAAGCCTCCCAGGATCTGCAAGCATGCACAAAATGGAGCTGGATGCATGTGCTATTACCCACAAGTGGTGGGTTAAAGTGAATTATTTTAATCTTTTCATGTCAGCATCAATTCAATGTATTTTCCTTATTGCACCAGCCTGTTAGTGCTACAGGAGATGCAGAGAATGTGGACTGGAGCAGCAAGAGTCTTCAGGTGTCTTTAAACTGTTTTAAGCTGCCCATGGTTTGAAAATATTCAAGAATCTGTGATATGAGCTGTTTGACATTTTTCCTATTCCAAATGCTCAAAGGAATAAATCTACATAAAGAGTGTTAAAATGAGAGAGTCTTTGCACAACGTCTGGATCTCAGAATGTTACTTTATTTCTCTTTTGGCTGACCACCACCATAAAACAGCTGAATCAAATACGTTCTTTTATGTATAAAATACATTTTTTGGGTTTTGACAGCTTGTTTCCAGTTTTAGTCTAATTCAGTTTGAAACAGCTGTTCCTGATCTCTGCAAAACAGTTTTCTGATGGAAATAATGACATTCTCAACTACTGCAGTGTTACTGGGCTCTGTCTCATTTCAGATGGTGGCTTTTCTTTATAGAAAAAGAATTCCTCATTCAGAGAAAATGTCACTTTTGTATCAAATAAGCTGCAGTTAAAAAGATAATGGGATAACTCTGAGGATATCCCTCACTGAGGGTGGATGTATGTTTCTCTTTTGAGAAGAAACATCCCTGTGTGTTTTACCATTAGTTAGGTTTTTATTCTAATGTTCCCTGCCCTGCCCATCTGCTTTCAGTTGGGTTCTATTTAGAGTCTTCTCTGCAGTTGTCTCTGCACTCAGGCTTAACAAGTTCTCTGCTTTGCCGTCTGCTTCAGCTTTACTCTGGACTCAAATCTTGTATTTTCAGAATTTTCAGTGTAGCATTTTCAGTTTGCTCAGTGCCATCTTTTTTTTTTTTTTTTTTTTTTTTTTTTTTTTGGCTGCACTGCTTGCTGCTTCTTCCAAAGCTGTTTGTAGAAATTTCATAGATCACAGAGCTGATCAAGTCTGTAAGCTCTCTTGTGCCTGATAAAGCACCAGCTAACCTTTCATTTCCACTTTCCTGCTTCTTTTGGACACCCTGCATGTAATACAGAGTGAAGTTAATAACTTCCAGCTTAAAAGAACTTGCTGTGAAGTTGACTCTGTGAACACGAGTGTGTGTTTTGGACTTCCCAAAACACTTCTGTTGGGGAGGATGAGGATTTTGGAAGTGGCAGCATTGCCAGGTTTGTCATGGGACTGGAGGGATCCATCCTCCACTTTCCTCTGGCCTTTGCTTGCTGGATGAGCTTTCACAAGTCTCTTTGTTGTGCATGTCTTTTTCCATCTGTAAAATATCTAACTACAGAATAAGGGTTGTGCTACAGAGTGAGTGCTCAGAGAAATCTGAGAGGTGCTGCATGTGAGCAGCATCTCTGGTGTTGCTGGTCCTCACTTCCAAGCCAACTATGGACAAACACCATCCTGAAGTCTCTTTTGAGGTTTTTTTTTTTGAAGGACTATTTATCAGCTGAAATAAAACTATCATCCAACACAACAGGAAAGCTTTAAAGCTTTACTTCCTGAAGAGCTGTTAAATATGTTTTCTGTTCCAAATTCAATGTTTTGCCTGGCAAATACTTTGGAGTGTTTGTAGTTTTCCTTGTATTTATTTTTTCCCACAGTCTAAAAAAGCAGCCTTGGGGCTGCATTAGGATTAAGTGAGATTAGAAACATCTTCTTTCCATCCCTCTTGTGTACCTCATATGGATACATCCTAATTGTATTGATATTGCATTCATCCTGCAAGAATCTAAGACCTTTAGTGTCTGCTGATGCTGCAGTTTTGATGGTGTGTTTTTCTTGCAAGTAAAATCAATTCAGACAAATCTTGGTAACTTTTACAACGAAATGAAATGACTATGCCAGGCAGGCACAGGAAGTTTTTTAAGCATGGGCATGCTCTTAGATCACACACAGGGTTGTTCCAGCAGAATCGATTGGTTGATCTACTAGATTTAAAGGTCAACTGTAATCACATTTCAGGAAGATTGAAGAAGATACAAAATTGCTACTGTGCTTTTCTGGGTCACATACCCGCTTGTGGTGCTCTTTGCTTTTCCCCTGTACATCTTCATTTACTCAGCCAGAGCATCAATACAGAAAGGGCACAAGTCAATGCGCTCGCTTTCTGCTGTCGATGAGGGAGATACTTAGTTGTTATTTCCTCCAAGCCAATCCTTTCCCTCTGGAAGAGCTGAAGCAGAGAGGAGTTCACTGCACCTGATGGATTTGGAAGGAACAAATCTCTCTTCCAGGGAAAAGCTGTGAGGAGAGCTGCAGCCTGGCTGTCTTGTTAGATAATCCACACAATTGCTTGAGCCGAGGCATCCCAGGGATGATTCTGAACGTTCAAAGAGCAGAGTCAGCAGAACCCCCTCTCATGTATGGGGACCTTCAAAAGAACTTCTCATTACTCCTGTTTTATGCTGCACTTGGTGTTATACAGATGTCCATAGTGACCTGGCAGCTTTAGAATGTTCCTTTTTGTAAAATATGGTATTTCAAAGTCATATTTCCACATAATATTTGCACACACAGGTGAATAAATTTCCTGTTAATTTTTTGCAGGAGCCCAAATGAAACAACTCTGTTGCCACAGAGGGTTACATGAATTAAAAACAGCGGGGACATGGAATATTCACCTGCTCAGATAAAATTTATTTTCCCTGCAAAGTAAAAGAGTCTTGAAATGAAAAAGGGGTTGATGAGGGGGAAAGAGATTTAATTTAGGTTAAACCAAAACACAGGACTGTTAAAGTTTGTTTTCTCATGAACCATATTATTGCTATATCAATTTGATAGGACTTTATTCATGGAGTTTTGCTCTTTTCCTATTCTGATAAACTTGTGTTGATCTTCCATGGAGTAACAGAGAACAAGGTGTTTAAAATGGAATAGACTTCAATGGCCTGGGAGCTGTTCCTGAATCAGAGAGTACAGCATTGCAGATACTTTTAGCTCATCTTCAAACAAATTTCAAAGTAACTGTATTTTTGTGGCTGGTAAATGCATATTTTCTGCTGGTCAGGCTATGGAAAGGGTTTTATTGTATTAGCAGAACATGGAAAGATGATTCTTTTTAAGAGTCACATTCCTTCAAGAAAATCTGTTGTAGGTCATGTTAACTGTTTTACAAAGGTTATTTGTAGTAAAACTCTCTGAGCCTAAATGAACTCAGAGTACTGTCCTTAGTGCATTTTCTTATGTGCTAACTTGCAAAATGTAGTAATTCCCAGATGGATGGAAATCAGGGGCTGTGGCTTTTCTCTAAGCATCCATGACCTGCTTTTAAAGCCGACATGGACATACAGCAGTGGCTGAAGGCTCTGCTTGAGTGGGCTGAGGAGACATTTATTGTGCATTTATTTAAGGTGCCCTTTTTCAGAGATTCTTGCTCTGCTGGCTGCCTAAATTCAGTCTGTGTTTTGCTTTGTCAGCCACTGTGAAGTCTGGAAAACTAATGTCTCATGTTCACTACTCTTATGGTAAAGATGGAAAGGGTTTTTATTCCTAAATAAATAATGGACCAGGGAAAGTTTTCAGAGACTTGCATGATCAAACTGGAGTAGCAGCACGTCCTTTGTGGTTTTCTTAGTGACTGATGAAGTCAAATTTGGTTTTTCTTTTCTTGCAAGTTGCTTAAATCTATTTATTTTTTTTAACCTTTGTTGATGTTTGTTTGTCTTCATTAAAAGGGTACTTAGGGAAACAATGAATCTTGTAAAGGGCAGAAGGAGTTTAAGAAGGGTACGACAAATGCAGTTATTAATTTCATGTCTGCAGTTGGATGTCATCCTGACCAGTAGGTTAGAAAGATTCTTGCAGGAACTTCAGAGAGGTTGAAAACAAAAATCTGTGACATGTTCATGAGGTTTTCAGGCTGCAGGGAATTGTCAGGTTGTAAAAGAATGCTTCTGTGTGAAAGGAAGTTTGCGAAGTCAGAAAAACCTGTCAGTAGGATTGTTAGTGTCATGTTGACTTTATGCCTTTTTCTCTTGTTTTTCCTTCAAGTCACAGGGCTTTATATCCCTTCTTTCTTCAGTTTGGTAATTGTACCAACAGATGCTGCTTGGAATTGAAGCAGTTTAATATATGATCCATCAATTGCCAGAATAAAATACCCATTAGAAGAGGGGAAGAATAATCCCTTTATTATCAAGAGTACTTGAACAAAGGTGTTTAATCAATCTTAATATTTGCTTTCTTGAGAAGAGCAATGCCAGTGGCTGCAGTCCTGGCAGGATGGTGGGACTGTACATAAAGGTTCTGTTCTAACTCTTGTACAATGTCTCAGGCTTAAGTCTGGAAGAAGAGAAATATATCTGAAAGCATCTTGCTTAAAAATAATTGCTTTGATTTTCTATTTGATTATTACTTTAAAGAAAAATAACATTTGGTTACTCCCTGAGTGATGATAAACTTGTGCTTTTGAGTTTTACAAGCCTACCCCAAGTGCAGGCACTTGTGTGTTCGTGCTGGATTCTAAACCATTTGTAAAACTGTGCAGAGGCCTTTTACCAACATCAGCAGCTGTGTCAGTGAGTTTTGATTTAAGAAAAGTAATAGACATATTCTACAGTAAAACACTCGTTTTAGTGGATTTTTTTAAAATTAGAACAATCCTGTAGGTGAAACAGGAATGTGTCAGCATAATCTGTAACTGAGTAGCATCACCTGTCATGGTGTGCGAGGCAAGATGATATTTCCTCTGCTAAATCCAGCTACAGAGCTTGCCCTTTAAACAACCTGATTTATCACAGGAAACTTGCAGAGGAAGAAGGATCTTATGCTTGGCTTTAAATTGAGGCTTTCACCTGTGCTCTGATTCCATAGTGAGTATATATTTATTTTAAGATGTTCTTACGGTCAAAGAGTTTATAATGTTTTGGCCTTTCTGAAGAAAGTTTTGTGCTAGATTTTTAGCTTATTTTAAGTCCTTGCATAACTGGTGTATTGCTTAGTCACGATGGCCTTGAAATGAAATACTTAAAAAAATTAGTTTGAGGTCCTTACGCATTTGTCAAGAACAACTTCACCCGCTCTTCCTGTGTTGATGTGTTTGTTGATGTGTTTCCTGCCATTGCCTCTGGGTGTTTCCTCAAGGCTCAAACAGGGCCTTTTTCATTTGGAACCAGCTTCTTGTCTCCTCCAGCACGGAGTCGAAAACTTCCTTTGGCAAATTTTGGTATGTAAATAAGTCTGCCAGAAAGAAAAGCAAACCCTAAAACCCGCTCAGCTTGGTTAATGCTGCCCGGTGCTGTCTGTGCCATCTCCATGGTTTTGAGCCTTCATTATGCAGCTTGCACTCCACACACTTTTATTTAAAGCAGAGCTAAAAGTAGAACTAAATAGCTGACGTTCAGAGACGTTTGGTGTGATGCAGAATTCCTGGGAGGGGGCCGGGACAGGAAGAGCAGCGCTGCTCCTGCCGGGTGCATGGAGCTCATTTATTTGCACAGCACTGTCTGTGCAGGACTCCTGGAAAAACTCTGAAGGAGCCCACGCTTTATCATGGAATATAGGCCAACTGTTATAAGAAATAAGTTTTCTTTTACTCTTGTTTACTTTTCTTTTGTTTTATCCTCTGAAATGATGGAATTTGGTGTGCTGTGGCTGTTACAGCCGGCAAAAACAATTGCTGCTGAGCTATTGCAGCATCCCTGTGCTGACTGCTTTACATGGAGCCATCTCCATATTGCAGAGCCATCTGTTTTCCTTACTGTCCAGGCATTGGGCTCAGTAGTATAAATCACTGACTGCTCCTTAGCTTTCAATTGTTCCTGTTTGTTCAGCGTGCCGCCAGCAAGGCTTCAGCTCTCCAGCACCATTTTTAACTTTTCCTTGCTCTTTTATGTTTTTGTGAAAGCCTCAGGCAAAAACTATAGTTGAGAGAATTGTCAGTTGTTCATGTTGCTGAATTATTGGCTTGATAAAATAAACTTTGTGAGGTGGGTAGGTAGTGTCCTCATTAAAAAAGATTTTGTAGCTGAAGAAGTGATGGAAACAAGTTCAAAAATCATCATTTGTGAGCAGCAGTGTCTTGCTCCCCCACCGCCCCAGTTTCCTTAAATGCACATTAGTTTGTCATATTGCTGGTGCTATGAGCTCATACAGAAAGATCCTTTTAGGTTCTCTAAGTACATGCACTGCTGAAGAGTTGAGAATAGTTTCAGAAAACTTAATGCTGAATTTTTCAGCTGGTGTCTGCCTCAAAATTGTATTTGTAATATAAAATTCCAGCTGTAACTGTAATGTAACAGCTGCATCAGGTTTTTTTAAATGTATTTTCCACTTCCAGTGGTTCTCCAATGTTCTGCACCCATAATACTGCAGTGATAGGCTCCATGCTGTGCTCTGCTCTGTAGGGAGTTTGCTTCTGGCCTGCTCAGAACTGTTGGAAAGGGTTACTTTGGTTTTTGAGGTGGGCAAAATAAATGAGAATATAAGGTAGGGTATTGTGTGTCTGTTGAGGACTGGCAAGCTTTGGAAAGTGGCAGAACATAGATAGGGAATGCATTTAAGTTTTTTTGGGAAGCAGTCGATAGGATGAGTTTGATACCACTGCACAATAGGGGTGATGCTGAAATTTTGGTACAAGATAAACTATGTGTAGGAAGGTCAGTGCTGTTTCCCAGAGTCAGCTGGACTTTTTGGAATTACCCAGCCCAGGATGGAGTGATAACATCTGTGAACTGGGTGATGCAGTACAGGGAAGGAGAACTCCCTCACAGCCTCACTGGCTCTTTAAAGATGTTAAGTAGTATTGTGATGATTTTTTTTTACTCCCCCCTTTAATTTTTTTCTTTAGTATTGGGGTACATTCAGAAAAAAGGTCAGTAGTGTTCATTTCTTCTGTAGGGTCTTGTGGGCAGTGTAGCCTTCAGCAGAGATGGGTGAAGTAGTTAAAACAATCACTGATATTTGTTTATCTTATGACTGAGGGAGGAAACACAGCTTTGGTTGAATGAAGCTCAGATGCATTTTCTGTTCCAATCCAATGTTATTCCCTCGCTTGTCATTAGTGCTTTTAATTTACCTTCCAGTGAATGTGCCAGATGAGCCACTGTGAGCAGCCACATTTCTGTTTATTTTTCTGATGATGCCCATCTGAAGCAATAGATTGATGTGTGCAATTTTTACTTCATTAGTAATGAAGTCCACAAAGCAGTGAGAGGAATGTCTGTTTACTTGGTGCCTTGCACTGAGGTACTGATAAACTGCTGGGCTTTGATCTGGTAGGATTTTCATAGTGATTATCAAGATACAGAAATAAGGTATGTCCAGGTTTAAATGAGGATCTGAAATGGCTGTGGGCTAGATGGCCAACATTTAAGTGGTAATTGGATTGTTGAAGAGTGCCTGCAAGACAGCCAGTGCATGGAAAATCAAATATATGTCGGTCTCCTTTGAAATCCTTGAGAAATAATAATTTCTATTTTCCCATGGCTTTAACTCTGTCCCACAGCAACATAAAAATGGCTCAATCTCCAAGTCTTAAAACCCTGTGATAACACCAGTGCAGACTCCTAGCTAAGTAATGAATCTCTAATGTTTGTAATTTCCAGAAATTATTCTCCCCATTCTGTAGTGGAAGTCAGCATTAGGAATCCTGTGGGGCTTGTGTGGGCAGGGACTTTTTTTGCTCAATGCAATGACAGCTGCAAGTCTGGTCTTCAGAAGCCTGGGTTTGGCCCTAAGTATCATTCTCCTACCCCTCTGTTCCTATTTTGAGCCCAGTAAAGTGAAGCATATGTTTTCTTGCATCAGCTACGTCGGTGTTACCTTTGAGGCATGACAAGGTCATGTGTTTGTATGGCAAAAGAGGAAATCTCAAATTGTCTTTGAGCTGTCTTAGAACTGCTTTTTTCTTGTGATATATTAAAGATTTCCATGATGTACATGGTTAATTTTTGATTCATGTAGGTATGCATGTGTTGATGCTACAGTGCTGCTCCTGAAATTGGTACTGTTATATTATTAATAATCCAGATCATGCCAAGGAGGTGTCTTGCATTTAATACAGAACATAAGAAGGTTTGCCTACCCCATATGAAAATCTCAAATTGGAACTGAAGATGCTATAAAAATTTAAAAGGTACAAGGTCAGCCTGAAAATTGCATATTTTAAAAAGCAGAAAATCATCTATTTTTAACAGCAAATTTCCTTACCTTTACTAATAACATTTTTGGGTATTAACCCTTAAAAATGGTTTTAAGCATAATTTTAATTGTAAAACTACCTAGTTACCATTTGTCTAGTGCTCATTAATATGGAATTTTCTAGTTGAGAGACATGAGAACTGAGCCAGAAGCATTTGGACTCCTGTGCTCCTATATAATCAAACAAGTCAATTTATTCCACTCACAAAAGAAAAGAAAATGAATGGGTCACCTGCTTTTTACCAACACCTACTAGGGGAAAAATGGGTAAGAGGGTTCTTCATTATAGCAAACAAAACAAACAGAAAAAAAAATCAGTAATTGAAAATAAAAGTTTAACAAATTTGGACTGCTGCTGAGGTGGATGGTTTAAACACCTGTGGTAATTTAGCATGGGAAGAATTGGAGAGGAATAGTCTGGGACTTGCCTTCCTTAGAATTGAAAGTTCAGTGTCTCTGTTTTTAACTTGATTTCAGAGAATATCTGGCAGGATGTGCTGTATTTCCAATTAGTGGCTGGTCCAGACAGAAGGTTACAATGAACTGCTCCAGACTGATCTTTTATTTCAAGTGAGAGAAGTGGGGGTAGAGATTCCAACCTTGCCATGACCTGGCTGAAAGCCTCTTCTGGCTGTTGACAGCAGATATTATCTATGGAAACTCTACTCTACAAACATAGTAAGTAGTAAAAACATTTAGTGTTCTTAAAAATCTGAGATTCCTCAGATCCACACCCAGCATGAGTGGAATAAGAATTGTGAAGGTAAATTTAACAGTGTTTGTAAAGAAGCAGGATAAAGCAGGAAAATATGGTAGAAGGCATCTGAGAGGAGAAGTGTGGGCATTGTGTGAGATCCTGCAAATAACATTCTGTGCATGAAAACGGTGCTGAGTAACTGCCTCTTCCTCCATGAGATCCTGCAGACTGTGGTAATTTGAGGTCTGGAAAGAAACACATAATGAAAGTCTGAATCCTTAGCACAGGCAGACTGATTTAGATTGCACAGGCATTATGAAGCATTTCCTAGTTATAGAATTCTTCACTTATAACCTTAATTTTAATATAACTTTTTTAGCATACCTAAAAATACATGAAAAACATTATTTTTCTCCTCAAACACAATGTTTCATGGATCAGCACAAAACCTCCTTCTTCCCTGTAAAACGGTGTGTTATAAATACCTAAATAAATACAATAAAAAGCTTTTGGAAAGGATGTCTTCCTTTTGGTTCCAGCGAGAGAGGAGTAAATAAAGTAATTGATGTGCCCTGTTAGCTGTGGAGCAAGTTTCATGTCCAAGTTTCGTGTGGTGGCTTTCCTTTGGCATGCAGAGAGAAGCAGAGGATTTTAGCACCTCGCCTACAGCATCCACCTCCTGACAGCAAAACTTGTCAATAGAGAAGCATTCAGCACTTCATTATTTCTACAACCTGAGCGCATTTGCAAATTAATTGATGTGTGGGAGGGAAGGCATCTGCTATTGTAGAAGCCCTTAACTGTTGCAGCAAGACTGGAAATAAACTGGTTAGCTGTAGTGAGCTGATATGCTGATGCAGGTGTTGGAGCCTCTAAAGTGGATCTTGTCCCTTTTTCTTGTTGTTTTTGATATTTAAAAAAACACCCAAACAACCCAACCCAAACTTCTCACTGAATTGTGACCATGGAAACACTAGCACAGTAAAGATAATACCTTGTATACTTCTATATGGTTGCTAGCAAGTCGTTTCATATTTCTTGCTGGCTCAGCACCAAAAGAGAGTTTTAATTAGGCCTGTAATGAATGACTGGGAGCGTTTTAAAGGCTATTAATCTTGTGGTGTAATTGTGTTAATTATAATATCATTATAAGCTCCCATGAAAATAGGATGAAGTGTATTCCATTTGTTTAACTCCTAAAGATATTTCTGAGATCCCCTGGCTTCATCTCGAATGCTCCCACTGCAAATCTTCAACAGAGAAAATTGTAAAAGCATTTCATGTGTCATTGTACCAAACCTTCTGCTGAGCATCATCCCAGTCCTGGGCTCTCTGAGCTGCCCCTTTTCTGTAGCTGCAGGTAACTCCTTGCAGTGCACAGTGTCTTTAATTTGCATTTCTCTGAGTAGTAGTTCCTTGTTTTTCCTATTTCCCATCAGTAACTCACCCGAGTGTGGCAGATGAGAGTAAGAATATGTGATCTATTTTCAGAAATAAAGATTACAGCAGCTTTCGAACTGTTACTCTTTGTGCTGTGGCAGAAAAAATGTGTAGCAAAAGAAGTGTATTTTTGTGAAGCATATGGCTCTTCCACTTGTTCAGACTACAGTGAGTTTGGGATTTGGTTGTAAAACATCTCTGTGCTTTTTGCACTCTATAGTCAGAGTGTGACATCTCCAACAGATGGACACATAAACTTTCCATAATCCTCTCCTTTCCTTTCAGAAGAGGAGATGGGATTCTCATCTGTAAAAGTTGAGGAAAACCTAATCTGTTGAAATCTGTTGTTGAATCTTGGGTGTGGGGATGTGCAAATGTGATGGAGGCACAGCTCAGCACTGGAGTTCTGCTGGTTCTGGGGCTGGCTGGCTGCAGTGAGCTCAGCCCTGCTTTTGTGCTTCAAACCTCCCTAGAGCATTTGCCAGGGAGATTCAGGCCATGAGGAAGGATTTCTCCACAGAAAGGGTGTTCAGGCTTTGGAAGGGACTGGCCAGAAGGTGAAGTCACCATCCCTGGATGTGGCACTCAGTGCTCTGGTGTAGGGGACACCAGATTTGGCTGATAAAACCATCCTGTCTGCTTTTTGCAGCCCTGCATTGTCAGGATTGTTTTGGTTTAATGGTTTTAAAATTTACAATCAAGAGTTTACAACCTTTACTCTGCTGGGGTGGTAGAACTGCCTTTTTTTTGTTTTAGGAACTTTGCTGGTCACACTTCTATGTTTTCCATCCTCTTGACTATTACAGATTTTGTAAATAGTTTAGAAATGCCAGCTTGTGATGTATGGGCCTCTTTAACATTTCTTTGATTTATGTGCACTATGCTGAAAAAAAGCAGAGGAAGCATATTATTCTGGAAAAGAATGTTGCCAATCTTCCATTTTTTCAGTCTTAGTTAAAAGCTACACTTTTATCAATCAAACCTGATAGATTCTTTTTGCATTCCCAGAAACATTCATAATTTAACTCTTTGTTGTCTAAAGAAATAATTTACCTAAGACTTTTATGAATTGTCTACTTATTTTTTGGATGTCTAACTTGAAATATCTTTTAATCTGATTTTTCAGAAGTTCCAGACACCTGTGGTGCTTCCAGGGTTTGTCTCTGTAAAAGTCCCTGATGTTACATGAGAAGGATGAGAGTTAAAACCTCTTACTCAAGTTAATATTAGCAGTGACCTTTAATTTAAGATTTGCTCTTATTTGTGGTTGAATATTTTCTGTGGTTTTCCTCTTGTTGAGGAAAACTTCATAGTGTTTAGAAAAGGTGGATAAATTAATCTGATCATGAATATTCTGTAGTAGGAATGTTCTTTTTGGGAAATAGGCCTGATGTATTCTGTTCCAGAAGTCTCCAGCTTCAAGCTTTAATTACTTGTTGCTGCTGGGCTGGAAATCAGCATCCCCTGCAGCCTTGCTTCAGGATGCCTGCTAGATGTAAAGAAAAATATTAGCAGAAGTAACCATTTCAGGAGGAATTAGCTCCTAATTTGGCAACTTCAGCTCAGTTTAAACAATATTCCTTCAACCCCTTCTGCTGGTACAGTGGGATGGTCACCTCGAGCAGAAGAAGAGTGGTGATGGCTGGTGTAGCTCAGCAGAGCCTTGGGAGGGACTGGGGGTTGTGATCTTCCCATTTCCCCTTCAGGAAAGCCACAGGAGACTGAGGAAAGCCTGTGCTGGCAGGAAAACCCTCAGCTGGGCTGTTGTCAGACACTCACTATGGGGATCTGCCTAAAGTCTAAAGATATTGTGCCTTTTAATTATTGTGCAAGTGACCAAAGCTAAGGAAAGGCATTTAAGAGAAGTTAAAATAATTACATTTAATGAGTTAGGGAAAGAATAAATTAGCAGCACAAGCACTGGCTGTTGTTACTGTTCCACTGCTTACCCACTAATGAGTTTCCCCCATCTCTGCTCTGGCTGCCTGTCTCCCCTGTGTCTGATTGTGCACTGTGCTGGTTGGATTTATGTAAGCTGCACCACGTAGACATTTTATTGCAGAGTATTAATTTCTTGATTTGTCTATAAAGTGCTTTGTTTGCTGTAGTAGAGGCCACCCTGTGAGCTGCAAATCATGGCATGGTGCTGGACAGTTTGGGGAGTGTTTCTGTTCCTGATTGCAGCCCTTTATTCTGCCATTTAGGCTTAAAGTATCTTCCCATTTCTTATCTAGGCACCTGAGCACCCTGTCACAGAGGCAGCAGGTCATTCTTCATACTGACACAGCTGCCACCTGAGCCCCTGACACCAAAGATTTAGTCTAGGGCTTTAGAAAATACTAATTTGAGCAGGAGAGCAGTGTCTCCAGAGTTCTGGTGGCTGTTTAAGGAGCACAGAGCTCTGGGGAAGGTGCTAATTGTGTCCTTATCTTGGAGTTTAATGATGACTTTCCCTTGCTACAGATTACTTGTCCTATACAAAGATAATGCTTCTGTCAAAAAGGAATTAGGATTTTCTGTTAGGTATTGATCATGTGCATTTCTTGGGTTTTTAGACTTTAATGAAGTCCATTAAAGGAACACACAATTGTGAATACACCCCACAGAGTGACACTAAGACCATTTACCTATTCTGGACAACCTCTGTACCAACCACCTGCCTTCAGCTCAGGGTTACTTGGAAATGCTGCTGTTTGTTACTGCACCTGGTTTCATTTTGTCATTTAGAAACAGAACACAATGTAATGATTCTACTTTGCTTTTTGTAATTCTGTTATGTGTTAATGTTGTAGCTGCATATACAACAAAATAAATGTCAGTTCATTTAGTTATCTTTCAGTAAATATGTGTGTTCAATCCCTTCAGAATACCTGGAGGTATAAACATTTTTAAGCATAAAATGCAGTTATTCTTCTAAAGAGTAAATAAAGTAGCTTTAACTCTAGATTATGATTAGTCTGCCTCTTTATCCATTTCAAACACAAGATCCCTTTAAAATTCAGCCTGGTGGCTGTGTAGTGTCCCTTTGTGTTGACATTATTCAAAATGCAAGAATATGTCAGTTTATTAAATGGATTCCAGGACTTTTTTTAAAAACGTGGAGGAGAGCTGGTGGCTTTTGCAGAGACTCTGAACAGTGCAGGTCATTTTATTGGCAGCCAGGATGCAGATGCTGAAGTTTTGACCAATTCCTTGAAGAAAGTGCCACAAGATTTGCTATCTCTGCATGGTTAAAAGCCAAAGACTTGCAAGCAGTATTGGAATGAGGGAACATTCATCAGCAGTCATTCATCAGCAGAACTTCAGTGTTTTCAAGATAAAAGTACGGGAAAAACACATTTTAGGGCTGAAGTCTGACACTAATTAAAGCAGCACTCTCAGCAAAAATAGGAATTCAGAGACAATGGAATAAAACTTCTAGCAAAGACAAGGCATTAAAAGAAACAGGGATGTGTATCAATGCATTTCCTCCTGTTGTGTCATTATAAAAATAAATAAATAAAAACGTCTCAGCTTGGTTTTGAACTCCCTAGCTCAGGAAGGGAGGGAGGTGAGAGAGCTAAGAGATGTTCCCAGTCTGCTCCATACCCAGTTTATTGACCAGGATGAGGCTGTGGCATCTCACTGCAGTGCAAGACCCAGCCCAGGCATGAGAGAGGTCAGTAAGAGAAGTGTGAGCCCATTGTTGTCACAGTTTAGTCAGGTCAGGGTGTTTGGCAAAAGGTGTAATAACTTTTGCACAGGGATTTAAAAAAGAATGGGGTGGGAGCAGCCTTTGTTCCTATCATGGGAAGGTGTTTCTTGCTTAAATATTCTTATAAACTGGAATGTGTTCAGGGAGCATTAATGCTTTTAAAAAATAGAATAAAATGTCCTAATTAAATAGTAAAATCGAGCAAAGCCACACTGTCTTGCTTTCCTATTAATTCAAAAGTCTGCAACCCACATCAACCAGAGGAAAACCAATGAGTAAAGAAATTGGAGACTTTTCTTTTGGCTTATTGATGCTGTTTTGGTCAAGTCAAGAATTCAGATGTCCTAAAATGATCAAACGTTGTTTGGAGAAAAAGAGAATTTCCAAACAGGCCTCATTATCTGAAAAAAGCTTAAAAATATCAATTAAGGTAGTATAATTTCTTTCTTGCCTACTGCAGTCTGCAGAGATGAAACTGTGGGAGTGTCCTGCTTGCTTGCTCATTGCTCTTTTCAAAAGAACAAGTAGAGTTTTATCATACTAGACAAATTCTTTTTCATCTGCATGGGAGAAGTTGTTTAATGATGAGGGGCAGAGCAGTGTGCATCCTAAAGGAGGCAAATGTGCATCACCAGGATTACAGTGAACTCAGAAATGCCACTGTGGGTGAGTGTGTGTCAGCCACCTCTCTAAAAGCATTCCTTGGAGGAATGGAAATAAACTTTACATTACCTAGATCTGAGAAAATGTTTTTCTGTTTATATATATGATCACTAAGTGTTTACATAAGAATGGAATAAATAACTGGGTAATGTGATTACAAAGAAAATCATTCTTCTGATTTCACTTTTTAAAGTGTTGGTGCTTAGAAAGCTTTAATTAATGGCAAAATGTAAATGTGCAACTGTGAGTTGATGTGATCAGTTGCTTTTTTCTTTTACTCTATTTTTCCTTGATTCTTACCTTCTTTCAACCAATTTTTTCCAACTTTGGATAGCCTTGTCAGTAAGTGCAGCATTCTCACTTGTTTGGGCAGCAGTCAGCACATGCAAAATCTCCAGCCCATGAATTATGTAAACTAAAGACCTCTAGACCCAGCTTGATTCTAATGATGAAGCTTTAGCTTTCAAAGTTTTAAATGAGCACTGTGCCCGTGTTTGTGGTTTCATAACACTCACTGCAGAGTAACCCTACAGCTGAGATGGAAACCTGTCACAATATGGTTGATGCTTTTCAGCTGAACAAAGGGGCCTTTTCTGCAGGGCTCTGGCTGTAGCAGAAGTTTTCTGCCTGCTCCAAATCCTAAAGATATCTGCACAAGACAGGATTTTTTGGGGGATGGGGAGGCTCTTTTTGGTTATTTTCATTGTTTTAGGAGGCATGCTACCCTATTTCTGGTAAGAGGAGTCACTGGGGTAGAGTAAGGAAAAAATACAATGTGATTAACTTCTTTAAAAATATTAATGCTTTCACTGCTAAATCAGATCTGTAATTCTTTAATACACTTATTTTTTTGTTTAAATAGTTCCTGTGAAAGCCAGACATCTTTATGCAGATGAAGAAATTGCCCTCCTCACAATTACAGCTGTGAGAAAAGTGACTCCCAAGTTCTTTCTCTGTTGATGCTTTTCACTTAGTGAGGAAGATTAAGAACTGTTAATATATTAATATAATTTTCATAGACTCAGGAACACTGAAAATGTGAAATATTAGTGATGGCATTTTGTTGTAGAAAATGTAGCCATGTGGCCATTAATGTAGGAAAATAATTAATCTTAAAAAAATAATTTAAAAGTAATCCAAGTTTTTATTTAGCTTCATGTAACGTTTTTATATATATTGAAGTGTTGTTTTCAGTACCTTTCCTAGATTCCTAAGAAGAGTCACTTCTGATTTTAAAATGTAAAATTCACACCTCTACTTGGAACTGCAGTTTTAAGAAAAATATCAGCTATCATGAGATTCATCATAAACCTGTACAAGTTGGCACTGGGTTATGTCCTGGCTGCTAAACATTGTAAATTGATTTTTGTTGTTGCTGGTTTTGATTTCTTGGTTTTCTGAAATAGATTTTCTGTTTCATCTGCGTGTATTGGGGAAAACGGATCGATCTTATTGATATTATGCAGGAAAATATTTCATTAGGAAAAGCTCAGCCTCACACAAGCTAGGTGGAATTCCCCAAAGCTGGATGTTTGGAGTAGTGATGGAGAATTTCTTTGCAGCTGATAGGGGAATGATTTGCTCGACTGCATAGTGCTGCAGCAGTGCTCATTTCAGTGAGTGTTCACCATTCTGCTGCTTTCACTGGGCACAGAAGCAGAGGGGAGGTTGTTGGGAATGCACTGGGCAGGGCAGGTTTGACCATCAGCAATTTGGGGATTTTTGGCCCCTGTGGGTTGTGGGGTCTCAGACCCCTCAGAGGGGCTGGAACACAGCAGCTCTGCTGCTCCAGCCCAAGGCTCTGTCACCCCCTGTCTCATCCCCAGCTGTAGCACGTGCCCACAACCTTCTCCCCAGTGTTCTTCCAGCCAGCAGATTCCCTGGATCCAGGACTCCTTGAGCTCCATGTAGATTCTGTGTGTTCATTAACCCCAAAAAGGATTTGTGTCCCACAAGCTCATCTCAGCCTCCCTGCATGAGCCTTTTAGCACCCACAGCATCCTCTGACAGTGCATTGCAGCACTTTTCCCTGAAGTGAGTTTGGAAATGGCATTCTCTTGTTAGTAAGCAAAAGTTTGGGGGGATTGATGTCTTTTGAGCTGAGATTTTCTCTCATGGTCGATGCTGGCAGATAAAGGTGTTTATTTTGTAAGAGGAAAAGGGGACTGAATGGCACCTGTGTTATCCATCAGACCATGAATCTCCTGGCCATAGTTTTGATGCTTGTGGTCCTGCTTTGGCACTATTTTCAGTCTTGCTTCTGCTCCTCAGAAAAATGATTAAGAACCAATTTCCTGATCCCTTCAGTGAACACCCCCTGTCCCCAAAAAGGAGAGCACTCTGTGCAGTGCAGTGTGTGATGCTTTAATAATGTATAAATCAAGCTGGACAGAAGCTGCCTGTCAGTTTTATTAACTTTGACCTTTTCTCCCATTATAAAGATGGTTTGGTAAATATTTAATGGCCCTTACAGGTTTTGACAGTTGGACCTGCATTCCTAAGAGCAAAGGTAGATTATGAAGAAATACTTATAATTAATAAAAATAACTTTATCACTTGGGACTCAGCCTTGAAGGACAAAATTGTGGTTTAGAATCTATTTCTTTTTTATTCCTTTTGCATTTTTTTTTTTTTTTTTTTTTTTTTATGCCTGACCACTAAATGTCACTAGCTGGGAGGTTATGAGATATTTTTAAGAGGTTACCTTTAAAATCCATCTCTGATTAGTACTGGTGATTACCTCCATCTCTGAGCAAGTATCCAAATAATGTTGTTTACCTGAAATACCTGCACAGGGAGCATCAGTGAATGGTGCTACCAGCACAAAAAGATGCAAGAAGGAAAAGGAAAAGACTATTCTTGAAGTCAACAGGCTCTTCTGCCAGAGGTGTCTTTGCCTTTAATTCCCTGCATATTGCACTCCCTGCACATTCAGGCAGTGAAGATTGAAAACTAAGCCCCTGACACTGAAACATCACCTTTCAAACATGGACCCTCTGTTGCTCTCATTGATTTTTTTTTATTTCAGAAAACTGTCAGAGAAAAACACATCTGAGCAAAATCCATTGGTTGGGGCCATAAAATCCCCCCCTGCCCTGGCAGAGCACAGCTCTCTTCCCATTAGGAATGTGATGTGTCTTCTTCTTGTGCCATGGCTGAGCTGTGGCACAGCAGCCAGAGGAACCAGGAGCTGTTAGAAATCCTTCTGCATGTGCTGAGCAGGGACATCTCACTCAGAGTGGCTCAGGGGGTCACTTCCTCCTGTTCACAGCAGTTTTTGAGTGCATCATTCCAAGCTTTGCTTCCCTGCTTTTCACTCAGCCCCTGTAGAACAGCTCAGTCTAAGACCAGTTTATTTTCTGAACATTTTAAAATCATACTTTGCTGACCATAACCCATTTTTTGTGTGCAGACCATGATGTGTGAAACAATTCAGCTTTTTCAGAAATCTTTAGACAGTGTAATGAACACATAGTTCCAGGTACTGGAATGATGCAGGAAATCACATTTGTCTGACACTGACTCTTCCTCCCCCTTCCAGTTCAAAAATGGGGAGCTCAGGATGTAAGTGAAAGTGTTCAGAGGAGAACTTGTTGCACTTGGAGGTGGTTGCAGAACGTGCAGAGCCCTGTAGCTGTTCTTAAATCTGAGAGCTGTGGGAGTGCACTCAAAATCCTGCCGACTCACGTTGTGTCCTTCAAAAATTTGTCTTTTATTGGCAAGGAAAAGAAAAGTTTTGAGGAGAAAGCTACTAAATGTGAATTGTTCTGCAGTGCTGTGGAGATGGGCAAGCAGGTATTTTAAAAGCAAGATTTTTCTTTACACTGGTAGAAACTCCTTTGCAAATGTTTTGTGGTTTTATGTTTAAGGAGTGTTATTTCTAAAAAGCTGGTTTATATTGTGAAAGGATTGCATCTATCTTCCTCTTATCTTCTTCCTAAAGTGAGAATGTTTAGTCCCTAGAGAGGAGAAAAGTCTCAATGTTTAAAGGCAAGCCCAAGTTTCAAGAGAGTGAGATTTGAGAGGAAGTCCTTGATTCCTCATCTTACTTGCCCTAATGCATAACTTTCTCCTCATACCCATTTCACAGCAGGCTTTTTCCATGTGCTTTTGTCCCTATTGTATTCCACCAAGCAATACATCTGAAATACCACACATTAACTTCCTGACTGGCTGTAATTTGAATCAGGTGCCACAGGTAGCAGAGGTCTGACACAGACAGAGTACTGCAGTGGTGTGTATTTTAATATATATATATATATGTTTTTTCTTATCCAGTTGCAGTACCATGCTGGGCTGGCATCTGGCCTTTTGAATCAGCAGTCTCTGAAACGTTCAGCCAACCAGATGGGAGTCTCTGCAAAGAGAAGACCAAAAGCCCAGCCAACAACTCTTGTCCTGCCTCCTCAGTAAGTAATGCAATATTTGGAAGAGTTTCCATGCTGGGAGGTGCAATATTTCTTATTAACTTCTTGGTTTTTTGGTTGAATTTTCAATCATCATCATAAGCAACCTCATGTTGCATTTGTACGCGTTCTCTTTGTAGCAGGTCATTAAAAAACTTTTTGCAACACAAGCTTGTCATTGAGGAATGATGTTCACCTGATTGTTGTGACTTGGAGCTTCAAGTAGGACTTTTCTGAAGGTCCTAAAAGACTGAAGCCAAAAAGTCTTTGGTGTGAGTACTGTGAGAACGTCTGTTCTGAGTCCATCTGTTCACCATATGTTAATTTTGCATCGGATCTAAACCTCTTTTACAGGTGACAAGCAATTATGAGGACACTTAGAAACTGTTTGAGGACACAGAGTATCAACACTTTAAGCAGCCTGTGTGTAGTGATGCCAGAAACACAGAGGTGTACACAACGAAGCTTATAAATTAATAAACTGCCTGAAGTATATTTAGTTCCATGTAAGAAAATGATTATTATGTAGAAAATGGAGTGCTGAGCATCCTTGTAGTTTGTGGAAACTGCTCTGTTTTTCCTCACAAAACAAGAATCACTGATGTATAAACACTGTGCTACCAAAACCCTCATAGTTGCAATAATAAAAGTCCCTGTTGTCACCAGGTTTCATAGGTCAATGTTTAGACATTTTTTTCTTTAAAGAAATGTGAAAAAAATCAGAGTCAATAGAACTTTCCTCTTGTATATTAACTTTAAAGTGCTGGTAATTCAAGAGTCCATAAAATGCTCAGTTGTTTTACCAGTGGATCAGACAAAGGAGAATGGTTTGTAGGGGGCTCCAGAATAGTTTGAAAACCAGATGTTGTTTCTCTGATATGTGTGATGGAACAGGAGTATCTTGTGACAAACTGGCTGCTTAGTTTTCCTTCTTTATTGGGGTATCTGGAGCTTCACCTGGACTTCCTTCTCCAGGAAGTCTATGAACTGGAGTACTGTTACATCACTTCTCACAGTTTTTTCAGAGGTCTTAAAGTATTTTGGTGGTTTTTTTTTATTTCTTAGTCATGGCATCTCTAGTTACTAAAAATACATATAAAGAGCTAACTTCTACTTGTGCATAGAAAAGTCTATGCCTTAACAGTTGCAGCTGTATCAGTCTTAATGTGAGATACATAATATACATATTTAAAAGTATTATATGTCTTGTTATCTGTAGATGATTTTCCTGCAGTGGTGCATTTACCTAGGATCTGCAGACAGACTGAAATTTTAGTGTGGTAGCTAAACTTAAGGCAGTAGTTGAATTATGTTTCAGTATCTTATTACCACTTCCAGCATTATTCACAGGGAAAATGTGTTTCTGCTGAGCTGGGCCTTTATCTGTCACTGGTTTCCTTCTCTTTGACCTTTCCATATTTGTTCTTGTTTGCTATCTCAGTGTGTCTTAAGAGAATAATAGTGATATTAAGGCAAATCAAATACCTGTTGGGCTCAATATCTTGTTTCCAACACAGGACAGAAGAAGATTATGAAAAGACTTATGAAAATAGGCTTATGAAAAGTATTAAAAAAAAAAAAAAGGTGTGACAAATGGATTTTAATATCTTGATTTTGCTGTAGTTTCATGCAAATAGTGATGAATCACGCAGTGGGGTTTTTTTTCCCTTCATTCTTTATAAAATGCAAAAGAAGAAAACATCCAGATGCAAAACTACAGATCTCCTTGAAAGGGCATTCTGCATCCTAATATTCCCATGGCAATTCAAGATTTTTTTTTTTAGCTTTATTAATTCATCAAGAAAGGGATAACTATTTCTTGGCCTATTTTTGCTTTGATGTATGCTATTAAAATTAAGTTCAGTGACAAGTCATTGGGCTGAGTAACAATGAGTCAAGTGTTTATTAAATGTTGTTCAGAGCAACTATATTATCTAGAGCTTTTCTTAAACAGAAGTAGTTGAAACCAGCTGTATGCCAAAATGTCATTTCAGGGGAGCAGCTTGGAGTGAATATCAACACTGCAGTAAATCCTTTCTGCCAGCAAAGGAATGCAGGAAACACTTGCTCAGGAATTATCAGAGGTGATGATTTGGGCAAAGAATCTCCTAAAACCAATTTATTCTTATGCAGATTTTGCACATGGCCGGTTTGCTAGTAAACATGCCTGTATTTGAGTTAAAGGTAGTATTAGAGGGCAGGTTACTATCTGTTTATTTATGGTCCTGTTCCTTAAAGAAACTGCATGAGTAAGTTTTGCTGTTGCACTTCACCTTCTCGAAGGCAGTGGTGCCAGCTGAGCAATTTTCTTGTTCATCCAGGTCTTTGATCTGTGCTGCTGGGGCAAGACTTGGGTTGTATTCCACAAACTAAACATTCCCAAATGGTGTTTCTCCTCATGAAGGGGGTGATACAGCAGAAAAATCAAATTTTGTTCAATTCACTGTTCACTTGAGCTTTCAGTCTCTATCCCTGCTCTGCTTTTCTTCTTTCCCCTCCAGAATGCCTTCTTTGTTTAAAGAAACCAATCAAACAGAGCAAACTCAAGCCTGTTGTGGAGGCTCAGCCATCTCTCCCTATTTTGTGCTCACAGAAGGAGCTGGAGAAAGGGTTTTGCTGATGGCAAAAGTGATTCTTAGTGAGTCCTCATCCTTCTCTCCCCAGCCTTAGGCTCTCTTTTGATGTACTCTGGTTTGGAGGTGAGAACCTCTAGCTCTTCACTAGTAAATACCTGAAACAGAGCAGCAATTTTGAATCCAAAAGGTGGTTTTGAAAATGGAAGTTCTCTGCCCTATGCAACTGCTGTGAGGAAAATCTGCATTTTCTCCCTGTTTGTTGTTTGAGGACTCTGAGGCTGCTGAGCAGTTTTGACAGAGCCCTTTTGGCGCTGGTTTTGCTTTTCAGTGTTGCTTTTCCCTGGCTCGGGAAGCGCAGAAAGGAAGCCTGGATTGATGTGTGTCTCATTCCCAGCCAAATGATCTGTGTGAGAAAATGACTAACTGCTGGCTGCTTTCTCTGCCTGCTTTGTCCCTCCTTCTGTCTTCTATTAACAAGACATCTCCCTGTACGTGCTAATGGATGCGTTCCCTCACATGCCTCTCATCTGGCTGCGGGTTCCTTCCTTCTGCTAAGGAATCTCAAGGCAGCGTTTGCTGAAGTGCTGAGAGCTGTCAGCTCCTCTCAGTGCCTGGGGAAGAGTCTGCCTGCAGCCCTGTTGGAAACCAGGGTGGCTGCTCCTGCTTGGGAATTCAGAAATAAAGACAATAAAATGATGGCGTAGCTTTTCTCTTTCTCTTGAATTGTATTAATTGGTGCAGTTAATTAATCTTGAATTATTTTGCTTGGCAGCACATGTCAAAAGCAAATTTGCAGTTATGGAGTTGTCTCTGAGACCCTGAGGGAGCAGAATTTTCTGGGGAGTGCTGAGAGCAGGGAGTCCACAGGGTAATTTCTGCTCCTGGACCACCCTGCTGGGATCCCAGGCAATCTGGTGTGTTACTGTCCAGCTGGAAAACAACAGCAGTGAGCCACTGGGAGCTGGAGAAGGAAGAAAAGAGAAAGCCCAGGATGCTGTCTGTATCCTGCCAGTGGAGTTCAGTGGCACACACAAGAGTCAGTCAGTTTTAATGGGAATTTTTAGGAGTCTCAGTAGGAAACCCTGTGGTTTTGATAGCTCTGGTGTGTGGGGCTTTCTCAGTGCTCCCAGATTAATAGTCTGTCTTCTCTGTCTGGAAGAAAATTGCCAGAATAAGAACTTGATCACCACAGAAGGTACTGAGACTTTTGCCCTTTATGGTGCCTTTTAGGGTCATTTGTTGTCACTTTGTGGTTTTGGAGAAATAAGCACACTATAAACAATAAACAAGTGGAAGTCTTGTTCTTGTTTGACAACTTGAGGCTCAATGAACAGAGAGGTTTGAGTAAAAGAGAGTCCAGTTTCTTTGTTTTAAGGCTCTTCAAGTTGTCTTGTAAATCTCCTGTGGTGTGATGTATGCCCTAACTTGACAGTGAAAATACTGTAATAGATTGAGTAAAAATCTCTGTAAATTTGTACTCTATTGCTAGCAGCACACCAGCAAAATTACTTTTCTTTCTTGTTTTGCTTTTTTTTAATAAAGGATAAGACAGTGCTGCCCATGATACCGTTCTAGATGAATGAGCAAAAAAAAAAATCTGTGGAGATAACTTTCCTTTTAGGAAATAACAAGGACTTGAGGATATAGAGACTTGGATGGCCACTTTGTTTCTACTCATTGTTCTGAGTGAGATGGAGGAGGTCTCTGATCTGCTCTCTACATCTCAAAATTCATCTGCATGATTCTTCTAGAGAAGAAGAATCTATTCAAAAGAATAGATTTCTGCATCCTTTGGAGTTGCATTAGCTAAAGATGCTCCATAGCAAGTAGATTCCATAAAAAGTTAATTTCCTGGCTCAGCAGGTATTTGTTCATCTGGCTTTGGAACAGAGCTGTACAGATGTCCCAAATTCTGGGCTGGTTGGAGCTTGATTCAATACCAGCATAGTCAATGTTGTGTCACAGCATTAATGTCTTACCTGTTTAATGGTTCTGTCATATAGTTAGTGCTGTCAGATTCTGTTGGCTTTGGTCAAGAACTTTCTTCAGGATACTCAAATTGACTTTTAAGGAAGGATTTAGTATTAAATAAAAAAAAGTTACTTTTTTAAACAGCTTTATATATATGCATATAAAGCTCTACACCCAGTCATCAGATGTGCCAGAATAAATTCTTTGGAATTTAACTTGTATAATTTATCATTTTTGCATTAAGGAAAAATCCTGAGCCCTTTGCCAAGAGCTTTTTGGAGGAAAGCATTTTTTCAGGATTTTGTTTTATAAACAGCACCTAATTGCTTCCTAAGTTCAGGGATTTTCAGTATGTAAGAAAGAGGCAGGTGTTTCTAAAGCTAATGGCAAAAACATGCTTAAGCCTATAAGTATAAATGTTCATAAATTTTGTAATTTTTGAGAGAACTTGTTTAAATTATGCTGTGTTGGTCTTTTCCAACCCAAATTCCATGATGAATCTGATTCAGTTCAGTGTGACACCAGGTATAGGAGTGGGGTTATTACAGTGTTGTTATTGCAATAATTCAGTATTGGGAGCTGGACTCCAACTCTGGGCCTCCTCCTGGAGTATTCAGGAGTAGAAGAGTGAAGTGTGTGGCTGTATTTTCTGTTTTGAGAGAAGTCATCAGAAGTTCTTTGTGCAGTTCTGAAATTCTTCTTTGCCTGTACTGGCAAAGCTGCATTAAGTATCAATATTCATTAAATACCATGGAGATGATAATGTAATAAAGCAATAATCCTCAGACCCACATCTGTACTTCTCTCCAGAAGAGCTGAGGTTGAGAATATAATTAAAGATTAAAACTCTGTTTGCATTCTGGAACATGGAGATATCTTTTTGTACATGATGGGGAATTGTATTAATAAGGAAGAGATCAGTTTCCAATAACTTTCAAGACTGGGAGCTCATTTCATATCCCTGTTCATGTTTAAGTTTCTCATGGAATTCTTTAGCTTGATTTTAGCAAGAGGGTGCAACAGGAACTGTAGAAGAACATGTTGCTGAAACATGTGACTCTTTTGCTCCACAAATTAATCCCCTTTTATATAAGAGAAAAAGAGATTAAAAATCAGTTCTTTATATTGTAAGACAATGATGTTTACAAGAATAAGTTTAATTACTTTGCAGCCATGTACCATGCCAATTGAACATTCATTTTAGTATTTGATGTCTTGTGCACAGTTTGGATCACATCATTGTGCTGTTTTCTTTTTATTTTTAGTTAATTGTTGAACTCCTGTTGCAGAGCTCTTTAGTGAAGCTGTTTCAGTGGGAGTTTGCAGTGTTTTGCCATTTACCCCTGACTGCCACACTGATTTCAGTGTGTTCAGGGATTGTGGGGCCAGGACACTGGGACCCCAGAGCTGGAAGCATCTCCCTTGACTGAAGCCATCTGTGTCACAAATTATGAGGGACAGTTCCAAGGTGATGACACATCATTAACCTGTCTTGAACTGAGTTTTCCCAGGGAGCAGCCCTTGGGTGGGTGGTCCTGTCTGGATTTCAGATGTGACAAGTGAGTTACCCAGTCCTTGTCATTTGGATAAGAGACAATTCTAAGCTTTTAAAGACAGATATTTTTTGTTCCCAGTTGTCCATGTCAGCAGCAGAACAAATGTTCCAGAGCTCTGTGACTGGCTGTTGCTTTGTCCTGCTGCTTTGGGTGTGTTTTGTTTAAATGTGGTGGGGGGGAAACAGTCTGCTATTAAATGGCAATCTGTCTCAGTTCTGTGGTATTTACTGTTGAGCACTCAGTATAAAGTGGCTGGAAAGAAAAAGCTCCACAGCACAGTTCTGATTCATGAAGGGCTTTATCAGGCAACTCCAGTGAGATCAAATCCAATAACACACCAGGGATTTAACAATGCTCCTCTCACTACTTGTAGCCAAAGGTACCTTACCGAATTCTGCTCCAAAAAAGAGAGAAGAGGGTAATCCAGTTAAAATTTGATTTCAGTGTAACAGGTAAATTTTAAAGTAGGTGCACTTAAATTGTTTGATGTCTCTGTTTTGTTTTCAGTGTTCACTTGGGTTATGTATCATGTTAACTTTGGGACTTTACAGATGCTTTGTAACCTGTGTAGATACCAAAGATACAGAACACGAGCTTTGCTGCTCTGTGCATCTTTAGAAACACAATTCTTTTAAACATTTTAATCTTGATTTAATCTTCTAATATGTTGATATATTTGACAGCAGGGGTTTCTGCAGTAATCTTGTTTTGTTATGCCAAATCAATGCTTTTTTTTTTTTTTTTCCCCCCGCTTTGGCTGTAGTTATATGCTGAATTTAATTTAATTCCATTAAGTACTACTATACAGCTGCATATTTTCTTACAAAGTAATTACAAAAGATCAGCAGGCATTGATCAACACAGATTGTCCAAAGGAAATACTTTGACTAAAACTAAATGTTCCTTATGATATTCATTAACAGGAGAACAATTTGTATCCATACAATACAAAAGGATCTTGGATGTTGCTTTATTTGTAGTAAGTTACTGAAATATGCATTAAAGAATCACAGAATGGTTTTGTTGGAAGGGACCTTAAAGCTCATCCCATTCCACCCCCTGCCATGGGCAGGGGCACCTTCCACTGTCCCAGGTTGCTCCAAGCCCTGTCCAGCCTGGCCTTGGGCACCTCCCGGGATCCAGGAGCAGCCACAGCTGCTCTGGAAAGGTTTCTCTCAGAAACATGTTTTCTCTCAGGAAACATTAGTTAGGAGGTAAAAATTCTCCGTGTATTTTAACATGGAAGAAAAATCTATTTTATTTATTCACTTTTCAACAGCTCTTATAACCAAGTACTGTGGAAAGAGAGTGCATGCAATTAAGATTTCACAATTTCTTTACTGTGTATGGAGCTTTTTTTACGAGTGTGTTGTGAGCCACTGTGGACTGATGTGATGAGCTCTGTGCACATGCCTGTCATGGAGACATGAGCCAAAAAGCACCTGGGGCTGCTGCCTGTTGATATTTTGTGTCACATTCCACAAATAATCCCCCGAACAGGATTGTTGTGAGTGTGATGTGGAGCCCCATGTGAGCAAGCACAGCAATTTGAAATCATTCCCATCCACTTTGGGGAAGATTAACTGGAACTGTGTATTTGAGAAGTGAAAAAGATGAATCTTTTTGGAGACTCTGGGCCATGTAGCAGTGTTGATCTGCTGTTTCCAAAACATGCACAGACCCAGAGCAGCAGACCCATAGCGAGTTTAGAATTACTTGGGACTGCAGCTCTGTTGTACAAGAGCAAATTTCTGACTCTTTGATGTATGTTTGCCTTAAAGGTAATGTTTGTGTGACAACTGTGCCATTAAAAGGTGGCAATTAATTAAAAGTTGTTCCACAGTCCCAACCATTAGAAGATGCCCTTGCAGCATTTAGAGCAGAACATTAATATTGCACTGTAGGGAATCCCTGTACTTTCAGTGAAAAATAAAGTCAAGGATGAAGATTTTAATGTGTAATTAAAGACTGCAAATACTAGTTTAGCTGCTTGTTTCTGTGTCAAAAAAAAAAGTTAAAAAGAACACAAACTACATGTGGTTGAACTAATTAAGACATTGAAGAACAAGCTAGATAAGAGAGAAAATTTGTATGAACCTAATAATGATATCAAAGCTTCTGCTAAAGCTGTGATTTTATAATAAGATTGCTTTAAACCCCCCCATTCCCCTTTTTTTAGCTTTGCTGTTTGGGGGATGGGGAGTTGAGGCTGCTTTACTGCTGCAGACAATCAATCTGAAAAGAATGAATTAAAACTGCCTCTTGCCAAATTCAAAAATGTATTATAGCAAGTGTTTCCATCTGCATTGGTGGCATATTCCCTTGTCAGAGATGAGAAGCAGGAAGAGCACAGCTGGAATAAGGTGGAATGAGAAGGTCTTGATATTTTGGTGGCTTAACCAGACCAGAGTTATTGTATAATCTTATTGTGTAATGTGGCATAAGCCCATGTGAATGTATTAATTAATGACTTTATTTCTGTATCTCTACAAAATAACCTTTTGTCTGAGTGGAAAATTAAACAGCTACATTTGGGGGGGGCAGATAAAAGTTCTTTCAAATGGGCCACCCTGTGCCCTTGAGGAGAAGGAAGTTCTAGGTGTGTATCACAGTAAAAAACTTGACAAATGCAATTTTCACCTGGAAATAAAGACAATTAAAGCCCCCTTTAGTTTCAGCAGTAACTCTACACAGGGTGAAGTTTTCCCAAGTTGTGATCTGCACCATGGAGGTGTCCTGTTCCCATCCCTGGGGACTGTGGTGGTGCCAGGCTCTGGCCATGCTCCTGACCATGGGCAGGGTGTGAGAGGATGCCTGACTGTCCTTTCTAACTGCACAGGAGAACTGCTTTGCTCTGCTTTCTTTACCTGCAGTTAAAAATAACTGTTATTACTTTTTAATTTCACTTTAGGGCATTCTCTGGGTATTTGTGTGTTTACAAGGAACCCTATGGATGGGTTAAATAAAAAAAGCTGGGGGTAGCAAATTCCAGCTGATGACTTCATAGTTTTCTCTAAATATAATCTTCACTTAAAATTATTTGAAGTATTTTGGTACACTTATTTTCTGGTCCCATTTTCCCAACACACTGTTGGGAAAAAATAAATAAAATGGAACCATTAGAAGTTTCACTGGTGAAGTGACTCAATTTTCATCTCTTTATAGATGCTGCTCTGTGTTATTTCCATTCTCCATGGGTTAATTTTGGAAGACACTTGCTCTGTGCTGTGTAGGTTTTACCTGCACAGGAGTAACACCATCATTTCAATTTCATTGATGTTCCTCAGCAGTATGTGTATGTTATTGTGAAAATCAGTGTATTAACAGTGTGATGCACATTGCTAATTGACATAGATACATTCACCTCATTATTTGTGTATTTACCTGATTCTTACCTTTGCATGGGTAACACAGGGAGTGAAAACTGGGCAGGGAGGACCTTGTTAACATTGAAGACTCGGGTTTGGCTTTTTTCTGTGGCTGCACACTGTGTCTATTGTCTGTGAGTCATGGCCAGGGGAATCCTGTAGTACTCCCTCTAATTTTAGCAACCAAAAGCACCTCCATGCAGCAAGTTTTGCATTGAAATTAAATTTATGCTTTAATGTTGCTCAGGATTGTTCTTTGAAACTCAGTTTTGGGAAAGAAAGTAAGAGTTTGGCACAGAGTTTGTGGTAAAGTAGTGAATCACATGTTTAACATTTGGTGAGCTTACATGGAATGGAATGGAATGGAATGAAATGAAATAAAGATTGTATTCTGTGTATGATCATTATGCTCCACTGTTGCCTGTAATTCTTTGACTCCATCCCTCACAAAATGTGATTGTGGAATATTGTTCAGCCTTTCCATTCTGTGCCATGTGTGTTTGAAAGCACTTAAAGATACAGAGACTCCCAAACAGGTTGATGAAGAGCAAATTGCTGTTTTGTTGAGTTGTTCCATGCCTCAGTTTCCCCATGGGAATGGTGAATTTTGTCACCTGGAAGCTGTGCAGCAATGCTGGGAGCAAGAAGGCATTAACCACAAAGCAGATGCTTTCATCCAGGGAAGAAGTCTGGACTTTTACCTTTGATTTTTGGTTGTTCAAAACCAGGTAATATTTTTTAAAATCCAGAATCTGAGAATGACACATTGTGAGGAATGAAGGAATGACCAGATAATTCCTGCTTGCAAGGCCTGATAGGAAACTCTCAGTATCCACTGCCAGCATTCCTTGTGATAAATGAGTGCTGATGTATCATCCTGTATCCTTTGTGTTCTTGCCTTTAGGTTCTCATTTCAGTGATGGAAGACAAAGTGCCAGCACATGAAATAATTCCACACAAGCCTGGCTGGAGCCTGTCAGTCTGTATCAAGCTGCCTAAACTTCTGTGGCCTCTAAATTGTTGAACTCTTTTGCTGATTGTTGTATTCAGTGTTTGGTATTAAAATCAAGTTTGCTCTAGGAGTGGCAAAAAATACAGTTTTGATGTGTTTTAAGTCAGAATGTAATATCTGTGTCCAAAATAGCCCTGTAAAGCTGAGCTCCCCTGAAGCCAAACCCCAGACTTTTCTACTTCCCTATTTTACATGCAGAACCTTCTTTCATTTTGGCTTTTGCATTTTGACAGTTGCTCAGCAGAGATGATGCCTTTGCTCATGACAGATCTGTGTGTGCCATGCAGACAGGTCTTGAAAAGAGCTGAGCCCACTTCTTGTGAACCCTGGAGAAGGATGGTTTGAGGGCGGTGGCTGATGGAAGAAAACAGATATTTCTGAAGAAATCACATTGAGTAATAATGTAGATTATAGTAGCCTGCTTTAAAATCCCACAGTAAGAAGCTGAGTTAATTGAAATGAGTGTTACAAGGAGGAGTGCTTGGCATTTAAAGTAATAGTTGCATGATTTTTTTCTTTTAATTTGAAATTTGGCTTCAAAGCAGTTTCTGTGTTGATGCTTCCATGATCTTTTCTAGTTTGAAAGTTGCTCTTCATTTAGACAAAAGGTTCCTTCTTCAACAACCTGATTTTACAGCATAGCAGATGATAAGGAAATTTAATGCTTTCTAATCTTAGGTATTCCTAAGGAAGTGAAATGGATTTCTTGACATGACAGAGCAATGGTGGCTCTTGTATCCCTCCTGTAAAATGAGCTTGTGGACAGAAAATGCCAAGTAGAACTATGATAACATGTGATTATGCTTCTAAAATGAAAATTTATTTTCAGAGCAAAGATAGCAACTTTAACACCACAGACAGAAAATCAATTACAATTTCTGCTAGTACAACTAAAATATTATCTGCTGCTACTAATTTCTTTTTGTTGTTCCACAGTTGCTGTCTTCCCTCAGTTTTTTATTAAGTCATCAATAGGGATAAAGATTCTGATATTGAAGCCTGAGTGTCTTTCTGTCCTGCTCTTTTGCATCTCTCAGCAGTGCCATGACTGAATCATCTGCTCTGTGTTTATGTATTAGAGCCAGTTAATTTTTGGTGTTTTAGGCATCACCCTCCACCAAAACACATTTAATACCAGTGAACAGTTTGCTTTTGCATTAGTTGCTTTGTTAAAGTTTCAGTAAATAATACTGGATCTTAAAAGTCTGCATTTTGCAAATCTCTCAAATCCCTTCTGCTGAAATTCTCAAGATATCTTAAAATGCTGGTGGGAAGAAGGTACACAGAGAACTTGGTTATTGGATGGTCCTTAGATTTCAGTTTGTTTCAAATATTTCTTTATCTCTTAACTTGCTCTGGTTTGTTTTGGAGAGTTTCAAGGATGAAGTTGTTTTCTCTCACATAAGATTTCTCCACAGTTGACTCCTGTTGTTTTCATATCCTAAAGAAATAGTTCATTGCCATCTCCTGAGTGTGAAGGAGAGAATGTACTGAAAAAAGTTCAGCTCTGAGTGAGCAGAGCCTCTCCAGGTGTCAGGGATCACTAACTGCTGTAATACTGGGTAATGTTTGTACACACATGTACTTGTTGTTTTTTTTTTAAACCCTTGAAAAGAACAAAATGAGAGATTTGTTTTGTTTCCCATGTTTGTTTGTTTTTTTGCTATTGCTGACTTCTCACCACTTGACTCAGCTGGTGGGATGGGGTGCAGGACACCAGTCAGAGCAGGGAAGTTCTCAGTGTGGATGTAATTTAATTTGTTTTGTTCTCAGTTAAGATTTCTCTTCCAGCTTTCCCATCATCCTTTTTAGAGTTGTTGTGCAATGTTTGTCTCATTGTGTCTTTTGCCAAATTGCCAAAGGAGGCAAATATTTTGTCTCCTTTTTAAAAATGCCTATGAAGTGCTCATAAGAATGTGCCATTAGATGAATACCAGCATAGTTTATGTTTTGAATCTACAGGAAACTTGATGATTGCAATTAGGCAAAAAAGTGAAAATAATTAAATGGTGAAAGAAAAATCAAATACAGAAATGCATGTCAGTGCACTGAGTAGTGAATGCAAAGTGAGCATGGGTGGGGAGCTCCCTTAAAAAATCTGCAAATTCACTGATGTTTGGGAGTGTAACTGCAGGAAGATCTTTGGATCCAATAGCTACCATTGGGTAATATTTTATCTGTTTCTGTAGGGCATCAGTTTCTACTGGTTGACTCACAGTAGCTATGTGGGAGCTAATTAATCATATAATTTGCTGTCATGTTACTGGGTGAACCTGTATCCTGGTAGCAGCATGAATTTGAGATAATGGTTTCCTAATGATTGAAACAGTCCTAATAGCCCTGGCCCTCGTGCTTGACTTCAGCATTCCTCTGGTGGCTTTTAGAGAAATCTTTGATATGAGGTTACCCTTAATGAACCTTCTGTCTGCTAATACAGGTAGTTTGCAGCTGTGTGGATCTATACAGCTGAGCCCCTTTCTCCTATTTATCCAGTATGTTTTTAATTAAAGCAGCATATTAACAATAATGCATTGATATATAATGTACATGTATTCATTATCAATCTGTTCTGTGGGTTTTACTCTGTGATGAAAAAAAATGTGATTGCTTTGTTGGGTTTTTCTAATTTTTAATTGGGTAGAGGTTTTCAGACCTTTTCCTAGGAAATTCTAGAGCTCTGTATTGGGTGGAATACTTCAAGCAGGTTTACTCAGAGTTTTTAATTAGAAAATCACTGAACTTTTTCAGAAACCTTTAAGCTTGGAAAGTGTAACTGTGTGACATAAACAGCTATCTCAAGAAAAAGAAAAATATGAACAGGGAGTTTAAAACACAAAGAAAACAAAAGTAACCTTGCCTTAAAAGACATTGTCATTTATCTCCATATTTAAAATTTTGTGTGTGTGCAGGGAATGTCTTTAGTCAGTGTAAAAATCTAATTAAATCTTCTCATGGCAGTGATTCAGAGCTGACCCTCTCTTCATTGGAGCATCTTATTAGAATAATAAACCACTCCCTGCTGAGAGCCACTGGCATTGACAGACAGGCCAGACACTGGGGCTGCTGATCAGAAAGGGTTCAGCAGGCTCGTGTTGTCTGCAGGGTCTGCAAGAAATGTTTTATTGGCCCTTCCCTGGCAGCACTTGGAGATGTTTGGCAGAGTGCAAACCCTGGCTTTTGACCAAGTACAGACCCAGGGACAGGTGGATTATTTTGTACCACTCAGTCACATTACAGTGGACAGGCTTTATTTTTTAGTTGTTTTAAAATAAAGGACTGTGACTGCATAGACTGTCCTTTTTTGTGTTGTTTTTTTAATCTGTATCTATTTGCTATTAGAGATTATCTGACAACTTGGAATTTCTTTACTTTGAATACCCAGCTTGACATGCCTTAAAAGAATTTGCTCTTAAGAGGTCTTGAACATGGTGTTCATGAAGAGGACTGGGAAATGTATTTAGGAACTAAGCTAGGCAGTGTTAATGATAATATTTGTGCTTACCTTGGGAGATCTTCATTCCCTGGATTTCACTTGGGCACTTTTCTCTCTTAGTCTCCCTACATAAACAAAATCATATTATTTTTCAGTAGACTGAGCTTTTCTCCCAGACTGCACCAGACATGGTAGTTTTGCAGGGCTTATTCTGCTTTAGATATATTTGGCATTAATGCTAGCTTAGGTTTTATTTTTTGGGGAAGCTCTGCAGGTGATGTCAAGTGATGCAGGTACAGGACTACACTTCTGAATTTCTGTGTTTCTTACTCTGGAACTTGGCTTTAATCCAGCTCTCAGCCCCAGCTCAGAGGCTCCAATATTTCAAAAGCCACAGTGAACTTAAAACCTGCGTTAGGGCTGCACATGATCCTTGTGTGAGTGGAAATAACAAATGAGAGGGAATCTGATTACAAGAGTGAGGAAATGGCCAGAAATGGGCAGTGAATTTCTGCTGTCACTTTGCTGTCTGGACTGTGCTCACCAAGCCCAGGAGTTCCAGCCATGATGAGCCCTTTCCTTTAAGCAACTTTCTTGTTCAAGGAGTTTTTCTCAGAGAGCTCCCCCAGGGGAATTCGCCCTCCTCCCCCACGGTGACTTTCAGCGGAAGCCACGCAATTAATTTCCATAAGCCCTATAAAAAATCTCAACCTAAGGAACAGCTTGTCATGCTGGAGGAAGAAGTGATGAAAGCATATTTTTTATAAGATAGTGTTTTGAAGGGCTTCTCTCTCCTAGATGTTTGTACTGGGAGAGTCTTGAGTTTCTAAATGCCTAATTGTACTTGTTATCTCCAGTTTTTCTACTGAAGTGTGAAGATGACCTTGAAGGAGTCTTTTGATAAACCTCTGAGTTGCAAGACAGATTTTTATCTCTGTAGTATTACAGGCACATACTTGGTCAGAGCATAATTCTGAAGAGCTAAAAACCAGGACTAATTATGAAATTCCCTCAAGAAAGCTTAAAGTAAGTGATCACAAAAGTTGAAATGGGTAAAAGCTTGTGTAATAAATTGCAGTGGGCTGTACAACATTTATATCTTATCTTCTCTGCTTTTTTTCTTCACCTTTGCTTCCCTCTTAATTACAGAAGAACAAATTGATCTTAAGGATCCTCAAAGGCTGATATCAAGTATCCTAAGTACCCTTAGAACTAGTGATATTAAGACTTGCCTGTTTCTACCACAATTTATAATTTTAACAACGCTCTAGATCTTGAAGTGGTTGATTTTTTTGGAGTGGCTGTCTGAAGTCTATTGATGAGGCCTAGAATTTGAGTCTTCACTTGCTAATTCTGTGTATTTTTAGTGCTGTGTATGAAATGGTCTACTCTGCCCTCCTGTTTTGGTATATTAGCTATTCTCCAGAGGTTGGATCCCTAATCCTCCCTTCCTCCCAGCCTCTGGAATTTGTGATGCCTTCACTAAGTTCTGGGAGCTGATGTGCCTAAGAGAAGTGATCACTGAGATCTCCTCCTGCCAGAAGTGCCTGTCATGGTCAAGCCCAGTGTGTGAAAAGGTCTAACTGGGCACAGCATCCTGTGTTTCCTGTTCATCAGTCACTGCACCCAAAGGCAAAATCTCACTGCTTCCAGAAGTATAGAATAAATAATAGGTATCATGCATCATCTGTTGCTGTTCATAAAAGGAGGTAAGTACTGTAATTTCTGCTCTGTTGAGGGAGAAATAAAGCACAAAGAAAGAGAGTGAGAAGGCTTTGCTGTTGCAGTAAATCTTCAATAGCAGAGCTGAAAATAACACATTACAAAATACTGAATTCTAGCTTGAGAAGGCTGGACTCAGGTTCAGTGACAGTGTGGAGTAATTCATGGTGCCAGGGTCCCATCAGGTGGAGGAGGCAGGGAGACAGCCCCACTCCCTTCCCTGGAGCAGCTGGGCAAGGAACCATCCCAGCCCATCACATTTCCTGGAAGCAGGACTGAGCTCAGTGCCTTCCTTTGAGGCCCTTGTCAAAGCACTGTGTGGTGTTTGCTGAGATCAGCATCAGCTGAGCCCCCATCCCTCACTGCAGAACTCTGGGAGTGCAGGAGAGGGGGGTTCACCTCCACCACTGACCCCAGAGAGGCTGGGGGCATTATCCAGCTTTGGAGCCCCATGGGGGACAGCTCTGTGTGTGTGCAAACACTGGTTTTACTTTTTAAAGGACTCTGGATTGGAATTCTGACACAGCTCTGCTGTATGGAAATATGTGCACATGCAAATTAAGGCTGATGTGTGGGGCACAAATTGCTTGAAAAGTTAGGAATAATTCAAGAACCATCTTTGTAGACAAACACTAATGTAATAATTCTGATTCTTACCCAGGCCCCTGAAAATGACTCCTGTTAGCATTTATTGTTAATAATAACAGTATTATTATTGTTGTGATGCAACATCGTGTTTCATGAAGTGAAAATATAAACAATGCATTTCTGCTGTGGAGTCTTGATTCTGAAATTATTTTACCACTGATGCTGAATGGTTAAGGAAGGGCTGGTTTTCCTCCCAAGGTGTGTATAAAGGAGTTAATGTTTTCTTTTTCATGAAGCACAGACCAGTGCAGGCTCAGGCAGGATCCTGGTGATGACTGTAAAGTAGATGCTTGCTTGTTTTGTTAACCAGTTTTCACACATTCTGATATCCATATTCCTCTCATGATTACTGCTGTGAATTAAAGGCATTTTGAAAAGCATTCCACATAAGTACAAAGAAAGCTATTTCAATACTACTCTAAAACAGCCCTGGGAATTGAACTGCAAGGTCTCTATTTGTAACTTAAAGTTTTCCTGATTAAAGTTATGCTTTTTAAGGTGGTGCACTGGAATTCAACATTGTGAACAGATGTCTTTTTGCTCTGTCTTAAAAAACAAAGTGTGCACTGACAACGTGTGTTTTCAGAGTGTGTTACAGAGCTGTTTGTTCATATTTAATGTAAATGTGCAGATGTCCAGAGACTGATTCTGCAGCAGGTTTGCATTCCAGAAGCTTTCAGCAGGAGAAGCTGTGTTCATTTGTGCCATCACTGTCAGCTCAGACCTTTGAGGACATTCCAGGCAGGTCTGCACCACGTCACTTAGCAGTGGGCTCACGGTGGCACTGAAGAATTCAGAATTGTGTTTGCTGTATAAACAATGCAGCTGAAGTAACAACATTTTACCATAAACCAATATTTTATTGTTGTAATGGAATGACCCCAGTGTGCAGCATTCCTGGCCCATGATGGGTAGTGCCAGCAGGAATTGTACTGGCACGCTGTGTGTGCAGCCACACAGGGAGTTGAATCATGAAACTGGTGTAGATTTAAACTAATAATTCTTTTTTTTTTTCCAAGCCAGCTCAGTTGTGAGCTGCAGCTCCTCCAGCACAGCACAGCTGAGGGGGCTGAATGCTGTGCAGGAGGGGATGTGTCAGTGCCTTATGTCACTATTGCTGCTGAAGCCTGAAAATTGTTGAATCACAGCCTCAGGTTTCTAAATGTCTTTGTAAATCCAACCCTTAAACACTCTGTCTTGGCTTCTGGAGAACTGTCCAAATGATTCCACATGTGTCCCTAAGTGCTGTACCAGGTTTGGCCTTTTGTGAGTGAGAAGTGCAGATGGTGAGTGTTTGATACAGCTCTGTGTGCATATGCTTTTGCAGCAGACCACCCTGTGTTTATATGTAAACACTGCTAGACTATTTAGGCACATAACTTAATCTTTTGCATCCACTCAGTAATAAAGCATAATTCCTCTATGACCAAAATAACATCCACAGCAAAGTTGAAAACAAGTGGGTTTGTAAGAATCAGTGGAAGTCTGCCTTCTCTCAGGTTTGGATTTTTCAGTGCTTCCACTCCCCTGAAGGTGGAGTGGAGTTGGGCAAAAAATTTAGCAAATTTGTTCCTTAGGACCTTTGTTCAAGGTGTCTTAGCAAATCAATTCCTTGCAGCCCACACATCCTGACTTCTTCCCACACCTGTGGATTCTCCAGTGCTGAAACTCCCTCCTGCTCATTCTGTGCTTTAGCCCCAAGACTGAACAACTGTGCACAACTCAGATTTGCTCCTTCTGCCCTCACCTCAGCTCCTGGTAGTTAGAAGTCAGTTAGTTATTTGAAAGAGCATTTTTCCATTCTGACGTGTCATGAATAAAGATTTTACAGCGGGAACAGAGGCATTGCAGGAGTAGCAGAGACCAAATCAGTGTGCAGATGAGAAGGGAAGAGAAAGATGAGCCAAGAGGATCCTGGCTGGAATCTTCCACCACGAGAAACTTGGAAATTGAGTGAGAGGAGAGAGGAAACTGCTGAAGCAGTTTGTTCAGAAAGGACAAGGGGATGGTGTTAACAACTGTATGAGCAAACAGGCTGGCAAGGAAGCTCATAGCTGGAGGAGAAGTTGCTCAAAACAAGAGCCAGGAAACCGTGAGCGTTTTACAGAGGTTCTGCAGAAGTGAAAAGCAAGAGCCTGTGTTAACAATAATAATAAAAAAAGCCCAGCAGAACCTGTGGAATTTGGGAGAGGAGGCAGAGACTTCCAGGATTGTTGTACAGATGTCAGGGATGGTGCCAGCTGTCTAATTTAGTCTTGAGACACGAAGTCGCTTTCTCAGCGTGAGCGGTGTTGAATTTCTTTTCACGCTCTTCATTGCCTATCCAAGCAGGAAGTGTCATCTCACCAAAGCTGGCAGAGGTCACTGTTTTAATAACTATTGTTAATTGATGCTTCTGAAAAGCCTTCTATCAACTCGGATTTGCTACCTGCAGAGACTTGCCTAGCAGGTAGCTCAGTCAAATCAAAACTTAAATTCCGTGGTGAATAAATCACACTAGAACTGTGATTACCCTGTATGTGTTAAAATATACTATTTCTCTAATTCAGCTGCCTGAAAACTATTAAATCTCTTTATAAGTCTATAATATTTTAAATTCTTCTGCTGTTAAAATCTTTATTGAGTCTTGGTTCTGCCAAAAATAGCTGTTCCATGGGTCTTGGAATGAGTGCAGGCAAATGCTGTCCTCCAGTGCCTCCATCAACCAACCCAACATGTGCAGCAGGGCCAGCTCATGCTTCTGAAATATCACACATGTGAAAAGAAATTATTAACTGGGTTGAAAATACTAACTGAAAGCCAAAAAACAAAAAATAAAAAAAAAATTAAATAAATCTGTCAGCAAGTAAATACTGTGCTGGTAAGTGAGAGGATGTGTGGAGAGTTTCCCCTGTTGCTCTCCAGAATATCATGAATCCAGATTCAACAGAAATTGTAGAGTTTATTTTTGTCTTATGTGTGGTGTTTTCTGCTAAGTGTATAGGAAAGATTAACTTCTTTCATGTTACACATGTGTATTTTTACCCCTTTTCTTTTTCTCTCCATCTTCCCAAGATCACTTAGCAACATTTTCTTTCTTCCAAAAGAAAATTAATACCTATATTTCTAATTTTTAAGTTGTTGTATTGGGTGTAAAAAATGAACAGCACACAAGTGAAACACTGTGTGGGATAAATGCTATTTAAGTCTTGTCTAAGCTGTTAAACATCACACTAACACTGGATTGCTGGACCTAATCCAGCAAAAATAAAAAAAATTAAAAAGAGAGGTCACATTAGAGAGCGAAGCCATCTGTCCAGTGTGGAATTGAAAGGCATTTATAATGAATTACTTTCCTATATTGCTGTCTTTTGGGGGGCCTTTATGTGAATCAAAGAGATGGTACAAGACCATTTATCTACAAAAATGGTTCCTGAATTATTTCTACATTGTCAACCTGATGTTTTAGCATGAAACTTCTCAGTGAGTGTTTTGCATAGATAATTAGGCCTTTCTAAACACTATTTTCTAACTGGCTTCAAAGGTGTCTTCTGCATGTCCCAGACATTGTTTCTCTAATGGGGACTAAAGGATTTATGTGTACAGTTACTGGCAAAATGGCAGAGAGATTTTTCAACTAAAATCTTTATTGCTTTATCCTAGTGTTGATTTTTCTGCACGTTCATAACAACACTTCATTTGAAGTGTAATATTTTGAATTAATTTTAGTCATTGCTGATGTTCATGAAGTAGATTTGTTTTGACTTTTATAGTATTAATCTGGCATGTTTGTGGAAAAAATAATTCTCCTGCATTAAAATAAAAATTCTGATTTATAGTGTTGACAGCCTTTGAGAGCATCTGATGGACTGGCTGGCTCTGCACATTCAGATGCATGAATGATAATATTAGCATTTTTTTAAGCAAAGATTTTGTATCTAAAATACAATTTTAATGCCTCCTGAAAAACCATGAACCTGTATCATGAAGAAAAGAAGTAGAAAAAATGGGAGGGGGGAAGTTGGTACAAACCTGCTGTTGAAGACGTTTTTAAAATCTTCCCCCCAGACCAGTAAAATTCCATTGGAGAAATTGTTTTAGTACTTGATAAGGTTTAATGAGGTGAAGACCTGTTGGTTGTCTGTTGTTCTTTTCTGAGTAGGATTTTCAGGGATCTGGATTAGGAGGTACCTGTGGATTTGGATTAGGATGCAGGTGTTGATGAAGTTACTTAAAGCCTTTTAAAATAGAATGGGACTAACTCAAGGTGTTGCAATGACTTGTTAAATGTTTTTTGAGACTTAGGATAGTTCATAATATGAAATTCTGTCTATAAAGAGTTAAAACAATGTGCTGTAAAATGGGAATTATTTGGTACAATCTTTTGTTATCTGCCTTCAGACCTTCTTAAACCACCTTTGCATCCCAGGGAAACAATGAGGAGTTTGTCTAGACACTCTTCAGCCTTTTGTAGGTGGAACAATGCCTGTTCTAGGACATGAAATTTCAGCTTGTATTTAATTCTGAACATTCCATTAATTTCTTTTTCTTAAGATGAAAATAGGCTAAATGTCTGAGCAAATCTATTGCCATTTACTTTTCTCCACTTTGCATTTTTTCATCTGGGTTTGTGAATGCTCATTCCAACCATCATCTTTTGAATGTAGGAGAAAACTGAGATGTGCAAAGGACGTCAGAAGTTACAAGTGCTTGTTGGCAAAGTAAAATTAGACTTTTCTCCATCCTCAAGTGCTTTGCTTCTCTCAGACTGGGCAAGAGGTTCTGTAACATAAATAGGAAATATCATATTTTTGAGCTAAAACTGGACAGAGATGTGTAAATTTTGTAAGTGCTTATTTTGGCAGTAAATGTTCGTATTTCAGTTCTACAAAATAAGTTCCAGACAGCAGCTTTTTCTCTGAGCATCTTTCCAGACAGCCTCAGGAGTGCACTTCATCTCTTCTTTATCATGTGTTCCTCAGTTTTCTCTGAAGTCATCACCATTACACTTTTACATTACCTCTGGTTATATTGCATCTGATTTCTCATGTCCATCCCTTCACAAGATGTTTTACCAGATGTCCTCTCAGAAGGGCAAATCTGTAGAAGAATTTTGCCTTAGATAAGGTTTGTCATCTTGTATTTGAGGCTACAATCCAGTCAGGACAATTGAATAATTATGTATTTTTGGAGAATCTTTGTTCTGCTGAGAGCTCAGGAAAGCCTGATGACTGCTTGAAAAAAGGCATAGGGGCACAAAACAATGCTGCATACATCAGTGTTGTTTTCTCCTGTTGGTCTGGGTTCTCCTCTGACATCCCATTGATTGAGAAGGAAAAGGCTTCCTGTGTGATGGTTCTGACAGAGCTGCCAAAGTCAAACATCACATTTCCTGGAGCATGTGGTTTTCATTTTTTTTTATTCTGTCACCTGATCTATGAAAAGTGATTCAAAATTAACAGGCACATAAGCCCAAAAAATCATAGTAACTCGCCTTTAAGTGCTTTCAGAAGGTTGTTAATGCAAATTAGAAGATTTCTGGTTTGCTATATGTGTGATTTCATTTAAAGGGAAGATTTCACTGTGAATTCCCTGTTCTGCCTTACACTGCTCACATGGTGCAAAGTGACAGTTGGGCTTGAGTCAGATTTTAAGCCTCATGGTCAAGACAAGTTTTACCTTTAAAAATAATTATATCTAAGAAAGACTTCAAAGCATTGATTACTTCCAGCCAGCCTGGATCCCATTTTCAAAGGATGAGTGTAAATGTCCACTGGGATTTTCAGAAGGACATAAGCAGATTAAGTGCCCCCTTCCAACTGTTGTTCACATGATTTAAAATTACTTGAGTTTCCCTTCCTTAATGCACTGACTATGCCAGTGTCTTGTTTTCTGCAACTTCTTATTTGGTTTGTTTTAACTTCTTCTTGCCTAAAGCTTGGCAAATTGGAAAACAAAAAAATTTGCATCACAACATGTTCAGAACCACAGAATCTCTCCTTGCCTGTGCCACAGCCAGTCATCCCTGGTCCCCCACAAGCAAGAGATTCTTTTATTTGCAGAGCCTGGAGTAATGGCATTTATGAGACAGTATAAACTCTCCTGCTGTATGAAATCAGTCTGGGGTTCAGCACTGTTTGAAATGAGTTGGGTTTGTGCTGTCCATATGTAGTTTATTCCTCCTGGAGCAGTGGCTGATGCACCTCCTCTTTCCCAGGGCTGAGGAAGTTCTTGGCTTCTGGATGTTTTTGGCTTTGCTTATCAGCAGCAAGTGTTAATGAGTCATTGCAGTGAATGGGGGAACTTTCTTCTGCACAGTGACAAGTGCAGATTAAGGTTTTTGTGCAAAATTGTCATAAGTCGTTTCATTCCTTGGTTACTTTTAAAAGCTGACTTTACCAGCTGAGGAGGTGTAGCTTTCCTGATTTGATTTGATTTTTTCTGATTGTTTTAATCCTTTGCAAAGTAGCAATTGGAGCATAGCACCCCATTGTTCAGAAAGTTTTAGCACTAACATTAGAACTGAATTACTTTGAAGAGCAAGAATTCAGCAATTTTTTTGCCTTTGTTTAAGGAGACTAAAGGGAAATAAATAGCTTTTTTTGCCTTTTTTTTTTTTTTTTTTTTTTTTTTTAAGTTTTTTTTTGAGTTTTTTGTTAATCTGACTCAGGCAACCAATTTTCCCAAAGTCTTTTTTATTCAGAGCACATGTGTGGATTAGCATGAAAACAGTTTTATTTACAAATTCATTCATGGATCTGATCGAGGTGCAGAGTTTGTAAATGGGGACAGATCAGTGCACAGATGATAGAGACTGTCCTGGAAACTCTGCTGAAGCAAATATTTGGATTTTAATGTGTCCAGTTGTGAGGCTGAAGTGGCATGTCCATGGTTTGGGGAAACAAGGTCTCTGTAAGGCTGTTTTTATGTTAATAGAGATCAGTTCTTAATTTGATCCCAGGGAACAGGACAAGGGTGTGCCAGCTCACCTTGGTCTACAGAAACAGGGATTACACCCAGCAGAAAGGATATTGTTTTACCTTTGTGTTTGATTGCTCCAGAGAAACATCTGGAATTTACCTGCCAATTTCAGAGTCACCAGCACATGAAATAAATTGGAAAGATTCAGGGGGAAAAAAAAAACCACCCCTAAGAATTGTCCAAAGACTTTGATAAAACCTTTATCTGTTAAGTTTATCAAAGAGAGAGTAAGGACATGACAGCCTGTGAATTCCTACACTGGAAGAGTAATTTTAATTGTGTGTCCTTCAGCCTTCCTCAGGAGAAAGTACAGAAATACAGTGGCAGGAGTTTGAGGCTGACAGATTTGGAATAAAATTTAAGTGAGTGCATGTTTTTAAGGGCAGAGTAATTGATTTTCAAAACAGCTTGCAGAGGGCATTGGTTTGTTTCCTATTATCAATAACTTTTTTAATTATTACTTGCATGTAGTTTTGAAGGATAATTTTTAAAAGGATAATTTCTGAAAAGGATAAATATTTTTAAAAAGCCTAGTTTTGGTAATGTGAGTTTGTGAGAGAGCCCCTGTGCTAATGCTGCTCTTTGCTTTGCTTGGCTGGGCAGGTACGTGGATGATGTGATCAATCGCATTGACAGGATGTTCCCTGAAATGTCCATCCAGCTCTCCCGGCCAAATGGAACCTCTGCCATGCTTCTGGTAAGTTGGATCGTTTCATCCCTTGAGTTGATTTTCTCCAGAGGTTCAATTACTGTCCCAAAAATGCTGGTTATTAAAGATTTTTTTTTTTTTTTGCCCAGAAACATATCATTCTTCATTTGTCACAGCAATGCAGCATCGTTCTTGCTCTTAGGCAAAGAAGTGATAAAAATAATTTCCCCTTTAAACAGAAGATCTGTTGCTTTATTGTTAAATGTGATTGTAGAAATATGAGCACAAACTCACATATTCACTGTGGTTTTCAGTAGACTTGGCAATGAGTGTATCTTAATCATGATAATTAAGAAGGAAGAGAATGTTGTGAAGAAGAAAAGAAGAAGGAAACCAATATGATTTAAATTTGTTCACATTGCTCTTGGGTCAGTGAATTTCTGTTACAAGATGAAGTTAAGAATTTGCCTTTAAAGTAAATGAGCAGTAAAGGCTGGATTTGAGATAAACAAGTCCAATACATTCAACTTATTTCTGCCTGACCAAGCAAGATTTCATTGCAGAGGAACCTATTGTTCACATCCATTTTTACAGGCAGCTGTTGTGCTTACAGCAAAAGAAGTCTTCAAAGCTCTAAGACAGCAAAGTGGAAGAGGAGTCTATGGTGTGGCAGCTGGATGCTGATTTCCTTCTAGGGAAAAGCAGAAGTCACATATTTTGCCAAATTTTAAATAAAACTAGAAAATACACCACATATACAGATGAAGAACTGAAGCCAGTTCAGTCTTTTCCATCTCACATTTCTCATGGAAATTTCCCAATCAACTATTGCTGTGATTATTTTAAATTTTTAAGTGTTTTAGTTGTATTTAGTTTTAATTAATCAACTGTCTAATGTCATTATTAACTTTCTTTGAACAGCCACGAATTCACAAGAGATTAACTGAGTCAGAGGTTAAAATAAACAGCTGGCATTAAAACATTTAATCTGCAATTGTTGGATTCACCAAGTGGAACAATATATTCCAGAAAAGAATGGAATTCATCAGTGCAGTTTTAAGAAGTTATAAGTCTTAGAAGTTTTTGCATTTCCTCTTAAGCTGTTTTATCTATTTTGCTGTAGAAAAATGTCTGGTTTTGCTTCCTTACTTTGAAACACTTTCCATTCTCTTGGAGCCCTTCTTTGCATACTGAAGTACCTTCCACTTTTGGTGGCTGTTTGAGGTGCTCAGGAAATAGATGATGTTTTTCAAGACTCAGGCACAAACAGGAAATAAGGTAAATTATCTTGGCTGTTGACTGCCAAGGAACAAGGTTGGTGGTAACTGAAGGAAGTGCCTTTCCCCAGCAGCAGTAACAGAGTGAATTCCATGTGGCACTTCCTCTAAATCAAGGACATTTTTGTTCCTACAAGATCCCAGCCCCATGTTGAACCAGTGGTATGCATATTTTCCTTGGATCAGAGATCAAAAAGATTGTTTTTCAAGTATTTTTGTGTGTGATTGTGTGATGGGTTTATCATTTTTTCTTTTAGCCAGGTTTTCCCTCTTCCCCATCTGTCTCAGTTGATGTTGCCAATATGGCACTTTCCATCTGGCCCTGACTGCTACAAAAGCTTTTGCTGTTTCCAGCCACAGATCCTTCAGTGAAAAAGGTGCTGCAGGATGGGCAGTGTGAAGAGCACCTCCCCCAGAAGGAGGGAGGTTTCTTCAGCACTTGTGATTTCCCACTCTGAACTTAGCCCAAGTTACATCTGGAGCTGCTCCCCTGCCACCAGTGTGGTTTACCTCATTGCCAGATAATGCTCATTTTATTTCAAAATATTTCACAGCCATACTGTTTGCCCAGAGTTAATTAACTAACTCTATAATCCCAACCATGCTCATCCTTGGACTGTTCATAGCACACCTGGTGTCTTAGGAAGGTCCTTGATGCAAAGATCCAGTTTTCATAACATCTTTAAACACAATCATTCCATCTACCAGAGAAAATCCATGCATTCATTCATCTTCAAAGGTACTATTAAACACTGTACATATCTTAGAAATGTGTAAATTATTGGAGGGAGATGAGGGAGAAGGGAAAAGGAAGCTTGGGACACTCTTTGAGACTCAAGAAACATTGGGGCCTTTACCAAACAAATTATCTTTAGGAAAAAGACCCCAAAAAAAAAAGTTTCAGCCCCAGACTCTTCATGTACACATGGAAACCTGTTTATGTCCTTCTCTGTAGAGGTGGGACTTGCACCATTAAGATTCATCATGGTGGTTCAAGATATCTTTTTCTTCAAGAAGAAGAAGGAGCTGCTGGAGAGGGTCCTGTGGAGGGCCCTGGGAGGATTTGGGGCTGGAGCATCTCTCTGATGAGGAGACACTTTGGGAGCTGGGCTGGATTAGTCTGGAGAAGGGAAGGCTCAGAGGGGATCTTGTGGGAGATAGAAAAGGTCCAAGACTCCCAGAAAGCTGTGGGAAAGCAAATCTCAGAGTGAAGAAGTGCAAAAAAGTTGGGGATGCAAGGTCAGGAAATAATGGAGCTAAGTGCTTCCAGCTGTTGTCTCAGTAAACTGTAATTTCAGCTCTTGCATACAGTGTCCCTCTTTTAATTCAACCAAAAACAACAATAGCTATTGCTTTGCTTTACTGCAGCCAACCAAGGTAATCACCTAGGGACTCCACCTTTAACTAAGCAAAGTTCCAGCTATCAACAGAGGAGAGCCATTGCAAAGATATCACTGGAAATTTTTACCCCAAGGGATGAAGAACTCCCCAGCTATTTGCCAATATTTTGTTGCACCAACCTTATCTCCAGCTGGACAGGATCTCAGCAATCCATGTAAATATCTCCAGGAGGTGTCCAGTCAGGGCCAGACTCTCTTCAGTGGTGCCCAGTGACAGGAGAAGGAGTAACAACCATAAACTAAGAGAAACCTCAGAAAGTTTCACTTTGGTGTGAGGAAGAACCCTGAGATGAGCTCCCTTGGTGCCAGTAATGCCAGGTGTGTGGGTTTGATCTCTTCAGGGCCATTCACCTAAGAATTGGACCCAGTGATCCTGCTGGGTCCCTTCCAACTGAGAATATTCTGTGATAAACTTCTTTCCATGGAGCAGGTGCCCAGGGAGACATTCCAAACCCACCTGGGTGTGTCCCTGTGCCACCTGCTCCAGGTCACCCTGCCCTGGGCAGGGGATAGGATAGGATGATCTCTTCCAACCCCCACAATTCTGGAATTCTGTAAGAATTAGGAGCTGTGTGAGCCTGCTGGTCCAGCTCTGCTGCTGAGTAACCCTCGTGCTCAGCTGGGCTCTGGCTGATCAGAAGCTGCAAACTTCAGTGAGAAGAATGAACTGCTGCCTCCAGACAATGAGGAGGTTTTTTATGTCTAGATTTATACACAGCAATTGTACCTCATTAGTCTGGATTTATGCTGCACAGGCCAAACACATAAATAATTGAAACCTTTCAGAGCTGTGTGAGATCCTTTAAAAGCAGTTGATTGTGGCATTTCAAGGTGCTGTTTAATCCCATTCTTCACCAGTGATTTATCAATTAATCTTTTAATAGCACTATGTATAAAATAGACTAAACATAGAATTATATCAGCTCTAATAACTGTGTTATGCAAAATTAATTTCAAGCAGCAGTACAGGGAACTGTAGACTCCTTAAGGTTTTTGTAAGATTTTGTTGATTAAATGCCAGGAGTTGTAAATAGATAAACCTTATCTTGTATATTTGGAAAACATTAACAAATTTTTAATGAATGAAAATACCTCGATTTTTTTTCCTTGAATGATTAGTTGTATTCCTAGATACATTATTTTTCCTACTATAATAATCAAATTATTCATGATTGCTTCACGTACCTTGTTTCCACTATCAAAATTCAGAATATTTTTGTGTGAAACAAATCCTGTATACAATTTATTCATTAATAACAGAAATATTTTAGAAGACAGTAAACTTTAGCACTACTTTTCCAGCTGAGAAATATGAGTTCCTTAGCACCATTTACCCAGCCAGTCCTACTCTGGGAAGAAGCTTATTTTCTTATTTACGTCTAGGAACTACTTTGTCTTTAAATTCTTTTTAACCCAAATATTTGTAAAGAAGTAGTACAGAAATTACAAGCACTGGGTAAATATTTTTGCAGATAATTGAACTTCTTTCTGTAATTTCTGTTACTAAAGCATAATGATATATACCTGAAAAACTGAATTGTTTCTTTGAAACTCAGGTCAGAAATCATGATTTTTTTCTTTCCAGGTTATCCTCCGAATTTTTGCTTTTAAATTAATTTTTATAAATTTGTACTGCTACCTAGATTCTTAATAGACCTATCATATAAAAATATGAAGCAGGTTTTTATAGAGTTTTATTCCCTCTCCTTAAATCCAGCCACATTTGCATTTGATCTTTCAGATCTTGTTCCCAGCATTTGCAGCAGTCTGATTGTGTGGCAGTGGGTTGTATTAATTGCAAACAGGCCAGACATCTGTTCCCTGGAACTGAATAATTCCTTGTGTCTCATTGGTGTTTATTAGTGTTTTACATAAAACCATTATTATTTTTGTGGGGGAAATGGGTGCTGAAATTTATTATTTGCCCATTAGGGAAGGCACCAGACTGATTTCTGTGCATGAGACCCTGATGGTGGAGAACTGGGAGGAGTGGGGAGGAATTTGCAAAGTGATTTGAAGTCTGTATTGATCTTGTATTGATTAGAAACAATTCAGTGCTGTTATTTCCAAAGTGCTTTGTGTCCCTTCTTCCCTGTGGGGTGGTTTATCAGGAAATCAGTGCTCAGCAGTGGGGGATAAAAGCAAGCAGGTTCATGGCAGGGATGTAGTTCTGGTGCTCATGTTTGGTGGCTTGGCACCTGATTTTTAGGCTGTAGGATGAATATTCTTTTAGGGGTTTACTGCCTTGGAGGCAGCAGCTTGGTTTTGGTGTTTGAGGGAACTCCTGGGATGTTTCAGGATCTGCTGTGAGCTGGAGGAGTCACTGCTGAGCTCACAGTGGGACTCAGGACTGCAGTGGCTTCACTGTTTGTGCCTTAAGATGAGAACCAGCATTTAAAAAGCATTAAAATCAGCATTTAAAGGGCATTAAGTCAGTGTTTGAGGTGACTGGGGCAGGGGAAGAATGTCTTGAATTAACAGAGTACATGAGCAGGGGTTGGCAGGTAAATTGGAAAGTATTCTGTGCTTGTCTAATGAAGAATGAGGAAGATGAGGAAGAGTCTTTTCCATTGGGAAAGGGGAACAAGAGTAGAGAAAAGCAGAGAAAGACTTGTGAGAAATGTCCTCAGCTTTGCTCCCTCCACAGGGTTACTGTGCCCAAGGCTCTCAGGGGTGTGTTGATAGTGCCATAGATTTCTGTTGTGGAAGATCAGACATCATTTTCATCCTTGTAAAATTCCTGGTGTGCTCTAATTTAGAAAGGAAAAAAGAGACAAAATCTGTTTCATCTTCTGTAGCAATGCTGGACTGGTGTGACCCTTCCTTAAGTGTGACTGGCCACTGGCAAAATCTGTCCTTGAACCTTTGAACAATATTCCTGTGCCAGTTTTTTGGCCTTATTAAAGGAATATGGAATGTTACTGAGGGAGAAGAGCCAGCTCATCCTTAATATAGTGGGAGCATTTAAAGTCCTTCATTTATGTTGACTTTTTATCAGGCACTATTGCAATTAGGTTAGACTAATGAAAGGTAAATTCCAGCCCTTGCATAAAAAAAGAAATCCTTGTAAAGAACCTAATTAGTATGTTTGTTTATTTAGACTCTAATGGCTTAATTGCATCTTATCTTGCTATTTACAAATAGGCATCATTAAAGAATAATGAGCATGTGAGGGAAAATGCAGCCATTCCAGCAGCAGATGAGACATAAAAAATAAGGGGAAAAAATCTAGTTGAAAGTCTGTGTGGTTTTTTTTGGGTTTTTTTAACTTTATTTTTAATGCAAAACCTTTTCCTTTTTTCCCCCCCCCAGCATATATAACTCTGATTTCCATGCATTGTACTGATTAGTAAGAAGGATCTGTGAGTGGGAGGCTGAGCTTATGGCTGGTTCCATGGCAAGGAGCAGGTGTCTGGCCTTTTGCTGGAAATCTGTAGCTTGGTTACATCTCTGGTTGGATGTTGCCTTATTTCTGAGGTGAATAAAAACCACACACACACTTGTGCTCCTTTTTATAGAAGCAGGGAGGTGCCCATGTTAACTGAAAATAATGTTTTCTTTCTTTTAGCTCTGCATTGCAGAGCATCTGCAGCTCAAATCAGCAGCAAATTCCCTGGAATGCTGAGGGGAAATCTGCAGCTTTGGGAATTTTTCATTTCACAAAGTGTGGGAGCTTGGTGTTGTCAGCATATATTTTCCTGATATCAAACTTAAATAAATTTTAAGAAAGAATATTTGTTAATGTGTTGTTTAAATGGTTCATAAAAGGGCTTTTCACTTGATAATAGTTTCAGTGAGGAGACAAAATTAAAGGGGGATTTCAAACTGTTTCCTCCAGGCAGAGTTCTGGCATGGTAAATGAATTTTGATCCTTTTCATTTTGTAAACTCCTGTGGACCCTGATTCTGACTTACTTGGAAAGGTACTTTCTTCTTTTCCAATTATAATTGGTGTTAAATGGGAACTTTTTTTAGCAGTCTTACAAGAAATTATCTAAGTCATTCTCCCTGATTATTCTGTTTCCCCCTCTCCCTTTCTTGGCATACTGTGTCTGTCAGATGCTCCTTGAGATTTATCTTGGTGATAGACAAAATATTTTTAAAACTGGGATATTTCAAGAATATTTTTATTTTATATGTCTTTGTCAGAAAAGCTGCATAATATTGCAGATTTCAATCAGCTGCGTGTCCTACCTTCTTCTGGGGCTTGCCATTTTAGGAAGCAGGGGATTTGTGAATAACTTAACTGGCTGAATTTAGTATACTTTAGTTAAAAGGAAGTTAGAAGTACATTGTTATTACACAGCCCAAAACAGAAGCTACAGAAGTATTTAACTTGCAACTGTTCCATTTTCAGCTCACAGAACTGTGGGGCATATTTTTTCATTCATATTAATTGAATTTTAAAGTGACCTTGTACATGTATTGATTTGAATTAAAATTTTCTACATCAAGGACGAGTTGGCATATATCCTTCAGGCAAAATATTAAAAAGCCAAGTGCTGTCTTAACAGGATATCGACAGGAGAAGTTGAAATTTAATAGGAAAACTTGGCTTAGAAAGGAAATTGTTGCCATTTTGTCACAATTGAAAGGTGTCTTTTCTGAGCAAGGGAAGGAATTTCTCTCATTTGGTACCTGTGGAAAAGCAGGGACATTTCAGTGCCCATTAAATAGGGACCATCTGGGTGAGTCTGGACCTCCAGGAGAGACCTGCACTCTTGGAGCTTGGAGTAGAACTATCAAATTACTGATTTAGCAAAGCCATTAGTGTTTTATTACCTTTCTTCAGGTGATCTGTAGGGACACAGTTGTGTGGCTGTGAGTGTAAATTATGTTCCATACATAGATCTGACCACAGCCTCCAAGCAGCCAAGTTGAGCAGGGGTTGGAATAAAATAGTCTGCTGAAAAACATGATTTGTAAAATATGTTGGAATTGAACATAAACATTAAGCCCTGGCAATAGTTATGAATCTTGATTACTGGAGGAAAAAAATAAAGGGTATTGCATTTGCTGTGTACAATATGGAATGTGCTTCACCCTGAAAATAGCTGTGGAGCAAAGTTCTGACTTCCACATCTCACAGCATCCTCCAGTCTGGTGCAGGCTGTTGTTCATTCTTTGTACTACTACCCTCATTCTTTCAGTGCTGTTAAAACCATGAACTGTAATTTCTCTGAGCTGCTCTTTTACAAAATTCATGCTTCTGTCAGACTTAACTAATGATGCAGTCCTACAGAAATCATCTCAAAGGCTCGATCTCCCTTCCAGCCTGAGTAAAATCTACAGGAATCCCTTGTCAAAACAAGAGTGGTACAAAAGAGGAAAGATTTTTGTTCCAGAACCAGAGCACTGTAAGAGCTAATTCAGACAACCCAACTCCATCCCAGCCAAAATTTGGATTTCCTGGGTGTCTCCTGAAAAGGGGGGTGCAGTAGTAGAACCTTTCTCAGGGAGCTCACTGAGGTGCCCAGCTAGGGTTGGGTTTTCACAGCTCCTTACAGGTGAGGGAGACAGGAATTTTGAATTTTTGAATGGTCAGGCAAGTGGGTAATCAAGGTGCTGTCCTGGACATGGGGCAGGATGTGACATTTCAGTGCTGTGATGGATTCTAGAAGTGGGGAGGGAAGGGTATGAAGGCAGATCACCTGGAAAAGGGCAGGGAGCTAATGCAGGAGCATTTGTGCAGGTAAATCATGTGGGGAGGAGGTTTGAGGCCAGCAGTGAGTTCATTCCAGCGAGCTGGAGTGCCACACACAGGATTTTTCAGTGTGTTGTGTTCCACAGAGGATTTTCAGGAACATCCCACAGAGGCTTCAGATCAACCTCAGATTTATTTCTACCTGGCAGCAATGGGAAATGCTGTGAATGCACAATGTAAAGAGAAAGAGGAAAGAAGGGAGCATCAACTAAAGTGTGTGAAGGCAATGGGGATAGGAAATACTGTGCAGAAAGCTGGGTCTGGGTGTTTGTAGGGCAGCCTTATCCTTCCATTAAGATTTCTTTTTCTTTAAAATGTCTTCTTTTCCTCCTTTTAATTTTATTATGTATGGTTGATGCCTGGTGTGAAGTTATAAATAAGAGTCTGTTCTCTCAGCAGACCAGTATCCCACTGAAGTGCCAGTTTTAATAAGGCAGAAAAATAAATTGAAAACTGTTAACTCTTAATGTGCTGGCAACTTTTCTCAAAGTTTATTCATTTCCTCTTCTTAGCAGTCATGACAAAACTCTGTGATTCCAGTGGATGATCAGCATCATAGCTTGGGCACCTCTGGGTCATGACTTTGCATTTCTAAATTAATTAATACAGTGTCAGGTGTTGAAATAACTCTGCCAGTTTTCTGTATATGAGGACCAAGTAGGTCTTGTTTAAGAGTGCCCTGGCAAGATACTGCATTTAAACCAAAATTCACAGCACCTGATAGCACAGCATGGTGTTTCCAGAGGTGTTCATGGTTCCTGGTGTGTGCATGGCTCAGGCTCTGGTACAAGCTTCTGTCCTTCAGCCTTTCACTTTTTTTTTTTTCAGAAATTACCCATTCTTCTGACCCACTTTTTATGTTCTTGCAGCATTCTGCCTGGCAGCCTGTCTGCTTGATGGCTGTCATTGTCTCCCCTTCTTGTTCCCCTGTCTTTTCTCTTGCTGTGAACTTGTCCTGCCCTGCTGTTCAGACTCTCCCCTGCTGGAGTTCTCCTGTCCCATGCCAAAGCCTTGGCATCAGTTCTGTCCAGGCTTTGTGGCTCTGTACTGATTAATTAAATCAGCTCAGGTTGGGGCTGCTGGTGTTGGACCAAGCTGATGGGCAGAAGTCATTAACAGAAGTTACAAAGGAATAACATCCAACAGATCAATAAAGGTGCATATTGACTGATTTCTTTAGGTGTGGATTTGTCTGCTGAGGTCAGCAGTAACAACACATTTGTTTTAGTGGGTGTTAATCTATACAGGATGAAATGTTGGAACACTGGCAGAAAATGAGCTGCTGCTGGTTGGGAAATATTAAAATGAACTAATTGTTTCTTTTTTATCTCAGTTTTATGCTTTTGTGGGTGAGGAAAAACTCTCTAATAATCTCTGCATAACAAAATACAAAGACAGGATTCTTGTTAGACACACATCTTAACTGTATTGAAGTACAACTTCATCTTTGAAATGTAAATTGATTTTTAGATTAAAATGCCTTCATTATTGCATTTTTGTCAATAATACAATTTAGGCTTATTTCTGTTGTTATACTCTGGCTGACCCTCTATATTTTCCATTATGCTAGTTTTATTCTTTGCACTTTACACTTTCACAGAAGGAAATGAAACCTTTGAAAATGTAACATTTTTACTTTAAGCTGTAGTTTCCTTTGAAATAACTTTACATTTTTATTGGACAGAAAGTGTTTTCCATTAAACTCATGGCATGCTTTTACAAGCCAGCATTAGGAGAGTCTGATTCTTCTTTCAAATTGTTTTTCTCTAAGTGGACTTATATTGGAGAATATCAAATTCATCGAAAATAATCACATTTGCCCATTGTTTTTGACAAGTTATTGAGTTGTGGTGTTAATAAAACGGAGGGAATTGCTTGGCAGTGTCATGTCTGCACAAGGGAATTCTGTGAACTCATACATTTTCAGTTGCAAATGAATGTTTGTTTGTTCTGCACTTTATAGTCTCTCTCCTCCTCATAACACACACTGCTTTTAGATCTTTTATTTTGGTCTCTCTATAAAATATTGAAAACTGAAATTGCATCAGCTGAAGCTGTTAACTCGATGGTCTTATGAATTCAGACACCATCGACTCGACCTCAGCTCATTTTTGTCCTTGTCCTGTTGTTCCCAGGTCACCTTGGGAAAAGTGCTGAAGGTGATTGTGGTGATGCGGAGCCTCTTCATCGACCGCACCATCGTCAAAGGCTACAACGAGAACGTCTACACCGAGGATGGCAAGGTGGGGGCTGCCCCTCCAGCAGCCCTGCATTCCATTTCTATCTGTTTGTCCCAGAAAACTGGGAGCACACTGCAAGTGCACGTTCCAGTTTATATTTGTCTTGCTTTGCTTGGGTTTTGCATCCCCAAGTCTCTGAGTTCTTTCTGAGCTCTGAAGCCTTTGCTTGAATTTCTGATTTATCACCTTAGACCCCAGTTGCTGTGTTTGTAGTGTCTGCTGAGAAAACAGTTTTGCAGCGTACCAGCACATCAACAGCCCAAGGTTCAGCTTTCTCTCTTCTGAGAGCCATTGAGAAATCTTGGCCTGGTTTTTTTTGGCTTGATAAACACAACAGAGAGGATCAGTGGTAGGTGCTCCCCAAGAATTTGCTTGCCAGCCAGCAGCACATCTTGAGCAGCAGCTACTACAGCAAGTGTTACCTGTTTCCACAAGTGATTTGTTTTGTGAGTAGCTCACCCTGCTTGAACCCTGAGATTTCTTGTGCCTGCACACACTCCATATGGCTCTCCTCAGCACATCAGGAGATGTTAACAGGACCTGACGGCCTCAGCTCAGCTCAGCTCAGGTCTCTTTCCAGAGTGGAATGGTCTCTGTTCCCGAGACATCCACCAGGACTCTCTGCTGCCAGTAACAGCACTAAATACCTCCATGTTTCACGTTGTCTCTCTGGAGCTTTCTCTTCTGATTATGAAGCCTATTAAAATAAAAAGTTCATTATATCAAGATGAGTATTTGGCACCCATAGGCCATGTTATAATGAGGTGAGACTGCTTTTCCTTTCAAAAGTGATAACTGTGTTTCAGTACACAGAAGCACGTTGTGTGCTGACCCAGAGTTCAGAGCTCTGAGTCTGAGCCTCTGTTCTCTGGGAAAGGCCAGGAGCTGAGCTGCTGAAGGAAATAGTGCAGCTCTATTTCCCAGGTGAGACATTCTTCCTCAAAGAGGGGATTGGCCTAAGAAGTAGTAAAATAAAAATTGCTTAATTTTGATTTGCTTTTTTCAGATAGGCAGGTTTAAATACCAGTTTGCCGCAGAAGCAGCTGCACTCTACTCCCTGTATATTTGCATATAAATACAGAGCTCCAGCACCAGCCCCTCTTCACCCCAAGTTCTGCATGGGAGTGAAATGATGGTCTGCTGAGAGAGCACTGACAGTGTGTGATGGATTCCCGTGTCACACTTCATTTGGGTGTGCTCGTTTTCTCTGATGAATCCAGTTTCCTTTGAAGCTCCCTTGAAATACAATAATGCTATATATGCTGAAAAGCTAAGTAAGGAGTTCCTTTCTGAAACTCAGCATCTGGCATTGGGATTCTGTTCAGCTCAAGGTGAACTCTCCTGGGAGCTGCACATTGTTCCTGTGCCATCATTTGCTGCCAGGGGACAGCAGGACTTGCCAAGGCCAGCTCTGGGCACGGGGCACTAACCTTTGCCTGCTGTCAGTGGGGAGCAGTTCTGCTCCTCCAGAGCATTGCTGTTAACACCTGGCTTATTTCTTGCTTTAAGCCAGTCTGCAGGGGAGTCTGTTCTCTACTCTTAGCTTTGTGTCCAAACCTGGGCTGTGTGACTGCTCCTGCAAGGCTGCACCAACCTGTGACCTTTACGTGGCACTTTGCTATTCCAGTGGGCATCCCAGAGATTCTGCAAACCTGAAAGTCTCTGTTTTAGGTATAAACAGGAACATTTCATTTGTCTGAAGTAGAATTGGAGTTGGAGCCACTTAAATCATGAGCAAATTTGGCTTGGAAGATTAAATAAATGCGTAGTTTGCTAGTTTTGCCAACTGGAGCACATATTGACAAACAGTGAGCTCCTTTTTTTTTTTGTCACTAATTAACTACTCTGGTAATTGGAGAATAAGAATTAAGATGGTGTTCTCACAATGATTTGCTTTCCTTATTGTGCCTGCTGGGAATGAGCGATTGCAGTCAGTTACGAACAGAGTCCATTGCAATTCCTTCCCTGTCACAACAGATGCTGCTGGGAAGGTACTTCAGTGAGTTTCTACACAATTCTGGCTTCTCAGTTGCTAGCCTGATAGCATGAAAAATGCACCAGCATTAAGGAGAAACACAAAAAAAGTAAGAAAAAGATCAGTGAGTATCATCCTTATTAAATAACAGAAATATGGAGAAGCCTCAGGAACGCAGTAGGAGGTGATAATTTTTCCAGGGAGCAGTTTACACAGTCATTGTTGATTTGGGACTTAGCTTATGTATTCCTAGGAAACATTTAATATTTGTAAACAACAGGGAGATGAGGAATTAGGTGCTAACATGCAATATGGCAATGCTGAAGTGCCTCTTTTCTGTAAGGCACATTGAAGAAGGGACACTGGGTAAGTCTTTGTACTTCTTTGCACTTAAATAACTCCAAACTGCACATGTAGGAAAGACCTTTAAGTACAAAAAGTGAAATTCAGTGGGAGACTTTTTTCCAAGAGAGAGGAGTTTGGGGCAACCAAATGTATTCAGTGGTATTTAAAAAAGGAGAACTGGCCATCACTGGGAGACTGGGACTGTGCACAGAAGAGGCCAAAGATTTGCCCTCTGATCATGGCAGTCATCATTTCTTACTGAAAATACACAGGTTTTTAGCAAATTCTGCATTGCTGGGAAGAAAAAAGGATGAGACAAGTGCAAACAGCAGAGCTGTAGAGACTCTTCTGGTCCTTCAGTCAGGCAAGTCTGGCAAAAAAACCCAAATCTTGGTGTTTCTCCTGGTTGTGGAGCTGCACAGTGACACACCAGCAGCAACCCAGGAAAGCTGACATTGCAATTTCCAGGTTGCTCTATCTTGCTGTGTGCTCACACGTTGTGCTGTGCAGGTTGACAGGTGCTTACATGACAGCCTCACATGGTCTCTGCTGAAGTCTCCCTAAATGGGGTCCTCCCTCTCAAGCATTTAAATACTTTCAAAATTAAGGTGAAAAAAGCAGAAGTTTTAAGCTTGCAGTGAGTTAAACAAGACCAGCCATTCTGGGGTTTTATTTTCAAGCTTTGCTTATACAGACAGAAACATTGCATTTCTTAAGTGCCTTGTGCACCTCTCTCGTGAATTATTCACAGACCCTGCAGAATATGTCTTTGCCAAGCTGCCAGCTGCATAACTTGGACATTTTTGGTGCCACTTTGCAAAAACAATAAGTGAGATCTGGCAGGCTCTGACAAGTCGTGGGTGCTGGACCTGCTCACAGTTGCTCTTGCTCACCATCCTAACCCTTCATGTCCACCACAGACTGATGCATTTTAATTACCCTCATGATTTTAGTGGTGGCACAGTGCCACCCTTAATTTCAGATTGTGACATGCTTGTTGTGCATTGAAATTTAACCATGGGTAGTAATTAATTACTGGTGTTTTCCTGATTCCTGACTAAATGAAGCTATGCAGCCCATCTTCACAGGGCAGCTGAGCCATCAGCCTGCCAGCAACAAAATCATATTGGGATTTTTTGGCATGGTAATTGGGATTTTTCTTTGGATGCAAGAACCACCTTGACAGGGCATTGTGGGCACTTCACATCACTGCCTAGCCAAATTCCTATTTTGCATCCCTTAGACTCAACTAAAGAAACATGAGTGTCTCTGTTGAATTCTCATGTTCAGGAACTTGGGTTATGTTAATGCTATAGCTTCATTAATTACCCCATATCAATAAGAAAAGGCAGCTTTTAGCCTCCCAGCGTAAGAGAGGAGAAGAAATGGTAGTATCAAAGGAAAGCTTCAAAGACAGGCAGAGCTGTCTCTCGGGTAATTTCTGATCCCTGCATTCTCACCACTTCAAAGCTGGCTGTGTGTGTGTTTGGATGAAGGGGGGGTTGAATCTGATTTCTCTAATAAGTGTTGGCACCGGACCTGTTTGATATGGGATGCAGGGAACATCCTGGGTTGTTATCGCCTTTGAAATCGCGGCGCCGACCTTCAGCACGCGGCCTCTTGTTCCACTGCTGGCCTGGGTGGGGAGAGGGGCACTGGGGAGAGAAAGCCCCGGGTTAATTCACATGCAGAGGATGCCCTGAAATTGTGCTCTCAGCAGTTTTTTAGTTACAAATGTGTGTCTTGATTGAAAGTGAAAAGTTGAAGAATAATAGACCTATAACGATGCATTCTTTAATCTGCCTCTGCCTTAATCCTCAATTTCAGGGGGGAAAGGTGGGCACTCATTCAGGATGTATGCATGGAGCAGGGGCTAGTGGTTTTTTCTTTTTTTCTTTCTTCCTGTTTTAACATGGATAGCATCATGTCTGTAAGACAGGCATTCATTATTTTTTCAGCTTTCCCATCTCCATGCCAACTAATGAACATTCAGAACCTGTTGGACTCATCTTAAAGCAGCATCTAAAGTAGACTTTTTTGAGCCTAACTAGAGAGGATCACATACTTGGTTTGATCACTGGAGATTAGCAAACCATCTATACATTCCAATTACAGCAACTCTGATGTCAAAAAAAGCTATAAATTACATTAAAACAGGGTTGTTTTTTTTTTTTTTAAATACATTAATTTTTTATTTTCAAATGTAAGCTTTTCTAATCTGGAAGTGCAGTGCTGCCTTCCCAGCAGGCACAGGTGGGATAATACCATGTAAATTGGGTCCAAGTCTGGGCTGCAGCCTGAGTGTTGGTGTTCACACAGGTTCTTGATCTCACCCCCAGAGCCAAGAAATGTTAAAAGGTTTGCAGGGAGGTGCCTCAGGGTACTGGTGTCTCCATCCAGCCTGGAAAAGGCATTGAGACATCAGCTGCCTTTTGTCTCAGGGCACGGTGAGCGGTGCTGAGCCGTGAAACATCTGAGCCGTGCAACATCGATCCTGGAGTGGCTTTAGAAGTTTTAGCATCATCTTGTCCTGTCCACACTGAGCTCTGGGCACTCAGGAGTCACTGCTGAGCAGGATTTGGACATGGGCCACTTCACACTGCTGCTCCTGAAAGAATGAGAGCTTTTAGCATTCTGACCATTTTTAGCATGGTGAATTAATCCTTGGACTCAGCATCCTTCCCCCTCGCTTCCCTCACCTCCCTCTGATGTGTTTTACACACTTCATGTGACTTCCTTCATTTCAGACTCCTTGTGTGCCTTTGAAGAGTCTCATACCCTCAGTTAGAATGTCTGGGCACCTAAGGCAGAACTAAAATAATCAGTTGTACCAGAAAAAGAGAGAGCCCCCCTTGTGAGAACACGTGTGTCCCACCATGGTGTCAGGCACTGGAGGAGCTTCTCCTGCTTCATAAATTCACTCAGAAGTTCTTCTGTCTAGACAAAGATTCCTGAGATTAATGCTTTATCAAACACCTTTCCTGTGACAAGTTCTGTGCATACAGAATTGCTGAGTACACTGGGATCTGTTGAAAAAAAAATGTGATTTGCAAGTCCAGGATTGATGGAAGCTCCTCTTGTTTTTCCCTGCTGCTTTTCCTTGAGTCCAAGATGTTGCAGAGGGCTGGGCTAAGAGAGCATTCATGTGTCAGTAGGAATTGTTAAACACCAGAGCCACTGGGCTGTGCAGCAAGGACAGCCTTACCTTCCAGCTTGGGGGCCAATAAATCTTAAATTTCAATTGTGTTCTTTTGGTTTGCATGTAGCTGAACACATTTAAGTCATGGATGTGTGCACTAATCTACAACCTTAAATCTCTCTTAGTGTGATTTTTGTCTGCAAATGTAAATGCAGTTTCCTGAGGGATGTTTTATTTAGCCCCAGTAGACCCAAAGCTTTGGCTTAATTCAGCTAAATGCTCTTTGTGTCGTTTGTAACTGAATCACTTATTCAACACAAGACAAGCATAAACTTAATAAAAATGCCCTCATTTTAGAGACACACTCAAGCTGATGAATATTTGCATAGATCAGCCACAACCCCATACAAATGAAGATTTTGCTTTTTTAAAGAGAACTCATTAATTCAACAGGTCTTGTATGTATAATTTTTTTATTGAAACTGTGCTGAACTATTTCATTCTTCATTGCAATACAAAAGGAATCTTATGTTATTAATTCCCTTTCTTGGATTGCAACAGTTGAGGGCAGGGGGTCAAAAGAGTGAACTCAGAAATACATCTTTGTTAATCTATTTTCTCTCCAAAGCTGCTGCTTTATCTGTAGTAATATATAACTTTTTTTTTTTTTTTATTCCTACTGTAGCTTGACATATGGTCTAAATCCAACTATCAAGTTTTTCAGAAGGTAAGTCTCACATCATTTCTCTCTACCTAAGGCACATATATGGAATTGATTTTAAATATCTGGGCCCTTATGTTAAATAATTCAGAATTTATTCTTTGCCATCACAACTTGCAAATAGCAAACAATAATCTGTAATGGATGGAAAACTGTGAGTAGAAAAGAAGATCACTCCTGGTGTTGCTTAATTTGGATTTATTTCCCATCACAGTTCCAGTCCATGGTTTGGAATAGGAAATGGGAGATTATACTACACCAGTCTTAACATTTCATGAGGAATCTTTGAGCATTCTTTCTTCAGTTTAAATCTTTTGGAGGAGAAAGGACTGATCCAGGTTCATTTGGATTTTGCTGTGTTGTATTCATTGGGGTTGGTTGCCTCACATTCCTGAGGGCTTGAGTTTAACTAATCAGTGGAACCTCCCTTTCCAAAATGAGTTTGGAAATATTTCCATGATGTTATTTTTGCCTGCCCTTCTTCCCATGATGGTGTAAGCAAGAGGAGGGACTTACTGGAATGAATGTTATGTTATAAAGTAAGAGGAGACCAAAGAGAGAATGGCAGCAATAAAAATAAAACTGCTAAGAAGGTTAAAGTGTATTTTAGAAAGATCTATACCTTGCTATTTTCGAGGAAGGGAAGATTTCTCTTTGAAGGCCTCCTGTCAGAACACTGTAAGTTCAGATTGATCCAAGTTTAAATTCCAGTTTCCCTACCCTCAAGCCTCAGTTCAAGGAGCTGGAGTCTCCAGCTGCTGCATTGGCTCCTTTCATCCACATTTGTAGTTTGTGAAACGAATGGGGGTCAGGGACTCCAAAGGGCTTAAAAACAGGGGTCAAAACTGGGGCACCTTGGCTGTGTTTGTGCAGCTCCCTTCCAAGATTTCAGAGGCAGTCAGGAGGGGAGCTGTTTGACCTGGGATATTTCCCTGCTGGAGATCAAAGCACAGCTTTTGGGGGAGCTTGGTTGCTCTCCCTTCCCTGCCTGGCATTAAAGCGAATTTTTGCTGCACTTGATTCTTTACCCCGGAGATCAGTGGTTTAAATATTCTTTCTATTTTAACATCAAGTAGGGTAATAGAGCAGGAAGTAAAACTGCATCTGTTTATCAGTCTGCTTTAAAGTAATTTTTGCAGTGGAATAAATGTTCTGGATCATCTCAATTTTCCAATGAATGTGTTTGGTTGTGCACTCATTTGGGCATAAGGTTGTCCTCCTGGATGTTTTGGTTTAGAACAACTTGAAAAGATAAAAGTCATATTGCTGAAATTTGTGTTAAATGATAATCAGTTTTTGATGATATAATTGTCTATATCAAGATAACAGAATAGAGTAAATGTCCAGTTTGCTTAGATGTCCATGTTAAGGACTCAGAGTGCATAAATAAGTGGAATAAATTTCCCTTCATGTCCAGGTGAAGCTTTCAGAGCAGAAGCTGAAAGAGATCAATGAAAAAGCATAAAACACCCCTCTTCCTGCTGCCTCTGTGGCTGCAGCATGGATAAATGAGAATCTTTGTCCTCTTCCTAAGTTCCTGTTGTCCAGTTTGCTCTTGATAAATACAAAATTATTAATATTTACCAGAAAATATAAACCAACCCAGAAAGACTTCAGGGAAAGGGTGTCCTGTAACCAGCTGAACACTGTCTGTGGGGGGTTTTATAGTAGTTTTATAGATTTTGCTGCTGACTCTGTCACTGTGTTACCTTGGACACCTTCACCTCTCTTTGGCTGAGTTTCTCATCCCTTAGGCTGGGGTAATATTTGCTGACTTCACAGGAGCTCTCACTGAATTGGTTGCATAGAGCTCTCAGATTCTTGCCTGAGAAATGTGATAGAAATGCAAGGTGATGGCACTTTCTAATCAATAGGTGGTGTAGATTGAGCTGATAGTTGAAGAAGTTAAGGCTGGGACCCACGACAAGTTTTCAAACAGATGATAGAAAGTGCTGTGGTTCAGCATAGTAAATTCTCTGTGGTGCAGTGCTTGGTTTGATTTCCTCTTTATTCTCTAAAGCTGCACCTGTGTCTATTTGTAATACCCAGGAGTAGGGATTTAGCAGTAGCAAAATGAAGGAAATAGATAAAATAGTGTTACAGAAACTATTGCACTCTGTTACCAGGGTAGGATCTGTACTGCAGGGTTTTCTGAACAAATGTTTTCATGCCACTAAAAAATCATGAGTAAATGTGTCAGAGCACATCTGAATGTTCTTGAAATGTGTTTCTCATGGCAGTCACCAGTATGGCAGTGTGGAAGAAGGAAAAATAGGGATGAGTAACTGCTCCACCCCGTGGAGGAGGCTGGGCAGCCCTTTCAGTGCTGCCTTTAAATGTAAAATCCATCTCCCTCTGAAGGACAGGGCATTTCCTCTTTAAAACCCCGACCAAGTTCCCAAAGTCTGTCTTCAGTGATAATAGAACAACATCTGGAGCTCCCCAGATCCCTGCCTGGGGGAGCTGCAGGCCTGTCAAATTCTCACAGGGTTTTGCAGCATGACTTTGTAGGTTAAGGACCAGAGACCTCTGATCTTCAATCCAACCCTGTCAAACAAAGCTAAATTTGTCCTGACTTTTTGTTTGCAAACATTGGCTGTGTCAGCAAGGCTTTTCTCTCCCCTTCTTATTAGGCAGATAGCAGAGTGTGTGTGATTTGATGGGGGCCAGCTCCTGGAGGGCCCATTACTGTTCAAGTGTACAGTCATTTTCCCAGTTCCCTGGAGACTCCCTGAATCTGGTCCTGGGGTGAACAAACCTTACAGGCACTGAATGCACCAGCAGGGTTAGATCCAGAGAATGGAGCTGGGAAATAAGAGAGGGGAATGCTGAAAGGGCAGAAGCACAAGGAGCAAAGAAAAGGTTTTTCAGGCTTCCATGTTGATGTGATATTTAAACTCCACAGGAGCAGCAAATGTTTTCATCTTAAACCTCCTTCTTTTAACACCTTGTGCCTCTTGATCCACTAATGCAAGAAGAGGAGTAAAACAGGAAATAAAGAAAGATTTTGGGGCTTAAATCCTGGTATAGATGAAGGCTGCATAATTCCAGTCATTGTGCAGAGGGTTCAAAATTCTAATTGCAGAGTGGTGTAATGTTCATAACTTTGTATTCAAAAAAGAGGGAAGAACATAGAATTTTGGAGCTGCTGTGAATGGATCAAACTGGGAGATGGTATCAAGCAGCTGCTCAGTTCTGAGCAGCATAGCTGGTGTTGCTGGTTACTGTGATGAGGTTGGCTGTTTAAATCATATGCAAAGGCTTTAAACCCATATATTTCATTCTCATCTCACAGTCTCATCCTTATTTTCACCTAAACATTCTTACCAGTTTTAGCAATGCCACAAACTGGTTGTATTTTTTGCTTGGTCTCCTTCTCCCAAAGCACATTTTACCCAGACCTTTGGGAAGCTGTGAGCCATCCCAAAGTGATGGCATGTTCAGCACCACAAGGGCACATAAGTATTGTAATGTATGAAGATGTATTCTTGTCAATAATCTGAGAGTGAGATCACGTGCAGGATGAATGCATGCATGAGACAAAGCGTGGGCTGAGCTGCTGCTGCTCAAGGAGAGGAGCTGGGCTGTGCCAGGGTCACCTGCACAGCCAGGACCAGTCCCTGCCTCTCTTCAAACACCTCCCTGAGTGACATAAAACCTCTGTGACCCAGTCCAAATAAGAACAGCAAGCAAAATAATAACTAAACACTTTGTGAGCTCTGCAAACAGCTGATAAATGCTCTTTCAGAGAAGTGTGGTGGTGTTTTCCTGAACTGGGAGTGGGGAAGGGTGTGGAAAGATTTGTGTGAGTTCATCAGTGCCTGTCCCATCCATCATCCTTCCCAGCACCTCTCAGGCACCATGTTCTGTGCTCCACATTCCCTCCAGAGAGACTCAGATGTGTTCCTGGAGAGAAGATTGAGTAATGGGAATCCTTGGAAATGAACAAAGGCATTCATGCAGTTTTCCACACTACAAAAGATCCAAACACTAATAAAATAACTTCCTTTTTTTTTCCTTTCCCTTAGTGCTGTGATCAGCCTCCAGAGCTCATTGCTACAGGCTACTGTTAAGGCCATGAACTTACAAGGGTTTGGGAAAAAAAAGAATTAAAAACCTTTCAGGGGATTTAAATAATCCCTTTATATTAGATGGAGTTGTCAGTGCCGTGCTTGAGGGAATAAACCAATAAGTGACAAGGAAAGTTGTGGCTGTTAAAGGAAGTTCTGCACCTACTTTTGAGAAGGATATTTCCTGGCAGTGAGATAAAATACATGGAGAGAGGGAAAGCTTTTATGATTCAGTCATGTGATGGTTTTTATTAGGCCAGGTGTGGCTTCATTCACCTGGTCTGTGGTGGAGCAAAGCTGTGCCTTAGGTCTTTGCTTTTGTGCTGCTTATCCCAGTTACAGGAAGCAAATTGTGTGATTTAGGCTTTTACTGGATTTTCCAGCTTTGGGAATGGTGTGTGACTAACCAGTGTCATCAAAGCCCAGTAAAGCCATTTTTTGATGTGTCACCTTTGGAAAATTCAGTACTTTTCCAATGCATTACAACTCTTCTGTGAAAAATTGAGTCTCTTTGCCAAATTTGTTTTTTCCATGTCACTGAAGTCTCTTTTCCTCAGTCTCCAAGTGCTTAGTTAAACAATGGCTATTTTATTTAGCAGAATTTTGCTGCAGGAGATTGCCTTGTTTCTCTTTTTTTTTTTAGGCAAGAAACACAAGTGCTTTTCAATAGATGAATTGTGAAATATTGAGTTCTTCTGCAAGATCTCTTGAAAATCCATTTCAAGGTCCAGAGCAGAGCTATCCCAATCAATGTGTGCTCCTCTGAATATGCTTCCCTCTAAAAAGAAGTAGAGAAATTAGAAAGTGACTGATAACTTAGCTAGCAGTAGGTAGGGCACAACGATAAAGGTGGAGTTAATAAAATAAAATAAAACCCTGAAATTTACAGAATATCATCCTACACCCAGAATAAATTAGTTTCTGATTCCAGCTTGGCTGGAAGAAAAAGTGTGTCCCTGAAGTGAGCTGGCACATCCACAGTTTGTTTTGTTTTGCTTTGCTTCGGTGTGAAATTGTATTGCCATTAGGAAAGCTGGGTATTGATCTTTTGGGATTTTTTTTTTCTTTGCCCCCTCCTTTTTTTGTTTCCTCTTTCCTCTTCTTTTTTAATCTTGATCAGTTTGTGTTTTCTCACATTGTCTCTGTTATCTTGGGGGGGGGGTTAAATTCTCCCTCACTCCCATGCCCTGGACAGTTTATCCATGGCCCAGCTCTTTCCTGTTTGACATCACTGCTGGGTTGGGAGGGGGAGGGGGGTCATTCCTTTACTCTTCTTCCTCAAATTTGACACCTACTTTGATCTTTTTTAGCTATCAGCTCTTGCTTAGGGTAGAAATCATCTTCTTTTCAGTGCAGAAGGCATTATTAGTGTTCCAGCAATGCTGGGATGGCTTTTATCTCCCCAAGGAATCTCATTATCTTTACATTACAATAGCAACAGCATATGGGCAACTTTGCCAAAGTGGCCAGTCAATTTAAATTTGTTAATAGCAGTATTTTTTAAGCAACTTCCTTCGGTGCCAAGAGAAAACAACTTTGTTGTTCAGGAGGGAAAAATAAAAAACAAGAACAAAAACCAAACCACAGTTTGTTAGAAGTAGAAATGCAGCAGAAGGAGAACGGCTGCTCATAAATATCTTCAGAACTTCCTATTCTTTGACATGTCTGCTACTATCCTATAAAAGCACCATCTCAAAAAAAAATTCAGATAGCTGGTGGGGCTGGGGTTGGCTTCTGATCACTACATGAGATGTGTTTAAAAGAAATGGCTGCTTTGAGTTCTGCTGTGCTATTAATGCACAGTTCATCACTTTATTTCTCATCTTTATTTTTACATGGTAACACAGGAATGGCTAAAACAGGCCGAGGTCCGTTTCATGAATATTTTTGCAAACTCACCAGAATGTGCAAAGTCCTGAAAGTTTTCCCTTCCAAATGTCAGAATCACATGTGAGTCCCTGCTCATGCTGAAGGGAGCTGAGTGTGTGAGAACGATGGGGAGCAGATCCTGTGTCTAAAATAGCAGGAAAACTCAGAGCTGGGTTCAGCCAGGCTGATGTGATGGAGTGCTCAGTGCAGGAAGTTTGTATGGTGTGAATGAAGCCTGGCTGTACATGGATTTATTCAGGAATGGATCTCTGGCAAAACCACCTCCCTGAATAGCTTCAAGCACGAGCCTCTCTTTTCTCCAGTGAAACTTGGAGTGCTCCAACTCCCAGTGCTGAATTGCACTGAGCTGCAAATGGGGAACAACTGGAGTTAGCTGGGAATAGCAATGGGAATTTCAATTCCCACTTCCCTTACTCAAAGTTTGCTATAGTCTGTAGACTGGCCCTGAGAAGAGCTCCACTCCTCCATGTCAGAACTAGAAAATACAATTGAATCACTCTCTATAAAGTCATGTATTTTGTTGGAAGCTTTGACATTACTGATGAGGACCACTGAGATTCATGAGTTGAAATCTGTGAAAGAGCTCTTGTGGTTGTGTTGTTGTTTTGAGTTCTTTATTGTCCAACCTAAAGAGTTTTTCCAATAATTTCTTGCATTCAGCCTGGAATTTCTAAGAAACAGTAAGCTGTTGACAGGCTGAATACTGCTAGAAAATTGTACCATAACTGTCAGAAACTGCCCCTTCCAGAATAATTTTTAAAACAGTAGTTATTTAAAAAAAAATCTGTCAGCATTGGTTAGTTTTCCTTACTTTTCTTTAATTATTCTTGTTATTATAAATACACATTTTGTATGTATTGTATGTATCTGCAATTCCCAGATGTATGATCTTGTTATGGCTCTGTCTGGGAAATTAAAATGCTTTTTATCAGAAATCTTTTAGTAAAGCAAGTATTTATAAACCATAATCATATTAATTGATTCCTGATGTCAGAGGAAATGAAACTGAGTACTCCTTGTACTCCCTGGTTTGCCACCTCCCCATGGAATTCATCGTTTTCCTGCAGGTTGACACTTCTTTGTCTGAAATGGGGAGTGAATAAAGGTATTTTCTTTCTCCTTGCAGGTGACAGATCATGCAACCACTGCCCTGCTGCACTACCAGCTGCCCCAGATGCCAGATGTGGTGGTCAGGTCTTTCATGGTAAGTGTGTTGGAAAACACATTTTTCCAGCCAGATTTGAGTGTGTTTGCAGTGACTGACATCAGGCAATTCTGCTGCAGTTTTAATTTCCCCAGTTCAAACAAGCTGGAGACTGTGATTCTTTGTGTCTCCTACCTGGACAGGGATGAAGAGCTCATTCCCATTTCCCTGGGGTAATTGGTGTTGGAAAACTGAGCTGGGAGCAGCTCTTCTGTCTCAGGTCTCACATTGGCCTGATGATTCTGCAAAGGTCTGGGTCATCTGTCATGGCAGGAGGAAAAACTCCCCCAACCAAACTCTGTCCTGTGGCCCAGCCCTTTGACTGTTCCCAGTGTGCAGGTTCTGCATGTACAAAACCTGCTCCACTGGAAGTCCCCTGGTAAGAGGAAATTGGAATTCCCAGTCTGTATTGCAGCTGAGGCAGCTTGCCCAGTATGGGAAGGGATGGGCATTATTTACAGAAGGTTCCATTTTGCTGCATCCAAACTCTGTTCCTCTGGAATTGTGTGTACTCACCCAGGTCAGCAGCAGGTGCTTGGAGAAGCAAGGAAATACTGGAGTATTCAGATCTTTTCTTACTGAGTAAAATTAATCCAATACTATTTATTTTGATATACAGATTAAAGTTTATCCCCTTTAATTCTGTTTGTATTTAGAATGGTATTTGGGAAATAAACTTGCATAAGAAGCAGCCCTGTTAATCAAAGGGTGAGAACAAGGAATTAAGATTCAGAATTCCTTCTAGCAAGATGAATTTTGGCAGTAGAGGCTTTTGCTGTTCTCTCTGCTACAGTCTCCCAATGGAGGATTTGGGGAGAGATTTTTTTTTTACAATTCAGGCTTTTTCCTCTATTTCCTTCCCTTATGTTACCCATTCACCTGGACCAATGCAGCTGAGACTTTGGGAAACAAAAATCTCATTTTGCCATTCACTATCTTTAGGAGTGTTTAGCACTAGTTTTTCTATGTCCTTAATTTCCAATGTGTAACTTCAGAACAGAACAGCCAGGCTCTCCTCTGCTGTGCTGGATTGGTTATTTAACAAAAAGGCCACTAAGATGAGAGATTTGCAAAGTGCATCTTAAAATAATAGTTTTGAAAGGTGAAAGCAACCATTACTGGTCAGATCCATGTTCAACATGGTCCTGAAAATGAATGTTTAATAGAACAAGTGGTTTGTGTGAGCCAAGGCCCTGCTGTATTGATCAGAGAAAACACCAAAACTTGCAACAAAGCAAAACCAGCACAAGTGTCAATATGTTGGCCTTTCACCTGTCACTTGTGCAATCCACATGACAGGATTTTCTGAAGCCCTAATTTTCTGATGGGAATGGGAAGAACCCATTCCTTTCTTTCCTGTCAACACACATCTCAAGTGCACAATTTAACTTCATTTACCTATTTTTGTATTATGGCTCCGAAAATTCGATTTCTCGATAGTGCAAGCAAAGCCCATCCAAGCTGAAGTAAATAACAGCAATTTACTTGTAGAGTTGTGTTGCCCTTGTCCCCATATTTACTGCTCAACCCAGACAAGATCTAGTTCTTCTGGAGCAGAGTTATTGACGGCCCAAGGTTTGGTTGCTATAGAGAAGAAAGACTCTGATGAAGATGGAAGGATTTGTTTCAATAAACTCAGCTGACCTCTTCTTCAGAGAACAATTTTCTCTTATCGATGTAATTCAACAGGACTTTAAATGACAAGATTCATGTGCATCCTTCACAGTATAAATCTGCTGGTCTAGGGCTTTTTCAGCTGTGTATCTCCTTGAGTGGGGAATTGGGTTATGCAATGCTCATTGCTGCATGTGACAATGGCAACAACCCATGCTGGGAGCTCTGTGAAGGAACATCTGAACTTACCCTGTGTTGTTCTGGCCTTTTATTTATATATATGTGTGTAGTCATCAGTGTAATCAGGTTTAAAATGGCTCAGTATTTTTATGACCAGTGAGTATTGATCCTAAAATCACATTAGAGAGGAAGTTCATTAGCTGGATGTGGGAGTCCTTCTGTCTTCAGCTCTGGAGAGCCCAGCCTGCAGTGGGAGTGCAGCAGGGGGTGATAGATGGTCATGGCAAGAGGCAAACCAATACCCAGCTGGAGAAGGCACCATCAGGAACAATTATATCCCAGTAAAGATATGCAGCACTCACCTCCCCTCACCATTCTGGAGCTGCAAATGCCTCCTGCTCACAGGGCAGGAATTTTTATTAACAAATTTGCTTAAGTGACTAAAAAAGCAAGAGATGATTAATAAAGTGGGAATTCAGCTCTACAGTGACCTTGTAATCTTCAGTGTGCTTGTGTTTATACAATCACCCTGCCCCTCACTGGGGCCTGTCCAAAGCCCATCCTCTGTCCTTGCTGCTCCTGTTTGACCAGAATAATGACCAAGGGGAGCACCCATATCCAGGTTTCTTTAATTTCTCTCACTTTTCCTCTTAGACCTGGTTGAGGAGTTACATAAAGCTGTTCCAGGCTCCGTGCCAGCGCTGCGGGAAGTTCCTGCAGGATGGGCTGCCACCCACGTGGAGGGACTTCCGAACCCTCGAGGCTTTCCACGACACCTGCAGGCAGTAGGAGCCAGCCCCTGCCACCAGCAGCAGCCAGGACAGCCCTGGTGGCTCCACTGCTGAACCTCCCTGTCCTGAGCAGTGGGGTTGCACTGAAACATTTGACTCTGGAGCAGTCATCTGCGAGGCACGTGTGAGACTGATACAACTGTGTGTGATCTGAAATGATCCTGCCTGGGAAGATCTGGCAGTAATTATCATTATTCTAAACTTTCATGAAAATATCCATTGTACAGTTTACTTTTTGTGACAGAATTTGCAATGCTGAGGACTTTTATAAGCTTGAAATAAATTTTGTATTCTCAAAATTTGTGCTGTTTGTTTTGTTATTTGTTTTGTTACACAAAACCTTTGGGTTTGGTGTGGATTTTTTTGCTCTTTCCTTTAGGAAAACTGGAAACATTTAAACATGCTGAAATGTTGGGGGGAGAATTGTTGCAAGGCTGCTTATCTGAGTGCTGGGGTTTTTTTGTGGAAGAGGAGATTTATGGCATTGATTAAACAAAATTTCAAAGGCATGTGGCAGCTTGGAAGATGCAGAGTAACTTTCTAAGGAGGGGGGGAAACAGATGTTTCCCTTTACTAAAATTGTAATGAGAAATGTTAACAAAATCTGCATGTATTAAGTGGTTAGGAAACGTGTGATGAGCAGTGACAGCCGTGTTCTACAACTGAAATAATTCAGCCCTAAAGCAGAGTTTCTGCAGCACAGATACCCAGAGTGTTTCCTAAATGATTTAAAATGTACATGGAGAAGAGCAGGATCCCTCCCAGCAATCCCTGAGCTTGGAAGGGATGGGAGAGTTCTATCCTGTGAGCCTTGGCTGTTTTTCCTTTCCCCAGACACAGGGAAAGGTCCCTGGTCCTGTCCCAGCCTGGGGGTGTAGTGGGTGAAGTGTCCCCTCTGGTATTTTCCTGACTCCACATCTCCTGTGTCACCCCTCACAGCCAGTTTGATCCATTCCACTCTCATTCCCACCTTTTGCTTCTCCAAACCACGAACAGCTGATCTGGGAGCTGGGAAGGGGAGTTCTGGAGGACCCTTGTCACTCCATTAATTGTCAAATAAATTGACAGTGCTGCAGAGTAATTTTTGAGTTTCCTTCTGCCTTTGGACAAGCTTCTGTTGCAGGACTAGCTCCTATGAATGAAAGAGAAATGGAAAGAAAATCCATGTTTATGTCTGTGGAGGCACAACATTGTGAAGGATAAGAGTGTGTGTGTTTGAGGATGTTAATAATGAGATCTATTTTTTTTCCATATTATTATTAATAATAATAACATTCCCAGTCACCAAACAGAAGAATTACCATAGCAGTGGGATAATGGCCATTTCAAACTCAGCTGCAGCTGAATTACCTAATGAAAACTTTTTGTGCTGTTATTTGACCCAAGCAGCCTTCTCAGTCCAAAGATCAGCCAAGACAGAACAACTTCTGCATCTTGGATGAGCCTGAGCCTTGAAAATAATGGGCCCCACTCTCCATCCCATTCCTGTGCTAATTAGAAGGCCTGGCTTTCTGATAGCATAAGCACTTTTTTTTTTTTTTTTTTTTTTTTTTTTAACTATAAAGGTCATAATGTGATATCCAACCTGCTTTAGGCACTGCTGGCTGTTCCCTTCTGTTTATGCTTAAATAATGGTGTAGAAAGCAAATCCTGAGGTTCACAAAAGTTCCGTGTGTGGAGTCGTGTCTTGGCATTTGAAGATAATTAGTTGCAGAAAACAGCCTCATCCAAGTCTGTTAATTGAGCCTGAAATTTTAAACCTGTAACTGGGGAGTCTGATGGAGAGTCACACAATTCACCAGAGTACAGAAATGATGTGTTTTACTGAAGTGCAACACAAACCCCTTTGTCACATCCCTTCCCCCTGAACTGCAGCAGAGGGATCGGGATCTTCTCCCCCTGCCAGGACCTGGAGCAGCAGGGAGTTCTGTCCCTGCAAGCCTTGATGGGCAGGTTGGAATGTTTTCATTAAAGGGAGTGAAACTCAACTCAGGAGTTCCAGCAGTTTGGATTCATCCTGTGCCTGTCCCTGCTCCTTGTCCTGGCAGTCCCTGTGCCTGGTGGCAGTGCCTGCCTATCCCTGGGATGAGGAATTCCAAGGAAAGCAGAGGCTGCTCTGAGTGGGAGGGCTGGAAACTGGGAGGTCACTTCTCAGTACAGAGCCATGCTCACAGTTACAGAATTTCTGTGTTTTTTCTCAGCTTTGGATGCTGGGAACTATAGTTATTTTTGTCATGCTTAAAAACAGTGGGTTTCCAAAAGCAGTTTAATTGAAGAATGAGTGGCTTTGCTCTTTACCACTGGAGTTTGTTGTAGTTGAAGCAGTCCCAGCCTCGAAGGCAAACACCAAGGATGAGATCCATAAGGAGTGGTTGGCTCTCACCTCTTGCAGAGCATCTTCCAGGCTTGCATTTCTCCTGATCCTCATTTCTGCAAGGCCAGCACTGCTGCAGAATCAGGAGTGGCCAAATTGAACAGAGAAAGGAAAGGAAAGTGATGCACATGCAGAAACAAAAGCTTCTGTGGCTCTGACAGAGCTGAATCATCCATCCCAGCATGGTTGTCCCTGTGCAGGGTCCATCCAGCTGCAGGACAGCTGAGCCCCTGGCACTGTCACTGCTGTCACCCACCTGAGCCCAACCTGCTCCTCTGGCAACAAATCCCCTTTTTTTTTCCCCTCCTGCTGTGCTGGCAAGTGCTAAAGGTTACAAAATCCATCTTTTTGCTAAGAAAGCAACTTAATTAATGGCCAAGTTTCTCTGGTGAAGGGAACCTGCAGCAGATTTGCAGCCGCTCCCTTTTCCCTCCCTGCACCCCTCCCAAACCTCTTTAATTTCTCTGCCAATATTGGACAAATGTAACAGGCTGACTTTTTAATTTTCTGCTCCCAGGTCTCCCTTGTCCCCTCATGCATTTTTCATCACAGCTCATGGCTCCCTCCCTGCCTGCCCTGTGAACAATATTGATCGACTGATTAAGCCATCAAGCCATGGCAAACAACTTTAATTTTCTAACCAAAGCCTTTTAGTTCTCTTTCCTTTCTTGTATATTTGTTGCCTTTTCCCAAAGTTTTTAACGTCTGCTCAGAAACAAATACATTCTTTTAATTAGGCCCTGGGTTAATTGGTGCTGTGCACCAGCCAGAGGAATCCACAGGGAAGTATTTACCCAGGAATGCAGTAGGAGAGTGAGTGCTGTTCCTGTGGTCCCATTTCAAAGCTAAAACTTTTGGTTGAGGGATTTAGGCTTGAAGAACGCGTGGGGAAGGTTTCCCTTTTCTCTTTGGCATCTCCCAACAGCTTTAAATTTTACAGAGTGGAATTCCCATCACAGCAGCCCTGGCCACACCAACAGCTCTGGGGCTGTGCCACGGCTCCTGCAGGTCCCTCAACCCAAACAGACACCCTTGGCTGAGCCCCCTGAAGGCTCCCAGCTCTCACCCTCCCCACTGCTGCTGGGATGCTGCAGATGGGGGAGCTGGGTTGCCTTGCAGAGCACTTTTAAGCCCTGCTGATGATGAATCCCAGGGCTGGCAGGGGGGCAAAAGCATCTTTCTTGCAAACTCAGAACCTGATTTCAGTGAGGCTTGTCAGAATCGCTCCGTGGGTTTGCAAATTGCTTTTCAAGGTGGAAATGCAACTTAAATATGAGGATATTTGTCTCTCACTGGCAGCCTCTGGGCTCTGTGTTGTGCTGTTGTGAACTTGTTAAAATTTGTGAGGTTTTCTTTCTTCTTCCCTTTTAAAAGCAAATGATCAAAACAAGAGACACCTTCAGACATGCTGTGACCCTCTGGAAGGGCAGGGTGTGTCCCTGCAGCAACCAGGATTTTTTATCAGCTGACATTTTATCCTCTGTAAAGTTCAACAGCAGCACTAATACCTGATTACTGGCCTTGTATCATAAAAATGAAAGGGGGATTTTAAAAAATGAAGTACAGCATAGGAATGTAAATGAGCTTTTATTGCCTTTTGAGTTGGAAGAACCCAGGAACAGCTGAGCATTTCTCATTTTATTTACTTTTTTATGTTAATAAGGAGGCTAATTTAAAATGGGAGTCCTTGTAGTTGGTAATAGACAGGGTTGTGCTGATCAAAAAGTTGCTCTGAAAACCAGAGGGCCAGGATCAAGGACAGAGAAGTTTTGTTATTCAGGTGCTGAGACTGAACATTTTGGGTTTAAAGGTGCCCCACTCTCTGGTCTTCAACATCTCCAACAGTTCTGCAAATCAGCTCAGGAGCATTGCCAGAAAACAACAAATCTGTGAAAAATATTAATGGTGAGATCATTTGGAATTCATGAGAACAAATATTTGCCTGGAGAACGTGATTCCAAGCGTGGTGCTCGGGACGGAAATGCAGGCTGGGATTTATGAACCCAATTGCAATTAACCCGTGCTACAATTAACACCTCAGCTGCTGAGTCTCACAACAAGCTGCTCATTGGGCTCTGCAGGTGAAGAATGACGAGCAGGAAATTTCGGTGTGGCCTTGGGATAAAAATAAAGCTGAGGGAGGGGAGCAGCCTGTGCCTGTGCAGCTCTGCCTGCCCTTGTCTCTCACCATCTGCACTTCCTCCCTCATTTTGGGTTTATTAAGGTATTTTTAGCCCTTTTTCTTTCTTTGCAGCCTCGCTACTGTTGACAATCCCTTTTTAAAATGCTGAAAAGAAAGCAGGAGTGCTTTTTAAAGTGTCCCCAGCCGGGGCTGACAATGGCTCTGGGTTCCCCTCGGTTCGGAGCAGCCGCAGGCAGAGCTGACCTGTGCCCACTGCTCATTTTCTGCTGGATAAAAAACTCTGCCAGCCTGGAGCTGGTGAGGCTGGAACCTGCTGGGGGACCTGAGGGGAAGGGAAATGTCAGGTGAGGATGGGAGCTCTGGCTGGGAGGGAATAAAGGCGGTGCAGAGGGGGACAGAGAATCCCCAGGGCAGGGAGAGCCAGAGCCAGGTGATGTCCTGTGATGCTGAATTGGAGCAAAAATTGCTAAACCACCACCTTAACAGGAGGCTTAATTAGATTTTGTTTTCTTTCTTGGAGGTTTTACCCAGCTCTCCTATAAATCCTGCTCTGGTGATGAATTCCTCCTGAGCCAGGAGGTGACTCTGATGAAACGCTCACACACTTCTGAAACCCTTCTTCCTGAGCTCCCCCAAACTCAGTTTTCTGACAGAAATGTGCTCCCAGCTAAGGGGAAGGAGAGAAACCATGCTGGTCCTTCACATCAAGGTCTGCTCTGCTCAGGCCCCTGAGCTTTTGGGTGTTTTTTCTCCCCTGGATCTGTGGATGTGCTCCTGGCTCAGCTCAGGTGCCACCTGGGTCTGAGGCTGGGGAAGGTTATAGCCAAATTAGATTCATTGCATTAAGTACTTTTCTCCTGCAGAAAAACACGAAGAAATTAATCCCAGAGTAGTCAACAAAACATGCAAAGCTGCCAAGCTCTCCTGGTTTGCTTTTTGTTTTCACTGAGCCCCTTGCTGTAATTACAAACATCCGTGAAATTAAAGCTGCAAATTGCTGAGGTAGGAGAGTGGAAAGGCCAGGCTGGGAAACATTTAAATTGCTGTGACAGGACATTCTTCCATCCTTAAAGCAGCAGTGAGGGATCAGCAAGGAAGTCCTGCCAAACTCACCTGACATCTGTGTTAATTGTGCTGGGAAAATACAGGTGAGTGCTCCAATACCAGCACACCTGGCCCCTGGGGAGTTTGCAGGTGTGCAGGGGCTGCTGCCCTCTGCAAGGCAGAAATTCCCAAATTTGTCCAAGAAGCTTTAAAACCATTCATTTCCTCACAAATTTTGCTCAAATCTTTGGGTATAGTCCCACATTTGACACCTCAGTTTCCTGTTAAATCAGTTAAACTGGTTTATTTGCTTCTGTTAAAAATCCTTTCAGTTGTTTTACTGCTAATGGACTGTTACAAAACTCAGCAGAAAGGCTGGTATTTAGTTTTCTTCTGTGAATATTTTTAAGGATTTTCTTGGGGGAGAAAGGGTGGTTCACCACTGCTTAAAAAGCAGTCAGACATGGGCAGGCTCTGAACCAGAAAAGAGCTGAGTTATCTCTTTTTTAATACAAGCCACCTTATAGCACGAGGTGGAGAAATCAATACACCCTCACCCTGGTTATCAGAAGCACTGAAAATATTCAACATTAAATAGTGGTGATATAAACAAAACCTAACACCTTCACCCCCTGAGACTAAAAGTGGATTTACTTTATTTTTCCCAAGTCTGGTGCCACCAGGGCTCTGCACAAGCAGGGTGTGAGAATTGCTGCTTACAGAAAGCAAAGCTTTTGAAGAGCATTCAGAAGGCAAAGTAATTAAATTTTCAAAAAATGAAACAAAACAGAAATTTAAAACCCACCTTGAAGTCACTGGTTTTTAAGCTGCACTTCAAATTGGTGCTGCCAAGCAGAACTTTTTTCCTGTGAGGCTCCTAGCATGGAATAAATGTGGTTTTGGCCTGCTTGGATGCCATTTGGGTTCTGTTGTTTTATCACCTTTAGATAAAACTGGTCCTTTTAAGGCTCCTATTTCAAAGAAATAACTTTGGGATACCTGGCATTTTGTCCTCTTCCCCTGTTATTTCAAGGAAGCTGTAAAAAAAAAGTTTCTTGGCATTTCTTTATTGCACTCAAATGCCATTGGGGCTGAAGAGTCTCCTGGCTTGATGGATCCTTCAGCCTGAGTTCTGAGGTGCTTTTGGCACCCTGCTCCTCTCTGCCCTCCAGGTCTGTACTCAGATTTCAGCAGCTTTCCCCTGTGCTCAGTGTCTCCTGAAATCAGGAGAACAATCTCCTGAATTTCACCACAACAAGCAGTGCTGAGTTTTTTACTGATCATGGAAAACTGCATTTCTTTAAAATGTAAATTTTGGAGACGAGTTATGTTTCCATCTTCCATCCCTCAGGTATCACAGGCTTTAGAGCCCCTGTTTAATCATGGATTGGTTGATGCCAAAGGGAGTTTTCCACTGAGATTTTGGACAGGTCCCAGGGTGCAGCAATGCAATGGGGGGTGCAGCAGCTGTTAAACCTCGTGGGGTGATGCTGTAGAACAAGAGGAGATGCTTTGTCAGCCTGAATAAAACACAGGCTGCTCATGGGCTGGGTCTGACCCCTGGAGCAGCAGGAGGTCAGAGATGGGTCTGGGCAAAGAGCCTGGATTCCAGTTTTGATTTAATGACCCCTACAAGAGTGTCTCTGCAGTCTCTGAGTGAGCTTGGGGTGTTCTGGGGACAGAGGGGACCTGGGGGGTGGCACAGGGACAGGGCTGTGCTCTGGGGGTGTCCCTGGGATTGGGGTGCTGGGTGAGAAGGGAGGTGCTGCTTGATGCTCATCTCAGTCTTTGTGGGAAGGGAAATAAAGTTTGATGTTTCTGAGGGGAGAGAGAGAAGGGATCCAGACTGATGCCTTAAGTTTTAGCTTTTATATTTTTCAGCTCAGTACTGCTTCAGTGTGTAACTCTCAAACTCCAGATCCCATCAGCTGCTACTCTCCCATTTCATTCTGACAAAACAATTTCTCTCTGGGCCTGAAACCCAAGGATATTTTACTGTCTCAGGCCCCAAAAAATGTAAACAGTGAACTAGGGGGACAAACTGGGGGAGTGGGACTCCATTACCTGCAGCTGTAATTGGACAATTAACATCTGATATGCAAATAGACCAAATTTATACCTTGGGTGTATCTGTGAGCCTCCTGCACTGCCCAAGGTGTAACCTCTGAAGGCTTTTCAATAAATACCCACCTTTATCTTTTAACTCTGAGTAGCCTTTGTTCCAGGCAGCCTCTCCAGGCATCCAGACCTGGAGAAGAGGGATGGGGGTGATCCATGGGGAGGCCCCCCAGTCTTTGCACTGTCCCATGGACAGGGGGTGCCAGGTCCCCTGGAACAGCACTGGCCTTTCCTCTTCTCCAGCCACTGCTTGTAGGAAGCTGTTTCTCCCACCAGGATCTTGTTAGAGCCCCTGAAATGCCCCCACACTGTCACACAGCTCATTGTGTGGGGGGCCCGTGCTTGGGTTTGCCTGTAGAAATATCCACAGGTGTGGTGCAGTGTGGACATAAATCACATCACTTTTTGTGAGTTGATCAATCTGTGCTGCAGATCCCCCACTCCCCCCAGCCATAATGACCCAGCACAAGATGAATAGCAGCCTGTTGGAGAACATTAGGATGACATTATCTGCAAAGAGAGCAAGCAACACCTGAAATTTAGGATTTAGCAGTGGGATTGACAGTCCCAGTTTCTGTGGGAGAAGGTGTGACTGCTTGTTCCCATCAAAAAGCCCCCGATGCACAGGTTGGCAGCAAAGTGTGGGCAAAGTTTTGCTCAGGGTGGCTCAGCCTCAGGGCCAGGATGGGGTTGAAGGAGCCAAACAGTGGCACAGCTCCACAAAATGCTGGAGATTATCCAGAGCATCACCCAAGGGTTTCTGAGCACACATGAGACTAACAGGTGCCTTCTCACACACAGCCCTGCATGAAGAACTGATGGATTTTCTTTTAAATACCTAAAATCCAAGGGGTGAGGCCCCAAGAGAGGCTTCAAAGCCACCACCCTGCTGTCACACACGTTCCAGAAGCTCAGTGCAAGGAGCAGATGGAATTGTCACAACCTGCTCCCTCCCCATCCCAGCTCTGCTCCAGGACCTGTGCACAAAGGTAACTCCTCCACGTCCTCTACTCGTCCTGCTCTGAACTATTCAGCTGCAGCTTTTTCTTCTGAGCTCACTGCTAAAAATACTTTAAAGGTAAACCCTGGGGTGGCTCCTTCCACTGATTCATTCTGCTCCTGCCTCCTCCTTCCCCAGCAATTTCCCCACAGCCGAGCTGGCCCTTTTATCCCAGTGGAAATGTGCTCTTGATCTCCCACCTGACAAAGGGAGGGGAATCACGGCCCCTTTCACCCTCCCCTTGCACACACTGATCTCCGTGTCCGCTCTGCCTCTGATGACCAGAGGGTTTTAATCCAAAAGGATTGGAAATCTTTGCCTTATCAAAAGATCCCCCTGCTTGGTGAGGGCCTCAGATGGGGGCTGCAGCTGCAGAGAGCAGGTGGAAAAATAGGGAAGCCAAAAGGGATTCCAGCTCAGGACCAGCCCCAGGTGTTGGTGGGGATGGGACAGCAAACCCAAGCATGGTGTGGCACAAACCCTGGTGGGGATGGCACCAGCCTGAGCTCCAGGTGGAACCCAAACTCTGTCTTTGTGTAATTCCCCCCCTCCCTTCCAATTCTTCATTAACTCGGTTGTTTTTAAGCGTGAACACCAGGGCTGTAAATCTGAGGCCATTTCGCAGGCTAGGTGAACTGTGAAAAGCAGATTTGCACAATTTGCAGATTGCTTGTTGAGGTGAGAGCTAATGCTGCTGACTCACGAGCTGAGCTGATGCTCTTGGCAATCCTTCCCCACTCTCCAGCTATTTCCATGCAGCCCTTCACCCCTCTGGGTTTTGGCAGCATCCAAAGTTTACTCCAAGAACAGAAGTTTCCTGAATCCAGCAGAACCACCTGTTTTTCCCTGAATGATGCAAATGCACTGCAGTCTCTTCCAGACCCTGGCCCCAAACATGCTTTTAAGCAGTCTCAGCTCAGACCAGCAATTAGTATTCAGGCAGGAGAGCCTTGGGAGCGGCAGGAATGCCTCGTCTCCATCTTTATTCATAACCCAAAGGCGTGTTTGCTCTCCAGGCTGGGGCTGCTGCAGTGCTGGAGCAGCCAGCTCCTCCTGAACCCCACAGGACCTCTCAGGTGCTCCAAGGCTCTGTTGGTTTTTAGCATTTCTGGGTCATTTCTGAGCTCAGAAACCCCCTCCTGGCTCAGGGCTGGGGGAGCTCACAGGGGGAAATGCTGGGGTTGAGGGGCAGCAGCAGCTCCTGCCGTGTCTGCTTGGTTTTCTCTGCCCATCACTCCCTCCTCCTGTTGCTCCTCACCTCCTCTGGATGCTGCCATAGAGCTGCTCCAGGGACGAGCTGTGTTTCCAGTGATCACTTGGAATTCTGCAGCAGGGCAGGGAGAAATGTTCTCCTGCCCTGAGCATCACTCCCACTGACCCTGAAGCTCCAAGACTGGGGGAAAACACTTCTTTTCCAGGGCTTTTAGATTGGTGTTTGTGCAGAAATTGGGATTTCTTTAATCTTGGCTTCTCGCTGTGTTTTGCATCCTCCTCCCAGTGGATAACGAGCTCTGGAAGTTCAGCAGCATCTCCCAGCTCCTGCTGTGTCCCTGGGCTGGGATTTTCTGGGAGGAAAGTGTGAGGAGATGTGATGCCTTTGAGGAGCAAGTTTGGATCTGTCTGGCTGGGCCAGCACAGTGTCCTGAGCTGCCACAGAACAGCTCCATGTGACAAACAGCTCACAAGCTCCTCCTCACACTGCCCCGGGAGAGGCAGTGACAGATTAATCTGAACAAAGATTGATCAATAATTTATGCTGGTGTTTTCACTCACCTGGGGCTTGGACAGACTTTGATATGATTTGATGGGGTCGGACCCACCCCGCTTTAATTAAACATGATGCTGAAAATTAAAAGGAAAACCTATTGGCTACTGGAACTGAAATCAATCTGTGATCAGTAACAAGAGACTGATTAAAGGGGTGATGCCCAGGAAGGAGCGGGCAGGTTCAGCAGACGCTTCCTGAAGGCGAGATTAGCGGGACGTATTGAATGTAAATACAGCTATTGGCATTTTGTCACGGCGTGGCCTTTAGCAGCCGAGCTGTTTGTGTGCTTGATGAATGGCTTTGCAGCAGGGAAGGTGCAGCGGGAATTCGGGAGCGCTGGAGGCTCCCCGGAGCATCCCGGGGGTGGGATGGGGATGAGGGGAGCAGCAGAGCTGAGCCTGAGCCCCCTGCAGGGGGGTTCGGGCAGGGATTGCCCATCTGTGCCATCGGTGCGGGAGTGATGGCAGGGCAGGATCGGGGCTGGGTGTCCCGGGTGTGCTCCTGCCTTTCCCTGAACCCTGGGGCACAGCTGGAGCACAGCCCGTGCGGGCTGGCAGCTCTCATTAACCATTAATTAATTAATTAATGAATGAGCCAGCGCTGCGCAGGCACTAATGAACAGCGTGCCATTCACGCAGGGAACGGAGATGCTCCGGGAGCAGCGGTGATACAGGAACGAGCTCGGAGCCAGAGCTGACAGCACAAAACTCGCGGTGTGGAGGAAAATCTCTCCGTGCTTTCACTGGGGGATGCTCAGCCTGGAATGGGGCAGCGTTTCAGGGACCCCAAGGGGCCCTGGGCCACCCCTCCTGCGGGAGCTGCTCTCGGTGAGGCGATGGGGGAGCGCCCCGGGCACGGCTCAGAGCCTGGAGCATCCCCGGGGCATCGCCCCCTCTCCTTACAGGGCTGGGCATTCACCTGAAAATCAGAGAGGAAAGAAGCTGAAACGTTTCCTCTGTCACCAGCCCACCCACCAGGCAGGGTGGACAAACAAGAGCTTTTCCAGCCCCGTGTGTCCCTGTCCTCTGCTCTCCTCTGCATGTGCAGCTCCAGAGAAACCCTGGAGAGATGGGACAGTGGGGATGGGATAGTGGGATAATGGGATAATGGGATAATGGGATGGGATACAGGGATGGGATGGGATGGGATGGGATGGGATGGGATGGGATGGGATGGGATGGGATGGGATGGGATGGGATGGGATGGGATGGGATGGGATGGGATACAGGGATGGGATGATGGGATGGGATACAGGGATGGGATGGGATGAGGATGAGGATGAGGATGGGGATTGGAATGAGGATGGGGAATTGGGTGGGGATGAGGATGGGGATGGGAACAGAGACCCGGATGATTCCTTCCCTCAGCTGCTGCAATTGCTCTTTTTAAACTTCCCTGCCAATTTACAGGAGGAAAGAGACTGTGGGAGAGAGGTCCAGGATTTTAAGAGTTTTAGAGGATGAGGTCAAGAGATGGAGTCCCCTAGGGAAGGCAGAGCTGGGGATAAAGCACCCTTGAGTTGTGCTGTGAGAAATGTTTGGATCTGGGGCTGAAGGGGAGAAAACTCCCTAAGAACAAGGTGCCTTGGAAAAAGCCTTTTGCATCAATTGTTGCAGGATGGTGGAAGGAGCTCAGAACTGGGGGTTGTGTGTGACAGGCACCAGGGGGCAGGGATGAGGCAGGGGAGGGGCAGCACCTGAGCCCAGGGACCTGCTGGTCACTCGGGGAGTTTGGAAGCTGCTCCCTCACCTGCCTGCCTTGTTGGGGCTTTGATTCCTCACTGACAGCCCGCTGAAGGATTGATCTGAGCTGGGATAAATAATTCATGAGCTTTTTTGGGTTTTTTGAGCAGCTGTGAATTCTGAGATGTGAGCTCTGCACAGCAGACGCTGTTGGGACTAAAAGAACAGTTTGAGGAGAAAGCTGTATATTTTTGTTGTTGTTGTTGTCTGTTTTGCCGTTTATAATTTTTAATCTCCTTTCTCTTTTCCTCTATTTTTTTTTTTCTTTTGCTCATTGTTTTCTTCCCACACACAAGGCTGGATTGTTCCTGAGGCTCTCAGCAGGCAGCTGTGGCAGGGTGAGGGGTTGGCTCCACCAGCCCAAGGCTCTGGGTGCATCTGGAACCTCTCCCTGCAGGAAGATGCTGCCCCAGGTGCTCCCTGCTCCACCTCTGCAGTTCAGGGGGCTGGAAAATGCCTTGATTCCTGTCTCACCATCAGGGATCCCCTGGGGAATGGGAGTGGGAGCAGAGCATGGAGGGGACAGGAGCTGGGGAATTTCCTCTGGGGCTGTTTGAGCTGGTTGACAAAACATCTGCCCAGCCTGGGCTGCCAAAACTGCCCCCAGCCCTGGGTGAAACCTCTGTGACAACAGACAGGTGGTTAAATGGCATTTAATGTTTCCCAGGTTATCTGGTAGCATTTGTCACCCTCCTAAATCTTTACCATGAGTTCAAAATCAACTGTGCAAGGATGTGAATGCTGGAAGGAAAATTTCCAGCTTAACCCCCTGATTTCACTGAACACCCACGGGCTGACTCCAAGAGATCCCAGGAAGGGAAAATGGGGTTCAAGAGATTTCATAAGGCAAAATTAATGATAAAAATATTCTCTTGCAAGTCAGCCAGAAGTTTTGTAGCTGGGTTCCCAGCAGAGGCAGGCACTGCAGGGAGGCAGCTGCTGCTGCAGCCACATCTGGGGGGATCTGCCAATGCCAGTACAAGGCAGTGTGGAAAAATCTTTGCTGTAGAGAAGTTTATTTAGGAAAACAAGAACAAGAGGCAGCCCCTGCAGTGCTGAGAGGTCTGTGAGGCTGCCTGGGAGCCCCTGAGAGCAGCAGGCACTGCTGCTGCCATCACCCTGCCATGGAGGGGAAAAGGGAGGTGAGGCTGGAGCTCCTCTCCTTCCTGCCCCCCAAACCCCCCCAGTGCTGCTGTGTGAGCCCAAAAAGCCTTTCCTGGGATGCAGGGTTTGCAGGAGCTGCTGGGGGGATTTCTGCAGCCCTTGGGGAGAGGAGAGCTGATAAGGACACGTGTCCCTGGTGCTCTGCATGGCTCAGATCTTCTCCAGGGTGCAGGGACAGACCCTCAGCCTGCCCTGGACAGGGCTGGGGCTGGGCTCTTGGTGGCTCCACAGGCCTGGTTTTATGGCTTTCACTCCAGAATGGATTTTTCTTTTTCCCTCCAAACAGCTCTTGTTGGCCAGAGCACCAAAACTGGTGCAAAATGTGGGGATGTGGCCGTGTCCCAGGGAGGGGGGAAGGTGTGTTGGAGGCTTCTCACCACAGCACCTCTTGCAGGATTTCATTTGTTTGCTGTTTGCAAACATTGGGCCTGGGAGGAAATCTTCAGGGACATTGGGGTCACCATTCCCAGCAGGTCCTGGGCTCCCAGGAGCTGATGGACATCTCCCTGTGCCACCCTGATGGGCACTTTGGGCTGAGCCTCATCAGCCACGAGCAGCTTCAGGCTGATGAAAATTATTCATGAACTTGTGCTGAATTAGATGAGGACTTGATGAATGGGGGGGTTGGGTTTTGTGTCAAAATGTTTCTTCATAATCCTTAAAAGATGGAGTGTCTTGACTCTTTGTTTTGAAATGATGTGAAAATAACTAAATTTGGCCAACACTAATTTCATAAAGAAGGAGAGCACCTACACAGTGTGAAGCATTAGGTTTGGTGGCAAAACATTCTCTGTATTTCTTTTTTCATTTGCTTATTTTGACAAGGGAGGGAAAGGGGAAGTTTGGGGGGATTTGGCTTGAGGGTTTCTTTTTCCTGAAGGCCACAGCAGTTTTTATATCCCTGCCTTTTTCTGGGTGGGTGGAGGTGCTCAGAAGCAATAAAGCAATATTTGTTATTTAATTCTGGGCCTGTTACAGAGAGGAGGAGGAAGATGCCTCAGCAGCAGTAAGTTATCTCCAACATGCCAGGCTCACAGGGGCTGCTCTCCTTGCTCTCTGCACCTCAGTGAGCACATCTGCCCCCCCAGCACCTTCCTGCACACTCAGGTTCCCTTCCCTGGTGAGAAAAGCCACAGAGGAGCCCCTTGGGTTGGACACATAGATGGTTAATCAGCCAATTAATTAATCAGCCAATTAATTAATCAGCCTCTGGAATCCAGCTGCCAATGCAGTTTACTGGGGTTTGCTTCTCTTTGGTGGCTGAATGATGCTCACCCACCTTTTCCTTTGGAGCAGGTGATGGACTCACAGCAGCAAAATCTTGACATCAAGAGCTTGATCTGCCCATTCCCATCCAGCTGCCACGGAGGAGGCACAGCTGTGCCCAGCAGAGGAGATAAACATTTGAAACGTGGGATGCAGGAGGCTTCACACCCCTCTGCTGCCTGCAGAATAGGTTTGTGTGTCCAGCTCCCCTCCTGGAGCCACAGAGATCACAGGGAGACGCTGGGAGCAGGTGGAAATGTGCGGTGAGACATCATTTATTCATGGCATGATGTGCAATCATCCTGTAAAGAGCTGGGTGGGGAGGGAGGGTCACTGCCATTCAGGTGGTCACTGTAATTCACACTTTTCCGTGTTGGGGTGGTGGAGCCCAGCACTGAGTGGGACACTCACATTTCTTGCAGGAAAAACACAGGGAAAGCTCAGGAGGGGTTTTGTTTTTTTTTTTTTTTTAACACTGCTTGAAACGTGGTTCCTGTTGAGGAGCAGAGCAGCTGCCTGCCCTGTTCTGGTGCAGGGGGTGAAGTGAGACCTTCCCTTGGAGCTGTGTCCTTGAGGGAGGTGCAGCATCAGCCCCAGGCTGGGGGGTTGGCTCAGAGGGGCTCAGCAGCCAAAAATCAGGAGGGAGCAGCTCTGTGCCACATCCCCAGGGCTGCTGCGGGGGCTGGGGATGCTGCTCGGTCCCTGGCTGTGCTCCTCTCCCCATCCCGCCTTGGATGCTGCCATTCCCGAGTGACAAATTGTTCCCCTTCAGGGTGGCACAAAAGGGAAAGGAGGCTCAGTGTGGGAGGGGGAAGCGATTCCATTCATCAGCAGGAGATCAAATGGATCAATATGATCAATAGGATATAATCAATAGGATATGATCAATAGGATCAACAGGAGATCAAACGCTCCCGGCCTGAGCGCGCTGCAATTCCGGCGCGGAGGTTCGCGGGTCGTTAGCGCATCGCTGCTAATTAATTCTCTGTGTTACAGAGTCTGGCAAAGGGCTGCGATAATTCACCAGCACAGAAAATGAACCATAATGAGAGCTGATGGACAGGCAGGGCTTCATCCCGTGTGGGAATATCCCTGAAGCTTTCCACGTCCCAGGCACCAGTGTGGAAGGAAAGAAAGCCAAATTTATTTTTTTTTTTAGCCAAATCTTTGCTGATTATTTGGGAAACCAGAATTTATTTGCTGTTAGCACCTTTTACTTTAAAAATGCCTCATATAGCTGAACAAAACCCCCTGAACAGCACAGGTGTCACATGGACGCCGCCACCCTGCAGGTGGGGAGGAAGGATGGTGGGGGTGGCATCCCCACATCCCACCACACAACAGGGGCCTGTGCAGGACCCTGTGTCCTCTTGATGTTGTCCAGGCCATGCTGGTTTCTGGTGGGGTCAGCAGAGGTGGGAACAGGGTGTCCTGAGTGCCACCTGATCTGTGCAAGGTCACCTGTGTAAGGTGCACCTGTGGTCCTTGAGCATCCCACCTCACATCAGATATTAAAAAAAAAAAAAAAAAAAACCCAAAAGCAAAACAAAAAATCCCAACAACAACGAAAAAAAAAAAAAAAAACCAAAAACAATCAACCAAAACAAACAAACAAACAAAAATTCAAAACAAAAACAAAACAAAATAGGGGAGAGCTGATCCTGGATGCTTGAGGGATGTCTGGGAGCAGACAAACTGCACCTGCAAGCCTGGCCATGACCCCTCAGGGGCTCCTGTCCTGGCTGGGAGCAGGGCTGGCTGCTGGCTCTGACTCCTCCTGAGCCCTTGGACAAGTGCCCAGGCTGCTCCTGCCTGGAGCCAGGATCTCATTAGCTCACAGGCCAGCCATGGGCTGCTGCTGCATGTCTGATGGTGTTTGTGGTGCTGCTGCCCTCCCTGGGCCTGGGGATTACTTCTCCACCCAAAAGCAGAGGATGCTCAGGGGCTCCTGTGTGAATCAGCCCAGAGAAGGGAGCTGGGTGCTGCCAGGGATGGGAGTGGAGCTTGGTTTGGGGTGAATGTCACCTTGGGGCAGTGGGCAGCAGCTATCCCAGCTCTCCAGAGGCTGCTCCTTGCTGCTTGGATCAGTTGGATCCAGCAGTGAAAATCTGTGTTCCCACATGCTGACAGCAGAGCTGTGCTGTGCCAGAGCCCAGGACAAACCCAGGTCACTCTGCAAAGCTGGGTGCAGGGGCTCTCCACCCCCCTGGGGTACCAGCTGGACCAGGCTGTCCCCTGAGCTCAGCTAAAGTCACTCACAAGGTGGTCCCCAGGAAATTCAGGCTGCACAGAGCCTCTGGAACAGCCTGGGTTCCTCTCCCCTCCTTTTGTGTGCAAAGCTGATAAAGGAAAAAAAAAAGAAACAAACCCCAACCATAAAACCAAATCAAACCCAACCAGTTCTTCAGCTTTGTTTGGATGGAGGCCCAAAACAGTCTGGCACAGATGGAAATCCTATCTGGGGCTACTGACTCACAGCACTAAAATAAACCTGTTAGTCAGCGTTCAAAAGGGCTGGAGCTCCTGAAGAAACCTCCGTGGTCCCAGGGGATGCTCCACTGGCACTGCTCTGGGCAGGGCTGTGTTCCCTGCACTGCATCCCACAGGGATGCTCCAGGGGGGATGGGTGCTCAGCCTTCCAGCCCCAGCAGGGCACTGATGGGATGTTATCGACCAGCAGCCCCAGCTCCCCTCCCTGTGTGCTGATTTCCCATCCCTCCCCCTGCACTGCGTTTTTTAATCCATCCAGGTCATGGCTTCTTGAGTGGGGCCAGCCACGGGGTCAGTACTAACGATATGCTAATGAGGCAGGGCAATCAATCCCCCTAATCAGGGAATCGATCCCCACTGCAGGTGCATCTGATCCTGGGCTGGTTGGGAGCAGCATCTGATTTTATTATTGAGGGGCTCTTTCAAGCTGTTTGTCACAGCAGAAACAGACTTGGACAAGACTTAAAAAGCTTGTAATAGAAGAATAACAAAAAAATTTAAAAATAAGCTTTGGGGATTGAAGCATCCTTTTGAATCCAAGAGCTACAAAATAGTGGGGTTTTAGTGGGGTTTTGGTCTCCTGTCTGCTGTAGTACCCACAAGCAGATGCACAGGAGCAAGCAGGAACAGGATTTTTGATCCCTGTAATATGTTTGATCCCTCTAATAGATTTTAGTGTCAACTATTTTTACCTCAGGGAATTTCCTGAGCCTGGTGGTGTTTGCCCCATCTCACTGAGCTCCTCATTCACTCTCCCCTTCAGGTTTTTTCCACCCTTGGGTAAGAATTTCAGCAGCTCAAATGATATGAGGGGAAACCCATTTAACCACTTCTAGTCCTTGCAGTGGGAAAGGGGAATTAAAATCCCCTGGTGTCACCTGAATGGTCCCGTCTGCACCTGGAAAAGGAGGAGCTGTTGGGGAAGGTGACTCTGCTTCCCACTCCTTGGGTTTCAGTGTTTCATTGCAACTGGAAAGGCTGGAAGTAAAGTTGCCTAATGTCACACAGTCCAGTGTGGGAGCAGGGATGTGCATCCACCCCAGGCTCCAGAGCGTGGATTTGATGGGGAACCCTCTCCCCCTGACCCAGCCAGCTCCTCCCTGCACTCGTGGTGATGCTCAGCTCCTGGCACAGCCCTGCTCAGCCAGGCTGGTACCAGGGCTGGCCCTTCCCCTGCCCCAGCAGAGCTGCAGCATTGCCACCCAGCTGGGTTCATTGGAGGTGTTGGGAGTTCTGCTTTTGCTTGGGGCAAAACCCTCTCTCCAAACCAGCCCTGCCCTGAATTAAGGTGGGTGGCACCCAGAGCCCTCCGTGGATCCACACCTTTACCAGGGCTCAGACCTTGTGCTCTCCCTCAGTCATGCCCAGAGAAGTAAAACAAAACAAAATAAAATAAAATAAAATAAAATAAAATAAAATAAAATAAAATAAAATAAAATAAAATAAAATAAAATAAAATAAAATAAAATAAAATAAAATAAAATGCACTTCAAAACGGACCAGTGCCTATCAGGTGACAGCAGTGGGAGCAGAAGGAACAAACCAATCCCTGGGAGGGAAAAGCACTGGCACCACCAAGCAGAGCTTGGGAGCAGGGATGGCCAGAGGCTCTGCAGGGATGCTGGAGGAGCTGCTCAGTTGAAGAGCTGGGTGACAGAGGTGGGGCAGCTCTCAGGGATTGCCCACAGTGAGCATGGGGCTCACCAGCAGTTTGCCCTGTCTGGAGGGACATGGGCAGGGAGCTGCTTGTGCTATGGGGAGGTGAATCTTGTTGGACACATCTCCTGGCAGGTCAATTAATTCTGCACCTCTTTTCCCCAGATCAGCCTGTCAGTTCCAATACTATCATTAATTAGAACACATGTCCAGAGTCAGCTGATGCAGAGTGAGCTGTGAGCCATCCTGGGCTGGTCCAGCTGCACATCCCGGGGCACACCTGTGCCTGCAGGGCTCAGGTAACCCCGGTCCTGCCCTGGGACACAGCAGCTCTGCTGAGTCAGCAGGATCCTGGCTCCTGCTGAGTCAGCAAGAGCCCGGTCTGGGCTGTGCCCTGGGAAAGGGGGAGCAGCAGCTGGGGGAGCAGCCACAAACAGACCCTGGCACAGGAGGCAGGGCAGCCATGAGGGGTTCCTGTCAGTCCAAAGGCTTCTGTGGCCAGACAGTGACCCCAGCACAGAGGGGACAGACAAGGATCTGGCTCCACAGGAGTCGGTGACAGGTGAGGTTACAGGTGATGTCACTGGTGAGGTTACAGGTGATGTCACAGGTGAGGTTACAGGTGATGTTACAGGTGATGTCACAGGTGATGTTACAGGTGATGTCACAGGTGATGTCACAGGTGATACAGGTGATGTTTTACAGGTGATGTTACAGGTGATGTTCCAGCAGTTTTGGTCCCACAATCACCCCAGGACTGGATTTCCCGTGCTGGGCTCTGGGTTCTCCCAGCACAGACCCAGTGGGTGCTGCCCCAGCAGAAGCTGCAGGGCTTTTTGGGCCAAACCCAGCCCAGGGGGCAGTGGGTTCCCCAGACAGGGGGGGCACTGCAGCCACTGGGCTTTGCACAGAGCAGCCCCTGCCCTGGCCAGAAAGCAGTGTTGGTGTTGGTGTCACTGTCACCAGCTGGAGCTGGCATTGCCCCTCTCAAGGTCAGGAGGAGCTTTGGGGTTATCTCTGTGCTCTCCCCAAGCTCCACTTTCCCACCACCAGGCTCCCTTCATCAGCAAGAAAACTGTCTTTTCCTAACACTTACTAAGCCCTAATTTTCATCTTATTCATTACTACCAAGTCATTAAGCTGGCAAGGAATTAAATGAGGTGAAATGAAAAGAATTGAAAGAGACCAAAGAGTTTGGGGTGGCTGGGTTATTTTTTAAAAGAGACCAAAATAATCTCCCAGGATTAAGCAGGTGAGAGCCACTAACCCTGTGGAAGGGCATGTAAGACTCAGAGATGAGGTTTCTAATTAAAAAGAGGCACTGAAGAACCCCGGGGGGTGTCTGCCTGCTCCTCCCTGCTCCACGAGGTGACAATGAGGACACTGGGCACTGTCGGTCCCTGATGGTGAAGCAACTCCTCCTTAACTTCAGTAAAGCTCAAATAAAAGCTGCTGAAACTGGGGAGTTCAGTGAAGCTTCCAAAAACAGCTGTCAGTGCCAGACTACAGAGCTTTTATATACACATGTATATGGGGGGAACATTTAGGGATATTATTTAATTTATTGGTATGTTAGACATAAACATGTTAATATATTAATATGTAATAATATATTTAAATATATATCTGAATGTATGAAGCTGTTGTTTCCAGGAAACAATCTTCTACCTATTGACTGTCCCTTGCAGGGTGTTTGCTCCAAGGATGGATTTGAAATCCAGGGTGGTAAAAGTGTCCATCTCTGTCCCTGCCTTCCTCTCCAAGATTTGATCTCAGGCTGCCTGTACTGGCACAGACCTGGACCATCCAGGATGTTATAAATGCATATTATGGTATTGACTTTTTGCAGATATTAGGGTGGATAGTATATGTGTGGTGTTGAAAGGGTTTTTAAGATAGAGTTTTCCTTAGAAGTAACCTAGGCTGATAAAGTGTCTTTGTGGTAAGTGAACTACCTGCTCAGTTAGATAACACCCAATAAAGACACCTGCTGCTGATACACCAGTTACCATCTGTAGAAATTGAAGACCACAGCCCAAATGAGGACTGATAAGAAAAATAAATTAAAAACAGAGTTAAAAACCACATGTGGTCTAAAAAAGCAGACTCAAGAAGTGACTGTGTAACAAAATTCCTGAAATATGAAAAATAGTTTATAGAAAAGTTTTAAAATTTATGATAAGTCTATGAACATACAACAGGCTGATGGATTTAAGGGGTGTCTCCAAAACAGCAGGGGTGCTCTTGAGCACCCACCCAGCCATTATATCCTTTTCCTTTATGGTTTATTGTCTCTTATTGTCTTTTATTAAACCTTTTAAAATCCACCAGGAAAGTGAACCTGGTTTTTCACACGGGGGGGCTCACACCCAGCTCTGAGGTGCCCTGAGACCCCATCCCATCCCAGCCCAGCCCAGCCCATCCCCAAACCCCTCTCCCACCCAGGCTCCGCAGCCTCCAGGCAAACCAGAGGCACCGGCTGCTGCCTGGGCATGTCACACCACTCTGTGGCTTTTTTCCATTTTTATTGTTGTTTCCTCAGACTGAATTAAAATAACAGCTCTACAGAGCAGTGTCAGAGCTGCCAGAGGAATCCCATCTCTCTGGTGACTTCATTAGCGCCGGTGCCTCCAGTCAGCAAAGGCACGGGGCTTTATTAGCTCGTGGTGGGTTTTTTTGTTTTTTTTTCCTCTTGCCCTCACATGCAGAACCCTCATTAGTGGGAAGATGGAGCACTAAACAGTCCCGTGAAGTTTTCATCCAGATTTGTTTCATCTCCTCCTTTCCTGACAAGGACACCCCACCAGCTCCAGCTTCACCGTGTGCACACCTCCCACCAGCACAGGTCCCTGCCTGGTGTTACTGGTGTCAAGCACACCTGGGCAGGAAGGTTGGAGTTCCTGGAGTCCTGATTCAGCCCCTGGGGTTTGTTTCCCACCCTCAGCTTCCAGCCCTGCTCCACATTGCACACAGCCCCGGGTGAATTGTGACCCTGCTGGTCTCTCGTTCGTTTTTGATGCATTCAGGCTGTTATTTTATGATGGATTAACAGTGCTGTATTTGCTTTTAGCCTGTTTTATGGTGCCCCAAGTGCCTTGGCTATAACTCCTGTGTTTATTTGTTTTATTATCCCGACAGGCTGGAGATCACTGTGGAAGCACCCACCTTGCCCATCGTGGGGATCTCCCCCCCAGGTAAGGCACAGCTCACCTGTGCTGGGGGAATGTGCTTTGGAGCTGCACCTGGGGATCAGGTGTGCTGGGTGAGAGATAGGGGCTGCCTGGGCAGGGAGGGAGGGAGAAAAGGAAAGAGGAAGGGGATGCAGGAATTCAGGAATTCTGCTTTAATTCGGTGATTCTGTGAGACTGTGTGCAGGGCTGGGCGTGGGCAGCACCCTGGAGCAAGGAGCCAAGGGCTGAGGGGAGGAGAGAGGAGCTGTCACTGCTGCAGGTCACATCCTCCTGTCACCCCCACGGCTTCTCCATCCTCACCTGGCTGCAGGTGAGCTGCTCCTGACACAGCCTGTGCAGGTTTGAAAGGCAAACACAGGCTCGGGGTCCTCCCCTTCTTTGGGGATGACCTTGGGGGTGTCCCATTGTCCCACCTCCCCTCCCTGGGCACCTCCCCACAATCTTCCATCCCCATTCCTCCTCTCCCCAGGGCTGGCACATTTGCAGAGAGGTACCCGGGTGTCAATAACCCACATTAACACCTCGGGCTGGTGGATGTCAGCACCAAGGGCAGCACTGCATTTCAGCTGAAAGCCTGGAAATTTCCAGAAGCAATTTCTAGTGAATTTCCTCCTAATTTCCAGTAGCAAAGATCAATGGGAGCTTCAGGCATTAGAGCAGTGGGTTAGAGGGGAAAACGAGAAGTAAAAGAAGAAAATAAACATAAAAGTCATACAAAACAAATAGCTAGCAGTAATTCCATTAAATCAGATGGTTTTAAAAGGAAATATTAAAATATTAACTATGTAATTAAGTATTTATTAATTAAAAGAGAAGCCAAGCCGCATTAAGATAAGCAAAGCCCAAATCATGTGCAAGCTCTTCTTTAGCTCAGCTGCCAACTCAGAGGACCTTGGTTGTGTCTCCCAGGGCCTTGGGCTCAGGTCTGTGGAAGGGACAGAGAAGCAGATTCTGAAGTTAGGAGACCAAAATCCTCTCAGCATGTGCAGTTTCCTGCTCTCAGAGCTGCCCATGGTGGCTTTTCCAGCAGCTCCTTCCTGCAGATCCCGTGAGCTGCCCTGGAGCAGGGCAGGGCAGGGCAGGGCAGGGGTGAGGTGATGCTTTCCCTGGCTGGGCATTGCCACCACTCCTCAGCTGTTTGCCAATCCCTCCTTGGCACTGCTTGAGGGGTTTTTTGGAGCTTGGGATTTTTTTAAGAGGACATATAGGTGTTTTGAAATTTAGGGGTTTTTTTTTGATGGCAACTGAAGAAGATTGAGAAGGCTGTTTTCTGAGGTTTTTAAGGTTGTTTATTGTTTTTTATTTAAGATTTTTTTTTCTTTTAGCTAACAGTGGTTTGTTTAGCTTGAAATTAGGGCAGAATGCCTCAACCTTGGGCAGGACTTATTTTTTATACTATAAATTAATATTTACAATTATTTTTTAATACATGACAATTTTATTACACTGTTTAACTTTGTTTTAGTTCAATTTAAGAATGCCAGCTTGGCATTCAACATGGATGGCATGAAGAAGAAGGAAAAGACATACTACACTTAAAATTTATGTTAGCTACGAACTTTTTAATATAAACATTTTTAGAAATTTACTTTTTGACTTTGTAACAGTCTAATTTATACTTTACTTATTTTTTGTGGCTCATAATTTTTTTTTGCAGTGTTGGCAGATTTTTTTAAGGGCTTAAATTTAGCTTTTAGGACTTTTGGGTACTATGCCAGGGCCTCTGAGACCCTTACCAGGGGGGTCTAGAGGCATTCAGGGGAACAGCCTGGACTCCTCCTGTCCTCTGGGGACACCCAGGTGTGCTGGGAGCTGCTGTCCTTGACCTCCTGAGCTGCAGAGCTGGCGTGGAGGTGAATCAGAGGCACAGACTGGGATGTCTCAGCATCTCCTCCGTGTCCCCCTGCCAGGACTGGTGTCAGGACTCGTGTGCCAGGGTCACATTGAGCTCTGCCAGCCTGGTCCTGGGCAGCACGAGCTGTCTGGTGCCTGTGACAAACTCATCTGTCACCGAGCGAGGGCCACGGGCTGCGAGACACTGCAGAAGGGAGAGAATTAAAGAGGGAGAGAGAAAGAGCAATCAATACATTATTTAGCAGCAGGAATGCAAATGACAAAAAATTAATGAGGCCTCTCCCCCCCCTGCACCCTTCCCCCAGCCCTCCTTTGCTGTAAGATTGCTGACAAATTCTCTGGAAAATATCAAAACAGCCGGAGGGTGTAACCTGCCAGAGTGATGCACCATTATCTATTATTGATGGAAACCTTGACAAGTTCCCTTTAAAAAAGGAGAGAGAAAGGGAGGGAGAGAAGGGAAAAAATTGCATCTAATCTTTGTTTTAAAGCTACAGTTGCTCATTTTCTCTTCCCTGAGGGCGGCTGAGCAGCAGAGGTTGTCACTGTGGTGTCACCATGTCGTGGTGCTCCCTGAGCCCCAGCGTGGCCAGGAGCCTCCAGGCTGGGCTGGGCTGGCAGGGAATCCACAGGGTGCTGTGAGGAGGAATATTTGTTTCTTCCCCTTGTAAAGAGTCTTTAAAGGCTCATTTAAAGATGAAATAGGGCTGAGCTGGCAGAGACAGCACTGGGGATTGTGTCTGGGGAGAAGCTGGGGGCTTGGGGTAACAGGGAGGGAGAAGATGATCAAAGCAAACCATGTGGTAAATTTGGGAGGAGAGAGCAGCTGTGGGACAGGAGGAGGAGGAGAAAGTAGAGAAAGTGACTGGGGGGGAAAATATCCAGCAAGTCCCTGAAGCAAACTCTGTCCTGAGCAGCACAGAGGCCACAGGAGCCAGCAGAGAGGCACTGTCCAACAGGCTGGGGAGTGACACTGCAGGGATTAATACTTCATAGATGTCACCAGCCTCCTGACAGCCCCTCTGCTTTGGGCCTCTTACAGCAAACCAGCAAAACCCTCCAAACAAACCATGTGGATCTCAGCTGCTCCTGCTGTCCATCACCCCAGCCAGGGGTGACCTGTCCCTGCTCCTGCTGGTGCCACCAGTGTCACCCAGGGGCAGCTGGGCTGTGCAGACCCTCCTGTCCCACCCAGCCCTGGGGATGCTGGCAGGGGCAGGGGGACAAGCCAACACAGCTGGGGCTACAGGAGCCCCCCAACATCCTTCCCTCCATCCCCCTGACCCTCCTAGAGCACCCACCCCACCCTGAATCCATAACCTGCTTTCCTTTCTGTGCTGTGCCCCTACTGACATCCCCTGCATTCATGGAGAGGTGCAGCTCTGGGAGGGAGAGCTGTGGTGCCTCAGTTTCTCCAGGCACAGGCTCTCACTCTCAGGTCCAAGATGAAGGACACCCCGTGGATGACAGTGATTATTCACTCTTTCTTTTTTTATAGGTTCTCAAAAGAGTTTCTCTCATCTCACAGCCCAGTCCCTCAAGGATGCTTATGGGATCTATTCCAGGCAGATGCTGACATCCAGCTCCTGTTTCCTCATCAGTAGCTCTAGGCCAGTCCTCAGGCTATTTAACCTTGAAGGTACAGGAATTACCCCCAGAGGTTTGTATCCCCACCCCACTGTCCTGTCTTCAGCAGAGTCCATGCCAGAGACCCCAGAGGTACAAAATCCTGGGCAAGACAGTTTGTAGATATTAAATTTAATCCTGGCAAGCACTGCTGCTGTTCCAGTTTATGCCCACTGGCATTGTAGATCCTGCTGAGCTCCACGTTCCTGTGAATCTTGGTGGCAGGGCACCCTGCAGCTCTGCCTGCTCTTGGTTTGAGAGACACCCTCCTCTGACTGCATTGCATGGCTCCTGTTCTGGTGCTGCAGGGGCAAATTGGTGCTCCCAGCCACCTCCTGTACCTCAGTCAGTGCTTTGTATGCCTCTGCCATGCCTTCCTTGCCTTCACCTCTATCCCATCCCCTCTTCTCCTAAAACAAAATAGCCCTAAGTCTTTTTAATCTCTTCTCATGGATTATTGATACTATTTGTTGCAATTCTTTGGATCTTTTCCATTTCTGCTCCGTCCTGGCTGAGATGATGGGGTGATGAGCAGACTCTGCTGAAGGTGAAGTTTATAAAGTCACAGCAGCTCTGCTGCCTCTCCCTGCTCTGCCCAAACCCTCTCCCTTTGGGAAGGGGCATCAGGGGGTGATGCAGGCTCCCCTTTAACTGGGGAGGTGGCCCAATTTATACAAAATTGTTTGTGTCCTTGGGAGATCCCCTAAGCCCAAGGGGTGGCAGGCAGGGCTCCCCTCTGCCTTCTCTTTGTGTCCTGCTCTCAGGGGCAGAAAGCTCCTTGCCAAAGGGTTCTCCCCACTCATCCAGCTCACCTAGATACTTATTAGTTGTTTATTATTATTATTATTATTATTATTATTATTATTGTTATTGTTATTGTTATTATTATTATTTCTTTGTTGTTGTTGTTATTGGAAGGCAGCCGGGCTGATTCCCTAATTTTATCCCTTGGATTTCCTTCAAGTTTGGCTTTTACTGCTTTTCCAGCTTGCTGAGGGGTTATTGTACTCCTGTTTCAGGCACAAGGAGATGAGTCTTGATATCCATCTGAAATGTGCTGCATGCTGGGTTTTCTGCCATCCTGACCACAGCAGTGTCAATTTTATCAGAAACTGAGCTAAACCCTGTCCCCCTTCAAGCTGGGGAGAAAACAGGATTTGATCCCATGCTAATTGCACTGAAGACTGAGTGACTTTTTTACTCTCTTCTTATTCCTTGGTTGAATCCAGCTGCCCCCTAAGCATGCAGGAAACATCCCCCAAAACCCACAGCCTGCAGGGAAGCACTGAAGGCCAAAAACAAGGTAACAAAGCTGGGAAGAGCAGTTGGAGAGGAGATTGCTGAGATGAGGCTTCCAAAGAATGGAGAGGCTCCTGCAGTGGGATCCCCCCCAGCCCAGGTAGGCAGGCTCTGAGCTGATAAAGAAATCAGCATTTCATGGGGCTGAAGGTCACCCTTGGGCCAGCTGCAGGGGGACAGAGAGCAATGCCATGGTCACCATGGTGCTGGAAATGTCATGTCCAGCCAGAGCATTCATTTTGCTTTCCTATTGTCTGTTGTGCTAAAGAAAGCTTTGTTGGCAAATGGACTTCATGGGAAGTTTATCTCCCTGCTGCTGACTTTGTGCAAAACAAAACAAAAAAATAAGAAGGACAGAAAGTAATAATAAAAAGAATCCAACATAAATTCCCAGGAGGTATCAGGAGGTCAAGTTTAAAAATAGAATAAAATAAAGGAAGGAAGAAAAAAACGACACCAAACAACCCATCAGCAGCAGCTTGATGATGAAGAGCAGTGCTGTGGGCTGAGGAATAATGGTTTGAAGTTTATCAAAGGGACGTGCCCCACATTTACAATTTTTTCTGAAATGTGTCAGGGCTTGTGCAGCATAATGGGAGCAACATGGGGGTCAGTCAGTCCCTCCTTCAAAGGCCAGGAGGGCCAAAATGAAGATTTGCATGAGACATTGAAGTTTGTCACCCTGCATGAGAGGGACCTTGGAGGGGCTGGGTGAGAATCGCTGGTTCACGTTCATTCCAGCTGCCAGGGTGGTTTCTGTGCTCATTAATGAGGTCCAGAGGTGTCTGTGCCTTTCCTGCCTAATTGCAAAGGTGAAAGGGCCATTGTACAAACGGGGAAACTGAGGCACAGAGGGGCCAGCCTGCCCCAAGTTCCCTTTTAGCCCTGGCAGCAAACACGTTCCCTGTGTGCCGTGCTGGTGCCCCTCTCTGCTCAGAGGCAGCGCTGCCTTTCCCAGTCCTGGATCTCCTGCAGCCTTCAGGATTCAGCACAGCTCTCTCCTGACCTGCCACAGGCTCCTTCATTTGCTGCTGGGCTCCCCAGGTGGATTTGCCAACACAGCTCATTCCTGCCCTGCAAGACCTCTGCTATTTCAGAGCACAGCTGCCTGCAGCTCCCCCAGGTTTCTCTCCCCCATCCTTCCTGCAGCTGTACAGGGCATATGGAGCTTCAGCATCATGGCCAGGTGACACTTTGGCTTGGGCACAAGGTCTCCCCACCTGGGATTGGCAGGGAGGGGAAATCTAGGCTGTCACGTCCAATTACATTTTTCCCTGGGTGACCTTTGTTTCCATAACACAATTTTTATTATTTGACTTTGTAATATTGATTTTGATTTCCTTTTTTGATTCATTTTCGTTTCTCTCTTTCCTGCAGGGAGTGACTTGGTTCACCTTCAGCATCTGCTTGCTCTGTAGTGTGAGGCAGGAAGGGTCATTTGTCCATGGAAAATGACCTGAAAGAAAAGCAAGGTTTTAAAGAGGGCTTGTGGATGAGCTGGGCTTGCTTCTGGTGCTCTAAATTTGGCCTCTCCATCCTGTCCTTCCTGAACACCCCTTGTGTTTATGGTGAGTTGTCTCCCTCATCTAGAGGTGGATGGGAACTGCATTGCAATGATGCAGGTCTGGATGTGGAGCTCCTCCAGTCTTTGCTGGCAGCAGGAGCAGCAGGACATCTTCTGATTGAAAGGGAGAGTTTGCCACAGAACTGTGTCCATCTCCTGGAGTTCATCTTCAGCAGAGACTGGTAATGATGCTGCAGATGAAGGAAGAGCAGCAGGCAGAGTCTAAGGTCATTTCCCACAGTGCTGGTTATCCAGCAGCCTGTGCCATGGGACAGCAAACCTTCCTCTCCTCTGCCTGCTCAGGGCCCAGAGGCTGGCCAAGGTCTGTGGCAGCGTGGCACCAGGGAATGTCCAAGCCATCCAAAAGGGATGGGCTTGGGGCATCTGTGTCTCTGGGAAGATGCCCTCATTATCTGCAAGGAAAGGACTGCCAAGACACCCAGTTCCCTTCCTCTGAAAGGAGGGGGATCTTCCCATCTCCCCACCAATTCTGTCCTCACAACACAAACTCCAGAGCCAGCAGAGTTTCAGAGACCCTGCTCAGAGCTGCTTTTACTGTTAGAGGCAGCACAGATGGACCAGGATGTGGTCAGCAAAGTCAGCAGCCGAGCTCCAGCCATGCACAGCAAAGATCTTTATTCAATCACCTGCCACGATCCCAATAAGCCCCAGGAGGATGAGCCATGGATGTGAAACTCCAGGTGTGGGGAGGTGAAAGGACAGCCAGATGTCTGACCACTGAGGAAGTGCTGACAGAAACACCTTGGAGTGCCAGACACCTTGTTAGCCAGGATATATTGTGCTGGTGATTCACATGCTTATGTTTCCACTGTGAAATATAGTCCTCAGTAGAGGGAAAAGATTAAACCAGAGAAAGAACCTTTAGAGCCTTTTCTCCTTCCACCCTCACCTTCCTAATTACTTTAAATGTACAAAGGGTTTGTCATAAGCTGTTTAATCTCTCTCCCAGTTTTTCTTTTTAATAATCCCAGGGCCTGAGGTTCTTAGCATCCCTCCTCAGATCCACCTCATCCTCTTGTGGCAGCATGAGGCCAAAAATTGTTTTCCCCTATTTACTTCTTTTCACAAAAGACTAAGAAAAAAGACATCAGAGAGCTTTACTTTAAGCTGCCACTTTAACAGACATATGTGAAAATGCAATTTATTTATTTTTTTATTAATTCCCTAGTCCCAGTGACCTGAGTCTCTGCTCTCCTGCCCACCTGGCTGTTGGTGTTTTACAGATGGGGAGCCCTGAAATATTGAGTGACCCACCCCAGATGTCCAATGGGTTGGTTGGTCTTGGAGTGGAGATTTGTCTGGGGAACAAAACAAAACAACAAACCAGAGGTCTGTGAGCAAGCAGGGAAGGGATCGAGGTATTTCAAGGTTGGGATGTTGCAACAGGACAAGGGGTAATAATGGCTTTAAACTGAAAGATGGTTAATTTAGATTACATATAAGGAAGGAATTCTTTACAATGAGGATGGGCAGACCCTGGCACAGGGTGCCCAGAGAAGCTGTGGCTGCCCCCGGATCCCTGGCAGTGCCCAAGGTCAGGCTGGATGGGGCTTGGAGCAGCCTGGGATAGGGGAAGTTGTCCCTGCTCGTTTCAAGGAGTTTGGAACTAAATAACCTTTAAGGGTCCCTTCCAACCCGGACTATTCTATGATTCTATAGCTCCTTGTCCCCGCTGCAGACAGAGGACAGCTCTCTTTGGGGAGCATCCTGGGGATAACCCCTCCGGGGTTCTCTGCTCTCCCGGGGGCTGGGGGGAGCCGGCGGTGCCCCCAGCCCCATGTGCCGGCATATGCTGCCCTCTAGAGCCAGCACCCAAATCTGGCCTGTTTTCAAGGAAAAAGCTGCGAGAAAGTCCTGACAATTGTGTGTCGGAATGGGAGAATCAGGGGAAACTCCCCTCGGGGCTCGGCAGGGTGAGACCCCTCGGGGGGACCAGCCCCAGGGCACGGAGGATGCACAGGGGGAGCCTTTGACAATGTGCCCAGACCATCAGCTCTAAAAATAAAAATAAAAATAACAATAATTATGATGATGATGATGATGATATAATAATAATAATAATAATAATAATAATAATAATAAATAATGATAGTAACTTGTCTCTCACTCCAGCACACACAGGGATCTGTCACACAGCTCCAGCCAGGTACCATCAGCTGCTGTGCAGAAAAATCCTGAATGCTGATCCTTCCTCGAGGTGAAAGTGGCCATCTGCCCAAAATCAGTGCCTTTTTTTCTGCTCATATGAACTCTGATGCTGCTCACACCATGTATATTTTCCAGGGGACTGACACAGAGCTCTGTCCCTTCCTGCATCTCTCCTCTGAATCTCTCACCCAGAGCGTGTCCCCTATGATTGTGCTGTCTTCTCCTTTCCCAAAAAATTCCTCTCCTCCACCACACACCAGCATCCCACTCCTATTTTTTCCACCCTTGAAGACCTCAGAGGAATTGAAGATATTAACAGGAGGTGAGAATCTTGCCCTTCTGCTTTAGTTGCTTCTAATATTTTTTTTTTTTTTCACCTCTTCCCAGTGGCAAAACTTTCCACCCTGCAGGCTGAGCAGGGATGGGGCACATGGGGTCTCTGGTGTGTTTGTCACTTGGGGGTCCTCATGCACATTGGATAATGTTTTTCAGTGAGTTTTGGAGCCTTAATCACACTGCAACCATCCTGAGCAGCGATGTTATCAAGGTGCAGAAGGCGTCGGACAGAACTTGGCTAAACTGCATTCCCCTAAATAATCCCATTTATACCCTGCTGCTAAAGCCCACTCGGACAGCGTTTTTTGGGGTGAATGGCCGCTACCTCCTGGGATTTCTGCAGGGACAGACACAGCAGGACCTGAGCCCTGTTCCCACAAACCAGAGGGGATCAGGAGAGCAGGGCTGGGATGGGACCAGCTCAGGATTTGGGCTGAGCCCTCACTAGAGGGCAGGAGCGCTCTTTAACTGCGCAGCTCCAGCTCCTCGGTTTCCTTGCACAATTTCCCCGTTCGGTGGGTCAGTTGTGCACTCCAGTGAGTCACTGCAGGAAATGACCCTGTGGGGCTGCGCTTGGTGCTGCTGCCCTTCCCTGGGGGCTGTCAGCCCGCCTGGGGCAGCCTCCAGCCGCGGGTTCCACCATCTGCTCAGCGCTCCTGGCAGGTTTTGCTGCCAGGGAGATTCTCCCAGTGAAGGAATATTTGGGGAGGAGGCTCCAGATGTTGCCCCCACATCTGGCACGTCCCTGGCTGTAAGGTGAACTTTAGCATTGCGTTCTCATCCGATAACAAAGCAGGTACCCAAAATATTCTTAATTTCTTCTTCCTGATGTAGCATCAGCACCTGAAGATTTGGCTCTTTGTAGGGTGTTCCAGCTTTGCTCCCTCTTGAAGGCAACCAGCCACTGCCATCCCTTTTCCTCTGTCCAAATGTGCTGCAGGATCCGTCCCTGTGGGATCTCACACTGCTCTGTAACAGCCTGAAAAATGACATCTCTCTTCAGAGATCACCTCCTGCTCTCCTGGCCACAGCTCTGCCCTTATCAACACACTCAGATGGACACAATCAGCTCGGAGGTGTTTTTTCCCCAGCTGACTCCAGGGGATATTTAGAAGCATCAGGTTTTCCCAGCGCTGTGAGTTACATCTTAATGCAGAAACCACAAGAGAAACTCCAGCATCCCCCGGAAGGCAACACATCATGGGCACAACGGGGCTTTTTATATCAGAGACTATGAAAAGACCTTCCAATTTAGTAGCTGTTCTGCTCATATCTCACTTTATTGCACACACGCTTCTCCCTTGCCCGAGCCTGAAAAAGGGAGGGTGTAAGAATAGCAGCTTGTTACTTCATCTGTCTGCTTCCTGTGCGTGCTCCCAGTCGGGTCTGCTCTCATTAGCATCACCCGCTGCAGCTCCTCGTTACTACTGCTCACTAATACGAGTGAGTCAGCACAGCTCAGCGTGGCTACAACAGCCACCATCTACATCTGTGGGAGCCAAGGAAATACCTCTACCTGAACCTTTCTTTTTTTTATTGGATTTATTAAGCAAATGCGCTCAGGAACTCCCCACAAGCCTCTCAAAGAAAAAATTAATGAGTGAAAAATGCACATTCTGCCTTTTAGATATTTTTCTCCTATACCTTCTGCTGAGCCCTGGGTGTGTGAGATGTTTAAACAGGCTCATAAAGTCACTTTCAAAAAAGTGTGGAAAGCTTACAGAAATAGCAGCCTCGTGAATGATTTATTTGATAAGGGAAATAAAACAGTCTCTGACAGCTCACCAGGCTTCAGATTTATGGGCCCATAGCACAGGGCTACCTGCAAGTCATTGTTGTGATGTTTGTCCCTAATTAGGTTGTAGAAATGAGTTAATTTTCAAACAGAACCATAATTATTTTATTATTGCCTGGAGCCCTCCCCCCGGGCTCTGCTGTCACTTCCCTCTGGAGTGAAGCCACTTGTCCCCAGGGAGCTGCCACTGCTCCCTGGGCTCAGATTAATGTGAATGTGTGGGTGGGTGGGTTGGGGTGGCAGCAGGAGCAGGAGCAGGGGAGGGGTGGCAGGGGCAGGAGCAGGGGCAGGGGCAGGGGGGGCAGGGGGGGCAGGGGAGGGGAGGAGGCAGGCAGGGCAGCAGGTCACACTGACTGATCCACTATGATCCCTCCCAGCCAGACCTGGAACCTGATCCCCATCCCCGTATTCTGATCGTCATTTCAGGATTCTGATGCCCATCCCGGGATTCTGATCGTCATTTCAGGATTCTGATGCCCATCCCCATATTCTGATCCTCAATCTGGGATCCTGATCCATCCGTCCCGGCATTTCGATCCCATCCCGTGATCCCGATGCCCATGCCAGAATCCCGATCCCATCCCATGATCCCGATGATCCTGATCGCATCCCAATGCCCATTGTGATCCCATCCCGATCCCATCACGATGCCATCCCGATCCCATCCTGATGATCCCGATCCCATCCCAGAATCCCGATCCCATCCCGATCTCATCCTGATCCCATCCCGATGATCCCAATGCCCATCCCAATCCCACCCCAATGTCCATCCCGATGATCCCGATCCCATCCCGGGATCCCGATCCCATCCCATCGCGATGATCCCGACCCCATCCCTATCCCATCCCGATGATCCTGATCCCATCCCGATCCCGATCCCATCCCATCGCGATGATCCCGACCCCATCCCGATCCCATCCCGATGGTCCTGATCCCATCCCGATGCCCATCACGATCCCGTCCTGATCCCATCCCGGGATCCCGATGCCATCCCAGGATCCCGATCCCATCCCGATAACCCCGATCCCGATCCCATCCCGATGCCCATCATGATCCCGATCCCATCCCGATGCCGATCCCATCCCGATGATCCCGATCCCATCCCGATGCCCATCATGATCCCGATGCCCATCCCGATGCCGATCCCATCCCGATGCCCATCATGATCCCGATGCCCATCCCGATGCCGATCCCATCCCGATAATCCCGATCCCATCCCGATAATCCCGATCCCATCCCGATGCCCATCCCGATGCCCATCCCGATGCCCATCCCATCCCGATAATCCCGATGCCCATCCCGATGCCGATCCCATCCCGATAATCCCGATCCCATCCCGATGCCCATCCCGATGCCCATCCCATCCCGATGATCCCGATGCCATCCCGGCCCCGCGCCGGTGCCGCCCCGGCCCCGGGAGCTCGGTGCCCGCCCGCCGCGGGCCCCGCCCCGCCCCGCGGTTCCCTTGGCGGCCGGGAGGCGGCGCCGGGCGCTGGGCGTGCGCGGCGGAGCCCCGGGCCGCCCCTTCCCGTCGCGGCCCCGGCAGCGGGCAGGGGGCGGGCGCTGCTCCACGGCCGCCGCTGGAGCCGCTCCCGCATCGCGCCCGGCAGCAGCGGGAGCCCGGCAGCCCCTCGGCCGGCTCCGTGCGCCGCCGGGCCTGAGCGCCGAGCGCCGGCTCCGACATGTCCGGCAAGATCGAGAAAGCAGGTGAGCGCCGGCAGGCCGGCCGGGGGCAGCGCGGGGGGACGCGCCGCGCCGGCCGCGCTCGCCGCCCGCCCCGCGGAGCCGCCGCGGGCCCCGCAGCCGCCGGGGAGCCGGAGCCGCCGGGGCTGCGGGAGGTGCCGGCGGTGCCGCGGGCCTGGCGCGGCCCGGCGGGGCGGGGGAGTCGGGCAGGGCCCCCGAGCCCGGGGAGGTCCCCGCGGGGGCTCCTGACAGCGCGGGCAGCGAGCGGGGCCCGGGCCGGGGCTGGGCCCGGGGGCCGCAGGGGATGGATGCTCTGCCCGTCCCCCGGGGCTGATGCTGCGCTGCCCGGGCGCTGTTTGCCTCGGGCTTTGTGTCTCCTCCGCGTTTCCCTTTTTCCTCGCTGTTTCTCTCTTTTTCCCCCTAATCCCTTTATTTTAATTTTTGTATTCTTGCACCCGTTCCGTCCTTGCCATGCAGCCGAGCATCAGCACAGCCGGGCGCTGCAGCGCTTTGGGGCCTACGCTCAATGATTAATTTCAACTTCTCCCAACTTTCCTCTCCTGGTGTTGGTGCAGGGTGAGAAAAGATGAGTCCGTGGGCAAATGTCAGAAGGAACTTGCAGGGTTTTTCCTCCCTCTTCCCCTGTGCCTGGGGTGCTCATGAGAACCAGAGGCAGGGGAGGCTGCTGAGGTTCCTCCTGCTCTCCTAAGGAAACGCTCAAGCTCGGATCATATTGTCTGTCTGTGCTGCTGGAGTCGTGCCTGCTTCTCAGTTGTCACTTTAGATGGTTGAATGACCCTGTTTTTCTCTGTAGTGGGAGTAGTACGCTTAAAGATTCAATTAGTGTTGTGCAAATCAAGCAGCGAAGTTACATAGTTTAATTGTGTTGCATTTAATTAGCAGAGAGCGATCGATGCTGTTTGGTGTATTTCATTGTGGGGAGTAGCTGGGCTGTCTCCTCCTGGGGAGCGCAGGGCAGCAGCCCGGGTAGGGCTGTCGGAGCATCCAGGCTTCCCAGGACAGCAGCCACGGATGCAGGAAGGATGCTGATTCCAAGGAGTGAAGTTGGTTCTGGCTGTGCTCATCGCACCCTGGAGCGCTCCGAGCGGCCCCGGGGGATGAGCCGGCTCCTCCGTGCAGCACCTCGGCGTGCTTCCAGCTCTTCGCGCTGAGTTACTGTCTGACAAGTGTGTGCAGCACCAGGGGACAAATGTTACTCCAGAAATATCGCAGGTTAATCCCGTGCACCATCCCTTTCACGGTGTGGCAACGTAGCTTTGATCCTGCTGAGCTTTTCCATGCTCGTCCTTACTCCAGTGAGCAAGGAAGGTGTTAGCAGAGTACACAGACCTCGGGCCAGCTCTGGAATAATTGCCACTTGTTTATGCTTGGAGGTGAATTTGGCTGGGGATTTAGTAACTGTAGACAGTAATTACAGACGTATAAATAAGTGATCACGTTTTGTTTATTCGCGTGCAGTAAATAACCCTGGGAGGATAGTAAATAGAGCTCCACACCAGAGAGGCAGTGTGAGGAGTTCAAGCACAGGAAGATAACTCTGGAGACACACACAAACCCAGCACGGTTCCATAAACAATAGAACAGAGAGGCCAAGAAATACCATATAAATACCATATAATAGCAATAAAATACCATATAAAAATCATATCCTGCACAACCTAGAGATGAGCCACACTGAACTCCCACTGAAGAATTGAAGGATCTTGCAAGATCCATTCCCAGGTTGGTGCTTGTGAGTGTGCAGTTGGAAGATGCAGTGGGAGAAGCCCTGATGCAGAGACATTTGTTCTAGTGGAAGTCTATCACAGTGATGATTTGCTGAACAAGAGAAACTGTAAATCTGGGAATCTGTCCTTTCAACTGCTTGTACTTTCATTTCTTTAGAAAGGATATTAAAAAAAAAAAAAACCAGTCCAGATATAAATGGGAGGAGAAGAGGCAGGGAAGGAGGGTTGGGAGCCAGCTGTTCCAGAGCAGGATTGTCTCCATTGCTGTTTCTGAGTGTTTGAACTTGTGATTGACACAAACAGTTTGGTTAATAGCATCACCAAATAAACACAGCCTCTAATACCACAGCCATTGGGGGTAATGTTTGTCAGAACGTGCACAGTAGCAGAACAAAGGATACAGACTCATGAAACAAGTGCTGTAAGGTCCAAGGTCTGTGCATTCATGTACATCTGAATTTATTTTTCTTACAGGGACAGAAATTCACCTGTTATGTTGTAAATAAAATAGACTATTGCCTGGGCACAAGCTGTGGTGACAAACTTTGGGGTGGGCTTTGGTTTGACTCATGTCTCCATCTAGACAGGCAGCTGGAAAAAATGTGTTACCCCTTACAGGGTTAGACCCCCAGAGACCCTCACACATCTGCTCCCTGTGTCCTTAACTGAAACACCTTGTTGGCACTCAATAAAAAACAATAATAAATGATTAGAGATAACAGCTTCCATCCTGTCCATGAAGGAAGAGCAGACAAGGCTCCCTCTGGAGCCTCTCAGAGCTGCTGTTTAATCAGCAGAAGGGTCACTGTAGAGCAATTCAGAGCTCTGCTTTGGAGTGAAGGGCAGCCATCTGGCAGTGGAGAAGAAGATGGTATATTTAGGGTTTGCTAGGGTTAGAGCTCCTGCTTTGTTAGGCTCCCACCAGGAGACTTCCAGACACTTTTCCAAAGCAGAATCCTCCTTGCCTTGAAGAGAAGGAATGGCCACTGACTTCTCTTTACTCCAGAACTGTGATTTTTTTGTCTTCACTTTCAGGAAATATTTGCTCTCTCCCTTTTTGATGTGAAATCCAAAATAGAGATGCCAAGAAAGAGCAGAGAAGGTCACAGATTCTGCTTGGGTTTCCTGTTACCATGGTGATGCACGGATTCCTGTTTTTATTTACCTGATGGATTACGTGCTGCAGGGAATTCAGCTACTCTGCATCATTCAGGGAGAGTAAGGGAGGAATTAGACACCATCAGCTCTGAAAACCTTGTCATGGAACAAGTCCATTCAAAAATGCCCTTTTATTAAAACCAAAGAACATATGGGTGCCATATTTTGAAGGTTTGTTCTACTTGGTGTTTTCACTCTTAGTCTTGTTATTTCTTTCAGGGTTTTCATTTCTCCTGTGAACTTGGTTTTCCAACAGCTGCCTGCTAGAGGTTGTTTGAGAGAGCTGTTTCAGGTGTTAGCTACCTGGAATGCAGGCAGTCATCTCTGTTCTCAGGACTCAGTGGGATGTGTTTATTCCCAGAACACCAGAAACACTGTTGGCTTTACCTTTCACTCATAAGCACTTGCCTGATGAGCAAATTCACCTCAAATTCTCACCCTTTGGTATTGGTGGGATAAACATCTAGGGGTAATCCCAGGAGAACTCTTCTTAAGAAAATGACAAAATCAAAGAAACAATTCAGGAGGTCACATCATTCCCATCTTTTTGGAATTTAATGTTCTATCTGGAGTCCTTCTTCACATGTTTATGTGATCCTGAGTTGTTCATCTATGAATGTTTTTATACTAATGTGAAGTTTCCTGGAGATTTTGTTTTTGCAGAGAGTATATTTTGAGCTGTCATCATGTCTTGGATCATTTTATGGAAATCAGCCTGCCTGGTTTATATACCTGTACAGTTTTATGCAGTTTCTCTGTCTGTCATGCTTAGGTGGGTTACTAGGCAGGACTCTCTCAGTTCTCTTGTGCATTCACGACTGTACCATGTTCCTCAATATTAAATGAGAGCTTTCAGGTTAGAGAATTTTGCAGTTGACCAGCTTAAGTGCTTCTCTGCTGGTGGTTTTCAAGCTAAGTAGGAGTTATCTGCAAATCTGAAAATTAGACCCTTCAAAAAGCTTACCTCTCAACCCCAAAGACAGTTCAGTTCCAATTTTTCCTTAGGCTTTTAGCACTTACTGTTTCCTCCTGTGTGCTGCTCCCATAGTGACATCCCAGGTGTGTTTTACTGTAACTTGTTTAAACAGCATCAACCATTCAGGCTGGTTTTGTGTAGAGGTAAAATACAGGTCTGAGGTGATTGCTGATTGCTACAAAATGGCACAAGGAGCAGAATTTGGCATCTTTTGTAAGCCATTGTAGGTTGACAGGTGGTGTGCTCCCAAATGTAGCCTGTGGGATAACTGCTGCAGGATTGAGATGGTCTTAGCAGTTGTAAGAGGGAAGTGGGCAAGGAGTGGAGCAAAAAGACAGCTGAAGGCTACTGGAATGTGAAGCAGCTGGGTTGTGCCTTAGTCAGTGAAAATCAGAAACTGGAAACAATTGCTAAATTTATTTTCAGTGTAAGCAATCGTTTTCCTTGAACCACAGTGACTAAATATATCTCTTGGTTGTGAGTTTTATGTGGTGGTAAGTCACTGGCTCTTGCTAACCTCCTGGCAGGCAGAGAGAGGAGTGGAGCTCACTGTCAGTCAAGACAGTAAAACAAATATCCCTCATTTAGATCTCTTGATTCACTTGCATGGCTTTGCTCACTGCAATTGCCTGAGTGGAAGAAACCTGGGTGTTTGTCTCTAGGGAAGGGAGTCAATCTGTAACTCCTCTTTCAGGTTTCCTTGGGATTTTGTTCATGTTTTTGGAAGTTTTAAATTGCAATTGATGCTCCAGTAACTCTACTGTAAGTGCAGATAGATTCTAATGCAAAGGTGTGGTTTTTTTTTTTTTTTTTTTTTAAGAAATATACATTAAGACCTTATTTATTCCAAAATGAGAAGCCTGAGGGTAGAATTGGCAAAATGAGCTTTGCTGTTGACTTACAAATCCTTTGGAAGGAGAGCATTCATCCAGAATCTTAACAGCATTTGAACTGCAAGTGGAGGAATGTGAGGAGTTAACTTTCTAGACTTCATTTTAGGGAAGCTGGAGAGATGCTGTACCTTCCTTGGCAGAGGCATTTGGTGGCTGATAGGTTTAATTCAATCACTCAATCATTTATGTGTATTATAGGTAGCTCTCAGTTGAGCTAGTGAGAGCTAGAGTAGTTTGTTACTGTAGCACCGAGTTTGGAAGATCCCTTGTGCCCCAGCAAAGGTAAGATGATAAAGAACCTTTTCTGTCTTTGTGCCAGATAAAACACCTGAAACTATGTTGTATATTAAAAATAACAAATTACATGTCAGAACTACAGGTAAGGTGATTTAATAGCCTCCTTCCTCTCTCCCCCTCCTCACCACACCCATCATTTTGCATAGTTTGAATACATGTAGTGGATATAACTTGTTCAGTTTTCCAAAGCATACAGTCACAACATTTTTCTGCTGGAACTCAAGATTTGGGATCTTTTGCCAATTTGGGAAGCTCTTGTCCTCTGTGTACTGTTGCTCAGCATGAAATGAATACTTCCAGCTTTTATTCTGCCTGTAGAGACCTTACATTATCTGGAGAAAAATCCTATGCATGGAGAGGGGTCCTTCAGCTTCTCAGATTTGTGACAGAATAGGCTTTTCTCTGTGAAAAGAATTGAAAATTTATTATGCTGTAAGTGCCTGAATACTTGGAAAATTCTGCTTTGGAGTTTCATTTTTCCTTTTTGTTTATTAGCATATGACTATGGGATTCAGCCAGTATCATGGAAAGAGTATTAAAATAATGTAGCTATTGCAAGGATATTAGCTTTGTTATTTGTAATTTTTTTCTTAATAACTGAAGTTTGGCTACAGTTGAAAAATAATGGGATGAGGACATAATGGGATGAGGGGATGGTAAGGGAGAACAGTGTGTCATTCTCAGGGCTTGAAATCAGAGGAAAAGGGAGAAAGGATTGAAGGAAAATTAGATTTATTGTTTTTGCAAGTTTGCATTTGCAGCCCCATAACTCCAAGGTGTATATAAAGGTGGCCAGAGAAGGAAAAAGGGGCATCACATGTTGATGGAATGGCTTGAAAGATGAGAAAATGAGAGAATGCCCAAGCCACAGTGATGGGAGAGGAGGGAGCAGGGGCTGAGTTGCGTGCGAGGAGAGCAGAGAGGAGAAGACAAGAGGGATGCAGAGGGGGGGATCAGGCAAGGAGGACTTTCCCTATGGCTTTCATGGGAGCCTGTTCCAAGGCAAAGAGACCCAAGATGAATTTCAGCAATCCGGAAAAGCTGCAGGAGTCCTGCAGGTTGGGACGTGCTGCCAAAGGAATGTTCTGCAGTTGTGCCGTTCACGTTTTGCTGCAGCCTGACAAATTACAGCTTCATTCCCTGACCCACAGCATCCACTCTTAAAAATGCACTTCCAATCTCTTCTTAAGGTGTCTGACACTGGCAGTGACAGAGCAAACAATTTCATCTGTGAGAGAGAGAAATGATGTGCTCACATGTTCTGTGCAGCAGGCTGAGAAGGCTGATGGATCACATTATTGATCTGCTTTTATTTGGGTTGCATATTTCAGTGAGAGCTCTCCAGCTTTGAAACAGCCTCTTCACCTTAAATCTCTTTGCTGTTTGAGCTGCTAGCTCAGCTCACCTTCTGTGGAGTTTGTAAGATAATGTTTCCCTGTGAGAGTAAAGAAGTGGATAGAAACAAATAGAGGAAAAAGCCTGTATCAGTGTTCATTTGGTGTTGTGGGAGTTACAATATTCACAATATTTGGGAGGACTGCTTCTTCTGCACCTCCTTTCTATTGTATCATATTTAGGAAAGTATCTAAAAGATCTGTGAATTGATAAGAGCTATATTCTAAATAATTTTTTTGTTCCCGTTTTATAACCACTCAGGGTGAAATGAGCCTGGGTAGCACTGAAGAAGTTTCTTAATTATAGAACTGTGGCTTTTTGAATTGATAAAAACACATTTTGCACTGTCTTGTTTTACCTGGGTGACAGTGTCTGCTGCTTTGGGTAGAGTAGTTCTGGTGCCATGAGAATCCTGTGCATTTTGTGATGCAAGTTAACATCCTGGCATGGCCATCAGTGCCTCTGAGGAAATCCTAATCCATTATTCTGCCCAGGGAGAGAGGTTAAAGCTTGCTTGCACTCTCATGCTCTCATTCTTTCTCTCTGAAGGCTTCATGGGGGGATGCCCTTTGTTGAGTACTTAACATATTCACTGAACCAGTCCCATTTATATTCTAAACAAGATCTTTAATTTCATCCCTGACGTGTACAAAATCTTGGGGCTTGAAAGACAATTCATGAGAATTTTCTTTTTTAAGCTTCTGGAAAGAAAAGGAAAAAAAAAATCAGTAGAGTTTAAAAATCAAAGAATAGTTAAACTGGCAAGGTTGGAGAAAGCAGATATTGCAGCTTGGTTGGTTGATTAAACCTTGATAGAATTTTGCTGGAAGACTGAATAAATAGTTCTGTATCCATTCAGCTGTAGTTTGCAGGGAGTCTTTAATTATTAAAAATGGGAACCAAAACAAGTATGATCCAAATATACAGCACACATTGTTTTATCCCTTACCTTTTGATGGGTTTGTTTGGGTCCTGTCTGCCAATCTGTCCTGTCTGAGCTGCCCAAGAGGTGCTAGAGTAGCCTCAGGAATTAATTCCATATTTAGAAAGTTTCCTTTACAAACCAAACGTCACAAAGGGCACCCAGGGAGATCAATATTGTGGTTCTGGTTGTAGAGCACATTCCAATCAATTCTGGAGAGCAGAGCTCAGTGAATCCCTCTGACAATGGCTTCAGTTAGCTGGACAATACTGTTTGAACACAGATTTTCTTGGGTGTTTTATGATCCTTTCAGCTGTGCTCTATATATATTAACTTTGTCAATTTGAGCATTTTGCCTTTTTTTTTTTCCTTTTTAATGCTTAATACAGGCTTGCATTTCACAGTTGAGAGTGATGTGTGCTGCAGCTTTCATATACAAGAAAATGAAATATCCCTCTTTGGATATATATTTTCCATCTTAATTTTTTTCAGGCAACATTTTCTACTTTTCTTAGTAGAATTATAATAAGAGTAATAGATTTGAGGAACTAGGGAATTCTGCCAAAAGGTTTATTTAGAACTCATCTATGAATTTACAGGGATTTGCAGAAAATGTAGAGCACTGGTTTGTGCAGGAGGTGGTTTGTCTGGATAAATACCCTTGAAAGGTCACATGAAATCAGATGTTAAGGCTGATGCTGGATTTTTGACAGAGCATTGTAAGAGCAGTGCAGGATTGAGTTTAACTTTTACTGCTTGGAATTGCTTCTCCAGGGCTGCTGTGTGGGAAAAATATGCAATACCCAAAAATATTGTGCATCTGAAACTCACAGGACTTAAAAAAACCCATAATCTTGTATCTTTATGAGCAATACCTAGAACATAACTGACTAACTGAGGTGGGGAGTTTCTCTGTTTTCAGCTGAGTTTTTCTGTTCTTTTTATGTGTGTAGCTGTTTGCTCTTTGTCACTGGAATCAGTGGCACTTCTGCCACCTGCTCTGCCTGGGAAGTTTTACAGCAGAAACACTTTGGAACATTGTAGAGCCACCCAATTAAAATGATGGAGTGAACTTAAGGAATGGTGTTTAAAATGAGCTGGCACTCCCAACTCTGGCCAGTTTTGTGGTATTCAGGTGCACAAAATCCCTTTAAAGATGAACCAGCGAGTCTTCATGCATAACTTGGCACATCTCTCAGAGATAAGTTTGCTCCTTGTCTGCACCTCTCTCCCTTAATCTGTAACATCCTTACATGAGGCAGTTGTGATAGCTCATCCATCCTCTGTTACTCTTGGACTTACTGGCCAATTTCTGTCAAACTTCACAGAGGAATGGATATTAAAATTTATTTAAATTTCTGCACGTTTTCTAAAGAAGGCTGAAGAGATCAGAGAGGCTGCAAAGAGGGCCTTCAATATGGCAGAATTGAAAATGTAGCTGTCCCATGTTTGTAGCCATTTGGCAAACCTGAATTGTGAACGGCCTGGAATGGGGAATGCCAAGGAAAAACAAAATATTGGGGGGGGAAAAAGCAAATATGTTTGTTTTGGGGACAGTTCTGAGGAGCCAACTGGGGGCAGTGAAGAGTGGCTTGCAATAAAACCCTGGTAACAATTGCAGGGCAAAGAAACACTTTAAAACCATGCCAGGAGAGAATTTGGTTCTTGTTACTCTCTGTGCCTATTTCCAGGTAGGCTTTAAACAAAGCTGGTTTTGTTCCTGTGTGTCTTGGGTGAAAGCACTTGTATAAATTCCCTAAATACACATTGGCAGCACTTATTCTTGGGTTTTATCCTGAAATACAACCTGCTTCATTAGACCTCAAATGTGAGGTGTGTGTAACACGTGGGGGGCTCCCAGGAGAATTTGGCTGCCAGCCTGGTGAGTGCCAAGCTCCACAGGATCCAAACCCTCTTTTGCCCTGGGCAGAGGAATTTATCTATAAATCCTGAGGGTCTTTTGGGAGCAAAGTGTGTGAGAGTGTTAGTAACAATAAAAAGGGTGCTGGAAGGCTCTTGATTGCCCATGTCATTGTTTGGATACAAGTTCTCTAAGGACTTGGGACTGTATAAATAATTGTACCTAAGGTTGGAACCATTGGTTGTCCACTCTATTGGAGCTCCACTGGTAATGTCACCAAAAAATCCCCCATCAACTGTGGGCATAGTTGCTTCAGAAATCATTCCCAGTGTGCATGAGCTGTTAATGTGGCTGTGGATCAGCATCCTTGTCCAAGAAATGCTTGCAGAACTCCCTTCTCAGCCATACCAGGCCAGGGCTGGGGCTTCTCCTGTGAAAAGGCTCAGATTTTTCACTGAACGAGAGGTCAGACTTGGAATAAGTTGCCCAGAGAAGTGATGGAGTCACTGTCTCTGGAAGTGTTCAAGAGATGTCTGGATGTGGTTCTTGGGAATATGGTTTTGGGGTGATTATGGCTGACAGATTATCTTGAAGGTCTCTTCCAGCCTTGATGGTTCTGTGGTTCTGAGAGCTAACAGGCTGTAAGTTTTATTGTTCCTGTTAATTTGTTTTTACCATTTAATTCTTTTCAGATGAGATAATTCATATTTAAAAGCTTTGGCAACATAGTATACTAAGTTTCAAATATTATCATAATGGAAAAGAGTCATGCTAGAAATATTAGTACCCAGCTGTATACATTTAATGGAATTGTTATTCAAAGTTTTTTATGTCCAAAACAATAACACTGGTTTGTGTTGATGCTGCATGCTCTGATTTTAACCTTTGGGATGATAACAAAGCACAAAAACTGGCTCCTCCTGCAATCCTTTGCCCTTGAAGGAGTCATTTAGTTAAATTCCTTAATATTTTTGCAGCTGTGGTTGTGGTTTATTAACTGATGCTGCCTTGAAGAACAGCCTGTGTCTGCAGCAAAGTTTTCATTACTCATCTGTCAATACTTGCAGAGTAAAACAAATGGGTCTGAGTAGAGGTTTCTGCTCTTCAGTCTAAATAGTTTCTTTCTCTCCATCCCTGCTATTTTACATAAGGAGAGGGTAGAGAATAGTATTGATGCAGTGAATGCATAGTTGTGCTCTATTGAATAGGAAGGTCTGGCCTGCTTTGTCTGTCAGGATTATTTTAAGCTATGATGTTTAGAATTTATTAAATGAACTAGAGGGAATTAAAAACATCTCTTTTCCCCAAAATATTCTTACTTCTGCAGCTGTGAAATGCCTTTTATCCTGATTCATACCAGCTGAAGAATCTCTAGAATTTCTCTTTTGCAGTTGGTAAAAATATCATTTTGGGCCAGTTTAACAATTTGCTTGCCAGGAGAAATCCAGGTGAGTTTGGTTTTAGCATAGTCCTCAAAATTGAAAATCAGATAACCCAAAACTATTACATTGCTGTGTTTACTGATGCAAACTACAAGTTCTGCAGTAATTGCCTTGGCCTCTGGGTGAAATGCAGGAGGCAGTTTATCTGCCTGGGTTTTTGTAGGGGTATTCTTGCATGATAATTGCAGATGAAGGGCACGTCTTATTTGGAAGGCCCTACAGAACAGGGATGTCACCTCTGGGAAGTGATGGACGTGAATTTTGTGCTGGTGAGTGGAAGGAATGGGAGGAGCTGCTGTGTGACTGAGCAGTGGATAGAAAATGCTTTGGTGTCACAGGGCAGAGCTAAAGGATGAGCTATAATAAGTAGGGGAGAAGCACTTGCAGAATTCAGGGGTCTGACTCACTTGACCACGTGCTTCTCTTGAGTTTCACACTTGACTGTGACAAATATCAAACGGAATAGCAGCCAGGCTAGTGAGCAAGTGTGCTGGGAGCCAGAGGTCTGTGCTGACCTCTCTCTCTGAGTGTGGTTTGGGGGAAATACCGGAGTCCTTGTCTCCTTTTCCTCTTGTGCAGTGTGGTTTTGCTTACTTTTATCCCACTTCAGAAAATCAGGGTGGTGTGAAACCTCTCACAGCAGTTCCCTGGGCATGAAGATGTAAAGAACTAACCCAGCCCAATAAAGGTGACTCAAAACTGGAGCCTTGCTTTATACCCTGTACCTACCTTAGCACATGATGTGTTGGCTGGTGAATTTGGGCTGCTTTCCTTAGCACATGGAGCTGCCATCCACTGCATTTTAAAGTCTGTCCAGTGGGAGAGTGCTCTGAGAGTGGAAGGAACCAAAACCTCTGCCAGACCTAGCTGCAAGCATGAGGACCTAGTTTGGAGATAAAAACTGATTAGTGGATAATTCCCCCATAATGAATAATCTCTGCCTTAAAAGATGAGTTGCAGATGGTTTTGGATGAGACAGGGAGAGAGATCAGGTTTAAAATGTCATTCTTTCAGTAACCTGAATCTCCTGACCTTACGTGACACTGCAGAGATGATTTCAGCCGAGTAAGACCAGGAGGAGAGGCTGGCTGGGGATGTGTGGCCAGGGCTTCGTGCCTTGGGCTGACCCTCAGCCCCAGTTCTATATTTACCTGGGAGTTTGAGAGGTCTTTCACTCCACAAGGTCAAGGAAAGCTTCCAAAATACAGGGAGAAGCCAGTTGTCGCTCCCCAAGTGAGGATTAGTATCCGACATGACTTTTTGAACTATTTTCAGATTGATTACACATCTAGTGATCTTTCACCTTTGCAACGGTAACCGTACTTGTGTGTTTGCTTGTCCTTGACTGGAAAGGGTGCAGAAAACAAAACTGAAACTTAAAACTAGGTTAAGGACTATTATGAGCAAGCTATGTCAATAAAGGCCATCATTTTGTGGAGTTGTGCAGCTTTTCAAATTACTCCAGCAAGACTCTCTTTACAAATGCTTTTGTATTTTGTTGTTGACTCATCCATCTCAACACTCACAGTAACATTTCAGTTCTGTCTTATAAAGCCTGTGATTGAAACGAGGCTGTTCTTGGGCTGGTTCATCAACAGATGCAATTAATACAATGCTGTTTGTTTTGACACCCTGGCTCACTGGCAGCATTGTAAGCAGCATTGCTATGCGAGGAGATTGCTGTGGTTGAGGACTCCGTGTACAGGCAGCTCACTCAATATTTGTATTCAGTTTAAAGTCAACACTGAAAGAGTTTCAGACCTCTTCCTAAGCTGGCAAACAGGCTCACTGGTGCTACCAGTGATGTTAACAAAAGGGCAAATCATAATCTGCAGCACTTCTAATTTATTTACAATCTTATAAAATGTTGGGTTTTCGTGCTGTTGGAGAGCACCAGAAGTATAAAAGGGAAGCTCAGAGGGATTTTCTCCTTGTGCAAGGCTGGGAAGGTGGTGAAGGAAATACGATTTGGACTCAGATATTTATTCTTTCAGTAGAACAATGTCAGTCCCAGAGCAGTGCTTCTCAGATGTGTTTTACCCTGGGAACTTGTATAAAATGTCTTCCTTTTCAGCTATTTCAATTTTAGCTGTATAGAGGGTGTAACCATTGTTTAAGGGAGTGTCCGTGGCATGGAGCCAGTTGATATCTAAACCTTATCATGAATTGTTTTAAAGAGAGTGTGATTTTCTGTACTGAGATATATTGATGACTATTTTTCAAGGCAGGAAGTACCTGCTGAGTCCAGCAGTTGCCAGAGCAGCTGTTCACTATGAGTAAGCCACAGAAAAAATCTTGAGAAAGCCTTAATATCTCTAGGAAGCAGCTCCAAGCTTAAATGATCCATCTAGTTAAGCTGTACGAAGAACTGCTTTGATATTTTCACTTGCCTGGAATTTTATATTGGGGGAAAAAAATGGTTCTTAGGGTATCAAAGTCTATAGGATAGTTTACAGAGAGGTATTTAACTTCAGGCTAGTTAATATTTGTTAAGGCTTGTCTGGACACTCCCCAGACTCCTGCTCCAGGGTACAAATTTAATTGATTTATTCCATGTTAGTGTTATGCAGCAGTATGTTAGAGTTAATGCAGCAGTTTCTGTTTCTTCAGGTAGGCATCTCTGCATGGCTTTGGGCATTCTCTGGCACTGTAGCACCCTGTGACCTAGCCTGGGTTTCTGCCAGGACCTGTGCCAGGCCAGGCACACACTGGAGATGCAGTCAACTGACCTGAGCTTCCTAATGAGCAAGTTGGGAGTTTTTTTTTGTTATATTTTCTGTTTTTAATCACAGAGCTGACTTCTGATGAGATTATATATAGATTCCCTTAACTTTTCGCCAAAAGATGTGTTTTGAATTAATGAAGATTTTTGTGAATTTCTGTAGTTGATGTTTTCTGGAAAAATAAATTATGATTTTGGTCCAGACTCTTCTGATCAGTGCCAGGTATAAGCAGCAGGCTCCAGTGGGCTCATCCAGGGTATGGGAGGTTGTACAGCACTGCTGACCTTTGGCTCACGGAAAAAACAGTGAGCAAGGAGTCCAGTGCTCCAGATGTGAACCTGTCTGGAAGCTGAGTGTGCAGAGATAAACTTTTGATGGGAAACACCCTCTCACCTGCAGACTGTGCATTATCCAAGTGGGTGCAGTGCAGTGTCACTGCTCTGGAAATACCTGAGGTATCTGAGATACCTCCAGCCCAAGTTAATTCGCTTCCTTCGTTCTCCATTCGATCTCTGGGTTTGAATTTCTTTTCTTTTTATGTTGTCTTTGATAGCAGGGTGTGATTTCTTCTCTGTCAGCTCTCCCTGCCCTTTGTTTCTCTTAGTTTGCAGCTTTTTTGGATGGTAACACTCACGTTGCTTGTAGTGCATCCTCTGTGTCACAAGGTTTTGACTCGACAGCATTGTCCTGGAGATGTGCAGGGATGTGCCAGCAAGCAGTGGTACATGTGTCACAGCAAAAGAACATCCTTACATGTCTTGCCCAAGCAGCAGAGCTCCTCTTGCTGCTGAATAGGATTCTGGGGTCATGGCTCATGAGACTGGTGACAATAGGAAGCGTGGGATGTTCTGGCTTATTTTGAGATCAAGATTTCATTTCCCTTGCAATACTATTATGAATCAAAAGGAAAAATGTGTAATGCTTAGTGTTCACTTAGAGCTTTACATTTTTAGAGCATTGTGCAAACATTTCTTCTGACTTCATGATGGGTGGTGGTGGGAGGTGCTGTTTGTAGTGAGGTAAGGACAGCAAGTACAACTTCTGCCCTCCTTTCATTTACTGCTGTGGTTTCACTTGTGCTGTGGTCAGATGATCTCTACTTCTCCATGAACTCTTGTGAGCTTTTCAGTCATCACTGGAGCTGTGTAGCCTGTGAGGGGGCTGTTGGTTCATGCTTTTAGGGATGTCATTAGGTAGTGAGAGTGGCAGAGCAGTGCTGTGTGGTGGTGACATCTCTCAGTGGGAAGATCCAGGTGATGCATGCACAGATCATGCCACCTAGAGGAATGGAGCTGGCAAGCCTGCAGCCATTGCCTTGCTGCCAAAATTTTGGTGGTTGTGCCAGTGGCTGTGTTGAGACCTTCTCCAAACTATGCTCTTTGTGGCCTCTCCTCAAGCCCATCATGAAGTGAAGTTCCCTTCACAGCAGCTCTCCATCAACTCAACACACATTTCTCAGCTTTTTACACAAGACTCCTTTTCCCAATTTCGTCTTTTAAACGTTGACCCTCATCTTCCCCAGTGGCTCAAGAACCTGAAATTAAGTTGTGGATCTCACTTTGTATTCTCCAGGAATTAGGATGAGGAATCTAGCACAAGGTGTGATTTGATGGGATAACATTCTCCAAGCTCTCTGCTTTTTTTGGCTGGTATGTTGTAATGTCTTTTGTGGGAGACTGTTAAATTTCCCAGAAGATTATCCTAATTTCCAGAGTCTCAAAGTCTGAATGGTAATTAATCACTTAATTTGATGAGGGCTTTTAGATGTCTTGCTAGTCTACTGGCAGCTTGGGGAAATACTTCCATTTTCCTCCCAGCTTCCCTTGCATAGGTTCAAGCTCAGAAAACTGGGATATATTTAGAACTGGCAGAACTGCCAGCCAGGCCTCAGAAAATTGCTCCATATCTCTGCTTTCTGGGTAGGTTAAAGCCAAATTCAAGAGAAGCCTGGCTTTTCTGAAGAAGTTGGGGTGATGACAATTTATCAGTAACAAATGGGCAGTGGGGAATTTTAATAATAGATTTTATTGCTTGCAGTTGCACTGAGTTCCCTATTGCCTCAAATGACAGTAATCAGGACATCCAACAGGGAAGCAATTACTTTATTTCTTGATCATCCAGACAGTGAGTTGTGTTACGAGATAAGCACATGGTTTGACCAGAGGGTGTCACCTCTTTGGGAGTGAGTTTTCTTTTTGACCCACTTTAGTCTAGTATGTGGTACAGTAAGGTCAAGAGCAATGACTTGGGCTCACAGGATTTAACAGACAGACAATAATGGCTGAGTAGACTCTTTTTCTTTTGTGCTATTTGAGGTTAGGGCTTCTAGATGAAGTTTTTGTCTTCTGCTAAAGTTTCTCTCTACTGTTTAAGTAAAACATCCTTTCTCCTCCATCTCTCTCATGCTTCACCTTTTATACTTGGAGCAATCTTGAAGCCTTTATTCTACTGTGCCTTTGACTTGACCCCCATGTATTTTCATCGAGACATTAGGATGGCCTTCGCATTTCCTTCTATTCTCAGTTTAAATTTTCCTGTTACGGGAATACTGGAAAAAAAAAAAAAACCTAACCAAAAAACTGAATTACAGTTAGTCATACGTTAAAATAACCAGACTAAAGCCAGCAGGAAGAGCATCCTCTCAGTGTCAGTGGACGAGGCCATGGCAGGGGGTTGGAATGAGATGATCTTTAAGATCCCTTCCAGCCCAGAGCATTCCACGTTGGCTGTGGATGGATCTGTCTCTTGCCTGGATTGACCACTGGTGCATTTAACAGCCCCATTCTGTGTCTCTCTTACCACGTCCCCCTTTTTGCTGATAAACTTTCTGGCCTCCAGGCTACTGACAGCTGTTGTCCACTTGCTGCTAATTAAGAAAGCAGCATGAGTGATGGGAATGTGGATTGGAGAGATTGAACCCCCCTCTCCACAGCCAAGCGTTTCAACCTGATTAAAGAGCATCTGACTGACAACTGGGCGGCCTCTTTTTTCCTGCTGTCTCTCTGCAATAGCCTGGTTTTTATCAGAACTCCCAGGTCAGGTGCTCTCTGTGTCTCTGGATTTTTTAGATCCCCTAACAATGGGCAGCGTCAGAACAGATTTGCCGTTCAAAAGATGGGAATTGTGAAATCTGAGCTGCTCCAAAGCCACGTCTTTAGCATGCAAAGCATTGTGTACGTCTGTGCTCTTACTCAGAAATTCAAATGTAGGTCGTGTTTTTAAAATAAAATGATACATACAATGTGAAGATTTCAAACTAGCTATAGGAATCAAGATTATTATGAATTAACAGCACTTAAGTGAATGGGCCAGTGATTTCAAAGATTTTCTTTCTTTGTTTACGATTTTTTTCCTTGTTTGCTTTGTTTCCTTGTTTTGGTTTTCCTTGTTTTGCATCAAGTCCCAGTGGGAGACCTTTTGTGTGATACAGTAATGCTGGGATTTTTATGATCCAGCAAGAGAATGGGCTTGAACTCTGAAATCCCCTTCCTGGCCTGTGCCTCTGTGGAGGTAAAATGATTGACTGAGGTTAATAAAATACAAGATTGTTGTGTTAATACACAACCAGGAGGTGTGAATTCAAGTAAGAGTGGTGGTAATTTGGCAGAAGCCTCCTGTAATGCTGATGCTCTCTGGAGCTGTTTACCCCCAGCAATATTATGACTCTCTGTATTTCAGATTAGACCTCCAAAATTCAATCTGAATTCTTATCTGTGATAAGTGAGCTCTGTATTACCCTGAATAGCCCCTAGCATGCTTTAAAATCCATGTCATTTGCTCTTTTTTTCTGGAATTTAATTTCTTTTCTTCCTTATGATTTTCCTGATGTTTGGCTGTGACCTTTTACCCTGGAGTTGAATGGTTTTTGATGGTGTGGTGTTTTTTGAGGTTCTTTTTAAAAGCACTATGTAAATGTAGGTGTAAAATGTTTATTTAAATAAAGAAATCACTACCAGACATGACTCTTTAGGTGTGTGAAAATCCTTTAATAAGCCATGTCTACCACAGTGTAATTGAACAGTAGGAACATGTCTAGGGAGAGGAGGATGTACATTTGATTGTACTTATTGTTCACCTTGTTATGCCCATGATCACTTTGTGAAAAGAGCCTTGAAGCATGTGACTTCAGCTTTTGTCATAAAGAAGTATTTTATATTTGTTTGAAGTTGAACAAGAGCTGCTTTACCAGTGTTATCTTCTATTCACTAAACACTTGTAATATTAAATTAGTGGGAGATGTGTGGTGTGCTCCTAATGAGCTGAGCCAGGCAGACTCTTTGGGACCTGGGTGATCCAGGGTGTGAAAGTGCCATAATCTTCTTGGACAGCTTTTTGTTTTCACATGAAGAGAGCAGATGCTGACATGGTGCAAATAGAAGAGAAATCCCATCAGTAGATTGGCCCTGAGTCCCCAAGCTGTAGTCTGTAAATACAGTGATTTATGGGTATTAGAGATGAAAACAGTGTTTCTTTCTTTCCTCCAAGCAAAGTGTTATTTCCAAATAGATCATCTCATTATTGAACTCTGGTTTGGCTAGTAATTTTATAAAATAAACCTAGTAGCCTTAATGTTAGAAAATTAATGGGTTGATTTCTCTACTACTGAGACTTTGTGGAGGCTCCAAATCCCTGTCTGTCTTGTTGTGGGAGGTAATTAAGAATATGAGGGAGCAGGTTCTTGGTTGGAAATATTGAAAATGACTAAGCATTGGAACTGTTAGGTCTGGAGAGCTCGTTAGGGGTGGTGAGGTTGGTTCTGCTGGGTCATTTGTTCTGAGGATTGGTCATTTCTTTCACTGCAACCTGCTTATTGCCTGGGCAGCTTTGCCAGACTGGTTACTGAGTGCTGCCTGTGAGTGGCAGCATGTTTCAAACCCCTTATAGGAATATTCTGTGGCTCCAGGGTGATGGTTATTCCATTTGTCCTTTAAAGCCACTCCTGGTGAGTTCAGGAGTTGAGCTGCCATCACCCAGGCAATGGTGCTGTGGTTTTGTGTCTGTTCTGTGGGAGCTGTTCATGTGGCTGATGGTGTCACCTGCTCTGAATCCCCCCCTCATCCATTTGTGCCATGAATTTCTGGCTTGTAAAATGGAATACCATCGTTTTGGAGGCACAGAGATGGCAGTTTTCTCATTGAAGGGACAAAAGTAACATTCTGCAAATTTCTATGTGCAAACCAGCTGCCTGTTTGGTGCTAGGTCAGGCTTTGTTTAGCCTATTGATCAAATGTAGGCCTAGAGCTTTGCTGCTGGGTCTGGAGCTGACTTTCCCTCCATGAGTTCCTGAATTGCAAAGTATTTCAGTGGAGCTGGCACTTTGTTGGGTTGTTTTGCAAATGCAGACCCAGTTCTTAACAGGAGAGCACAAAACAGGGATTTCTGCTTTACAATGGAAAATGTTGAGGTTGTGTTGTCCTGATTTCTTATTATAACAGGAGTGTCCTTTAAATAAAGAAAATGACAGTTCATACAAGAAAAATCTCTTCCTTTGAGGTTTGTTATCTGCTTCTGTTCAACAAAGCTAGACTTTATCTCTGAGAAACAACTTCCCATATATATGAGAACTATCTCTGAATATTGCCCTTTTGCCTTCTAATTAGATAAATCCATTCTGCAAGTGGACAGCCATATTCCAAAGCAAAACTGTGTAGGGAGTTTATTGGGAATAATATGTGTGAGTTTCCAACTTTCACCTTGATCTAAGCTACCTTTCCAGGATGGAGAAGCCCTCTCATTATAAAGCCTGAGCTACAAGGTTCTTGTGGTTTTGAATGTTGCCTGTTTTATCATGATAAATTCTGGTGTGTTATAGTGTGAAGCGATTTCCCTAAAAGTAGATTTGTACAATTGCCAGAAAACCAGCTCAGCTCTTCACCTGCTCTGTTTTCTGCCAAAAAAATAGCAAATTTACATGACTGTACTTGAAGAAGTATTTTCTATATATTTTTAAATTCTCTATTTTTGTAAGTGATTTGAATCCCCGTTGAAAGTATCTTCTGTGAGGGCCATCTTTCAAAGTTCCCATATGGGTTCAGTTTCATAATTATGATCGTGACTGCTATGTATATGTTGATTTTTTTTTTTTTATCAAATAGCAGCAAGCAAGCCTTTAGGGGTGTTTTATACCTATGGCTGGTGTGTCATATCAGGATAGGAAATGGTACTGTTTAAAGTCATACAAAACTGTAGGAGCCTTTTGCAGATGGACTTAGGAGTTTCAGTACATTTTAATGAAGCAGCTTTTCCCAAATCAACCACCTTTTTCAAGATTTGTTTGAGCCATCTTCTAATTCTGCACTCTTTGCAGTAGATACATAAGTGGCTGTCAGGTTAATGAGGAATGAGGGCACATTGAGGGTATTCAGACTTCTGGCTGCAGAGTTGCCAAAAATGAAGCAGGAGAACTCTCTTCCATCTGTCATTCCTCTACAGAAAGCAGCATTTTAGAAGTGGCTGTAGCTGAGAGTTTATTTGCTGAGCTTCAGAGTTCATGAGTACACAGAGGAGAAAAAAGGCAAAATTTATGTGTTTGTTTGGGTAGGGAGGTAAAGTGAGTTTGCTGTGTAAATTTGTAAACAGGGTAGAAAGGAAAGGGAAGTTTCCTGCAAACATGTGCTAAAATAAATGAAGTCCAAGCTCAGATTGCAAATCTTGTGAAGTCATGCAGGGTTGTGGGACAGTGGTCCTTGTGTGGAGCAGATGTTTGTGGAGGTCCTGCAGTGTTTGAATCCCCTAAGCCCCTTCCCCACAACACAAGGTTGTTTCTGCTGAGCAGAAAAAAAAAAGTGATGCTTTTCTATTACACTGACACAAAGCTTAGTGCTAGATTCTTATACTGCCAAGTGATATTAATAAACTTGGATCATATATACAAAGTCAGTTCTGTGCTTGCAACATTATAGGTGGTTATTTTCTGGTTGGAAGATGGTTTATAGTGTTTGTTGTTGCTTTACTACAGTGCAATTCTTTGTATTTGTTGGCTGGATCCAGGTGAAGACTCAAAATCCAATTGGGGTTGGGCATTACCAGTTGAAATTATTGAGCCAGAAGATCTGGGAGGTGTTTACCCTCCCAGTAACAGAACCACGGATATTGTTATAAGATGTTATAACAATCTCTTGATGTCTTTATGAACCCAACTGTGTGACATACTGCAGAAATCAGTGGGTTATTGCCTGTTTTTCACAGTGAAGGAGCATAAAGTTAATCACAGTGAAGCTTTGACAAGGCACCAGGCTCAGCCTGACTGAAGGGCTGTGATGGAGCAGAGCCTGACCCTGCACCACACGGCTCCAGGCTCCTGGAGCTGAAGTTTCCTGTTACAAACTGGCTGCTGTTTTCCAAACAGACCTCCTAAAGCTCCAAAGTATTGCTCAACAGACCACAAACTGAAATTAGTATTGATTCACCTTTCAGGGCTGGTGGCAGGACAGCCACACAGTCACACGTTGTGTTGCACAGACTTAAATAGCTTTGGCAGTTGTGGGTTTGCTGTTTTGTCAAAACCAAATTAAATAGAAACACTGTACAAAATTATTTCTTATTTATAGAATCCAAAGGTCTCTCTACCACAGAATCTGGGCACTGGCTTTTTAAAACATGCTTTTTTTCTTGGAGTGGGTCATGGTCTTTGAATGCATTTGTGTGTCTTCCTGGCAGGTATAGCTGGCTTGTGGGCAAGATCTCATTTTTGAAACCCCATGCCATGCCCTGAATTGGATGGGATATCATCAGGAAATGGGCTGTTGATAAAAACATCACACAAGTAGCTATTAATTCACCAAGATTTATTCTGTGATAAGAGAACAGTTTCAGCAAGATAGTAAAGAGATGCTGAGATAAGGTTCCCTTTGGCTGTTGGGTTGGTGTATATGAGTGTTGAAGGTATTTCTTCCTGAACTTTAGGCCAGCTTCTTGTGTGAGCAGACTGAAAGTTCATAGAAAAATTGAAACTGATTTTTAGTAGGCCCCCTTTTGGGAATTTCCATTAAAGATGGCAGTAACTGCTAAATAAAGATGGGGCGATAAAAGATATAATGTTGCATGCCAGCAAAAAACGATGTGCCAAAGAAATCAGGCTCAGGTATCCCCTTGTTAAGTGGGTTTTCAGACTTGTCACTGCATTAGGCTGAGTAATATTCTGAAGCAGCTGGGGAATAGCTGCTTTTTCTTCAAAATTGAATTAACAAGTAAAATTCTAGTGGCTTTTTCCTGCTACTGAAACCTCAAATCTTCAGTAGGCTCAGATGAGTTAGAGATGGGATGGATTCCTTCAGAATCCCTTCATGTTATTGATGTTTGTACAAGTCTGCTGGGGTTTGCTGCTGCAGAATTTCAGTCTTCTCCATCTTTCAAAATGAGGACTTGCCAGAAAGAGTGGGGAGAACTGCAGGTGTAGTATGTCTTTACCTTGAAATCTGTTGTCCATAGACCAGGAGATTTTAATTGAGGCATGAGGAGATGGGATAAAATAGAAAGTTGTCAAAAATAATTGTTTACTGCTAAAGTAACTTTAATGTTTATGTGCAGCAGAGTGAAAGACAGATATCCCACCTAGACTCCCTAAGGTACATCATGTTTTCTACCATGCTGGTAGAGGGATGTGCTAATCCTACAGCTGTGGAAGGGAGGAGGGAGCTCCCTCCTGGGCTGTTCAGTTCAATTAACATCTCGGTTTCCCCTTGCTGGAGGCACTGATGTTTCAAATCATGCTTATAGAAGACTAATATTTTCTGCTGCCTGTAGGCAGGCAATAAAGCTGGTGGTTTGGTTGCAGATCCTATCAGGTATAGAACAGAGTGTGGAATTGAGGATATGGCCTGCAGCTTCTTAACCCATTATGGAGCAGCACAACAATAATGTCAGAGCAGTTTCTGACCTGATTACATCAGAAATTTCACACCTGCAGTGCTGCTGTATCCTTCACACACACACTTGTCTGGGTGTGTGGAGATACAGAGCTGGTCCTTTGGGGCAACAGGAGAGCAGTACTTCAAAGTTGAGGGATTTGCATAGCCCTCCTGTGATGCCTTGTTTTATTGAGTAAGAAATATTAGGGAAGTTTACACTGGTATTGCAGTGCCTCTAGGAGATAGTGCTGGCCTGCTTCCTGAAATTCATTTTTCTCTCTTGTGCAGAGATGTGAGCCCCCAGCATGGTGCACTGGAGTTGTGCAGACATGTTTAATCTTACTGAACTGAATATCTGCTTTTCAGCATCTGAGCCCTGAGGACACAGTGCTAGTCAGAACAGTGAGCAATGAGCTAACTGCACACAGGAGCCTCATCTCGGAACATGCATGGAAAAGAGCTTACATCACACTCTCACCTGGACTGCTGCCCTTCATCCGTGGCACTTGCTAAAGAAGGAAGTAAAACTGAGCATGTTTAAGCAAATGCTTTCCATGTTTTCATCTTATTTCTTGTGCTCAGCTCGGGTGAGTGTGGGTGGTGGCTTTTGGGCAGGGTATAAGGTTCCTCCCAAGCCTACTAGAAAAGAGGGGTTATCTTTGCCATTCAGACTGAATGTGCAAAGAGTCTGTAATCAGAGGTCAAAAATAAAGATGACTATAATTAGTAATGTCCAAAGCAACTGGAAATTGTGTCAGGCAGATCTGAGCCAGCTTCTATTTTTTTTTTTTTTTTTCCATTGCCTAATGAATGAGAGCGGAGGTTACTCTCCAAGGATGAAAGAGGGCTGAGGTTTTCCCATTCAGAGCCAGTGCTGTGGGGCAGACAAGAAGCCAAGACTCCATTTACAACCTTGTTTGTCGGGCTATCGAACCTATGGCCAGGTTGTGAGCAATTAGGCTTTTCCCTACAGCATCTGAAATAATGCCTTTCTGCTTGGTGTCCTGCCGAGTGCCTGTGACGACATCCTGTCACCTTGGAGATGGATAAACAGCTTCAGCAACATTGGCTTATAATCTTTCAGCTCTGAGTTTCAAAGCTGACAGCCCTACGTCTGAAACCCAAGGCCAGCAAAGGTTTTTCAGGAAGAACTTAAATGTGCTTGGGGAAATGTGAGGAGGGGAGAGAAGGAGCTGAAGCAGAGCTGGGTGATGAGGTTTTTTGCTGGGCCATGGCAGTGGTGTCAATGAAATGGATGAGCTTTGGCTCCCAGGCTCCTGCAGTGACTCAGGTGCTGCGCACGCACACTTGTGCCTGCAGGGCTTTATTTTTAGATGTCTGAATCACTGTCATGACCATATCCTCCAAAAGCTGCTAGACAAGTGGGGATGCCCACGGACCCCATATTAAGTCATGTTTGGTGAACAGGGAAATTCAGCAGATTCCCTCTCGACTGTTCTGTGTTAGGAGCTGTTTGCTGAAGTAATGCAGATGTTATGCCTGGTAGCTGGTTTATTTTCTTCATTTGAAATGAAATGTTTAGTTAACATCTTTGATGGCTTTCATGGGTAGAACAGGGTGAGCAAGGACCACATTGTTCATGTTGGTGTTGGAGGCTACTTGAGTCTCTTGTTGTTCTAGTGCTGCTGGCACTGGGGCAGTTACAAGTCACGTTACCAGTGTTGTAATCCCATCAGTTCTCTGGGGCTTGCAGGCTGTGCAAAATCACTTCTTAGATGGGAAATTACCAGAGACTTGCCAGATGCTGCACAAAGGTTTGCTGGTGTTTCTGCTTGGGGGTTGATATGGCACCAGTCTGCTGGAGCAGCTTTCGATAAACCACACCAAAAGTCCTGTCTGCTGCTTATCAATAAATTACAGAAACTTGTTCAAAAAGAAATCTCAAAGCCAGCTTTGGTGTGCTGCAGGAAACTGAACTTGGGTAGCAGTTTTACTTCCTTAAATCCCTTCTTGTTTGATTTATTTTAGCTTTTTGCCTTTTCTTTTTCCTCTGTAAATTGGTTGACTGATACTGCTGCAGTTTCAGCAGGTAAAGTATACCTGGTTTATGTATCTGCATACAAGGAGATTTCTCTATTCTGAAATACCAGGCAAAAAGAGGAGTAGAAGGGAATCTGGTCAGCTGCTTTGAACTTGCTACTTGATCATGTGCATCTTCTCTTCCTTGGAACCTGAAGATTTGCTTCCAGATATGAAACTGGAAGGAAGAAGAGCTGTGATGTTAATGCACCATAAAATTAATGTTGTTGACTAACCCAGTCCTTCTCACTGCAGTTGGGAGACATGGCTGAATTGATAAGTTACCCTCTCTGCCTTCCAGTTCCCTTCCAAACACTGCAAGCTCTTTCCACATGAGCTTGCTGCAGCTGGAGATCCCTCATTCATGGTTGCTTAGACAGAGAAAAAAAAAATCAAAATAAAAATGTGCTCTCTGACAAATAAAAATGTTTTGCTTCCTCTGGAGGCCCCAGAGGGCGGCATAAAAATAATGAAGCCTGTGAGTCAGTGAGCATTGCCTGGCCAGCTGAGAGGGAACTGAGCCTCCCTTTTCCAGAGAAGTTTGTGTGCTGTCATTGCACATCATTAATGCTCACTGCTTTATGCTCATTCACTGTAATGTTGCCAGAAATGAAAAAGGGCAGTCGGTCTTTCTGCTCCCAAAAGCTGGCTGCTTCCAAGGTGACGTGATGTTAGAGGAAAAGTTCCTTTAGCACTCGAGAGTGATTGTTTGATTCTCAGCTGCCCTTCCTCTGTCGTTTTCCTCTCAAACCTGGCTGCTCTCCTAGCAATTGGATTCCCTGGAGAGGGACTTGGAGCAGCTTACAAACAACTCCACCTAAGGTACAAAGGTTAGGGTGGGCAAACTTCCTGATTGACACTGGACCCTCCCTTTTTTTTTCCTTTCCAGGTCCCCTACCAGGTCTTTTTTTTTTTTTGTTTCTGCATTAATTCTCTTTGCTTCAGTCTCTGGGGATAATGGCAAAGTTGAGGAAAGTAAACTCAGAGCTGGGAGTAGTAGGTCTGAGACTTTTGAGCACCAGTGATGCAGCAGAGAGATGCTGATACATTTAAAAGGGATATTTTAACTCTGTTCTGTCACATTCTGTCTTTTCTGTACTCAGGATCCCAGTTCATCCTTTTGGGAACATGCAGCATTGCACAAGTGCTGCATATCAGCGTTTTTAGGCTCCTAAACATCCTCAGGACTTCAGAAGGAGGGTGTGAAAAGTAGCTGAAGGCTGTTTGCAGTGTAATGGGAGAGCTAGTGACACACTGCAGGTGTGAAAGGATGGAGAATTTATTTGGAGTCCTCCTCATCTGTTTCATCAACCCTCCTTGAAACCTCGTGCTTTCTCTCCACCGTCGTAGCTACACTTTGGCAAACTTGAACATTTTGTCACAAGACAGGATTATTAAATTTTATTTTTACAAGTGCCCCTGCAGTAGTTTTCTGTTGCCCACAGCTCACTGCTGAGCATCACACTGTGCCTCCTGTGCCAGCTCTTCTGCAGAGGAACTCGGCTGTTTCCTCCAAAGTTCAAAGGCTTGGATTTTCTGTCAGTCACTGATTTTAATATTTACTTTACAAGAGAGCCCAAAAGCCCTAGCCAGGGCAAAGTCCCCCAGATCTGTGAGCTTACAGGTAAGTAACAGATACAGCTCTTGCCCTAAGGGTGGAAGGGAATTCTGGTAACATTCATATAAAAATTCTAGTGATATTCATATAAAATCTGGGAAGACCTGTGCTTTGCAGAATGTTCTGTGATTGTCATGGTAAGCTCTCATGTGCCTCTCTGCCCATCCTGAATCACCTGTTTTCCTGTGTTTCTGAAAGCAGAATTTGCATCTGGAGTAACCCCAACCCCAGAGCCTCTTGCTGGGTGCACAGCACAGCCATCCTCAGCAGAAAGGTTGTTTTTGACTCCAGCTTGTTATTTTTGCCTTTTGCTTCAGAACCCTTAAAGTCCCTGTCAGCTAGGGTTTAGCTGAAGCCTTGCAACTTGCTTTTTGTCTTCTCAAATGATGGAGCTGAGCCCAAGGGAACAAATGCCATTTTAATGGGCATCGTTGTGTAACTCATTACATAAGTCACTGCTGCCTTCAAAGGACTCGTGGCAAAAGTGGCAGGAGCAGTTGATTAAAAATGTGCACAATGGCTTCATTATGACATGGGGAGAGATGTCTGCTGTTATTTTTAATCTGATAGCTTTTAAATATGGGCATCCAGCAGAGACCCAAATGGCCTTTGAAAAAGGAACCATTTGTGGAATAAGATTTTTAGAGTCCACTTCGTTCTTTCTGACAAGCTGCAAGAGTCAGGATAAGCTGGAAAATGAACTATAACCCTTTTTTAACATTGTGCCTCCTCTAAAGCTGCAGGGTTTTGGTGTTTGAACACAGAGTAAGAGATGGAGGGTTTAGTTTTTCAGGTGAAGAAAAGGTACTGTATTCTGAAGTTTGTGGGGTATTAATTTAAAATAAATCTATTTTCAATTAGTTTTATATAGGCAAGTTGAGCAGCCTGTGCCAGCTGCTGGAGCCTCCCTGCCATGGAGCAGTGGTGACAAAACCAGGAGCAGGAGGTGCAGAAGCAGGCAGGGCATTATTTCCCATTTCTGAAGGCTCCCATGTGCTGCTTACACGAGGCTGGTGAGTGGGACCCAGCAGATGGAAACTCTGCTGTGACTGAGCTCTGTAAAAGGCTGAACTTTCACTTTGACTTTAAAGCAAATAATTTGCTACTGGCTTAGCTTGGTGGAATTCACCAGCTTGTGTGTGTTCTGACTTATTCTGGCCTTTGTTTGAACCCAGGTGGAGAGTGGCCATTTGACTATGGCAGAGGTGGATGCTGGGCTTTGTCTTGCCAGCTTTCTCCTAAGCAGCCTTAGTTTCTTTGCCCACAAGCACATAAGCTGATTTATCTGCCTTCCCTTTTAATCCAGTGTTGTTTCAAACCTGCAGTTCTTCCCTCACCAGATTTAGCTCTCTGTTGGCAAACTGGCAGCAGCAGCACCAGTGGCTGGAGCTTGGGGAGCTGCTGGCTCCTGGTTGCCCATGGTCTCCTTTAGCCATGGTTTTGGGGATTGAGGGATGCTGAAAAGCCCTGTGGGCACACCTGGCAGCAGGGCTGGCTGGAGCAGGCGTGTCAGGAGAGCTCAGGGGTGCTGTGTGTGTGCTCAGAGCCCAGCCACGTGCGGGGGGAGAGGAGCCTGGAGCTGAGCAGGGCCGTGACTCAACAGCTGGAGCACGTTCAGGCCAGCGGGAGCCTCACTGGCAGGGCATGGCATGGCATGGCATGGCATGGCATGGCATGGCATGGCATGGCATGGCATGGCATGGCATGGCATGGCATGGCATGGCATTAGCTCTGAAGCCAGTGATGTAGTGAAGCTTCCAGGCAGAAATCAAGAAACTCAGATCCGTAATAAAGTCATTTTGAAGGGCTTTTTTTTTTTTCCAGTTGTGTGCAGGAGCAGAGCATCCAGACACGTGGAGTATGAGGGGATGGAAAGTCAGTGGTTCCTTTGAGACAGAAACACTTTGATACAACTTTTTTTTTTCCCCCTTCCAGTTGAAATTACTTCATTGAGTTTATTACCCTGACTTTTCCCATTCATCTCACAAATATTTGGACAGTGCATGGAAATAAGTGTGGGGTACCCTCCTTCTGCACACCAGAGAGGAAAAAGCCAGCTCTGAGACTCCAGCTAAACACTGCTGGCTATTCATCAACAAGAGGCGAGGGTAATATGATAGAATAATTTCCAGTGGGCAAACTCCCAAGCTCAGAAGAGCCTCAATGCTGCATTAAGGGGTTTGGTTACTATAGATAGGCAGGAAAGAGCAGAGGGACAGAAGTGGTTTGACCACTGCCATGGCTCTGTTTTCTGCCTTTGTGTATGTTATCAAATTATTTAATCTGTAAAGGCATGCTCTGCTGTTTGAACTTTTTAACTGGACAGACACACAGGACATGTAAGATATTTAAATTAGGATATAGTATTAAAAAAAGTTACTTTTTCAAAGCAGACCAGTGCTGTGGTAACCAGTCTAAGAAGTCTTGCTCAGCTGTGCTCTTAGGAGGAGGGTTTCAGGCTTCATCTGTAAAAGCTTAGGTCCCTTACACCTGTGATCCAGAATCCCTTCCTGCTCGAATGTCACTTCTCCTTTATACCACTTCATCCAGATTCATTACAAAGCAAATTCTGTTTATAATGCTTGAATGATGTATCAGCTTGCAAACTGTAAAGTCCAGAGTGTTGAATAATTCTGATGGCATTCACTGAACGTGGAGTGAACAGTGCTTGATCCATGAGCAGGGGGAGAGCTGAGGGCCTGCAGAGTGATGGAGATGCTGTAGCAGAGTCACTGACTCACCCCCTGCTCTGTTTAGACAAGTTGCTTCACCTCTGTGCCTGCTTCCCATCTGCAGAGTGAGGTTGAGGCCTGGCTGTTTAAGGATGAGAACGATGTGTTTGTAATGTGCTTGGAACAAGAAAAGCGCTATTTTAAGTGCTAAGTGTAATTGAGTGTGAGAGAATATTGGTTTGTGACTCATTTGTTTAACTGCAAATGCATCAGAAACTTGTGAGCAGATGAGAGCTGGAAAGTGCTTGGTGCAGACAGAAAGCCATGGCAGTAAAAAGCTGCATTAATTTGTGATCTTCAAAGCAGGGCTTAGCAGGGCTGTTCAAACAAAAACGTTTATTATTTTTGCAAATGTCAGCTGCTTTACTTCACCACTACTATTTTAAGCAGTTCCTATTCTGCTCCAGCCACTTGCTTCTGTCCTTGCTCTGTGTGTCTGTCTCCTCTCAGAGTGTGGCACACAAATGATTTGTGTTTGCTGTGACCAAAGGGTGAAAAGAGCAAAGGAAAAGTGTTTGGCTGCTGGTGGTGGTGGTGAAGAGGATCTGCTGTCAGCAGAAAAAGAACTTTCTCTGGTGACATCTCCTCTTGGAGGTTCCTGACCATGCAGACACATTGGTTCAGCCATTCATGTGCTTGCATGTCTGGTGGCAAGAAGAAAAAGAAATGGTAATATTTTGAAATCTTTCTCCCTTCCAAATATCCCTTCAATGCAAAATTATCACAATAGGTGACCAAGGGTTTTGTAGGCACTGAGTGTTTTCTTACTGAGACCAGCAGTTTGGATCTCACTGCAGCCCGTGAAGGAGCCAGACAATTTGTTGCTATCACCATTACTTCCCTGTAGATTAATTATTGTAATTGTCTGCCAGTTCTAGAAAAATTAATTCAGAGCCATGACTTTTCATGGCAAGCACACAGATGCGTGCAAATATGGAAATTCTCATATGGTGTGTGGAATAAATACAAATTATTTTCTGGGGAGGAGTTCAAGAGTGTTATCACAGCAGCCAGGAACTCTCTTCAGTGGTGACCTTCAGCACCCTGTGGAGACAGAGAGGTTTTAAAGGTTTGGAGATCCTCTTGTGGATGTAAAGCACTGACGTAAATTGTTGCTAAGTTGGGGTGCCAGCTGCTGTAAGTGATTCTTCAGAGGCCAACTGACACTCCTGGATTTATCTGCATGGCCAAGGTTTTTAGTGCCTCCCTCCTCAGTGCACTAAACAGGACTTTAGCATACAAAGAAAACCTGAGAAAACATTTATTCCAGTAAGGGGAGAGCAGGTTAGGATCAGTGCTCACACAGCTCCCATTTGTAGGATACCTCCAAAATCTTGGTGTAGAGGACAAACCTAAGCAGAGTATTGGTGAGTGTGCTCACAGAGGGTCATTACATGCTACCAGGAAACCAGGTTTAAAGGGAGCCAGGTTCCTTTCCTTGAGCTGTGGTTAGGTGGTTTCTGAGTATGAAGAGCAGCACTGCTCTGTGGTATTTAGCTGCTGGGTGCTAGATTTGACTCAGCAGCCTTTGCTGTTTGCAGCCTGCATGCTAATGAGGTGCTGCAGTGCTGCATGCAGGGGCTGTCCTCTGCACTCCTTTAATGCTCAAAGAATCTAAAAGAAAAATGAAACATACAGCAAAACTCTGCATTTTTCTTGATAATGTAGTTAGAGACAAGTTGGGTAACTTCTGTTGAATTATCTGGGTCGCAGAGAGCAACTCAGACCTTCATTTATTAAAGTGCTCTTTGCTCAAAATACTTCCTAAATTACTCTCTGCAAGGCAGCTTAGTTTTATTTAGCTTCATGGTTAAACAGATAAAAATTTATTTCAACAGTGTATCTGCATATGGCATGATTGCAAACCTTTGAGACTTCTACTTTTAGGCATTCAAAAAACAATGAAAATACAATTTTTAGAAGGGCTGAGTACTTCTGCAGTTCAGCTCCTTGAAGGATGCCCTGGTATAGAAGTGGTTCCTCTGTTCTCTGTTTTTTCTTGTGCACTGGAAGTGAAATCCATTGCAGATGACAAGGGCTGGCATTTTTGTTCAGATTATCCATGGAACCACATTCAAAATTGATGCTGCTGAGTGGGTAGAAATCAGCATCCCTGGGAAGGGCATTGCCTGGGGCTGTGTTCTCCATCCCTGGAGCAGCCAGGTCCCAGTTCCAGCAGAGCCCTGACCCCCAGCCAAGGGCTATGCTCTGCCAGAGTTCTGTGAACCACTCACTTCATCCCCTTGACTCAGCTGCACGATGATTGCCTCCTTTGTACAGTACTTTGGGACCTGCTGGAGATAAGTGCTTTGTAGAGAGGTGGTTTTCCTCTTCCCTCCAAGGCACAGAGCAGTAGCAGTCCCACTGTCCCTGCCTCTGCTCTGCAGTGTTCCTGCCTCCAAGGGAAGGCAGGAAATGATGGTGATATTGTGGTTGAGGAAAGCAGGAAATTATGGTGGTGTTGTGGTTTGAAGCATAACACAGAGCCACAGCTTATTAATTTTCTTTATTGTGTTCCACCCAATAAATTTACAAGTGGTGCAAGTGTCTTCCAAATAATGCTGTAACACATCCCTGTTTTCAACATTTGCCCTAATTCAGTAATGCTTTTCTGTGTCTTTCTAGATTCTGAGCGTTCCCATCTCTCCTCGTTCACCATGAAGTTGAAGGGCAAGTTTCATTCACCAAAAATAAAGAGAACACCCTCAAAGAAAGGGAAGCAAGCTGAGCTGACAGTGAAAACACCAGAGAAGTCAGTGAACAAAGTAAGCAAAGGCCATGTTCTGTTATCCTGATGGTTTCTTGCTTCCTGGTACTCAGTTTGTCATAATCTGGTGTGTGAATTTGTCCTCTGCATAATTCTGCAGCTCAGGGATCCTCAGGGTTACTTTCTGGTTACCTATAAACAGCACTGGGTGGTATTAAATTAAGACATGTGCTTCCCTTTGGGAGAACATGATGAGACCTCCTTCCACAAGCATTTAAACATCTCCCTATGGAACATGGTGTATGGCCTGACACATCCCCACATGCACACCCTGTGGGTTTTGCTCACAGCTTCCAAATAGCTGCCTGGTTTTGGGGTGTGATCCTTTGAAAAACCCCAGACCCAGGCAAGCACATCCTTGAAGCTGGTCCAAAGATGTGCTCAATCTCTGATGACACCAGCAGGGAGAGTCACACAGAAGTGTTCAAGCAGCTGCTGATCCAGCACAACGTTCCTCAGACCAAGTGTACTCCAGGTCCTCTAAGAAATGAGGTCACAAACTGGTCTGTGTTATCTCCCCTCCTGTTGTGACCTGATTGTGCAGCTGGAGACAATCTCTGTGACAACACTCTTGCAGTCAGTTTTCAAGTACAAATGGAAGCCAGAAGAGCAGTGGAGGTTGTTTAGGATAATCAAACATCATTCTCAGCTGTTCAAGTCTCATCCAGTGTGCAGCACCAGATATGCTGAATTTTTCAGATTATCTCTGCTGAGAGTTGTTGTAGAGTTACTGAGAGCAGCCAGCAAGATAAAGTTTCCTTAGGCTGTGTGACTTGCTCAACACCCAGAGAAATCTCTGCAGCACATCCTCAGCCTATTCTGCACCATCATATGGAATAAGATGAGGGTTTTTTCCCCAGGAGGTTGTGGAAATGCTTTCTAGGGAGCCAAACACCCTGCATTGCTGAGTGCTGTTTAAAAATAAAATTTCAAAAACCCCAAACCAACAGTGAGAGTACTCCTTGAAGGCTTTTAATTCCAATGATGTTTCAGGATGGTATCTTGAGATAATTTAGAGGGCTTCCTTTAAATTGATATGTGACCACATTAAATACATTAGAAAATGAAGAGCCCTTTTCAAAATGTGGTCTATAGAAAATGCATATTAATAATAGATGAAGTTTTTGCTTTTCTATTTTTCCCCTAAAAACAGTGCAAGAGGATTTACTAATAAGCCATGCTGGACATTAAAGCCATTTTTTATGCACACATTGGGATTTTTTAAATTGGAAAACAAAACACTTGCAATATTTTTTATTACTGTACATGATTATTTAAGCTGCATTCATTTTTATACTGCAAAATATTGTTGATTTCTGGCTCATTCCTTATCTTTTTCAATAGCTACTGTCCAACTAATCAATTAGTTGGATGTAGTCAGCTCATTAGCTTTGTGTGGAGGGAAGAGGATGTGCCTGGATTATGGCCAGGTTTTCTCTCTGGAATATAGACATCAGTTGACAAACAGGAGATCTTCTGTCAGAAGGCTCACTTGATAAACCAAATATCATCCTTTTCTCCCTCTTAAGTGCTTAAGATGCTATTTTTGTGCTCTTGAAGTAGATAATCACTGTAGAGCAGAAATAGCAATACTAAAAATTAATGTAAAATCATGATGTGTAAGCTGAAGACATGCTCAGCTCAAAGAAGCATCATCATCTCCTGTTCCCCTTTTTAGGGATAGGGGCAACATTGGGGGAGTTCTTTTCAGAACCTCCTTTTGTCCCCTGAACCCTGTCTGTGATTCTTATCCTATTGTAGGAACAGGAGTGTCCTTCAGTGCTGTATAGAGACTAATGATAGGTTTACACTGCCAAAATGTAAGGAAAAAAAAGAATGATTTCTGCTTTTGTAATTGGGTGTATTCTGTACAGCTCACTGTGACCCTTTTTGGGTCAGCTGTGTCTCATACATGATGCATTTGCAATTTGATTATTAAGGGAAAATTTCAGAAATCATCCAAAAATATCTATATGTGTCAGGCAGGGAGTGGAGGGGAGATGCTGTTTTGCCTGAGTTGTAACTTTTTCTCATTTAATGCCCAGAAGAGAAATGAGTGGCTGCCCCATCCCTGGAAGTGTTCCAGGGCAGGTTGGACAGGGCTGGGGGCAGTCTGGTCTGCTGGAAGCTGTGGCAGGGGGTGCAATGAGATGAGATTTAAGGTCCCTTCCAGTCTTCCAAACCATTCCATGGTTCTGTGCACACCTACACACACCTACATGTGATACCTTTGGACCTTGGAAGAGGATTCCTTCAAAAGGGCTCCTGGGGACTGTCACCCAGAGAACTAGCAGGGGAAAAAATTAAAATAATAAAAATTTAACAAAATAAATAAAATACAATTAAAAAAAATAAATAAAAAAAATAAAAATGGCTGTGTCCCAGACAGTGTTTGGTGGCTGGATTCACATCCCTTGGTGTGCTCAGCAGAAGGATTTGTGTTTCCAGTTGTCATTCTCTGCCCTGAGCTCTGTCAGGCCCATCCCTCCTGTGCACCAGGAGAGTGTTTAAGCTATTAAGTCACAAACCTTTCTACAGGAAACAGTTGTTGAATGAAACCCATAAACAGCCATTGGAGCAGGAACTGCAGCCCACATTTTTTCACTTCTGTTTAAGAACTTTGACTGCTGGACTATGGTCATACTTACCCAGAGAATTTACAGACTCTCTGATCCCTAAAATGTGTGAACATTTCATATGAACTGCAAAACCTTCTTGGGAGAGGCTGAGGCTCTCCATAGATTAATGGTTGGACTCAGTGATCCTAGAGGTTGTTTCCAATCTAAATGTTTTTATGATTCTATATCCTGGAATAAACTGTGCAGTGGTGAGAGATTCCTGCAAAATGGGAAATGTCATTTTTTATCCCAGTGAGTTGCCAGGATGCTCCTCAGCAAGGGAGTTCAGGGCACTGTGGGCTGCAGATCAGAACTTGAGGTTCCTGGCAAGAAGTGTTGTCCAAAGGGGAAGCAGCAGCAGATTTTGGGCACTGCCCAGATGAGATGGAAAATGACAGGGTGGTTTGTAGTTCTTGGGTTGGGACTTAGACTTCTGAAGTTGGAGCTAAATGGAACTTGGGATTCTAATCCTTTTATGCAGCTGCCCCCAAATTACTAACCAGTGCTGCCTATAAATTGTTCTTCCTAAAACCTTTTGGGCTGCTGGACTGATTTTGCAGAAAAGCAGCAGTTTAACAGCTGACAAGAATATGGGGAGCACACAGTGCCCATAGAACATCAATTCTTGAAGCTGAATTTACTGAGGAGATGATGGATGAAATCTGACTCTGCTAAACTCTCTGCTCCTTTTCCAGCAGTGTTCAGTAGTTAATTTAAATCTCACTTAGAAACTGCTTGTGGCATTAAAAGTCCTCCAGGCATGCTGTTGTAAACTTTTAAAAAATATCCCTGTCCAGAATGCCGTTGAGGCATCATGTATCACTTCTGAATTTCCTCCTCTAGTGTTGGTGGTGGCACAGAAATTGGTGACCACAGCTCAGCTTTATTCCAATGAATTGTTCCCTTCTGCAACATTCATTCATCAGTGCCAAAACTTAACTTGCAGTTGGTCCTCATGGAAATTGTGTGAGTTCTCTTGTTCCAGCAGCATCACAAAATTATTGAGGTTGGAGGCTCATCAGAGTGGAGTTTATTTGGGTGTTTTCATGTGTTTTACAAGGACATGTAATTGGACAAGGAGTGTTGCCTTAAAAGTGACAGAGGGCAGGTTTAGGTTAGATATTAGGAAGAAATTCTTCCTTATGAGGGTGGGGAGACCCTGGTACAGATTGCCCAGAGCAGCTGTGGCTGCCCCATCCCTGGAAGTGTCCAAGGCCAGGATGGATGGGGTTGGACAGCCTGGGACAGTGGAAGGTGACCCTGCCCATGGCAGGGGGTGGAGATGGGCTTTAAGGTCCCTTCCAGCCCAAACCATTCTGTGAAATGTTTTTTTCTTTGACTGTCCCAGTTTATGGTGTGGGTTTATAAGCAGTGTCCTTGATGTCATCAGTGGTGCTAATCTTAGCCCAAAACTGATCAAGATCAGTTTTCAGTTTGGAATGCAGGTAATTCTGAAGGTTAAAATGTGGGTGTAATCTTGCACTGACTATTCCTTTAAAAGAGCAATAATTCAATTTAAAAGTGTTTGTGGTAAAAGAGGTTTTTTCCACTCCTCCTGGAATACACCTCAGTGTCACCATACTTTGTGTTTGTTAAAGGAACCCTGCCCTTAAAAATACTGAAATTTTAACATAACTCTCCTTTTCTTCCCTCTTCTTCAGAATGTATCATGGCTAGAAGAAAAGGAGAAGGAGGTTGTCAGTGCATTGCGCTACTTTAAGACTATTGTGGACAAAATGGCAATTGATAACAAAGTCTTAGAGATGCTGCCAGGCTCAGCAAGTAAAGTGCTGGAAGCCATCCTGCCCTTGGTGCAAACTGACCCACGCATCCAGCAAAGGTGAGTTTCCTTCCTGGATTTTGGGACCCTGACAGACCAACAGGCTCCTGCTTTATCTGAGGAACCGCCTGCAGGAGATGCTGATGAGGTGACTGCTGGGTTTGCTAATTGCGTGGTGCTTTTCAGACATCATTTTAAAGCAGATTCCCTGCTGTGGAGAAGCTCATGCTGTGGAAAGATAAAGCAAATCAGGCTGCTTTCAGAGTGGAGGAAGGGATGGTTCTTAGCATCAACTTGGAAATTCATGGTTTTCTACAGGGAGATTCTCTTCAGATGCTATTCCTGTTTCTGCAGTCCGTGGTGGTGTCCTAAAAGCTAACAAATCCAATAACTTCACCTGAAAAAAGAGTTTATCTTCAGAGTAATCCTTTTTTGTGCTCAGTTTATCCACTCTGATCTTACAGAAGTCTGAGCCTGCACTCTTAGCTGCTTTTTTTGGATTTTACTGGATCAGATACAGAAGTAAATAGATGTACTTCAGCAGATTAATCAGTTCCAAGTTCATTCCTGCTGCACTCAACAGATTATTGCTTTATATTTTAACAGATTATGTGTATTATGTTTTTACCAGTTAGGCAGTGGGTTTGAAGCCAGGAAAGAAGTAGAAATTTGCCAAAGCCAAGCTCAGCATGGTTTATAAGAATTTGTGGTGTTGCCAAGCCATGGAGATATTGCTGGTGTTCATCCCATAGATGCTGGAGCAATTGATTTACAGAAAACAAACAAACATTGTTGAATAATACAAAAAGAGCAAAATTAACATAGAGAAAAGCACAGAACTAAGCAGAGAAATGCAGGTGTTTGGTTCCTGAAATCCTGCCAGTTTTGTGCTGGTCCTGTTTGTTTTCCCATTCAATATCTCAATTTTTTTTTCTTTCAAGATGCTTATTTCAGTGCTGGCACAGGGAATGTTTATGATGTAGTTGGGGTAGCACTGGGGTGCCAGATACTTTGCAAACAGAGATGCTCAGTTGTGTTTGGCCCCAGTGCTGAGGCCAGGGCTGGTTCTGGCAGAAGGAAGGAGGAAACGGGTGAGTACCACACCTGTGGTACTGGGACAGGTAAGATCCAGTTGAGGTTGGATCTGTTGAACCATAATGAGTAAATCTGTTAGAATGGGAGTGTCCTCTGGACTGTGATAAGTCTCTCTTTCTGGAAACAGTATGATCCCATGCCCTGCCTCCCAAAAAACCCAGAATGGGATCTGCCTTTCTCAAAAAGCTGTGTCCTTCTCTCCCTACCTGTGTGCTTCAGTGGCAGGACACCAAGGGGTGATTCTGGCAAATCCCCCTTAAGAAAAGTGGGCAAGACTTGTGTCAGTGACAAAGAAAGCCCTACAATTATTGTTGGACTTCCTTTTACTTCAGGGGAAGCATTTGCATCGAGGAAAAAAGTAATTAAATCTTGCACAAAATGGGCTTTCAATTACTGCCTCCTTAGAAGGAAGCAGACTGAAGATTAATGGCAGAGAAATCAAAGCCTTAGAAAGAGATGGGGGAGGGCTCTGCTTAGGAAATATCTCCTACCAAGCTAATTTCATTTGAAATCAGAACAAATGGCAAGCAGCAAACCCTAAAAAAAACCCAAACAACAACCAAACAATCAAGTCCTTGCCATTGTTTGTATCCCCTGGTTGTAGCTTGACAGTTCTTTCCCCAGTCCTGCAAACCTCATTCACCTAAATAAACTCATTGGAGCTCCTGGGCTCGATTCTTTTCTCACAGATAATGAAGTTACTGGAGTTAAGCCAATGTAAAATGGATACCAGGGAGAAATGGGAAGATTTGGAACAACTTGTATCAGTAATGATTGCAAGATTACACCTTCTCTTATCTGTTTATGGTTTTGATGCAGCTTGAAATTGATTTAACATGACAAAGAATTGCTGAAGCGTTGCCATCAGCAGTACTGTTAACACACCTTGTTTAGTAATGAAGTCAGTGTTTTCAGAATGGCCAGGAAAATGCCTGGGAGCACTGTTGTTACAGTTAACTTTTATTTAAAGTTGTCATCCTTCCAAAACTTTTTTTTTTTCTTTTGCCTTTCAGAACAATAGCTTCAATTCTGTTTCTCATTAAAAACAAAACAAAGCAACACCCTTCCTCTTTCAAACCTGAAATTCATTCAGTTGAGTTTCTCTAAAGAAGTAATTTTAATTATGTGTTTTCAGGCATTATAAACAGTGAGGCAGTGATTTGTAAAGGAATGAATAGAGTCAGCTCTCACTGATCCAAGGTGGTTTTGGGGAGAGCTAATAAGGAAGAAGGATAATGCTGAAATAACATAGCTTAAACTGAAATGTAGGGCTTAAATACTTATCTGTAAAGTTAAGGCATAGGATGGAGCTGTAAATTAAGATGGAAAGAATGTTATTTTTAGCATTGCTGTGTTAACCTACATCCCAGATAATTCCTTGTGATACCTGGGAATGAGCTGTTGATGGTTTGTACCTTCAAACTGTCATGATTTGGTGCTGGAGAACAGAGAGCAGCTGCACTGGAGGAGAAGCCTGAGCTTTGTCACCTGCTCAACACAAATTCTGAGTGTCAGAGAGCAAAGCAGTGAAATGCACAGTGTGAAACTCACTCTTAACATTTGATAACATCTCCAAAATTTCTTTTTGCTCTTTTTTTTTTTTTCTCACCTGCTGCCTCTCCTGCTGTGCAGTTCTGCCATCTCCTCCTGCTACAGCCGAGTGTACCAGAGCCTGGCCAACCTCATCCGCTGGTCTGACCAGGTGATGCTGGAGGGGGTCAACTCAGAGGACAAGGAGATGGTGACAACAGTGAAGGATGTCATCAAAGCTGTTCTGGATGGAGTCAAGGTACATGAGACAAATATTGTAAATTTTATTACAAAGAGCATATAGTAATGTATTTTAGAGGAGATCTTTGTGTAAACCATGTTTTTAAGTGCAGATAAAATATGAAAGTCCTATTTCTGCCATCAATAAACTACCCCTTAAATCAACTGTTCCATAAGTTAAATGTTCCTTCTTGGAGTGCTGGTTGAAGACTAGAGCAGTTTGGCTCTGCATGTGAACTTCTGGCATGCTTACCCTGGCATTTGGATGAATTGGAAGAAGCAATGGATCTTTATTCAGCATTGTATTAAATTTTCAGCGAGTCATTCCCAGTCTCCCAGGCAGATTACAAGACGTGGTTTGCACATTTTCTGTCTCAGCAAAATAAAATGAAAATGCTCCCTGTCAATGCCCACAGAGAATGAAAGGCTCCAGCTCTATTTTTAAGAGAAATTTCAAAGGATTTGTCAGTGATACATCACCACTCTAAGCAGCTGGATTAGGGTGTGGAACAGGTGATGATCTAAACTCACTTTTCTGGAGATTAGTTTTACATTGCTAATGGAAATGTTTAACAGAAACCTTTGTATCCATTGTCAGACCTGTAGCATTCCCTCCCTGTTCCACCCTGGAAAAGCTGTTGGCTTTCCTTCTCCCTCCTGGAAAGGTTCTTGTACCCATTATTTCTGTGTCCCAGGCTTGTCTCTGGGCTGATCACTCACCTGTCCTAGCACTGTTGGTAAAAGTTTGGTTGACCTGAGCACCAGTGGACAGATGTAATATCTCCTGGGAATCTTATTTTGGAAACTGTAGAGGAAGTTAAATCTCTTTCAAGAGCAGGGCTGAATCTGAAGGGGAATGTTTAAATCAACTACACAAGGAAAGTTGGGGTAGATTGAAGAACTGCAGCAGCTGTTTCACCTGGAGTTTTGTATCAGGAACAGGTATCCTTCACTGAACTCAGATTCAGTTTTATTAAATGGAGCCAAATGTAAAAATGAAGTGGATCTCCCATGCTTTGACTGTCACATTTTCAGGCCTCTTGGTTTGGTGTCTGCATCATCTGGATATCTCTTTAATGCTACTCAAACACAGATACTAAAATCTGCTATTACTTTATGAGCCTTTTAAATAAATATCTTTGAAACAAATCATTTCTATCACCTAAAGAAGATGGATTTTCTAGGATTATTTTGCACTACGTGCTCTTTAAGCTACACACTTTAAAAGTAAAGCTGGTCTTAAATTTGCACAGCAGGAGAGAGGAAAAGAGTTTAGCCTAAAATCTCAGCTGTTAGCACTGGAATTCAGCAGCAGTTTGCAGGATATGAAAATCTGTGCTGTGGTGTCTGAACTGTAATTCCCCAGCAAATGGTGAGTTATCATTGACTGAATGTGCACAATCCCAGGGAGAGATGTGTTACCCCCAGACCTGGATCAGAGTTGGGTGGTCTCATTGCAGGAGACTTGGACACAAGTTGTTCTTTGAGTTCCAGCAATATTTAAACCCTTGGTACCTGTTGCCTTTCAGCCAGAGCTGTGTCCTCTGTGGTTTGGGGGAAGATCTGGCATTGGGGAATGTTTTGGGTGTCTGTTCATGAGCCAGCCCAGAGGGAGCAACGTGGACATGTCCATGCAGTGCTGAGCCTGAGCTGTGGAGCTCTGCTCAGCTGTATCAGTCTCTGCTTTGGTTTTAGACTGAAAGTTATTTTGGCCTTCCACTTGGAGCTGGCTGATGTCTGGTCAGCCTTAGAGCAGATGTGTGGCTGTCTGGGGAGGTGGGAGAGTGTTTGCCCATCAAGAGGTCAGCATTTGGAAGCAGCATGCTTTCACCTCCTGCACAGCAGGGAACAAGGTTTATTTTAGAAAGGCCAAGGCACATTTCACATCTGGAAGCAGAACTGAGAAGATGGACACTTCTCTCCAAGCAGAGGCTGTTTTGTTTTTCTGGCAGATCACACAAGATCCACTTCCACATTTCAGTGCTTACTTCTTTATTTTCAGAATTAAGCATAAAGGAGACTCTTGCTCACCTCTGTTACTTGATATATTGATCTCAGGTTTTAGAGCTGTGCTAGGCAGGAAAAAAATCCTTGGGTTGATTACATAACTTCTCAAAAATCCATCTCATAGTGGAATTTTCAGCTTGCTGAAGTAGCATAGTTTGTAGAGGGGCTTTAATTATCTCTAATTACTGCTGCAGGAATCTTTCCTTGCTGATAAGGAATAGCATAATGTGCATCTGGCTCAGTTGTGTGCAGATTACCTCTGTGTGTATGCTAAAGATTTTGGCTTGATTTCCAAATGCTGGTTCTCATTTGGGGATAGCAGAGAGGAGAAACATTCAGGGTCTGGTGATACTTGTCAAAGTTGGAAGGGAAAGTGATCCTCTCAGGTAATTGCAGTCATGCATTGTCTTGGTGCCTCTGCTGGAAGGTGCTTTGGGTTTTTGCCCCCAGTTCCAGTGGTTTGAATAATTCTGAGGATACTTTTGAGCCAAACTGGATTGGTTTTCTCCATTCCCATGTGGTAGACAACTGTGTGTCCATTATGGCTGGCAAAATAGGAAAACTTTGGCCCTGAGTGTCTGGGGCTCCTCAGCACTGCTGCAGCACAGCCACCAGCACAGTCTGCAGTGTTGGCCTGGCTCTGGTTTTAGGTGGTGAGACATTACACTTCCCCTTCCATAGCCTTTCCAGGGGCATGTTTAAGGAGGATTTTGGCTTTTGGTTTGAATGCACATACATTTTATTTCCATTATTGTGCTCCTGCACATTTGCAGTCCTTGCTGGCCACCATCCCAAAGGCCCACAGAGTCCAACCCTGAGTCATGAGAATCTTCAAAAACCTTTTCAGCAGTGGAAATTTGTCCAGAGGGCAGAAAGGTGGCAATCCATTGTGTCATCACTCAGCCCCATGATGCCAAGTGCAGCCAAAAGAATCAAGAGATGTTACTCATCAGGACACTGCTCAGAACACACTGTTCCTCACCAGGGCTCTCTGTCCCAGCAGGAACATCTTCATAGTTTTAATCCCCATGGACATCTGTTTGTGCTCCCTCTTCCTTCCCCCTGTGTGGGATGTTCCAGGACAGCTTTGGAAAGCTGAGGCTTTGTCCTGGTTTTGGTAACACAGTGTACATTCTGTTGGAGCACACCAGGAGTGTAAGTGGAGCATGGAGCCCAAAGTCAGCTGTGGTGGACACTTGGATGGTGTTTGCAGCTTTCTCCTCTTGTTGTGTGTATGTTAACCCATGGAGTTTCAGCTTTTAGTGCAGCCTGATGTAAAACTAGCAGAGCTGGAGTATTTTCCTTCCTCAGAGGGGTGATGGCAGTGACATTCCAGTTGCAGCTACTGCACTGAGAGAACAATGCCAGTTGTTTCCAAGCTCCACAGACAAGGACACAAAGATGATACTGGAATGGTGACACTGTACTTCAGGGCTGCTTTGAAAAAAAATATAATTAAAATTGATCCTTACAGTTTCCTTTGTGTAATATGCTAGGAAGCCAATAGTGGCAGGAAGCACTGCCAGTTTTCCAGCCTGCCTGTAAGAGGGGCATGTGTTTGTATCTGTGAGCAGGATTTGTCAGCCTCAGACATCCATAAAATGTTCTCTCCATCTTTCTGGTGTGAATGATTGTTGCTTTGACTGCTGGCAGGCTTAGAGTTCAGGATTCTCATGCCCTTATCTCTTTATCCAGAGCCTTATCTGCCTGTAACAGATACACTACAGTAGCTCCTTGAATGATTAAGTCTTCTATTGGTAATGTGTTAAAAGGTGGCTTCAGGGGAAGCAGGCCTTTTAATAAAGGTGTTCCCTGTTTAATTTTTGGTTGGGCATCTTACAGAAAACTTGCTCTTTGAAACAAGTACGTTTTTATTTATAAAATATAAAGCAATTATCTAGTGTTGTTTTTGGCTAGATGAAGTACTCCACTGGGTAAGACTGTCTGGTACTTACATCTACGTATGTAAATCCAATTTACCATTATCTGGGGTGTTTTGTGGACTGGAACACATTTGTGAGATAGAGGAAAGAGGAAGCACAGCAAAAGACACACATGTGGGTTTGTGCAGAATCCCCATACAGTCAGAGGTAATGAACTTCACTCAAACACTGCCAAAACTTCCTCTGGGTGCAGGCTGTTCCTTAGCAGCTGTTCTGCATCATTTGTGTGGCTCTGCACCAGACTTAAAGCCAGCTCAGCTCTCTCTGTGTCCACACCATTAAACCATAACCAAGAGTTTACTGCAGCAGCATCCCTTTGTGTTCTGGGATGTTTGAGTGCAGCATTCAGCAAATACTGATTATTCTCCTTTTCTTCTCTCCATCCACCAGGAGCTGGTCAGACTCACGATTGAAAAGCAGGAGCATCCCTCTCCCACAAGCCCAGTTAAACCCAGTTTACCAGCATGTAAATCTGACAGGTGGGTCACTGATTTCTTCTGTGAGCAGGACTGATATAGAAGGGGTAACTTCTGACTCCTGACAGTTGAGTTAAATCATTCATCAGGATGGTGTAATGTTCTTTATGTAGCCCCCCACCCATTTCAGTAGGATCACTAAAAGAGAATATGCTGTGATAAAAAAGACACCAAAATCTGGCAGTGAAACATCCCTTTGTGTCACATGCACACTGAGCTCTGCATATACATGGAATTCCACCTGCAGATGCAAATTCTGCTTTCTTCTCTGGCTGTCTGTCTGACAGCACATGATTTCACATAGGTTTGAATCTGTCAGCAGGCTGTGTTCCAGCTGTGGTTTATAACCTACAATCTGTGTTTTGCATGTTGCAGCCCATCAGAACTTCCCCTTACCGACAGAGAAATGGAGATCCTCAACAAAACAACCAATATGACTCAATCCAACGAGCTGCTGACTGACTCCATGGATGAAGAAGTTGCACCTCCTAAACCCCCTCTGCCCAGCATTCGTGTGGCAGAGAACAGGTAACACTGACCAGCCAGCTGGCTGAGGAACACCAGTGCTCTTACCAGCCTGTTGGTTTTAAACAATCTTGCAAAATGTGCACAAGAGAGGAGGGTTAGTGTTGCCTTTGAATTTCCAGTCCTCCAGAGTAATTCCTCCCTGCTCCTGGACTCTGCTTTGTGTTGTCTCTCTTATTATTTTTTGTGTCTTTTCCTTTCCTTCTTTTTATGTGAGGATAGTGCCATGCCCTGACCATCCACACATGAGAGGCATCACATAAATCAGTAATAACCTTACATAAAACTCTGTGAATCCCACACTGTACAAGTGTCTTGGGCTGCTGTGTCTGATGGGAAATGTTCTTTTAACCTCAGGGGGCAGTTACCAATCTGTCCTGCACAGCCAGGTTGTTCTGCTTTGCCTGTCAGCTTAAGAGTGAAAGCCAAGAGTGTGAGAAAAAACCCTTCTGCTTGGTTGTTCTTACCCTATTCTACGAGTAACCACATGAAAGTTTCTATGTTCTATTTTGAGAAGGAAGAGAAAACCCCCAATTTGCAGGTTTTTGTGTGTGTGTTGTTTTTCTTCTCTAGTACTGGTGCTAATGGTGTGAAAAATGTGTTCTTTTAATTTGAAAATGTGGCATCAAGGGCTGTGGCTGACAAAAAGAATCACATTTCTGTGTATTTTATGAATTCTCAAAGGTTATATAAAAATTTCCTGGTATGTTCTAAGAACTGTGTGTGCTCTTGGGAACTTCTCAGGCTTGATGACTACAGGAATTATGTGTCATTAGAAAAACGAAAAGTCAAAGGGTTAAATTCTCACAAGTTACTGCAAATGTGTGGGTCTGACACAAATTCATGGGGCCCTCACAGTGCACATGGTGAGAGCAGCTCTGACCCCTTTGTTCCCTCAAGTTCACCAAGAAAGCAAAGGCCAAAAAAGAGAATTTTCCTGCCCTGTAAATTTGTGAAATTTTAGCGTTTTTCAGACCTGGAAGGTTTGAGGAGGGGGGAGGGACTTCTGTGAATGGAAACAATATTTGGGTCAACCAAAACATTTAATTTGGCTTTTCAGCGCTTTTATTAAGAAATAATTACCATGCTAATTAGCTCCATTAAAAATACTTTTTAGAACAGCATTTGTTTTTGTTTGAGAAATACCAGCCTTAAAAAATAAATCACTTAACAGGACCTTACCTGTGAGAGGATTCTTAAATCAGTATTTTTAGTGGATACGTTTTGCTGAATAGCTCCTGGCTGACAAAAGCTTTCTGGAAAACAACTTGTGAAGCCTCTGAATTTTTTTTTTTAAATTTATTTTTTTTCTGGAAGAGTGATGGAAGCATCAATTCCTGTTGTGTCTTGCAGCCCTCCACCAGCACTGCCCCCTAAAAAACGTCAGTCGGCGCCTTCCCCAACCAGAGTGGCTGTTGTGGCCCCCATGAGCCGAGCTACCAGTGGGTCCAGTTTACCTGTTGGGATCAACAGACAGGTAATGGCATAACCCCTTTGTGAGAGCCAAGGGAAACGTGCTGTGACCTGGAGGAGGAGCTCAGGGAGATGCTGTGACCTGCAGCCACACAGATCCCTGCATGTCCCTGCTCATCCCAACCAGCCTGCAGTGGGAGTGGCAGTGGCAGGAACAGCAATGTCATAAATAATGTGAACAGCTTAATTTTATTTTTTTTTTACAGTGTTGTTGTGTTTAATTAACAAATTGCTCTAAACTTTGTTGCCTTGAGCTGTAGCAGAGTGTGGGGATGGGAGTGGCTGAGTGTTGCCATGTCCAATAGATCAGGGGACAGCAGCTGGCTGATCTCTCTGAAATCTCACAGGGTTTACTCACAGGCCATGGAGCATGTTGCTGAGTGAGATCAGAACTCTGTCTTCATTTTGTCACAATTTAAAACATCTTTTAACTCAAATGGTTTGAGCTACTGCTCTGACTACTGCTGGTGCTTTGGGGAAATTTGTACATTTTCTGGTAGAAAAATGGGAAAGTTGTGTGTGTGTTAATCACGTTCCATTTCTTGTGCTTGTCTGGGGTTTATGAGGTTGTAAATGGTTGGGTTTGCTTTACCCATTCAGGAACTTACTAGCTCAGCAGTGTGGACCTGAATCATGTCAAATTGCACAAAAATCAAATCTTATCCTCATCCCCAAAGCCTCAGCTCTGCCTTAGGGAGCCTCTAGAGTCACTTGGTTGACTCAGATAAAGCTGTGGCCACTCTTCAGTTTAAAACTACAGTCACACTAAGGTTATTCTGATGGAGTGGGAATGGTTGAGGGGTTCACTCACAGATTAATAGGCTTGAGATAATTTCTGAGATTGACTGTAGCCATAGGCACTGAAAGTTGTATCTCACTGTAGTTTGTTTTCCCTTTGCATGCACCTGAGGTAACCAAGTATTTGCTAAAGCCCCAGGTATGTAATGAGAAATCTTGCAGTGTCACTCCCTTGTCTCAGTGTCATGACAAGCAGTCATCAGACACACATAGCTGTGAAGAACTTGGTGTAAAGTCCAGTGTGGGCCACAGAAACCCTTGCTTGAAATCAAGGACACACAGAGCTCCCTGGCATGGGCTGTTTGCCAGGTCAGAGAGTTTCTGTGATCTCCATGAGCTCTGAGAGGGCCAGCAGCACTGATCCCCTCCCCTTCTGTGAGGTCTTTGCTCCTCGAGCTGCCAAGAGTGACAGTGAATTGATATTGGGTTTGTTTTTTTTTTGTCCTGAAGGATTTTGATGTTGACTGCTATGCCCAGAGGAGGTTGTCAGGTGGAAGCCACTCCTATGGGGGGGAGTCTCCTCGGCTGTCCCCGTGCAGCAGCATCGGCAAACTGAGCAAGTCTGACGAGCAGCTCTCCTCCCTGGACCGCGACAGCGGCCAGTGCTCCCGCAACACAAGCTGTGAAACCCTGGGTAAGAGGGGCTGGGGCTGGCCCTCTCCTTTGGGAGCTCAGCTGCAGCAATTGGAGTAAATGCACTTGCAGCTGCTGTCTTGGAGTTGCTGCAGGCAGTTCAGTGCACAGCTGTTCTGTCAAAAGGAAGATGCCCAGGGGAATGTTTCCCTTGCTGTAGGTGATGGTTCTCAAACTCAATTCAGCTCTCAAATGGAATGTTTTTTTCATTTCAGCCCTGTCTGCAGAAATGACAGTCCTGGTAGACTAAAGCAGTGTTGTTTCTACATGCTAGGAAAGAAGATAAAAATATCAATATGACACAAATTATGTCTGCACTCGTCTACCTGTTGAATTTTCATTATTTGTTTGCTAATGTAAAGAATTAATTATGAGTTATGTGAAGTCTGGATGTTACAGAAGGTGTGAAAAGATGGTCGCGGCTGCAAGGAAGTTCCACTCTGATTAAAATGAACTGATTAATTAACTGATAGAATAGGAGGGACAGAACTGAGAAGGACTAAACAGTAAAAGAGAGAAACTAATACATCATTCTCTATTTACCCAGATCAATCGGATCACTATGATCCAGACTATGAATTCCTGCAGCAGGACCTCTCCAACGCTGATCAGATACCTCAGCAGGGGTGCAGTGTCCTCAGCCCATTGCCAGAATCCTTGGGTGAGTCTGGCTCCCCTTTCCACGGACAGACTTTCCAGCTCCCGCAGGGCAGCTCTCCTCCACTGGAATTCTGCAGCCTCTCAGGAGCAGCACAGCCAACAGAGACTCCCCCAGCTTTGCCAGAGAAGAAGAGGAGGAGTGCAGCCTCCCAGACTTCAGAGAACTCGGGCTGCAGGGTGTCCTATGAGAGGCACCCCTCCCAGTACGACAACATCTCCGAGGACGACCTGCAGAGCGCCGCGGGTGTCCCGGCACTGCCCTTCACCCCCTTTGCTGCTGTTCTGCCTTTCCAGCAAGGAAACTCTTCAGCACCAGTGGAATTCATTGCTGATTTTGCTGCTCCAGATTCCAACAGTGACCCAGAAAAGCCGCCACCTCTGCCAGAGAAGAAAAACAAACACAGTAAGCAAGTTTTCCTGTGTTTGGGTTTTGCTTTTACCTTGCAGTTGTCGCGCCTCTGATCGTCACTAAGGAGTGGTGATGGTGGTAATGCTCTTACTTGAGTCTGAGTGTCAAAAGCAGTCAGTGTCAAACAAATGGAAGGGAAATGTCAGTGCTGTGGTGGGCAAGGAGTGATTTCTGAGACCAAGATCAATCCAGGCCCAAGGGATCTGGAATCAGCATCTTCATGACTGTTGTGAGACCATGTTACTTCTCTGTTTACCTGAATGTGAATCTTTGAGGCACTGTGCCTTGCAGATCTTTCTGGTCTGTTCTCCTTTTTTTGAGTCCATTCCCTCCCCCCTTCCCCAATTTTGTTTTCCCACTGCAGAGGAGAGTTGGGTCCTCTCCAAGAGCTTGGAGAAAGGACTGCTTTTCCATCCAACACCCAGCCTTGCCAGAGCAGTTACTTGGCAATAGGAGCACAGTCACCCACATAGCTCTGCAAGACAACACTATTAACTGGAGTCCAGTTGTGCTCTTTTGCTACAGGATCTCATTTCCTTTGGATGCCTGAGAATTTCCCACATCATTAAAATAAGCAGCCTCTAAAAGCAAAGTCTCCTGTCCCCAGACAGACTCCTGGCACACCAGGGCCAACCACATCTCAAGCTCACAACCTTCTTCTGATTTCCTTAATGTTCATGGTTGAAAAATGTGAAACCTCTTGCCAAACAGGCAGCCACAGTGCTGTGCCAGGGAAGGCTGTGGACTGCACAGTGAGATCCAGCAGATGCTGGTTTGCTGGTCACTGGCTGGCCTTGCAGCTGTGTGTTGCATGAGGAGGTAATGTATACAAGATCTAGAGGAAGAGCATTAGATTGCAGCTGGCAGCCCAAGAGAAGAGCTGATTTCAAAGCTCTGAGTTGGCCTTCTGGCTCCTTTCTGCAGATCATAGACTTCTCACTGAGAATCATTTTTGCCCAGAGAGGTTGTGGACTCCCTGTCCCTGGAGGTGTTCCAAGACAGGCTGGATGGGACTCTGAGCATCCTGACCTAGTGGAAGGTGTCCCTGTCCGTGGAACAGGGGTTGAAACTGGATTCTTTAAAGTCCCTGCCAACCCAAATCAGTCTAAGATGCTGAAATTCTATGGATAAGGTGGGAGTAAGAGGGGTGTGTGGTGTCAGGGTGTATTCTCTCCATTCCTGTGCAGTGCACTCTGCCAGTCACTTCTTTAAAAAATGCCTTGTCAGAAAGCATTTCCATTTTCCCTAAATGATCAGTTCACATGAGTAACCTTAAGGGATTTTACTCAGAGCACAAGGCTTGACCTACCTGAAAGTGAGAGTCATCCAAGTGTCCCCATATGCAGGAAATCTCTTTTGTTCCTCTCTGGTAATCAAGCAGTTAAAGACACTAAAATCAGCTAAAAGAGAGGCTGAGCTGTTGTTTGTGGACAACAGAAAGGAAGTAAATGGGCACAGCCAAAGGTGGTTTTTACAGCTTGTGCTGTTCAAAATCCTCAGCTGAAGTGTGAGCTGCCAGGGGCTGTGATACAGAGCACATTACTGCAGGATCACATCCTTGTGCATCTGCTGTGACAGCACTCAGGCTGGGGTGGATGCAGGGAAATGCACCTCTGTGCATGTAGGCAGCTCCAGTGGAGGGGAGATTCCTGGGTGAATCTTGGCTGAGGCAGTTTGGCATTTGCAAGGGAGATCTGAGCTGTTTGCTTGTGTCTTTAAGCCCCATGTCTTTGTTTTCTGCTAAAGAGTTACTGGAAAACAAGTTTAAAAGCAATCTGCATTATTGCCTAAGTATAACTTTAACCTCAGTACCAAGGCTTTGTGTGAATTTTCTTTGATGTTGGATTAGAGTTAATTGTAATCTGGCACTATCAGAAATTTTGGGAGTATTGATCAGATTGCATTTTTAGGAGAGGTAGGAGCTGTTAACCTAATGTGTTGTCAACTCTGATGATTTGATAAAGCATCCTTGCTGCAAAACTTGTGTAAAGTCCTGGGGCTGATACCTGACTGTTGCATTCATGTGACACTGAAACTTCTTTTAGATTGATTTTACTCCACAGTATATCACACCACAGATTTGTGGTTGCTAGTTCTACTTTTTCAGCATTTAAAAGGCCAGTCAAACATTACTCAGGCTTTGTGGTGACACCCAGGATATTTTTTTGCCCAGAGGCTGATGCATGTAGATATTCTTGTGTAATCACACAGGGCTGCTTCCACAACCTCAACAAGCTCCTGGGATGTGGAGGAGATGCATGGATTTGTTAAAAAGATGCAGAGCTCACACAGATGGGACTTGGTTGTGTTTGGTAGCTGGCAGTAAGTGTTGCAGCAGATACACTGATGGTCTTTTCATTGGTAATATACAGAAGATCTGCTTGAGTTAACCTTGTGTATTGCTGTGAGCTGTGCTCAGAGGGACCTCCAAGAGTTGACTTCTGTATAATTTAAACAGAGCAGTGATAGGGCTTTTAGTCTGGCATGAGTTATGGTTATTTTACTGTGCTGTAAGAGCACATGTTACTGTGCTAAGGGCAAATTAATCCAGACTTCTGCTCGAGCACCAGCATCCTGCTCCTGCTGAACAAGAGACAGACACAGAACAGCTTCTGCCATTTAGAGCCCAAAGTCAGAAATAACAAGATCCTTTCCCCAAGCAGCTTGGAAACTACTGGTGAGGCACTTATTCATGTTTCCCTCCCTGTCAGTGGGAACAAAACACAGCCTGGTGCCCAGTGAGCAGCTGGTATTTAACTGCAGGAACCATGCTGAGGGCAGGCTGGGCTTAGCCAGTGGATAATGCCAGCTCTGTGAGGAGCAGCTCCCCTCCCAGAGCTGACAGCAGTGACTGCCTCATTGACCTTGACTCCTCCAGTGAGTTGCTGTGTGGTGTAGCTTAAGAATGTCCATTATTTTGGCTCTTGCCCATGCATAGAGATCTGTTGTGCCTGGGCTGGGCTGTCAAGGAGCCCTCCAGGGATGCTGATGTGCCTCACCTTATTGCAGGTGTTCCTTAGTGCTGATCATCTCCTAATAACCCCTTCAGACTCCAGCAACCACTGATCCTCTCCTGCAGCTGAGTATTGCTTCCAGGAGAGTACACAGTACCTGTGGCTTCTACCAGATGGGCAGAACTGGTGTGTGCTGGAAATCCCTGAGCACCTTCAGCTCCTTCAGAAATGACAGCCAAGGCACTGCAAGCAGATTGCTGGGAAGGTGTTCCTAGCCTCAGTCTGAGATTTCATGGTTTTTTTAATTTCACATATTTTCTGTCTGGGTTAAGAGCTGACATAAACTGGGCATGTGGTGGGAGAGGTTTCTCTCTCACGCCTCCCTTCTCTCCCGGGGTGCTGCCTTGAGACTGTCACTCCACCCCAGCTGCTCACTGGGGACCTGCAGCCCCCATCCCTCCCTCTGCAGTTGCTGCAGGGCGTGCAGGCTGAGCTGAGCTGAGCTGCTGATGTAATTTCCCATCTGCTTTTAAATTTCTGCCTTGTTAAAAACCACACTGGGGAGGGGAGAGAAGACCCTTTGCAAACAGGAGTCATGGGAGTGTTCTTGCTCCCTTACTCTCCTGTTCAGGATTGGCAGGATTTTAATGATGCTTATTTTGATTTGCACTCTGCAGTGCCAGGTTTGTATTTCACCATCCCAACTGTTCACTTTGCCTAAAAACAAAGATGACAAAGTAGAGGCAGAGACATGCTCACCTGCCCAGGACTAGTTGTAACAAGCCAGGCAGGGGAGCTGCCATGACAATGGGATGCATTAGCCCCATAAAGAGCTGAGATAAAAGAGCTCTTCATTATTCCCTTGCAGATTGAGTTAAAGCTCCTGACAGCATTCAGGCTCAGTGCCCCGAGTTACAGTGATTTAATTTTGCACAAGTGTCTCATGTGATGCCCTTTTCACCAACACTTCTGAGCTGTGGTGTCATTCCAGTGTTTGGTGCTGCTCCAGGAGCTCACAGCTCTGGATCCCCGTGGTGTCTGCACATCTGGGTGCTCAGTGAGGCACTGGTTTGTAGGTGACTCAACATGAAGGGTTGGTCTGGATTCAGGAGTGGCTGTTGCATTATGCCAGCACTGCCAGCTCTGCCTTCTTGGCTTTTGTCCTGCTCTGTTGATGAGCTCTCAAAATGTGGCCATTCCCTCAAGCTCTTGTCCTCTACACTTCTGCAAGGACTCCTGATCCTTGGTTCAGTTTTGCTGCTAGAGAAATAACTTTCATAAGCCCTCTTTAGATCTTGTCCCCTAAAGTTGTTGTATGATACCAGGGCATTTTCCAGGGCACAGGAGCACCTTAGCCTACTGAACCACTAATACTTGAAAACACTATTTTAGCAATTCTCTATTTCCTACAACTTCACCATGATTCTAAATAAGTATTTCCAGAACATGCTTCTTTTCACTGTGAGGGAAAGGAGCAGGGAGTCTGAGGGAGGAAGAGGGGCAAGGCTCAGGTGACAGGGAGAGCTGGAGGTCAGAATTCAGCAGCTTTGGCAGAGCTGTGCAGGACTGGCTGTACTGCAGGACATGAACAGGTTGTCCAGTGGCAGGACAGTGGGGTCACAGGATGGGGACAGCAGGTGTTACCGGTCAGGATTGAAATCCACAGCTCCATTTCCTCTACTCCCATTGCCTTGACCTGTTGTTTTTTGTTTTTTGGTTTTTTTTTTAATTATTTCTTTTTTTTCTTTATTCTATTTTTTGGAAGAGAGCTATAATTCTTTTGGGGAAGGGCAGCTGTGTTAGCTCCATTTCTAAATGGAGTTTAAAATATTAGAGGAAATCTGAAAAAAGGTGCCCAAGACAGGTGCAAAGCAACTCCTTCCTGCTGACACATTTGCAGGGCTGCATCCTGTTTAAAGGCTGGCCTGGAGGTCTCCTTGGCAGGTGAACAGAGGACATTGCCTTGTAACCAGTGTGGGAACCAGCTTCATGATGTGCAAATCCTGCATTGTGCTCGTTGTATTTATAGCTTTCACTGAATCCATCCACTCCTTTCAGCTGTACAGCTGAAATGCCAGCAGAAGCTGAATAATTGCACCAAATGACCAAATTTACAAAAAGTGACAACTGCTTGTTTATCAGGAGGAAGGGAGGGATGATCACAGTGCCTTGTGCATGTTGACAAGAAGGCCTTGGTTAGTCCTTCCCATGACACTTAAATACATCTGTTTCTCCTGCTCTCAGGTGTACAGAAGGGGGTTCTGTCTTTGTTTTACATTATTCAGCACACTTCTGAGCCTTAAGAGTGGGGGTGGGTTTGTAGTAGCCTTCCTATGGCACTAAATGTCATCTTCCCTCTCCAACACTAAAATACTGCAGCAGTAACTAATCCTCTGTCAGAGCTGCCTGGGCTGACCTGTGTCGGTTTGCTCATAGATCTTGGCAGGAAAATTGTACAGATGGAAAAGGTCCTCTAGACAAAGTTTGATCCCATTTAACATTTCTATTGAGCCACATCTCACAAAAGCTTGTGAATCAGTTGAATTTGAAAATTGGAGGTGGTAAGTTGCTTTAAGAAAGGAATGGGAGCAAACGCTGTTGGATTTGAGCTAAGGAGGTAGGAACACGTGGTCACTGGCACTTTTAGAAGTATTTTGTAGCAGGATTGGCAGTGGCATTTGAAGAGCTGAGGGGCAGGCACACCCAGTCTCACAGGTAGGTGTTCTCTGATCACAGTTTTACCAGCTTGCTAGAATGGAGGAACACTGCACGCCTCCTGGTTCCAGGAATCTTGCTGACTGCAGATCTGAGACTTTGCTGTATGCACAGGAATTATTGCAGATTCATTGTCAAGGTTGCATTGTTACACTCCTAAAAAGCAGACTGACTCTATTCTGGTTTTTTTGGTGACTTTAGACGTTAGTTGTTGACGAATATTCTCAGAATTGCCATGGATTATGTGAGGATTTGGGCTAAGCATCAGTAAATGAGACTTCTCAAGTTGCTGTTTGGAGACATCACTGATTCCAGATCAGCTGTGTTTGTGGCCTGGGATGGTGTTTGTTGTGTGCTGGCTCCAGGATGGGTATTTGGGTTTGCAGAGTGGATGGTGTCTGTGTGGACCCCCCAGGAGCAGTGTGGGTGCCCCTCTGAGAAGGAGCAGCTGCCTGCTGACCTCAGCTGGGCTTTGCAGGGCAGGGCACTGAGTGTCACCTCTCCTTGCCTTGCAGTGATGGCCTACATGCAGTTTGTGGAAGATTACTCAGAGCCACAGCCCTCCATGTTCTACCAGACCCCTCAGAATGAGCACATCTACCAGAAGAAGAACAAGTACCTCAGGGAAGTCTATGGGATCAATGACTCCTTTATCAGCTTGGACCCCTCTCAAGAGCTGGCACCTCCTCCTGCTCTCCCACCCAAGCAGAGGCAGCTGGTGAGTGACCCCTCAGGGACACCTGGAGCAGCTCTGCTCTTCCTGCTCTGCTTCTGGCAGGCAGAGCTGCAGGGAGGATGTCTCATGGTGGTACCACATCGTGCTCCCTGGCAGCTTCTGAACGTGCTTTAAGCATTTTGCATCATGTACATTTTTCCTGCTTTCTAACCCCACATTCAGACCGTTCCCCATAAGCTTTACAAGTCCTAAAATGCCCTAAAAATGAAATGTTCATGTTCCACATGGCAGGGCTGAATCTGTGCCAGGCTTGTGTAACGACAGCTGCTTGGAAGATTTTGACACACTGAGCAGCACTATTTTCAAGAGATTGCTGCACTGTTGTTCCCACTGCTGTTCTGAAACTGTTGTCAGAGATACCACTAATAATAACTGTTCAAACATAATAACTGCTTTTATGTTGTTATGCAGACCTTTGATATGGCCACTGTTTCACTGGTGCATGTTTCCTTCACGTTACTCCCCTCGTGTGATTCAGGATTGTACCTGTGTCTCAGTGTTCTGCACAGACAGGCACATCCACATGTGTGTGGGTGGTGGGTTTATCAGCACAGAAGGGACCATTTTCCATGTGGGGGATGAAATCCTGACCTCAGTGATGGCAGCAGCAGTTTCATTTCCGACCTCAGTGGAGGATGGGATTTTGTCCCATTTCCTTTTAAGGGTTTTCCTTTAGTTTCTTTTCTCTCTCTTTTTTTTTTTTTTCCCAACTCCAACCTAAGGTATTTTGTTTATATTAATTATCTTATTTGTTCTGCTTAAAAAAAATTCTTTTGTTCTGATGTAGCTTACTTAAATTGGCTATGGCATTAACAAAATGGGAGGAAATGTGGGAACAGAGCCATAGTCTTACCATTGTGAGGGTGACTCTTGCAATATTTCTTCATGTTGTATATGCTAAAGTTTGACTGTCCCAGAGTGTTACTTTAACTCTAATTGTGGGATTTGCATAACTACATTCCTGTGATGCAAGTAGGACTCCTAAAAAGATAAAGTGACATTTTTGGCTAAGCTGAACTGGATATCATGCATTAATTCTTTGTGGGGACAAGACCTTAAATGCTGGCATCCCACTTGCTTTGCAGGGGTACTCAGAGTCTGCAGGACTCATCTCAGGAGGATCAGGCACTTCTCCAGGGTCTGTGGTCCCCATCAGTGTGACCCTTGCACTGTCACTTGCACCTTGCAGTCCCTTGCCTGCCTTCCCCCCCTGGAGGTGGCTGCACTCCAGTGATGTTTGCAGAGTTGCCTTGGGCTGCACAGTCATGATCAGAGTTTGCAAAGCACAGATTTATTGCAGCCATTGTGCAGAAGGGAAATCTTGCTCCTGTCCTCAATTTTGTTGGCTGAAGCAAAGCATTTCTTTGCTTCCCTTTAATCATGATCTGGACAGACAAGATGTCACTGCTTTGCCTGCTGGCCATTCTTGTCATTTTACAAGCTGATACCATCAAGGTGTTGCTTGCAGTTCCCCTGAAGCAAAGGTTTCTTCAAGTGCAGCCTCCCACCCTTCATCCCTCTGTTGGGAAAGAGGTGCAAGCAGGTGATGGCTTATTCATCAGTCCCTTTAAAAGCCACCAGACTCTTGTTCCTCTGCTCCTGCTGCCCTGGGAGTTTTTGATTTGGCAAATCAAATGGGCTTCAGCTGCTCTAGCAGCAGCAAGTTTTGCTGGATGGACTCCTCTATAGTATAATAGTGAGGAAGTCTTGTCTTGTCAGCTTCAAATCTTAATCAAAAATTGTACAATCAAAGACTATGTTTACATTGTATGTTTTATTCAACAAGTCTGAGAAAGCCTGAATATACCTTATCCTCTCTCAGTCTCCTTACCATAGGAGAATTCAGGAGAAATTCCTTGTTAGGATTTGTCACTTGCAGTGTAATAGCTGCCTCCTATGAAAATGATTAAAACCTTAGATTGGACAGGGAAATGGCAGGATGTCACTGTCACCCAGTGTCACAGCAGCACCAATGAGGATCCATAGCTCCCACTGGAGAGGCCAAGTTCCCAACCTGCAGGGTGCCAGGAAAAAATAACAGTGTGCAAGAATTGTGTGCTTAGAGCCAGTTCCTCCTTTGGGTATTTGCCCCATGGCACGGGGAGAAAAGGGCAGTGAGGAACAGCTTGTGTGTGCCAGCAGCAGCTGTCCACGGGTGAGCAGGGAGGGGGAGGCAGGAGTTCATTTTTGAAGGGATTTGTGAAACAAAGAAGATTTGAATTGTGATTTTTGTCGTGCCTCTTGAGCTCAGGAGAGGCATATTGGTGTGTCTGGCTCTGATGAGCTGTATGAATAGCTGTTTGTTTAGCCAGCCATTATATGCATTGTTTTACAGTTAGCATTTCTTGCTCTTTATTCATCGCCTTTTCTGTGCTCTCTTTCTCTGTGTCTCCTGCTTTCTCCCCCCTCCTCAGCAGGCCTCCTATGCTGCCTCTTCTTTCTCTTCTGTCTCCTACTGTGTCCAGCAGCCCAAAGTGCCCTTCACCCCCGAGGACTGCGCTGCCACTCAGGGCCTCACTATGTCAGTCTCTAACTCCTTTCTGAGCCGGCACAGCTCCTTCCCTGTGCACTCGGTGAGTTCTGCTTTCTCTTACTGCTCAGCACTCGCGTGCAAATTCTCTGCTTGCCCTCTCAGGTCAAGGTGGAGGTTGCTCTGGGGGCTTTTGAATTCCTGCAGTCACCAGCCAGGTGGGAGAAATGGTGTGTAAACCTCACCAAGTGTAAACCTCCCCAAGCATCAATCTCACCAAGTGTAAATCTCACTAAATGAAGCCAGGGCAGGTGTAGCTTTCTTTATGACAATGGTGACATTTCTGCTGGGGCACTGAGGAAGGACAGCTGGCCTGTGTGCCCAGGCACACTCCTGTGAGCTCTGTGTGCCCCAGGCTGCACGTTGGAGCTGCAAAGTATTTTTGTCCCATTGCATAATGCCAGTGATGTGGATGAGTCAATTAAAGGCTGCTCTGTGAGCCTGGCCTCAGGAGAGATAACAAGATACTGTCCCCAAAATCCATGGATTTAGCCAAACATGTGGAACAGGGGCTGCAACTCCTTAATGTTTTTTAAGAAAATGGCTTCTACTAGATCTTCCATCTCATTTTTGCCTGTCTGCTTCCCTTCATGTCTCCATAATCCCAAACAAGCTCAGTTTTCCTGTATGATTTGCTGATGGATGAGCAGGGTTTTCTCTCCTACAGCACTTGTGAGCAGCCTGAAGAGAGAATGGCAGGAGGAGCTGGAAATCATTTAAATCAAAATAATATTAGAGCACTGCTTAAATCTCTGATCAGCTGCTTAAATTAAATGGTAGTAATAACAAAGTGTTAAGATAATGAAATTAAACTCAACCATGGGATTCCACCAGTTCATCAGTGTGGGGCTCGTTTGCATGTAAAACTATGTGGTTATGCTCTGATTGCTATGTGATGACAATTGAGAATACACTATTTTTTGACAGTGACCTGGATGTTTAGTAAATTAGGCTTCTTCTGGAGAAGAAATTATCAGACCAGACTTGAGAAGATTCAGAAGTGTTCCATTGGTTTAATGTTAAATGTTTGAAAACAGTGTCCTCCCACTGTGCCACTGCTATCTTCCCATTTCAGCACTTACTCATTCTTTAAAAATTAGTGATAATCACTGGGCCAAAGAAGAAGAAAGTATTCAAGTGCTTTACAAGTAGAGCTACTTCACAAGCCATGAATGAAAGCTTTTGGCTTCCACTTGTGTGAGAGAGAGCAGTATCACAGCTTTGCTGCAGAGATGAAAAGGCTTGAGGGGTGGCAGGGTTAGTGTTTGCATCAATTTGTTGTAAAGTTCTAAAATTTGAAGTAAAAGTCCTGAATTGTACAGCTCTCTTACTTAGTAAGACCTTATAGTGGACCTTGCAAGCAAAACATGGAACTGTAGGACTAGATAAAAGTACTTGACTATTTCTGATTTAATTGAGAGGCTATAAATATGATTCTATAATGTTCTAAAAATACGTGGGCACTTTGATTTTAAAAAGTGTCCTTGTTGGATTAAATGGTTACTACCTATTAAATTGCTCTGACACGTTCTCATCTTACTTTGGACTACATTACCGTGAATATATTATTTTAAGAAATGTTAAAACTTCATTAAAACATCCTTACTCATTTTTGCAAGGGTTTGGTGAGGGGTAAAATAAATGGCTGGAGCATGAGGAACAATGAGAACAATGAGACAGTGCACTGTCAAATGCACAAAGGAAATAAGCTGAATTAAAAATGCTGATTTTTCCATTAGTGCTTTTAAATTAGGATAATTTTGTAGTTTCTCATTACTTTATCTAGTCTATTTTTTCACAAAATGAGATTTTCACTATGAAAGTGTCTCTTTGAGCTGCAAAATACCAATGTCCTTACATGCATCATAGCTGACCCATGTAATACCATAACCATGGTTTATCCCATTTCCCCTATCCCTAACAAGACAGAGATGTGGAACAGCTGTGGAGGTTTGGCTCCCTCCCAGGGTGACACCCTCCATCTCTGGAAGGACCAGAGCCCCTCCTGCAATCTGCTCCCTGGGGTTTCACCAGCAGCACTTTGGGATGCTGCTCTGCTCCTCATATTCTCTTGTCTTCGTTTCTCCCCTGTCCCTAGAGAAAGGCTCAGGTGAGCACTGGTGAACAATAAACCTGGAAAAATCAGCATTAGCTGCCACCAGCCCCAGCAGGGAGTCAGCAGGGAGAGCACACCTTGCAGACCCTGCCAGCTGAGCAGCTGGCCTCTTGTGCACCCAGATAGCAGCAGTGGCTATCAGATCTTCTAAAATTATGTGTCTCCTACATAAATTGTTATTCACTCTGCACAGGAAGCAAAAACCTCCTTGGATCAATACCAGGAAGTCCGAGCTGCTAAACTCAGTGGCTGTCCAGTGTCAGCCAGGCCCTGCAAGTGTAGCCAGCTTTCAGAGAGTGCCCTGGGCTTTTTTTTCCTTCCCTAGGGAGGCCACAGGAGCCACTCCCAGGCAGGACCTGTCCCTGTCCCCCTCTGTTCAGGTGCCAGCAGCAGGGAGACCGAGCCTGCACCATGTTCTGCTTGTTCTGCCCTTAGCTCTGTGCTCCAGGTGAAGGATTAGTGCTTTGCTCCTGATTTACACTGCTTAACAAGACTGTTTGCAGACAGCAGAAAAGAGGTGAAGTTCTTCAGAGCATCTTTTAATCTTTAATGGTTGAATTTTTCTGGAGCCCTGACTCCTTTCCCTCCAATCAGCAGTGCAGGGGCTGTTGCAGCCCAGCTGCCACTGCTGCTCTGTCAGCCCACTAATTGTGCTTTTCCCTCCTTTGCAGGAAATTGTGTCAGAGGTAATAGCTTTTACTGGATAGAGGCAGATCTTGAGCAACTGGATCAGACCTCATAGGTTTGGCAAGTTGAGCTGTTTTTAACCAAGTCTGACTCCTGTCTGGCCTCTGTGCCAGCAGGGGTTGTGTTGGTAGTGTGGGCTGGTGTTTTAAGGAACTGCATCAGTTCCCCATCCCATGGACAGCTGAGCCATGAAATCTCACACTGTGGGGAGAGCTGGATTGTACTGACAAGAATCATTCAAGGGATTCCCACCTCTTTTGAAAGTTCTAAGCAGTGGGGAAAGTTTGCAACAAGAAGGCATCATCCTTATTTTATTTATGGTTGGCAGTAGTTTCTCTCCAGCTGATCACCTCCCTCCCTTCTTCTTATGAGCACAGAGCTGCTGTCCCTTGGTTTAATCAATCCTTGTGCTGTTTGCCTGGAAATGGGTGGGCAGGTATCCGAGCAGCAGGGATAATCAGATCTTGAAACCTCGTTACTTCCTGGCAGCTGGAGAACTCTGCACTGATAGAGGAAATCATCTGTGGTGAGCTCCACTGCTGCCCATCCACACATTTTCCACCAAGGGCTGCAGAAACTCTTGTGGAAGCTTTTCCTTGCTGAAACAAGGAACAGTTGTATCTCCAAGGCATGTACATGCCATTAGTGGAAATTTGGCTGCATCCTTCCCTGTGGATAAATAAGTTGCCTTTCTCAAAATGTTGGGTTTTTTCTTATGTTTTCTTTCTAATTAAGGAACATTTCCAGTAATTTTCCAGAAACCAATTGGCTGTCAGATTCCAGCAGAAGGCGCAAGTGATTTCCTTATGCAAGCTCCAGTTCAGCACTTCTGCTCTCACTTGTTCTCACCATTCTTGAGCAAATTGAGCAAGTGCACAGAAAATTCACAGCAACTGTTTCTCTTTCTTGTGTGCATGCTAACGTATGTTCAGGAAAAGGGGGGTCAGATAAGTGATTAAAGACGTGCACAGCAGAGACATGTGCTTCCCATGTTTTCCCTGCCTTGTTCCCATTCCTGGAGCTCAGTTCCAGCCTGCAGCACACACCAGGCTCTGGCCCTCAGCAGAGACTTTTCATTCATATGTTGGGAGCCTCTGTCAAACCACGGCTGGGAATGTGTTTATTCATTACTCTCCTAAGGTTTTGGCCCCTTAATTTGGAGCAGAGGGAAGGGGAATTGAAAAGATTTGCATCCCTTTAACCAGCTGCTCTGACTTAGGTATTGTTTTGCCTTTCCTGTTTAGCATTCCTTCTGTGTTTGTGTTCATTTCCACTGCCCATGGCAGGCCTGGACACTGGTATTAATAGTGCTGTTGCCTGCTGGCATCACTGGATCCTGCTGCTGAAAACCACTTCCTCTGGGGTTTATACATTTCCCTTGCAGTTGGAACACTGCAGGTCTCTGTAGGTCTTTCTAACCAGTCCCATGTTCACTTCACAGGCCACAAACACCATGTTTTTTGTGTGACTGATTTTTTAGAAGTTTTGTCTTGGTCTCCAGATTGTCTTTTCCAGATCTGCCATCTTGATCTGAGGGCTTTGTCCACCAGCTAAAGAGTTCATGCTGTAGGTGCAACTGAATTGAATGCTGGTATTTTCCAAAGAGGAATGCATGACAGCATGGTTAATAAGTCTTACAAATGTTTTCTTCCCCTGCTGCCTCCTTTTTTTGTTTTGTTGCAAAGATGTGGAGGAATCTCTCCTCCACAAGGAAAAATTTGGATTTTGTGTTTTCTCATGCAGAAGCCAGGAGACACAACAAGCCCCATCCATCCCTATGGTGTGCTAACCATGAGTTAAAACCAGGGAGATCAGCTCTGCAGCCAGGTCAGAGGCCTTGCTGAGAAACATTCCAGCCTGAGGAGTTGCTGCCTTTCCTGTGGCAGTGCTTGAAGCTGTTCTGTTGGCAGCTTGTGTTTCCAGCCATTCATTGCAGGAGCATTTCCTTCCTCATTAGCTAAAGTACCTGGAAGCCCAGCATTGTGTCATGAGATAGGAAGTCTTTTCCAATAGTTGTCTGTGCAATTATATTCTTAGGGTCTAACGACTTTGCAACACCCAGTATTTTGTGAACATAATTCTGTACTGTTACAGTTTGGGCATCCAGTTCTGGCATGTTGCCCACGTAGTTCCCTTAATAGCATTAGCAGAGGAGATCTCAAAGATTGACCCTGTCTTCTGATAGCTTCATACTTTGGGAGTCTGATGCTCTACCTGATCTGGGAGTGCCTGGCAGGATGGCAGATTAATTTGGCAGAAGTCCATAGGGTAACTGAGAAGGCTGTGCTTAAAAGGTAAAGACTGTGTCTGCTGATGCTGCAGATGCTCTGTCAGCCATGTAATTGAATTCAGCTTTGGATTTGGGCTGGAGACTGCTGTAACTTGCAACCCTGACTCTCTGCATATATATCCCTGTCTCCCTGTTAGCTGTGGTCAGCCATGCCTGGTGAGTGTGAAGAAGCATCACTCCTGAAATAAGTTTTCTATTAGAGTGCTTATCTCCTGCCATCTAATCCAAATAAACAGCCAGAATGTCACTGACCTTTGGGACATCCTGGAACACGGCTTCTAATGATGGAAAGCTGTTCTGAAATATTCACTGTTGCAAAAGAATCAAAGGCAGCAAATTGAGAAGGTTGAAAGATGCTGTCTCTGGGAGAGCTCTGTGTGTCACGGTGTGTGGTAAGTGTTCAGGGCTGGGCACGTTTGCTTCCTGCTGTTCCCAGGAGACAAGACTGCTCCCAGCTCAAAGCCTGCTTTGTGCAAGCCCTTCCCAAGTGCAGAAAGGTCTTTTTAAAAACCACTGAGAAGAGAGGAGCTCTCTCTTCTCCCTGTCTCAGCTCATGCTGGGAGCCCCTCTTCTGGTCCTGTGCTGGGAGCTGGCAGTGTGGCCAGAGTTTGGATACTGGAGATTCCCAAAGATTGCTGTTGCACCCTGTTCTGTAGCTTTCCCAGAAATTATTTGGAAATACTTAAAGCAAAGCCATGGAGCAGGAGGCTGTGTCCGTGAAGCCATAACCGAGGCCTTACTGACCCTGCAGGAAACCTCTGAGAAGCTGATTAAAACATGCACTGATTTGTTTCCAAGATAAACTGTCGCCTCTTGGGGAGAGCACTAAAGAATGGCTTGTTTCCTTGTGACAGTTGTGGTGAATGGACTGTCCCCTCCCCAAAAAAGTATTTGTTTTAGAGGATGACAAGGCTTCCAGGAGATGGACAACACCCAGATCCCATGGAAGCCATTGCTGCAATTCCTGGGGCAGCTGCTGGCTGGGCTGGGTCAGACTGGGGAGCAGCAGGAATGGGTGACATATGGACATCATCTCCACTGCAGGGTGGGTTTTTTTTCCCCTTTGAAAAGTATGCTTCACTCTTGGCTCCTGTCCCAGCATGGCTGCATAACTGGAATTCCAGAGCTGCTTGCAGGCTCCGGAGGAAGGAGGGGGCTCCCTGGCTCCCTTTCTGCAAGATGCAACTTTACAACAAGATTGGAAGTTGAGAGCAGGCTGACTAATTAATGGCAGCACACCAAAGGCTACTCTGCACTGTTCCCTTTGTTAGCAGCACACTGAGAGCCTGTCTGCATCCTTAAATGATTGTTCACGGGTCACATAATGAAGATTAATGCATTTTTATGGGTACTTGGGCCTTAAACTGGCATTTTCAACCTATCTCATGCCAAGAGGTTGTTCTGAAGGTGTTTTATGAGACCAGGGAGAGAGAAACGTACAGTGATTGTCAGTACTGACTTATCTGCATTCAAACTTCTAAAATTTCTGCAATGTTACGTTATATTTAGGTCTAAATTGCCTTCAAATTAGGATTACTGTGTGTAAAACTCCTCGAGGCAGGAGCTGTGCACATGTTCCTGCCCAGCAGCAGTAGCTCATGTCCCTGAGCTGCTGGTGCAGGCTGCAGGCAGGGGAGCAGAGCTGCCCTGAGCTAACCCTGCCAGAGCCTCACGCAGGGCTCTGCTTGTCCCAGAGTGACTTGCCTGAGCACAGTCACTTCCTTCCACTCCTGCCCTGTGTGAGCTCCACTGCTGCTTTGCAAAGCCTGGCTTTTCCTCTGGGTTCAGCAGGTCAGGGACAAAACCCCTTGGACCTCCTGGGTGGAAGATGTCCATCAACTACAAAGTGAAGGACAGCGTGTGTCCTGGCACAGAGCTTCTGCTGGAGCTCATTATTTCCTCTACAGGAGCAAAGGGTCTTGTTATCAGCACAGCAGATTTTTGAGTGCCTTCTTGAGCTGTTTGGGGTCTAGGCTGGGACTTGGGGTGGTTGTTGGTGTATTAGTGCCTGTGAGATCATGAAATACCAGGCAGGCATAATGAATGTGCTGAGCCAAGGTGATGTCATGAGCCTGGAGTCTTACGAGGGATTTAGTGGTTTGTGCCATGCAAGTGAAAATGAATAAATGTAGAGCATTTATCCAGGCAGAAAGTAAATACAGAGATTAGACTTGTCATTGTTACTGAGGCAGCTCCAAAAGCTGACAGTGTCCCTGGAGCCAGCTCTGCTCATCTGGAAAGAAATGGGCAGGAAGAGAGAGGAGCCTGTCCTACAGCCAGTCTCCTTTTAGCCACAGGCACATGGTGGGGATTTGCATTTTAATTATTTTTCAGTAGTCTTTTAAGCTCTCTTTCCAAAGCATCCCCCTCCTCTCCTCTGTATTGTGACCTGCAATTTGCTTTGGGCCCTGAGAATACACCCAGAGCACTGCTGGACTCCATGCAAGGCACAAGGCACAGCTACTCAAGGATTAAGGTGGTGGAAGGTAAAGTCTAGTCATTGACCTTTACATTTCCTTTCCTTTGTAGTGGAAAAGCTTTTTTGACCAGGCTTCTGGCCTGAGGCTGTTCTCAGTTTAGATTTTTAAGCCTACATCTTTCTTAGGTAGAAACAAAAATACCACTGCTGAGCTGTGTGCTGCTGCTGGGTGATGGACTGAGCTTTGCTTTTTCTTACCCACTCAAATCTCCTGAGAAAATGTAGCCTGAATTCTCCAATTCCTGCCTTTGATTTGCTCTCTTTTTCCATCACAGTGGTGTCACTTTTCAGCCTGGTTTGAGCAAGTTGTGTCAGTGCTTCTTGGGAGCTCTGTACTGCTCCATCCTCAATGGAGCAGCTCCACAGCTGCAATCCAGCCTGGGGTTTTCTGGATGATGTGATTCTTCTTTCAGTCCACTTGACTATGAACAGCTTTGCAGGTTTTAAGATAAACTCCTTTCCAGCACTCCAGCAGATTTAGCATTATTGTCTTTTTTTTTTTTTTTTAATGGTTGTCAGCTTTGTTTTGGACTTACCCCGATGGCAAATCTTACTAGCACCAGATGTTAAAAGACAGAGAGTTGCTCTTGTTTTTCTTGGCACAATAGATTCCCACTGCACCCTGTTTAATATTATCTGAAGAGTAATCTGATGATTAGGAGAGATAGTGAAATAAAGCTTTACGCAGATGATCTCTTTTCATCTCTTCAGCTGACTCTTCAAGGCACTGCATTAAAGGATTGGTTTGATAAGGAATTCATCACTCCGGAGGGCAATTACCATTTTTGCTCCCTGTTTTTCACGAATGGGAAGGAGTAGCAGCATAATCTCCTTTATCCTTTAGTGTAACTTTGAAGGCAGTATTCAGCCACTCCTCCCTGGGAGCTGTGTGTTCTGGAACAGACTTGACACAGTAGCTGTTAAATTACAGGGCTGGAGCAAAAAGCATCTTAAATTTGGATCCTGTGGAAAAGCCCAGAAAAGCAATAAGCACATGAAGTAGTTTTCTCTATGTAGATACTTCCAGCATGCTCAGAGCTGTACTTTCTGTGTGCCTTCACATCCTTTCCTCCACTCAGGTGATTTTCAGGGCCCCTGCATTAGCAGTTCTGAGATTTCCAGGTTTTCCCCTGCCTGGCAAACCTGCAGGTCACACCTTGCTGCTCACTTCCCTCAGTGAGATAAGCAGCCAGGCTGCTGGTGGGGCAAGAACACACCTCTCCAGGAATGTATCCCAGGTAGCAACTCCTTCTCTAGTGTGTGGATGGTGAAATAGTGCTGCCTGATTAGAAATGCCTTGTGCTGTCACTGCTATGCTGCTGCCAATCTAATTACTTTTTCTTTTGTCTGTCTCTTTCCTTTCCCCATCTTTCTTGTTTTTGTGTTGTCTCTCTGCATCCTGCAGTACAAATCTGTGTTTAGGTCCTACTCCCAGGACTTTGTGCCTCACAACCAAGTCTCCATACCTCCTTTCCTCTCTTCTACCTCCTCCTCCTCCTCCTGCTCCACCCCGCCTTTCCCGCCCGTCCACGCATCCCAGAGCCCCGACCTAGCGGTGCCCGCTGCAGCCAGCCAGCCCCCCAGCACTGTGGATGTGCCAAACTCCTCTTCTCAGGAGAGCAGCTTTAATGGGAATGCTCCTGTCTGCCTTCCTTCTGAAACCTCTCTCACTGATTCTCTCCAGACGCCTTCGGTGAGACTCTCCAAAGAGATGATAATGCACCTTTAATGCCAGGCTGCCTTTATTTGTTGGGTTTTTTTTTTTCTTTAAAGGAAATGTCTCTTGTGTTAAGACATGCTAAATTGTGGTCTAGTCTGGTTTACAAATGTGTGAGAATTGCAGAGAGGAAATTTCATATAAAAATGGCTAGAAAAAAGTGGACAACCTCGGCAGGTTTTAGAAAATGTTAGATGAAATGTCAAAAAATGTCAAATGTTGGCAAAGGGGAGAGTTAGCTGTAGCTTCCTGCAGTTGTAAGACAAAGCTGAGGTAGGTAAAGAGTGTTTTGTGAGGTTGGTAGTTATTAAATGCAGACAGTTCACATCCTGCAGTTGCCACCTGCTCCCTCCTAAGCCACCAGGAGCAGTGGGTGCAGTCCAGCTCTGTCTCTCCTGTGCATAAAATCTATTGTTCTCTCCAGGTTCTGCTCTTCCCGTTGCCAGCAGCCCCAGCTGTGTGCTTGGTGGCAGGTTGTCACATGTTGGTGAAGTTAGGCTAACACTGTTCCCACTCTGCTAGTCTGAGGTCCCCCATCACTTTGCACATCACTGAGCAGGTCTGTCCATTACAGATACTTTTTTGAACACCTCATTTTCAAGACAGTTCCTCTTTCGTCTGCTGTGAAGCTGAGAGCTGATGGGATTAGAGCTGTCAGCACAGGGCATGCTAGTGCTGCCTCTCTGCCAAGTTTGGAAGAGGGTCACTGATTACAGAGTAAATGTGCAGCTTTTCACGCTTTGGACGTGACCTTGCTTTGCATCTTCCTTGCACTGGTCCTTGTTATATCCCTAAAGACCTCGAGTTTGGTTTGTTCTGGTGTGATGGGTCTAGTCCATGCTTGTAGGGGATACCTTTGGTGCCCATGGGGCTGCAGGGCTGGTCTGCACTCAGCAGGACTGCCCTGGCTAGGACAGGAGCTGTGTCCAGCTCTGAACATTCTGCTCCCAGCACCTTGAAATCTGCCAGCTGCACCTTGGAGTCCACAGCTCTTGCAAAGCAGTGCCTGCTGCTGGCCAGGGCCTTCAGGATAGTGCTCCAGAGCCAGAAATAATGACCCCCAGGATGATGCAGCCTCAGGGACAGAGAGCAGCTCCGAGGGAGGTGACAGCAGCTGCCAAGAGCACTTCTGCTCCCAGGTTCTCTCTGCCATGAAGCACTGGTGGGGAGCACCATCACGTATTTCCTTTCATCCTGTCTCCCTCAGAGTGAAAACGCCAGTGAGGAGGCTGGTGAGGGTGAATATGTCAATCTGTATTCCTCTGGCCAGAGCAACGGGGAACTCCCTCGCTCTGAAGGAGTAAGTAAGAGCCAGAGGCGGGAGGCGCTGCCTGGTGCATGCCGAGCTCGCGCGGGGCTCACGGCTTGGCACAGCTCTGCTGCACCCCTGCAGCCCCTGCCCCTCCTGCTGCCCAGCTCCCCACACACCCCTCTGCTTGCCCACTCCTGCCTGCAGGTTTGGGGGCCCTCTTGGTGCAGGAGGTGCTTTTGGGGTCACGCAGGAGTCAGGGCTGGCTCCTCCTGCCGCGCTGTTTCCTTTGCGCTTCGCTGGCTGTTTGGAGCTGCTTGCGTGAAGTTCCCTTCCACAGAGCTGCACCCTGGGCCATCCTAGGGCCACATCTTTTCTTGTAACTGCTTTGCCTTCCCTACTTTAATACAGAAAGCCTTCTGCACTAAATATTTATTTTTTTCCTTCGCTGGTTGGTTGCAAAGTAAATGATTGATTTAGCATTGTACCATTGTACTCACATGCAGTTTCTTCCTTTACTCAAGCCTTGTATCTTAGATATTTCCTAAAGGAGCCCAGGGCATTTTCCATTCCAGGGAGGTCCCATCTTCCTGTTGGGTCATAGGAAACTGGCAGAAGTCCGTGGTGATCTTTTGCCTGCCCTCCTCTTGGAAGGCGTATCTCCTGCAGGATGTCTCCAAGACCTTTATCCATGGTGGAGTTAAACATACCAAGAGATAGTGCTCCCATCACTTCCCCTCAGGAGACACATCTGGCCAGGCCCATCCTTTTGGGCAGCTGTGAGTGAGTTCTCAACTTTGAAGCAAAGGGCTTTGCAGATAGAGTCTGGAAAAATCCTGCAGACACCAAGAAACCCAGGCTCAGCAGGGTGTTTCTGTGCTGAGTGGGTAGCATGGAGGTGGTTTCAGTCCTATCTGTTCACTAGGTTGCATTTCCAGGCTTCACTCTGCATGATGTTAAATAATTCTGAACTCTGACATTGTTGGATTAATATTCCCATTTGCCATTCATGGCTATTTGTCTCCTTAATAAATGGCTAATTTAAAATGCTGTATCTTTGCTCTGAGCTCTCTACCTGCTGTTCCGTGCCGCAGGTTCAGCTGGTTCTGCTTTTTTGCATTAGCCTCATTTCCACAGCCCTGAGTCGTGGAGTGGAAACGTTGCATCATTGCAAAACCTCTTGTGATGGGAGAGAAGGGAGGTAGGGAGCAGTGAGCATCCAGCCCCTGAGGCAGGGGGCTGTGGTCAGGAGGGGCACTGAAACTGAGAGCTTAGAACTGATTGTGTCTGTTTGGATTAAAGCAGAAGGCAAAGTGTATTTCAGCAGGAAGGGCTGGAGGAAAAATAAAAGGTCATGAGTGGGTTAAAATCCAAGACAACAGCTGAGTTGTGTTGTAACTTTCAGCATCATTTCACAATGTTAAAAGCAAACAGTACTAATTACACTAGTCTCCAGAGATGGTCCCAAATTTCCTGTCTGATTAACTTCTGTGTTTTCCTGGCATTTGGCATTAACTTGCATCAATCTTTAACCACTCTGTAGGAATTTACAGTAAAGGGCCCTTTAGAGGCAGGCAGACTGTAAATGCAAGGCTGGCTGGGCTCAAGGACCCCGTGTAATGATGAAAAACTCCTTTCTCTTGGCAGGAATCTCCCCCTGTCAAAGACGGCCACTCCAAAGACTCGGCTGTGAGCAGCAGTGCCATGGGGAAGGAGGGCAAAGATGGTGCTGAAAGGTGAGCCTTGACCTCCTTCCAGGTTTGAAGGGTGCAGAGCCCCAACATCGAAACCATCCTTGGAGCTGCCTGGTCTGCCCTAAACCTCCTGTGTGTTGTTTAAACTCCTAAGCCCACTTCTTTTGCACAGCCAGTGCATGGTGGGATCCTGCTGAACGAGGAGAATCCTGGCAAGATGAACTCAAGGAGCCCATGGGGGTGAATGCAGCCTGTGCTAGCCATCCTCAGCCCATCTCAGTGGCAGTGCTGTCACTGACACTGGCTGCTCCCTCCTGCTTCCAGGGAAGCCTGTGAAAAGAGTCTGTATTGCTGTTTAGAATAATCTTCCAGAGGGACATTTCTTCCTAACCCTGCTAGTTAGAGGCTGGCTGAGGCCCTGGAGCAGGAGGATTTATATCCCTTCTAATGCTCTTAGCTGTCATTTGCCTATGTAAATGAAGAGGTGCAAGCTGTAACAGATGGGCTTCAGGAGGAGTGGAGTGAGTGCTTCCCTGCTGCTCGAGATTGCTCTGCAATTGCATTTCTAAAGCAAAAACAGAGAACAGCGTTGATTTGTGTGTGACAGTCAACTTCCCTCCCCCATTTTCCTGCAGTTGGTTTGAGGGTTTTAATCCCTGCAGTGAAGGAGACAACACTAGAGTGCTCTGCAAAGCTCACTATCTGCCCAAAGTACTGACTGGTGCACAGGATTTTGGCCTGTGCTTGGGGGAAAAGCTATGAGGAACATAAGTACTTCATTTTTAATTTTTTTTCAGAAAAAAAAAAAGAGAGGACACATGTCCTGGCACAAGAGTACCAGCCTTTGGGGGTAGGAATTCTAGAGGGGGATGTACACCAAAAAAATGGTGATGATTTTCTGCTCTATTTTCCTGCAGAGCAGGAGCCTGTCATCTCCCCTTGTCTCAGCACAGCAGGTCATGAACTGACTGAGATGTGCATGTGTAGAGTGTGCTCAGTCTCTATACACTTGAGGAAGGGCTTAGATTTGTGTGCACTAAAAATTTGGTGGATTAAGGAGACATGGAAGTGTGTACTTTTAGTAAAATCCTGCCTGCCAGAAATGCAGACAGACAACTGTTGAGGTCCTAGAGGTTTATCTTTCTCTTTTTCAAGAGATGCACAAAGCAACAGAGTTAGAGCCAGACATTCAGGCTTGTTTGCAAAAGGTTTACCTCCAGAGTGTCTGTGTACTTACTGTCATTTGATGAAGGTTATTTCCCTTTTTTTTCACAGGCAGCCACAGTCACCAGATACTTTGGAGTCATCACAGCTGGAGGAAGAGGTAGATGAGCTGTCCCTTATTGACCACAGTGAAATCATGTCTAGATTAACACTGAAGCAAGAGGTAGGTGCTCTCAGGGTTTGTTTTCATACTGTGAGTTGAAATCTAATTCTCTGTGTGCACAAACAAGGCATCACCTTTTATTTGATAGGAAAAACTAGGTTGCAGCAGAAGTGGGGTGTGTGTGAATGCTGCTGTTCAAGTATGAGATGCTGGTACAGGCTGGGAGCACCAGCAATGAGTGAGGGCTTAACAAAAGGTGAAATGTCTCCCTAAAAACCAGCACATCCTGTGCCCCTTTCCCAATCTGCCCCTTCCCACCTCTGACAGTCTGAAATGAGTCACGTGAGAGCCTGAGCACAGTAAATCCAGGTGTGGTGCTGGTGCTGGCCTTTCTCTCTGGGGGCAGGTTCAGCAGGTGAATGAGCAGGACATGATGTTACTGGTGTGGAAAAGCAGCCAAAGGAGCTGTTCTGTGTTTGAGAAGTGGCTTTGTGTCTAGCCTTGGGTGCACTCCCAGCCAGCTTTGCTCACTGTGCTCTTGAGCCTTTGACATGCAGCTGGAGGGAAGATGCAGGCTTTGGAAGCTCTCAGACTGTCAGGGGGCTTGGCTGAAAAACAGAGAGAATGGATCATTTACTGCCACTTTAGGAGTGTTCTTTGGTCAACTGAGATGTGCAGGAGGGAGTGAGAAGCTTTTACTTGTTCTCTAAGAAGTATTTTGTGAGTCTTGCCAGAGGGTCACCTGAAAAATTCACATCTTAGAGCTGCTCCATGGCTGTAATCCATGATTGTTTCACTGCTCTGCATGTTGAAATGATAAAGACATTCCTGAAGGAAGCCAGACACAACTCCAGTCTCCTCTGATGGATTGTTTCCTTTAAAAAACATTTTAAAATCAGTGATTTCTGAACATTGGGGACTAGCAGATCTGTGTCATCATGTCTTTTTTCTTTCTTTTCTTTGTGATCTACATGTTTGAAGCAGTGTAGAACTGTCACTATGAGCTGCTTCCTGCAGTGTGGGAACTGCTGGCTGAGTGGTGGATCAGTTTTGCATATTTTGAGTTGTGAAATGCAGTAGCTAGAAGAAAGATGTGTTTTAGAGAGTGGTAAGGCAGGGGTCAAGCAATTAGCAGGGCTGTTTTCTTCTGCCAGTTATGGGATGGTTTCAGGTGACCTCCGGCCAAATGGCTCCAGATTAGGGAATTAACTCACTGGGTTTTGATGTTCCAGGAACATGCAGGTTGAATGCATGACCTCCCACCCCACAGCCACTGTGCTACGTGATCCTGCACTTTGAGACAGTTCACACAGTGCTGCTGCCCTGTTAATGCTCTCCTGGGAGTGTTTGTGGCATTTCTGCTCATTCCCCTGTGGACAGAGGGTTCAGCCTTCACTGAGCTTCCCAACCTGGCCTTAAGGAGTCAGAGACCCTGAGTGAGGATCAGCCAACTCCTCATCTGGGACACCAAATGCTCTTTTTAAATTCCAGGATTATCCCAGCCCTGAGGTCCATGTCCCAGCTTGTGCTGTGAGCAGTGCCAGGAGCATTGCGTGCACTGCTGAGCTGGAACCCCAGCCATGTTAAACCAGGCCTAAGGGAGCTTGGGCTGTGCCTAACATGGCTGTGTTCCCATTGCAGGGGGACGATGGGCCAGATGTCCGTGGTGGATCTGGAGACATTCTGCTGGTGCACGCCACAGAGACCGACAGGAAAGGTACAGGGGCAGCAGGGCAGGGCTGGGGGCATGGCCTGGCACAGGCTGGCACAGCCTGGCAGAGCTGGGGGCACAGCCTGGCACGGCCTGGCACAGCCTGACAGAGCTGGGGGCACAGCCTGGCACAGCCTGGCACAGCCTGACAGAGCTGGGGGCACAGCCTGGCACGGCCTGGCACAGCCTGACAGAGCTGGGGGCACAGCCTGGCATGGCCTGGCACAGCCTGACAGAGCTGGGGGCACAGCCTGGCACGGCCTGGCACAGCCTGACAGAGCTGGGGGCACAGCCTGGCACAGCCTGGCACAGCCTGGCACAGCCTGACAGAGCTGGGGGCACAGCCTGGCATGGCCTGGCAGAGCTGGGGGCACAGCCTGGCATGGCCTGGCCTCTGCCCCATGGCCACAGACAGCTGGGCTGGGCTGGGCTGGGGGAGAGTCTGCAGGGATGCCTGAGCCTGGGGGGTTGTGTTTGTCTGTGGGAGATGGAGGTAAGCTGGATAAGCCCCTGGTGGTTCCATTTAGCAGCAGGGATGGGATTAACTCCTCGCAGCCCTTGCCTGGATCTGGGAGATGAGGCACACCAGTGACAGTGACAGTGACAGTGCTGTGTCCCTGTACCTGCTGAGCTGCCTTCTGTGACAGCAGGTGTGACCAGCCTGTTGTGCATGGATCCTGTTTCTACTGGTGCTCCTTGTCCTTTGGATTTCAGGGCAATGGTGATGTAGGACTTACTGGAATGGTTGTTGCATCAAAGTGGGAATAAAAGGATGTTGGTTTGGGTCCAGTGCAGTACCCTTGGGCACTGGGAGGCTTTTGAGGTGCTCTACTGACACCCCATATTTTCACTTTACTGAGCCACCTCCTGTCTCACCCTGTACCACTTGTGTCCTGGCAGCCACCCAAAGCAGTCCAGAGAGGGAATCCACAGTACAAAAGAAGAGATGTGGGTGAGGAGAAGGGACATTAGCAACCCTGTGCTCTAGATTTGTTAAAACCCCTCTTCATCTGTCCAAATCCCATCACCATACACATGAAGCAGTTCCTTTCCAAGACCTGTGGCAAAGACAGCCTTTGCAGTGTTTCCAGGGAATGATTTGAACCTGCCAAACACATTTGTGCTGATGGCCTTAACCAGGATTGATCTCCTTATCTCCTGGGAGGCAAAACACTAACCCTCTGAATCACTCAGCACTCTAGTTTAGAGCTTGATAGTCAAAGGGGAAATATCTTTCATGTACGTTTTTAAATGACAGGGGTTTTACTGTAGCATAAGATGTTTGCAATTACTTACCAGCACCATTCAGCCAGCAGGAAAATCCTTCCCCTGACAGCTATTTCCCACTCTGCATTGGGCATCAAATCCAGGCAGAAAGGACCAAAGTCAGGGACACACCAGAGAGGAGGAGGCAGCTGATTGTGCCAAGGCTGGAAATGTGTGTTAAAGAAAATAGTTTAAATGAGATGGTGGGAATACCCCTTATAAACATGCTGAAGGTGAAATAGAGAAACTCTGCTCTGTTCTCTGGAGCAAGCATCACAACAAAGAACTTCCCCACTGTTCCTGTTGAAAGCCAGCTGCTTGATAAGGGGGTGAGTGCTGGAGCTCCAGTTCATGAGCTGGGGCTCTGAAGGTTCTGCAGGCAGTGGGGTGAGAGCTGTGGAGAACCTTTCAGAGCTGGGAGAAGCCAGAGCAGGGTGTGATGTGCCCAGTGGTGCAGCTGGGGAGAGCTGGGTGGAGGGAGCTGGGGCAGTCCCAGTGCCTGAGCTCAGCCTCACAGGCACTGCCAAGGCAGGGAGCTGAATGGAGCTCAGAGGAATTTGTGCTATGCTAACCCACTGCTGGGGTGACTGAGAGGGTTAATGAATTAAGCTTACAATGAGAAGAATTCAGGGCTTGTAAATCAATCAGCCCAACAGCACAGAGGGGTAGAGTTAAGAGGCTTTCCTTTAAAGATGAATTTCTTGGCAGCTTCAAGTGCCAGAGCAGACCAGCTGTATTACCTCACGTTGCCTTTTGGGCAGATGGGAACCCAGAATAAATGTAACTCCACACCCTGTTGCATGATGCTTCTTGTCCATTTGAGTTTTCTGAAAAAGCTAAATGGCATAAGGAATAAGAGAGACCTGTGGTCATCAGGAATAAAATCCATGGTCAGTTAGGTGCTCACAGCCACACACACTTGCTGTGAGAGCAGGATTAGAGCTGGACAAAGCCTGGGCTCACCCCTAATGTGATCCCCCAGCCTCTGTTGTCTGTGAGGCAGCAGCACTCCCTGATGTAAGAGCAGGAGGAAGGTGAGGTTCCTGCCAAGAGAAACACTGCAGGTAGAGAGGCACAGCTCTCCCTCAGTGCCCTGCTCCTTCCCACCTCCCAGCAGTGGCTGGGTGTTACTGGGTGGATGTGGGGTGATGCTGTGCTGGCTGGAAGCAGCTCTGCATGTACAGCCCAGCCTGGGCAGGCACAGGAGGAGCTTTTCCTCCCTGTGTGCCCTTGGTGCAGAGCTCCTGGCAGGGGCAGGGTGCTATTCTCTGCACACCCTGCTGCTGTGCCCCTGCTCTGTGCTGGGACTGATGCTGAGTGCTCCCATTTTGGCACTGCTGTCCACAGTGACCAGGCTGTGACTGGGGCTGCAAGTCTCCTGCAGTCTTGACCTGGCACCTGCATTCCTCTTGGCAATTTGTGCTTCTTCAAATTCCATCCTCTGTGCCCATGAGAATGCCCAAAGCCTTTGCAATTCCAGGCCCTACAGCACCTTGTCCTGCAGATGAATTAGCACAGGCTGTGTCCACCAGGTCTCTGTTGGGGCAGTGTCAGTTTTTGCAATTTGCTTTTCTTTTGGCTGGAAATAATCTTCTATTTACACTGTCCTGGAACTCAGCAAGGGCAGAGGGTCTGCAGCACCACAGCATGTGTTGAAACATGTGTGTTCCTCATTGGGAGGGCAGAGTGACCTGCCTGAGCACCAAAGGCAGAGCAGGCATCACCTCTTGCCATCAGATCTTTTTAAAGCATCCCCAAGGTCTAAACTACGTTTTTCCTTGACACATGATTGATAGCTGCTGTCCCACAAGCAGGTGTTTTTCACTGACCCTTTTATGAGGCACAAGCCCCAGTGCTGCAAGTGGGAGCCAGGGCCAGGCCAGTGGGGACAGGGCAGTGTCACTGCTGCTCTTGTGCCAAGGGTCCATCTGCTGGTGAGGACCAACAGCACAGCATTTCTGGGAAGTTCACTCATGCCAAAATGTGTCCGTGTCCTCCTCTGTACATCTGGATTCAGCCTTACAAAGAAGCTTCTTTTTCTGAAGGCAGGGTTTTCTGAGGTTTTCTTGCTTTTTTGCCTAGATCTGGTGCTGTACTGTGAAGCCTTTCTGACTACATACAGGACATTTATTACCCCAGAAGAGCTCATCAAGAAGCTGCAGTACAGATATCCTTTTATGAGTGGCAGTTCACTCCCAGCAGGAATCAGAGCTGGGTGGTCATCGTGGAGGGAGCTGGGGGCAAGTCAGCATGGTCAGGGATGTGCTGGCCCTGATGGTGTCCCAGGCAGGAATTCCTTCCCCTCCCCTCTCTCCAATGGGAATTGCTGCAGGGATCACAGTCACAGTGGATACTGGACCTGAGAGTTGAGGGTCCTGGCAGGGTAGAGGAGCAGTTCAGTTTTTTTGGATGTCACTGGGGAACTGATCTTTTATTTGGGACATATTGTTTGTAAAGTGAGGACCAGAGAACCTTCTGCCTCCAGAGGGGCCATGGGCATTGCCTGCATGGGCAGGTGTAGTTTAATATTAGAGATAATAAAACCATCAAGATTTTCTCTCTCTTCTGCAGTAAACTGAGCCCTGCAGATGCTGAGCTCTTGGCCTCCCAGTCCTGAACTGGGCTTGTAACTGGTCAGCAGGGTGAGCATTCCTGGCAGAGGATGGAGAGGGGCTCTCCCTGAGCACCCTGGGCCATTCCCTGCCCCTGGTTCTGTTCCCTGCAGCAGGACAGGTCTGGGTCCCAGGGCCTTGTGGCTCTGGTGCTGTGCACCCACATCAGAGGGACCTGACGTCACCATGTGTCACCATGTGTCACCATGTCCTGCTGCAGCTCGTCAGTGCCATCTGCAGCAGAGCTGAGATCAGCTGCCAAGGACACAGCAGGGCTCAGCCAGGTGACAGTCCTGGCTGGGGGATCCCTGCAGGCCCTGCCAGTGCTGCCACCCTGGTAACCTTGCTCTCTGTCCCTGCAGCCACCTGGCAGAAGGTTTTTCAGCCTGTGCTGTCACCCCTGTCATTCTCCTCCTTGCAGCAGATTGGGCAGCCAGGAAGGTGGAGGTGACACCTGAGATCTGTTGAGACCAGATGTCACAGACCAGTGGGGGAGATCACTGTAGGGAAGTGCTGCTCATTAAATTCCATCTTAGAGAGAACAATTTCAGGGTACACCTGCTCTCAATTCTGAGGTGTAAGTATCTCCTCACACCCCCTGCTACCAGCAGCTGGTGTCAGTTTAATGCCATCTTAGGCCATATCAGTGTCCCTTATCTGCTGGAAATGGAACACCAGTTTCCACCAGGACAGAACAGAGTGGTGTTCCAGTGTGGCTGCCCCATCCCTGGAAGTGACCAGGGCAAGGCTGGATGGAGCTCTGAGCAGCCTGGCACAGTGGAAAGTGTCCCTGCCCATGGTGGGGAGTGGGACTGGATGTTTATTAAGGTCCCTTCTACCCCAAATCATACAATGATTTTATGAATGACCTGCCTGGAGGCAGTTGGGAATTGCACTGATGCTGGTCTGACTACACTGATTGATTCTTTAATTTACAACCAACATATGAGAAGTTTTGCCACTTCCCAGACACGTTCAAGAAGCGGGTCAGTAAGAACACCTTCTTCGTGCTGGTGCGAGTGGTGGATGAGCTCTGGTGAGTGGCCTTCTTCATTTTGGGATGCAGGGTCAGTAACTCACAGAAATCTGGCAGCTGGGAAAACGTGATTTTTAGGGAAGATGTATTTTTTTAACCCCATCTGTAATGACAGCTGAAATCCCCCAACCCTGACCAGCGAGACACCTGTAGTGCTGAACTCTTGTGTTGGAAGAGCAGATTCCTCCTGTGTGTCCTAACTGGGTCACTGGTTTTAAAATAATAAGTAAGAGGAGAATCTCTGGGAAGGGAAGAGTTGGGAAGAAGAGGAATTTCAGTCACTCAACTCTGCTTGTAGGAAAGAGCACTGAGACTCAGTACAGATACAAACCCCAGGGCTCAGTGTCTTAGCTCTGATGCCTTCCCTGCCTTTTCCATCTTCCTCTCAGCCTGGTGGAATTGACAGAGGAAATCCTCAAGCTGCTGATGGACCTGGTGTTCAGGCTGGTGTGCAGTGGGGAGCTGAGCCTGGCCAGAGTGCTGCGCAAGAACATCCTGGATAAGGTGGATCAGAAGAAAATGCTGAGCTACGCCAACTCCATCAAACCTCTGGCTGCCAGAGGGGTGGCAGCCAGGTGAGGGGAGGTGCACACAGCCATAGCTGGGTCCTCTGAGAGCCAGGGCATCCCTTCCTCAGTTCAAAATACAAGGAAGATAAGAAAACAGGTCACATTTTCTGAGCTTTTGTACTTCCTCATTGTTTTCCACAGGCCAGGGACACTGCATGATTTCCACAGTCATGAAATAGCCGAGCAGCTGACCCTGCTGGATGCTGAACTCTTCTATAAAATCGAGGTACAGAGATAAGGGTGGGCTGAGGGCAGTGGGAGGGTTTGGACCTTCTGCAATGTCTGGTATTCCCTGCCAGCTCTCCCAGACACCTGCTGTAGGACACAGCTGATCTTGTGCCAGCAAGTGGCTGTGAGCAAAGGCTGCAACTGGGAATCTTGGGGTAGAAATCCCATTTTAATGTGTGGTATTTTCCCACCCCTCTCCTCTCCTTCCTTGGCAGATCCCAGAAGTTTTGCTTTGGGCAAAGGAACAAAATGAAGAGAAGAGTCCCAACCTGACACAGTTCACAGAGCACTTTAATAACATGTCCTACTGGTAAGGAGCTCCGAACAGCCATGGCACTGAGCTGTGCCTAACCTCCAGTGCAGATATTCCAAGTATTCCTGAAAGACTTGGGTTCCTTTGTTACAAATGGGATAGTATATATTTTTGGCCAGGAGGTAGATGCAAAGCACTCATCTGAGACCCCAGAGCACAGCAGAAGTAAAACCAGGAGGGTTAGGGAGGACCTTGTAATCCAGAGGAATTAGTTATTGGTATCTCTTCAAACAAACATTCCCCTTGCAAATAAATACACTCTGTGAAATTATGCTGTCTTTGCTGTGGGTTAGTGCTCCATTTAAGTTGGAGATATTGTGAACTTTTTAGTGTTGGTCCATCCTATTAGTGATCAGTTTTGTTAATGAAACAAGAGGAAATCTGATCTCTACTTAAGTAGGTTCATCTTTTATTCTGTCTGTTCTTCCAGGGTCCGTTCAATAATTATGCTGCAAGAGAAAGCCCAGGACCGAGAGAGGCTGCTCCTTAAATTTATAAAGATTATGAAGGTACCAGCTTGTTTTTTCCTGTGAATCCCACACACTGCTGCTGAAAGGAGCAGGGGAATGGGGCCCTTTGCTTGGTAGAGCTGTTTGATGCTGGAAGGCTTTTCAGAGCTCTTGAGTAACTGGAATATTCTCCCTCTTCACAGCACTTACGAAAGCTGAATAATTTTAATTCCTATCTGGCCATTCTTTCTGCACTGGATTCTGCCCCCATCCGAAGGCTGGAGTGGCAGAAGCAAACCTCAGAGGTGAGGAGCAGTGGGGCCTGTGATCTTTGGGGAAGGATAAATGTGGTTATGTATGAAACAGCTGAGTGGTTTTACATCTCAGCAGTGTCCCAGGGTGGAGGGATGGTGGATAATTCCTCTCCAGTGGGTAAAATGCCACAGTGCTGGAAGCCTTCAGTGTGGCTGGGCATTCTGACAGCTGCAGGAGTGCCAGCACAGTCACAGGGGAGAGCAGCCTCCTCCTCCTCCTCCTCCTCCTCCTCCTGCTCCTGCTGCAGCCCAAGCCTTGGCAGGGCTGAAGGCAGCAACGTTCCACGTGAACACCCCAGGCTTGGGCTGAGTGAATCAGCTGGAGGTGTTTGCAGGATGGCATTAACTCCTGCTCTCTGTGGCTCTCTGGGGGGAGCTGACAAAGAAGCTGGGTTTGCAGCAGGGGTGTCAGCAGGGGATTTGTGGGGTTTGTGTCCTGCAGGGCCTGGCTGAGTACTGCACCCTCATCGACAGCTCCTCGTCCTTCCGCGCCTACCGAGCTGCCCTGGCCGACGTGGAGCCCCCCTGCATCCCCTACCTGTGAGTGCCCAGCTCCTTCTCTGCCTTTAAATGGCCCTTCAAGGATTTCTCAGCAGCTGCTGCTGAGCTCAGCCCTTGCCTTTTGCCCAACATCTGGGGTAAGGCAGCACTGTGCCACATCAGCCCATGGGCCCTCTCTGGAGCAATTTATCTGGAGCAGGGTGGCGAGCTGGGGGTGTTGACATCTAAACCCCTTTGGATCTGCTGCTGGGGAAGGTTTCCCTCTGGATAAGGTTGGCATTCTGCTGCCAGTGGGAGGCTGTTGGGTTTTGTTGGGCTGCCTTTTGGCTGGCCACCCTTCCCTTTGTGACTAACCTCTGTGTCTGTTTGCTTACTCCCTTGGCCTGCTGCCCCTTTCCCTCTTTCAGAGGCCTGATTCTGCAGGACCTGACCTTTGTCCATCTGGGAAACCCTGATTACATAGACAGCAAAGTGAACTTTTCCAAGCGCTGGCAGCAGTTTAACATCCTGGACAGCATGAGGTGCTTCCAGCAAGTGTAAGTGCAGCAGGGGGGCTCAGAGGGACACTGTGGGGGGGACTGGGGCAGGGGCTTGGGCATGGAACACCCTGTGCAAGGACAAGGGAGGTGGAAGGAAAGCTGGGAGCAACAGGGCTCTAATCAGTCTCCTTCCCTCTCTAGGTTAGATAAAACTTGTTTTATCTAAAATGTTGAGGACATTTTTCTGATACTGGTTTTGAGACGCAGACAAGTTTTACCTTCGGGTTTTGCCATTGCTGGTTCCTGTGTTCTCTGGGTTATTCAGGGTTTTCTTCAGTGCTGTCTTGCAGCAGAGGCAGCAGATCTAACTGCTGGTTTCTGTGTGATAAGTTCCTTTTTCCCCTTAATTCAGTGATGGATTTTTCCCCTTTGTGATGTGACAGCCCTGTGATGAGTACACTCAGTGCTGGGTGTCCTCAGAGCAGGACAGGGTGGCCCAAAGCCAGGAGGGGACCCCAGGTAGCCCTTGTTTAACTGCAGCTCCCCTGTGCTTTTCCAGACATTACGACATCAAAAGGAACGATGACATAGTGTCATTCTTCAATGACTTCAGCGACCACCTGGCTGAGGAGGCCCTGTGGGAACTGTCCCTGAAAATCAAACCTCGCAACATCACGAGGCGGAAAACAGATCGGGAGGAGAAAACCTAGGAGGAGGGGTGGTGTGAGGAGAATCGCTCCGCAGAGGTGCCGAGGGCAGCTATGAGACTGGAGTTCCATGTTTGTACCTGTCACTGGATGACACACTCCCTCCCTCCCAGCTGGCAGCCAGCCCTGGGGGTGGCAGTGCCAGAGGCGCGGCGCAGCCGCCGAGGGCAGAGATCGGCCGGAGCTCGCTGCACTCGCCCTCCTCCTCCTCCCGTCCCTCCGTGCCATGAACCAGCTTCAACCCCGGGGACAGAGCTGTGTGGAAGGAGTGGTTTGCTGGTTTGCTGGCCCCAGGTGTGCCCTGGCTCTGGTTTCCATCGGAGAGCAGGGGCAGCAGGAGCTCAGCACACACTGACTCAGCTCCGGAGCGGCGTCGGGCAGAGCAGCCGTGGGAGCCCAGGGTTGGAGTCTCCCCTGCAATGCCACCTTCCCAGCGTGTTGGTGAGGATGGAAGCTGCCTGCCAGAGGAGCTCTGCTTTCAGAGAGCTGCTTGTGTTTACAGGGGTCTCGGCTCACCCCAGATCTCTGGCGCCTTCTTCGCGGGAGGAAGGCACCGGTCGTAGGAAGAGGCACTGAAAATGTGGGCAGGGACCCGCCATCTCCAGCCATCACACCCCCTCCTCCTCTCAGATCTCGTTATTTAAGCAACAGTAAATCCCTCTGAACCTGGAACCATGGACTGCCCAGGTACTGGGGGTCACCTGCCTGTGACCCCGTGTCTCTTAGCGATGGTACTTAGCTTTTGCACAGGAAATGCTGTAGCATACAGACTGTACATACCTAGTGTTTAGAACCCCCTGGGGATTTTTGATGCATGTCTGAATACCCATGAGTTTATAGGAAAAAAAACAAAAGCGCAAACCAGTCTGTATAAAATCCACAACCAGTGACAATGATGTTCCAAGTGCTGGATAAAGGAGGCTCAGGGTGGCTGGGTGCAGAGCAGGGGCAGGAGCCTCATGAAGGAGCCATTTCTGGGTTGGAAGTGGGAACCAGGAAGGAGCCCTGTGCCCAGCTGAGCCACCCTGTCCTCCCACCCACTCCTCTCTCTGTTGCCAAATGTTTTTCTCCAGGAGTCCCCATTGGGACCCCCAGTGCTGTGCTTTGAGAGCCGTGTTTGGCAGGACCCCCAGCAGGTCCCTGTCCCCAGTCCCTCTGTGCTGGTGCCAGCAGGGCAGGCACAGCACAGCATGGAGGGGCGAGGCAGGGGTGTCATTTCCCACACACACAGTGTTAACCCCAATCTGTTCAGTGTGCCTTATTCAGCCCCTCTGTCCCCTCTCTGTGTCCCACCCAGCACAGCCCCAGCCAGGCCATTCCACATCCCTCTCCTCTGTCCTGCTCCAGTGGTTTGCAGTTGGATGGTGGGTGTGAGTGTGCCCTGCAGGTTTCAGCAGCCTTGCAAGACCCTCCTCAACTCCCTGGCATGTGGTCACAGGTTTTTACAGGGTTCTGACAAAATCCTGCAGGTTTAGGGCAGCACCTCCCAAGGAATACAGACAAGGAGTTTCATAGAGCATCCTTAACTTGTTTCTCAGTAGTAGCTCTGTGCCTGCTAAAGCCTGTTTGTTCTGGGTGAATCAGAGCTGCACTCCTTTCCTTCTCCAAACAGATTGCAAAGCCTTGGGCAGCTCTGCCTGGCTCTCAGGAGGGGGTGACAGCCCAGGGTTTTACCCAGCCTGGTTATTTTCCTGAAGACTCAGGCATGAGACTCACACACAGAGAGACCCCCTGCCCACAAGGGAATCTTTTGGGGGAGGGCACTGTGTGGTCCAGCACAGCTGTGTGCAGCCCCAGAGCAGAAGGAGCAGGAATCTTTCATGCTGAACCACAGTGTCTGAGCCAGGACACTTCAAAAGTGGTTTATTTTCATGGCACTGAGGGCACTGGAGCTGTGTGTTCTGTCCAGCCAAGGCTTTGCAATCCCCAGAGGCTTCCCAGGAAGTTATGTCCATGTTTTCTTTGTAAATAAGAGCTTTAAAAAGCCCAGCATGGCGAGGTTGTGAAAAGGGCAATGAATACACCCAGGATGTGGTGTGGGCTTCACCCCAAGGGCTCTGAGAGCCCCTGGGTGCAGTGGCCAGGCTGTGCTGGGAGGGCTCTGTGTGGTGGCAGCTCTGGAGTCACAGCCCTGGGGGTTCAGAGGGACAGGAGGGGGCAGCTTGTCTGTGTTGTGTGAAGGGTGAGCAAGTGGCTCATGGCACACAGGACACCCCAAAAATGGCAGTGATTGGGGTTCTACAGGGCTCCACCCCTGGCCCTGTGCTCTTCAACATCTGCATTAACAACCTGGACACAGGACTGGAAGGGATGCTAAGGAACTTTGCTGACAACACTAAATTAAATACAAAAAGGTATTAAGCTATTAGAGAGTGTCCAAAGGAGGCCGTAAGGATGGGGAGGGGTCTGGAAGAGCCATGGGAGGAGCAGCTGAGGGCTCTTGGTTTGTTCAGCCTGGAGGAGACTGAGGGGACACGCTGTGTTCTTCAGCATCTCACGAGGGGCAGTGCAGATCTCTTCACTGTGACCAGTGACAGGACCCAGGGAACAGCAGGAGCTGTGTCAGGGGAGGTTTAGGTTGGAAATCAGGAGAAAGTTCTTCCCCCAGAGGGTGGTGGGGCACTGTGAACAGGCTCCCCAGGGCAGTGGTCACAGCACCAGGCCTGAGATCAAGCAGCATTTGGACAGTGGGATTTTTGGGTTGTCCTGTGCAGGGCCAGGAGTTGGGCTCAGTGGCCCTGATGGGTCCCTCTCAAGGCAGCATATCCTGTGATCCCCTCCAGTGGGAGCCATTTCCAGGTTCTTCCCTGCACCTGAACCCATGAGCCCAAAGGAGTTAGCACCAAAGGAGGTCTCACCCTGTGCCCTCTGCCAAGCCCCCAGAGCCAGAGGCTCAGCCCATGGCTTGGGGATGGGAGGTCTGAGTGGCCACAGCACCTCTTCCAGTGGTGCTTTCCTCTCCTTCACCCCTTCCTCTGCTGTCATCCCCAGCTGAGCAGTGTCCCAGCCACAGCTCCTGGCTCACAGGGCTGGAGGGACCCTAGAGGAGGGACCCCTTGGCTGGAGCAGCTTCAGGTTTGCTGACCAGAGGCCCCCCCTTCTCCAGAAACCCAGAATATCCTTGTGCAAGAGTGGCCATGGGTGTGTTCCCATCTTGCAGGCAGCATCCTCAAGGCCATCACCTCTTTTTGGGGAGAGGGAAGAGTCTGAGTCCCCTCTCCAGACGGGGCAGGGAGTGGGGAGAAGCAATGTCCCCCCCAGTCACCAGCCCCCTGCCCCTGCCAGGCCTCTCCCTGAGCAGTTCTATTGTATTATAGATTCACCACTAAACCCCCATGGCGGCATCTTCCTGCAAACATTTCAGACCTGTAACTTTTATAAAAGACAAATAAAACACCAGTAACAAACCTGCCTGATGATCCTGTTTACAGTGCATGCACAGTCTGTGGATTAAAGTGACAATCGAATCCACCTCTGGCGCTGGTTTGGCCTCGTGTTTTCTCATGTGCCCCCCCTGCTTTTCCTTTGCCCATGCCTCTTTTTCCCTTTATTTTTTCACTATAAATTTCTTCCCTCTCTCTGCCAAGATGGCTTTGCACCAATACAAGCCACACTTGGGAGGGGAAATGCCCTCCTGTCACCTTCTCAGAGCACCGTGTCCCCTGTGCCAGGGGTTTTGGCTGCCCAGCCCCGGCGTGTGCCCAGCCTGTGCAGTGCCTGTGTGCTGGCAGCCCAGGGCTATAAATAACCCCTGCAGTGGCCAGGCTGCTCCACGCTGCTATTTCAGTCCTGGACATGGTTCAAAATTCCTCTGGAAATAATTGTCACAGGCCAGCTCCGGAGGAGAGTGCCCAGACACTGACTGAGCACGTGCCCCCCGTGCCAGGGCTGGAATGTGGGGCTGCATCCCACGGGCCCAGCACAGCAGGAGGGGTCTGTGCCCCCTCAGTGTCCCCCCAAGCAGAGAGCCAGGGGCACCCCCAGGGCTATGTGGAGATTCCCCTTCCCTGGTGTCCTGCATGGGCTGGAACCCTGGTACCCCACTTCTCTTGGGAAAACCCTGATTTCAGCTGTTGCAGGAGAATTTACCCTGAATTTTGTGGTGGACAAAGGCCATGGCAAGGGGAGATGTGAGCTCTTGGTGTGTAGAGAAAACAGAAGCTTTGGCTACAGCTGTGTTTTATTTCAATCTGGAAGCAGCAAGGAGGTGGCAGTACAGTGTGTGTGTGTGTGCAGAATTACTGCAGAACTGCACACATGGGTTTGTATCTTCTCACACCATTAATGACCACTGAAGGCTTCCCACACACCTGTTCCTTCTGCTCCATCTCCACCCCCAATCCCACAAGATGCTCCCTCTGCACCAGAGTCCCACTGGCAGCTCCAGGTGAGAGCCCCCAGCAATGGGATTCAGCATCCTGCAGCAGAGCCTGATCCCGCCCAGGGATCCCCCGCAGCTCCCTGCCCAGAGCTGGATCCGGCACCGGCCTCCCCCTGCCCCGGGCTCCTCCTGCCGTGCCCGGGGCTCGCAGGGCTGGGCCGGTGGCTGGAGGCTCCGGGGCAGCTCCTCGCCCCGCCAGGAGGGACGGACGCTGCCCCGCAGCCCCAAAAACTCTTCGTTGTCACCTATTTCACCAAGGCTGTTGCAGCTTCACCTGCCTGTGCCCCTCCCCAGGAGGCGAGCCATAAATTCTTGGCACACGAGTCCCTGGGACTCAGGTCCTTGTCACAGGTACAGGGAGACCAGGACGTAGATGATCCAGGTGATGGAGGCGAACAGCCCGAAGAGGAGGCTGAGGAGGATCAGTGAATGCGCCTTTCGGGATGCCACGTACGCCTGGGCCACGTCCCCACGGGCGAGCGCGGCCCGGGTCTGGCACAGGGCGAGAAGGGAAGGGTTAGAGGGGATCCGCAGCACCAGCAGGGGCTTCGAGGCTGCCGGGTGATCCTTCCTTACCTCATAGGAGTAGACGAGGGCTATGATCCCGGTCAGCAGGCAGCAGAAGATGGTCACCAGCACTGACTCCACCATGTAGTCCTTGGGCAACTGCTGCCCGCGGCCGGCGGGCAACGGCCCCGGGCCCGGCTGCGGGTGGTACTGCGGCACAGGGGGGTGAGAGCGGCGAGAGCCCGGCTGTGCTCCCCTCCCAGGTGCGCTCCCCTCTCCCGTGTGCTCCCCTCCCAGGTGCGCTCCCATCTCAGGTGTGCTCCCCTCCCGGGTCTGCTGCTCACATCACTGGGGGCACCCACAAACCCGGCAGGGGAGATTAGGGGTGACCCCCGCTGCAGAGTGGGGCAGGGGATACGTACCGTGGGGTAGGGCAGGGGCCCGGGTGGGAAGCCCGGGGCTGGGAAGGGCCGCGGTCCCGGCCCCGGCTGGTAAATGGTGGGTCCTTGCTGGGGGAAGCCGGCTGGGAACGGCGGGTAGAGGAGGTGAAAGCTCTTGGGGTCCGGGGGCGAGTAGGGTGGAGGGGCCCCTTCGAAGGCCGAGTTGGTGACCACCGACACCGCCACGGGCCTGTCCCCGCGGCCCGCGGGGGGCTCGCTGGGGGTGCCGGGGGTGGGCAGCCCCCGGCCGCCCGCCGCCATCCCCCGGCTCCGCTCCCGCGCTGCGGGCCCGGCGGGGCCCTGGGATCACCGTCCATCCGCGGAGGCGCCTGCGGGGACCGGGAGGTTCTGATGGGCAGGACATGCCGAGCGGTCACCCCAGGTTCGGGGTGGGATGGGGCTGCCCTTGTGCCCCCTCAGGACCGCGGCCGCCCCAGCGCCCCTGCCCGCCCCGGCCCCACTCACGCCGGTGCCCGCGGGTCCCAACGGTCGCCGCGGGGCGCGGCCCCGCTCCGGCCCCGAGCCCCGCGTGGCCCCGCGCGGGCGGCGGGAGCGCGGCCGGGCCCGGTTAATCATTGACCCGCTGTTTGCCCGGGCCCCGCGGGCGGGGCCAGCCCGGCCCCAGCACCGGCTCCATGGCGGGGGCCAACGGGGGTGGCCAGCGGGTCCGGGCGCAGGGCAGGCAAACAGCTTCACAGCAACATGTTTAAATATATGATTAGGTTTTATTTTAGAATATTATATTTACATGTAGGTTGTGGTGTGCGTGCCGGCTCTATTTATACACAAAATGTATATAAAAATTCTGTATATTGTAGCTATAGCTGTTTAACACGTGTGTGTGTAGATATCTCTGTCGCACCCCACGCACACGATGTTTGTGCACACAGGGCGTGGTGTCTTACCCACATTTGTGTTTATATGTCCTGCTGTCTCTGTGTTGTACCTTCAGGTGTTTCTTCACAGTTCCCGTGTACCGCGCTCTGCACGCACCTGGTGTGCGCTGGGGAACGGGGTGAAGCACGCACGGGAACAGGTGTGACATGGACATGGCTGCAGGTGTAAAACACACGGGAACAGGGGTAAAGCATACCGGGAACAGGTGTCACACACCGGGGACAGGCGTGCGCTCACACAGGGGCCTGGATAAGACAGCGGTGTCTGTAATAAGGCAGAGCCGTCCGGCGGTCCATCTGTCCCTCCACCCATCTGTCTATCCCTTCGTGTGTCCATCCGTCCGTGTGTCCATCTGTCCGCGTGTCCATCTGTGTGTCCATCTGTCCGTGTGTCCATCTGTCCGTGCCGACGCTCCCGCCCCGCTGACACCGGCCCGCGCTCCGCTCACGTGACCACGCCCCATCACAGGCCCCGCCCATCACAGGCCCCGCCCAGGCCCAGGCCCCGCCCCCCCGCCGTCCATCCCGCCATGGCGTCCGCCGGCGGCCCGGACGCGGGCGGCCGCACCCCAAGCCCTTCCTCATCGGCGTCAGCGGCGGCACCGCCAGCGGCAAGGTGAGCCCGCCGTGCCGGGGCCGGGCCGGGGCTCACCCTGGCCCGGGCAGCCCGCGCGGCGCGGGGGCATCGCCGGTGCCGGCCCCGGGCTCCCCTGCGCCCCGGCCCCGGGAGAGGTCGGGCTGGGGGCCGGGCCGGGCCGGGCCGGGCGCCGCGGGAAGGGTCGGGGTCCCCTGCCCCGCCTGAGCCCCCGTCCCGCTCAGTCCACAGTGTGCGAGAAGATCATGGAGCTGCTGGGGCAGAACGAGGTGGAGCAGCGGCAGCGCAAGGTGCTGATCCTCAGCCAGGACAGCTTCTACAAGGTGCTGACGGCCGAGCAGCAGGCCAAGGCGCTGAAGGGACAGTACAACTTCGACCACCCGGGTGAGCCGCTCTCCGCCCGGCTCGGCACGGCTCGCTCGGTGCTGGCAGCGCAGCTCGGAGCGCCTCTAGGAAGTGTTGGAGAATAGAAATGTGCTTTTCCCCAGCAGAACATCCATTTGTCGTTCCCTTGTGCCCGTGTTACTGACGGCCCTTCTGGAGCCGTGCAGAGGTGCAGAGCATCCCAGCCTGCTCCCTGCTTCCCTCCCTGCTCGTGTGAGGCTCCGTAATGAACCACGTCGTTCCCCAAATCCATCCCTGTTACTTCTTGTCCATACAAACAGCTGCTCCCCTTGCCCGGGGGAGTGCTGCGGATTGTAGGCGGGAGAGGGAGCTGCCCTTGGCTGAAGTCTGGTGCCTGTAGAGTGAGTAATGGAAACCATGAAAGATGCCTGGGGTTTTCCAATTGTCTCTGGACTAGCAGATGAACAAAGTTGCACAAAATTAACAATTACTAAGTGGGTTGATAAAATTATACAATGACCAGCTTCACTTCTTAGCTCTTAATTTGTGTTGTAGTTGCTTACTGTCTCTTCCTTATCTCTGAAACCAAACACGGCCGTTGTCACTTGGGCAGAGAGTGTTGTGTAGAAAAGAATAAGCTGCAGTAAGAATGGTAGAAAAGAATAAGCTGCAGTAAGAATGGTAGGAAAGAATAAGCTGCAAGTTCCTTTTTTCCTGGTGCAGTACTGGGCAGAGGGGTTTTTCCTTTGGGTCTGGAAAAATCTGAGCAGAACATTTGATACAATAGCATCTGAAATCCTTCTCTTTAAACTTTCCTCTTGCAGATGCCTTCGATAACGATTTGATGCATTCAACCCTGAAAAACATTGTTGAGGGCAAAACGGTTGAGGTACCAACATACGACTTCGTGACACATTCTAGGTGGGCTCTGGCTTTGTCTGGAGTGCTGGCTGTGTGGGGCTGTCCCCAGCCTGGGGACAGATCACTTTGCAGTGGCATGAGGCCTGTTTAATGGTGTGCTCTGGGTGCTCTCTCCTGGCAGGCTGGCAGAGACCACAGTGGTGTATCCTGCTGATGTTGTCCTCTTTGAGGGGATCCTGGTTTTCTACAACCAGGACATTCGGGACATGTTCCACCTGCGTCTCTTTGTGGACACGGACTCTGACGTGCGGCTGTCCCGCAGAGGTAAAGCCCCGCCGTGCCCCTGCTCCTTATCCGTCCCCACCATGGCACAGCACTCAGGGCTTTTATCTCCCCATCCCAGTTCTGCGAGATATGAAACGTGGGAGGGACCTGGAGCAGATCCTCACCCAGTACACCACGTTTGTCAAGCCTGCCTTTGAGGAGTTCTGCTTGCCGGTATGAAGCCTTTAACTAATTTCATTTGTGGGGGTCTTCTTTTTTTGGGGAGGGGTAGAGGAGCAGGGTTGTCTGGGAATTAGCTGCTGTAGGTGCAGCAGTGGTGGATTTTGCTATTTGTATTTCACAAATCCCACGCTGTCCCCTCTGCCTCATGTCTTCAACCATTTTGAGCTGGTTGTTAACTGAAATGGTCCCTTCTGCTGGTGAACCACCATGGAAATGCCTCAAGCACGTTTTCTCACTGTTGGCTGCTTGGGCTATTTAAGTATGGGTCTGTCTGAATGAAACACTCCCACTCTGTTTATTCTTAAATCTTGTAGGAAGACAGAAAAGCTTGGTTTCCAGCAGCCTTTCTCAGAGGGAGCACTGGTGGAAACCTGGGGCAGATCATTCTAGCTCTGCTTGCTACACGTGTAGTGTGAGGCCAGTTTAGGTGCTCACATAAATTAATATGTAAAATTAAAAAGAAAACATATGAGAACAAAATCCAGTATGTGGATTAAATAAGTTGGAGAAGGCTAACTCAGGCGCCTCTTGCTCTAGATCAAAGGAATTCTGTGATTCTAAAACTGCTCATTAGAAATGCTGAATTTGTCAGCTTTTTTCCAACTGTGGAGGGGAAGGAAAATGCAGGAGTGCTATGGTGGCAAAGATCAATAAAATGTTATCAGAGGCAGGCAGGAATTTCACATGCACATTGGATACCTTGGCTCTCAGCAGAGATTTAGCAATAGCTTGCGAAATGCTGATTAAAACCAGCTCTTGGCAAACAGACCTTCCCTGAAGTGGGCAGTGTTTGAAGGCACCTCAGATAGGTAAAAGCAAAGAACTGTACATGTGACCTGCTGCTTCTACCTGGTGCTTTTCTGCAAAGGGACAGTAAGAAGAATCCCTGGGCTTAAATCCAGTGCACGTTTGCCAGTGTGATATTGTAATTCATTTAGGTTGTTGCCATGAGAAGGAGCTTTAACATACAGACCTGGAGCACCAGCACCTTCCATCTTTGCCCAGTTTTCTGGTCTTTGGTTGCTTCTTCCTGGAATGAAGCTGACTTTTCCCATTAACAGCCTCCTCCACCACTGTTTCTGTTTTGCAGACAAAGAAGTATGCGGATGTGATCATCCCCCGAGGAGTTGACAACATGGGTAAAAAAGGGAGTTGGGTTCCCTGATTTCCCTGGGAAGATGTCTTTGGGGTTGGGAAGAGAGCCACAAGGAGCACACTGCTGCCTGAGTGCCTGCTCCTGAGGAAGGGGTTTTTGCTGGAGGGGAGGGAGCTGCTCAGCCTGTGGAGGGCTGGAAAAGTGACCAGTTGAGGTCTGACCTCACTGCAGACAACAGGCAGAGTTTCATTTAAGGGCTTGTTAAAACTTGAGTTGAGCAGGGCTGGTTGCTCCCCATTTTCTAGATAGCCATGAGAGCCTTCATGCCCTGTATTGGCCGTTCCTCTCCGCAGTTGCCATAAACCTCATCGTGCAGCACATTCAGGACATCCTGAACGGAGACATCTGCAAGTGGCAGCGGGGGGCGCTGAACGGGCACGGCCGCACGTACAAGCGGCCGTTCCCGGAGCAGGCGGAGAGCGGCGTCCTGGCGGCCGGGAAGCGCTCCCACCTCGAGTCCAGCAGCCGCCCGCACTAACCCGGCACCGCCCGAGACTTTGCCGCTGCTCCACACCAGCGCTGAAGACAACTTTGGGAAAGGACTTGCACGGAATGGTTGGTGAAGTGCCCCTTAAGCCATCCTAGCTGCGGAGGGGATCCTGGTGGCAATCTTCTCACAGAGGGGAGATGAAGGGCTTGGCCATCCATCCCTCTTCCCTCCAAAGCCCTCCCTGTTCTCCCTGAGATGTCTGGAGTTGTTACTTGATGAACTGGTTAAAGGCAGTGCTACTTGCCTTTTTTTAATTTTCAAAATGAGTTCTAATGCTGAAGATTCCCCTGAAAATTAAGCACTATCGGGTCACTAGCAAGATACCCCATTTCCCTGTTGATGGTCATCTGTTGCAGGAAAATCATTTGCCTCTTGGATGTTTTTCACTCTGTCCAAGACTAGCTCACATGCTGTTAATTTTAACAAGCTCTTCTCTACCTTGTTGGCACCTTGAGTTGTGGCCACGCTCTGCTGCTGGCCAGCCTCCTCCTAGCCTGTGGGGTCAGAGGGACTGACCTGTAGAGGCACCTCTCCCTTGAGATGGGGTGAGACAGAGACTGTCTGGGGCAAATGGGAACTTGCAGTTCACCAGGGGACAGGCCCAAAAAGTTTAGTGGTTCTAATTCCTAATTAGTGATTCCTAATTTATTCCTTTCCAAGCTCCTGAATCTTGCTACACTGTATGAATATTTTTTGTACCCAGTGTGCTTTACCACAGTTACTGAATGTGTGAGCTCCAACTGGATTGAGTTGCTCATGGAAACAGAAACCTGACCTTTGTCAGTATTAGTGTCTTTTAGTGCATTTCTGTACTGATGGTTGCAAATTCTGCTGGGCAGAATCTGTCCACTTCCAGAGATGCTGGTGAGGTCAGCAAGGGGGGAAACTGGGAACTGCAGGACCCTCCTCCTGCTGGCACAAGCAGCTGCCTGGACATGTTGTACCCTCAGACAGGGTCAGAGCACTTGCCTTGCACTCCAGCAGCTTCAAGAATGTCTGGCTTTCTAAAAAGAGCAGACAAGAAGTATAAACAGTGATATCCCAGTTTCTGTAGTTTACCCCAGATAAGTGATACTGCAGCAGAATGAAGTGTCTGTCTGGGAAAAAAAATCTGCAATGAAGTGCTGGTTGGACCTTTGAAAATGTCCTTGTGATACTGTTCTTGAGTCTGGACTTATGGTGTAGTTTTGAGAATGAGGGTGGGAGGGAAATGTTATTAAGAGGAATTTTTTCATATTTGCTGATTTTTTTAAATGCAGGGTTTGGTTGTGTTGGTTGTGGGTGTGTTAGTTTGGCTAATAAATAAATCAACAGTGATCAGAAATGACCATTTGTATAAAAGGTAATTCTGGTACTTGCACTATGCCAGCACAAAGGCACAGAAAGGAACACTGCTGGAGAGGTTCTTATACTCAACAGTTCTTTCTCCCCTTAACTCAGAATTGTTACCTTTGGTTCTGTTTGTGGCTGAAAATTTAGAGAAAAAAACCCAGCTTAAGAAATGCAGGCTGCACTTTCATCCCTATAGTCTTTTCAGCCCTGGAAAGGGGTGAAGGTTTGGTGTCTCAGTGATAGTTCAGTGGTACTTCTGCAGTGCCCAGGAGAAGACAGAGCATTTCCTGACTGCTGCTGGGTGCTGTTCAGCTCAGGGTGACAGACTTAGAGTATGAGCTACTGCACTGAAGCATGAGCTCTCAGGGCTGATTACAGTAGGAACAAAATAGTCACTAAAACCTACTTTGAATGACTGTGGTGTGGGATCATACCTTCCCCAGAGGAGTGAGGGGAGCCTTGAATAGAATTTGTTAGAGCAGTGAGGAACTGCACAGCCAGGAGCCCCTGGGAGTGGGAATGCTGCTCTGGCTGCTCTGCAGGACCTTCTGTATGTGGATACAGAAATGGAATGTGGCCCAGGTACTACAGTCCTGCTCAGACACCTGAACAGAGCCATTACAAATTCCCCACTGAGTCCTCAGTCCTTCACCTTTGCCTTCTTTCTGTGAATTCTCTGCTGGTGCAGGCCAGGCCATGGCCTGGGTTTCAGTGTTTTCACCCTGAACCCACGTGCACAAGTTGGAACAGGTTTCCTTGTCAGCAGGACCAGTCCTACCATGCCCAGAGTTCCTTTTCCCATGGGATCTGAGGTGTAATGGCAATACTGCCACTGCTGGTAACAGGCCTCAGGCTTCACATCAGTGCCACAAGGCCAAAGGATCCTTCTGGCCTTGGCTTAATTCCTGGCTTGCCTGAAGCCTTCTTCAGCTGTAACAGCAATTTTTGATGTCTCTTTATTTTGCTTATCTTCTTAAAAGTGATGCTTATGTCAGATGATTATAAATAGATAATAGTAACAAGTCATTATTCTATGCAGAATGAGCTATTTATAAATGTAGCTTAATGCTGTGTTTACATAAATAGAAATGATAGCAGAGCATTGGAAGCTGGGGAGCAAATAATGCATTGTTAAGGAACAGAGTCATGGAATGATGCTGTAAGGCTGCAGGGCCAGTTACTGATTGTTAAAAATGGGTAAGCTTTAGAGAGGGAAAACCTGGGTTTCGGGCATAACAAAGAAAACAGAAAAAAGTATCTGATGTGCTGGAAAGAGTCCATTTACAGTAAGCATATCAAGGGATTGCAGACCACAGTGATAGGAAACACATGAAATAGCCCTAAGTGCAATGCAGTGCCAGAAGGAAGAAACCACCATTGTACTCCCAGGAAAGAGAAGAAATTGTTGCAGCTCTTCCCAGCAAAGGAGCCTGGGATGCTGTGGACTGAAGTCAGCAACCTTCACACCCTGAGGGGCAGTGAAGGTGAATGTAAGAGGGGCAGAAGCTGGGAACTCTGCTCATGAGAGCTGTATTACTATTGAGACCTTTTCTGTAACAGTGTTCCTTTATTTTCTTCTGTAATCATTAGATCTGGACTACTACAGAATAGCTGAACCGACTGTTAAGATTTCCATGATACTAACAATAAATTCTTGGCTTTGCACAAAAGGTGTTTCCTTTTGCTGTCCCAAGGCTGGAGCGGTCACTGCTTTCGGATCAGGATGTTCCAGGTGTCCTTCCAGCGCAAGGCCCTGAGCTCCGTGGGGGACAGCGCGGGCTGCCCGTAGCTCAGGGGGCTGAAGGTGCAGTACACAAAGTACACCGAGGAGAGCCAGGCCACAGTCAGGGCACTCAACATGCTCTTGAGCAGCACAGATCTGGGATGAGACAGGGAAAGAGCACTCAAGTTACATCAAGGCTGGTCAGACACTTCATCCAAAAGACCTGTGCCTGGCCTGGCTTCCCTAAAGGCAAATTACAGAGTTTGGCCACTGCTGGAAAATCCACTGCTTTCCCTGCAGCAGCTTGCCCAGGTGGCAGCCCTGGAGAAAGAGCTGTGCCAGTCCTCCTGTTCAAGAGAAGTATTCTGCTGAAGCCAAATACCTGCAGAGATGATCACCCAGATGCTGCAGTACCACAGGAATCAGGAGAATCTGGAATGTGACAGCAGGCAGGTAGTGGTACAGAAAAAGTGTTTTCTCCATCAGGAAGAAGGGCAGGTAATTCACAGCCCAGCCTCCAGCACAGATGCCTCCTGCTGACATCCAGAGCTGCCAGGCATCTGCAGGAGACAGAAGATGGCATCTCAGAGCAGAGCAAGCCACAAGCCTCCAGCTGGACACACACACAGAGTGCAGCCAGACCTTCAGGGATGTCGTAAATCTTCCTCCTTCGCCGCAGCAAGTACCACAGGGACAGACACAGGTAGACCAGAGCAGCAGCGTTAGCTGAAGCCCAGGTGGCAACATTCCCAAGGAGGTGGATCTGGGCCTGCAGGATAGATGATGGTCTAAGCCAGAAGCAGGAACATGCTGTGGTTCCTTTAGGTAAGTTTAAATATTACCTCCACAAACTTGCTAAATTAAGCTCCAGAATGTGCCTGCTTAGTAACCTGAAACAAAGCTGGTTGATAAATGTGCTGCTTTAAGACTCTTGTGTAATGAAAGGCATTTAAAGGATGTTACTGGAGATGAACTCATCTTCTACATGAAATCAATAATGGAAACTATTAAACTGCAATCTACCTTTAAAAAAAAAAGCACAAGCAAACATGATTTAATTAAAAGCAACTACTGTCAAAGCTGTATCTCATGCTAAAATAAATACCTCACCCCTCATGGAAAATGTATTAATACAGGAAAAGTCCTTAGCTGGAAGCTGCAGCCCTGCTCTGACTCCCACTCCTGGGGCCCCCATCTGAGCTGTTCTGCTTTCTCAACAGCTTCACAGCTACTTCTACCTCTTGTACTTACCCCCGAGGTGGGGTGGAGCCAGTAGGCAATATTGGTGTCCATTGTGATCCAGTCCAGGGCAGAGGAGCTGTACTTATGTTCTGTGTCTTCATTTTTTAATGTGAGTATTTTCCACTAGAAAGAAAAAAGGTAAGCAGAAGGCTTTCAGAATAGGAACAGGTGGGACAGCAGGCATGGGTGAACAGCTCCAGATGTAAGATGTTAAGTTCTGAAGCTGGGAGTGGAGAAGTATTTTACATATCTCATATGGATACTGATCAATACAATGGTTTTATTTTGTTATCAAATAATGCACTTTCCTTAAAGAATTTCTACAAAGACAGTAAGGGGCATCAACACTACTCACTGCATGTACCACACATTGCAGTTCAGTTTCAGGCAGCTTCTGGGTGCCCAACGAATTTTCCTCCCCCTTTTTTGTTACACAATCACTTGGGTATTCATCACTGGACAGCCCAGGTCTTTAATGCCCTTTTAAGTGCATTCTGAAACATTTTTTTACAGTGAGGAACCCAAACTATCAGCAAGGATTAAACAACAGATCCTCAGGCTCAGAGTCTGCGGAAATGTTCAGGTTCCTGCTCTGCAGCAGAAGGAAAAACGAAGGGAATAAGAAGACACTCACCTGCAATTCTGTGAACTTTGCCATGAAACTGAGGTTTTTACTGATGTCCATCTGTGTGGGAGAGTGGAGTTCCACTTCCCTCTCTTTTTGCTCTTGGCCTGGAAGAAGACAGCAAAGCTCAGAAATAACCACATAACAGGCAGAAATGTAGAAAGGAGAGAGAGCACACTCTCCCAGGAGCCCTTCTCCAATACATCATCAACTGCAGCAGCACTTGAAGGGACTTTGTAAGGATTCTGACATCATGTTAGAGCCAACTGAACACACACACACCACCTCCCATGACCATGAAGTGAGACCTGCTTCAGGATCATACTTTTCCCATATCTGTGCTCTTCCACATTCCACACCATGCTCTGGTGGTAGCCTTTGGACAGCTTCTCTCCAACCACCTCCAGCTGCCGGTATCCCCACTCAGGCAGAGATGCTCCACTGAGCTAAAAGAGAAGGACAACTGTGAACTTTTAAACTGGAAGTTCTACCACTCTGAACTTCAGGATGGAAGAAGTTCCCAGGCTCTGCCTGAGCACTGGATGACAGCAAGGGACTGACTGCCAGAAAATGTGGGAGCAGTCACCATGGAAAACTGTCTCAATAAATACTAGAGCCATAAAATCACTGATTGTGGCAAACTTTGTGAAGAAAAAGATCCTTAATTATTTCAGCTGCTCTCACAGACACATAGACTCAGCATCAGTTTCTAAGCCCCAGTTGTGTAGAGTGGTCACAACCTCTTGAGAAGCAGCACAACTTTGATGCTGAAAGGGATGAAGTACCAGTGTGACTACCTAAAACACATGTTGCTCTTCTGTTATACTGAGCAAGTTTATTGTTTGCTTTAATTTACTTACTTGGTTATTCTTTATAGGGGTGTAGCTAATTTGGAGCAGAACTTTTGAGATTACAAGAACTGCATGAAGCAAAAGCTACAGGCAAATAAACATAACCCCACTTGCCTTCAGCACTGCAGAGGTGTTCACGTGAACAAACCTCACTTCTGACAGAATTGTCTTCCACACATCCGTGTCAGACTCGCGATTTACAATTTCCTACAACAGAAAGATGGCTTTTGGTCCATGTTGTCTCAGCTGTTTCTGCTGGAGCATGATCAGCTCCTCCCCTCCACCACTCACCACTCTCCAGAGGTTCTGTGCTGGCATGGAGATGTTATAATCAATATAGCAGGAAACTTCTTGGGAGTGTGGGCTAAGAGGAGCAGCAACATCATGCCTAGAAGACAAAAAAAGGAAGATCCTCTACCACCATTTCCCAAATACATATAAAAAGCAAACCCATATGGAATTGGCTTAGACTGGATTCAGTAATAAAGCAAAAAGTATCTCACTTATAGAGACTGCACTATTTACTCGGAGAGAGAGTATTCCCCACAACCAAGAGCTGCCAGGAACAGGCTCAGAGGGAGCCAGTGCAGATGCCTGCGATGCCAGGCTGAAGAACAAGCACTGATTGTGACAAACAGAGACGCTGTTCACTGGGGTTTCCAATAATGAACAAATTAGATTTGGAAGGGACATAGCAAAAACTCAAGCTCAGAACAACCCCCTTCCTAATCTGAGTGATATTCAAGTACACACAGATGCCCTTTGGGAAGCAGTCAGGAGGCAACTTCATACTGCACGCTTTCAAAACAGGCAAGAATCTCTGGCAATCAGCCACAGCACACCGGATTCTCCAGCACATCTTCCTAACTTCCAGAGCACATCCCTCAGGTAGAAGCATGCCATCAAAGTCAGTGGAGTAGGATTTGGGTTAAATCACAAAAAATACTAAATACCTGCACCTGTCGAGAGTGGGGGCAATGAAGGGGAGAGGATGAAGACTCACAGAGGGGACTTTGTATTTAGGAACCTGCAAAACTACCATGAAATGTGAACAACCGTGAAATCCTCTAAAGGCCACTGGTAGGGAAGAATGGAGGCAGTAAGCAACCATTAAGAAATCTTGATTAGATCAAATCCCACTGCAAGTCAATCAGAAAAAATAAATAAGCATACAGCATCCTTCCTCTAGCCACAGGGATGGCAGATGGAACTAACCACATGAGGTCCCTCCAAGGCTCACTGGTGTAAAAATCCACAAATAACAGGCAGTTCATGGCATATCTGAATGCAAGGTGACTAAGTGGTTATCCTGAGAGCCAGCCCAGCAGAATGAGGCAGCAGGCTTGGCAGAGCAGAGCACAAGGGGAGGACTTACGTGTTGAGGTAGCGAGTTGTGATGCCGTGGACCAGCTGCACGACGTGCCCGTGCCTGACAGGCCGTGGGGGGTTACTCACCACCAGCTGCTGCCTGGTGAAGGGACACCCAAGAGCAAATGGTTAAATTGGAAATGGTTACATTATATGTATCTTTATATAGAACATTGTCATGAACAAGTTGTTAGGTCAAGAAGCTGCAGGCAGGGACAGACATTTAGGCAAGAAAATGAGAAATTCAAGCAATATATAGGTTGTACCAGAATGGAAACAAAGCTCATCAAGGCAAAGGTGAGTTAAGGGCAGAATGAGTCAGAGGATCAGTAATGGGATACTGGCACTCCAGGCATTAGGTCAGTGGTCTGAATCCAGGTCAGTCAGGAGTGAATTAAGGTTATTACTGTCTCACAGCTGTTTGGTGGCTTGTGTGAAACACTGAGTGCCTCACTGAGTCTGATGGGTGCTGTATTACAGCTGGTGTCACTTTGGCAGAATTACAGGAGAGATCAATGGCTTTTACATCATGTAGAGTAAACTCTCACCTTCCTTCTGGTCAGGGCCATGGGACAGGGGAACACTGCAGTTCACTGAACTGCTGCCTGTATTTTACTGTTCCATAGGAGGACTTCACATCCTCCAATGCTCACAGGAGTCTTTTGAGTTTAAAGAATTTTAAGAATATGTTTGTGGTCTGTGGTTCTGTTAAGAGTCCCCTTCTTGAAAGGTTTGCACCATGGACAAACTCTCCCAACATGGATGTAATTTGTAATGGCACACAGTCCTTCTGATAGGACTCTTTACACAGTTCCCAGAACAATATAAGAAACCTATAAACCAACTTTTTGATCAGTATGGAATTATCACTCAAAGGCTTTTACTGGCAAAACAAGGACAGAGAGTCCTGCTCTGCACTGACAGTGACAATGGCAAAACACTTCAGCACTAACCAGGCCTCTCAGGTACAGGCACCACTTGGAATCCTTCCCTATGTAGTAGATCTTATTCATTCCACGCTTCTAACACAAAGAACTACTCATTTTTCAAAAGTATTTTCTACTTTTTTGTGAGAATCATTCAAGTTTGATAAAACTCGTCAAGACACTCTAAACCATGGTTCACACTTCAAAAAGCAGAGCTTCCCTTTCATGCAAAACACCTGAAGAATCTCCACTGGTCTTGTGAGTCTTTCAAGTTCCCCTTGTGCACAGCACAGCCCACATTCTGGCAGGAGCAGCTCAGACAAGAATTTCACAATTCTCAGAATGCTTTTACCACATTGAGGATTGTGCAAAGAACTGCAATCAGAGATCACACCAGGCTTCTGCACCCATAAGCAGAGAAGAGTTACACCCAATCCAATCCAAGCCCTGGGGGGTTTTGGAATCATATAGGTTGAATTTAAAACTCTTGCATACTCACATTCCAGGATCTTTGACAATCCACCAGTTGTTCACATCCTTGAAGGGATAGCAGGTCACCTGCTGTTGATGGGAACTCCCTCGGCCATTCTCATACCTGCACAGGAAATTACAAAACCCCACAGAGGTGTATAGGTGCATCTCTGTGCTCACCAGTCCAGTGCAAACCAGCACCATGCCACTGATCATTCCCTCAGAGCACAGGGACTCTGAAGGATTAATGGAGACATTGCCAGGACCCAAACTGCTACACTAGGACTGGCAGGTGAAGAAGCAGAGCTGACTTCCACCCTCCCCATGGACAGCCAGGGGGATTCCTCACCTGATGGGGTAAGTGTTGGTGTGAGAGTGGAGCCAGCACTGCACGGGCTTGCCCAGCACATTCCTCAGGGTGATCTGAGAGCCGTAGGCCACCTCCAAGGGCTGGCCCTGAGTGATTCGAGCCAGCCCACCCTGAGAAGGGCAGGGACAGGGTCAGTACAGAGAAGAAGAAACAACCCAGAGGCTCTTTAAATTCTTTTGAGTCACATGCCACTTCAACACAGCAGTATCTTCACACAGTGCCTTCTCATTTGGTTTTATTTACCAAAATCAAGTCTTGCAGCACCATAATCAATAGACAGTAAATAGACCAACACCTACCAAACTAAAAGATTACAGGGTCTCAGGAAATATCCCTAAAGCCATGTTCTCAAAGACAGGCTAAGCACTCCTATAGTATACCATGTCACCACATGAGAGTTCAGTACTGTATGTACTTCTGTGGAGTTTCCTGTAGGAAGGGACAATCCTTCAGCAGAAGAGTGAATATATTGTTCTTGTCCAGGGGGAAAAGCTTTTCATCTGTTATTAAGATTTCAGTCATTATTGCTTCACCTTAAATCAGTACTACAGCAGCAAAATAGTTAAATGATATAAAAGGGAAAAAATATGCAGGATCAAAGGGACAGGATTAAACACCACCTAATAGTGAACATTTCCCCCTCTTCTCTCTAATAAATCAGTTCCAAGACCACATTTCCTTTACCTCCAAGCTGGCTTGGAAAGCACTTGTCATGATCTGGTCATGAGGCCCAGAGCGATACAGCAAAGCCAAGTGAACGTAGAAGAAGGAGAGGTACAGCCCCATGGGGATGATGATGAGGGCCAGACCCCGGGCTAGAAAATGGCACAGCAAGGAAATCTGGAAGAACAGAAAAAACTCATTGGTTTCATGTTCTAGATATTAAAAATTCTGGAGTACTTAGCTTGTTTTGTTTGTCTTTTCAGTTTCTCCACTGCTCTTATTCAGCTGTAACTTAGTGGACAACTGGGTAACTTCCAGCAAAGATTTGAAGTGGAGCTGGCAGGAGTGTGTGAGACAAGTGCATGTTCTGAGTCACACATCACCAAGACATGGATAACAGCACAAAAGACAGTCACACACACATATTTTCCTTAAACTTAATTCCATCTTCCCCAGCAACTGGGCTGGGAACTGTGCTATGACAGGAGGGTTTCCACACAAGGAATTTTAGTCCAAAAGCCAGCTACAGACTGCATTATCTGTGGGCTTGAAAGGCTCCTGCAATGAAAAGTGACAAATAATACATTTTGCATGCTGTGCTACATACATTTGACAAGTTCTGGTCCCCTATCATGTGCCAGAAGTGAAGTCCTGCAGTGGCCAAGAGCAGTATATAGGTAAACAGGCCCATATATTTCACTCTGAGAAGAAAGTGCATAAAAAATTAACGTGGTTAAAAACTACACAATTACCTAACACAAGATACAAATATCCAAACATTCTCTGGAACAGTAGGCATTAAAGTCCAGGTAAGACATCATCACTTACCCAACTGCACAAGAACAGGCTACTCCCGTCAGCAGGAGCCAAAACCACCAGCTTCCAGAGAAAGCACTTAAAAGATAAATGTATTAAATCACTTGCTAGGCTCAGTTTAAAGATAACTTTACTCTACTAAACTTTGCTTTACCATCCTCTGCAAGGATCAGAGAACAAAAGAGATAAATATCTCTAAATTCAGTTCCTGTAAACAGTTACAAAGGAGCATTAAGTGACCTGTTATCATCACTGTTTCTATGCACAGAAGGAAACCTTCCAGTAAAAAATCTGGGTGAGCAAAGAAGTGCCCCCAAGGGATTTTATTTCTATTTTAAAATTTAAAAAGACAACTCTGTTAACAGTAAAAATAGTCTTTAACACTGTTCAGAAGAAAAATTCTGGGGCCGCAATATGAGAGGTCAAAGCATTGGATTTTACAGACAGGTGAAGTGAGTTACAGAATGGTTGAGGCATAGAAAAACACAGTCTGTGACCAAAAAAAAAAAAAAAAAAAAGTCACCATGAGAATATCCAGCATGGTGAGAGACAATCCAGCTTTACCTGTGCTTTTGCAAATTGTAGAACTTCAGGTAGGACAAAACTGCAAGCAGGATAAAAAAAATCAGTATTGATTCCAGAAGCATGAACCTTGATTGAGTGATCAGAGAGTTCTCTGTTGGAAAGAGAGACAGACACAAAATCAGAGAAACTCATCTATAGGCAAGTGCTTCCTCAGACAATCCCACTGCTATCCAACACAAGGACCTGCCCTTTTAGGGACAGACAATTCCTACTGGCTGTAATGGGCAAGTGGTGGTTCAGAGGGACAAAAACCTTCCAGCAAGAGCAAATTACATGGCCATAACTGTTTCCAAGACAAAGAGGTGGGCAAGCAGTGAAGTCTATCAGGAGGCAGATAAAGCTGCTGCACTTCCTACACAGGCAAAGAAAATCCTGGGAAATTCAGAGAGGTGCTTCTCAAAGCAAAGAGTCCAGGCAGCGTGCAATGAGCACCATAACAGATCTGCAGGAAAGGGAGCTGCAATGAGCCAGAATCAGAGCAGCTGGTAGCTGGGAGAGGTTTCTCTTATCAGGCTGCTAAAGGGTTGCTGAGACACTCTTTCCCTTTCAGGCAGCTGCCAGCAGCCCCTCAGAGAAAACAAAACCAGCTGAGTGTACACACCAGAACAGTGTCAAATCACAGTGCTAAGGATACAGGTGGTTTGCTGCAGTTTGGAGATGAAGAAAGTTGATGAGCTCTGACTGCAAGTTGAGTTGTCCTGCTGTTAAAAACCAGTATGTTGTAACTCATCCTGTAAACCTCTGAGGAAGAGAGTACAGGCCTCCTTGGATACAAGAAATATGAGGTTGTTGAGGCTGCCTGCTTGGCTTAATACTGAAATGAACTTGTATAAAGCCCAGAAGGGCAGCCTGCTGCAGAGCTGAGAGGATGGAGGAGACCAGGGAAGCTCAGCACAGACTGACACAGGCCAGGGCTGATGTGTTGTTAAAGTTTTCTGGGCAGATGCTGTTCCACCCTAAACATTTCTAAGGGGAAAAGGGACTCTTCTACCCATGTATAAAGAATGGGGCTCAGTTGAACAATCTTACCCAAAAGAATCAGAAGAGCAGCTCCAAGTGCAGCACAGTGGGAGAAGTGCAGTTCAACCAAAATCTGGTAAGCTAAAGGCACACAGAGAGCACCAGCCAGGGCTGGCAGGAGTCGCAGGGACCACACAGGAACATTCATGCTGTATTCTGAAACAGAAAACAGGAAACAGTGATCCTCCAGTTTGGAGACTTAACTGCAGAGAGGACAGACTGATACAGAATTTCTTAATTGTTAGAGGAATCTAACTCCTACTTGCACTAATTTGTCCATCTTGCATTAGCTAAACTGTTTAGCTGATTTAGAAAGCTTGTGCCATGAATTCACAGTGCTTTTAACTTGTGCTAGAGACCTGCAGAAGACTTATTTAAAAAGAGAAGAGAAATGAAGATGTTGGATAAAGTGTTATTTCCATTAGCCAGGCAAAAAGGAATCTGTCAGTTGCTGAAATTCTGCTTATTTTCTCTAAAGAATGAGACAGTTAAAAACAGCTCTTACCAGCTCCAATCCTGTTCCATAGGAAGTTTCCATCAAATCCTCCTAAGTAACCTACAACATACACAGGAGAATTTCCAGTCTCACAGCACGTAAAAAAACTGGTCCTAAATTGGGAACCATTTCCCAAACACACAACTTTTCCTTCCATTAAGGCCCTCTTTCCCAAAAGGGTCCTCTTTGATACTGTTCTGCCTTGCAGCAATGCTTGAAAATGTGCAGAGGCACAAGGAATATAAATTGGAACAAGGAATTTTCAGTGACAAAGTCAGATGTATATTTAATCCCTCCCTCCCATACAGACACTTTTATGTTGCAGTATCTCAGCTACAGAAAGGAACTGAGGCTTGTTGCCTATTTCTTGTCATTATCAGTTCTCATTTTACCTTTCTCTTTATCCAAAGGATTGGATAACAGTGAGGTGATGGATACATGGCTTCATCATCCCCCCTCTACTCATGCAACAGCCCCTAACAATCCTAAATAAAGGAAATCTCAATTTTCTCTACATGAGAGTTTCTCATCTGCCTTGTGTTTTTCCCCTTTAGTGGATCTGATGATTCATTTCTAACCAGGACCCCTCCCTTCTACAGCAACATGCAACAGGCACTTCCCAATTCCAGGAGACCCTACCTCCCAAGGCCAGCAGCATGTGGCCAAAGGGTGGGCCACTGTCATCCACAAAGAAGATCCTCTTCATGTAGAGTGAAACAAATTGGCCATAATAAACTTCATCGAAACTGAAACACCAGAGGCAGAAATATGTGAAATCTAACTGTAATTAGCATGCAGGGATAATTGGAAAGCAAACTCTGATTTGTTGGCAGAAAGCTAAGAATGCAATGAAGGCCTTGCCCTTTCTCCTCAGGGGGTTTTATTAGGGAAAGACTATCACTGTATTGGGATTATTCAGCCTGGAAAAGGCCCATAGGGGTGGCCAAATTGTGGCCTCCTGGTAGCTGAAGGGAGCCTATAGGAAGAGCCTGGAGTAGCAGGACAAGGGGGAATGGCTTTCACACTGATAGAGAGTGGGTCGAGATTAATTTTTGGGAAAGAATTCTTCCCTGTGAGTGTGGTGAACCTGGCACACATGGCCCAGAGAAGCTATGGCTGCCCCTGGATCCTGGAAGTGTCCAAGGCCAGGTTGGACAGGGTTGGGATAGTGGAAGGTGTCCCTGCCCACGGCAGGGGTCAGAATAAGATGAGCTTTATGATCCTTTCCAACCCAAACCAGGCTGGGATTTGGCGATCCTATGATTTACAGAGGCTGACATCAGTCAGGCTGTGCTCTTCTGCTCCTGCATTTTTGCTCACAAATGTTTGAGAAACAAGTCTGCATCAGTCAGAAAAAAGAAACTCATTACTCACACCACAGCCCGTGGATAGCAAAGCCCCCAGAGACGACTTATTAATCCCATCACAGTCAGTGCCACAAGGTTCACATTGATCTCTGCAGTGACCACAACTGGCTCCTTCAGAAATCCCAACATCCTGTCAAAGGTTTGTCTCAGCCTTTGAGAGCAGAAGAGAACAGCAGTCACCCTTTGGCTCACAGAGAGCTGAACACTTCACAGAAAGCATCAGGCCTAATTCCTGCTACAGCTCATGGTAATTCATTTCCCAAAATTCTCTTGCTTTTCATGTTTGTGTTTCTATTCTACCTACAGGACTAATTGTAAAAATAAAGTTTCTGGACTGACACAGTTTTCCTCTGCCCTGTTTCTGCCTGCAGTAGTAAACTAGAAACCTTGTTTATTCTTACACTGGCTCTGCAGAAAGACAGCAGCTTAATTCTCTAGCCTATATTCGGCTTTGTGCAAAGCAAACCTCACAGCCCAAATTCTGATGTTACTGATGGACAACCGACGTGCTCAGGTACCAGATGACCTCACTAACTGAGCTATTTAGAGCTCAGGCAGCTTAAAAAAAAAAAAACCTAAACCAAGTTTCTTTGCAAACAGAGGTATTTCTTTGGGAGTGGGGAAGGGAGGGGCAAATCCCCCAAACACCCTCTGCCTTAGAAAGCTGGTTACTGGAGCACATGTCTAGGTGCTGTTTAAGCAGAAGTGTTAAAAGCTAGGTCATAAAAAAGCAGAGAATCGGTGCCGTGCCTGCTCACCTCAACACAACGGAAAGTTACCAGAACAAATCCATCTGCGTGGCTTTGATCAGGGGAGAACAAAGCCAGATGCGAGCACATCACCACCATCCAGAGCGGTGCCACTGGCCCGGTTTCTCTCCGCCTACAGAACACAAGCGCTGCATGGAGCAGAGGTTTTCAGGAGCCCCTGGCAGAGCTGTGCTCCCACCTGAGCCATGCCAGTCCCTGGCAGGCGCTGGGACCCCGGGCGCAGCTGATGGAGGGCCCAGGTGGGCAGCACCAGCTCGGGCTGCTCCTCAGGGCATCCTCAGCCCTCAGCCAGGCTCCGCACCCCTTAGGAGGGGCAAGGAAGCAGGGCCGCCGTGGCCCACCCCGCTTTGTTCCCCCGTGAGGCTCTCGGGGAACAGCAGGACCACTGACCCCACACATGGCCCTCAGAGGATCATTAAGCCCCACCACCAACCCGGTATCCAGCCCTGGATCCTGCCCGGAGTGTTCTTGGGGAGCACCAACCACAGTCCCCCGAGGCCTCGCCCACCCTCCCTCAGCTGTACAGAGGTGAAGGGGGCGCAGCGGCACCGCGGAGCTGGGACCGGGACCTGCATCGGGACCGGGAACACAGACGGGAACCAGCCCTAAGACCGGAATTAGGATCGGGACCGGGACCAGGACCACGACGAGGACTGGGATCGTGACTAGGATCAGGACTAAGAGCGGGACGAAGCCTACGACTGCGATCGGAATCAGGACTAAGACCGGGACGCCCCCACCCCACACGGCCCGGGCGCGCCGGGGGGGGGCGTGGCTGTTCGCGCCCCGCGCTCCACCCGCCCCCTACCTGGCGAGACCGGATGCGACGTCAGACGCACGCATCGGCAATGGGCGGAACCAGGAAACCCGGATGTGTTGCCATGGTAACGCCGCCTGTGGCCAGCGGGCCCAGCGTGCCCGCCCTGGCGGCTGTGAGGGACCCACGTACCTGGCGAGGGTACCACGCACCAGTGTCCCTCCCTCCCCATCCCTACTCTGGGACATTCACATAACCTTTAAAAACCTTGGGCTTTTTTGTTGCGTGTTCGGGATTTTTATTTTGGGTATTTTTTGGTTTTGTTTTGGTGTTCTGTTTCTTTATTTTTTATTTTTAACTAAAATAACCAGACAAGGGACTGGGGAATTTGAGAAAAGCATAATCTGCTTTATTTTTTAATTTTTTTTTATTTAAATAAGGAGAATTCTTTCATATGGAAAGAGCTAATACAATCACATATTTGAAAGGAGAAACAATAGGTACTGAAACGAGGAGAAGGGCAATAAAGAGTGTGCCGCAACTGGCCTGGTGATTCCGTGATTCGAATTCCGGTCCGAGTAAAAGTTTCCAAAAAATATAAACAGGTTGCACGTTACACAATTATCCATCGTCTGCCCTTTCAAATATCTGGTCTACATGAAAAGACAAAGAGAGGAAAGGCCAAAAAAAATTTACTATACAGGTCATGAAGTTAAAAGCTTTAAGGAGGACAATATCCCCTTGAGAAACAACAAATGCAATTTTTACAGAACCAGAGGGAGGATTCCAGCTAAGGACAATGCCTCGAGACATGCTAAAGGGTGAGTGCCTCACTGCTGCAGCTGTGATTCCTGGGGAACAGTCAAGGACATCTGGAGCAGCCAGAACAAGCCACTAAACCAAGGGAGTGTCTATGGCCACTGGAAAACCTGGTGGTCTTTGAATTAAAATAAACAACAAGAACAGCTGAACTCTACTGTCTCTTTTAAGCTTCAGCAAAATGCACCTTTTCTGTCCATGGGCCACAACTAAGCACGCTGGTGGTTGTCGTAAATTAAATTTTATTCAAAAATGCAACTTTCTTATGAAGAAACTGGGTTGCTGAATAAAAAATAACCAGTGCTACAATGAATTAACCTGTGCTTAGCTTGGAGCAAAAGGGAGGGCTAAGAAAATGCAACAGAAGGAGGTCCTGGCATGCAGGGGTGCTGGCTGCAACGTGACTGGAGTAGCCAAGAGGTGAGACACAGCAAAAACACTGGGCTCATTTTGAATACCTATCTATAAATATACAGGAACCACAGGGCAGCTTGTGGCTTTGCAGCATTCCTGCAAGGAAGGTGTTGATGGAGTGAACGCCACAGACACGGGAGTGCAACGGGCAGCAAACACATCCAGAGATGCTGACACTGCACAGCTGGCACAGCCAGGAGCAAGCTATGGAACATCAACAGCAATACCTGTGTCACTGGTGACTGTGCTGCTTCTGCTTGTATATTTAAAATATACTGGAGTGCCTTTTTTCCCCCCACTTTTTTTTTTTTTCTTCCCAGACTTCAATGTTGATTTGTTTTTAAATCAAGAGTTAATAGCAGAAGTGCTGAGGAAAGCAGCACTGACTGGAGCTGGCCATGACTCACTGTGTGACAGGGAACTGAGCACACAGGTGGCTTCAGACCCTCTGCTGAACACAAGCAACAGAGTCAGACTCTGAACATTCCTGCTTCACCCATTGCTGCTGGAAAGATGGGCTCCACCTTTCCCTCCCACTGCAGCCTGCACCTTTCCCAGCAAAAGGAGCCTGCAATTTGGTAGCTGACTTCCAGTCAAAGCAAAAGCAACTCACAAAGGAATAAATCAGCAATAAATCAACCCTTCAGCAGTGCAGACAGCAAGCAGAAGGGCCCTCTGTAAGCATATTGGTACATTCTGTACATCTCTATCCTCCTCTCCACGCTGGATTTTTACCAGCATTCCAGCTCCCTTGGCATTTCTGCTCCTTTGAGGATCAGAGGCTTTTCCTTTTGACTCCAGAGCACCACAAACTGCAGTAACCTTGGACTAGCTTTAAACAAACAAACAAACAAACAAACAAACAAGCAAAAATATATGCCAGAGAAGGATATTGCACCGTAGAAATTTGGGCTCTAAAACTGCTTTCCATCACACAAAACTCCACTAAGTGAGAGAGAGTCTTGCCAACTGCAGCTGACAGTCACGCAAAGTTGAGAAATGGAATGAAGCTCACATGCATTTCTTGGCCTTTCCTGCACAGAATAATTCAGACATAATATATAAATAGAGCAGTGAAACAATTACTTTTTCACCTAGACCTACAACATCAAATACGTATAAATAAATTCTAGTGTTTTATTCTGTTGGGGAAAGGAATGGAGGGATTAAAAGAGAAACAAGGGTGACCTTTTTCAACAGGAAGTTTTGTAGTTCTGATGGCATTTACACCAGAGGGACTGCAGTAACTTGGATCTTGCAATAACCCAGTTTCTCCAACACGTTTGACCATTTTGAAGTCACACAGGTGGGAGGAAGGAGGTTAGTGTCTTTGTAAAGCTGAAGTAGTGTGTCTAGAGTAGGGAAAGAGATGAGAAGAGGGGGGCTCAGGTAAGTCTCTTTAGCCATTAGTTAGATTCTGGGCTCATATTAGCTAGGGCCAGCTGGGCAGAAGGATAATAAAAAAATCCCAAACAGACAATTCTGCTGTTAATGGTATTTCAAGGGAGAAAATAGAAACGAGGGTGGGATGGCTTACTGGAGGTGCAATCTTTGGAAAACACTGGGAGCAGGACTAGCAGATGAGGATGCAGATCTGGGAGTTGTCTGAAGGTTGGGGAAATATTTGTCACTAAATCTCAAACCCTGTACTTTAAGGAGGATGCTAGTGAAATGCTGGCACACTCTGCTCTGAAATTAAAATCCGTAAAACCTAAGAAAAAAGAGCTCTTATATTTTCTTAAAGTACCATCCTATCCCTTTCCCTTTGGGTTCTCTGCCATGATCCATGGGGACACCTGTGGAGAGGGAACATTACTATGCCTAAGCTAGTTTAGGTCTCTAAGCTCTTTAAAGCTACTGTATAAAAATCATATTTATGCCTAGCTTAAAACTTCAAATGCATCCTTACAAAGTTACAAAGGATCTTTTTCCAGAAAGGGGAGAGGGAAAAAAAAAAAAGCAACCGAAGAAACAAGAACACCTTTCAGATCCCTTCCCCAATACATTCTTTGTTCAAAATATCTTCTTTGGAACCACCACCAAATGACTTTCTGCCACCCAGCAGAGGCCGACATACAGCCCATGAGCAAGCTACCATCTCCAAAAATGGTTCTGTCCCTCACTTCAGAGTGACCAGCCTACTTTACATTTTGAAAGAGCTAAACAACACAAACCAAGTTAGCTGAAAGTAGTTTTTACTTTAGACTACCATCAGATGAAGGACTCCAAGCCCTTTCAGGAACTTTTAAGTCCATCCTAAAAAATCTACGTACACACGCGCACACACACACGCACACACACATGCACACAAACCAAAACCAAACAGCCAAAGAAATAAAACCCAACCTCTCCCACTGGGATCTTCCTTGTGTAGATCATCAAATACTGGAGAGGAGTGGTGAGGTGACAATGCTGTACACACACTATATGCAACTGCATCAGAGTAAAGAACCCTTTGCTGTTCACCTGGGGAAGGAGAGGAGAAGGATGATTCCAACCTGCCTCTGTAACCATGCGCTTCCAACCCAAAACAGGAGGTTCCAAGTGTGCCTTGCAGAGGGGCTCCCTTACCAATGGATTTCTATGCAAATTTTACAAAAGGCCGTGGAATAGAGGAACAGAAAGCAAGACTCAGGGAAAAGAGCAAAGCTTAGGGGAGCAGCCCCGAGGGATGAACAATATAGGGCAAGTCTCAGGAGACACGAAGAATTCGAGCAGCCAAGGCAGGGAGCATGAGAGAGCATCACAACTTCAAAAAGTAGTCCATACAGACCTGTTGGCTCTAGAGCCAACTCTTCTGACCCATGTGCTGTGAGGAGAATTTTTTTTTCCTAACAAATGTTACATTTTGTAAACCTATGATTTACATATTGGCGTGAGTTTTGCAGTCGCTAAAAAAATCCAAAAGCCACAAAAAGGAAAAATTAAACACCTAGATCTGTATGAGCTTGCAACAGAAATCTGGTGGTTTGAGTTTTTTTCCTTAAAATGAAAATGCCAAATTTTGTTGTGGACGAAACACCCCAAAGCTGTGTTGAAGTGGTGCAAGTTTCAGGATTAATGCACTAATGCACTACATGTCTTTAGTACACATTTCCTCCTAATGCAAGCATTACTTCTAGCTTAAAACAAAAATACTGAAAAAGTAACAAACGTTGTAACTGTCCTGTTTTTTTTTAATCAAATGGTCTGAAAGGCTAAATCATCTGGGGAAATACACCCAAACAAACTTGAACTCTCAACATAGCACAGAACCATATACAAAACTAAGCGGAGTTTTGTCAGAACATCATTTTAGCTGAAAGGAATTATTTTCTGAAAGGAATGAGGAAAGCAGAAAGAAGGGGGGAATGAGAGAACATATAAAAGTTCTGCTATAAACAAAGGTACAGCTTTTTTGTAAAAACCTCAGCTGCCTTTAAAATGAAAAACCTCAAACTAAACCCCTCTCCCCCAGTTGCCACTCTGCTGAGACAGAAGTAGGGAAGGAGAAGGACGGGCTTTGCCAAGTGAGCAATCACAGCTACCTGTGGATGGGGCATGGGGAGGGGGAAAATTAAAAAAAAAAAATGGCTAAAGCCACTTAAAAGTCACATGATCGGTTTGTTTTAAAGCAAGCAGGTCAATGTCACATCCACTGTTTCAAACTGCTTTTTTGGGAGAGGGGCTTGAATGATGTCGCTGTAGTCAGTCAGTGTGGGGTGGGGATAGATCTGGTGAGATTTTCAGGAGATCCAGTGGGGTCCAGTCTAAGCTGTGGTGCCTCTCAGGCAGCAGGACCAGCTGGGCATCAGAGGTGCTCCTAGGCCTTGCTCTCCTCCACTTTGACTGCCTGAGGTTTGATCGCTCCTGTGCGCACTGGCTTCATCTGGTTTGTGGAGGCTGTTTCTTGCAGCTTCACTGCTCCCAGATTGGCTTTGTTATCATCCACCCGCTGCTTTGCCTTTTGACACAAAAACCAAAGCATTAGCGAGGACAGACACCTCTAGGCAGGCAGAACAAACAGACTGTGACTGGCATTCATGCAAGACATCAAATTTGCTCCTGTACCACCTCACATTTAAGAATCTCAATGCCTCACATATTTGGCAATGCAAGTAACTTATAAAAATTCCACAGCAGAACTTAGCAGAACTAATCTCTCCTGATTTTCAAATCATACAGAATTACTCCTGGACTCAGTAAAATATCTACCTACCCAGGGGAAAATACCAGCTCCCACATGGAGCTTCAGTTACACAGGCCTCTCTGCCTTTCCTCTGCAGCCCAAGGCATAAGCACAGCAATGTAGAAGGGCAGATATTTTTGGACTGTACAAAGAACTCAGGTGCACTACCTGTTGTACGTAGTGTCCTTGTACAGAGCCCATGCTCACTGCTGGTCCCGACGGCTTCCCGCTGGGGCTGGCAGAGCTAGGCCTGGAAATCGAAGAGTCGACAACATTCATGGAGTAAATTCTACAATGGAATGAGAGCCTTATTCATGTGTGAAAGGAAAAAAAAAGACAGAAAAGCAGCAATAGACAGGGCACAAGTCTGTGCTGTGCAAATCAGTGAGCTCCACAGTCCAAATGACAACACGCGGATCGGTTAGGAGAAAAAAAATAAATTAGTGTCTCAAAAGCCTCAATGACCTGATGTGTCTAGACATGAGCACTCCATCTTCAAGACCATTTTTTATTTATTCAATGATCCTCAGATTTCCGACCTTGACAAGGAACAAATGCACACACCAATTCCAACCTGTCTCTCAGACTCCATGAACAAGTAACTTCATGCACTTCCCACAAAGCACCAGGTTGGATACACACACTGGCCCACACCCAAAATGAAAGCCATGACCATGCACTTACATGTGAGTGTTTGGACTGAAGTGAGCACATTCTAGACATGAAAACCCAGGTGGATCTTGTACAGGCATGATGGGTGCACCACATTTTTCTGCCATCCTAAGGAGCACAAGTTCTGTGAATGTCTCACCTGTACGTGTGTGGGGATGGTACAGACCCTCCGGAGGACATGCTCTGTTTACCATCGGAGAAATGAAACCCTTTCATTTCCATCTGGGAGGACTACAGAGGAAAATGAGTGAGAGAGAGTATGCATTCACAAATCACTCTTTACTTCATATAAACACTTGAGTCAAATCTTTGCCCTTCTCCCCATCATGCCCATTAAAAGAAGAAATATTTTTTCAGGTGAAGAAAGTGAAATAATCTGTTTGTATTAAAGCACCAAGCCAGCAGCACAAGCAAATACAGAACCTGGAAGTTAACTGCTGTGCTCTCTCTCCCCTATAGTAAGACAAACTTATGATATCAATCCATCAAACCAGATATGACATTAATATACCTACTCAAATGGACAAGCTTCACAACAGAGTGAAATATCTGGGCAGTATTCCAACTGTGTCTGGAGCTCACCACCCCTCAAGCACTCTGGGGAAACCTGTGTAAACATGTAATAAAACTGGAGACTCCAAACTGGATCAAAGCAGGATGTGGCTCCCTGGAAACAGAATGATGACCAGCAGCAAACCCTAAAAACTGCTGGCTTGCACTCTGGAGATGAGGGGGAAAAGGATTCCTTCATTTTAACAGCAATCCTTGGCTTGGATATTTAAGGATCCCAAACAAGCCATTCTCCCCTTTGACAAGCAAGGAGTAAAACTTCAATGCAGGAGGGGTTACTGAATGCCATGAGCAGCACCAGGAGTTAATCCTTACCTCCCTGCTGGCAGCAAGAACAGAAGGCTGGGATCCAGGAGGGAGGATTCTTCGGGGAGCTCCTACAGGCAGGTTTTGCCCCTGAGGAAGCTGGATGGACTGTGGCAGAAGCAGGGGCTGCTGGCCAGAGCCGTAGCGGGGCAGAGGCAGCTGGGAGCCAGGCACAGGCATTGTCAGCTGTGTGACAAGGACATGTAGTTACCTCAATGGCAGTAACAGTCTCGTGTTTGACATGCTGCCTCCCAATACCCTGAAAGCACAGCCTTGCCAAAAGGAAGCTCCCAAACAGCGCAGTCTGGCACGGAATAAACGCAAATGACCGTAGCAGAGGGACTTTCACACTGAAATGGATGTTTGTGCGTGCTGCCAACACCCTTACCAGCTGGGTTTTTAACATGACATCAAGTTAAACTAACTGCCCGTGGATGGGGGGCTTTCCTCCATTTCTAGAGCCCAGTTTCCCAGTCTTCCTCTTGGTCACTTCATGGGTCTGTTTTCCCTTCATACAATGGCAGTGTCAGACAGTGCAGTGTCAGGTGCTTTGCTTTCACCCTTGAAAATCTACACTCTTACACCAAAACTTTTTGAGGATTGGACCTCAGCCCCATGTTTCACAGTGAGCTTCAAACCAATGATGGACATAATTAAGAGCAATTACAAAAAATATTGTAGCTCTGAGGCGCTGAGGCATCTCCTGTTCCCTCTGATTTTCTCACAATTGCTGGACTTGGGAGGTTCCGTCAACAGTTTAGAATAAATAAATGAACCAATCTAAGGCTGGCAAAAGAAACCAAGTTACTCGCTTATGATGGATAAAGCATTTCTTCAAATATTTACTTTGCCAGAGTTCTCTGTATTTTCCTCACCTAAATTACTCTCAGGATTAACTCTTTACATCAGTCACAACATAAAAATCCCTCTGAAACAAAAAATAAACCTTAACAAGTTGCACAAGATAAACGTAAGATGAGTTTAATAAAATTATCAAATTTCTCCAGAAAATCAGAGCACATGCCCACAAACACAGCTATGCTCACAGTAGAATTCAATGTTTTTATGTGAACCATGCTTTATTAAAACATTTTCACACATTGAAATTCCTGTTAGGATTCTGCCAAACAGATCAGCTGAAGTTGTAAATAAGACTTGGACGACAAATGAACTGAGAAGACGGATGAGCCTTTAATACAAGTTCCTAGTTGCCCTGGAAGCTGAGGTGATGGGAGAGATGATTGGGATTTGGCTCTCAGAAGAGGTGCTTTTTAGGACAACCATTGCATCATGGCCTCCTATGCATGCAGCACTGGAAGGTTTGACTTCCAAGTGACAAAACGACATCTCAGCAGGGACAGACAAGGTATTAGCAACCATCTCATCAAATAAGGTGCTGCATATGTGAAACCATGGTTCACAGAACAGTGTCTCGGGAAATCTTCCGCCTCTTTACAAAGAGTTTAGTTCAGACAGACATGTTACAACCCATTCTCAGAAACAAGTGGCTGTGAATTAGCCTGGACCAAAGGAGTGGCTCGCCAGTCCTGCTCCTAACCTGTGTGAGCTGAGAGTCCATCATCTGGGAGGCTCCCATACCAGCCTGGTTTATCTGCCCCTCATAAACCAGTGCCTGGCTGCCGTTCATGGGCTGATAGGGGGACCCAGACTGGGTTTTCACCACCTCCAAGGGCTGCATGCCTGGGAAGGCGGAATATGGAGGCTTCAGAGCAGTGCCTCCTGTCAGGACCATGGTGCTGGGCTGGGACAGACTGGGGTGCATGTACACCTGAGACCTGCAGGAATAAAAATATGCTTCAGTCATTATGCACAAAACCTTTGGAGACTGTACAAACACACCCTGCCAAACTGTATCTGGCCTGCCATCAGTTCTCAGACAACTAAACTGACAGCTTGGAAACAAGCTGTGATATCACTTTCCATTTTAGTTACCAGGATTTTTTACATCCACTCCTAAGCTTTTACGAACATGGCCTTGTGTTGCCAGAATATTCAACAGAACAACACTGTGTAGTATCTAACATTTATGTTTCAATATTGCATACAAGAACCTGTGGATTAGCAGTTAAGGGAGGATTCAGGTTACCTAAAGTCTGCAGCAGTTTTGCAAAGCAGAAAAAATCAGAAGTTAAAGATTCCAACAGCTCTAGCAAATAAAAAGGTTTTATTTAAAACCTCAGTGTTTAGGCTTTTGAGGCACTAAGTGCTAATTCAGATTTTTCAGTCTCATGCTCCCTACACTGGCACTGTTAAAAGGGGAAGGAAACAGCATTTGAACAAAGGGGAAAGGGAAGATGAGTGTGGGGTATCTGATCACTGTACACAGACATCAGGAACATAAGAGAGCAAGCCACAAGGAAAGGAGAACAGGAAGCAGTTACCTGAAGGGCTGTATGGAGCTGTACATCTCCTGGGACTGGGAAACAGGCAGACCACCCCTCAGTCCAAGCTGAGCTTGGGCCTGTAAGGACGTGTGGAGGGAGATGGGAATCTGTTGAGCAGCAGCAGCCTGCAGAAGAAATTAATATTGCTGAGAGGTACAGCAGAGCCAAAAACTCTCCCTGGCTGTTAAAAACCCATCAGTTTCCTGCATGAGTCAATCTGCAGTGACAATTACCTACACTGGGCCTTTACCCAGCCCTGCATCATTCCCCAGAACAGCAGCACTGCCAGAGAAGACACTGCACAGGCACCCAGAGGTTGATGCCTGCAAGAGGCATTTGATGGACATGAGGGAACCAACATGCTCCTCACACAGAGCAGGCAGTGACAATCCCAGCTCTCACCTGCCTGGACTCTACCTTGAAAGAGCTCCCCCCAGCCCTATCAAAACCCTATTTACTAGTGAAGTTACTCATTATTATTGACTGGGGAATTTACTGAAAGTCACTTTGTCCCACATAGGCCTCAGCACCTGCTTCAGCTAAAACCAGTCTGAGGGCTCTGGTACAGAAGGGGAAGAACTCCTCAATTCCTTCCCTTCAGTTTCACTGACCTCTGACACTCACTGGGAAACAGCATTCAAGAACCTTAAAGGGAGCCACATCTAAGTTCCTTTGGGCTATGAAAGTGAAAAATTACTGCTTGCTTCTTAAATGCCACCATGAAAAACCCTTGAAATACCACTTGAAAGCTGTACTGCTCCCTTACCTGTTGGTAGCTCTGCTGCTGAGGTATCGTCTGAGGGACCAGGCGGGGCTGACTTGCAAACATGTGGCCATCCAGATACAGGGGTGGAATATGGTTACCTGGACATCAGAAAAGGCAGGCTGTAAATTCAAGGTACAGGGGAGATACAGGCACAGTAGACTGCAGAGATCTTCAGGTCAGGACTATTTCCTACATCTCAGGAAGTTAACACAAATGTAGCACCAATTCAGAAGAGTCTGTAAAGCTCCTAAATCCACATAGCAACATCAGCAGTAGCAGGATTGCTGAGAATTAATCACACCTTTCTGTAAGAGACTAAATGTAAACTCAAGTTTCCCACCTCCACAGAAGAGTCAGACACTACCAGTTCAGAAATTGGTAACCTGTACTCCGAACTAAATGCCAGAAATCTGCTCTGCAATCATCTCATCTTTGCAGCTAAGAGCAAACACGGTGTCTAAGGCCTTGACACATGAGATCTAGAAGCCATATTCACCCCAAGGGTGGCACCAATTACTAACTGCTGTGCCACTCCTGTGCCTTTGTGCAGATCTGAACCACAGGATTAAACAGCAAGATTAGGGTGGGTGAGGAAGGAAATCACCTGACTTGGAACAATCTGTTTATCAAGTGGAAGCTAGTAACAGAGTCACTACACATTTCACTCTGTTCTTGAACTGAGACATGAGAAAAACAGTGCATACATGAGAAGCCCTTTGGGACCCAGGAGTCATCCCATGGAAGAATCCTAGTACATTTCCCCTTTCCAGATCCTCTCCCTAATTACACACACTAATATGACTTAATTAAGCTTTTCCTTTAACTGAAATACAGCAACACCTTCCCTCCCTCCTAGAGTTCTGTGAGCTATAAACCAGTTGCTGTTTGGCTGTAAGCAAAAGGTGCCCAGAACCTGTGACTTCAATGGCAAAGCAAGAAGAGGAATGGCTGATAATGACATTGGGACTGTTGAAGCCCCACAGACATAGGTCGCTTTCTTTCTGTTCTACTGGGCACACAGTAAAGGGTAAGCAAGATCTACTGAGACATCAGAGACTTGCCACTACACAGGGAAAACCATCTTAGTATTAACCTTTCACCAGTCACATTCTTCAAAGTGGGGAGATACTCCCTCTTTCTGTCTTGCCTGAGTTAAGAATCTGTCAAACACCAGCCAGCCAATTACTCTACACAGAAGCTCTTCTCACCATGCTCTCATCTACCAGAACCAGAGGATGACTTCCAGGTAACAATCAGACAATGCAAATGCTGCTGCACTTTGCAGGTACCTGGAATAGATGCAGAAGGTGCTACAGATGCCACAGGCATAGGAGGCATAGAAACTCCACCAAAAGAGCTGTAGCTGACACCGTTGGAAGCTCCAACACTGGAAGGAGGCTGGATGCCTGAGCCTGCACCTCCTGGGGAGTTCTGTTCTGGTAAACTCGGAGAGTTTTCCCAAGCTTTACGAGCAGACTCCATCTATGGAAATAAAGAACAGTAACTACAGACAGTTCAAATGGGGAGGGCATTACCAAAGCCTACACTTGCTCATCTGTGTCCTATGAGCTCCAATTCACTGCACACAGTGGAAAGCTGACAGGTCTGAGGTCAGGGGGTTCTACAACTATTTCTAATGGACAAGAATCCTTCACAAATCATCAAACTCCTTAGTATTTGCTGAGCTTCTCAGGTTTGGGGTAGAGGTGGTTTTTGTTTTGGCTTATTTGGTTATGTTGCTGTTCTTGTTTGTACACTTGAGCTTTGTTTGGTTTTTCCCTTCTCTTTACACCATCAGGCTTCCCAGGATCCTTGAGCAGCCACCTTACCCAGTACTGAAATAGGAAAGCTTTGTTGCACAGGTACTACAAGTGTGAGGACTTCCTGCATTCAGGACTTAAAACCCAAATGCACTCATGGTGAATAGCCCATATGCACAACTTCTACAAAAGCTAATTAAAGTTTAGCAATACCCAGCAAAATACTCTGTTAAAGATCTCCCCACCCTCACTGCTCTGCTCACAGAGACCATGGTATCCACACACCTTCAGCTTCCTTACCTTAAGAGTAAGGTCTGCAGTGGGGAAGGACATGGGGTTCAGGCCGATGCAGCGCTGGAGGTGATGATCCCTTCGCAGGATGGGAATGGACTGTGTTAACCCTGCCTGAGGGGAGAGTCATACAAGGTGAGTATTTGGGAACTCTCAGGAGAGTGTTATGAGCCACCAAGGCTGACAGAGGTTCAGCTGGGCAGCTCCAGTAACTGCATGTCTAAGAATTCAGTCCCCAGTGGTACTGCAGGAGCCAAGTACCAAATTCAACTGGGATCCATTCTGCTCTTGCAATAAAGGAAGTTTTGGTTATGTGCAAAGGCATCCCTCTATGTTGAACTATACCAGCTTCCACTTAAACTTCACTTTGATTCAGTAACTATCATTTGCAGAAGAATTCTCCCTCCTGTCCCATATTTAGAAACAACTAAGTTTCAGATAAAACCTGTTTCTGAAAATAAACACCCTTTAAGACAAATCTCCAAAATCAAAACCAAACAGCCTACAAACTTGAAGACATTTCAAAAGCAGCTTTGTCTGTGTCCCACACCATTACCTACAGCTGAGCTACCAGCTGGGCTTTCAGTGTGCTCACTCTTTCATACAGAATAATGAAATACCCAGATAGCTGGAATAAGCTGGGAAACCTCCAAAAAGGCCTGACCACCATGTTACAGTTCTCCACCTTGCTGGGGCAGATGAAACCACCTGAGGAAGCTGGGCAGCTGGGTCTAAACATGTCACTATCTGCATCATGGCCATGTACAACACTTGTGTATCACAGGGGAAGAGACTGGTCATCCCAGAGATGGCTTTACACAAGTCACAATGATAATAAAGTTCATTTCTACATCTGAGATTGTGACACTCATTTTACCAAGGTATCATGAGATTTCCATTTTGGATTTCAGTGACATGCCACCTAAGCATGAAATATGAGACCAGATGCAAACATGCTTGGTCTCTTTGGAAGCATCTGAGGTTTAACTAAGGAGTATGTCTAGTGAATCAATTCAAAAGAAAAAAAATACTTACATTACTGGCCAAGGCATCCTGCAGTTTGGTGACAGGGTTAGCTGCAGTGCCAGAGGCAGAACCAGGTGGCAAGCTGAAGTCAGAGTCCTGAAAAAGCAAAACACAAAATTCAAATCCAGGTCCATGGGCCACCCCTCTGCTTTTCATGATTAATGACTCTAGCCTGAATTATGACACCACAAACAAAAGACTGATCTCCAGTAAGCCTGGCTGGGAACAGGAAACATTTCTCAGCACTCAGCAGCAGGCAACCCCCAAAGGCACACAAAAGCTTGGCCATGATTTTGTCCCTAACCTCTGTTACCACCCCAGCTGGTCAGTGGATACTACATGTTTGCCAGGACATCCTGAGTACCTGGTCTGTGTCAGTAATGAAATCTAAGGCAAACTTACAGCTGGAAGCTTCCTCTAAATAATCCTTCTGCCTCAAATCACCTTTCATATCTCAACAAGATCAAATCACCAAGAAGATAAAGTGAAATTCAATCCTCACTTTAGGATTTACTCCAAATTCAATGGGTGGCACAGGAAGTACAGAATCCACGTGAATTTCCACCCCATTGACAGGGGGAATATTCCCTTCCAGCCGTTCCGTTCCCTCCGAACCCTTTCTGTTTTTCAGGGAGCGTTCGTTGCCGATTGGTCCAGGCTTGTGTTCCTTGTTCTGTCCTGAGCCTTGATCTGAATCCTTAACAGGAAAGCAGAGAGGCTGAGACACAAACACCAAATAATCCAACCTCAAGCCTTAAAAATGCTATCAAGAACAACACAATCACTTCCACAAGGTCTCTCACTCTGCGCTCTGGCTTAGCTGCCAATCCAGATTACCTTTTTATCAGTTTGCTTCTGCACTTGCTCCTTCTGGCAGTCAGGCTTTGGGTCCACCAGGCCAGCCCCATTCATCTCCTCTGGTTTGAGGGTGCCATATGGAGAACTGCGCTGGGAGGAGGTGGCGGAGGATTCCCGAGACTCCGCGCTCAAGTCAATGCCACTGTCCCCCTGGCTGCCTTTAAATCCCTGCTATGCAAAGCACAAAATGTGTTAAAGCCCTGGACTCTGATCCAGCGCCACCGGGAAAAAACATCCCAGAAAACAGCAAGATCATGTCCCTTTTCCAAATCACCATCCTGGTAAACTGCAAAGGAGTTGGGCCTGACCTGCAGCACCCCTTGGCTGCTCCTTCAGCTCTACACAGGCCTGAGACAGATGAACTGATGCACCAGCCAGACCATGGCTTCAGAGTAAGGGAATGTGTCCCACAGAACAACCAGGCTGAGACTGCCAAACTCGCTTCATATGTGACCCAACCAAATTTAAACTCTTGGTCTCCAGAGGTGTTCAGGAACTCCTCTGCCCTCCCTGCATCAAGGCTACAGCTACCCACTGCTCATAGGCAAAGGCACAAACAGGACCTATGGGATTCCACCCCCCTTAACCACAGTCTGCACCCAGTGAGGAGCATAACCCTGGAACAGCTCTATCACACAGTTACTCCAGATTTATACCCACAACACCACCAAGCACCGTTTGACTCTCTAGGTGAAGATTTGAACAGCGTCAAGCTCAAATTAAAACTGCAAAGAGTTTAAAATGGCACAAGCAGAGCTGAGAGTCATTAAGCACAGATGGAGCAATGGGAAGCATAAAAGCCACCTGCATTAATACTTTATACACACAATATCTGAAGGGCACCTTAGGTGCCACTTACCTCGGTGCTAGACTCAGTACCATTAAATGTATTTACAGGCTTGCTCCAGGAATCACTGCCAGGAGACTGAACAGAAAGTGCTGGAAGAGAATGGAGGGCAGGGTTCAGCTGCTTGAAACACAGCTATGAGCACACCCTGTACACATTACACCATCAACTTTCCATTTCTAGACATGAGAAAGGGTATTTTCACCACCTCAGGAAGTTAAGTGTTGCCCAGACATCTGAGACATGATGCAGCGGAGAATACAGGGTATGAGGAATGAATAGAGAACAGGGAGGAGATTTCTTAGGGAACATAATAATGGAAGAAAGGTCAGAGAGAAACAAGGGAGGCACCAGCTGTTCAGGGCTAGAGATGAGAAAATGTAGGAAAGCAAAATAACAAAGTCTCCAGTAGATCCAGCCCCAGTAGCCATAAAAAGCTGCATAGTGGGATTTTGACATGAAACAAAGACCCAAGAAATAGATTAGGATACTGACATGGCCAGCAACAGGAGCAGGATGGCTGAACAGGGGATCTTAGAACAGAAGCTACTCCACACGTCCGCCAGCTCCCCTCCCACTCTCAGCACCAGACAAGAGAGGATTGTCTCCTCTGAACCATGGACCCCATCCTTGCTGCACACTCCAGGGGACTCCAGCTCTGTGAAACCCTTTGGAACAAATGGACCCAAGCCTACCTGGGCTGTTGCTCTCCCAGATCTCTGTGCCCAGGCTGTTTCCAGACACTGCCACATCACTCTGCTCCAAGCACAGGCTGTTCTGCTTCTTGGCGAATCGCGGCGGAATGCGCGACTGAAGGACGCGGGCCTTGGCTGGTGCCTGTGACAGGAAAGGCACAGGTGTCAGACTGTGAGGGTCCCCCAGCCTAACAAGACTGGAAAGAACTGTCTTCTGCAGTGTGAGATTTTCTTCTGGCAACAACACAGAGTACCAATTCCTCCACTGCTCCTGCTGCCCAATATCCCACCAACCACAGACAGCAGCTGGCTTAGAGAGCCAAGCTGCTTTGGATGAAGACCACTCTAGAAACTTAATTCCCAATTAACAATTCTGCTGCAAGCCAAGAATAGTCAGAAATCAAACTCTCCTTTTCAGACCAGCAGCCCTAAGTATGTTTCTGGGGCCAAATGCAGGATCTGTACTACTTTGGCACTGTCAACTGAATGTTTTCTCTTCATACAAACACCTTCTGGGGCCCTGTTTCTCTGACTGCAATCCAAACCATGTAAGAGATCCACCTTTCTGCCTCCCATTCCTCACCTGAGCAGCCTGCTCCTTCTTCCTTCGCTCCTCTTCCAGCAAACGACGCTGCTTTTTAGTAAGAACCTCAATGAAGCCTTCTCCTGTCATGGAACCAACTTCATTCTCTTCTGCTGTGTTTGACACCCGATTATCAATGATGGTACCTGAACAAAGCACACAGGGGACAATACAGCACTCATGTGTGTGCATATAAAGCTTTGTAATTGCAATAATTTAAAAAGCATGCTCTAAAGAGAACATCACAGCTACATTTTGAAAACAAAATCATGTCGACTGCTGACATCTACCAGACACTTTATCTTGCAGGACTTTGCCGTCTCCTCTGTTTCAAGAAGAGCACACTTCAGGTACAAAGTTTGGGAATGGGAGCTGTGTGATAACTCGGGTAATTCTCCTTTCAGAGATACTCATTTCTTGCCTCCCTGCCATTAGCTCAGCCTCCAAGCACTTCCTTCACACAATATAAATTTCAAGCCTAAAAATACATTAACATCTTAGAGAGAAATACAGAAATATTCTCTCTAAACAAAATTTCCACAGAAGTAACATTAGAGACAGTGTCAGATCTGTCTGAAAAGCTTGTGTTTAAAATATAACAATTTTACCTTCCGTGTTTTTCTATTTAGATACACAATAATTTTCTTGTTTTTGTAAATAAATGGAAAAAAGCCCCTAACCTGATATTAAAAATTGCATTGGATTCAATCAATCTGGCTTGAAGTCAGCCATAATATGTTATCCTCTTAAAAGAAACAAATTAATCAAGACACTCACTTCCATAACTCAGTTCAAACTGTGACAAGGCCTCTCCCTTCTCACTTGCTCTTTGTGCAGTGGATTTGTGCTCCTTCTCTGGCTTTTTACCTGGCCCCTCTGTATTCTCTGAGTTCACATGGGAGGCCCTATCCAAGTTATAAATGGAGTGGCTGCTCCCACCACTGGTGTTGCCAAGGCCTCCTCCTTCCTCTGGAGACCTACACAGAAAGAAGGGAAAGGATTTAGTTTTGTCACTAGAACGTGAATAGAACTGATAATAAGAAAATGCATGGGGTTTATGTCCTCTCCTTCAACATCTGCAGATAGCACAGATAAGAAAACGACTTTACCTTTTGCTCTTTATCAGGGTCCCATTCTGCTGGCTCTCATATCTGGAAGCTGCTCCCACACCAGTCCTGACGGACTGCTCCGCAAACCCTGCTGGCTCAGCCTTGCGGCTCTGCCTGTCCACCAGCGGCCTCTGGCTTGAGAAGCTCCTCTTTGCCAGTTCCCTCTTCTCTCCCAAGCTCCCAGTGCCGAGGCCACCTTCCAGCTGGCCCTCACTCTCTGGAACTCCATCCCTTCTGTCCCGCCGCTCGCTGAAGTCACTGCTCTCAGATGCCGTCTCCCACTCCTCATTGGCATGGTCCGAAGAGTTCTGGTAGGACAGCTCAGGAGAGCGTCTGCCCGAGATGCTGCTCTTCTCTGCACTGCTCAGCTTGGCTCTGCCTGGCCACTGGCTGGGCAGCAGATTAGGGCCTCCCTCCTCAGGGTTCCACTGCCCAACTGATTCCCTCTCCTGCCTAAGGCGCCTGAAGCGTGGGGGTTTGTCCTGGCGGGGAGGACGTCGCCTCCTGAAGGGCCTGTTCTCGATGTTCTCCTGATCTGCTGAGTAATCCTCCTGGAAAAAGTGCCTTTTGTCATCCAGATGACTCTCATCAAAAACCCGGCTGGAGAAGGAATCCGTGTGTTTGTAAGAATCCTGAATGTAGTCCCTGTCAGACAGCTGCCTGCTCCCAAAAGTGTCTGATGGAGATGTGTGGCTGTACTCCTGCCAGCCTCCTCCCCCACTCCTGCCTTGCCACTGGGTGGGCTCCTTACCCATGAACCCCCTTCGTCCATAGCCAGAGTTGCTCAGCCTTGGTGGCAGTGATCTCCCAAAGGCTCTTGGAGCCCTCATCTTAGGATCCAGGCTATTGTGATCATCTGAATAGATTTTGTTGGACCTCCAAGACTCTTTGAAGTCTCCCTTTTTCAAATCACTGTCCTCCCTGTCCAGCACAGAGCCTTCATTGCTGTTCTCTGAGCCCCTCTGCCGGCGACGCTTGGGGAGCTCCTCGTACTCTGACCCCTCACTGTGTGTCTCGCTGGCAATCCGGCGCCTGGGCTTGCCTCTGGGGAAATCCTCCGGCTGGTTGAACTCCCGGAGCCCTCGGCCCCGGCTGCTCCTCTGGTTGTTGTTGTAGACCCCCCTGCTGCTCACAACTGTGCCTCGGCCTCTGAAAGTGAACTCCCTGAAGCCTCTCCCTCGCCCACGCCCTTGACCTCTGCCACCGAAGGCTTGCTCCTCATCAATGAAGATCCAGTTGTTTCTTTTTGTGGGAGGGAGATCGCTGCTCTCTCTGGATAGTTTGCTCTCCCAGGTTCTTTCTGGCTTCTCTTCTTCCTCCTCCTCCTCTTCTTCCTCTTGGGATTTCTCAGCCTCTCGTGCAAGGCTGGTCTGGGAAGAAACTTTGTCATCCAGCAGGTAACGCGTGGAGTTCAGCAAGGCAGCAGAATCATCTGACTCATTTTCTACCTTCTGAGCAGCTGCCTTCTCCTTCAGCGGGCGTGAGCTGTCCTCTCCCTCCAGTTTAACCTTCTCCATTTCCTTCTCCTTCTCCTCTACCTTGAGGGCTTTCAGGACTGGTTTTTTAATGGGGCCTGACCGCCGTGTCCTGCCCATCTGCTCCTGGTGCTGCCCGCTGGTGCTGCGGTTCTCAGGAGCCCACTCTGGTGTCTCTTCAGTGGCCTGTTTGGTACTGGCTCCTTCTTTCTTCCATGGGTCAGCACTGAATGACTGCTCGTCCCGGGGTACTTCTTCAGCAGCTTCTGCTGCTGTCTCTGCAGGTTTCTGATGGTGGCTGATATCCCAACCATTATACTCATGTTTCTTCTCTGCTTGGATGAAATCAGGCTCGAGGGGTGAACACCTCAGGTTTGCATGGCGGCTACCAGCAGGACAGGCTTCCTGCACACTCTCCTGATGCTGGAACAAGAGATCCTGGCCTATCCTCTGAGAAGACAGGCAGCTGTCAAAGTCTGCTTGGGCCTTCTTGTCAAAAGCATTCAAATACTCCTCCCCTCTCTCCTCAAAGAGATCTCGCTGAGAGCTCAGACTCTCCGGCCTTCCAGAAGCAGAGTAACTTTCATTCCTGAGAACAAAACAAACAACAAACAAAGCAAAGTCAGGTAATGCAGAGCACAGCACATCTCCAAGGGCCCAGGCTGGATACAGGAGGTGAAAAGAAATAAACTGAGGTTTATGCTAAATCATGAGGCAATGAACCTATAAATACCAAAATGCTGGGCAGAGCTGCTATGGCCCCAGGCTACACTGCCTGACCTGTGAAATCAATGCATGATAAAGAAACTGTTTCTATGATGGGCAGCAAACTTAAGAAATGAAGAGAGATTTACCTTCCTATGATGTGGAGATCTGAAAATGAAGAATTGGTTTTAGAATGTCCAAAAAAAGTACGAGACAAACTAGAAAGCATCAGACTCCCCCTCTCCCTCCAAACAGGCTCCAAGCTGTTCAGATTGAAACTTCTCAATAGTTCAGTCTATAAGCACCTCCACAGCTAAAAAACTCAGGAGTGGAAGGGTGCTCCCACATCAGTACCTGAGCATGTTCACAGACCCAGATCTTTCAGGCCAGCTCTACACCTGCTTTTCAGTAGATGGCTTACAGCAGCACCTCCCATCCCAGCATGCATGAGGACAGGGGAATTCTGCACTCACCTGGCATGCAGCCCCTCCATGCTCATGTTGTCAGCCTGTTTTTGATGTGACAGGGAATATCCTTTGCTCTGCAGGGATGTGTAGCTGTCCTGGCCCCACACTGGCACAGGATCCAAGGGAGCAGTTTTCCTCTCTGCCTGCCCTGCCTGACAGTTCTGATCTTCAGACCGACAGCTGCTCCCACCAATGGAGTCCTGCTGAATCATGGGCTTCATAATTCCTGCTCACAACAGAGTTCATGCCATTAGCACTAAGATTTCACAGATAAGAAGAATTTAACAATCTCCTAGCTTGACTCCCCTTCCTTCTCAGGCAGCAGGCGACTGCAGCCATGGAAACCTGCCTTGTAAAGGGGAGCCTGTGCTTAAAAAATGCACAGCTGGGAAATACGCCTGGAGTGATGCAGAAGATGACACAGCTCTCAGAGCCCAGCCCACACAGACACTATACAGCATCACTGGCTGGGGATCAAGCAATCCACTAACTCCAGGAAATGATTTATACATCCTAATGTTTACATTCACACCTCTGAAGATTAGTAACAAGATACGAAGGTGCAAAGTGCACATAGTTCAGGAACTACAGGGTTTCTCCATCACATTTCCAAACGGAGGGTCTATTAATATTTCGTATGTTTACAGTAACTCCAGAACTCATCCTTCTTCTCCAACAGGCGAGATCAGTGGATATGCTACCCCTTCCTCCACGGGGCAAGATCAGTCACATCCACTAAGGTCACAAAGCAGTCAGGGAAGGTCTCCCACTGCAGTGCAAAGAATGGATAGACACATGTCCACATATCCTCCCTCCCAGCCTCCCACCACTACCCACAAACCAGCCTTCTCACCCTCAGAGATGCCAGCCAGAATGCGAAATCTGGACAGAGGTTAAGACATGCAGCAAACTTCCAGACATGAACCAACTCAACAGCCCAGACCAACACTGACAACACCTCACCTGAAGGGTGAAGGGCTGAGGGGTAGAAATCCACGGGGGTGCGGCTCTGGGCCATGCGAGGGTCCATGTAGGAGGGCATCATCATCCAGCGGGGATCGAAGCCGAGCATCTGCGGGTGCGGCGGGTAGAACGTCCGCTGGGGATGGGAGTGCGACGGGGGAGGATAGACCTGCTGCTGCCAGTGCTGCATCTTGTACAGCTGCTCCTGCAGGGAACAGCAGGGGCCATTGGACATGGCTGTGGTGCCAAAGGAAAGCACATGCCATCCATCAAGGGCTCAATCCCAATCAGATGGGAGGGTGGAGCAGACAGGGGTATTTCACTACCAGCTGGGAATGTGGCAGTTGTTATTCTGTAAATACCAGAGCAGCCAGACTATCACACCACTGTGGGCCAGGCTGTGTGGCCAAACACAAGGGATCAGCTTTAAGACCACAATTTGCATCTTCTCAACACTCCTATGAATGCAGGACAGCTTCCTGTTAAACGCCACTTCATAACTGGAACCAAATACTTGAGAAAACGTTTCATTTTTCAGGAAATGCATCTCTAATTTATTTAGTGTGTGTATAGATATAAAAATATATATACATACTAGTTCCACCCCTATCAGCTTAACAGATTAGATAAAATCAACCTAAACCACATTAAGAGAGCTATTAATATTTTACAGTGTTTCCTGGGCATCCTTCAGAGACAGGATGGCACTTGCAGGTTGTTTCTCCATCTCCCACATGGCCAGTCCACCGCCTTTTAGCTGAGGACTGTCATGATGTTAATTTGATTTGACATTTAACTTCTGCTGAAGGTCCAAAAAGAGTATATATTTGCAGGGAGTTCTGTGTACTGACGAAAACTTTTAAACACTAAACAGCTCCAATTAACATGAGATACATCTACTTACTTGTCAAATGTACCACCATATTTTTTGCTAAGCTTACAACAGTGTCAGATACTGTTTAATTAAAAAAGCTAATCCCCAACTGCAGAGCAAAAGAGACACCTTGAAATCTGAATCTGACACATCATTACAACAAGGAAGGCTCTGATAAATGCAGATTATATCTACATTATCTAGTCTTCTGGTACCTTGGAGAAAATATTTCTTTCACAATACCAACACTTTCCAATTTTATTCTTTTCATGGAGCTACCAAAGCAGCAATACAAGCCAGCCAAAACATGCACTGCCTCATACATACTAACATCACAGAGGATAAGAGAAAATAAAACAAAACTTCATGTTTTTCCAGTAGTGATGACCTGTGGTATTATTAGCATGACAACAAAGACATCCAATTCTTTTTAGTTTAAGAGCATCTCTTTCAAGAGTAACATTAAGCAGCATTTGCTGCTGTACATCTGAATCATGAAAATGTCAACTGCCGAGCAACGAGCACGGGGAGCATCCATAAAAGAGCAATTACTGAGCAAAAGCCAATTGTGAGCTCCTCACTAAGATCTGCAGCAGCGTTGATTATATCCCATTTCAAGTGGTTATTTTATGAAGAATGGCAATTAACTTCACATTATCTGAAGCCTGAATACTCTGTCCCTTGGTTTGGCTCTGCTGCCCTACAGAGGCTCGATGCATCTGGCAGCAGAGCTGCACAGCACGTATGGCACATACAGCACTGAAAGGTCAGGCAAGAGCCAAGATGCACAAAGCACTTCAGCTGATGCCTCAGTGCCCCAGAAGAATTTTCAATGCAACAAAAATGAAACATTTAAGACCAAACATTTTTATGGTGCACAGAAAACAATGATCTGAAAGAGTCTTACAGAAAAAGCCTGAGTAGGTATTAGATGAGAGCACAGTGAAGGACTGGCCCTCTGCAAAGGCAGGAGGTGGAATGAGAAGTGTGCCACTCCAGAACTCCCTCCCAGTCCAGCAGCAGTCCAGTAACTTGCCAACCTAAGCACAGTCTGACCCTGGAAGCAAATGGCTGCCCATACCTACAATGGTAAGGACACAAGCAAGTGCTGAGTGACATGGAAGCAGCTGAACCCAAAGGGTTTTCCCTTCCCTTGTCCTGGGTGTTCAGGCACTGCAGCAGTGCAGAAGAACAGCAGCTCATCTTGTGCCAGAGATGTTCAACAGGTTCAAGGCTAGCCTGAGGAACAGAAGCTTCCCTGGGCCAGGCCTACACAAGCACCAAGACAGCCACAGATGTGCTCATGGTTTTGCATGTGGGAACATCCCCAGCCTCTCCTGCTCATGCACATTTGCAAACCAGAGCTCTGCCACAAACCACACAGTCCTAGGAGTTCCCATTTTCAGGAGATGCCCAGACAACCACGCAAGACAAGTCAACATTTATGACAGGACTGTATTTTTCTCCCAGGCAAGTGACAAACCTGGTTGAGCTCTACCCACAACAGCTTCAGCATCACAGGAAAACTCATGTAGCCCACACAGAGCCTTTTTACCCAAACAGACAGGATTTTTCCATGATCAGAAGTACTGAAGAAGTCCAGGGTAAAACCCCATTTATTTCCTCCCAGCCCAAAGACTGCTGGTGATGAGAACTGAGCAAACAATGGTTTAGGGGGGGTCCTGAAAAGGGGCTGTGAGCCATTTACCTGCTGCTGTTGCTGCTGCTGCTGCCTCTGGAATCGTGGGGGAAGAGACTTCTGGTATTTGTTGAATTCTTGTGCTGGTGAGGGAGCTTCTCTGAGCTCCTCCTCACTGCTGCTTTGGGCTGCTGCTGCTGCTGGAGCAGGAGTCTCCTCTTCCAGATAGCCAACAGAAGCATCCTGTGTATGAAACTCAGGGGTGGCTGCAGAGAAGAAAACAAGCCCTCAAATGCCTGCTTAAGACAGAGCTGAGAGTGCACCACCATCACATAACATACACAGGGGTGTGGGCATGTCCTGACTGCAATACATGGCTGAACCTCACTACAATCACATATATCACATCCTTTACCTTGACAGCCCTAGAGAAGGTTTTGCCCATCTGGTTTGAATTATAAATTCTGAGATTCTCCTTTGCCATCAGCCTTCTGCTTAGGCACTGGGGAAAAAGTCCTTTTCCCCTGTGAGTCCTTAAACTTGCCAGCACTTACTGGTTTTCTGATCTATGGCCATGAGCACTTAATATTATCATCCAATCATGAGAAGCCCATGAGGCCCATTCCAACAAGGCCTCTGCTAGCACAGCTCACTGAGCACAGATAAAGGCAACTAAAGAAGTTTGCATTTATTTTAATAGCTTTTTTTAATTTAATCAACCTTTGTGAACAACGCAAAATACTCTGCAGAATACAAGCAGCAGCTCATCTCTCAAGGGCAGCTGAAGGAGCCTCTGAACACTCCCTCCCAGGAAGGCAGGACTAACTCTCCTTCCCAGCACCCACAGTGCTATCCCTCCTGCTGTGCTTGGCGTTTTCAGATTTTAGGAGTCTTCAGATCCAGTTCCTTGAGCACAATGTGATGGAAGGATCAGAAGGATCCATTGTGTCATCATTTACACCAACAGAAATTTCCTCCCAGAACTCCCCCACTCCAGGTAAGAGACCAGCACAATGGCAAAAAAAGCAGTTTTACAGGGTGAGGCAGGCAGTGTTTCTGTACCTTTACGGAAAGCGTGGCCATTCTCTGGTGCAGCGTTTTTCTCTGTGCTGGGAGGTCGCACATCTTCATTCTCTGTGTGTTTCTGTGTCTCCCCACTCTTCTGAGCCAGTTTGCATTTCTGATCAAGCTGCTTGAGCTTTGCAGCACAGGCTGCCAGCCGCTCCTCCCTGGCTCGCCGCTCCTCCTCCTCCCGTCGCCTCCTGGCTCTCTCAACAGCCTCAGAGATCTCAGAGTGCACAAACTTCTGTCTCACAGGCACCTTTTCTTCTTTATCCTCGAGGGACTGCTGTCTCAGAACACTTCCCAGTGCTGGCTTCTGCCAGAGGGAAAAAAAAAAACCATTCCTCCATAAGCATGACCCAATCAGCTCCCCTATCTTGAGATCTGCATACCACGTTGACAATATCCCATTCTGACTACCTCCCCTCCATCCTCAAGCACAAATCCCCTTGTTACTAGGAAGAGTTACTGCTATTTGGTTCAGTAATTCCATTTTCTTACTGACAACCCCACTGTTCTGGACCAGCTTCAATTTCTTTTCCCTAGTGGAAGTGATATGCAGATAGATTTCTCTCCAGGTGGATATAAACTAAGACTAGAGAAATTCATCAGCATCCCATTTCCAAGAAAATGTCAAATTGGCCTCTTAAGGACAGTGGTGGGCTTCCAGCTCACCCATATGAGCTCAACCCACCTGGTATTCTGAGGCAGAGCTCCAGCCATTCAGCTTCCTTGGAGGCTGCTGCGAATCCTGCGCTTTCCGGACTGGCCGGGACAAGCTGACTGAATCATTCCAGTTCTTTCCCTCCTCCAAGGTGTGCTTGACATCTGCACTGTCTGCAGAGCTCAGGGACAACTGTCGCTGCCTTCTGGGATCCCAGCTGTTCCTGTCACATAAACAGCTTTATTATTGTATTTGCTCAAAAAGCACTTGCAGCTCGATCAAGTGGCAAAGGCAACTGACTGTAACAAAAAGGAAACATCACAAAAAAACACCAGAACAAGTGATGTGCTTCTCTTAAGGTGCATAAGGATCAACTCCACTATTGTGTAGCAGGATAAAGGTGAGAAAAGAAGAGGAAAAAAAGCCTGGTAAACTGGCAGTCAGCTGCTAACCCTACACATATCCTTGAAGAACACTCAAAACACTGCCAAGTAAAATCAACGAAGGCACGGCAACAAATCAGAGGGATCAAGACTCCACATTTAAAACAAGTTTTTAAAGATCCTGGTATTGTTCATTTTTACTGAAACAACTGTAGGTGCAAATAGAGTGACTTCTTACCACTTCTGTCGTCCATCTTTAAGAGTTTCTTCCTCTTCTTCATCTTCACTAAACTTTAGTTTCTCAGAGTAATCCACTTCATCATGAATGCCTACAAAGGCAGCAAGGGAGAATGGATTTATGAGAGAAAAGAAACAGGTCACTTGTCCTGATAAAGCTTATGCCTCCCTTTAGCACTAAATTACAGGACACACAGGCTTGGCACGAAGTACTCTCAAAGCCAAATGTCCAGCACTGGTCCTGGAAATTGCAGAATAGCTTGGATTGGGAGGGACCTTTAATGTCATCTACCAACGTCCCCCAATGAGCAGGGACAACTTTAACTAGATCAGGCAAGAAATGATGTGAGCAGTGTGGACACACACTACTGAACAGCTGGGCTGGTCCCAGGGGAGGAGCAGCAAACAGCCTGGGAGTGGGGGCTGCAAATGAGGGGACAGTCACCACACCAGACTGTGTGCAATTGGATGCCATGACTGAAAAGGCAGGAGTAAGTCTCCTTCCCAGCACCCACAGTGCTATCCCTCCTACTGTGCTTGGTGTTTTCAGATTTTAGGAGTCTTCAGATCCGGTTCCTTGAGCACAATGTGATGGAAGGATCAGAAGGATCCATTGTGTCATCATTTACACCAACAGAAATGTCACAACTACACAAAGCTGGAGGATGAAGGCACTTTACCTGCCCATCCATCATCTGCATCATTGTCCAGCTCATCCAGCCCCTTCAGGTTCTCCGCATTGATGATGGTGGGCCGAGGCACTCGCTCCATTGGCTGCCGAACTGGGCGTGTTGGGCGAGACAGGCTGAGCCTGTTCTCCTTTCTGCAGGGAAACACAGAATTGGTCAGAAACAGCAAAAACAAAATCAATTAATGCAGAGCTGAGTTTGTAACATTGAATCAGCCCTTTTCTGCTACGCACTTATATACAAGGCATCCCAGTTTCTCTCCCTGTCCTGCAGTTTCTTCCCCTTGTCCACCTGGTACCCACGACTGAAAACTTACAGATCAAAGCTGCAACCCCTCCAGTCCAGGATCACACTCTAATTCCCACATCCACCTGCTCTTCAGACACACAGTGCTCACAGCCTTGCAACACTTCACACCCTGAACCTGCCTCTCAAGTGGCAAAGTGATGGCAGCCTTACCCATCCTGGTCATTCATCTGGAATTGTCTGAAAGGTACCCGGGGCTCAAGGCGAAGCTGAGGAACAGGGCAAGACCCTCGGTCCAGCGATGCAGGGGTCTCAGATGGCTGTTGTGGACACATCTGGAATGAGGAGAAGCAGAACAACCTGGTTTTTCTCCTTGTCACAGAAAGGTTTACCCAGATTAGGTTACAGCACGTGCATGGCAGCTGCACCCACACAAAGGTCAAACAAACATTTCACATCTGGCTGCCCAAGAGGCCACAAGCTCATGGTTCCCTTTCCAGCTCCAGAGGGAAAAGGACAACTTCTCTTTGGGCTGAGCAAGGCTGTGCTACACAAACTAAAAACATGTCAAGCAAAGGATCCCTGAGCAGCCAACTGACAGTCCAGAAAACACATCTCAGCTGACTTCAACCCCAGCCTGACGTTAAGAACGAAGGACATCACAAAGGTGTGGAGAAAGGGTCACTCACAAAAGCAGGTAGCATGTCATGGTAGGTGGGAGGCTGGTAGACGTTTCCCATGAACTGCGAGGCCCCTTTGCGGACGGGCTGGGCTGGGCGCAGGGACGGCTCCTTGGCATCGCCGGCGCTGCCTGAGGAGGGGGCCCCGTCTCCAGTGCTCGAGGTCTTGCTGCCCAGCTCAGCAGGGGAGGCGGTCAGAGATGTGGCAGAGGTGACGTTCCTCCCACCGCCCTCCCTCCAACTGGTGACATCTGGAAAGGAGGGAGTAATTATGTTAATATTTGTGAATGCAGGTGGCCACTCGGCCAGAAAGTCTCAAAACTTCAAGTACTCTGGTCAAGCCCTAACTACCCCAAGGTTGTAGAAAAATATCAAGTACCAAAGAAAATTTCCAACTGTGTTTATTTTCCTAAGAGAGAAGAAGCATCAGCTGTTACTAAGTAATTGCTGCACCAGTGGTGTCCTTATTTGCCAATAAACCTGAACTCCTACCAGAGTGCTCCCCATCTCCACAGTCCTTACCCTGCAGAATTAAGGCCAATTAGATGCAAAAACACTCAAAGAGAAGCCACATTACACCACACACTATTTCCACTGTGGCTCACTCAGCTTGGGAAGGGGCCTGCTTTACAACATCACACAGCAAGTTCTATTAAACAGCACAGTAGATTACAGTCCATACTTGGCTGTCTGAACCACAGAACATCAGCACCACATGCCAATCTGTGATCAACTGCTAAGCAGCCTGACACATGTGAGCTCATCAAAAGATAAAATATAAGGGTGGAGCTCTTGGTACTACTGTGAACTGGCACCTCCTGCCCAAAACAGAGGCAATGGGGTTATTGAGCTGGGATAAGGCAGGAAGACACAACCCTTCACTCACTCTGGGGGCGGAGGCTTGGTCCTGGCCCATACGACGGATCTAAGGCGCCCTTTTCTTTGCCAACCTTGTCCTGCTCGCCAGCTGCTTTCAGCGTCGGAAATTCCTCGGGAGAGAAGGATAACAGTCGGCTTGAGGCCCTTGAACCTGTCAGACAAATAAGTGTGGGACTCAGAGAAGATCTTTCCACTGTTTCAACTCCCTTATGAGATCAGCCTGGAAACGTGTTTCCTGGGAATCTGAGTCTCTGGCATATTTAAACCCAAATTACTATCGTACCAGCACCTCACTTCACATTCCCAACACTCTCAGACACTGTCACCAACACAACAACACATGTCCTCACCCAGCACTCCCACACTTGGATTTGCATTTAAATTCTCACATTCAACCAAGTCAGTGAACTTTCTCAGCTTCCAATTATTTGTAAAATACAGAATTCAGACAGAGGTAGAGATAGAAATCCTGCAAGATCGCCCAAAAATTACACCCTCCTATCAAGTATTTGACATTTCTATTCAGACTCTTTTTGCTTAGACCTCACTCTGCCAGGGAAGTCTATTGTTAAAATTTCTGTTGATGTATCAGTGAAACACCACAGGTAAGGACAGATATTCTATGCTCTACTCTCTGCTGCAGCATTTTCAAGATGCAAATCACTGGCCAGATCAGGCTAGGTTCACTTCTAGTCATTGGCAAATTGTCTTGCTGAGTCATCAGTCACCCCAGAACAACAGCTCTCTGTCAATTCTAAAGATCTGCCAGTGACTGGAACACAGCAATTCTCCTAAATCTGTTGGCAAGATAACATTGAATAAACAGAAATTACAAGCATTACCGTACTATTACACATTAAAAGAATTGCTTTTTTTGAGAACTGTTTCTTAGTGTTACTTGGCTATAGCTCTCTTAAAAAGGGCATTTCAGAAATTATATTAGAACTATCAGCAATGAGTACTGAAGACTTGGTAAGAGTCTCATCTATCTCCCTCCCGAAGAGTCACGACAGACTGAAGTAAGTAATTTTTACTTTCTGGAACTTGCACACTGCACAAGACCTCCCATGTGAAATTTCAGGAAAGACTCTGCAACAGCTGCATGAAACATCTTGAGTTTTAGATAGGTGTAAATACTTGAGAAGGACATTGCCTAAATGTATCACAAAGCAGCTAAGACTTGCTGAAGAGTTCTGATTTTTACTGAACTAGAATGGCACAGGTAAGCACCCTTCAGGGGAGACATCCACCCCCAGTAAGGTTGCACCATGTAAGGACTATTTATGTGCAGCCATCAGCAATTTAAGCAGCATCACACTGAGAAAAAGTTTGGTGCCCCTTTTTTTTTTCCTCCAAATGTCTTTTATATGAAAACACAGGGATGGAAAAGTCCATCATTAATCTATTAGACTACGTTTCCTCAGGATACGTCCTCCAAAAGAGATTTTACAGCTCTAATACTTAAAAAGAGCAAAAAAGCAAGAGATTCTCCTCTTTATAATATCTGAATTAGTTTAGAAGGAAAAGCAATTTTTTAGTGCCACTACAGAAGAGGTGCAAGCATGAGATGGACTAAGAAATGCTTTCAGATTTCTGATGCTTCTGTGATTCAATGACCTTCTAATTAAGATGCTCTCAGCCACACAGGCAACTGTTTTCTTGGGTTGAGAACTCTATATTGTTAAGTGTGACCTAGAATGAGTTTTCAAAAAACCCTTTTAAGAACATTGTTGGATGATCAGATTTCAAAATGACTGTACAGGAGGTCTACACAGCAAGACTCAAGAAAGTACCAATTAACCAAACAAGACAGTCTTTGCACTATCCACCATTCTCAGGCAAGTACAAGTTTCTGCTTTTACATTTAGCCTTTGAGAAACAGCCTCTCAATAAGGGCCTCATTTAATTTAGAGTAAATTTGTCTCCTCTGCTTCTGCAATCACCACCTGTCTCAGTTCTTTCAAATCTCTCTGCAATTTCACTTGACAAGTGAATGGTTCCAGGTCTGTTCACATTAAAACAGTGGAACTGAGCTGTTATTCTCACTATGGTTTTAATGGCACTACTCAGTGCAGCTGGAAACCACCTCCTGTGTGGAAATGGATGCATCTGAAGACAACTAAACTCCCAATTCATGTTAACACTGCTTCAGGATTCTCAGTCAAGCAGAAGCCATTAGCAGCAGTTACTGAGGGAGATTTAATAGCAAGGCCTGAGCCAATGTGTAGGCGAGTGCACCCTGCAGCAGCTGCCCTGCCACTTCCACCCACGGACACCACAATTCCCTGAGACCATGGACACTGCACAAGAACATTCCAGGCTCATTTCTGTCTACCCAGTTAGGTGAAGATCCCCTTGCTACTGCCTATGGAGATGCCTAAACTTCTCCTTTCTTCTTCTCTTCTAAACCAATCTCTCCCCTATTTCACTGTGTTTACTGCACCTTTGTTACACACTGCTCTGGGCTGATGGAAGATGCTCATGATGGGGCCAAATGATTCCTTTCTCCTTCAGAACCTTCCCCTCCCACAACTCCCTGCTGCATCCCAAGAGCATGATTTGCTCTGGTTCAATGTGGCCATGAGACACGTTCTGTTCAAGCCCTGTCTTGCACTGGCAGCCCTGAACTGATTCAGCTGCATCATTCCAGCCAACACACCCACAGACTGGAATCAGGACTCAGAAGGCCTCGCTCCCATTCTGCACCAGGCTGACAGGGAGGGCAGGAAGAAAAGGAGACCACCCCACCTCATGCCTGTCTGGGAAAAGCAGCCACATACCAGTTCTGTTTATCATACTCACCACCTTCTTGTCCTGCTGGCTTTCCATTCAGCTGTGCCCATGACTTTGGTCCACCTGGCACTGAATTTGTACTCTGAAAACAAAACAAAGCAAAAAGAAATCCCAACACGGATTAGTTAAGATTCATTATTATTTCTCATTTCCTGGCTGGCACCTGCTATGGTTCAGGCCTCCAGATCACCCAGATATCACAGGTCTCCACAGCTTCAAGCTGGGGCTACAGTCAGCTGCTCCCCACCCCAGTGTACTACAATGCTCAGGAAAAATCCTCTGATCTGCCCTCATGTCCCCTCTGCCCATTTTCACCAACTGCTTTCTCAACTGGTACTCTCATCAAGCTTTCCTTTTGTTCTGCTGCATTTTTCCAAATGGTCTCCTTAATCTTCCAGATTTGTTCCATGCTATACCTCAGCTTGAAGGCTACCCTACTTTCTCATGCATTAACCACTCTTCTCCTCTTTAAAGCATACTTCCTATCCTGATTTCTCTGAACCTCAAGGGCTGGGAATTTTTTTAAACCAGAAGTGTGAAAGCTGCAACACACAGGGCCAGGTCCTTGCACTCTATGGGACACCTTCTTACTCGCCAGTAGCTTTATCAGGTCCTAACACTGGCTACTTCTCCCACAAGACCAGATCTCTTCCCATCAAGGCTCATCAGGGTGGGAGCAAGAGCTGGATCTGCTGTCACCTAGCAACGTTTGAATTACAACCAAAGTAGAATAGTTTAAAAGTGCTAACCAGCCATCCCACATTCCAACCATTTTTTCTTAGACTGCAACTAGACTTACTGCACCCATCTGAGAAATGCAGTTCTGTGTATGTTACTTCTGCAACTACAGCACAACGCTCCAGGTGCACAGCAGTTTGGACTCAAGAGAGTCACTTCCACAATGACTGATTATACAGGAGCTTTTTCTTAAGCACAAGGCAACACAGGCAATTAAAGCCCTCAAGCTGCCTGGGGACAGGGGGAGCAGGGTGGCAGTCAGAGACTGCTGGCACCTACCTCCTGACTGATTGACTGTGTCGGCTTCTGTAAATTGGAGACAGATTTCTGCAAACCCTGCTGCGGCAGCGACTCCTGCAGCTGTGCAGCCGTCGCACTGGAACTGAGCAGAGACACCAGAGGTGAGACCAAAGGGGAAGGAAGGCAGGAAAACAACTCCTGGCAAAATGGCAGTCACTAAAGATCAAGCCAAAACTTGGCTCTGCATTGGCACAGACAACAGAGAACCGATCCCTGTATGGTCTGACACCAAGCACAGCAGTGCACAACCACTGCTGCCTGCCTGACAAAACTTACCAAAGATTCACTCTACCCACCTCTTTTGGTCTGGCTGATCCTGCTTGTTTGCCCATCCTGTACCGTCCTTGGGTACTATAATGATGTTGGGGTCGTTTCCTTTGTTCTCAGACTTCAAGCTAGGCAAATTTGCAGGAGGTGGCATGCGCCGGGCAGCAGCAACTTTCCCAAGACTCTGTAAGCCATGTCTAGGAATAACTGGTGAGAAAGGAACAGCAGCAGGTCAGAGGGCTGCATCCTGCCAGATAAGTAACCTTAATTAGGCAGCTGTGGCTGGGTGCAGCCCCAACAGAAGTGCTGCTGCTATGTCAACACACAGGTTGTTTCCCACAGGACCACAGATGCAGCCGCCTGTTGTAGCAGCAAACAGCTCCTACAGCAGGAGGGAAAAATCCTTCTCCTTAACAGAGTGCTCACAGAGTCTCTTAGGAGGATTTGCACAGGTAGCTCTTTCATTTCACCAAGGAGATGCAGCACCACCTTTTTACAGCTTGGGGAAACGGCCATTCAAGTCCACCTCTTAGCAGCCAAACAGATGACCTAACCTGGGAATCCTGAGGTTTATCCCAGGATTTATTCCCAGCTTTATCCATCTGATTACATTTATTAAGAAAGTATTTTATTTTCTGTTTTCTATTCTCACACCAAATCCAGAGCCAGTCCAGGCAAGGTTATTTTTTGTGCCCACTCTCTACTTTTGATCATATTTCCACTGCAAAACCAACTCATGTTCTTTCCCAGTGGCCTTCAGTCCCTGGCTCTCACCTCACACAATGTTTGACCAGCTTAAGGCACATCAGTCAGCTCAAGAGCCCTGCCCTGGCACAGCCTAAGGCCCTGGTAAGGCTTCCACTCAAGTATGCTACCTGCCCCCTCTGCAGCAAGGACACAGGCTAAACGAAAGGGCCAAGACCCCCAGCTGTCCTGTGTAATTCTTCTAGGTCTCCACAATAACAGCAGCACAGAGGGCCATGGACACTTTCCTCTAGGTCTTAATGAAACACACAGACTTTGACACCTGCACCAGCACTGCAACCCAGCTGTGTCCCACAGGGTTAACAACCTGAATGAGCTCTGCAACAATACTGCTGGAAGACATCAAAAGGAGTTTTCTGGGGGTGTTTCTTACCTGTAGTTCTGATAGCTTCTACTGACTTTCCTTTATACTTATCAAACAGGCTGAGAGTCGAGTACTTGCTTTTCCCATCCTTTCCCTTGGTTATTTGCCCCAAACGATCGGACATTGCGATGAAATGTCATCTAGTAAGGAAATTTCTCTGCGCCGCTCCCGATCTGCCTTTTAACGCAAGAGAAGCAGGAAAACCCCATCAAACTGATTGTTCAGCCACAGACAAGCAAAACACAGAACACACACAACAGCAAGAACTGAACATATTCAGTGAGCACACACAAGTTACAAGTTTTAACTCCCTCCTCTTTAGTTACAAGAAGCTTTTGGGCTTTAAGATTCACAAACTGAATGAAAAGAACTTCAAGAACACACTTTTCATGGCATCTTTTTTTCTGCTACTCCAATGCTGAAAGAAGTGAGATTCTTTAAGTACAAGAACACAAGAGGGTGGGGGGTCAACAAGTCCGTGCTTTGAAAGAGTAAGGCTGACAATGAACAGCTAAACACAAGGACTCCTAAACACAAATGCCAGAAAAGCTCTGTATCTTTGTACATAAATCTCGCTGAATTGATCACTGCACTTCGAAGCACCAGGTTTGTAATGTTTAGATTACGGTTCCACACTGGCCACAGTTATACCAGCAATTAATGCTTTCACAGCATCACTGGAAAGCAACAGAACTATTTCTCCAAATCTCCTCCCATCAGCTGGCCATGGAAAGAGAGTTAAGGAGTCACAAAAAAGCTGTTCAACTGTACCAGATTCAGATTCTTGAGCCTGTGAGTTCAGCTGTTCTACCATGAATTCTCCAAACACACTATCAAAAATGACATGCCTCTGTTGTTGGCATCTTGAACATAATTTTTAGTTTGAAATACACTTTCTGTAACGGATGTGGTTTGTTAATTTTTTAATCTGATCTTTGCTGGCACAACATGCAGTAACACCCATCACGCAGGCAATCTCCCTACTTTGACTTTCTGGCTCTTGGAGCCTGGGATAAAGTTGAAACATGCAATGCTCACACTGTACATCAACTTTTCTGTCAGAAAAGACACTCTGCTTACTTTCAGTGGACCTATCTTTCATCTTTTTAAAGCATCATTCTGTTCTAAACTTTCTCAAATCTAGGAGCTTCATCTAACCTTTTCGCACATAACTTAGATTTCCAGATTTCTTATTGTAAAGCCTCTAGTTCAAGCCCAAAACTGCTGGCAGTTTCATTTTACCATCTGCTAGATCCCATTCTAGGGTTTCAACTCTGTGTTGGGAGTAACAAAGCACTATATACGTGTGTGTGTGTATATATATATATATGTACACACATACACATCTCAGATCTTCCCACACCTCACACTTTCTGAAACTCACCCAGCTTTCTGAAAGCCTTTTTCCAACAGAGACAGCAATCACTCTTTCTGAAAGAAACTGTATCTGACCAAAGGCTACAATTCCCATCAGCAATGCCTTATCAAACACGATTTGCAGGTAAGAGGATTAGTCCATCAAACATTATGTACAAATTAAAGCACAGATTGTGAACATACTGGATAGAGCCAGACTGGGAATGCAGTGCCAACTACAACTGGCCTAGTAAAGCCCATCTGAAGGCTGCTGGTACTGGGGGCAGGTGTCTGACCAATAAGCCTGGCACTACACAGCATTTGCTCCTGCACTGCAGGATTTAAACCAGGTCTGTCAGGAGCAAGAAGACATGGACTCTGTGCTAGGTAGTCAGGGAGAGAGAAAGAAAAGTGTTTTCTGTCACTCAATAACAGCATCCACAGGATGCTCAGGGAAATCAGGCTCCCCAAAAAACCCCTCACAGCATTTCTGCTGGACCACCACACAGGGCTGCAGCATGAAGGCTTTGTGGAGGCAACAGGGCTGGCTGGCAGGCTTGAGACACCTCCTCCTGCAGAGTAGCAAACAGATCTTTGGCTCCAGCCTGGTTCATCTTTGCTCAGATGGCCACCATGTGCCAAAGAAAACAACAGCTCCTCCCTCACTTACCCATTTGCACTGTATTTTATTAGTAGGACAGACATAAAAGAGAGAGGGAGAAAACACACTGATTAGCATAAACTTGGCAGGAAAGCACAAGTTGGACTGAGAACAATGAGCTTTTTAAGGGGCAGAGTTGTGGGGAGCCCCAGAGCAGAAAAAAGAGCAGAGGGTGCTGTGCTGACAAGAGCACAGACACCTGTCTTTACAGGTATATTGAGCCTTGCACAGGGAGCCTGGCTCAGGGCCTATCCACACAATGTCAACCCTGCACCAACCTCACAACAAAAGCAGTAAAATCTACTTTGAAGTTTACATAGCTCAAACCAGACTAAATTAGAAGGTGTTTAAAAATAACCCACCAACAACAAACCACCCACCCAGATAAGGTTCAGGAGTTATCTGGTTAACAGAAAAGCCCTGAATTCCTAAAAGTCAGTGTGCAAATAGCCCACAGTGAAAAGCTGCCAAAGAGAAACCCTGACAACAGTTATGTAACCAGGTCTCAGCTGCCTCTTGATTACATCTTCTATCATTAAAAGGATTCAAGAAGAATAAACAACCACTTCACAGCAGAGGAGCTGGGGACATGTCCAGATAAAGCCCCTTGTCAAACTTTCTGGGACAGACAAAACTGCTGTCTGGATAAATGAAATTTACTTTCAACTCCTTCAATGCTCTGAAGATGTGAAACACAGCTTTGTTCATGTGTTATGTGTGTGCTCCAAAAGGGAAAACGAGACCATGGAGAGGTGAAGCAATTTCCACAGTCACTGTGCAAAGAGTCTGCAGTGGCACCGAGCTGGGTCAGAGCTGTTGGACTGGCAGCACCTTGCTGCCCATCCCTCCTGCCAGCTGCAGATCCCAGCTACTCCAAGGGTGTATCAGCCAGGGAGATCACTCAGCACCCAGGTCACCCACAGCACTTCAAAGAGGCCACAGAGCCTCCCAAGACTGTGACAACACTGCACTATCTTCCCATCACGCAGTTAGGCAGGAACCCAGATAGGGATCATAGAGGCCTTGAAGAGCAAAGCCATTTCTGATAAAAATCGTGGTTCATTTAGAACTGAAGTGCCAGCCTGCATGCTCATTATTAGCAGAGCTGGAACCACAAGGCACATGCTGATGCTGACAAGTGAAAACTGACAGCCTCGGCAGAGCCTCTGACCTGTGCTCAGGGCTCCTGTGCCCGACAGCTGACCCTGAAGAAAGCAATATCCCCTGCTACAGAGAAATCGTAAAAAAATCAATCACCAGCACTTCTGCAAGGCTTCTCTCAGGGTTTATAGAGGTCTGTAGGGGAAGGTTTGCTATCAGTTTCAGCATGAAGGGTACTCATGCTCTTAGGACTTGAAATGTCTCCTACTATATCCAGGGACAGCACTAGACAGCAAAACACTGAGTGTCTGAGCAATCACAAAATACTGCAGTATGACCAGTTCCATTAGAGATCCCAGGATACAAATAACTGCACCAACAGCACTTGAGTAGAGAGCTCCACTGCCCAGGCATACTCATGTCCACATTGTACTACCCTGAATCAAATTTTTGGGTATTGACCCTGTCTAACTGCCTTTTAAAGGGGTAAATTCTAACCCAGAAAGGAATAGTGACATTTTAATGTCTTTTAAGACATCAGACTTACAAGCATGCAAGTCTTGGAGCTACAGGAGGAATCTACCAAGCCTGTCCAGCAAAAAAACCCACATGAAAACCTTGAGTTACTGGCACTGGTAACAACTGGAAACCCCTGAGCTGAAAACAAAGCCAAATGGAGGGACTTCTGACAAACAGGATTGTCTGCAAAGCACTCTGCAAATCTATGTATGCAGGAGGCTGGGCTGCTGGTGTTTTATTCACAAGACTTCAATGGAGCTTGAGTATCTGGAAGTCAGCCAGCCTTAGCTAAGCAGGGCAAACAGATTTATGAAAGGTAACACACATACTAGAAGGAATCACTTCAGCTACTCACACACCACGGAGCTCTACACCGAGCACAGTCCTGACTACTGCAGATCTTCACTCCTTGCTCACTTCACAGCAGCAGTCACCAACACAAAACAAAGCAACAGGATGGAGATTAACAGAGAAAAGGTTTTTCTCCACAAGCTGGGAAATTTCTGACATGTAATTTTACACAAATTGTTCAGAAACTCACAGGCTGGAAAAGCTGAACAGTACCTTCAGATGAGAAAAGTGCCTGGAGTTACCTTAAACTGAAATACATTGTGGTTCCTAATGTTACCAGCAATGTGAAACCTTTTAAAAAACACCGTATAGTTTTACAGGAGATTACTGATGTTCACTCTTCTTTAAATACACACATAGGTAAACTTTACTTGTGCTTCCATAGCTGACCATTTATCTGTCAACACAGAGATACCACGACTTCTGGAACATGTCCCACCAAGAACCACCTATTTGTGAAACACTCACCACCTGCCTCAGCGATGAAAGACACCAGTGGCTGTCCTTGGGAGGGCTTTGGTGAGACACTGTCATCACCAGCCCAGGACTTGCTGTCAGAGCCACTTATATCCTGCAGAAGCCCTGTTTGGGCCATGCAGGGATCATGAGCCTAGCAAGGAAGGGACAAGATGAGCACTCAGTTCCCAGCAGGGATTGCTTAGAAAGGCAGGGAGCAACAGGAGAAATCATCATCCAAGTACAAAGTCAATGGGATCAATGCAGAAGAGCTGTGCAGCAGGCAGAGGCTGTAGCAAGAGTCTAAGCCACAAAAAAACCTCTCACTGTCATTTTCTACTGCATTACTTTCAGAGGGAGATGCCAAGATTTGCTGGTACACCTGAAAAAGGCCCTGCCAAGATCTGGATGTAACACCAAATGTAATGCCAGAAAATTGCACCAAATCCTGCCAGACAGGGAGAAGCAAGTCAGAAATCTGCAGTGCAGAGAAGAGATAACACCTCAGCACCAAGCTCCTGATTTACAAGATACCCTCCTTGCTTAGCTCAATAGGCATATTTGGTGGTACCAGTTCTTTTAATCCTGCTCAATTCCAGCTTCTCTCCATGTCCCATGAACCTTGGCTCAGGGAATGAGAGACCAGGATCACATCTGCCATGTTTGTTGCAGAGGTTAGCCATGCAATACTGTTGGAAGTTGTCTGCCAGAGGACTTGCCTGCTGTCCAGCCCCATCCTCAGACCTCTAAGTCAAGCCTCCCAGGATTTGTACCATGGAGCAGGACTATGAAGAGAGGCAGTCTTCTGGACAATGGATCTATCATTAACTCCACATTGTGTAGCTCTACAGACAGTGGTAAAACATGAAAACAGGGAAAGGGGACAGAAAGGGCATGTCCTTTCTGATGACCTGACCTCATTTTCTCAGTTCTGCCTTCACCAAGCTAACCTGCTGCCCCCTCTTCTGAATGTATCAACAGATTGGGAATCACAACTACCACCAGTGAATCACTGCACATTCTAGAGAAAACAGGTCTTCACAATGTCAGGTTTGGCCTTAAAATACAGAAGGTTCACCTTTCTGCTAAACAGCTTTTGCAGTGCTGGGAAGGCAGGCAAGGCAAAGACAGCCAGAAAGGCTGGAATTGTAACTTACTGCAAAACAGATAAAGCAGGCTGGAGTCTGGAGAATAGCTCAATTGTATTTACACAAAAACATTAATGAGTTCTGTGGTCCTTTCTGTGCAGGCTGGACAGACAATACCACACCCTGGAAAGGAGCCCTGACCTCCAGTAATTGAGGATGCAGACAAAGAAATAGTTCATCCTGAGTATGCAAGACTATGGCACAGAGCAAAAAAAAAACCCAGTCAGAAGGCTGGTCCACAGCCCACAGAAAGTACTTAGGAGATCCTGTGCTCATGAAACTCCCCCTCTTTTTCAAGCACCAGAAAACCCAAGGTGTGCAGTTAATTCTTTCCTTGAAAGGAGTGTCTGTTTACAACAGCCAGTTCCACCCATCTGCCCCACAACGCTGGGAAGAAGTGACCCACTGGTGCCAGCTTGTCAGGAAGGTATAACCTTATCTCCAACCCAAGAGGAAGTGCTGCAGGGCTTTCACAACCTGCAGGGAAGCAGGAAGGTGTCTCGTGGAACAACCTGGAGGTACCAGCTACCAATAGTACACTCCTTTCCCTCTCAGCCAGGCCCAGGAGGTGTTAAAGGAGACAAGACTCACACAAATTGAAGTAAAAGAGCCTGTTTCTTTGCTGTTACACATTTCAGAGACAAAACCCAAGGAGGACAAAGCAGCTCAGTTCAACAAGGATCACCTGTGGCCTCAAAAGATCCAGATCCCAACCTCTCTGGTACAAAAGGAAAGGGAAGTGACCTTGTGATCTCCACGAGCTGCCTGCCCAACAAGGCTCATATTCAAGTGCAAATCTCTACCCTTAAGAGCTGTACTTTCACTCTGGCTCCTCTACAGCCAAGGAGCAGAGCTGAAACACAGGACCCCCCAGCTTCCAACAGAGATTCTACCTTCCACTCTGCCCTGCTGAGATTCCTCTGAGATCTGAGTGTCCAGGGGAACATAAAGATACAGCATCTCGCTCCCTCAACACCAAAACAAGGAGGCTCATCACAAGCAAGCAATTTAAATCCAAATACAAAAGAAATACTTGGCATAATGCTCTGTTGGCAAAACTTGTTCAGAAAGATCCTGGCAACATTCAGCTGAACTGTAAGGTAAATTGGGCATTTAGGTATCTGAGCAACAATAACAGATTGTGAGTAGGTGGTGGGGATCTCCTGATCGGTAACAGGACTGTCACTATCAGTCCAAGTCAGAGGAACAGTTTGCTCAACTAAGACTGTAGACAGCAAGAAGGCCCAGAACTCAGGTGCCTGCTTTAGCCACCCAAATCCGTGTGCCAAGACCCTCAGAGAAAATGCAGCTCTTCACCAAAAAGAAGTTATTTGTGAAGAAGACTCAAACGAGGAGGAAATGCGCTGCAGCAGCACCTGCCATGTCCAGAACACTCCTTTTCAGTGGGAAAGACTGTCCACTGGAATAGAAAGTGCACCCACACAAGCACGAACTTTTCTCAGGCACTGCATCACACCTTAGGACTCATAGGTGAAAGCAAAGACTCTTTCATCACTAAAAATAAACACCACTGCAAGTAAAGATTATGAAAGTCCCTTAGTCCTGATACTTCTGCCTACACAGACTTTTCAACGTCATCACAACCATGATACCCATATAACCATGTGAGACACAGCAAGAGCAGCATAGGTGAAACACCTGTGCTGCCAGTGCCAGAACCCAAACATAAAGCTCCAAACATTTACATGTAGCTTATCTTGGAGAGCACCACCCATCCAAGGCCACCACTGGCCACTGGAAAATGCTTCTCTGTCAAACATTTCGCAAATCCTTCACCAGGTCCCAAGCTCAGCAACTTACTCCACCTCTCAGCAGTGAACATAAATTTTACTGCAAACAAGCAAAAAAGAAAAGCAGAGATGTCACAGCTCCAAGAGATGAAATCAGAGCAAAGCTGGCAGTCCTTTGGGTTAACAGTCCTTTTTTCATGAACAGAAACAGTTCTTTCCACACAAATACCATCAGCTGTTGAGTAAGCTGCTCTGTTTTCTCTGCAGTCTCAGGAAGGATCACACTGGAATGGGGATGTGGACGTTTACCCTGTGCCTGATGAGCCTCGCAACAAAATCTGGACTTTGGTAACACCTCCCCACTCTCAGGTTGTCTGCTGACACAGGGCCTCAGCTACAACTCAGGTTATGCACAGAAGGTTTTCTTTATGAAGAGATAAAACCAATGCTATTGATCAGCAGGCAGCAAATGTCAATCCTTCGCTGCACAAGCAAGGGAGAGGTTCCTCTACACCCCTGCTGAGCAGGGCCTTTTTCCTCCCCCCAAGGCACTGCTGGGAGCTCCCCTGGCAGGTACATGCTGCAGGGTACAAAGCTGCCCTGGCAAGAGCTGAATAGCTCCTGCTCTATCAGATTTCTCCCAATTCCCACAGCCATCAAGCTTGTTGCAGCTGGTTCAAGCCATTAATAAGATGACAAGCAGTTCGGACAAGGCTGCAGTTCATAAACACTGCAGAGGCTGAAGCTTCCAAGGAAGTCTTCCTCCAGATTCCCCAACCTGAACAGCACTAGGGCAATGCAGCATTGCACAGCAATTCTCCTCACAGGAAGCCTATTCATGGGAGCCATTTGTAGGACAAACAAGTGCCAAGGACGTTAAGAGAAATGTGATGGGAAAAAGACACAGGTACAAAGTGGTAAGAAAGCACCTGACATGTGTTGTGATTCAGCACTCTGAAGAAAGTAGCTTTAGACATCTTTAGGAAGCTTTAGGTTTTCTAGAGAGCTAAGCAACTCAGACTATGCCCAGGACATCTGGACTATGCTGAGCCAGACAGGAAGTGAAAACATTTCACAGATGCTTTAATTTACATAGATATTTGCAGTGCATAACTGACAAGGTGTGTAAGCATCATCACTTCTATTTTCCAGCTAGGAAAACGACACCGCAGAACCTCTGCAGCTATGCTAAGTGGCAGAGCAAGAAATAGAGGCGGCTTCATCTCCCACCTTCTGGGGCTGAAAACCACCCTGTGAATGGCACTGCCTGCCTGATGCTGTGGGGCCAGCAGCAGCATGAAACCCTCCTCCAGAGGAGCTCTGAGAGGAGCAGGTCCTCGCATGCTGGGACAGGGAATGCTGCAAACACCTCCTAATTGAACCACCCCATACCCTGCTTTCACTACAACAGGACCACAGGCATCATTAGAGGCAACACTCAGCTCAGATGCAGAACACTAACACCACAATAACACTCAGGATCACATGAATCTGGTTCTGAATGACGGTTCTTGTAGCTTGGTTATTTCAATAAAAGATAAAACCATAGTTGTTATTGCAGCCAAAGCAGGAGCACCTCTTGAACATGTCCCTACTCCCCTGCCTGCTTCACAGCCCACTCCCAACTCTGAACAAGATCACTCGAGGCTTTTGTGCAGCCTCCCAGCCCACATACAGGTAGGAAGAGCTGAAGAACTCTCTCCGCAGCAGAACTCTTCCAAAAAAATCACTATATTCCCACACAATAAGTGCCTGGGGGAGGCAAAGACCCAGTGCAAGCTCCTCAAATCTGTCTCTTCATTCCTTGAAACACCACCAACTACAATTCCCATCTAAATGTCTCAATGGCTACCTGGGAAGGATTCCTCCACCAAACCTCTTCAGTAAGGGTGCTAACTGCTCAAATACTCAGCAGTTTACTCCTCTTCAGTGCTACCCACCTGAAATCTGAAGGCTATTAAGGATGCTCCCAACAACAAATTAAAGCCTGGCACACATCTGAGATATTCCAGTCCAACAGAGTGGGCCAGATCTCAGAGGGCTGTTAGCAAGTCCTTGCTCCTTTCCTGATTATCTTTCCCATATTTCTTCACACTTAAGCCTGGCTCAGCTGCCCATTTCAAACCTAATCATTATCTCTTCCCGTTCACCTAAGGTATGACTTTTCATCAGTCCCCCACAAATTAATACCTGCAGTCTCCTAAAGATGGAACAATGATCTCATCCCCCTTCTCACCTTTTCACCCGCTTCAGCCTACTAACAGTCTCCTGAAAATTTAAGTGCTGGAATCAAAACACAGACGCTGTATTTTGGCTGCAAGTTAAATAACCCCCTGCAGAACTGTATACACACCTTTTAACACCTTTTGTCCCCACGCACCCCACAGCAGGGCAGGACAAGCAGCTTCACAACCCACCAATGCCACAGGGAATTACAGAACACCACAGGGCTACTAAAGCAGCCTCCAGTCCACTTCACTCTAAATGCTCCCAGATAAAAAAAAACATATCAGGAATTAACAGCTATACAGATCAGTAGCTGAACAGTTTTGCTCTGAAATAAACAGCTAATAAGCTCCAACTGCTCTGTTACTTTTACACAAGAAGTAGATGTGCATGCAGGGAACATCCTGAATTCTAGTACAAGTTACTAACAGAACATGAGCCCAAGCTATGTTTCAGTGAGGCTGAATATAATGCAATGTCCTCCTCCAGCCCCATTTTATCCTTGTGGGGGAAGGCAAAACTCTTTAACCAACCCAGATGTGTGCAAAATCCATCTACAGAGGGTGTTTTCCCTTTGGTAACGAAGACACTTAATTTCAGAAGTTAGAAAAGGCCCTTCTGTGGTGGAGAGAGCTGCAGCTCCCCAGCCTTTACCTGCTCTCTGTGCTCTCACCTCACTGTCTGATACCTGACAGAAACACCGCTGTATTTCTTCTGCTCCAAATGAGAAATTATCGGTAAGGAGCTGTGAAATTATCGACCTATTAGGAGAATGAGTCAGTGACACACGGAAAAACAAAACCCACTTAACAAGGCAGGATCAGCTTAAGAGCAAGGTCTGATACTGAGACAACAGCTCAGTGCCAAGATGCAGAATAAATGAGGAATGTAGTAAAAAGAAACAGGGAACCAGAGAGGCCCAGCCCTCTCTCCTAAAGTTACTATACTGTATCACTAAGTTTCTCCTGCTCATACTGCTTCTAGTCCTCCAACATGAAAATACAGTTTTAAGTGGAAATGCCACTAGAGCAAAATCTCTTTGTAGACTACCATCATAAATGAAAAAAAAGAAAAGCAATACAAAAGGTTTATTATTCTTTTCAGCAGCACTTAAAGCTAGCACGGCTTGCCCTTAAATACTTTCAATTACTCAGGTAAGCACAATGAAGGCCTTGAGCAAGAAGCACTCTTGAACAGGCAGGTAATTCTGCTCTGGATCATCTCACAGGCTGCACTGCACAGCTCAGGGTCCTTGTTTCACTCAGCCACACCTCAGGTGTGACCCCAGCACAGAGGGGGTCACACACACGACCACTGAGGGCTGCCTGTCCTGCACCATCACTCAGGTACACGGGGAGCTGCGTCACACAAACAGCCTCTAATGCCAGCACTACCTTTAGGAGGCTGTTCAAACAAATCACCCTTTGAAGTCAGGCTTTACACAAAGCTTTATTAAAAGGTTTTATTAAGATGTCACTATGAAGTGAAATAATTTTAATACAAAATATTTAGGAACCTTACTCACTTATTGAAACAAAATACTTTTAAATCATGCATGTCCCTTCCAGCATCTTTATGGACTATTTACTCACTTTTCCAGTTTCAGCCAGCTGGCTGAGGTGCCCTTTTAAGCTGTCATGCACACACAGAAAAAACAAAAAAAGAGCTCAGAGTGCATCCAAAAAATGCACTGTAAGACCAAAGAAAAATTCTCTGAATTCAGAAAAAACAAGGCATCAAGGCAGTACATAATGACAAATTTGGAAACCCATACCAAACACGTGGTTTCTTTTCTTTTTTTTTTTTTAAGAAAGGTATCTGTCAAATAATCTAAAAATTTTCTTAACAGTTAAGACTGCTGAAAGCATCCTCAAATGTGTGATACCTAGTTTACCTAACCAGAAAAGCATACCAGACTAATGAACAAAAAAACTAATCAACTTGTACTCAAGGCACTCAATAAATTAAGCACAAAATCAAAATAAAGTTAACAGCACACATACTCACACTGGCTTGCAAAAACAACAAAGCAGCAACTCCAAATAGTATTTGCAATTTTTCTGAGTATGATTTTTATCTGAACTTTTAAATTTTAACATGAAAAACATTATGGGAGATGTGTTGTTTATTGTAACCCCAAAATATTCTGCTAACTAAGAAAAACTTCTTAAGCCAGAAACCCAAAAGAAACAGCATCAGCCATGAAGAGGCCACAAAGATTTCATGGAGCACAGATGGGGTCTTGATAAAACCTTGGCTCATTTACTCCAATATTTCACTGGGAGTGAAAAATACATGTAACTATTTCATATTTTCAGTCACAAATCAGCCTGAAAACATCACTTTCCATCCTCTCTTTAAATTCCACTTTCAGAATATGGCCTTACGCTCTCTACCTCTTCCAGGTGACTTTACTCCCCAGTCTCTGGCTCAGAGCACTGGTTTTTGGAACACCGGGGTTTCACTACCCTAGTGACCACTGAACATGGAAAAGGCAAATACAAAAGTAATGTCCTGGCCAGATTGTATCTGAGAAACCTACTCCTCAGGAGTTGATTCTCCCATCTTGGGTTCTCCAAGACAGGGACCAGATATTTATCTTTCATGGAAGAGCCCATTCCAGTGGAGGTCCCGAGTGAATCTGTAAGGCAAGGCTTAACAAAACCAAAACTTCCACTATAAACCTGAATTCAGTGCTAGAAGGGGTGGGATACCTTACCCTCTAGGAGATGATGCAGACACTGCAATGTGCTTAGACTTTATATCCGTTCCTAGAAAGAAACGAAACTACTAAATTCCTAAATGTTTATGTTTATCGTACCTTATCACCCCAACACCAGTAACATCAATATACGAATATCTATCTGATGAGTAGGTACTCAATGTGTATCTCACCGTTTGCACACCCAGAAGACAGAAAACAAACAAAACAACTTTCCTAACAAACCCCACAATTCCCAGCTCATTCAGCAGCTTTGACTTTGGAGATCGGTGGGTTTCTTGCAAAGAAAAAAGATTCACAACCAACACGACTAAAACCACCCCCCGAAGAAGATGCTCAGCACGTGTCCCAGGACCTGCATTAGGGTTTCCCCAGCTTGCAGCACAGCTGCTCCCACACAGAAATTACAAACTCCTCCTTGGAAAAAAAAAAAAAAAAAAAAAAAAAAAAAAAAAAAAAAAAAAAGCCCTAAAACATTTTTCCAAACCTACCAAACGAGCTCTCCCAGCGCACAAACTCCATCCTCGCTGCCCCCCCGCCCCAGCCGCATTTCGGCCTCAGCGGCCCTTTTGTGGCTCCCGCACAATAACAAACCGGCCGAGCCTTCTGGATGCCACCCCCTTGTTTTGCTGAGACACACACACACACACACACACGGCGCGACAAAAATATCTTTGTGTCACACTCCAGACGACGAAAAAAAACAACCTGCCTTTGCGGGTGGGGAGCCCCCAGCCCCGGCTGCACCCACAGGGGAGCGCAGCGTGGGGGGGGCGGCTCGGCCCGGGGGGCCGGAGCCCGGACAAGGGGCCCCGAGCCCGGGCGGCCCCGCCAGCGCCACCGGGGATGGGCCCGGCCAGGCCCCGTCCCCGCAGGGAGAAGGGGGGCGCTTCGCACAATAAACACCGGCGGCTACAGCAGCGCCAAACTGGGGTGAGTCTCCCCGAGCCGCCCCGGGGATCCGCCCGAGCCGGGAGGCCGCGGGGTGCCGCAGCCGCTGGCTCCGGCTCCATTTTAGCGCTGCCTCGTCCCACCTTCCCTCTCCCTCCCCTTCCTCCTCCCCCCCGGCCCCACTCACCGCCCCGAATATCCGCGGCCGCCGCCGCCGCCGGCCCCCGATACCCACCTGTGGTGGTGGCGGGGAGCCGGGGGTGCCTGCGGAGCCGGGTGCGGAGGGGCGATGGGCGCGGGGAGCGGCGGATGGCGGCGGATTGCGCGGGGCGGCGGCGGCGGCTGCGGCCGATCCGGGCACTCGCTGCCTCCTCCTCCTCCCCCTCCTCCCGTGCCGGCCCGGCCCCGCCGCGCAGCGCCACCTGCAGGGCGCCGCCGGCAGCGCGGGGGCGGCGCTGAGGGGGAGCGCCCTCAGGGGGACAAGGAGCGGCTAGAGAGGGTCCTGAGGAGGGCACCGGGGGGATTCGGGGCTGGAGAGGGTGCTGAGGCGGGCATTGAGGGGATTCGGTGCTGGAGAGGATCATGAGGCGGGCATTGAGGATTGGGGCTGGAGAGGGTTCTGAGGCGGGCATTGAGGGGATTCGGGGATGGAGAGGGTCCTGAGGAGGGCACGGGGGGATTTGGGGCTGGAGAGGATCCTGAGGAGGGCACCGAGGGGATTCGGGGCTGGAGAGGATCCTGAGGAGGGCACCGAGGGGACTCGGGGATGGAGAGGATCCTGAGGAGGGCACGGGGGGATTTGGGGCTGGAGAGGATCCTGAGGAGGGCACCGAGGGGACTCGGGGATGGAGAGGATCCTGAGGAGGGCACGGGGGGATTTGGGGCTGGAGAGGATCTTGAGGAGGGCACCGAGGGGATTCGGGGATGGAGAGGATCCTGAGGAGGGCACCGAGGGGATTCGGGGATGGAGCATCTCTCTGATGAGGAGACACTGCGGGAGCTGGGCCGGGTTAGTCCGGAGAAGGGAAGGCTCAGAGGGATCTCAGCAATCCGTGTAAAGATCTCCAAGGTGTCAGGTCAGTGCCCACTCTCTTCAGTGGTGCCCAGTGACAGGATGAGGAGCAATGGCTATAAGCTAAAACACAAAAAGATTCCCCTCATCATGAGGAAGAACTTGTTTAAGTTGAGGGTGGCAGAGCTCTGGAACAGGTGCCCATGGAGGGCTTGGAGTCTCCCTGTCTGGGGACATTCCAAACCCACCTGGGCCTGTTCCTGTGTCACCTGCCCCAGGTGACCCTGCCTTGATCTCCAGCGGTCCCTTCCAACCTCAATTAATCTGTGATTCTCTGAGCTCCCCTCAGAGCTGCTGGAGTGGGTCCAGGGGGAGGGCAACAAGAATGATTGGGGGACTGGAGCATCTCTTATGAGGCAAGCTTGTCACTGCAGGGTTCATTGCTACAACCACCCCTGCTTGAACCCCCTGTGCCATGGATGATGTCTCTGAGGTGGTACTGGAAATTTTCCTTCACATTTTTACAACCCCAGAGCCATAGGGCAATGACAGGGTGATGGCAGGCCCATGAGGATTCCTGTCCAGCCTGAGAGGGACCAGAAAACACCACTGAAGGCTGCCTGCTGTTCCCCGTGGTTTCATGGGCAGCAGGTTCAAAGGCAACCTGGAGGAGCTGCCCCTTGGAAGGACTTCAGTCCAGAAATTTATTTTCATTTGTTCTGTCATTAAAGATGATGGAAATGAATGCAGTAGACCAAGACAGTCACTCCTCTCTCAAAAAAAACTACAGAGCCATAAAATATCAATAGCGTCACTGGCAAACACAGTCCCTGCTTCAGACAAAAAGAACTTCAGGTCAACACAACCTGAGCAGCAGCACTGGCAAGAAATTGGCACTAAAGATAATGTTGTAAAAATTACTGCAAATTGCAGTTCCTCTGCCCAGTGGATCTTTTATAGCTTTGGAGATGTGGTCTCCTTGCACCCAAGGACAGAGCAGCCTCTCTTTAACTCCCCTGTCCTGTAAGACACACAGGTGTCTGTCAGTGTGACATTTGGTGACAGAAGGCCAGACTGCAGGTACACATATGCATTAATTTCTTAGGGACTGTTCAGCAGTTCTGAAAAATTGTGCACACACACACATATATATATTTTTATATATGGGACAAGCACCTGGGCAATTGCTGGTCTCATGCAAACTCACTCTTTAGCTTATTCATGGGTCACCAGCCATATGCTGCCACCCCACACACCGTGCCCATGAAGGGAAGGTGGCTTTACAGGAATTTTGCAGCACATTTCTCTGGTGCAGGCAATGCCTCAGGAGGAACAGTTCCCACCTCTCTCCACGTTACAGGAACAGTGTAAGGCCAGGCACCCAGATCACTGCTCATGAGAGATGTGCCTGGTCTCAAATAGTCATCAAGAGTAATGCAGAGGGAAGAAATGCATGAACAGCTTTCTGGACCATATGGATATTCCAACAGTTGATCTGCACTGCTATTGAAGTTGCCAGGCACTGAGCTACCAAGAGATGCACCAGCACTGCTGAAAACCATAATCTGGTTGTCAGATGTTCTTTTCTGCATATCAAAGTATTACTCCTGCCCCTTTGGTGTCTTATCTTTCTAGAAGTGTTTTGCCTGTCCAGAGATACTTCTCTCTCTACTGGAGCCCACCCTCCTTCCTGACATTCCCAAACTCTGCTCTCACCAACTCGCTGGCAGCTGGGGCATTAGTCTGATCCACTTAATTCTTTCTTTCTCTGTTGGTCAGACAAGTACACACACAAACAGCTCTTCTAACCTGCTTCCTGCCCATGCAAACCTCCACAGGAGCAGCTACAGGTGCACAGTCACAGGCAGCCACCCAAAGGAATTCACATTTCCCTTTGGGAGAGCAGGAATGTGGGATCCCCTCACTTTCAGTGACTCATGCAGACACCTACAACCCCCATCATCTGCAGGTGACTCACACAGGTTTGTCCAGGTCAACACTATCCACACCTGCTGCTGTAATAAGCAGTTCTCTGAAGGTCTCCTGTGCATCTCCAAGGCAACAATCCAAGGCCAAGGGAATAGATGCAGCAATTAAAGGAAAAATTAATGCAAACTGTTGTGGCGATCAAAAGGCCAAAGTAAACAAATGAAAGACAATTGCACATTCATTACCAGGTGTGTTCACTGCAGCGCCCACGAGCTCCTGGCTTTTCCACCTGTGCCCAGCAGTGTGCCAGAACCAGCTCTGGAAAGCTGCAAGGCTGCTTCAGGACTGCATTAGGGCTGGATTTTCCACCCCCTCACTGTTCAAAGCTGGGCACAATCTGGATAGTCAGAGGACATTGCTGGTCTCTACCACCACAGGGGAGTGTGTGGCTCCTCTAGATCCTGGTCAACTACAAGTGGTCCATGGGGACACCCACAGATCAGACCTTGGCATAAGGTGAGGAATTCCTTCTGGTGCTCTTTAAAAGACCTGCACCACCTCTCACCAGCCTGTGTATAAATCAAAACTACTGGTGTAAAGTGAGAGCTGGTAGGATTAGACCCACAATAGACTGTGAGGGAGGATTGTCAACAATGAGAAGTGGTTTGGGCAGAGACTGAAGAGCAGGTTTCATCTGGATGAAATTCAGTGCATAGCTCTATGCAGGATCTATTCTGGAAAAACAGCTCACCCACTGATTTTTCACCTGTTCCAGAGTCCTTACCAAATTATCCCCTGGACAAGAGAGCCGAGCTCAGGAGTGTTCTGCTTCTTCCTTGCAGGACTAATTACAAGTGAGAGAAGAAATCCTGCTGTGCTTCATCCTTCCACTAGTGAGAAATGTGCCAAACACAAAATACCCATTACAGAGAACTTACAGCTGTAGTATAGGATATACATCTACAGAAATGTCTTCTGGTATAAGGCCTCCTGGAAAAAAATAGAATTTCTATTATATTCTACAGCTTCTACAAAAACTTGCTCTGAATCCATCAATCCCTGCCCCTGCCTTGCATCAAGCAGGGTGATTTACAGGCTCAGTGCTCCTGTGCCATTTTGCTATCACTATGTTCAGCTGTAAATGGCAGCCTGCACCACAGGACAGGGCCTTACTGCCCTCACAGTCATTTACAAAACTCCACAACACACTTGGAAAAAGCAAAGTGATCCTTCTCTGTTCCCCATCCAGAGGCCATTTGGCACCACAGAGAACACATTTACCTTAGTGGGTCAGGACATGGTCCTTCCAGTTTTCCATCTGTCTCAGCAGCCAACATCAGCTGCTGCAGGAGAAACACTCAATGGTCAGTTGTGCAATAACCTGTCCAAGGGAGAATATGCTTTATAGTTCCATGAGGTAGGAGCTGTTTATGCCCTGAAGCATGAAAATCATTTCAAATTCAGTTGCATCTAAATCAAGAATGCCTCATGCCTGCACTGACTTCATTAGCTCATCTGAGACAGCTACAGGGAAATTCAAGCCTGCAACTAAGTGAGCAGGGCCTTAGGACCCACAACCAAGCCAGCAAGAACATCAATAGAGTTGAGCTGTCATATTTGAGAGGTGGGAGAGAAGACATGAGTAGCTCTGGCAGCTCTCTGTAATCCCACGTATGAGGCTGTGTTATCCAAATATAAGGAAATGTTTTGAAAGCCAGACCTCAAGTAGAACAAAGGGACATTGGGTCTCAAATATAAAAGATTTCTTCCCACTCTTATTTAAGCCCTAATATCAATAGAAAGGCTTTTTAAGAAGAAAAAAGATGTTCTGATGAGAGAGGAAGCTGGAGTGTCTCACCTGTCTAAGCTGAAATTGAGTTTGAAATACTGGGAATAGGAAAAGAGCATGAAAACCCAGGAATCTTGGCCTTTATTCCAAACTGGGTTACTTGTAATAATTGTGTTACTTATAAGCTGCTGGATCAGGTAGAGGCTGTTGATTTTTATTCCTTTGTAGCCCATGGGAGCTGCAGGCTCCGTATGAAAACAAGATGCCATGGAAGTGTTTGTTTGCCAGGCTATTGTTTGTCCTTTTAAAGGCTGCAGACCCACTCCATTCTTCATGAGAAAATGCTGGCTGCCTGAAGGACAAACCAAAATGACTATTTAAGGCACTAAAAATGGAAATCATTTAAAACAGAGCTGATTGAAAGGAAGAAACTATTCTTCCAATGAGAAGTGAATTGCTTTCAGCTGGCCTGAGCACGGAGCTTTGCTTGCAACAAAAACCAAATACCAGTTGCCTGATAGTGCAAGTATTTTGGAGGCACTTCATCAGCCATGACTTCAGTTTTTCCTGGTGCATAACTGCAAAACAAGTCTACTGCTTCTGCTCATCCCAGCTCCATGATTTTTCCTTTGGCTGGGCTGTTCAAAAGACAGCAAGGCTGTTCTTCAGGCAGATTTTAAGGCCCAGCCTTTCTTGCTACATCCACTTGGAAGCCCTCACAAAACCTTGGTTGCTTAAATAGCAAGAGGCTCAAAAAAAAAAAATCAAGAAACATCACACACCTTTCTTACAACATGACAGCTTATGTTCTTCAAAAGACTCCAAAGATTGTTCGTGACATGCTGAGTTTTCAGCACATTCAGAAAAGAGGGGGAAACAGGGAGATGGAAGTGCAAGTGCTAAAGTTTTGTCAGGCAAAGACTTGGGTGTTTTTTTCAACACAACACTCACTTCCAAAACACACAAACACTTACAGAAGCCCCCGGGGTTTTTCCAGTTAGCACCTCTGTTTCGTCTAACAAAGCCCCTTTCTTCAAAGAGGTTGGGGAAAAAAAATCCAAGACAAATAAGGGGATCCAGTTATTTAACATAGAGTCCTACAAGGCGTATCTCAAAAAAAGAAGGAATATTTCTGAGGGAGGCAAAACACTCCTGTGTTAGATCAACCTAACTCTTATGACAATTCATAATATAAATATATCAAACTTCTTTCACTCTAAATCTGAAGGTCAGTCCAGATTTAAACTACAAAATAACTGTCTTTCCTACCTTGAAACTCTCATAATGACTACAGTTGTGGTCAGGATGTGAGTTCAAGGACACATTTGGGTTCATGGTTCCAACCTTCCATCACAACAATCTGATTCCTGCCCTCCATGCGTGGCGAGACAGCTGCTGTTTCTCAGTTCAAAAATATCTTGCTTCACCCTGACAAAGGGAACTATCAGCTGCTTCTGAATGCGCTGGAGCTGATGAGAATGGGTGGATTTTGGTAGAGCTTCAGCCCCTGCTGTAAACAAGCCAGCTCTCACTGTCCCTGCCGAGCGTGGCTCTGATCAGCGAGGGGATGATCACAGCCCAGCCAGCGTGTCAATCCTGCACACGTGCAGAGACACGAATGGTAACTGCAATTACCAGGCTGCAGGATGCACTTCCACGGCCCCGAAGCCAATGCCATTGTTTGGAACACCTCTGGAGCTGCAGCTTTTCCTTTTTCTTGGGGAATTCATGAAATAATTTTCTAGTGAGTGTTTTGTTTTTTTTTTTTTTTTTTTTTTTTTCATGATTAGATTTTTCCCTTCTGTCTCAGATCACACGTGGTCAGCTTTGAGTGGTCAGTTTTGAGTTCAGCTTCTCCAATAATTAACACAATTCCTAAATATTTCGGGGTGCTAACTACCTCTGCTCAGGGAAAACACAGCATCAGCCCTAAAAGCTCCATCCACCCGCTGCCTCTGTCGCTGTGTCCCTGCCCCGTCGGGAACGGCCACATGGCTCGAGTGGAACTTCCCACGGGACTTTGGCTGGTGCTGGGGGCACAAAGCGCAGCTCCCGGGCCGCGGGGGGGTCTCGGGGCATCCCGGGGGCTGCGAGCCGGGGCAGCGGTGACATCCCGCTGTGTCCCCGCTAGATGGAGCGACAAACCCAGCCTGGAGCCGCCGGCGGGCCAGCCCCGCTGTCCCCAGTGTCCCCAGCCCCGGTGGCCGGGGGGCTCGGGGGTGGCTAGCCCCATTGCCGCACCTCCACGCTCTGTGTCAAGGGGGACACAGCCCAGGGTCCCCGCGGAACGCTGGGCTCACACCCCTCTCTGGTGCTCTAAGAGGTGTCCAGTGGATGTTTTGCCACGTGGGAGTGGGTTTTTCGTGGTGCTGTGGGCACCTCCTCTTTGCTATTTAAAACCCAGGAGTGCTAATGAACCTGGCTAGTGAGCAGCAACCCTGGCGAGCACAGCCGGATTCACCCTCACACCAAATCACCCCGCAGCTCTGCTGAGCCCCTGGGGACAGGGCTGTTTGTGCACTGTGGTGGGGATGTGGGTGTGCTACAGCCCACCCTGGGCACGAGAAAACCTGGGCAGCTGTGGTGTGTGCTGGCCAGGGACCACCAGGAGGGTGCCTGCAGCCCCGGTGCTCCCTTTGGAGCAGAGCAGAGTCTGTCCGCTGCATCGTCACCGCAGTTTGGTTGAAGGTGCCATTCTCATCTCCAAGGGATCTGTGGCTCATCTGCTTTGCCCTCACAAGCCTGGGAAAAGGAGCATAGGCAAAGGCTGTGACCACAGAAAAGGTTCAGCAGAGACAGATGGAAACTCAGTGGCTGGCTGTCCAAATAGACACAGGGGACAAGTGCCACCAGGGTTTGCAGCAGCCTGGGGACACCCAGTGCGTCCCAGCCTGGGGAGGGGGTAGGTGGCACTGCTGATGCCACACTCCAGGAGGCCAAACTCACCTGTCCTGCAGTCTGGACCAGGACTGATTTTAGACATAAAATCCAGAGGATGTGGGACAAGGATGCAATGAGACTGACTTCAGCAGGAGCCTCTCCTGTGCTGCAGGAGCTGCAGAGGCCTTGGGTCTCTCCAGACCCCTCCATGAACCTCACACCATTCCTGCCCAGCCCTGTGGCTGAGCGTGGGGCACGGGGGCTGGCAGGAAGGAGCTCCTGCCCTTGCCTGGGATGTGCAGCTCACTTCACCATGGAGGAGAGCCAGGCGGTGCCAGGGCTGGCAGGCGCTTTGGTGGGAGCACAGCCAGGGGGTTATTAATAACCTGCTGAGTCAGGGGGCTCTTGGGTTTCAGGATCACAAGACAGGCGCCGAGCAGCTCAGATGGATCTCCCTCATTCCTACTTTTTACATTGACAGGGACAACTGCTGAGATGGCCTCGTTCTATCTGCAGGACAGCTCAGCCCCATCCTGACAGTCACTGCACCCAGCATGGATGCAGAGTGAGGACTGGAGCTGCAATGACCCCAAAAATACAAGTGCTGTCCTAAAGGAGTTAACAAAGAGGCCAGGGGCTGAGACACACGAGTTTGATCAGCTATGTCAGGACATAGCAACATAACAGCCCCATTCCTCATCAGTGTAATCAAATCACATCATGGAGAGAAAACGAGTCCTGTTTCTCTGCAGGGTCCTGCCTGCACCCCCCAAAAAGGCTGTGATGGAGGCTGGCATCCTGCTCCTACCCAACAGGATGGAGCCAAGGAACTCGCAAGCTGCAAAAAGAATTTAGAGGATCTTGCAGACATGCACATTGCAGTGTCTAATTTCATGAGTTTTGCAGGGGATGAAAAGCCTCAGGAGATAGGGCAGCTCTAGCAAGCTTGGGATGGGATCAGGCCTCCCAGAAAGCACATTGTCCCAGCCTGGCTGCCACAGGATCACCTGAGCTTCTGCTGGAGCTCTTGGCTGAGACAGGCTGAGCTCTGCTCTGGGGTGATTCCTTATGCATCACTATGGAAAAGTAGTCAGTGATGTGGAACAGATTAACTTTCAGATGCAGCAGCCCATGGTAGCATTGCAGCTGAACAGTTTCTCTTGCAAACACAGTCCAAGAGCAGATGGAGTGGCAAAGAACCATCCCCAGGTCTGAGCCTGGCCCTCAGGGGTGCTGTCAGGGCGGGGGGTGCAGGGCCCCCTCGCACGCACACGAGCTCCCATCACTCCTGATCTGTGTGCTGGGCTCTGGGCACTCCCAGAGCTCCTCAGGGCCACACAAACCACTGTTCTGGGGTTTGCCTGGCCCTGCTCCCCCTTCCCCATCCTACCCCCTAGTTGTGCTGGAGCACAGTTGCCTGTCAGGAGGGAGAGCACTCTGGCTCTTGCTGGCAGAGTGTCTCAGGCTGGCAGCATCTCCAACAGCTATTTTTTCACCCAGATCAGGACCAAAATAAGCCTGTCTCACCCATCCCCAGCAGCTGTTACAGACATCACCCCAGCCACGCGGGTGTTCCCTGGCCCCTCTCCTGTCACAGTGCTCAAATCCCGGCACCTGCAATTGCTGTTGCTGTAGCTGCCACTTGCAGTGGCTGAAATAAGTGAAGTGCTGAAGCTGTGCTTGACTCCTGTGTCCCTGGAGAGGTCTCATTTCATTGTATCAGTCTGTCTGAGCCGCTGAGCCCCGTTCATTTCAATTAGCCCGATAGCTCTCCAATCCTATTTACCTTTATGAATGTGTGAGCATCTTACTGCTTCCCACAGCAGCCAGATTAAAGGGTGAGTGAGGAATCACACACTGCATCCCTTGCAGGGCAGACCCACAGCAGTGTGTTTCCTGCAGTGAGTAAACTGAAACACAGATAAAAACATATCCAAGGGACACAGCAAACCTCACTGAGATGGGAGCAGCCTGCAGTGGTAACCTCCAGATCAGCCAGAAATTCAGTCTATACCTTTTAGTTTTAAATTAGTATTTTATATTTTAGGTGATGCATCTTTTGGCAGATAAAAGATAGAAGAGCCTTTTTGACTAAGTGCTCCCTCCCAGCCAGACCTGTCCTTAGGTCCATGTTCCTCACTTGGATTTTAACAATCATTAACCATCTCAACACATTCCAGCACTTAAATAGGCTCCTTGAGAGGCAGAGATAAGGTATCAGCTTTCCGGTTCATCTTGCCAGCCTGTCTGCAGCAGATAAGCATGTTGGGCAGCAGGAAAAAGGTTATCTAGAAAGGAAGCTGAGCAACGGTTGCTGTTATTGCAGGAGGCTTTGAAAAAAAAAGTCACCCCACCAGGAATCCCAGAGCCCATACAAGCCCTTCCCGGAGGAACGTGATTGATGGTTGGAGTCCAGCTGTGCCTTCCTCCCGGGGTGGGAGGCACCTTCCGTGGGGAGGGCAGAGCTGCCGAGGTCATGCTGTTCCAGGGAAGGTCACATCAGAGGCAGGTGCCCAAAAACCTGTTGCTTTCCCTCTCTCCTGCCCTGCCCCTGCTCTGAGGAACACACAGGAGGGGTTTGGATCAGCTTCCCTGCTGCCCCTCCAGCACATCTTGTATGTTCCTGGGCTGAGGAGTCTGCAAGAGGGAGCTTTTCTGCCCAAAACTGTGGAACTGCTGTTCTGGGTTGTGTATAGGGTCCCTGGAAACCAGCACTGATCTCTACTGATCACTGCAAGAGCAGAAGGGAGTTTCTGAGGATTCCCAGCCTTTCTTAACCGAAGATTCACCTTGCTTGTCGAGATGGGAGGGGACAAACGAGCCACGATGTGAATGGAGGTTCATTTACCTCTAGTGAAAGATGTGCTTGTCCTTTGGATGACTGCTTGTTCATTCATCTTCCTGCCTGTACTATGTTTACTTTTTTTGCAGTTGCAGAAATTATGCGTATCAGCTAGGAAAAAAAAAAAAAAAGGCAAAAAGCAGCTATTTCCACTCAAATTCCCAGCCCCCCATTCTGCCTTGTTATCACCCAGGGACAAAAGACCCCTGATCGCAGACATGTTGGTTCAGGAAATGGCCTGAACTGGGGGCTGCAGAACAATTACTGGAGCAAATCCTGCCAGGAAATGCTCTGAACCCACTCAGCCACCTTCTCTACCCACCTCCCTCCTGCCTCCCCTTCCAAGGCGTCCTCATGACATCCCTCCACATGCTCCTGTATTTTGCTGATTCCCATTAATCTGTGTTTTATAAAACCCCTGGCTTGTGCTGGACACAAAAGCAACGCATTACTGTGCTATTAATACACAACTCAAGGTTTAGGATTTAAAGCAAATAAACCCCCCCACAACCCGGAGAAGCAATCCATGACAAACCAGTGCTGGCAGCTCCAAGGTGCAAATCCCAATGGAGAGAGGGCACCACACCCAGATATCAGAGGCTGATTCCTTAATCACCACTGCATTGAGTGTGTTTAGCTATTGCACAGCTCCTTGGCTGGAAGCAAACATCACCGAATGCCCCGAGCATTTTGGGCATTCATCATTTTAGCTCTCAGCTTCTGTTCCCATTGCTTTTCATTTAATTAATTTCTGCGGGTCTGGCTTACTAGCACTGATGGTCTTGCACAAAACCGCTGGTCCTGAGAGAAGAGAGGAAGTCAGAGAGAGTCCCAAGGGTTTGGGGATATTGGAGGGACTCAGGGCAGTTTCTGGGGAATGGAAACCAGCTGCACCTGTTTGAGATTTGTTAGAAAAACTAGGATAGATCCCTGTGCAAAGCCCAAGTCCCATGCTCCAGAGAAGCTCAGAGGAACCACAGGGTAAAGAGAAGAGCAGTGGCATTTCCAATGGCCCTGAGCCCACAGGCTGGCCAGCAGCATCTGCTGCAGGGTTCCCACACGTGATCCTGCTCCCCAGAGCTCTGGAGCCTCCTGGGAGCTTCAGCCAATTTGTTCCAACACTGCAATTAGCACTTCATCATGTCCAGGCTGTGAACAAAGGCTGTAATACCACCCAGCCTGCTAAGAACCAGGTATATTCCAGGGAAAGCTCTTCTTTGGCAGGGTTAGGCCCCCCCCAGACTATTCAGCATCTCCTTTCTGCAGCAGGGCTCTGGCACGGATCAGCCTCGCTCAGGCTGTGTGAGGTTAATGGATTTCAAGCGACTCCTGTGATTAACTTTTCCTAAATCTCCAATTCTTTCGTGCCTTCTATTTTTATAAAAAGAAAAGGGAGGGAGGCGGTATTTACAAGGGATTTCACTCAAATAATGAAATAAATGTGATCAGCCGAGGGACCTTTAATCCGCTTTGACTCCTGTGTCCTGGGGAGCGAACGAGCGCAGAGATCTTGGCTGCTCCGAGTCCCAGCCAGGCACGGAATGAAACAACCCCATCCCTGCCTGGCTGGGGGGCAGAGCCCCAGCATCACCCCTAAATCCAGCACTGTATGCACACACAGGCACACCAGCCAGGCACTTGGGTCAGCACCAGAGAAAAACACCTTTTTGGTCACCTGCTCCCACCCTGCAGCCTCCATGTCTCTGCCTTAAATCCTGTGTGCTGAGACAAGAACTGGCCACATCTCTAATTCAGGTGACTAAAACCACATAAAAGGCACATCTGTGTTCATGTATCTTTTGCAGCACCCTCTGGAATATATATGTGTGAAGCAGAGACACCATTCTTTGTTTCCTTAGGCTTTGCCCAATATATTAAACTTTTAGCCTGGAAATTACATGGTTAGTTATCACTTTAATTAAAAATCTTACCTGAAAATCATGCAGGTGATTCCCCCTAATTGGAATGAAACCTTGGACCTTCAAAAGTTGAGTTTGTGGCTGCAGGGATGTCCTGTGTGGCTTGGTGCTGCAGGGAGCAGTGTCAGGGCTGTGACACGAGCTGGGGCTGCTGCACTGAGCTCCTGGGAGCCAGATAAACCCATGTGTCTGTTCACCCCCTCAGAAACATCCTGAGTGAAGAAAAGGAGTGTGTTTGCCCAAGAAAACCCAGCCTGGGGTGAACACAGCCACACCTGTGCTACTGCTGGGAGACCTTGTGTGACAGCCTTTCTAATTCTCAACCCTCAAATCTGCCATCCCACCCTCAACACCTCCTGCAGGTCCCTCCCCGCCAGCTGCCTCATCCTGGGAAGGACATGGACAAGGAGTCACCCCTTCCTGGGGGGCAGAGGGGACCCTGCCATGGCAGGGAGGGCAGCACAGCCCTGATGTGGGAAAGGATTTGTCCCGCCTTCATTTCAGCACAGCCCCAGCCACAAATGTACAAAACAGCTTGTCAGGAAAAAAACACCAGCTTAGGCTGAGGAGAGGAGAACTGAACACCCCAGGCGTGATTGCCACATATGCCCAAAGATATAATCCAGATTTGCTACTTGCCCTGGCCCTGGCACCCTTTTTTTTTTTCTTTTAATAAATTAAAATCTCTTTTTGTTGCTGAGCATAATCAGCATTAGGGTGAGGGGAGGAGGGGCCTTTCACTGTCCCCTGCAGGATCACACAGGAAATCTTCATCACAGCAGCCTGGGACTCTCCCAGTGGCACCATGGACTGCTGATGGCAGCAGTCCCCAGCCCACACACTGCACTTGTCTCCTGGCCATTTTCTTAATTAATGAGTTAGATGAACTGAAAGGCAGAAGAAGCCATGGTCAGGACTTCTTCATTCCTTCTGGTTGAACAGGTCTTGTCTTGGAAGGACCACTCCTCCTCCCAGGCCTCTGTGTGGCAGAATTTGGGGATCTGAAGGTTCAGGCAAAACTCCTGAGCAATCCTGAAGGAGCTCAAACCATTTGGCCTTTTGTCTCTCCACAGTGCCATGGTGAGCATCTGCACAGAGCAGCCCCAGTGTCCTGCTCCAGCTCCCAGGGACAGGGGACACAGCACCCACCATCCCCTGCTGTTGCTATAGAGACAGAAGCTGCTTTTCTCACAGTGATGCTGCTGTTTCTGAGCGGTACCCTCAGTGTGGCAGGCAGGGAGAGAGGGATCAGGAATGTCTTGGCTTGCTGGGAGGGCAGCCATGGCTGAGGCAAGGCTCTGCCAGGCCTTTCCTGGTGCCTCTGTGCCCAAATCCACGCTCATCTTGTGGGGGGTCTCCCAAAACCTTCCCTTCTGTTGCTCAGAGCACTGAAGGGCTGTGAAAGAGAAGGGGCACAGGCTGCAGGGGGGCTGAGGAGCAAGAGTCCCTGGAGAACCTCTGTTTGGGAGAAAGCCCCAGCCTGTGAATCCCAACTTACCTGGGAATTGCCCCAGCTCACCTCCCCCTGCTCTCCTGCCTTGCTTTGCAACCATGTGCTGGGATGAGGCCAGCTCAGCTGACCTAACCCACCCTGGCAGCTTCTCCAGGCCATGCTCTCCTGATTACACCAGCAAAGATCAGGAGCAACTCCTACAAAGCCATTCTGCCACCTTGGATATACCAAGAGGAGACAGCACAAGTGCAAGGAAACCTGGACCTGGTGACATGGCTGTAGAATCATCCAATCTATTTGCAAAGGTTCAGTAAATTCTGGAGCTACAAAGTGAGAGTTTCCCACAAAGCCAGGGGAGAAAAGGCATCCTCTGCTCCCTGTCCCTTCAGGAACCTGTCACCTCCAGCTACACACTGGTGCATCACCCACAATCAGAGCTCAGGGTGTGCTGCCATCCTTCCTAGGGATGAGGATAAACTCTGCCACATGTAATAACGCCTGGAAGGAAGAAAAAGCACCACAGCTCACTTCTTCACAGAAATCCTTGTGAAGGAGAAGGAGGCTGGCAAAGGAAAGCCCTGAGGGGAGGGTAGCACATCCCTGCTCCCACACACAGCAGCAGCAGGGAAGCAGGACAGCACCAGCCACCCCCTGCTCTGCCTGCTGCTGCAGCAGCCTCCAGGGACAGCCCTGAGCCCTGCCCTTCCCTCAGCACACTGGGTGACAGCCCTTCCCAGGGCACAGCTCATCTCTGAGCTCCGTGGGAGGCTCCTGTTGGAAGGACAGGGATGCTCTCCCCACCACAGCAGCTCCCAGGGCTCTGTGCTGACATCCCAGCAGCAGACGCACGCCAGGGATAGATTTTCTGTTTAGCTTCTTTTCATATTAATCATCAAAGAGCAACACATGTCAGCAGCTTGCAAAAGTCATTAGCTGAATGTCTTCTTCTCACCAGCCCCTGCAGGAAGAGGTGACAGCACAGGACCCAGCTGTGTCCTCCCTGGCCTTGCAAGCCAGGTATATTTTGCTTACTTGGGATCCAGAGGAGGACAGGGATGACAGGATCCCTCCATTCTGCAGGATTTATCCAGTCAGCTATGTCTGATAGAATCCATCACCTGCCAAACATCAAACTGTCTTCTAGAGACAGCTAAACCACAGAGAACTGGCACATTCTGTTCAAAATATGGGATTTTCTTATGGCAGTTGTGAGGGGAGATCCATTTCAGAGATAGCCTGCTGAGCATGGCCATCATGGCCTGGATAAGGATCCACAAGGCTTCAAGGAGGCCACTTGTCAATAATGGGAAGAAACAGCACCACGTCAGGGCATCGTGTGTCCCTTACCAGACCAAAAACTGCTCACACACCCTCACAGAACAGATCTTCCTTCATTGTCCTGAGCACCCACCTAGGCCCACCCCTCCCAAAACAAAAGTTTGCATCCCCTTGGGCAGCAAGACTGCAGGACCTGCTCCATGTGTATCTCAAAGCCACACTGGGCTCCCCTCCCTCATGATAAGAACCAAACAGGGCAGGATTTTTATGATTATTTATTATCTGTAAAGCACCAGCAGTGTCCTGACTCTGTACAAGACATCTGCTGGGCTTACAAAAAGGAAAAAAAAAAAAAAGCACTGTGGCCAAAATAATTTATCCTCTAAAAAGTTCACGAACGTGTTCTCAGGAAGCTCTCAGGCACTGCCCATCCTGAGGACATATCAAGGTGCCAATGTGAACCACCTAAAGAAGGCAGACATGGAGCTCATTTCTCTCACCTGTAAAGCTTAATTAGGCTGCTGTCCAAACACAGCTTGACAATATGGCCAAAACACAGGTATGGCCTTTGATTGCTAAAACCCAATCCATTACAAGAAACATTTTTTGTTGTTTTTTAAGGTGGGGAAGCGACATTAAAAAACACCACTACTCATGGAAGTTACAACTGCTTCCAACAAACAACACGTAGAAAACACTGGGAGGGTGGGGGACTCTCAAAGTATCTTCTAGTTCCCAAGTCCTCCAGGTTCACCAGATGGATATCAACATCTGACACGTGTTGGAAGACATCCATATCAACTCCACCAGGCGGAACTGCAGGTAGCCGAACACAAAGCCCGAGAGCACGTCTGTGATGTGGTGCCGCCCGATCATGACGCGGGAAAAGCCCACGCAGAGGGCCCAGAGCACCAGCAGGATGCGCAGGGGGATGGCCAGCACCAGGTGGTTGAGGAAGAACTTGGAGAGCATGGCCACCCTGCTGGCGTGGCCGGCGGGAAAGGCGTACGTGTCCATGGTCAGGTAGTCCAACAGGCCAGGGGTGATGTCGTACGGGCCCTTCCTCTTGGCCAGCTTCTGCAAACCAGCCACAATCATGATGTCCAGGAGCAGGGCTACAGAGAGGGAACAGTGAGAGACAGAAGAAGAGCTGAGGGCAATTTTCAAGGTATAACATTAAAGGGTTGTCATTGTCGTTAAATAAAAATTTGGGGTTGGTTCCGGTCAGATGTCCACGGTGCAGCTGCACACAAGTTCCCCATCCTCAGGTCACCACCCAAATGTTGATTAACCCTCCCAGTTTGCCCACAGAGGAGGCAAATATCACTTTTGATCACTACTTTTGTCACCATGTGACAGAAGAGAGCCCCAAACCGCAGAGGCGGGCAACCCACCTGGGGAGGAAGAGAGCAACTGGCAAAGCTAAAACTGAAACTCTTTTGGCCCTCAAACCACCACTCTGGGTGCTCCTGTTGCTGCCTCCAGCCCATGCTTTAAAATCCTCCTGCAGCAAGGTCCCTGCCTGGGGTCTGTGCCAGGGTGACCAGGCTGCAGTGTGCTGGAGGAAAGGTGCCCCACAGCACTATCTAGTGTTGTCCCTTGTCCTCTCCTGAGCCCACCACCTCCTCCTGCCCAGAGCAGCCAGGGGATCACACCATGCTGACAGGTTTCACACCACGCTGACAGATTTCACTAGGAAAGCAGCATTAGGAGCCAGTGAGCCAAGGGGAAAGCCACACAAGAAAGAAAAATGGGTTCCTGTGTTAGAAACAGCACCACAGTGTGTTGGAGGGTGGGCAACATCCTCCTAGATATCCCCCACCCATCCTTCTTCCTTTGCCAAAGCATCAAACACCCACGAGCCATTTGCTGCTGCTCACCTCCTGCTCCCTGTGAGTCACCCCACACAGCCCCTTCCCTGTGCAATGCACTGGGGGTACCACACCTCCCAGCCCCAGCAAACCCAGGCACCTGCAGCTCTCCACACCAAACCACCTTTCCTCCTTAACAGCCTCAGCAGTGAAACCCATCAGCACTTATCCACATCAGCCTCCTCCTCAGCCCACCTGCTTCGTCCCAGCCGACAGGTACTGTCATTTCTATTTCCTAGCATCAATTTTATTTCTCTTTAATCCCCTCATCTGCTTTTCCCCAACCCTCCTAATTAGTCAGAGTGCTGATTTCAGCTCCCTGCAGCAATGACAAGGACATATCTGCCATCACGAGCACAGCCTGCTCCCTTGGCAGGAATGCCAGGGGCCAGCTGTTTGGTTCCCAGGCCTGGTGAAGACCATTCCTTGAGAGCTGATGAGGTTTCAGGAGCATGGATGGGAGTGTGGTGGTGGTGGTGGGGATGGGAAATGGGACAGCACACGGGAGGCAGCTCCACCTGCCTGCTCAGCACCTGCAGGAGCTGGAAGTGAGGAGCTGTCACAGCAGCTCTGCTCGCCCACCTTCCCTGTGTGCCACCCCCAGCACTGCTTTGGGAAGGGGCTGGTATTTATCCTGGCCAAACCCTCTCCTTACAGGAGACTGCTTTTCTCCTTCATCTGCAGATGGGGAAGTGGGACAGCAGGACCTCCCTGGACCTTCTGCCCAAAGGTCTCAGAGCTGTGGAGGGGGGATGGAGCAGAGGAAAAGATCTGGGAAACGATCTCCTCCCTGGCATGGACAGAAGCAGGAATCCAGGGTAGACACAAAAAGCAGGAGATTGACACAGAGCAGAGGTTCATGACTGGCACCTGAACAAAGGTGCAGGTGGCAAGGGGCTGCAAGGAGGCTGTTCACACCACTGGGTCTGGAGCAGTAGCAATGGGTTTAGGAGGACAAGGACAACCAGGGACTGCCCAGCTCCTGCTGGATGTGACTGGCTGGCAGGGAGAGGGCAGGGGGAGGTCTGCAGCCCACCAGGACCCCCACACTCAGCAGAGTGGTTGTCTGCAATTTGCTGATTTTTTTTTTTTTTTTTGATGGGCCAACCAGGGGGACAAAGGCAGGGAGGGATTTCAGACAGGCTGTGGAGCCCTGGAGCAGCCACTCACCCTGGCTCCCTGCTAAGGTCAAATGCTGCCAGCCCAGGCCTGGCTGACCATTACAGGGCTGCCCTGCTATGCAGGGCTCTGCTCATCTGGGCTTCCTAAATCACCCCCAGCCCAATTCCTCACCCCACTAATGACCCCCTCACAGCCCTGATCCAGCAAAGTGCCTCAGGAGATGATTTTCAGAGCTCATCAGCTGCATTTCCCACCAGCCCCATCTCACCCTGGACGAGAACTGTGTGAAACTGAAGCCCCACGATGCTCTCTCGGGAACCCAGACTCATCAAATTCTCGGGAACCCAGAAGCATCAGAGACATGATGCACCAGAGCTGCCAAGAGACTCTGGCCCAAGCTGCTCTGCTGAAGTCAGCACCTATTGCATTGCTGAGAAGCACAGCCAGGGCTCCAGAACGAGTCTGGGCACCCCAACAGATCACAGTGTCTCCTCCACAGTGTTAAAAAAATTCCCTAAAGATCATTCCCCACCAAGCCTGCCCATGGATCAGTAGCACCAGTGCCATGTGCTTTAGCAATGCATGGTGCTCACCATTGCCCATCAGGATTTTGCACTGGCAATATTTTTTTATGGTCAAAGGTGATGTCAGGGCAACTTGAGGGATGCAGGCATGTGTACATGGAGGGCATGGAGAACAAGCCAAAGAGCAGTTCTAATAATCCTTTCATTCAGAAGATGAATAAAATGGGCCTTCAGTACTGCTAGCTTTGATTTTCGTCAAATGATGCACAGAAAGCAAAAAGCCTCATTTGCCCACATTTCAAGATCAGAAGGCATGACAGCATTAAAACCAGGGGTTAATTTACCGTTAAAAGGAAAAAACCACCAAAGATCCCTCATCTGGTGCTTCTTCTGCCACTTCCCCTTGCACTTTCCATTCTTTTCATGAAACAGCCCCAGCAGCCAGCCCTGGCCCCTGAGGCGTGGGGGGTCCCACTGCCCTCTCCCATCTCTGGGTCTCTGCTGCTCCCCTTCCCTCTCCTGCTGCTGCTGCTGGCTCTGGCAGGGTGAATGAGCAGGCAGCACTGCTGCTGGTGCTGCCACAGCCCATCCTCCAGTGCCATTGCCCAGCAGATACAGACAGTGCCACAGCCCATCCTCCAGTGCCACAGCCCATCCTCCAGTGCCACAGCCCAGTGCCACAGCCCATCCTCCAGTGCCACAGCCCATCCTCCAGGAGCAGATACAGACAGTGCCACAGCCCATCCTCCAGTGCCACAGCCCATCCTTCAGGAGCAGATACAGACAGTGCCACAGCCCATCCTCCCAGTGACAGTGCCCAGCCCATCTCCAGTGCCACAGCCCATCCTTCAGGACAGATACAGACAGTGCCCCTGCCCAGCAGCCCCATCCCCAGCCCTATTCCCTTGCAATGCCATGACCTACATACCAGCTTGGACCTTGGCTCGCTTCCTTCCTCCCCTTAATGCACATCAAACCCTCCCTCCTCACACAGGCACAGCACCAGGCAGGTAAGGAGTTAATTTTATCACAGGTCCCCTCAGTGTCCCAGCTGCAGGTGGGTGTCTGTGCACTGGGGACTGTTCCTGCTGTTGAACCCAAGCCCCTGAGCCTTGCACCTGCAAACCAGCAGCATCACCTTGGCTCTGACCTTCCCTGGTACAGAGCCCTGCAAATCCTCCAGGCTGACCTGACTGGAGGCTGGAGCAAACAGCCCCAGGAGAGCCCAAGGAAAGGAGCCTGCAGCTGATGTACCAGCCTGCACTGGCTGCTCTCTGGGGACCCTCGGGGCTGTCAAAAGCACAGCAGGGATGGCTCAGTGCCATCTGACTGAGGCTGAGATGAGAGGATCAAGAAATTTTAATATGAAGCGTTTTTTCCATTATGCTTTCCCCTCCAGAACCAGGTAGCACTGGGTTTAAACCAGAGGCATCACTGGATATAAAATCCAGCTAGTGCTGAATTTAAGAGCAAAGGAAGGATTAGCTCTTGTCCATTCTTGCTCCTTTCACATTTTTGTGAAAAAGATCAGAATTTCCCTGTTGACCTGGTGTTAAGGAAAAAATCCTTCTGATTTCCAATGCAAAACCATCCAATCCCCAAATCCCACATTAACATCTAAAACTTCCTTAAAACACAAAACCAAAGAGCAAGTCTTGTATTGCCTGTGACAATTTTAGCATCAGAGATCACCTTGGTATTGTAAAAAGCCAACATCTGGCATCAAATGCACAGTAAATGAGCTGAAAGTGAGCCCCCTGGGCAGGCATTTTTTATCTATTAATAAGGAAAGGAAAACAATTATCTGCCTTGCTCCTACCACTAAAATTTAGGAGCCCATTAGGAGCAGAGAGGTGAGCAGAGAGGAGCCCTGTGCAGGCAGGGCACAAGGACAAACCTGAACTGAATTGTCAGCAGAACCAAACCAAACCCAAAGCTTGTATTTAAGAAAATCAACACATTTGGATGTCCTCTGTCCTTCCTGTCCTCGAGGTGGTCCCTTATGGCTGGAAGAGGCAGAGGATGGTGAGAGCACCCTTGGGGACACGGTCTGCTCCAGGTTGGAGTGTCTCCAGGGAAGGGGCAGATTCCAGCTGGATGTTTATATAAACATGATATCAAAACAGCAGCTGAAAAACAACCTGGGTGCAGTTCTAGGGGCAGGGGGGGAGGAAAAGAGGAGAAAGCCAAAAAAGCCCTTGGCCTCATCTGCTCCTGCAGATCCACGTGACTTCACACACATGGGGCTGCTTGGCTGAGACAAGGCTGGGATCAGAAACAGTCACAAGCTGGACTCAGCCCCCCAGAACCCCAGAGCCCCCCAGAGCCAGGGCTGAGCACACAGCAAGGTAAGTGCCCAGGAACGAGGAGTGAGCCCATTCCATGAGCTCAGCAGGCTCCCAGGGGGGGAGCAGATGTTCCTCAGACAAGATGTGCACAGAGCAGAGCCAGGCTGGTGACACCTCACTGCCTGGGCTTCAAACCCACCGTGCTGGAGGTGGCATGGGCTCCCCACTGCAGTGCAGGGCCACTTCTGGCTTTGAAGGTCCTGTATTGCCCAGATTTCCCACCCTCACCCAGGACTGAACTCTGGACAAATGACACCAGTGCCAGGAAAGTTTCTTTAGCTCCATAATTAGAATTCATAATTTTTTCCCCCATTTTTCTTTTTACTTGCATGCCCTCTCCTACTCCTCCTGAACTTCCCAAATCTCCTGCAGGCATTAGGCTCCCTGACCTGGAAAATGAGCTGTTTGCAGCCTTATCTCGTTGACATTAATGAAAGTTGCAGGTTTCAAAAGAATCTTCACCCTCTCTCCAGTGGAGTCAGCAGCTGGAAGAAGTCCACTCTGGAAATTAACCCCTCCATTCCACTTTGTTCCCCAAATGTGGCACTATTGGGTGGAAGAGCTGACAAAATGCACAGATGGCATGGCACATTGGAGAGCCAGTGAATCAGGCATTCTGGTGTTTTGGGGGGGTTATTTTTTGGCTGAACAAGCATCAGCATGGGGTAAGTGGTCATGGGGAGGTGATAAAATGGTGGAAAGCAGAATTGTGCAATTAATTAAAATAAAAACCCACAACAACTAAAAATAGCTTTGCTATATTCTAGATGATTAGAAGCAGCCCTGAGTGCAAACACAGGCTGCCTGGAGCTCTCCCCTTGGAAACACTGTGCCCTGGCAGCTGGGAAATTTGTACTCAGCACCAAACACTGAGCAGGGGGGAGATGCAGGCAAGAGGGGCAGCACAGTGAAAAGGGCTCGTGCTGCTGGGGAAAAGGAGCTGAGCAGCCCCAAGGATGGCTCATCTGCCTCCCAGATGGGCTCTGACAGCTTGAAAGGCTCCTGTACCCCATGGCAGCAGCACAGGTACCATCAGCACACCCCAGAACTGCACCAGCAGCACCAGCAGCACTGTATGGGATGAGCTGGAGGAGGAAAAGTGCCTTGGGCTGAGCACCAGCAGGTCCCCACAAAGGCTGGGCTCCTTGCTGTTTGGGCTTGGAGTTACACCCCACTGCTTTCAAACAGACAAACTGGAAAAGAACAAAAATAAAATTTTAAAAATGGCCTGGTTCTGTGATGCTCAGAGGGTCTCCAACCATCACACCTCACAGTGTGGTCCCAGATTACATCTGCCACATCCCTGTACAGATGGAAATGGCTCTGATGGTTCTCTGCTCCAGGTTAAAATATGGAGGTTTCCTCAAAGTGGAGGAAAAAAGGAGAATTCATCGGATCCCCCTTTCCTACCCCATCCTCCACCAATCCAGACCCGGAGCAGGAGATTCTATGGGCTCTCCCTGCCTGCTGCTCCTCCCACAGCTCACCTCACCCCCACCTTCCTCCTCCCGGCCACTGCTGCTGTCAGGGCGTGTTAGAGCCCAGCACACTCACCCATGTCCCGGGATGTCCCTCGGGCAGAGCCTGGCTCTGCTCCTCCAGCTCAGCTGTGAAACCCTCCTGTCCCCTCAGCTGCAGGCAGGGGCAATGGGAAGTTGTTCCCGGAGTGACAGACACAAGGATGACTCATTTCCCATGTTTATTCCCCCTCTTCCCATTCAACAGCCCTCGCACTTCTTTTCTCTTTCGCTCTGCATTCAGGGGAAGGTTTCGCTGTTTGCTCTGCGAGGGTTGGATTGCAGCTCGCTGCACATTCCCCAAGGGCTGAACGCTGATGCCTGCAGGGCTCACAGCATCCCCAGGACCTCAGCATCCCCAGGACCTCAGCATCCTCAGCATCCCCAGGACCTCAGCACCCTCAGCATCCTCAGCATCCCCAGGACCTCAGCACCCTCAGCATCCTCAGCATCCCCAGGACCTCAGCATCCTCAGCATCCTCAGCATCCCCAGGACCTCAGCATCCTCAGCATCCCCAGCACCCCCAGCACCCCCAGCACCCCCAGCATCCCCAGGACCTCAGCACCCCCAGCACCCCCAGCATCCCCAGCACCCCCAGCACCCCCAGTATCCCCAGTATCCCCAGCACCCCCAGTATCCCCAGTATCCCCAGCACCCCCAGCACCCCCAGTATCCCCAGTATCCCCAGCACCCCCAGCATCCCCAGCATCCCCAGCACCCCCAGTATCCCCAGTATCCCCAGCACCCCCAGCACCCCCAGCATCCCCAGTATCCCCAGTATCCCCAGTATCCCCAGCACCCCCAGCACCCCCAGGACCCGAGCAGGTCGCTGCTGCCCGACACCGAGGGGCTGCTCACACCAGGGGTGCCTGGAGATGCCCTGTTCCTGCCCCAGCCACACCAGACAGGTCCCAGCCTGTCACCCCCTGCCCTTTATCCTTATCCATGTCCTTTATCCGAGCAGGACACGCTCCTGTGCAGGAAGGGGGCAGGGAAGCAGCAGGAGCTGGGCAGTGCTGGCTGCTCAGAGATGCCTGAGCTCATCAGCTGTGAAGGGATGAAGGCTGAGCATGGCACCCACCAAAGGACCACAGACTTCAGCTGCTGTATCTGGGCAGAACAGAGGCAGATTAGCAGCCTGGAGTGATGAAGAGGAATGTTTAATGCCAGGCTGGACCTGTGTCTAAATGCTGAATGCAGGGGTGGGCATCTGCATTGCTCCCTCTGCCTGGCACCTTCCATGGGTCACTCATGTTGGGTTATTTGGCATTTAAATGTTTCCACCTCACTGGGCAGACGTGCTGCTGGCTCAGTGACACCTTGGTGGGCACTGGCAGGGCTGGGAGGAGGGTGGGACAGCGGCTGAGCCCCCTCCATGTGCCAGGCTGTCCAAGGAGGGATGGCTCCACAGGGCACCAGCTCCCAAACTGCTCTACCCATCCCTGATGGAATGTCCTCTGCCCTGCCTGGCCCAGAAAATCACAGCTCTCACAGTGAAACAATGAAAGGGGGAAAAATAGACACATCTGGCCCCAAACCATCTCTGGGGCTCTGTGCTGAGCAAGCTGTGCTGCATACAGACTGATCCATCTGCCATGCAGCTCCCCAGCCTCTCTGCTGGGTCTGGGCTGCCCTGAGGCTGACAGGATCACTGTCTGCACTGCCTGGGCATTTCATCTACCCCCTGACCTTTACCAGCAATGGGCTGTACTGTCTGGATTTTCATCACACAGCCTCCAAAGAGCAGCACGACAATACCTGAAGCACGTCTGTATTGTTAGAACAGGGTCACTGGGGTCTCCAGGGGCTTGGTGAAGGCATTTCTTCCTCCCTTTCCTTCCTAATCCACCAATTTCTTGCAAATCTGGTCTTGCTTAGAAGCTGCCAGGATGGGACCAGAGAGTTCTGACCATATATATGTGTATTTGTCATTTTCTTTCTTAGGGGGTCTGCAGGGACTATGCTTCAGAATATCATGGCTTGGTTCCTGGTTGGAGTAAAGCTATGTCAGTATTCAGCAAGAAGGCTGGACAGAGAAAGAACTTCCTCCTTGCTGACCTCCAGGAGTGGAGAAGCAGCCCTGGGCTCCCTCCTTTCCTCCTCCTGTGGCATTCACCCATCCCCAGCCTGACACTGCTGGATGATACATCCACACCCTGAGGCAGTGCTGCACTTAATGGGATAAATGCTTAGTGACAGCACCACGGAGCCATCCTGCCCCTCCGAGGGATGCAGAGCCAGCTGGAGATGGCTGGGCACTGGGAGCAGTGTCACAGAGACAGCAAGCAAAGAGCACAAGGGCTTTCTCTTCTACCTGTTCCAGAGAGCCATGACCACAGCAGAACCAGTTACTGGCACTTCAAACAAAGCACAAACACAATTTTATGTGCAAGGATGACCCAAGCAGGTACATCCCAACAGCAAATAACCAAACACAGCAGTGGTTTGGCTGTAAACACAAAAGAGGGACCTCACTTTGGGTGGGTGACCATATCCCATCCCCACATTCCACCTCCACTGCAGTGAGAACCTGCCTGGATCTGCAAAGACCATCAGTTTAACGAGATCAATCTGTTTAGCTTAATAAATAGGAGGTGAGGAAATTACTTGAGCACTATCCAAAATACTGAAAGGCAGAAGAGATGCTGGCTGACAGAGCTGTTCAGCTGGAGAGAGAAGGGTATGGAGATGCAATGAAGGGAAGAGTCCAGCTAAAAGCACTTGTGAGAATCCCTACCACTGCAGTAATACAGAAATGGCTCTGACAAGTTCACCCTCACTTGTAACTGTACATCAGATTGAGTGTTTGGGTTTTTTCCCCGTAACAAATTGAACAGGAATAAATTAAGGGATGTATTTTGCCGTGGGTTAGATCGATGATCCAAATGTTCTTTGCTGGCTCTACAGTCAATGAATCACTAAATTTGGATCCACGTCCTCACCAGATGGATCAGAACCAGAAACCGAGGTACTGCTGCCCCCAGGGTTTAATGGAATTTGTGCCTGGTTCTGAAGCAGATCTGGGCATTTTACTTAAAGTTTTATAACTGCTTTCCCCCTGCAAGCCCAATTGCAAAGTTTTAGTTATTTTCTAAGCACCTTAGTTATCATGAAACCCTTGTGATTGCAGAGAAAAGTATGCATGGTCCTAAAAGTTCCAACACTGGCAGACAAATAAAGTGAATTTTATAACTGGGGGATTTCCTGAGTTATGATTTTCTTGATTTTGCCAAGGGGTTGTGGACCTTCTCCCTGATTTTGCTCAGCCAGGGCTGGTGATGCTGAGACAGTCTTCCTGAAAGCATGTCCTGGCAGAGGGATTTTTACAGTGGGCACAGATATCTGGTTTCCCCATCTTTTCAGTAACAGCCTGTGTGTGCTTCTCTGGCTGTTTGGCATTTGCTGGGAAAGATTACTGTGAGAAGGGGAATCAATAAATTCCATCACAGATGACAAACATGGAGGGAAAGCATTGCTTGGGGTTGCTAATCAGCATCTGCAGTGGGGATGGATGGAGCATCCCAGGGTCAGACCCCTGACCCGAAATGCTCCCACATGTGTTGGCAAAGCCCCTGGCAAGAGCTCCTCCTCCATCTGCAGTGGTGCTCCTGCCAGGTTCCCAGTCCCATTTCAGCAGTCTCCTCGCCTTGGAAGCCTGATTGCAAATCCTAAACAAGTGCTCTGTGATGGGCTGGCTCCCTGCCCAGAGACTGCATCAGAAATTCTGCTTGATGTACCAAACCCTCAGCAGCCGGGGGAAGGGAGGAGAGCCTGGGGAGGTGTGGAAGGGGTGCCACACACAGCCCCAACTCCCCAGCCTCCCTCTTCCAGCAGGGAAGCACCAGGAGGTTCCCCTCCCTTTGACCTGTGCCTATCCAGGAGGGCTTTCCACCACATCCTGGTGGATTTGAACCACAGGAAAGCAGCAGCAAGAGGGATGCCAGATGCAGCAGTGCTGCCATGACCTTCCTGCCTATACAAGACCCCACTTTTCTTGGGACCTGTTGAGGTCCAGCAGCCCCAGGCTCCCTGCAGGCCCCTTCTCCACCAGCAGTGCAGATATCATGGCAGCAGCTACTCAGATACTCACAGCTTCTGACTGCAACCTTAAATATCAGCCCAAGGCCACTGGCAGCAGAGATCTGCTCTGTGGGGTGACACAAGTCCTACTGCAGAAGCTCTGAGGGCACCTTGGCCAGTGCCACCAGTCAGTGCTGCCTTTTCAGAGGGAGCAGGGGAGATCTTTGGAGGCTGCCAAACCTATGGGACTGGTCCTTCACACCAATTAACCATTTCCTTTCTTGGCAGGGGGACAGGAGGAGTGGCAGTAGTGTGTCAGGTAAGGATGCAAGACTCCAGAACCCCCAGCTTGTCCCTGGGTACCACATTGGAGCTCAGGAGACCTGGAGATGCGGGGAGTGACACAGGGATGAGCTGTCCCCACCACCACTCCACAAAGTTAGAACATGACCCCGAGGTGGCTTTGCATTTGGCCTCCTCATATGGCAACAGAAGGGTGAGAATACCTTCCTTGTTTTTAAGCCAAAAGGGGCATTATCTCTTTGCAAGGACCTCAAATGTTTTGGAATCAAAGCTGTCGGTTTTCAGGCTCCAACCTCAACAGAGGCTCTTGGGTCAAGAGACATCTGGAAACGGTGCCTCGCTGTTGGTCACCTCCTATTTCATCCTCGTGCCCTTTTAACTGGATCCTCCCCTCCCAGCAAGGGCTGACCCCGGCCCAGGAGCCCCTGCAGGAACTGCTGAGCTCTGCATCACGCTGCTGCTATTCTGGCTCCTTCTCCCCCCGTGAGATGGCACAGCACGAGGACAGGCTCCTCCAAAGGCACAGGGGAGAAAAGGCAGCTACCACTATGCTTTTCAAACCAGTCCAGCTCAGTCTTCACCCTCTCTGAAGGATGGATTTGTGAAAAAAAAAAAACCTCCAAAACTGGGGCCACGTTGCTGAGCTGTGTCACGTCACAGTCAGCCCCTGCAGACAGGACGTCCCTTTCCTGTGGTGCCTGTGAAAAAAAAGTGTCCCTACAGCCTCTCAAAATTCTCCCTGAGAAGAAAGTGTCTAAATCCAATGTTTTCAATTTCTCCTACCAATCAAAAGTGAGATTGCCGAGTTTTTAGGGAGGGTGAAACGCCAGGATGGGTCACAGCCAGAGGAGAGGGTAATTAGGAAAAACAGGATAACTGGACCCTGTGCCAAAGGCAGAAGAGCAAGAAGAGCAAGGTGCTCAGGTATGCATGGCCTGGGCAAGTTGGGGCCAGGATCTAAGGCAAGTCACATCTAGAGCTCATCCTGGCCACTGGTGGGACATCAGGGTGGGATGGGCCCTGCACAGTGGAGAAGCCAAACCCTTCAACACATCCCAATCTCCAGAAAAGGGACACTGGCCACCACCATGCAAGGGAGGACTAGCAGGAGAGCCACAGGCATCCCAGCCTGTCTGCACAGCCTCTGGGTCAAATTAGCACATGGAAACGGGGACAGCAGCGAGAAAGGCACCCAAGGGAAGGAGGATGTGAGAGCAAACTGCAGCAGGGAAGGTGACAGGACTCCATCATGGGGAGCCAGGGTCTGGTCAAGAGGGTGGCAAGGGGATGGAAATGACATCCTCAGGAATTGATCCAGATATTAAATTAAAGATATTTATGTTTTCCCCACCTATCAAACACCAAGGCAGATGACCACAGATTAAATAAAAGACATCAGTGCTGGTATCCACCCTCCCACCACAGACACTCCCCTGGTCTGAGTGCCCCATGCAGGACCAGGGGCCTGCCCCTGCTCTGTGGCTGTCCCCAGCTCCATCCCTCTCAGAGACCTTCTTGTGACACCCATCACCCCCAGCACCTGGGACTAAGAGGGCCAACAAGTGCAGCATCTACCCTAAAGGTCACTCCCTGCTTCCCGACCACTTCTGATGCTGGGAGCAGCCAGAGGAGGAGTCCCAGTGCCTCTGTCCCTTGTGACCAGGGCTGGGCTTTCCCAGCAGGGAGGGAGGTTTGGCACTCACCTAGCAGCAGGTTCATGAGCACCTCCTGGCCTGCCAGCGTGCTGCTCTTCACCAGGCAGATGAGCGTGCCCGCGATCCAGGGGATGCCGTGCCCCGTTATCCCCAGCAGGTTGATCATGGAGCGCGCCCCTCCCCAGGAGGAGGCTCTGCTGGCACACACCCCCAGCCTCTTGGACATGCAGATGTCGATGGCCAGCAGCGAGTTGAAGGCGATTCCCTTGAAGGAGGGGTTGAGCTGCATGCAATCCTCCTCGGGCAGCTGCTGCGACTGCCGCCGCTCCCTGGGGCCGCTGCTCTGGCCACCGGCCGCCCCGGCCTGGCCACTCTGCTTCCTGCTGGAGCTCCTGCTCTCCTGGTTCCCCTTCAAGGGCTGGTTCAGGGACAGGAACTCAGCCCTGTTGAGGACATTGTTCCTGTCTCTGGCCCTGGACCGTGGCTGGGATGCTGGCATTGCAGTCTCTCTTTAACGCAACCTGCCTTGCGAATACCGGCAAGGAGAGAAATCCCTCTTCTCCCTGCAGAAAGCTTCCCCCACTCCCACCCTCACAAGCTGTGAATTTGGGAAGCTACAAAGGTTCCCCTCTGTTCCAGTTGCCCCCAGCACAGACTGCAGCTGTTAAATATAGAGTAAGGAATGCACATGGCTGTTTACTTCATGGGCCTAGCAAGCTTGGAAGGAAAATTAATGCCAGGCTTGGCAGCCAGTCCAGTGCCAGGGAAAAAGGCTGGATAGCCAATAGATATGAAGAAGAGGAGGGAAAAACATTGTGCCAAAGGTTGGTTGCTTCTGGCCTGGTCTATTTAAATCTTCCAATTGCTTATTCCCCCTGGCTGCAAGGGAGACTGGGAAATGTAGTTCTTTTTGTGCTGCAATTCACATTTCAGTGCCAGAGTCAGAGCTGGAGATGATGGCATCCCCTGCTCAGGACACCCTGTGGGGGCTGTGCTGCCTGGCTGTGCAGTACCAAGACCAGGTGTTGCTCAGGCACTTCCCCTCAAGGGGGTCTCCCCCTAATCTTCCTGATTAAAGTTTTTCAAATCTCCCCCTCTGCTTGGGCACCCCCTCCTCCTCCCCTGGCATGGATACCTTTCAATCCCCATTAACCCCATCCTCCTGCCCTCTCAGGATGCACCCCTGGAGCTGCTTCCATCACTCACCCTGCTCCTGGATGAAGGAGAAGCATCTCCAGCCTGCTGCTCACCCGGGAAGGAGCTGCTGCTGAATTCCCATCCTCCTGCACAGCGTGGCCCCGATAGCGCACGTGTCACTGCCGTGTCCCCAGCACGGCACAGCCGGGCTTAGAGCAGGGACAGCCACTGCCACGTCCCCCAAAAACAGCACAGCCACTGCCCACAGCAGCACGGGCAGGAGGAAGGCTGTGCCAGGCCCTGAGGAGGACAGGGAATACCTGCTGTCCCTCCTGCCACTCACCTGTGCTCCATCACTGTCACCTCCCAGCTCCCTGCCCGAGACATCTCCCTGGGAGCATCCCATCACAGCCTGCAGCTCCAGCTCCCTTCTGATGGATCATCACAGCCCCTGAGCAGCAGCTGGGTGAATCTGAGCCTCCAGCCCCTCTGGGAGACATCATCCATCTCAGCTGGTCCTGCTGCAGGGTGAGAGCCCAGCTGCAGCACCCTGAGCCAGCTCTCCTGCACTGCCATCACCTTCCTGCACACTGGGCTCTCCCACCACCCACAGCCTCCAGGACACAGGGTTACCCCTACACAAATAGGCTGGAAATCCCCCTGGATGGAGAACTGCAGAGGATGGATATTACACTGAGGAACAGAACAGCCACATCTCTGGTGCCAGTGACATTTATCTATACAACTGTCCAGTTACAGAGGTCAGTAGCTGCACAGGTTTTGGGAATTGGGCACCCAGGTGTCTTCAAAGGCCTTGTCCAAACTGCACTGGGGAGTTTAAGTCCTAAATGAAATGTAGTTCTTTGGCTACCAAAGATAACAGCACAAATTTTACATTTTCTTTGCACTTTTATGCATAACTCTCAAAACTCCCTCAGTGAACTGGGCATCCAGGCTGTGGCCATCTGACTGACAGACCATCCAGGGGGCAGCACTGCTTGGACAAGCAAATATCTGAGGTCCTGAGGAGCCCTCACTCCTGAGCTTTGTTCATATTTTCCCCCCTCAAGGGAAAATAATACACTAATAATACACTAAACTAATACATATCAATTTATTTCTGATTCATATCTCCCAGAACTTATCCCTGGTCAAGGGAGGTGATTCTGCCCCTCTGCTCTGCTCTGCTCTGGTGAGACCCCACCTGGAGCACTGCATGCAGCTCTGGGGTGCCCAGCACAGGAGGGACACAGACCTTGGAGTGAGAATACAGGAGGCCATGGAGATGCTCCAGGGGCTGCAGCAACTCTGCTCTGCAGCCAGGCTGGGAGAGCTGGGGGTGTTCACTGGAGAAGAGAAGGCTCCAGGAGAGCTGGAAATGGAGTGGCAGGACTGGCTCCACCCTGACAGAGAGCAGGGTTAGATGGTACAATTTGTACAGTGAGGGTGGGCAGGCCCTGGCACAGGTTCCCTGTGGCTGCCCCATCCCTGGCAGTGTTCAAGGACAAGGCTGGACAAGGCTTGGAGCAGCCTGGGATTGTGGAAGGTGTCTCTGCCAGTGGCTGGGGGGTTGGACTAAATGACCTTTAAAGGTCCCTTCCAACCCAAACCATGTGATTCTATGATCCCAGCTGGAGGAAGAGCTTGTTCCCTTCTCGGACACCCTTACCCAGCCCATAAAACACAACCTCTCCTGGCTCAGGTACCACAGGGGGCTGTGGCAGCCCTTAAATGGCACAGGAGCTGCCACACCACCAACACCCACCAGCTCCTGCCTGATCCCTGGCTGTGCTGCCACTGCCAGGGCAGTCAGCCCCCATCCCTACCCTCATCCCACTGCCTAGAATGTGGAAAATCCCAGCCTAGCTGACACTGACCAGGCAGAGAAACATCAGCCTTGCTTCCACTTGGGCTGTATTTTCCCACTCTGTGCAAGGCTGCTCTGTGGAGCTCTGCAAATATCAGTGGGCAGAGGGATAAAGGGATAAAACAGGGAGACTCCAGTCTGATGCTGGGGATGCTGAGCTACAATTTAATATGTTCCTCAGGAGCTGTCACAGGTTAAAAAATACCTTGAAAGCCCTGGGAGTGAATTTAATCTGGTGCCTGTCTCTTCTGCTGACACTGATATGAGGGAATTTCTCTGCCCCAGCCTCCCTGATCTGCTCCTCAGTCCTGAGCAGGAAGGGGCTGGAGGAGGAAGGGCAGCGTGGGATGGATGCAGTGCCAGAAAACCCCTGCCAGTGGTGGATGGGAAAGGAAACTGCCTGCTCTCTCCTGCAGCCAGGTGGGCTGTCACTGACAGTCCCAGCTGGAGAAACTGAGCTCAGGAGGGGAAAATCCCTGATCCCACTGAGGCCATGGCAAGCCCCATCCTGCAAAACAGCCACTAACCCAGGGGTTTATAAATATCCCTGCAGACAGGCTCCCTGCTCCAGGGGCTATTCCAGTCCTGACACATGATCCACAGGGGTCATCCAGCACCTGGGAGAACGCCCAGGCACACAAATCTGGCTGTGCCCTGTCTGCCCAGCCCTGGCTGTGCTCCCCCTGTCCTGCCCCCCCTGCCTGCAGGGCTGCTGGCCCCGGGGCTGTGGCCACAACTCCCTGCAGCACACGTGGTGTCAGTGGCCAGCATGGCCAGGCAAACCACACTGGAATGGTTTAGTAGTGAGAGCCCCATCCCCTTTCTCTGCAGTTCTCCTGGCAGCGTTGGTGCATCCCAACCTCTGTCAGCAGCTGGCCAAAGAAGCAGCACTTGCACCCAAAATGCATCCAGCAAACCCTGCATGGGATTCTTGTAGGGACAAACAAGAAAGCTGGGTGGGATGTGCCTTAATCACTTACAGCAGCTTGGTGGAGACAGGCACGACCAAAACCCGAGGAAAACTCCAGCTGAAGATGAAAAGCTGATTTCATTAGAATGAGATAATGCAATTTTCTAGCTGACCAGAACACCAGAAAGAGCCAAGTTGAAGCAAGACCTGGCTGAAGCTTCAGTGAAGCTGGAGTCGCAGAATATGCAGTTTCACCAGACTCATGGTGCTCTGGGAAACTGTGACAAGCTTGTTTGAAAAGTGTGAAAGTGTCTTGGAAATGTCAAAGGATTTCAGCACCTTCTGGAGGCTGCTGGATATTTCATTCGGAAGATGCTAATTTCATTCTTCCTTGTACTACATGATAGTAAGTGGCGTGTAACTTGAGCGAGTTCTTAGTGTTTCTGTCACAGGACTAGTGACTAAATTGTGCCTTTCACAGCAGCTGGAAAGTTTAAAATAAATACTTCTCAATGCTTCGAGGAACACGTGAGGAGGAAAAACATGACAATAAACTGTGTTGTTTTCCACTTGCTGTGGGTGGAAAGGAGCAAATCTACCTCCCCTCATCCAGTGACATTCACCTGTTAGAATCACCTGGTAGCTCTGATCTCTCCTACCTGTTAGGGGCTAACCCAGCCTGCTGAGAGTGCAGGGTGGGAAGGACTAAAAGACATTTTACAGCACTCTGTGCTGCTGTGCCACACCACAAGCAGCACTGCCAAAGAGACTTTTACCTCTCATTCCTCCAGGTTTCCTTGTCAGAAACAAGTGACAGAGCACACACTCCCCCAGTGCCTGATGTCCATCAGCTATTGCTGAGAAGCCAGACAATTTCACCTCCCTGGCACTCAGATTCTCAGCCAGTGATGGCCAGCAGGACCAGCTGGCAGCATTACTCCCAAAACTGCCTGTAAATAGAAGTTTACAACTATCCCACAGGCTACTGCTGCTTCAGACACTTCTCACTCCCTGTTCCAGCTGCTCCCCAGTCCCACTGCTGCCATGGAGAGCTTTACATTATTCCTTGCTGGAATCACAGCCCAGCCAACCTAGAGCTATGCAAATAAGGAGACCATCCCCTCTGCTGCCTTTTGGCTGGCACCAAATCTACCCAGCAGGCTCCAGCCGGGAGAGGGAAATCTTAATCTGAAAACCCAAGAAAAAGCACATTGCACTGAAATTAAAAGATAGTAATAATAAAGAGGTAAAAAAAATTAGGTGTTTCTAAAATAACAAAAAACTACATTACCCACAATTCACGGACATGTGGGAGGAAATGCTGGGGTTTTTTTGCCAAGGAGGTTTAGCCTCAACAGCTGCAGTTTAAAAGCAAAATACAGGGGGAGGGATGGGACTGGGCGAAGGAGGGAGGACAGGGCTGCGGGGGGAAGCCCGGACCCGCAGCCGGTGCCGCTGGGGGCTGCGGGAACCACGGGCATGCGGCGCTCCGTGCCCGGGCAGCGGCGGCAGCAGCGGGGAGCGCCCGGGGGCACCGAGGGGCTGCGAGCGACTTTGGGCAAAGTTTGACCCCGTTGCCTTTGTGATGCTGCGCTGGCGAGCGGAGCCGGAGCCCCCCCGCGCCCCCGCGCTCCCCCGGCGGGGCTCAGCGCCGGCCGCGGGTGCGTGAATGTATTGCGGGAGAGGAAGCCTGCGGCAGCCGGGAGGCGGAGGCACCGATCCTGCTCCGCTCACCTCCCCGGGCAGCCAGCAGAGAGGCGAAGGGGGGAAAAAAAAACCAACAACAAAAAACAAAAAAACCCAACAACAACAGAAAAAAAAAAAAAGAGAGAGAGAGAGAAGGAGCTCCCCCGCCCGCGCCGCTCGCCCCCGCAGCGCGGAGCCGGGGCTCGGCGGCGGCCGGGGCTCGGCGCGGCTCCCCGCGATGCTGTGACGCCCTGCGGGGCCACGCGTGTGCGGGGCAGCCCCGCCGAGCCGCCCATGAGCCCCGCGGGCTGAGCCACAGCCGGCTCGCCCGGCAGCGGCGGCAGCAGCGGCGGCGGCGGGAGGAGGAGGAGGAGGAAGGTCGGACACCCTGCGGAGAGCCGCTCGCCGAGGAGGAGCAGCAGCAGGAGCAGGAGGAGGAGGAGGAAGGGGAGCGGCGCCCCGGGCCGGTGCGTGGCTGGGGATGTCACGGGCGGCGGTTCCGCGGCGCTGAGCGGGCGCGGAGCGGCGCGGCCCCGGCGGGCGCGGAGCGGGGAGGCTCCATCGCCGCCCGCCCCGCTGCGCTCCGGAGCCGCCGGCCCCACGGCACCGCGCTCCTTCCCTCTGCGTCCGGCTATTTCTAAGGGAAAGAGAAAAAAAAAAGAAAAAATTAATCCCCAAAGCGCAGACATCGCTGGCGGAGGAGCCTCCAGAATCGGAGATTTGGCGACTTTTTGCATTTTCCAGCCGTCGCTTCTTTCTGTTATTATTGTAATTTTGTGCGAAAGGAAGTTATGAACAACTGCAAGTCAGGAAGTGGAAATCCACACCGGTTGTGACAAGCTGGGGCTAAAAAACTATTTCATTATTTATATAGATGTGTCTATCAACATTGTGCTTTTCATCCAAAGAATAAAGGGAAATACCGGCTAGTCCTATGTTTGATGGTGAATGACAGACTGCATCTGAGCAAAGGAAGGACTAAATATATCAGCTAAGAACACCATCTTTATTTATTGAACTCAAGAGACTTTTTTTTTAACCCAAAGACTGTTTGAGCAAGAGATTTAATGGGTCATTAAAAGGGGGAAAAATTTTAAAGGCCCTTTTGCTTCTGAAACGCAGCTAACCTCAAAAATAGAAGCAGTACTTGTAAGACAGATATTCGAATTAAGGCTTTACACGATGAATTTTCTATCCTATGGATATCAGTTTTGAAATTACAAACCAAGAAGATCTGTAATTGATCTAGCACCAGATAATTTCAATGCCTAATATTCCCCAGGATTGCTGGAGTACCCTAGGAGCTGTGTCGGACTGTACTCGGGGTATGCCATGGGCTGTATTCAGAGTATTAGCTGCAAATCCAAAGTTTTCCGGGAGAGTATTTCAGTGATTGAAGTCAAAGCCTCCATTGATCCCGTTCCCACCAGCATTGACGAGTCCTCCAGCGTGGTCCTGCGCTACAGGACCCCTCACTTCCGAGCCTCTGCGCAGGTCTTGGTGCCCCCTCTTCCCAAGAAGGAGACCTGGATCGTGGGCTGGATCCAGGCTTGCAGCCACATGGAATTTTACAATCACTACGGGGAACAGGGAATGTAAGTATTTCCAGGAGCGCGTGCGGGTGCCTAATGGGAGCGGGAGGACCATGGCCTGGTTAGGAAATAGTGGATTAAACCAAAAATTATAATCCTTATTTAAAAACCCAGCCACTCTGGAACTTAACAGGACTTTCCCATGTGTTTAAAATACAGGAGAGCTTGTCCCTGCCCTTTTAAAGCAGTGGGTGTTCTTCTCTTTGAATGGGAATTTGCCCAAGCCCCAACCAAACCCCACTTGTTCTGGTAGGAACCCAAAAGCAGCATTATTTCAAAACAGCTTTTGGGCTGCACAGGCTATCCTGAAACCCTGGGAGCAGCCCTGCCAGGACAGGCAGCCTTGCTCTGATACATGTTTGACACCAGTGGATGTCTTGACCTCCAGCTCCTCTTGCCTGCATCCCTCCCCATCCCAAAAGTGTGCATTGAGGAGCCCCAGGGAGGGCTGAGGGCTGACACTTGTGGCATGGAGCCGTCCCTGGTGTGCTCTGCTGCTGCTGCTGCTGCTGCTGCTGCTGAGCTGAGCCACAGCTCAGAGCTCGGTAGCCCACCAGCTTTGGGAGCACATTGAACGTCACAGGAGGAATCCTGCTTGCTTTGCCCACAGTTGCAGGCAGCCCACGGGAAAGCACAAGCTGGATTTAACCCATTGGTAGTTAAACCATCTGCATCACCTTGGAGCAGGGTGCAAATTTCATGTTACACTCCTTTATGGGTAATGTGAAAGGGAATATATAGGTATATATGTGAGGTGGGAGGAATCCAGGGGCTGTTTGCACACCAAGAATCCCTGTGTTAGTGGTCAGACAGTCATAGTGAGACAGGAATGAGTCAAATCAGAATGTCACTTCCCTGCTGAGAAAAGTCATCTCTCCCCAGTCCCCCACCAGCTTGTTCTCCAAACGTTGCAGGCTTTGGCCCACATCTAAATCAGCCCCAGCAGCTGATCCCCAAATGCCTGCACAGAACAGCAATTCTGCAACTCACGGTGCTGGGTAGCACCAGGTGCAGCAGCAACGTGTCTGTCCAGCCACGGGGACAGAGCCAGTGCTGGCAGATGGGTCAGTGCCTGCAGGTGCTGGTGCTGCCCAGTCCCTGGGGCTGAGGCAGGAAGGACGGCAAGGTCAGGTCCGAGCCATCCTCTCCCTGCTCATCCCCCAGTGCCCGGAGTCAGGGAGATGCTGGCTCAGCCCCTGAGGGTCAGTCTGGGCAGCTTAAAAAAAAACCCTGAATGAGGAGGGAGGGAGGAGGAGGAGGGGGACACGGCTGGAGAGCAGGGCTGACTCCATGCAGCGCCTTCCTGAACATCTGCACGCACAGCCCGGCCCTCCTTCCCTCCCGGCACACGGGCTCAGCTCTCAGCATCCCGGCTGGGCTGCGGGCTGCGCTCCGAGCCAAGGGCAGCAGCAGCAGCCCGGAGCCACACTGCCCCCCTCCTGTCCCCGTGTCCCCTCTCTGCTCAAGCACAAACTTTCCTGAGCAGCAAACCAGCACCTGGCAGTGCAGACAGGCTGATCGTGGTTTTAAAAGTATTTACAGCAGGCCTGAAATCTGTAGGGTTTTTGGCTCCAACAGCATCTTTAGCAAGGACAATTTGTTGCTCAGATGTTCCCGATTCCAGGCCTTTGGGATTTGCATGTGTAATTCTCAGGCTCGTTTAGGAATCCTGTCTTTAGTGACCAGCTGCAAAGGAAAATAGGAAAGTCCACTTTATATAAATACAGCTCAGATGCACAGAAATAGAGAGGACTGGGCACAGAGTGATGCTGCTGGTGCTGCAAACCTCAGAGTGGTCTTTTATTTCCCTGCACCTGAGTTGCCCTGTGTTTAAAACGAGGATTTGGTACAGCCTGCCCTTGCCGGAATGTTTTGGGACTTAAAAAAAAAACAAAAACAAAAACAAAACCAGAGAGAGTAAAAGAGTAATAGCTGCTGCTGTAAACAGGTAGCATTAAACACTGCAGCTATGTATGAGCTTTTACCTAGAAAATAATGGAAACAAAGACTTTTCCCTGGGAGGTTCATTGACATTTAACTGATAACAACCAAAAAAAAAGTTACATGAACACAATCAGGAATTGCTCTGTTCCTGCACTCTCTTTCTATAGACTCATTGCCATCTGAAGGCTATAAATAAAGGCATTTAGGAGGACAGGCCTCTTCAATGCCATTGAAATGTGGGCAGAGAGACACAAACCTAAGGGAAAGGATGGGCCAAGGCTTTAGCTGGTGTAACTTGGTGTAATCCCACTGACCTCCACACAGCTGCATCCATTGATTCCAACAGACTCCCAACTTTCCATGACAGGGAGAGGCTCCATGTTTTTAACCCCTGTGGTGACCCCTGTGGCAAACAAAAAACCCCAAACAGTCAAAAATCAGTCATCCAACCGAAGCACCAATACTTACAGCAGGCTTTGGATTAATTTTTCACTTCTCTGCTGGGAAGTTGTTAGCTGTGCATAAGCTGGCCATTACACTGAGGATGGAAACAGCTGAGAAATACTGGAGCAGATGGAGCTGTGCATAATGCTGCTATAGGGATGGCAGCTACAGAGGGGATAATTTAGACACGCACGTTTAAAGTGGCACTGACAATCTAGGGGCTAAATGCAGCATTTTTAAATTTAAAGGAAGAGAATTAAAGCTCAGCTAACACATAAGTGCTGGCATTACTTTACATGTGAGTCAGTAGATGCTGCAGGGAACATGAAAACCCCCAGCATGAGGATGTGGATGTGCTCTCTGACCCCTCTCTGTGCAGGACTGGGGCAAACTCCTTGTTCACCCCATGGCTGGTATTGCTGATCCTCCCATGCAGGATTTTACCCTTGGCCTGAGGGAAGGATGCTGCTGTGCAGAGGAGGCATCAGGATCAGGCCAGAGCTATGAGCTGTGCAGGAGCAGCTGGACCAGGTCCCTGCTGGCATTTCCTGGGGTGGGTGCTGGTTTCTGCACTTGGTGGAACCTGTGTCAGAGGCTGGGCCATGCTGGAATGGCATTATCCAGCCTCCTCCATCTCCATGGAGATATGCAAGAAGCCGTGCAGATGGAGATATGCAAAAGAGAGAGATAAATAAATTGGAGTTGGGATATGATCAGCCAAGAATCTGGAGAAGTTTCATGTGGATGTTTCTCCCCCTGGAAGGCCTGGTGGGGCACTTGCATCCTTACATCATCACTTCATCTTCCCAGGCATCTCTCCCTGGTGAGATTAAATCTTCCATGCCCTGCAGCAGGGACATAATGAACTCAGCTTGTCAAGAGAATAAACCCCCAGTCTCCAGGAGGGAGGATACAATCAAAAAACCCACAAGGGTATCTTTTCCAAACAAAGTGAAGGGAGGTCAGTTCACTGTGGGAATTTACCCCTCCAGGGATTTAGAGGAAAAGGCTTTGCTGCCCTGCAATGGTCCCTGGACCCCACTTGTGCTGTAGGCACCCACCTTAGCCCAGTTACATGGGTTCTCCAGTTGGACTTGAGCCTGCTCCCCTAAACCAGCAGAAATTGTTCCCTTTTTCCTGATGCCAGTTTTGTGCTGGTTTCACTGCCTGAGCCAGCCATCAAACACTGCTGCTGGAGGCAGGAGCACACAGCTGGAGGGTGGGAGGAAAAGGGACCACAGCAGCACAGCTCTGTCAGCCAGGGAACAACATCTTAAATTTCCTTCCTGTTCTTCACTCTAACCCTGCCTTGACTTGCCTGACGTGCTGGAGCAGGTGAGAGAGGCACTGTAAAGGAGAATTTAAAATTAAGCAGCTCTGGCTATCCGGTTTTCTTTCTCTCAGCAAGTCCCCAGTGCAGGCCAGTGGTGGAGGGAGGCAGGAGCAGGGATGTGAAATGCCAGAGTCTCACTACACCCACACTGGCTCTGGTCCCTGCACCCAGCAGGGGCTGTGTCCCAGAGGAGCTGCTCTTATTTAGGGAGCTTGGAGAGGAAGGTATTGGAAAGCACAAGGTTGTGCAAGTCCATCTGGCCTGTGACTAATTCGGAGCTGGCTTTAAGCAATTCGAGCTGAGGATGCAATAGTGCCTGTCTGGAAAGGTTACCTGGATGTATCCACACTGGATGCCCAGGGCTGGAGGCTGCTGGGCTGGGTTTGCTGTCACTGCCCTGGTGCTGTGGGACAGAGATCTGGGAGCTCAGGATGAGCTGGGGGATTCGTTCCCTGTGACAGAACAGGAAAAAAAGTGTTGAATGAGGACTGGGAAGATAAAACCTACATAAAGCTGCTTGGCTGTCAGCAGCAGGGCTCTGGTTGTACCACAAGAAATAGCTCCAAGTTCCTTCTGGTAGCAAGAAGACATTTGTTCAGAGAGGTTTCTTGGCAGCTCTGGTCTCTGGTGATGCCCACACTGGCTCTGAAGGTTTCAGAAGAAGCAGAAACAGGCTTGTCAGTGTCACAGGGCAGAACTACTGATCTTGGAGCTGATCAGTGAGCCCACGAAACCAGATAGCTTGGTTTCTTTTCATGCCTCCTTCCTGCTATTGTCAGCAAAGTGTTTACTGGGCACTTTCTGGTCTCTCCTTGGCTCGACACTACCAGAGAAAGATGCTGATGCAGCCAAAGATCATTCCACAGCATTCTTTCCAAAATCATCCAGTTGGCATATTATTTGCCATGGACATGCTCTGCAAGCAGGGGCTGCCAGCCTGGCTGGCACAGAGGCTCTGCTGTAGCATCAGGCAAGGGGCAACCCCCAGCAGCAGCCACTGTGCAGCCTCTGCTCTGCTCCAGTCATGGGATCATCATGAGGCCTCATTTTTCTGCTCATTCCAAGCTGTGCAGATGAAGCATGATGGTTTTGAAACCCTGGGGTTAACCACAGTGGCTAGAATTAGGCACAGCGTGCTCTGTGAAGAAACACAGGCTGGTTTCTCCTTCCCCATTCCTGCCCACGCCTTTCCTCAAGCTGGGTGCCCTCCTGGGCCCCCCTGAGCTCAGCTCTGTCCTGGGGTGCTGCAGGCTCTGCAGGCACCATCCTGCTCAGTCCCTGACTCAGCTCCACCTTTGTGCACTGGTTCAAAACCTGGGCACATCCTGAGAAGCTGCTGCAATTCCATACTGACCTGGGAATGAAGATGGGGACAAGCAGATCTTAAGAGGACCTGCATTTACTGAGCATACCTGAGGTTCTCCTGCCATTCACCCACCAGCTCTGGTCTGAGCAGGCTGGAGCAGCCCTGGGGGTCATCACCCTCTGTGGCATCTCAGCTCCTGGTTTGGCACCTCTGTCCCTGCAGAGATGCTGTGGCTGCACCACGCCTGTCACCTCAGAGTCAGCCTCCAGGATGTCACATCTCATCCCTGGGTGACAGCCAAGCTGAGCACCAGCCAGTCTGAATGGAAAGTAATCCTAAACCAGCAGCTGAAAGGGAGAGAAGAGCCCCCAGATGGGGTTTCAGAGCTGGGCTGTGCAGCAGGGAGGGGAGGGGGCTGCAGAGCACGACCTCCACTCATCCATCTGTGTGGGCTGGGTCACTCAGCATCCCCAGAGCCTTCCTGGAGCCTTCCCAGAGCCCTTCCAGAGCCTTCCTGGAGCCTTCCCAGAGCCCTCCAAGAGCCTTCCCAGAGCCTTCCCCTGCTCAGCTCCACTGAAGGGCATGAGGGGTAGTGAGCCAGGATGACTCTGGTTTGCAGGGCAGAGCCTATAAACATCTCTGCAGTGCACAAGGGTCCTGGCAGGACTGCTCAGGGATCTCCTTTTGGCTGCCTTCACTAAAAATTTTCTTCCAGGGAAAGGACTCCCTCTGCCTGCTGGCGACGGGCTCGGGAGGAAAGGATTGCTGCAGCCGTGGCTGACAGCAGCCAGTAAATCTGTGCAGGGAGATGTTGTGCTTGCATAACCCCTGCTCCTGCAGCTCAGAGCATCCCTGCATCCCCCAGCCCTGATGCTCAGAGCATCCCCTGGCCCTGCTGCTCCTGCATCCCTGCAGCCCCGGGGCACCCCATGTCCTGTCTTGCACTTCATCTCCTGCTGGGGAGGTGTTTTCCAGGACCCCCTGCTCACATGGAAAAAAGATAAATGAGACCTTTAAATCCCCGTGGTATCCTCTAGCCAGAGCCAGACACAGCTAAGTGCTGAACGATCCAGTGAGTACAAACATGGAGGCACTTCACGGTCATTAACTAATTAACAGTCAAAACAGCCTTATGAGAAGGTCACATCAGGCCTGGCCAGAGCAGCTCATCCCAAAGCTGTGAAAGAGCCAGCCAGGCCCACGAGCACCCCCAGCCACTGCCTCCTCTGCAATCAAGGGGCTATTTTAAGCTGCAGCACCAGACTCATGAAAGGCTTGGACAGTCACCCTGACCCTGAGGAGCCTCAGGGCGTCCCCTCTGTGTCTCTCCAAGATAAATCATTTCCCATGTCCCAGCCTGCAGCAGGGAGCCACAAGGCTTGGGGGACTGGAGCACAGCCAGTCCTGTGGCAGGGTCAGGTACAAACACCACTGCTGCTGCCACCCGGTCCCTTCTGCCACCTGGATGGCTGGGACATCATCCCTGGGTGCTGGGGAGTGCTGATTCATGAGCAAGAGGGAGAGCAACCTCTGCCAGCCTGGTTTTTGAAAGACTGTCCTTAAAACAGCTGTGCACTGAGCAAGTGATCTGTGGCTGTGCCGTCTCAGAGCAAACATCCAACCCTCCTTCTGAGACATTTACAGCAGTTTGCTTCTATTGGCAAATCTAATCTTAAAAATTAAATTGAAAGTTAATGAAAAAACACACTGCAAGTTGTGAATCAGCAGTACAAGGTGACAGGGGACTGTTTTGACACTGACCTCTCTGTCCCTCTCGCAGGTGAGCAGCGTGGGCAGTTTTACAAGCAGCTCGGCCTCGGGCTCTCTGATTACTGTAACACCATCCCCAGCCCAGAGCAGGGTGTGCAGCCCTCGAGCTGGGTCCTTCCAAGGGCTGCAGGAGGATGGGTTACACTCCAGCACCAGGCAGACAGAGGGGAGGGACAGTGGCTCATCCAGAGAGAAATTTAGGGGATGGATGGATTGAGAGCAAACCTGATGAGAAGGATGCTTTTAATGGCAGGGATGAGCTCTTTGAGCAGGATGGCACAAGGGATACAAATTCCAGTAAAAGCTGGAGAGGGAATGCATCCACAGCTCTTCTCTCTCCTTTCTAAAGTCCGGCATGTTTCTAAACTAATTAATGAATGCATTATCCATAATTTGCTATTGATTGTGGCAGGTCCAGTTGGGAGCTTCCAGATCTACTGGACGGTAAAATCCAGGCCATCAGTGACTCAGACGGGGTGAACTATCCCTGGTATGGGAACACCACAGAAACCTGCACCATCGTGGGTCCCACCAAGAAGGAGTCCAAGTTCAACATCAGCATGAACGACAACTTCTACCCGAGCGTGACGTGGGCGGTGCCCGTCAGCGACAGCAACGTGGCCAAGCTCACGAGCATCCACCGGGACCAGAGCTTCACCACCTGGCTGGTGGCAACCAACACGGCCACCAACGAGATGGTGACCCTGCAGACTATCAAATGGCGCATGAGGCTGGGCATTGAGGTGAACCCCGGCCGGCCCCTGGGGCAGCGTGCCAAGCTGCAGGAGCCCTCTGCTCAAGAGCAGCCCCAGGTCCTCAGCAAGAATGAGCCAATACCACCCAGTGCCCTTGTCAAACCCAATGCCAATGATGCTCAGGTACTCATGTGGAGGCCAAAGGATGGACCACCACTCGTGGTGATACCCCCAAAACATCGATAATACACGCCTGGCGTCCCGGCACCGAAAGGGAGAAAACGAAACCCGCAGCAAAACAATCACTTAGGTATTAGGATACACACGTATAATCTGAGCAAAATCAAAATGCACTTTTTATTCATTCAACAAATGCAACCATTCTACCTTCTCCCATTGGGACGGATTTCACTGTGCTAAAGCTAAAGAGGAGACCTTGGACTGGGTCTGTCTCATCACTGGATTCCTAAGGGAAGAAACTAACACTGATGTCTACCCTATAACTTTATTTTTTTTCTTCCCTACTTAAGTTCCCGTTTGAACTTCAGCCTCATTAGCTTGTCCAGAACTGCCCAGAACAATAAGAACATTTTATTTGGGATTTTAAGAATTATTTTTTTTCTTTTTGGTTGAGAACGAAACAAGTTCCTGGAGCAAAAAGTTAACTATTTAAGATAAGGTATTTTTTTTAAGCTGTAAGGTTCTGAGTTGCAAATCCAAGTCATGCGGCCTTATGTAGACTTTGCTTTGCATTGCCAAACTTTTGCCTTAAAGCTATGTTTGAAAACAAAAACAAAAAACCAACAAAAAACACCACCAGGCAGAATGTCCTTTCTACAGAATTCTGGAGAAAAAGTTTTGGAACAAGGAATAGATTGTCAGCGTGGCACGGGCTGATGGATGAAAAGGGCATGAAATTGGAAGAAGCAAGAAAATCTTCCTCTTTTTAAAACCTGGAACAAGGAAGCACGGAAATAATCTCAGTTTCAAAGTGATGCAAATCACAAACCTGCTGTTGGATGGCTCTCGAGGGGAGCTCCCAGGCCACCTCCCTGCTTTGCAGGAGGAGTTGGAAGCTCCTCGTGCTGCTCACCCGTGGTGATCTCAGCCTCCTGTCAGCAGTTTGATATGGAATAACCTCACAGCTGGAATTGTGGCCCTGGGAGTCAACACCAATCGGGGGGGAATGTCCCACTGGGTTTGTCTTTAGGACACACAGATTTTTCCCAGCTAGCCCACAGCCTCACCTTCCTGTGGATAAGAGCCAAGGGCTCGTGCGCCTGCTGTTGCTGGTGAAGCTCTGTTTGCCCCTGAAATCCCCATGACGGTGCTGTACAAAGAGTGGGATATTGAAAGGGTCCTGCTGAAGTCACTGGAGACCCACAGGTGTCAGCAAGGGCAGATCTGACCCACTCAGCCTACCCAGCAAGATCTGTAGTGCAGGAGCAGCCACGTCTGAAAATAGCAGGGATCCACTCCTGGCAAACACAGCTGAGGAAAACTCTCCCTTCTGTGGTAACAAATCACATTGGGATTAACAGATCCTTTTCTTCCCAGTGACCTCATGATCTACCTGACTGTCAGCAGTGAGGTGCAGACAGGACCATGACACCATCCCTGTCATGGCATGAACATCCACTGCAGCAAGGGGTAACACACGAGAAGGTGCAGGCAGGGCAACACCTGAGCCTGGGGTGTGGATCCTCAGTGAGGAAGGAGCATTTGGAGAAGGGGGTGAAACCTGTCAGTTTTAATAAGGACCAGATGGCTGCTGAGATAACCAGATGCTCTTCTGCAGAGGAGGATGAGGCAGAAGAGCCTTTTGGATGGGAGGGATGGGTTTGAAGGCAGAGGAGGTTCTGTAGTAGAGGTGGCATCTGGAGGCCAGGGCACAGGTTGGGGAGTGGAGGATCTGCCCTTCTCCAGCACATGGCCTGAGGCAGATCACTTCCCTCTGCAGCTCCTTCCCCCTGAAAATATTTCTTCCTCCTATTAACAACTTGCCTCAAGAGCTGGGACTAAGGAGAGTTCTGCATGCCAGGTACAAGCCTGGCCCTGCTGAGCTGGTCTGAACAGGTCTCACAACCCCACACACGCTGCTCAAAAGGCTCTCCCCTCGGAGAGGCACCAGTTAGCTGCTATTCCTATCCTCATCTTCCACACAGGACGTTACCAGCAAGAAATTCTCCTTCCTCACTTCTGCACAGCCACACCACCTCCTTTGGCAGCAGGTTCAACATCACCCTCTGCCTGGGGAACGCACGCCCAGAAGTTGTGTCCCCCACCAAGACAGCCTCAAACCAGCAAACAAGGATCCTGGGGCCCTGCAGCCATTCCCCTGTCCCCAGGGGAGCCCACCCTCCTCCATCCACTGGCTTTCAGAGATGCTCAGCCACAGAGCTGCTCCTTTCCAGAGGCAGAGCTCCAAGGTGGGAAGTCCGGCTTGCAACGACTGGACTGGATCAAACCCAAATCCACAAGCCAAAGGGTGCCTAAATCTCAGCTTTGGGACTCTAAAGGATGAAGCTAGGGAGACTTGGACTTGCACAGTCATTCTCTGTATTAAACTCAGTTTTCTTACCTGGATTCAGATCCAACTATAGCTCCACTGGCACAGCCCTTTGGGACTTGTCTGTATTTTCTCCGAGGCAATACATGCAGAAGAGGACAAACTGTGGGTCGTGGGTGAATAGCTGATCATGCTCTCACACATCCTGGCTGCTGCTGAGTCCCATGGGTGGGAGCAGAAGGGGGATTTGTGTCTGGTATTCACTTTGTCTCCAGGTGCTGAGTACTTACAGTTCTCACTGATGTCAGCCTGGGTCAAAGGAATCAGACCCAGTTGTCTTAATTAGCTGCACGAAGGAATTCCAAGGAAAGATTTCTTCTCAGTCACCAAAAACCACATTCAGGGAACACCTACGTCCTTTTCCACTTAGCTTTGTGTTGGACTTAGTCTCCCAAGTAATCTGGTTCCTCCTATTCCCTCTACCTGGTGGACTGGATACATCCATGCAATTTGATAGTAACCTCCTGGCTAATTTGTCCCGTTGCACTGAACGGACCCAGCTAAGCAGTAAACACAAAATTCAAATTTCACGTTGGGGTCGGCTTTGCATGGACTTCTCCCTTCCCAAAGAATGCCTTTATCCCGTGCCTAGGTGGAAACGTGCCCCTTCACCTCCATCTGCATCACCAGACATGGCACAGAGAGTGATGCTGCCTCTTCTGAGATCTCATGCGTTGTGATTAAAAGTGATGTTTTTCCAGTGCTGCTTCATTACCAAACTGGTGGGGACAGGAAGGATGGCTGGAAGTAACAGGGGCTCTAAGACACCACTGTTGCTATGGCTGGTTAATGGCCATGTGGTTAGAACAGGGATTGATACAGGGTTCCAGTGGGGACTTAAATGTCTGGGGACCCAGGGCAGAGTGGTAAATGAGCAGAGGTGAATCAAGCTCCTTCTCTGGCAGCTTTTTGCAGAACCAGGAATACACAAAGGATACACTGGGAAGGTGTTGGGGCACCGGCATGGGATGCACAGATGAACATGAGCGTGTCTCTGCCTCACCCTTCCCACCAGTGATGCTCTCAGCTCTTTATATCCCCACAGGGGCCCAGGGTGCAGCCTGGCCATCCCTGTCCCAGCCTTGTCATGCTCCAGGGTGGGGAGCAGCCCTGGCCAGATCCTCGCTGCACCCAGGGCTGGGCAGGGGCTGCCGGGCACGGCCAAGGCACCGAGTGGGGCGCGGAGCTCGCGGCTCTCCTTCCCTACCCTTGGCACCGAGATGAGGGTGAAGAGAGGGGAGCCCCTCGGGGAGTCAGAACAGGCCCTCAGCAGCCCTGGGGAGGGGCAGAGACCTGCGGAGCCGGCGCCAGGCTGGGTCCGGCCGGGGGAAGGCGAAGGCACTGCTGTCCCTCTGCCTTGGCTCCCAGCGCAGCAATAAGAACTGTCCTTGGTCTTGCAGAGATACTGTGAAAATAAAACCAAGATGTATCGAGTCTGGACACTTACAGAGATGTAAAAAAAACCCAACAAAACCCTGCTTTTATAACAGACAGAGAAATAAAGTGAAGTTTTCAAACGCGTCTGCCTGGAGTCATTTGGGCGGTGGCTGTTTTTAAACCAGTGGCTCTGCGCTCACGTTCCAAGGCAGCGAGAAGCACCCAATTTACCAGCAGTTCTCTCTCCGTGTCAGCTCTTGGGCTGCAGCAGACAGAGCCAGGAGGTTTCTGGTGAAAAACAGCAGCCAACATCCTGCATTTTTCATCACCAGGCTGCTGCGCATCTCGGGGCGGCCGGAGCCGGGCTGGGCGCTGAACTTCCGCACGCTTTGGTTTCCTGACACCGTTTGCTTGTTTAGCAAAAGCCGGGTCAGATGTTCGCTGAAAATACCACATCTGGAGAGAGGTGGCAGCGCAGAGCCCTGGGCAGTGCAGAGGGGGAAGGCTGCTGCAGTCCGTGTCTGGTTTTCAAACACCGCCTGTGTTCATTCCAATATTCCCTGCCCGACCCCCAAAATTTTCACGTTCAGGTTTTGTTTGCTTTCCAGTAAAGGGAAGTGCTGACATGAGTTCTGCAGAGCTGGGGGTGCCTGGCCAAGCACAGCGCCACTGTTGATCCCTAAATCCACAGGACCCCACTGCAGCTCCCGTCCCACCAGCTCTGCCCAAGGGAGACACAGGTTTCTTTTTTACGTTTTTTTGGTCTTTGAGAAGTTTTGCCAGTCTGTGATCCAGCTGACAAAGCAGCATCAAAGCTTCTCCAAAAAAGCACCAGAGCAAGGACCTGCTCTGTCTGCTGTGGCACCAGAGCTGTGGCAGCGACAGAAACAAGTGCAGGAGGGGAAGAGGAGGGAAACTCCCAGCTCGAGAAGAGGAATGTGCAGGGATGGAGCTTGAGCAGGGGAGAGGACAGATTCTGAGTGGGATTCCTTTCCACAGTGGAAACACTCCAGCCTCATCTGTTGATAGCAGGTTAAATTTAGATGTCCCAGTTTTGGAGGGAGGGAGGGGTGGGGAGGGGACAGCAGCCAACTCACAGCTGCTTTGGTGAGATCCTGGAAAAGCCAAAAGCGCCCGGTCACCTCTCCCCACTCAGGGACACTGGAAAAGCCCCTGAGAGGGAAGAGGAGGGTAGAGGGAAGGCCATGAGTGCTGAGCCCAGTTCTGGTGCTTCAGGTGACACCAATCCTTGACTGCAGCACATCTCAAACTTCACCTTTCTACAAGTTTTGTCCCTTGGCTTTGTGATTTTCTAACCTGAGTTTTAAGCAGACTGAGGCAACAGTTCCTTCATTTGAAGAAACCCTCTGACCTCGTGAAACAGTTCCTTTTTGAAACTCTGCAGGGACTTTCCTCTGCTGATGCAAATCAGATTTTGTTCCCTATTTCTTGTCTCTCACATCTCCTTAAACTGTTCACGTGCAGCACCTGCAAATACTCCTTTCATTCCCTCATGTTTTCAAGTTTTTAAGCAAAACATTTTTAGCAATGCCCTGAAGAACCTTGGAGCACCTATTAAAAATAATGTAAAAATGCAGTGCTGTGAATTGACATGTGGTTGTAACAGCTCCTGAAACAACCTGCACTGAGATTCTCAGGGCTGCCTTTGGTAACTTTCACGAATTGGTCCCCACAAAGCTTTTGGTTGTAGAATCCTGGAAAAAAGGAGTTCCCTGTGAGGGTGGTGAGGCCCTGGCATAGGTTGCCCAGAGCAGCTGTGGCTGCCCCATCCCTGGAAGTGTCCAAGGCCAGGTTGGACAGGGCTTGGAGCAACCTGGTCTGTGGAAGGAGGTGGAATGAGATGGGCTTTAGGGTCCCTTCCCCCCCAAATCATTCCGTGATTCTGTGAAGAACCCAAACATGGGAGAGCAGCACTGGAGAGTCAGGTCTGATTTATAACCTAGAGGTTGCCCCAAATACAGGAGAGTCAGGTGTGACTGAGCCATGATTCATGACCTGGAGGTTGGCCACATTTCCCTTTCAGCTCTGCACCTGCAGAGAGGCTCTGTCTCTGTGAGGAGCCCTGAGTGGCAGTGACTGCAGCTCCCTGCTCTGAGAGGGGCTCCCAGCTTCTGTCCCTGCTGGGATGGGGCTGTGGGGAGGCAGAACTGCAGCAGTGGAGCCCCAGCACTTGAGCTTATCTGCCGTGCAGGAACACACCAGTCCTGATACAGGCACTGGCAGCACAGAGCCTGCATGAGATAAGGGCAGGCAGGAGAGGTCCTGGCTCTGCAGCAGGGGACACACACAGTGGCAGAGGAGGAGCTTTGTGACCTACTGGGAGCTGCAGAAAAGGAGGTGAGAAGGGAATGGGGTGAGGAATATGCTGAGTGTGACCACAGAGCCCCTGGAAGTTGAGCCCATGGACACATGTAGGTGTGCACAGATGAAGGATCTGTTGACACATCCAAGCTCATCTCTGGGAGAGTCATGGAGCCCCAAAGGTTGGAAAACACCTCCAAGGTCATGGAGTCCAACCTTCAACCAAACAGCCCCATGTCAATTTAACCAGAGCACTGAGTGCCTGCTCTCCATGGCTGCAAGACCCCAGAGCCTCATGGCTGTGAGGGGGGACAGGGATGGACTCACTGCTGACCCAGGGCTGCTCATCCCTGCCAGCCACAGCTGCCTCTTCCCAGCCCCTGGGGCTCCACGTGACATTTATCTAGGAACAAAACCTTCCCTGGCACTCCCAGACTCACTCATGCCAAAGCCTCATGCAGGATTATTTTTCCTTGTAAGCAATGCTGGAAGCAATGCACAAGGGACACATGAAAACTAAGAAGGGATAAATAAAATGTCATTTCAGCCTCCCAGCCTGGACATGTACATGGCTGAGGGGAGAAGGGAGCTCTGCTCCAGAATGCTGGCAGGGACAGAGACCAGTGTCCTGATTCCTGGGCAAAGGGGAGGCAGGAGGGGTAGTGCCACCACCTGCCTTCACCTTTCCCAAACTCACTCTCTGCTCTCAGCATCTGGAGCAAGGGAAGGCTCTGCAGCACTTTTCCAACCTCCATCATGTCTCACAGGTATCCCTGTGAGGCCAGAGCAGCTCCCTGTTGGGGCTGAGCAGCCCTTCCTGCCCAGGACAGGCATGGCAGGAGCATGGGCTGGTTTCTCCCATGGAGCATTGCCAGGATTTGGTCAGGGACACATCAGCCCTGCCCTGGGCAGGAGGGTGGCTGTGAGGGACAGGCAAGCCAAGGGGTAGAACCCAGCAGCACAGGATGAGCTCCAGCCCTGCCATCCCTCCCCAGCTTGACAGCAGGATGCCACTGGCATTTGTCCTCTGGTCACCTCCACACTGTGGCACAGAAAGGAATGATGTCCTTCCCTTCCCAGGAGAATCAGACAGAGGGATATGGCCAAGTCCACATTTTGAAATACCAAGCACTATACAGCAAAAGCCTTTCAAACATGAGATTTAAGTAATTATTTTTCTACCTCTAGACAAAGCTATGATTTTGCCTTATTTTTCCAGAAAAAAAAAAAAAAAAATCTTTCTTGCTGTTTTAGCCTTCAAGGAAGCAGAATCCCAGTTTTGGTCTCCCAAAGGGTTTGGGAGACCTTTTTTGAGGCTCCCCTCTGCCCACCACAGTGCCACCATCCCTGTGCTCTGTCACAGCAGAACACTGCCAGCACTTGGCTTCCCCCTGCCTTGAGGCCACAGCATGGTCCCAGGGGAGGGGAAAATAAGTGTGTGCTTTCATTAGAAATAATTAAGACTTTGCCCTGGAAGATTTCTGCTCATACTGAAAGAACAGGAAAAGAGGCACAGAAGGCAAAGCTCCTCCAGAACAGTGGAGTGAGAGCTGTTGGTTTAACCAGCATGGACAAACCACTGAATGAGACTCCAAGCCTGCTTAGTCCTTGAATTCTTCCCCAGAACTACCAAGACTGGGATTTTCTGCATTAGCAGCTTTACTCTTTGGTGGATGTCCACCTACAGAGCACTGGACAGAGGCCTCATGAGCAGAGGCCACTCAGCACAGGTGACACAGCCCTTGACAGCCTCTGGCAGCCACTGCCACACACACTCACCACTCCTTGAGTCATCTAATGAAAATGCAGATTTTCCAGAGCAGACTCTGCTGGGTTCTGTGCATATTCCTGTGGGCTTGTGGTCACGATCAGCCTCTCTGAGCTGCTCAGCTCCTCCAGCAGCTACTATGGAAACAGGGAGCAGCACCTGTTTCTCAAGGGCAGATAGTTCAGGGGGTTGGGCTGGTTCAGATTTGGGAACAACTGCAAGAAAATGTACATTCAGTCAGGATCTGGGTAATTCTAAAGGCACTTCACTAGCCAGGAGTTAAAACAGGTACCAAGCAGCAGAGCAGGGACACCCCCAACTGCTCCCATCATTCCAAAAGACAAACTTTAAATGGCTCAGCGTGCCAACACCACATTCTTACCAAGCCAGTCTTCTCCATAGCAAGAGGCTTCTGAGCTATCTGGGGGAGCACAGCTGATATCCCCCCGAGGAGGTGTCACATGCCACAGTGAGGGGAGATTAATGCAAAGAATTTAAGGTCAGTGGTTTGGGCCAGCTGCTATTTATAAAGAGGAAGGAAAGCACAACAGCAGTGTCACCTCTAGGCATTAAATGTTGTCTTGTCAAGGAGAACACACTGGGAGGGGCAGCTTCAATCCATCTTCAGCTTTTCTTCACCTCCAGACCAGCCAGTTTTTTCTCTCTGTCCCAGTGCTGTGGTCCCTGGATCACCAGAGCTCTCCCTCTTCCCCCGAAGGGACTGCAAGGTCGCACCCAAATCCCAAAAGTGCTGTCTCCAACATGACCCATGGCACACACCAGGGTGCAGAAATCCAGAGGATATGGAAAAGCCTTGGAGCCCATGGCCTTGCAAAGCCTTTCCACAGCTAAGAACAAGCCCTGCTTGTACACTGAATTTCCCATATTTCTTCATTTTTAAAGAAAACCTGTCTAACATCTTCCCAGGTGCACAGACAAGAAGGACACCTCACTCAGCAAGGATAGTAATTAGGAAAACATTTTTAGGCTGACTTGAAAAAAACAATTTCTTCAGGAACTGTTGACAAAAATAAGTAGTTTATAACAGATATGAAAACAAGAAGTTATAAATTATTTACAACTCTCAAAAATGATCACATGCCTACCAAACCAGAAAATGTTACCTGTCATCATATCATGTGATAATAAAAAAAGAGAAAAAGAAACAGTAGAATGTTTCTGCTGAAAACAGAAAATGCAGAACTCCTTAAAACATCCTAATAGGACCAAGAAGAAAATCCCATCCAATCTGCAAGTATTCAGCTAACACAGGAGCTGATAATCCAAATGTGTTATCCACAGAGCAACAAAACCTGATTGCATCATTTGGAGGTTTCATGGAGGTCATATGCATCAAAATGAAAAAATGTTTGGCCAGAAGCCTTCAGGGCATTCTTTAAAACATTTGTTTAGTATGTTCAAGTATAAACACATGAGAATTTCACAAATGATATTGACTAAAGCCAAAAGCTAAGGGGAAAAAGCACAATCTCACCCCTGTTAGGAAAAAAAAAAAAAAAAGTATCCAACAGTAGAATTCAACAGCCAAAGTTAAAAACAGCAAAATCACTAATGCCTCTGGATGGAGGTCACATGTCTGCTTCCAGGGCCAGAAGTTTTCCCCAGAACCTGAGTTCCATTTTTTTTGAGTTCTGTAAGATTTACAGAAAGGTAAAAATAGGAGAGCTTTTACTTCCCACCTCTTTGCTGAATGTTACTGCCATGGGAACGTGCTCTGCACGCTGCCAGCTTCTTCCCAGATAATTTCCTATTTCTCCACTAAGCCTCTGGCTCACACATGACTCAGTTTCAGCACTTCACTGAGATAAGCATGTGCCCCATCCTAGACTTAAAATTAGCAGGGCAATCTCAGCCCCTTCTTCAGAGCCTGGGATAATCAGGCATTCTATTAATGAAAAATTTGCTGGTTTATGTCAGGAACCAACTGGAGCTACTCCCTTGTGTAGGCAAGGGATGGACAAGAGAAAGCTGAGCCCAGCACAGGGCTGGTAAAGCCCAGCACACATCCATCTCCTCTGGATGCAGAGAGATCATAAACCCTTCCACCACAAAAACATCAAGCCAGATAAAATAGTTTAATATAGAGCGAGAACAAGTATTGCATAAAAATAAGCAAAATCTTTTTCTTAAAAAAAAGGTCTGAGAACTTGTATCTAGAAGAAAAGCTGGTTGGGTATTGATCATGTGGGTGACTCATGAATGCAGGAGCTACAGAAGAGTTCAGGATGTTCCTAGCTTCTCCATCCACTAAATCCAGAGGAAGATCTGTGGAGCAAGATAAAAAGAAAACCACAGAAGTGAGTGCTAGAGCCTCCCTCAGGCAGCATTAATTCAGCAGATCTCTCAATCAAACCTCCAGTCTCCCTAGTACCAGGAGCTTTTTATGAGAACACATGAGTATTTCCAGCCTCTTTTACCTGAGCCTGCAGCAACACACACTGACTAGATGTAATTGTGCTTATTCTAGAGCCTGCCACCTGCAGAGAACCCTGTTCTCTCTACCTGACAGGGAAACAAAGTTTAGGAAACTTGCTGGAAAGGATCCAGCCAGGCAGAGGCAGAGCAGATGACAGAGTTAACCTTTAACTGTAAATCACCATCTCACTTCAGCCACAAAAGTACCAATTTATTTCATTCCTTGTTTCAACCTGATAAATGGAGCAGACTCCTGATTCACACACACAGCCTGAGCACACACATCATGTCCCTGAGAGGTGGAGAAGGAGCAAGATCCAAGTGGAAATTTTCTCTTAAGAGACAGGTAAACCTCCCTGGAAAACTCACATCCAGAGCCTGGACTTTGAGCTCTGCAGCATCACCAAAATGGAAATCAGAACTAGTATTTAAATGCTATTTTCAGAGTTTGCTCTTGTAAAGCATTCCACTCTTTATTCTGATTCAATTGGTATTTTTAAGGAAGAGTTAAGACACAAAATGGTACTTACGTGTTAGGTGATCCAAACCCAAACCCTGAAAGAAAAGCAAGATAAGAAAAATAGTTGATAAAAGAGAAAATGAATACGTAGGATTTGTAGTAAATGTCCCCTCCCACACACAGACTGAAAAATATTTCTTTCCTGCCTTAGGCCAGGAAAAAAGCATGGGCAAACAATGAAAGTCAAATCTCCATCTACAAGAGAAGTGACTTGCCTGGCTCCTAAGAGAGCTTGGCTTTCACTGCTCAGCAGGCAGGTCATTCATTAGCAGCCCTGCAGACAATGTGCCTGGTTTGCTCCTCTCTCTCTCTCTGAGCTGTTTCTGGAGGTGGTTTGTGCTTAATGCAGGTCCCTGGTGTCAGGCAGCCACCAGAGAAGGGAACGTGGCCTTGCACGGGCTCTGCTCTGGGCCCTGCCTAAATCACTGTGGCTTCACTGAACTGCAGCACAAAAACATTTAGCTGCTGGTGCTCCAGCTCAATTTTTCAGTGCATATTCCTCTGACACTAAGTACTTACAGCACAGGTAGCCAAGCACATGGTATTGAAGAAATATTCCTTATTTCTCAGTATTTTCCTTTGAGGAGAAAGAGCACCTCCACAAAAAGGGGTGGAAAGCAATAATCACCTGAGGTGTGCAGAGAAGCAGTGATGTGCTGACACTGCACACAGCAGATCAGTGATGGAATTAGGAGCTGAAGGCTGCACCTCAGTTCTCCTGGACATGGTGCCTTCCCTACAGCACCATCAGGACCAGGCAGATTTTTGGCAGGGAGCTGAGGAATCCCACCCAATTTCCAGGGAAAAATCAGACACATGGGGGCTGTGAGGGTGATTTTAGCCTCTCCTACCTCCTCCACCTGTCCCAAAAGCTGAGAATCCACTGCTTTGTGTGCCAAAGCCTGTGCCCTGTTGGGACAGGGAGCCAAAGGTGGGCGTGTTTTGGTTTGCCAAGGTGCCAAACGACGCCGTGTTGTTACTGGTGCCACCAAAGCTGCAGGTTTTAAAGAGAAAATCTGAGTTTACAAACAATGGAAGTTTTCCCCCATACCCATGATAACAGCACATTCCTTAAATGAGGATACATCAAAAGGTGAGACAATTTATGTCAATGAGTAATTGTTCATTTTGGAAAGAGATTTCCTGGTTTGGGAGAGACTATAGTACATGGAAAGGTCTGTTCAGCTCCCATTCTTGAAGGCAAATATGTTCATGCTTACACAGGGTATATTTTCAAGTGCTTGGAAATACCAACTCCAGCCATCAAATGGAATATTTTAGTTCATCCTGTGTGTGGTTTTCACCAGAAGTGCAGCATTGTTTTGCTTCACAAACAGGGCAGCAAACACAGACTTGGTGTGAGCTGCTCAAAGCCAGAGCACAAAGCCCAGATAGACAACCCAGATTCCCAAATTTCAGAGGGTACGTTCCCCATTGCCCAGAGAAATCTGCAGATTTCTCAATTCCTTTCTCTCTCCAGCCCACTTTGAACCACAGTGCTTCCCTGAAGATCTGTACCAACCTGGCATTTCTCCCTACCACCTCTAACTAATCACTTCCCTAATTGCTTTTGGGGACTGAAATGAGAAACACTCTTCATATATGGAAATGTGTCTTTCTCCACCCACTCTGTCCAACCAGGCAGCACAAAGCTCTCAGTATGACACACTAATGAGCCCATGACATGCAGCATGGTTCTCTGCCCTTCTTTCCATTTTGAATGTAAGAAATATTCTCAAAGAACGACCTTCAAGTTTAACTTACACTGGGCAAAATGCAGGTAAGAAGATTTTCAAATGACAAGCTCTGCAAGTGCACAAATCCTAAAACCCAGCAGCAGCCTGAGCAGAGCTGGACATGTCACAGAGTGCCAGCTCTGCAAGGCTGTGCTCACACAAGCTCCTGTCACTTCTCACTTAAAACATGAGCTGACAGCACGTTAACCCACCTCTCCAGCCATCCACATCTAGGAGGCTTTAGAACACCCAAAACACAGAGCCACATCCAAAGCTATCTCTGCAGATAAAAGACAGCCCTTGCAGCAATGTGACAAGCAATTCACCTGGCAAAGGACATCACCTCTCCTCTCCCAGACACTGCCAAGTGTGCACACTGCTCCCACAGACAGCAGCAGCTACCAGGGGCAGCTCAGGGACTCTGCATCTCTGGCCCTGCTTTGCCTCCTCACCTCTGCACGTGCAGGCAGCACTCAGAACCACACTGTGCTTTTCTCAGGAAAAGCTGAACAGATTTTTAAAATTTTTTTTTTTTTTTTTAGGTTTTTTTTTTTTTTTTTTTTTTTTTTTTTTTTTAGTTTTTTAAAAAATAAGCAAGATTGGGTGATGTGTTTAGAACAAGAGGTTTTAGAGTGCTCCATCTACAACACACAAGTCCTGTCCACTTGTGTAAGGAAGAAGAGGTGAAAATAGTGGCAAGAAAACTTGTGGTTCAAACTGCTCCTTTCAGCTGCAACCAGAAGAGGCCTGTTGGAAAGGCTGCACACAGTGTAAGTAAGAAATAGCTTAATATGGACAGATTTTTTTCCAGACACATAAAAGACATGAAATGCAGTCATTGCCTGGTAATAATCCAACCTATCTTGCTCAGATTTTCAGGTCTTTTGTAAAGCTGCTGTGCAAAACACAACTTGAGGTTAGTTTATAAAAGCAAAACATTATTTGCCCACCAACAGTGGAACTGCAGCCTCTGAAGAAGTGTAGTGGTTTCTATTTCTGACACCCCCATCATTTATTGAGTGATGCAGTTTTTCAGAACTGAAGCAGTATGAATCACATGTTTTCAAGTCAGCAGAGTATTCTCTTGGAACTTGGAGCTAATACAACACCATGTACTTGCAAGTAACTTCTTCAGAACTGGGATTTTTAAAGTTTCACTTTGAGAGAAAGGCAGAAAGGAAGTCCTGGACAGATGCTATATTATACTGCAGAATTAAACTATTGCTCAACATTTTGTGGTGAGATTTGGATTTTTGTAAAGCTGCCTGGCAATTTTGCACACTCTTTAAAAAAGTTTTAAAAATCAACATCCTCAGGGAACTCTGAAAATATCAGATGAGTCTGTACCTTTCTAGTAGAGAAAAAATTGTCAAAACTTCCCACAAGTAAGAATTATCTTTCTTGAGTCTGCAGACTGCTTATGCAAGACCTCTTTTTTTCCCATCAACATGCTGCTTGTTCTGAATGCTATTTTATCTTTAAGCTCTCCATGTTGTCAACTGAGCACATCCAGTCTCCTGCAGCACAATGGCTGATGTTGGAACTGAACAAACTACCAGTTGATTTAAGCTAAGCCATCCCTACAAACACATTTGTGGAGATTTAAGTAAGCTGCCTGTATTTTCACCCTTTCCAAAGGGACTCCTCAATCTGCTGCACATTCTGGACAGCAGGAGCACCTGAAACCTTCAGGTTTCCTTCAGGAAACCTCCCCCAGCTCAGAGGTACCTGCCCACACCTCACAGGGATTCAACAAGCCACACTTCTGGATGTCCCCCTGTGCCTCATGTAAAGGCAGCTCCTCCTGAAACCAAAGAGACAAACACTTGTGAAATATATAAACACCAAGACTGGGGAGACATCCTGTTTCCTCTCCTCACTGGAAGTTTTTCTCTTTTTAATTGGCTCTGTTCAGTCTGACTGTAAATGCAGGACATGGAGTGTTGCTGGCTGGTAGCACAATGCTGAAGAACTGCATTTGCTGCCTCCTGCAGCAGCTCCTTGGCAAGGTTTGGAATTCTGTATTTGCTGAACAAAGCAAGGAATGATGTGCTGTCTGCTCTGCTGCCAAGCACAGGCTTAGGGGGTACAGGAACAGGTAAAAACAATCAGTGAGGGATAAACATAAAGCACTCTGGGAGCACAGACTCTTACAAGTGCCTCATCCCACAGGTGAGAGAACAGCCTGAATTCTCATTAGCATCTCTAGCCCAAATCTAACCAGAGGATAAAGTGTCTGGTCAGAGTAACAGATAACAATAATTGTTATTTTCTTTGCTTGGCATAGTTTGTTGTCCTAGATTTGCACACAGAGAAAATACCCTCAGATTTCCTCACCCAGCTGCAAGCTGACATCTCTAAAGCTAAAGATTCAACACAAGACTTACCAGCATTAAAATGATCACACACATTCTTTCCTTTGGGCTGCAAGGGTTAGTTTTATACCTTAATTGTCTAAACAAACAAACCAAGGACACTTTGAGCTTACCAATCAATGACACAATATATTCTTCATGTAAAAGCAGAGGTAACCAAGCATAATCTTGTCATGCAAGAAGGTTTTTTTCCCTGGCTTACCCAAATCCTCCAGCGCTGGCTGCTGCCGTCCCCTCGCCGAACACTTTGCCTCCCGTTGAGCCCAGAGGGCTTGAAAAGGTTGGGGCTGAACCGAATGCTGGCACCCCTCCAAACCCAGGGGATCCCCCAAAAGTGGGAGGGCTGCCAAACACTGGAGCAGCACCGAAGCCACCTGAGCAAAACAGAGGCAAAAAAGGGCAAAAAAGAGTATCACATAAACAATAACGCAGAGAGCAAACAAAGAGCAGCTTTCCAAGCAGGTATGGGGTGTTCATCCTGTCATATGGACACCAAAGCATTCAGAGAACTCATTCCAATCTGCAGAATGCTTTGTTGCAAAAGATATGGGTAAAAAGTGCCTGAATGTATGAAAGAAAGCTGCAACTGGCAAGTCTCCCCCATCTCTTAAGATCAGAGAATAAATGCAAACTTGGGTTTTAGGTGCTTCAGTGGTGCTAAGATTCAGGAGGTAGGCTGTGATCTAATCCTGGTTTAAGTGGTGGAAACTAAAATGGAAGGATTAAATGCCAGGTCAGTGCAACTGCCTGCAGGGAATCAAGAACTTATCTCTGCTCTTGGCAATTTCTGTTCAGAGTTTAGCAGCCTCCTGCAGCTCTGAATGGATTTCTACCCAGATTATTTCATTCTGTGTTCATCTGCTGATATTACTGGCCTGTTTCACATGGAACATGAAGGACACCTGCTCTTTTATTTGACCAGGGATGAGGATGGGATACACTGCACATTTTAATACCCAGGGTGAAATTCCAGTCCATGCCAAGGTAATGGATACTGTTTGGCTGTAAACACAAAAGGTCTGGAAAAAAATAAATGCTAGGCCTGAATTATTTAAACACAGATCAGATATTTTGTTACCTCTATCTCTAGAAAGTTAAGAGCATTTATCCCAGGGGCTGAAGCTTTGGTCAGCAAACACTCTCTTTAGCAATGCATATTAACATATTTCACTTTCCTTTTCCCAATATTTTAAGTAATGAAACAGGGATAAAAGAGGTTACAAAACCCAGAGCAAAGTTTTTAGGATAATATTCCAAGGAAGTATCTAAAATGGGAAAAAATTATTCAGTTCCATGTTCTGTACAGAACATAAGACCAGAACTAAATTACACAGCCCTCAGCTCTTAAATTGCAACAGGAATTTTTGGAATGAACACCTGAGGATGTGGCTTACTGGATGCTGCATAAGAGAAGAGTAAAATTCTACCTTGGACCCACCAGTTAAAGCTCCATTCACTCAGCCATTAGTTATTTTTTATTTTTGTTCAGAGACAATTCTTGTCCGTGCACAGAGTCCAGGCTGTGGACAGCTAAGTGGCAGAACAGTAAATATCTCCCAGACAGTGAGAGTTGTCCCAGTGGGTGCATTCCCAAAGTACCTGCTTTGTTTGGACTGGAGAACCCAAAGCCTTGGGAGGCCACACTTCCACCACCAGAGCTGAAAGTGCCCGTAGGCTTCTGCTCTCCAAAGGAGCTGCCAAAGCCAAAAGTCTTTGCTCCGCTGTTTCCAAATAAGCTCGAAGAATCTGGGGAGATGAAGAATATTTATAAACAGCCAATACTCATAGCAGACAATATTCTACACTGCACTTCATTAGCTGAAGCAGGAGAAAGGAAAATGACTTTCCCCAACCCCAAGTACAGAATGAACATCCCACTGAAAACAAGTTTTCCCTTATTCTTACAGGACTCTGTAGTTGCACCAAGATCCATTCTGGATCTGATGGACCACTAACAATCCTTTATTGCTGCAATCTAGTAAACCACCAGGAGGGATGATTTGTTTAGATGCATCCTGTGCCCCAGTCAGTAAATGACAATTACTCAAGTGAGAAATCCCAGTAGCTATTTGTTTAGATGCATCCTGTGCCCCAGTCAGCTACAATCAGTCTCTCCACACAACACAAATATCAGCAAACCACAAATTAAAGGTTCTCAGCTGTTTTGGCAATGCTCAGTATTTCTACACAAGATTATCTAACAGGACCTTAAAGTAGGAGCCAAACTTTTCCAGCCTTACTGAGAAATTACTCATTTTTTCATCCTTCATAAGCCTACAGGGAGTTTTTGCATCTAGAGGCAGGACACAGGACAACCAAAGCTCTTCTCTGCTGAACCATCTGTTTTGTTTCATCACAAAACCTAGAACTGCATTAAATGATTAAATTAGCAAGGTTAGGAAACTGACCTCAACCATTAATCCCAATGGATCATTAAAGATGTAATGAAATAAATGGATTTTCTCTCTTAAGGCCAGAAGTGCTACTTGTAACCACTTGCAGCACTAATTTTACAGCTTTCCTTTGTTTCCTAAATTTCATGTTCAGCCACTACTTCCCCTTCTTTGTGCTTTCTACCTGCCTATCTATATGTCACAGCAAATTTTGATATAGTACCCTGCATGTGCTGCATAAAGATACTAATTTTTAGGCAGAGGTTAATAAAAATTCTGTTCCTCAAATTTGATTCTTCACAATTTTTACAGTCTTAGGGCGATGAGAGATGATCAAAGCTTTCTAACTTCCACCCAAGTTGGAGGCAGAAATTCAGTGACAAGAATTTAGAGTATTTAATTTTAGGAAGCATTTGGCCAAGAATTCTCTACAGAATATAGATATTATTCATACTTCTTGCATCTGCTTGTTTGTTACAATGGCTTCCCTACTTGTTTTCCATAAACCTAGAAGAAAAATTCTGGATTACACATCACACATACTCCAGTTATTCCCTCAAAGCCTTTTATATTAACACAGAATTTACTCAAAAACAATTAGCAGCAGAAAAGCAGATGGCATCACAAAAGCAGATGGAAATCACAGCACATTTTGCATTCTTGTTCTGTTCACTTACTCTGGGAAGCTGCAGATCCAAATCCTCCACTGGAGGAACTGAAGGGATTCTTATTGGCTGCATCCTGGCTTGGCTTTCCTCCCAAACCACTGAAGAAGCCTCCACCTCTCCCACCACTTCCAGCTCCAAACAAGCTTCCAGTGGAAGAAGATGGCTGCTAGAACACAAAGAGGACAAAAAGGGGATTTAAGCAAAGTCAAAGCAGTGTTCCCCCAAGGCTGCTCTGCCTGGGCCTTCTCTCTAGATGTCTGAAGGGGCTGACAGATCAGACAGCAATCAACTAACAAAATGGAATGCCATGAAATTTTATTTAAGTCTGTCTTAAATCTTGTCTACAGCACAGAATAATGCCTTTGAGACTTGCCCTACACTTGCCCTACTTTCCACTTAGCATGGAATAAAGGCAGGAGACTGCATCTATCTTATCTTGCACATGATAAAATGTTTGTGTCTCCATACTCCCTGGAGTATTCATGCAGATGCTGCTTTGGTGCTTACCACAACAGCAAATATCTTCAGTACAGACTGGGACACATTTTATTAAACACATCAAACTGGATTTTTAAAAATATATCAGAAATAGAGAACCCTGACCAAGTCCCCCACATGTTACAGCCCTTTGTTTCTACAAAAAGCCATAAATACTTGCCTGGCCAAAGACAGTGCCTCCAGTATTTGCTGCTTGCCCAAACACAGAACCTGTGTTACTAGAACCAAAACCTAAGAGAAAAAACGAAAAATTAACCCCACCAGAACTATGACCAGAGTGTAAGACATGCAGGGGGGTGACACTAGACCAGGACAGGCCTTCCATGCCAAAACACAGGGACACAAATGATGTTACCAAACATCTCTAGAGTGGACAAATACAAAGCATGTGCCAACACACAAATAATAAATTACATTGGAAGTTTATATGAAATTCATTCTCATTCTCTCTCTGGCCAACTTAAAAACAGACAATAGAAGGCCTTTTCACTTGTGGGATTGTTGCTATCACTAAGAGAATTGGATTTCTGTTAACATGGCTACAATAATACTGCAAGTCGTGCACAAGCACAGGAGCATTCTGATTGCCCTTGTGTAAAGAGGATCTGAGCTTTGTTACTTGAAGACTCCTGTTAAAGATAATGAAATGTTTTGATTAAAAAAAGAACTCCCCTTTCCATTTCCCAGTTCACTTAAATGTGCCTTTTGTAATAAAACTTGCATTTCTATAATTAGGAACACCTTTCTTGAGCAGAGTTCACTTCCCACAATTTAACTGTTCTCTGCTACTGTAGTTAAAATGAGCAAGCAGTTGCCTGCAGTGCCATCATTTTTAATTAAATGAACCTAATTAGCTTTTCTTCCTTAGAAATACATGCTCTCTATTATTACTATGCACTTGCCAGTTTTTCCTGGGAGCTCTCTGAAGATTGTACAGACAAACCTTTGGAAAAGCCCCAGCAATATACTGAGCATGTGAAGAAAAAAAAGGACTGACCAAGGAGCTTTGGTGTGTGCAAGAATCCAATTTAACTGTGTGGACAGGTAGCTGATGCTCATGTTACTGCTGCATTTAATTTTGAGATGTTTCCAAATGCAAAAACAGATTTAATAGATTTTTCCCTGCAAACCCATCATATTGAGGACTCAATTTTTTCTGGCCATCCTAGCTGTACATCCACTGTGGTATGTGTTGAGTGCAGGCCACTGGAAGGAAGTGCTGCATCAGTATTTATTCATTGCCTTGGTTATGGTCTCACAGCTGCTCTGCCCCTTTGGTGCAGCCATTTACAACATTGCCAGTTATTGTGCAACAAGCAGAACAATATGTAATTCAAAATTAAACCAAGGTAGACTTGTAAGTATAAAATGAAGGCAGGATTGGATGACAAGGGTACACTCAGAGGCCTGCTGATGAATAGTGAAGCACAGCAAAAGCTTCTTTTGTCTCCAGCATTAGTCTGCTTCTCACACATACTGCAGCTCCTGTTCTTACTAATCAAAAACAAAACAGAACAAAACCAAACCAAAAAAATAAACCCATCAGGTGCCATAGGGGAAGAAAAGTCATTAATGCCATCCAGCTTTCCCTGGTGACACACTCCAAGCCAAACAGTGCCACTGGGACAAAGCTCTGCTCTTACCTGAGGCCTGGCAGAAGCTGAATCCAGCAGAGGACGTGGTGGTGGTGACAGCAGCAGTGCCACCAAACATAGATCCCCCTTGCCCAAAGCCAGTGCTCTGCCCAAACACAGGAGGGCTGCTCTGCCCAAAGAGCACCCCACCCGTGCTGGCTGGCTGGCCAAAGGAGAAGGAGCTGCCACTGTTGGTGCTGGCTGGGGCTCCAAAAACATTCCCACTGCTCGAGGCTGCTGTGGAAGCTGCTGGCTGGCCAAAGGCTGGCATTGTCCCAAACCCAGACTGGCTGAAGGTAAAGCCACTTGAAGAACTGCTTGCAGGTTGTCCAAAGACTGGTGCTTGCCCAAAGGCTGGCTGGCCAAAGCCCCCCGTGGTGGTGGTGCCAAAAGCAGAAGTACCAAAGCCTGAGGTGGCAGCCTGGGTGGTGGCAGTGGCTGTGGACAGAGTGCTGGGGGTGAGCTGCCCAAATGGAGAGGATGCTGTGGTACCTGCTGGGAGCTGTCCAAAAACAGATGGTGTGGAAGGAGTGGCAGCTGCTTCCCCAGCAGGCTGGGTGAATGCTGAGCCAGAAGAGCTGGAGCTCGGCGGCTGAGAGAACACAGAGGAGCCTGCAGAAGTGGGGGCAAACACAGAGGCACCAACAGCTGGACTCTGCACACCTGTAGTAACATCAGAGGTAGCAGCCAGAGCCCCTGTGGCTTCTGCAGGAGAGGCAACACTTGCAGTGGAGGTCGTTGCTGAGACATTCTGATCTGGTGGGGCGGCTGCAGAGACAGCAGGAGGCACTGGGGCCTTCAGATCACTGGTGGAGGTGGGAGCAGCCACAGGGTCAGGGGGAGGTGGTGCCACCGTGGCCCCAGAGCCCTCAGGGACAGTGTCCCCAGCTGTGGCCTGGGGTAAGGTGGGTTCTTTCAGCGGCTCTGAGAGCTGTGCCTGGGGCTGTGGCAGTGGAGGTGAAGAACCAGCTGCTGCAGCTTCGTTTTCAGATGGTTTTTCTGAGCCAGGTGGTAACTTGGCATCCCCTGCAGACTTACTGGAAGTTGCAGCAGGGACAGGAGATTGTGATGAACTTGAGAAACCTCCAAACGAGAGGGATGTTGAAGCAGGGAGAGTAGAAGGGGCAGAGGTGGATGTGCTCATGCTGTTTGTCTGCTGAATACCAAATGAAAAGGTGGGTTTGCTGCCACCAGAGCCTCCAAGATTAAACACCCCAGAAGACCCTGTGTTGGTTAACTGGACATTGCCAAAGAGACTTCCCGTGGCACTAGTGCTGATGGACAGGGATGCTGTGCCAGCTGATGTGACTGATGTTGAAGCAGCTTCTCCAGCTTTTCCTAATGTCAGGGGAGCAGCAAAATTAAACCCAGAAGGTATTGTAGACACTTTAGCTGACTGTGCTCCTGCAACACTGGTAGTTGGTGCTTTACTGGTGGTCTTGGCATTATCCTCTACTTGACCAACCCGCAGTCCTGAGAAGCTCCCAAGAGTCTCCCCAGCTAGATTGCCCTGAAACAAGTGATCTCCTGGTTTGGATGGAGCAATATCCAACTTGCCAGAGGTTGTGGGGGGAGCAGGAGATGATGTTGCAGCTGCTTTGTTTGACTGGGTGCCATCTGCTGAGGAGCTACCTCCTACTACACCTCCTGGAGCACTTGCTGGTTTGTGGGACCCAAAAGCAAAGGAGGCCTCAGGAATTGCTCCAAGTTTGGAACTGCCAGCAAACAAAAATGAATCTGGCTGGGCAGATTCTTTTGCAGGGGCTGTCAGGGAGAGAGACAGAGATAACAAATCGAGTTAGGGTATGCAAAGCTCATTTATCATCCTTGCAATAATGGTCCATTTTAGTGCTTCACAGACTGTCAGTGCTCTTGCCTCAAAACCATAAAGCCTCTGTCCATCAGGTAACTGCAACCTTCATATCCATTCAGGACACAACAGTGACACCTGAAGCCTTTATGGCCAAGGTGGCAGTGACAAACACTGTTACTGTCACATCATAGCCTCCACTTAACCATCCTTCTCTTTAAGTACAGACAACTCCAGCCTTTGGCTCCTATTTCTTTTTCAGCAGTTTGATAAAAAACATAAAAGATCTGGTTATTACAGGTAATTTTCTACTGACACCACTGTCACCCCTTCTTACTTGGTTCAGGTAAAAAATTCCTGACATTTACTACAGCACTTTCTTTTTAAACCAATGGCTCAGAACAGTTAAGGTCATAAAAATACTTTCTGATACTTTAAGAGTCTTCTACAAAATCAAATCTTTCTTTACAAATTCAGCTATTTATAGACCAATCAATTTCTATACAGCCTATTTTCAGCTTTGAAAAACTAGAAACAAACTCTCAAATGTAACAAACTGCTGAAGTTGTTTAAGGGAGACTGGATTAGTTTTATTTAATGTACTATTATTTCATTTCTGAGCACCAAACAAATTCTGACCTGAAAACCCTGTATTGGTGTTTGGACAAAGTACAGGAAATCTGCATGGAGATCAAACAACAAAGAGCAAAAGCTTCTTAGCAGATCTGGTATTATCCTTGTGTTTTCCCCTCTATTAACTGTATTTAAGTAACTGACACTCAGTAATGTAGCTTTTTTTTTTTCCTCCTGAGGCCCTGAAATTACATTCTGTAGTTCTTCCATTACCAATTACAGAGACAAAGGTGCTCCTACCAGTTCACAGAACAAAGTACCTGCCCTCACACAATGCTGTGGCTCACAAGTCTGTCTCCTGTACCTCCCACTCCTGCTTTATCTCTGTTATTTACCTAAGCTTTTATGTTAATCTTCCAATTTTAAGCCTAGTTCATTCTCTCTGCTTAACATCAAGAGTATCAGTAGCATTACTGTAGCTGTGATAATCTAAGGATAGAAACAAGCCAAGATTTTTAAGAAGAGGTGATATGTTTTATCAGAGATGCCAATAACATTGGGAGCAAATTCGTTGACCGTGTGATCTCATCTACAACACTGAAATTAAAGACAGAAAGCTTCAAAAATATTACAAAACAGATTTTATCAGCTCCCTTTTATGAGACTGGGCAAGAAGGGTCTATGTACATGGAAAGGCAGCCTGTGTATTGTCACTTCAATTTTAGAAGCACCACAAAGCCATTCCACACATTTCCCTCTGATTATTAAATGCTCACTGGATAACAGCTCTATGTCAGTCCACCTCAGCAACTTTAAATCTACAGATTAAAGACAGCAGAGGAAATGACTACAGATATTACCCTTTTCATCAACTACTGCCTCCTAAATGTTCTTGGCAACAAATATTTTGCTTAATTGATCTGAGTGGCCCAGATTTCTGTGTATTACAGGGAGAACCCAGCATATGTATGAAACATTATTGCAATTTTAGTAACAGAACTGCAAAATAGAACAAGAACCACATGAATTAGGAAGAGGAAACACTCTGTTAAGAAGGAAGAGATGCTGTTTGCACACTCTCCCAAACCAACCTTGTGAGGGAGCGAGGCTGGGCGGTGTCTGTGATGAAGCAGCTGATGTGACACCACTAAAATTAAATACAGACCTAGGAGGAGAGAGGAGAAAGGGAAAGAATGACTTAGCTCCAAGTGCTGAAATTTCCAACCCTATGATGAACACAACTCTGAGACCCAGATTTCCAGTACAGACTTGCACAAAGCCAGGCACACAGGAGCAGTTTCTCCAAGGACTGAACAGGAAGAGAGAAGCACACACACACACACACACACACACACACACACACACACACACACACACACACACACAGTGCTCATTTGTTCCCTCTCTAAAAAGGCTTCAAAGGAAGCCAGGGTTCAAAATTCTTCTGACCACCCCTCATCCTCCTATGTTCTTCCCTTTCTGCTGTGTATTTCTTCCCCATGCACCAAACCTGATGGATTTGGGGAGACTGGTGAGAGGAGAAACCACAGGAGCAACCAGAGTTTAAAAGAGCTAAAAGGGAAGAGTCAGTGCATGTGCAGAAGGGAGTAACTGGATACAACCATCCATCAGAAAGGAGATCACTCATAGCAAGACAGAAATGAAAAGTTATCATGACTATTTTACACAGAAAATGTTTTGTCTTGCAAAAATACTGTGATCTTTCATAATGAGTCTTGCAGAGATCTTCATTCCCTGAGGCTTTTTAAGCTTTCTCTGATTCTCAAAGACCAGCTGCTGATATAGAAGTCAGGCCATGGGACTAACACATCACTGACAACAGCACTGTATTTAGCATATGGTTTACACACTGAGGCACTGCACATGGGACAAAGGCAGGGCTGTTTGCTTTTTGAATCTGAATTTTCATCACTCAAAAGGACTCTTTTAGCCCTCTGAAGAGCCCAGCAAGGCATTTGGGTAGCATCCATTTAAAAAACAGGCAGAGAAATGGGTAAGACTGAAAGAAACCAGGCATTTGAATGTGTGTATTCTGAAATACTTAATGTTGCACCCTTAATAGAGAAGTTCACTTGACTGTTAGAAGAGCAAACAAGCAGAATTTCAAACAATCATTCCTAAGGAATTAGCCCTCTCCCCTAAACATAAGAGATAATAAAATAGAGATTTATGCCATCCCTGAAATAACATTCCATAAGAGAGATTTCAGAGTAACTGTATGTTCATAACATGTGCCTTGCTTTGTGTTATTGTTATGTAACAGATATCACCAGATGGCTTGGGGCCCCTCTTGTCACCTTCATGAACTGATTACTTTTCAAGCCAAAACACAAAATTTGTTCTGCTTTATAAAGATAAATAAGCAGTTCAGCAATTGTGACCATCAATACATATTTCAAGTCCTAACTGGGAACTTGTTCAACAGTCCACTGTAGATAAACCCCAAATGCAAGCCAGTCATCCTTTACTCTTGATTAGTTATATACTGAAAAATCCCAAAGCAACATGATATTTTGTCCAAGTCTCACAAGACCTTCAGACCTCACTCAGCCCTCCACAAACAAGGTCTTCAAAGGACTCTGGTACAACCCCTGCCCTCCCAGTGTAACATCTGCAGGTGCCATTTTACAGTACAGCACAGCTTGTAGGCAACACCTGCTGTAACAGCCAATATTCCTATTTAATGTCACTACAAAGAAATGTAATGTTCATACAGACCCTGCAGAAGTAAAGGAGAAGGTTTTGTTAAGCTGTGAAGTTGTTGCTTGTACTGATGTCACAGTAGAAGAAACAGCTGTAACTGTTTTTACTGTCCCTTGTCCTGTAAGTTACAAGAACAACAAATAAATATGCTTTTAAAATATATTTACAAATAAAAAAATTAACAAAGTACCCTGTCATCCATCTATCAGAAAAGGAGGGATTAGCTTGCACACGCAGTCTTTAATTTAATAAACCAAATAAAAAAGAAGTGCTATCATATTCAGGAGCTGACATTTTCAATAAACCAAAATTTAAGAAGCATATGATTCCTAGCTATTTTTACTGCTTCTTACCCCTGGCAAAGAGGCAACCTACATCCACAGATTAAAGGCAAAAGACCAACAGAGATGGATTTCAGACATTTATGCAAGAGGCTTATAAAACCATGTCCAATGCAAGCATTATTATCTAGCTCACATTAAAAATCAATTGCTTCCTTCACCTAATGTTTCCTCTTTCCCTGTTAAGTTGTAAACTGAGCATTCCTTTCTTTAGAAGCTTCCCAACTCTATGAGACTGATCCCTGTGTGTGAACTGGCTCTGAAGTTGGTCCTATAGCTCAAAGCTCAATAGATCCTTCACAGGATTTAGATCAAGCTTGTTCAGTTACTCCTATAATGCTGTGTCTAAAAAATCAAATCAGCACATTAAAAATGTTTAAAATCAGTAGGATTTTAATGTTTTAAAAACAAAAGATCTGCTTCCACTGTAGCCTTGTAGAAGATGTGCCTTCAGCATTTCCTGATAAGAGTTACAAGTCCTGGGTGCACTCTGAACAAGCAGTTGTGTCACTGAATTCTAGATGCAGGGACAGACAAAACACAGGGAGTACAGAAAACCACTCTCCTGCACTTCTGTGTCTTTGTTTTACCAATTCTCCCCCTCAAGGCTGGCACAGCAACCTCTGAGTGGAGGCAGATCTTTTCTCCTCAGTGTCCTCTTTCTCTGGACTGTGCACCCTGACATGTTGCAAGAGACATCCAGGCCTTATTTCCACCTCATTAAAGACAACTTACCTGAGATCTTGTTGCCAGATGATGCTGGAGGAGCTGTGGATGCCATAGGAGAGGGGGCACACACAGAGGAAGGTGGAGTCTGGCCCTTCATTGAGCTTGCCAGAGGTGTCTAAAAACACAGCACCACTTCAGATCAGTGCAGTCTGTCCATTAACAAAGTTCCCTCTGACATTGGTTTGGCATTATCAGTGTCATGCAGTGACTTAAGGATAAAATAGAGGTGGGTGGTTGAAGCACTTAGAAGAGCTCTGCAATCTTGGGCCCATTATGCCTTGACACTGAAATACAGGGTCAGTCCTCAACCTTTTCAACAATTCAGCAAGCCTCCATGGGCAGCAGCTCAATGATTCCAGAGGACAAAGACTGCTGCACTGGGTTTTTTTGATGCATAGATATAAAACCCAGCAGCTTGTCAAGCATTAAGAAATACTTTCAGTTGAATAACAGGGTAATAAAGAACTCTCTACCTTGATTGCCTGTAACTTTCTTTTTTTTTGGTGTGAAATTTTGTTGTATCTACCTAATACAGCTTCCTTTGCTGTTAGCTGAAACCTTAACTGCAGCAAGGGTAGGGCCATTAGAAAGCTGCACATCTCCAGAAGGGAGAAAAGGCAAGACATAACATAGATATGCACTGCTGAGGTCACAGATACAGAAATGGTTTGTTAAGAATGCAGGGCAAGCCATGAAAATGAAACCTCCTAACTCTGCTGAGCATGCCCAGGTAAGTATTCCACAGGGAAAGGGTTCTATATCAAAATACCTGTTTAGCTTGATTTGTAGCAACAGTTGCCAAAACTTGATGGACTGCCTGGGCTGCAGAGTGAGGTACAGACGATCTTAAAAAGAAAAATTAAACAATTATATGAATAACTAGTCTGAAAGAGGATTTCCTCTCCTCTCAAAAAGCACAGCTCCCAGAAGCCTTGAACAACAGCTGCTATTAAAGATTCCACACACAACTCCAAACGAACAAATCTGATTAGAGAATAAACCTCTTAAATCAATCAGCCACATTTAACAAAGGAAGTCTGTAAATGTGTTTAAACCTCGAGACTTAAATGATCAAGTCTTCTCCAGACACTCTTGTCTCTGAAGAGTCAGGGCTTTCTATTTCACAGGGAGCTGATGAAAAATCAGCAGGTAAGGGGATTACAATTTTATGCCTAGTGGATAACAAATTTAAGCAGCTTCCTTCACAATGTGGAGTCCAGACACGTACATGCAATGCTTAGAAATGCTGAGTAAGGAGACAAAGTTGGGAGGGGGTGAAGGGAGCATTTCCTGTCTTTGAAGTGTATGATAAACATTGACAAAGTCATGGCAAGCACTATGATAAAATTAACTTGCATTGTACATTTTACATTTGGTATATTTGACCATGAAATAAAAACCCCCAGACAATTGCTGCAGAATGGCAGCATCTCATGGGGTGCAGGATTTGACCTTGGTACCTGGGGGCACAAACATATCAAATCACTGTGACTTGGGAACAGCCAACCAGTTTTAGCATCTCAAGTCTGTGGCCCACCAGGTTCAGAAGTTTCACTGGCCAGTACCAGAAGATTTCAGAACCTTAAATTCAACCATGGTTGCACTCTCTTGATGGCAAAGCCCAGCTTTCTTACCCAGACAGGTTCTCTCCATCTTGACTCAGACCAGAAGCTCCCTAAGGCAATAACCAATCTCTGGCTGAGGCTGCAAGTCCCAGATAGTGATTTGGGCATCCAAAGTTGCCTGTCTGCTAAAGCATGAGGATTCCCAAACTGCATTTGTTTGGTCAGCTGCAGGTCAATTCACAGGAATTTTCTACCATATTCCAAAGGAAGAGGACACATACATGAAACATTTTGCATGGCCATTTGGTATTGGATATGTTTTTGTGCCTTAAACAGTTTTGCTTTACTAGGAAGACTTTCCTTCCTTCCAGCAATGACTACTCCCTCTCAACATTGCATGGCCTGGATTTGACCTCTGCCCAAAGCAGAAGTCCAGCAAACAATGAAAACTTCAAGATTAACACTGAAAAAAGTCAGTGTTGGGATGGTACAGCTGTAGATTTCCAGCTTATACTGAACAAAGAAGAAAACAACAGAAAGTCTGTGAAATTCAAGAGAGGATGGGACTTGATCTCAAGATTTGACAATGCTGTGAAAATTCTGGGTTTGATTTCAGTTGTGAAGAAAGGATTCTTTTGCACTGAAAACTATGCATTAGTAACTGGACTGGGAGCACCAACACACTGAGTCACAGGCCACTGAACAACTGATAACAACTGAAAAATAATTTCTGCTTAACAACCAAAGAGTGTGTTGTGGCAGCAAAAGGAAGCCAGGATGTCTGAAGTAGCAAAAACTGGTAAATTAACTTTGCTGGGTGAATGCTCTTCATTTTAATGCTGAATCTGACTGGCAAGCATAGTTCATTTGGGGAGAATTTTTAGAAAGTACATTTTTATGAGGTCAGCTATAAAGTAAGACTGTAGAAAGCCTCCAAGATATCAAGCTAGCTGGTGTTTTATAAATTAGAGAGATCAATCAATACTGCCAGTCTAAAACTACTTGAAAGTAAGACAGTTCTTTAACTACAGTTCAAGTAAAACCAATTTCATAACAAATTGCTCACTCACAGCCTTCTCTATGCACAGCCAGTACTTTCTACATCATAGTTCTGATGAAACAGAGGGTGGGAAACTTTTCATGGCCACAATACCACTTTTAGCCAAAAAATTCCCAAGCAAAGGTGTCTGCAAATCTGACTTTCAAAAGATGTAGCAATTCTCCTCCCCATTCCAGTTTATCACTTTTAGGAAGAAATAAAATAGCAAAAAAAGTGTCCAAGCTGTTTCTCAATTAAAGCACAAAAGAAACCATGAAGTAAAAGTCAAGGTCAGCAGCTGAGAACCAACCACTGCAAGACTGTTCCCTTTCTGAAAAGCTGAATCAAAGGAATTTCACCTTTTTTCTTTGACAGTGAAGAGTACACACTAATATGTGAAAGTCAGTGGTGATGCAACAACAGCATCCATGAGCTGCATGTACAGCTCACAGTTACAGGGATAAAGCATTTGCAACTCCATATGTGGTGAATTTATCTCTCTTCATGCAGTAAGCCAAACTTTGCACAGACTTTTCAGTAGTGCCCTTGCCTCTCCCCAGCTCAGAACTGGCCATGCACTGCCCTGGTGTTAAGCAACAGCAGGAACTTCAAAAAAAAGACAGTTTCAAGGTCATTACAATGACAGAGAAAAAGCCTAGTCCTAGGCTGGTGACAGAGCCTGGTGATAAGGCAGAAATCTCTGGAATGAGCTAAGCTGGCTGTTGTCTGCAGGAAGCAGGGTAGGGAAGCCAAGTGTTACAGCTAATTCACAAGAAATGGTAACAAATTCAAGGTTAAATACCAGAAGTCAAAGTTCATAGTTTAGTCAGGAGGAACAGCCTTGCAGCTTGGTGGTGTCCCAAAGTGACTGACCCCCAGTGACACCCAACCCTTCAGTCAAAATTCTGATGTCAAAACATTTGAAACAAGTTTCCAGAAAAGCTAGAGCACAGTTCTGCTTCCCTTCAGGGGGTGAATCTGGGAACAGACAGAAGAGGAGTAACTCCAGAGAAGGTTTTTTTTGCAAAGGATGACAAAGTAGAAGGAAAACATGGACAGCCTGAAGTCACAGACCACACTCAGTGACAGAGGGCTGCAATTTCCTCACTGAAAGGTACAACAGAGGTAGTGATTGGAGAGATACCAGGGCCAAATTTCATATTAGCAGTAAAACCACTGAATCCCAAAAGGAGAGGATGCACATAAATGCATTTCACAGACAAATGGAGAAGGAGGTTAATACTGGTCTCGACATTTGTTCAGGACAAGCCATTAGCAAATCCTTGAATGACCTGGAAAGATCTTTCTTTCTTTCTTAATTCTTTCTTTCAATCCACAAACCCAATACTTTTGTCTAAATGCATCCACTTTAGTTCTTACACAGCCAGACTCAGTAGAACACTGCTACTGCTCCCCACTGGCAGATGTGCTCCAGTGCAAATGCTACCAAAGGCCACCAGAAAGAAGGGCAGCACTCACTCACCCAATTACTGCAGAGACTGCTGGAGTCAGTGCACCAGACTTGAGCTCTCGAACATTCACCACCTGAGGAACATTCTTCAGAGTAGATTCAGTCAAGGAGGTGCTCACAGCTTTAAGATACAGAAAAAAACAGAGAGGAAAAAAAAAAAAAAAAGTAAAGACAAACTGTATATTAAGCATTTAATTTCATTCAATATGGCCTGAATAATTCCAAAAAGATCCATCCAAGATTCTAAAACATATATAGTGTATCTGGCCTGAAACACCTGGAACCTCAGACTTCATCGAGGACAAGGACAAAAGAAGTCACAGCAATCTGTATAGTTGGTACATTTTTTGTTGTTTGCAAATCTAATTATTATGAACTCTCTCTTACCAACATTGTAACATCTTCTGTTAACTGAAATGGGAGTTTCTCAGCTATTTTACACTAACAGCTTACAGGAAAAAGGAAGACAAAGGAACACTGGGTAGCTCAGAGGTGCAACAACTACAGATGTGCACCATATTTTGTTTGATGATCTCCTTCCTCTGAGAGCACTAAATCCCTGTCAAAGCCCCATTCAGCTGCTCAGAGGTCACTTGTGCAATTAGCCATTCTTTTACCTGGGGACTGGTTAGCAGCCATCTGCCTCTGCAGAGCTGCAGCAGCAGCTGCTTGTGGTGCTGGAACAGTGACAGTGGGAGCAGGGGCCCCGTGTTTCACAGTCTTTGTTGCAAGCATTGTACTGTCTGCCCCTTGTGGGATGATTCTGTTTGAAGATGTAGGCACTAAAACAAAAACAAATTAACAAAAGAATTAGTTAAATGTTTCTCTATAAATGAGGGAGTCTTTGAAAGCCTTTGCTGAACTGCAGTTCCTGTAAGTACACAGCTTCCTTCTGACAGGAGTGGTGTGCAGGCCATTCAAACAATCAACACAATCTGTCCCTGGCAGATTCTGGTATTTCCCAAGGAATTTACTAAGTCTCAATAGATTTTATTTCAATGCATTAGAGGACTTGCAGTCTGCTGTAACAGACACTTCTGCTGACACCTTATTTTTTTCTCTGGCTGCAGAGATTAAAGAAATCTCTCTTGCACAAGGAAAACTGAGTGTATGCAAATGCAGTTCTTAGTAAGACTTGCTGGGCTCAGAACTCCTAACCTTGGCCACATCAGCCAAATGCAGTAGTACTCCAGTTTCTTAGTCTTTGGGCAATATTTTAGGTCACTGCAATCTGAAAGAACCAGGCTATCACAAAAACACAATCAGTGAGTCAAAGTGCTTTAGTGCTTTTAGCTCAGGTTCATGAGGCTACAAAGCCACTCTGTTACTCCTCCTGGGAACCTGGCAATGTAAATCTGTATCCTGCAATCTCATTTCTCCAGGGCCTGAAGCACTGGCAGTGGATAATACAGTAGTTAAAGCTACCCACAAGACCACATTGAGAAGAGACACTTCAAACACAACTCACACAAAGTACCCAGGGAGAGGTGCTGTTTCCCAAAGGACGGAGACTGAGCCATCAAACCAGGCTGGATTGAGGGAGTTCGGACCACAGGAGCATGACGAGGGACTTGGACTGGGGCAGCCTCTTCTTCCTGGTCCACTGCTTGGGAATCATCATTCTCCAGTGACTGGGAAACTGAGGATGTTGAGCTGACTTCATCCAAATCTTCATAATATCTCGTGGACAAGAAGGCAGATCGGGACAAACTTGCTGCAACATCAAAAACAAAATTCAGTATTAAGCTGAGGGAACCATCCAATGTAACAGCCATGACAAATGCACCCTATTTTAGGATGGTCTCCTATTGGCTTGTTTTACTCCTGCATTGATAGGATTTGATTTCTGAACTGCCTGGAAAGGCAGCCTTCAACCAGACAGCAACTGTAAGCAAGTCCTGCTGAGAGCAGATGGGAGAACAGGACAGGAAAAGTAAGGGTTAAGAAGTCAAAAGCTAATTTCAGGTTTCAGTCCCACAGCAGGTAAGCCATCCTCCTGGAAAGCATTTCAGAATTCTATGGTAAATAAAGGTTTACCTGGAGCTGTAGACCTAATTGGTGGTGTTTTCCTCTTGGCTAGGAAATTCCTCAGCTGTGCCTGCTTCACTGGGGATAACTTAGCTGGAAAATGGAAGACAGTTATTAGTCTACAGACAAACTGCAAGTCACAAAAAAGGTAATTCACATTTATAGTGTGAATGCCAGGAAGAAAGGATAAATTACCAGGTGCTTTGGGCAGAGGTTTGGCATGTGATTTCAAAGTAGTTTTCATCAAATCGTTGCGCAGGCTTTCAAGGTCACTGTCAAAACTGGGACAAGGCAGAGCAGTGAAAAAACAGCAGCAGCAAAAAGAAACCAACCAAAGCAGGAAGAAAATCGGGCCAAAGTAGCCACTAGAACCACTGGCATATCTGGAAGATACTGTGTGATGCATCTTTATCTCAGAAACTTCAAGAGCCATTCACTCCTTCCCCTGAAGTCAGACACACAACCAGCAGTATCTCAGCCTGGAGGCTCTATAATCTAAAACTCCTTTAACTTCTAGGGAAGTTTGGGAAGTTTCTGCTAAGCATTAAACAATGTCCTACAATACAACCAATGAGCTTCTGTAACACCTGGGCATGGTTTAGTGTAATCTTTAGCAGGTCCTGTCCTCCCATACCATGCCCACAAAACATCATTCTCTGGAGGATGCACCTGGGGGCAACAGAGGAGGAGGAATTCATGTTCCACATACCTCTGAGCACTGTTTAGAGAGGTATCACTGGGAACACTCCACTGAGAGGTCTGGTTGTAGAGGCGGAGCTGCTGCAGGCTGTTCACCAGGTGGTTCAGTCTCTTCCTCTGCTGGTTGATGATTTCCCGGTTATTGGCCAGGGTGTTGAACAGAGTCTCTCTCTCAGGGACTATCAGACGCCTGCAGAGATCAGAGCAAGATAAGGACCATTCTGAGCAGCTGGGTCACAGGCAGGCAAGCAAATACCAATGGTTTAGTTGTTCTGGCTACTGAAACTCAAGGAGGTCAATCACCAAAGCAGCTCAGTTCATCTCAAATACAGATTTCTCCTTTGAATATGCTGCCAGTTTGTTTATTTAGCTCATTTGCTTCAAGATGTTTTATCTATTAGAAAGGGTTTCATCATCAAATCATCAACAAATTCCTACAAAGCTTACAGTTTTTTTCCATAAGCACTATTTGCACTGTACACACAGACACAGCAAGCTTGTAACAAGGATGAAGCCAGAGAGTCTGAACCTATGGGCTCCCATTAGTTGTCTGAGCCAAGCTTTTCTCTCAGACCCTAAAAAAAAAATCAAACTGTTAAACAGAACAAGGTCTTTGTTGATTATAGACTACTTCCCACTTCACTGCTGTAGTTCTGTACTCCAGTTTCAATTACTTACTTCTGCTTTCTCTTCTGCTCCAGGTGTCGATCCCACTCCAAATCCAGAACGTCGTTCACATCCTGAACAGCAAACTTCACGTACTGGTGCAAGCGCCGGATCTCCTGCCATGCAAAATAAAGTGAGCTTTCAATTCCCTTTAAATTTAAATCTCAGTTTCAATTGAAGGAGATGAAGACTCTGGGCTCATTCAGTCCAAGCCATAGAGTACTTGCCCATACTTCTGCCTGGAACATTCTACCAGCATGACAGAACACAACAGAACCCAACATGGTGAAAATTTACATAATAATCAATGGGATATGCACAGAGTTTGGCCTGGACATTTCACTTCAGCTCTCAACTAAAAGCAATACTGTCCATAATACTGGCAAAACACTGCCAGGTCTTTAAAGAAAGGATTTTACAAACACCAGGCATTATGCAAAACAATCCTTACTTCAAATGCCACTTCCAGAACATGAGTCATTTTCTCCCATCTTACAACACTGAAACTTCTAACAATTATAAGTGATCAAAGCTTTGCAGGCTACTCACACAGCTCTAGAATATTAGATTCACAGACTATGACTCATGAAAGCACTCACAAATGCTCACACCCCCACATTAAGTCAAGGAATTAATTTGACTTCTATAGGTAAGAAAATAAAAATAAAGAAAAAGCAAGGACAGAGAGTGAAGTGATTTATCCATGGCTTGAACAAGCTGTGGATTGAACTCTACCCTTGCAAAATGGAAATGGGAACTGCAGTTGGCTTCAGCTCACCTCAACGGAATGTTCATCTAAATAGAATGAAGCAGCCAAGGAACACAGCTTGGGAAGAATTCCACTGCAAATGCTTTCAAGATACAGCATGAAATTCTAATGGGACATCTCCAGCCTGAAAACAAATCCAGTCCTGCTGTGGGCTTAGTGTTAAACACTACCAAGCCCAGGTTTCCTTTCTCCAGCACCTACATGGCAGCAACTCTCTGGACATCAAATTGATACACTGGACATATCAGAGAAGTCTCAGGGTCTTGAAAACCTCATTGAAAACTAAGACACAAAGCTGCCTAAGGGAGCTTTTATCACCCAGGAGAATGGGGATGATGCAGACTGAGCAATATTTCAGAGTCAGCACAGAGCTTCCTCAAAGCCAACTTCCACAAAGTTGAACCAAAAGCTCTCTCTTTCCACTCCAGTCCACTTCCACTTTTCTCCCACTGTGTTATTCTTTCCTCATGGTCCTTCCTCTACACAGTGAAACACATACTTCAAGATTATCATCTCTCTGAAGTCACAAGCATAAGCTTTAAATGTCACAGAGATGTGCTAGACATCAAAGCAGGCATGCAATTAAGACTGTGAATCAATCAACAGAATCCAGGTGAAGATTAGAGATCAGATCTAAAAGAAATTACTTTGTGTCAGCTGATTTCTAATAAATGCATGCATGGTCCTGATACCTACTGCCACAAAGATGACATTCAATTATGCCTTCAACCTGCCAGTCAAACCTCTTGAGGGAACTTATCAGTGTATAAAAGACCAAGTATTATTTGTAGGGCACATTCACTCTATTTTGCTTAGGGTTAAATAGCCTTCATCACCAGAGCTGTAACAAAAAGTGCTTCACCCCTACTTTCTTCTTGTCTTTGAAAGAGTCTTTATGTACTGCAGGTTATTTTCCTTTGTGCCCCAGCTTTTAGAATATCATCAAGCTCTATGCTCCACCATCCATGAAATTAACCACACAATTCTGTAAGTCATAATAAATCATCAAATTGTTCCATAAGGCACTTGCTGAAGATAAAAATAATTCCAAGAACTCTTCTATAAAGTGTAGGAAAAAACCCAACATTCTTTTAACTGAAATCCCTGAGCAAACACTACAGGCTGAGAAGGAACAGGATGTCAAGAGTCACATTCTAAGATTAGAACAGACTTGGATCTCAGGTGAACTACATCCCTTCAGAAGGAGTTTTGAATCATCCCTGCAAACGGCAACAACAGAGAGGAGCATCAGGAGAGGATTTCCAGCATTTCTTGCAAACTCATGGAAACCAAAGCTCACCACACATTTACTAGACCATTTACTGAAACAGCAAATAGTTTGGGCAGAACAACAATGTGCTGGGCATTTGAACACACAAGCCTAAGTTTTATTTTATTTAAAGCTCTCTAGCAGAAGCTGGCTGACATGATTCATACCTGAAGCTGTGCTTCACTCTTGGGATCCAAAGGTTTCTTATAGAGCAAGTGTAAATACCCCGAGCTACGATTCTGTTCATTCTGTTCTTTAGCCTCTTCTACCCCTGCAAATCCCTCCAGCAGGGTTGTCTTCAGAATACTGATATCTCCATGAAGTGACTGAAATAGAACAGATGGGACAAGGTTCAAAAGAACATTTTCTATTGCCATTTCTAGCACAAGGGGTTCTGCAAGCATCTGCCTGAAAGCACAAGGGCAAATGCCAACCCCTCATTAACAGAGCAGAGTCAGATTTTCCATCTGCAGCTCAGCTGTAGCAGGTTAAGGAGGAACATCAGGTGAGGAAGAGTCACTGCTGGTTCACAGCTTGAAGATACTCTGCTCACCTCTGTTGTCTCTTTAATTTCCAAGAGGAAGGTGTGAAGATCATCTGACTCAGTTCGCAACACCTTCATTTCCTCTGGAGTTCCAACTTGGAAACAGGCTTTGGATGTCCGGGCCTTCAGCTCCTCCATCTCCTTCTGAAAATGTGCAATCTGCAAAGCCAAGCAGAAGAAAGGGCAGCCACTGAAAACACAGCAGGGACTGGAACAAATGTCTCAGCTCTTGGATCATGCCTCAACTACATCATAAACACTGGTCACTCTGCAGCCAAAGCAGGAAATTCTTCTTGAACATTAACAGGAAAGGATACTCCATCTTCTCAACACAGTGACTGAAGATGATTGAAAAGGACACACAAATAGCTACAAACCAGACTCATCAGCTCAGGAAAAAATTCCATTTTGATTCTTAAACTACTTACAGACAACATCAGAACACAGCTGAACTGAAGTGTTTGTGTGGCATTATGAAGAAAACTGCTTGAAAATCTCACCTCCTCCCTGATTCCTGCTATGACAGGATCTGACTCCTTCCATTGGTGGGTCTGTTTCTCTAAAAGCTGTGCTGGGGAGTGCTGATTTGCCCTGGAGAAAAGAAAATATCCATTGCAGCAGGGAGCTTAGGATATCAAAGAAGGCTTGGTGTTAGAAACTCCCTTCAGACACCAGACACTCTGATTATAACATAGGTCAAAATACAGCTCTCTAAAGACATGCAAAGAACATTGTATAGAATCACAGATTTGCTACTATTTCAAAATCAGAAGTTAGCTAATTCTTTGACCTAAGAACACTAGTCCAGTCCAAAGAATTCTAAGCAATTCATGGGCCATGAAAAACATTCACCCTCCAAAGAAGCCACACAAGTTCCTGTTACCTGAGTAGGGCCTGGCTTTGCTGCTGATGGGCTGATTTTGGGTGTCTTCTGCACCAAGGAAGATGAAGTATTTTGAGCAGGACGTGCCACTGAAATTTAATAAGAACAACAGTAATTCATGAACTTATACAAAGCTTGAGGAAACAGGCTGTGATCAGAAACAAATCACCACTATCAAATCCAAAAGCAGTAGTGCTATGGGCCCCAATGCAAGAACACACCTTCCTCAGGTGCCTTCTCACTTCCACCCAACTTCTCTGTGACTATTTTGAACTTTAGTCAATGTAGATAGAAAGTAAGGCACTGGTTAGTGTAGCTGCCCAGAAGCATTCATAATCAGAACACTGAAAATGCCAGAACTTCTGGGCAAACTTAAGCAGCTGAATATAATTATTTCACATATGGCACTCTTGAGAAATAAAGCACAAATGGAAAAACAACTCAGTTTCAAGACAAAGTGATTCACATCATGATGATGTGCCAATCAGGAGAGCCTCTGGAGCAGGAAAAGCAGCAGGAAAAATAAGAAAGAAGCCAAATGAAGCTGTGTCCTAAAACTTTTAGAACTCTTTTTACAGTGCATTATTTCCAACAATAGGGATCAGACTCCTACCTGTGGCAGGCACAGGGGATGAAGTCTTCAGTGGTGTGGTAGGAGGGGCTGCAATTGGTGTGGACTGGATCAGAGAACCTCCAGGAGCAGTTTTGGAACTGGTTGAGAAGGAAAACATTGTGGAAGTGCATTGACCACTGCTGCTCGTGGGAGAAGAGGTGTCTACAGCACCAAACCTGCAACAGAATGAATAAATGAATGAGTGAATGAATGAATAAATGAATGAGCATCCCCTGGGATCAGCAACAACTCAAGCTCCAGATACAAAATCACGACTGTAGCTTCTGGAGATAGTGGGAAGAAACCATTCAGGTAATTTCTGAATACATGGAACCACAAAGACTTCTATCTTAGATCCTGCCATGAGCAAAAGCTAACTGTCAGCAAAAAGTACTACCCTGCTCCAAATGCACCTCATCATTTTGTTCCAACTATAGCAAATCTGAGCTGCCCTTCAGTGTCATCCTCAGAGTAAGGCTCAGACAAAAATTCTGGAAGAAAATATGAATTCCTATTAATTTGCAAACTCAGCTCCTCAAGGCAGCCAATTTAAATATTCAGCCAATTCACTGGTGTATCATTTGCTTTATGCACAAAATATAAAAAGCCCTAAGAGCTCCCATCAGATTCTGGTGTAGTAAAGACTTTTCTAATTTGAAAATAATCATCTGAACCATAAGAAATTTCTTATGATGCATTTACATGAAAGTTCTCCTTAAAAAGCAGCTCCAATTAACACAGCTCTGTGTTTTAAAACACTTTTTCTAAAAATAAAGAGGAAGTCTCAGGAGTTGGAGGGAAGAGTGAGTATATGACATCTGAGAACACTCACTGAAACCCATTTTGCATAGTTTCTAATCAATATTAGTTTTTTTCAGTTGGTGTGAATAAGCTTTGAAGATTCCAGATCCTGTGCTCAGTGAGCAAGTGTTCATTTAAGAACAGAACCAAAAGGTCTGGAACTTTCTCTGCTGAACAGAGTGGCAAAGCAATTCATCAACTGTGGTTCCAGCTTCCTCTCAGGCTGGGGGTAAGGAAACTTCCACAAACTCTCAGAGAAACTTGTGCTATCACCATCCCACTAGACAGAAGGGTCTTCCCAGCAGCCCTTAGCCAAGACTTGCATCAAACCAAAGCACGGAATCACTGTTTGATGCCTATGAAGCAAAGATACAAAAAAACCCCTAAATCTCTGGCAACTTACCAGTCTAAATTTTTGGCATTGTCCCTTGACTAGTACCATGCCCATGAACATAACCTCTGGCATGGGAAGCACTGAAGGTTTCCACAGCCACAACTCTTGGATAAAGAGGGGCTTCCTCAGTGCTTTCTTGGGAATGTGGAGAACTCTTGTCATGGCAAAAAGCCAGACACCATCTTCAGAACTACCATACATTATATTACATATATAACACCTGCAGCAATTTAACAAGCATCCAGCCAGCCTCTGCATTCACTGCTGAATCTACTTACTTCTCATTGAGGTTCACTTTGACTGAAGAAGCTGAAGGTGCAAAAGATGATTTCTGTGCAGCAGGTGCTGTGGAGAGTGATGGCCCAGACGAGCTCTCTGCAGCTGGCTTAAAGTTCATGGACCCAAAAGGAAAGGAGGTGGCAGGAGCTGCTGTGGTGCTGCCTACAGAAGCAGGAGTTATGGATGCCTTGGAAGAAGCAGAGGAGAAGGAGAATGCTGCTGCTCCAGTCAGAGCAGGAGTCTGGGCTTGCCTGGAGACATCTGTGGCAAAGGAATACGGTGGAGGATCACTGCCTGTGGAGCCAGGAGTCTTCACAGCTGAAGGCATGAAGGAAAAAGCAGCTGCTCCACTCCCTGCTGGAGGCTGACCTGAGGTGGGCACAGTGGGAGCCACAGCTGGTGCTGTATCAGGCTTCAGAGAAGTTGGAGGAGTGGTTGGACTCGTGGCAGTACTCCCTGCAGAAAGACAAATGGGGAAACAGGAGGCTCATCTGGCTGCACTGACTAATGGCAGAAGGTATTGCAAGGCCAAATCTACTTGATAGGGACAGCTCAGCACTGCTTCTCTGACTGGACAGTGAGGAAGAGAGATGGCAGAGCTGGGCTTGCATTCCCCAATCCCAGCAAGTGATACAGAAACTGTACAAAGTCCCGATCAGTACAGCAATCTGTTCTGATTAATGTTGTCTGCAGTTTTCTGTGAAAAAGCTTCACCTTCCTCCATTGATTTTCATGAGGTTCCTGCCATCTCAAATAAAATAAGCAGTCAGCACACAAGTTAGCCAGCACTGCAGGAAGGCAGGCTGCCAAACAATAGCATTCTGGCTGGGGAAGGAGAAGCAAATTTAGGCACAGGGAAGAAAATGGTGCATTTGTTATTATTTCTCCATGAATGCAGACAAGCAAAACAATCATCTTACCTGCCTACATCACACTACAGGACAACACATCTATAACTCAAAACAAAACTACTTGTCTTCACCTGCTGACACAATTTTCACAGTGCTAAGGAAAGCTTTAAATAGGATTTAAATATAATTTTGTTTAGATAGGATTTTTCTGCAGTTAAACACCTTAGTTCATAACCTCCTTGCCACCTCCTGTGGCAAAATTATGGAGGAAAACCATCCCCTCTGAAGTGTGGAGGCCATGCTCAAAGCTGGGCAAAGAGCCTCTTAAAACTGCTTCGGCCTTGTTCTCCAAAGGCTGATTGCACAGGAAAGTCTAAATGCACAGCCTGCAAAGTGCTTGAGATCCCACAAACAAACAGGTTTGAAGGCTGGACTCTTAGAGGTCTTTTCCAAACTAAATTACTCTGTGACTTGGTGAACAGAACTAGGTAATTGCACATTGAGACACAAAAGACAGAGAACAGTCCTGGGAGCTCAAACACCCAAGAACTCCCCAATACCATTATAAAAAAAAATATGCTTTCTGTGACCACATGTGTGTCTGACTACTGAAATGACAGTATGACAAAGACCCACAAATCCAAGTGTTCCCCTAAGCCCTTGCAGCACTCACCTGCTGACTTTGGAACTCTCTCCCCTGCCAGCTGCAGTGGCTCTGGGGTCACAATAAGTGACCTGACTCCTGGGTTTTGGTTGATCATGTAAAATGGGCAAAGCACACCATCCGTAGAGAGCAGGATCAGAATTGGAGCTGGAGCAAGGATCTTCTCATCACCTGCCAGAGACCACACATATAAACCCTGCAGTCAAAGCTTCCTATTCTGCTCATACTGCAATTGCCACCTTCATGTGACTTTCTTCACACAATATTTCTTACATTTCTCCCTTCTTGCTTTCATTTGCATCTTTGTTCCCTTGCTTCTCTGTCAGTGCTCTTTCTTTATCCTTTTGTATTCCTTTCTGTTCCTGACTTCATGTTTCTTAAAAGGCTTATTTTGACAATTGAATGTCATGTCCTGAATGACAAAGCCCAACTTTTACCCATCAATTCCTGTGCCAGGCTTTTTCAGATTTTGAAGCAGTCATTTTTCCTCACTGACATTCCGCTCTTTCCTTCAATTCCTTTCAGCAATCCCCACATTCCATTGGGTCCTATCATCTCATTAACATTCATATGCATAAACTACAAAATGGAATTGCTACATAGGAAGCTTTTTAACTTTAAAGAAAGCCAACATCAAACAAATATCCTCGTGATCTGAACCACTGATATAAAACACTTGTGTTTTATGCAGCTGCTTTGTGAGTCTGCTTCAGTACAAAAATTCTCAGCACAGTTAAAGGCCCCAGAACACACTTTGTATTTCTAAAATTCTGTAATGGTTTAACTGTGCTTAATTGAACACAAAAACCCAAGCCCAACACATCTAGAGAGCAGGAAAAATCTGCTATAAGAATGATGCTTTGTTTGTCAGGCAGTGCAGTGGTTGGCCATTTTTCTTTACTATTGGTTTTTCAGGAAAAGCATGCTAGGGAAGAGCAGCTTCCACTCAGGAACAAACTCCAGGATAGATAAAGCAACCTAAACCTGCTGTGAACTGCAAAGCCAATTAATGTGCAGCCAAACCCTTGTGTCAGAACACAGAGAATACGTCTTCTCCAAAATCCTTTTTAAAAACTCTGAGGCAGCACAACACAGGCTTTAAAAAATCTGTCCTGACAGATTTCTTAATCCAGTAACTGTATAGATTAACAGAGAAAAGGCTTCAAATTCAATTTGGCATTCAAGTACAACACTTGACCTCAATTCCCTACTCTAGGTTTTCTTTCAGGTAAAGGTCTCAGTTAACTGGCACCCTCCTGTGCTCTTCAGGAACTCCTGACTGCAGTACTTTCCACTCTGCCTCGAGGCATCTCTATTTCCATCTGTCTCTGGCCTTCCATGTAGAATTCTCAGAATTCACTAAGATACAACACAATAGCTCAGATGCAGCTTCAGACTTTGACAAGGTACTTTGAAGCGCCTTCAGGCAGCACAGAAGGTACAGCAATAATGCAGCTGAGATGTAGAGCACAGCAGGGTTTAAGCAGTACAGACTCTGTGCTTTAATGCAGAATTAAAACCTACGCATTCACCTCAGCAATCTTTGCTGTTTCTGGCTTTGAAACCAACCCACTTTTCCTTTAGATGTGTGCAAATGCACTCGATACAAAACAGTTCTGCAAAAGGACATAAGTGATAAGAATAAAGAACACCTCACGGGCAGCCTGAAATCCCTGGTGTTAGAACAAAACTCCTTTAAACTCACTAAAATCCCTGTTCTGGGGAACACAGACACAACTCAGGAGCTTTGTTTGCCATGTCTGCTGGTGTTGTATCCCAAGATGCTGAAAGCTCCAGGAAAGAACTGTATTTAACACTTTGCCACTAAAACCTTACACAGAAGTAAACCCACGTGCTGTGGGCTTGGTATAAAAACAGCAGGTGTGTTGGTCTGCCTTTCAGGATGATCTCCCAGAACTCTGAGCATAAGGCTGCCCCTCAAAAATATCAAATATACTGAGATTTTTGGACTACTCCACAAGAAAGACAAACAAGACTTACTGATCACAATGGGCATGTTACTGGTGTAGTCTACAGCAACCCCAACAGGCAGAGTGTCATCACTTTTATCTGTCACAGGGAGTTCTGCTCTGCTCGAGTCCTCCAAAACCCACGACTCCCAGTTCTGCAAAAAGTAGAATTGTTGTTCTACCAACTACTGCTTTCCTGTGACCAGCCTTCAACAGCTGAAACACCAGCTAGAGAGTATCTGCTTAAATTTGTCAGATTAGCAAATGTCAGAAAGATCAGGGTCCTGCACAGACTTGTGTGTGACTTCTCATGTATCACTGCATGTCAGAGGTCAGACATTTTTAATGCTTAACTTCAACTGATGACCTCACATCAATCACTTTATTATATTACCAAATTTTGAGACTGCCAAATGAATAATGAAAAACAGACATCTGGTACTTGGCTCACAACACACATCTCTTGCTCATTTAAGAGTTATCTTAAGATTCTGTAGAATTTAGAAGCTTGTTTACATTCGGGATGTCTTAAAAAAATCATCATCTCATTGCATTCCAGGTGTTATATAGGTTATATTTAGGGAAAGAAAATGTACATTTGCACAGATGCAACACAAAATACATTCCACAAATGGAATAAAAATATTACCTGATCTCCCTGCCTGGCAAGAATGCCGACTTCTGTGGAAGCTGCTGAAGCTGCCAGAACTAGGTCCCTGTAAGCATGGACACAAACAGGTTAACACTAATGACAGTTCACTGCAAGGTCTACAAAAAAGAGGAACACAATCTATGGAGTACCACTGACTCCTCAGACATGCACACCAAGGGAAGGAGCTTGCCATGATTCCTGCCACTCACCAGTCCTCAACAAAACTGAGGAAGTAATGATGCTGTCTCTCAGTGCAGCTTGTGTAGCACGGCTCCATGAAATTCACAAACTTCTCTGGTCTCTTCTCTTCCTTTTTCTGTAAGATCAACATGGGTAATTTATCTTTCAATGTACAAACCAAGTAATCTCCCTTGAATTTGACAGTATCAGGGCACACCAAAAACATTATGATTGCATCTCAGCAGAGAAAAAATTACTCATTGATTTTCAGGTGGATCCTACTTCTTCCACTTAATCCCCCCAACCTCAATCCCATGATTTACAGCAGTAACAAACTCAACATCTGTGTGGTGCCAATGTCATGAGCAAGCCACAGACACCTGTGTGGTTGTGAGTGCTGGCACTTACAGGCAATATGGCTATGACCACTTGTGGAGACATTTCCAGTGTCCCATCAGCCTCTGCAAACACGATGGCAAAGACATATGTGCCAATCCAAAGCACGTCCAAAACTGAAAGAGAAAGCAAATAGCTCAGCCAGAAACATTTCATAATAATACTTCCTTGTTGATTTTAACTGTGCACAGCACACAAAAAGGAATCACAAATGGCAACCAACTCCTGAACTACTAAGCTTAAGAATCACAGAAAATCACACTGTAATTTCATAAACAGTGCTATACAGCTGCTAAAACTAAAGACAACAGGGGGAAGAATGATTAAAATACTTTTAAAGAGAAAACAAGTTAAAAAGTAATAAAAAGATGTACCTTTGACAGGATTGTCTGAGTCATAAAAGGGAGGACAAGGGATTACTTTCTTCTCCTGCAGATTCTGCAAATAAAACAACTCTTAAATACACAGAAAAGGCAATTAACAAATCCAATTGCAAGTTTTGCACAAAGCCCAGAGAACTGGTTTAGAGCACCTCACCCATTCTTTAACACTCATCATGGCCCACACTGAAATCATGAGTTCAGTGACCAGTACAAACCTTAACTAAACCAAATATTGGCCTAAGACACTTGAATATTACTGAAGCACTTGGGTAGCATTACATGACTCATACCATGTGCCACCTAACCAGATTCTGTAGTTTGTGATACAAAAACGAATCAACCAACCAAAAAACCCCAGCCCAACAACCCAAAACAACAAAATATCACATTTCAAACTCCTGAGAAGTCATAAGGCCTTAACAGCACCAATACTTACAGGCAGATATTGCACCACAGTGCCATTTTGCCTCCCTGCAGCCAGTTGTTTTCCCTTTGGGCTCCAACACACTAGGCAAAAAAAAAGAGAACTTCATTAGCACTAAGGAACAGGAGAGTTACAAGGCCCCACAAAAACAGGACCAATAAATTAAAATGCTATATTTTTCCACTGAAAAAAAATAACAAATCTGAATCAAACAAGGAGTCATCCAGTCCTGGAGAAAGCAAGACTACACAGGTCAAAACCCAACAGGTGATAATGCTTATTTGCATGTTTTCCTGGAAATGAGTCAAGCCTGAGACAGCACAAAGCACAGGTGGGCACATTTGATAACTCACAAGACTCAGCTGCTGCAATCAACTGGGAAAGAGTAATTCCATTTTCTGAGTCTCAGAGTTTAAACCCTTCCCTTTTGCGAAGGATTTTAAGAAGCCTCCTCCTGAGACAAGACACCTGTGTTTATACACCTCTCAGTCAGTGTCTGCTCTTCAGTGTCCAGCATTCTGAGTGCCCTTCAAGGCTGCCACTCACCAGATGTGACAGCAGCAGAGGATGGGAGTGTGGCATAGACCTTCACAGAGTCTGTGACCTGCAGGACAGAGATGCTGCCATCGGACAGACACACGGCCACCATGGTGGGACTGGCAGGGTTCCACTTCAGGTCATTGACCACAGCTGCACTTCCTGAGTCCTTGGCCAGCTTGTGACAAGCAAATGCTTGTTTCTGCTGTTTTGCCTTTTAGGAAAGACAAATACACAAGACAGTCAAAGTGGAGCACAAAATCAAACTCTCCTAAAGTCATAGCTCAAAGCAGTTTTGACCTGCCTATAAATTAATGACTGATAATAACAAGCAGGTTTTGAGTTTATTGAGCAACTCCTTTACAAGACAACTCTTACAGAGATAGAAAATCCCACCCCAGCTACATCTCTCCTCTGCTGTATTCTGAAAAAAAATCCCAAACCCAAGCCAAACCCACTTGCCATATGCTGTACCTGATTCAGGAATGTACGGACATCAAAAAAGCTGATGAAGGACCCGACCTCACTGGACATCATACAGACAGACAGGGTGAGATTGTCACAGCTCAGAGCCAGGTGCTGCATAGGAAACTTCATGGGAACCACAGTACCCTGAATATTCTCCACTGAAAACACAAAAGGAAAGGAAGATGGAATGAAGGGGACAAAGTTAAATAACAAGAGTTGTTCTCGTGATTATTGCAATAATCCTCAGTCCCAGTAACAGCAGCTATCAAAAAATGGAATGAAAGCAGATCCCTTCATCTCTATCAATATAATCTTGGGAGTTGCCAAATTTCAAAGAAAAGGAAATGCCACTTGCCTTCCTCAATACCCTGAGTAATAATAAGTGGAAAGATTTTTGGCTTATGTATGTATAGAGTGGAACAGTTACTAGGGAGAATGAAAACCATTTTGCAGCCAGGTGCTGGTCAGTCATTTAGTCAGAGTGGGTAACTCAGTGTGAAAACTCCCTCAGTGTGTCCCTCCACTCATACACATCCCTGACACATGCACAGGCTCACAGCTTAAAGAATGGCTACCAACCATTGTTCCTGCCTCCCCACACAAGAAAATGTGGCAATTCAAATGCCTGACAGAGAATGGCAAGGACTGTAATGTGCCAGAAGCCAAGAGCTCCACGTCGTAAATCCCATATAAACCTGTCTCTGCCAAACCCAAGAGATTTAAGTGTGCCTTACCAATTTTATTGGGATCTTCTCCCAGCTGTTTCTGCATGATAAGATCTCTGGTATGGAAGATCTGCAGGCTGGTCCCTCCACCAGCAAAGACCAGCCCATATTTGTTGGACACTGCAAGGAGGCTGGAGCGCTCTTTGGGAAGATCATCAGGAGAATCAAAGATGCGAACCTTCTTCAGTGCTCTGAACTGAAAATCCTGTTTGAGAGAATTGGGAAGTAGCTGCTCACATGCTGCCCAAGAGGAACAGTTTACTTTGGCTTCTCTAAGACAGTAAGTGCAGGAGCCTCTCCATGAGAGCTGCAAATCCCTGCCATACACCCAGGCAGCTTCTGGCCCCTCCATCACATTTTGTGTCTCATCCATGAAAGACTGAGATCACATCACTTTTTTTTTTTTCTATTGGTTAAATCCCATTTATACCCAGCACCTGTGTTCATAAAATTTGCCTGGGACATCTGACCTCCTCAGGAGCACACAAAAACCAGCCAAGGGATACAGAGGTAAAGAGAAAGGAATAAAGAAAAGATGGGACAGGACTGAATAAAACTTGCTGCTAAAGGCACACATTTGCTAACCTACATGCCAGTAACTCCAGTCGAGCACCTGAGTTATTCCAAGTAACTGCCACTAAATAAGTACATTATTGCAAACTGAGGAGGATGTAGTAAGTCAGAAATTTCTGCAAAACAGACAGCACAACTATCCTGTTTTTGAGGGCAGAAGGCAGCTGCCCAAAGATTCATAACACTCCAGGAATCAGTTCCCCCATGTCCCTTTTTACCCAGTCTTATGCTAACACTGGGTGACAAAGAATGGGCCAGGCTGGCACCACACAGCAAAACTCCAGCTCACACTGCCCCACATCTCCAAATCAGGGGATTCCCAGCACAGGATAATTTAGAAACATATCACTCTTCTTTCAAAACAAGGTTCCTCCAACTCTCCTTCGTCCCTGAAACTGCTCAAGACCAGGCTGGATGAGGCTTTGAGCAACCTGGTCTTTGAGCACCCCTGCCCATAGCAGGGGGTAGAATGAGATGAGCTTCATGGTTTCCTCCACCCCAAACCATTCTGTGATTCCCTCCCCAGGCATTAAACACCCCGCTACACCAAGGCCACGCCAGCCTTCCCTTTTTCACCCCACAAGCTTGTACCACACTATGCAAGAAAGTCTTCAAGTATTTGAAAGTCCTCAAGATGGCCCAGAAAGGTTGCGGAGTGTCCCTCACTGGGGATTCCAGACCCGTTTGGACGCAATTCTGTGCCAAGTGCTCTGGGACCAACCAGTCTGAGCAGGGAGGTTTGACCAGATGACCCACTGTGGCCCCTTCCAGCCTGACCCATCCTGGGATTCTGTTTCACAAACACTGCAAGGATGCCTCAAAAAGCCCCACCATATCCCGAGCCAAACCTCCCGATTTGTCACCGCCACGGTCCCAAACAAGCCTCCTCCAGAACCCACCACCTCTGGCAGCCCAGGCCGAGCCTTCTCCAAGCCCCGCTCCCCTCCGGCTCCAAGCCAGGCCCGCCGGTCCGACTCAAACAGCCTGTCAACCCTTCCCCCCGTCGGACTGCTCCTCGCACCCCCGCTCTCCCCGTGCCTCACCTTCATCTCCCGCTCGGGGATCACGTCCATGTCGTCCCCCATGGCGGCCCCGCGGCCGCGGTCCCGCCGCCCGCGCCCCGCCGGGAGAGCCGCGCGCCGCTTCCGCTTCCGGCGGGGCCGCTCTGGCCGCGACTCTCGCTGCTCTCGCTGCTCTGGGTCCTCCAGCCGGGTCCTCCCGCCGGGCCCGCCCCCGAACAGCTGTGCCTAATTAACCCTCTTTGCGCAGAGTCAGGTTGGAAAATATCTCTGAAATCATCGAGTCCAAGCTGTGGCCGCGCACCACCTGTCACCCAGCCCGCAGCGCTGAGTGTCGTTCCTTGAACACCTCCAGGTGCGGTGACCCCACCACCCCTCCGGGCAGCCCGATGTCTAACCACCCTTTCTGTGGAGAAATTCCTCGCAATGTCCGACCCGAACCTCCCCTGGCGCTGGATAAGGCTGTGTGTTCTCGCCCTGGTTCTTCCACACGTTCTGAGGCACTGGGAGCCGCAGGACGCCCGTGTCCTGCTTCGGCCTGAGGGGCCCGAGCCCGCTGGACAGCCCCGGAGGGGACAGAGCCCAGGGATGGACAGACAGAGCCAGGGATGGACAGACAGACAGAGCCCAGGGATCGGCTGACATCGGGGATGGGCAGACAGACCCCAGGGATGGACAGAGCTGGGGATGAATGGACGGGATGACAGACCCCAAGGGATGGGCTGTCTCCAAGGATGGACAGACCCCAGGGATGGACTGACTTCAGGGATGGACAGACAGACCCCAGGGATGGCTCTGTCTGTCCCTACCAAGCCATGGTCGATCCTGGCAGGCAGCTGCTCCACCCCAGCCACCAGCCCTTGGTGAGGGGCTTTGATGCTTTTCCTACATCAGAGATCCAGTGTTGCTTCAGGTCTCAGGAATCACAGAAACTCCCAAGTTGCAAGGAACGCTCAAGGATGTTAAATTGAACTCCTGACCCTGCACAGGACAACCCAAGAATCCCACCATGGCCCTGAGAGCCATGTCCAAACAACCCTGGAGCTCTGGCAGCCTCGGGGCTGTGCTCATTCCCTGGAGAGCTGGGCAGTGCCCAGCACCCTCTGGTAGAAGAACCTTTTCCTAATTCCAGCCTAAACCTCCCTGACACAGTTTCATGCCTTTCCCTTAGGTACAACCCTGCTCCCTTGGGAGCACAGGGATGCTCTGGGTCAGCCCCTGTGCAGCTGCAGTGTGGGGTGGCTGAGCTGCAAACACAGAAGCTCTTTGAGCTGGAGCAGCCTTATTGTGCTCCAGGACCACACAAAAGCAGAATGTGGGGGCTCGATCACACCAGGTCCTCGATTTCTTTACTTGTTCAAGTTTTGAGGGGTTCACCTCCCACTCAGACAGAATGCCAGCACTCAACCCTATGGGGACAGTTTGAGAAGGGCTCTTTCCAGCTCTAGCAGGTCATCCTCTTTTCCAGGACCAAAAAGGACAAGCATTTCCACAGCGACAAGAAATGATGGCTTTGGGCAGTGACCTGAGCTGTGGCAAACCACATCCAAGTTTCCCTTGTGTAATATGCTTCCTTTGTTTTCTAACTGAACAACAGCTTCAACACACAGCTAAGAAAAGCAGGTGCATTCCCAGAGGCTACCAGGCAGCAGAAAGCAGACATGGGGCTGTCATCTCAGGGAAATTCTGTCCTTTTGAAAAACACATGGAAAAAGTGCACCCAGTCATTCCCCAGGAAACCTGGTCTTCCCTTTTGATAAATTCACATCAGACAAGAACCTTGGGCAATTGCTTCAAGAGCAGAGAGAATAATTAAAAAAACTCCTCCCTCAAGAGAAGCATTGCAAGTGTCTGCTCTCAATAAACAATTTATTCCTTAAAACAAGCACTGGCACCTGCTCTTTTTCAGTAAGTCAGAAAAAAGTACCAGCTTTCAGGACGTGGCCTCTGCATTTCATCACACAAACTCCATGGCTTTCAGTCAGTTATTACAGATAAAGATTAGATCAAGACAGTCCAAACCTATCTCCAGGATCTGTTTAAGGGTTTATATTAACAGACTTGGAAACCAGCTTGCTTAATCTGCAACCAATCATACGGACCAAGCTTCAGAGGAGATAACAATAAACACTGATGCACTGTGTAGCTTCAAAAGGTTTATTTTCAGTCCTTGAAGTAGACTGGTGCTGCTTTTGCTCATAATTTTTCTGTCTGTTACAGTTTTGGTTTTAACACAAACAGTGGTGAGAATGTTTTTGTTGCTTTTTTTAATTATTTCAAAGTGCAGCCTTTGGCAGGAACAATCAGCCTAGTAGAGTTAATCATCTGTATTTCCTTTAAAAAAATGTACTTACTAAACCATGATTTCAAAAAAGTTAAAAGCTGTCAAGAACATTTAAGAGAAGAGTAGGAAAAGGGCAAAGAGCAAACACCTGGATTCCAGAAATTGTGTATGGAACAAGAATAACCACAGTACCCAGAGCATGGATAGCACAGTCCCAGCTCATATTCCATACTTAAAGCCCTTGTTATTTTGCAGATTTGAGGGCTTATCCATCAGGGAAATGGATAGTCCCAGGGGACCAGGCTGAAACACATACAGGGAGGTCTGCAAAAATCAGAGGGACAGAGCAGCTGCCTGAGGACAGATCCTCATCTGCAACTGCTCTGGCCAGGCTCAGTTTGGTCACTCAGCTTCCTTTCACTTGCCCCAAGCATCCTGTGGGGCTGCAAAGGCATCACAGCTTGTTCTGGACTCCATGGATGGGACAGACAGTCACCTGTACAGAGGTCACACTCCTGGTCAGACCCAAGCTGTGATTTATCAGGAAGGGGGTCCCCAAGGTGGCTTTAATCATCCTGACTTGCAGTGGCTGGTGTTGGACCCTGAGATCTGCCTGCAAGATGAGCCCCCAGAGCAGACAGGAGCTGTCCCTGCAGGCAGCTCTGCCCACTCCAATGGACTGTGCAGGCAGATCTGTGTCCAGGCACATTCCCCTTATAATCAGACAGATGTAGGAGCCTGATCTACATTTTGGGGAGGTCAGGAGGGGAAGAACTAAGTCCAAAGTAGGAACAGGAGGATGGAGCAGAGAAGGCACTTATTTCTTTGCACCCATGAAGCCTTTCAGGGGCTTTGTCCATATCTGGCAGCAAGGACCATAAGGAACCTGTGGTGACAAGCACAGCTCTGAATCCATATGCTGGGAACAAAGTAGCTCCTCGTCTGAGAAATGCAGGAAGGGCAGAGGAAAGAGTAAAACCATAGGATATTTTTTGGTTTTTTTGGTCTCACATTACACTTGGTGCTACAACTTCTGTCTAACAGATCAAGTTGGCTAAGGGATGCAGCAGAAAGACACGAGCTGGAGGTCTCCAGCTTCCCTTGCTGTTCCTCTAAGGCAGGTTAGTTGAAAACTAGGACTGTCCACAGTAAAGAGTAACAAAGCACAGGTAATCTCTGTTACAGACCAGCAAAGCAAACAGTGCCCATTTTACAGCCTGTTCTCTTCAAGGGAGACTGGCTATGTCTCTCTCTGGAGGTGGACCAGAAGGTTTTGGGTTGCTTGCATTGGCTTTTCCTTCAAACATCATGACCCTGCAAAACACAACAGATATTGACAATTTTTAAAAAAGCAAATGCATATTTATCCATCATTGGCGGTGGCATTCTCTGCTGAAAAAGAGCATCTAGCTCCCCTACAAAGAGCACTCAATAATTATCAAAGCAGGGAAAGCCAACAGAGGGCAGTGCTGCCAGGCTGGCTTTTCCAGCAGCTACCAGGAGTGGGTTCCCAAAGTCTCTGCCAGTTTTCCTCTCAGAGCCCAGAGGATTAGCACATTTTATTTAGACAGCCACTTCCGAAATCCCCTGGGCACACACTGCATGCCAAGTGTTCCTGATGCATAAAAGCAAATACCTCTCCTGGCCTACCTTGCACACAACCACACAGCAGAACATTCAGAGGCCAACACCGAGCAAGCAACAGCAATTACAGCCAGGGGAGAGAGCAAAAACAAGGAGCAAGGCACTGGCTGCAGGAATCTCAAGCATTTTGCAACCACTAGCACTGTCTTCCTCCCTGAGGGCTGCAGCTACGCTGGGAATGCCAGCTGCCTCGATGGATCAAAGGGCTGTACTGCTCTTAGGACGAGTTTTACATTTCTGCTCCTGCTCTACAGGGTCCAACAGACAATGGGGTGCCTGTTAGCAAGAGAAGGGACCTGTTTGTGAAAGCTGCTGCAGCTGGGAGGAGGATAGAAGATACAGGACAGGCTGCAGGCTCAGTCTGGGTCTGTAGAGAAAAAGGAGGAGCAGGGATGGCAGAAGTCTGTGTCTGCTTTGAAGAGGAGCATCACAACAGAGACACAGCACACAGTGAGGAGAATCTGCCAGCAAGTATGTCCCAGCTTAGAGAAACCACATGAGAGGTGGGTGCAGGATCCTTCCTCCCAACCTGCCTGGAAGCTGGCTGTGTCTCTAAAGCTGCCTCCAAAAAGGGCTAAGGAGGATGGAGAGGATCAGCTCCTATTCATGGCGGTTTCAGATATGAAAGCAGGGCCAGCCTCTGAGCTGTGAAAGGAAATGCCAGGCTTCAATGGGATGGAGACAGAGCCAAGCAAGTGTTTAGAAGCTATTTGTTAGAGCAGCACTTTCAGAGGGCAGAGGGGGCCGTGGGAGGCTTGTGCTGGCAGCCTGTACCACAGAAAACCTCTCCCAGCACAAACCAGCTGTTTAAGCATGTGTCCCATCTTCATCTACTGCCTGTCCCTCCAAGATCAGGCAGGGATGGAACATCCTGTGGCAAACAGGAGCCAGCACTACTGGTGCTGGCAGGACCATCATTCACTCAAGTCCTGCCACCATCCACAGGGAAGTCTGTGTCCCCAAAGCCACCAGGATCCTCAGGGAAGAGACAGGAAGAAGTCCTGCAGTGCTGAATGCCCGCACACCCTCAGGAAAGGAGGGGGTGGCTCCCATGGAGCACAGGGGAGGAAGTCTGTGCTAACACACAGCAGGCAGCAGGCTCAGCCTCGACACGGGCTGATACACCCTGCAGAGTGCCCTGCACCAGCATCCTCATCTCCCTCCATGAACACTGGGTGTGCACAGCTCCAGCTCCACCAGACAGAGCAGCTTGTGCTTCTCAGCCTCCCAGCAGAGCAGCCTGGTGCTGCTGCCCTCCCCAGCTCCATCCTGGCACACTCACAGTTTCAGCACGGCAGAGCGTTTCCCAAGCATCACGTTGACAAAGTCCTGGTACGAGATGGTGTCGCTGACCCCTCCAGTCACCTCAGAGATCATTCTCTTCAGTTCTAGGTGGGTCCTTGGAGCCCCCAGCTTCTCCATCATCCTTTTGACAGACATCAAATCTACAAGAGCAAGGCAATTGCTGCTGTCAAGGGGTGACCCCACTGAGCACAGACCAACCCTAGGGACAGAGCCATGAGTTCTCACCTGAGACCACCTCACCCAGGGACTCTGACAGCATTAAGCTGCTGCCAAAAGCCACAAGAAACTTTCTACTACAGCTCACTGCCATTCTGCCCAGTACAAAACATAACTTCCCAGTTGTGCAGCTCAAGATAAAAGTACCACACATTCAGAGAAGAGGAACAACTCTCCAAGTGCCCCAGAGACACGTGAGGACAGTGCTCTGTAGCTCGGATTGTGGTGCCAAGAATCACAAGGATGGGGAGGAGGGAAGCAACGCCGGGGTTAAAGCTGGAGACAAACAAGCAGTGGGGAGCAGACGCCCCTGGCCATCGCCACAGGCCATTTCCTCCCATTGCTGCTGCCTGCTGAGACCTGCAGCCCCTTCCCTCTGGAAGCCCTGAGCCAGGCCTCTTCCAGCTCCCCACAGGCTCCACTTCAGCTGGAAGACTTGAGGAGGAGGGGAAGGAGGCAGCTGCCTCCTGGAAGGGCACAGAGCACAAGTGATTGCACTTCAGTAACTTTATGTAACTGCTGCTTTCTGAGCCAGACTCACACCCAAGTCCTCAGCTTCCCTCTGCTCCCCTCCTTGCAAAGCAAAGAGCTTCTCTGCACCATGAGAAGTGCTCATGGGTTTATGCAGCTCCTGCCTCAAGCCAGGAAAGCCCTAGGACTGTCCAAGTCCCGCAGCTTCCCAGCTCTGAAGTCCCAGCTTCATAACAGAGGATTGAGAAGAAGGCCTCAGTGCAGTAAAAGGGAGAAGAAAAAAAGCATTTAGAGCAGAAAGAAGTGGAGGAGATAAACAGAACTTCAGGAGAACAGCACTGAGAAGAGCTTAGATCTTGAAACAGGCAAGGAGATACTGAGAAAGCTGAGAGGCAGGGGCTGGAGAGCCAAGGAAGCCCCTGGCTGGCAATCAAGATCAAAGCCAGGCTGGACATAGGAAAAGCCTAAAAGTTTTCCTGCTCAACACCATGAATCTAGAGGGAAAAATCAGACAAGCTGTGGCTCTTCCAGCCCAGCATCCCTCAGAATCACTCACCAATCTCGCCTTGGTTGTTCAGGTCAAACTCCATGTATTTCTCTGGAAGAGACACAGAATTAGGTTAGCAGGACTCTACAGCAGGGGGGTGTGCAGGGCTTTGGAGCACTGCCTGCTTACAGCATTGAAATAAAAAGCATTTGGGGATAAGATTGATATAGTGCTGAATGCAAAGTTCAGAGCAGGAAACCATCTCGAGGCCTGGTTTTAGCACCCTTATCTCAACTCTAGGGCTCTAGAATTAAGTGCTCTGTAATTGTGGCTGCTTTTCATTTAAGCTGAAGGAAAACACTGGCATGAGAACAAGGTATCAGCTGGCTATGAACAGCATTAAAACGTTTCCAGCCAGAAAAACAAAGCTCTGGAACAGCCTCCCAGAAGGAGTAGCAAGGAAAACAAACCCCTGAGCACTGCAGAGATGAGGCTTGATCGGATTAGCAGGGGGATTAAATGACGCAGTTGCCTGCAATAATGAGGGACAGACTCCACAGTGCTCCCATCCAGAGCAGCACCTGCCAGGAGAGATGCTCAAGGACCACATCAAGAGGGTGAAGCCAAGAACATGCCTGGGCACAGTGATGCTGGAGCAGGTTGTTTGCCCTTCCAGCCTGCTGTCAAACACTGCTGACTTGAGCAACTCCAGCATTGTCAGAGAGAGGCAGAGCCTGCTCCAGAAAGTCTGGTTAGCTTTGCAGGACAAAAAACTCACATGCTGTAACAGGCAGAGCACTGATTTGAGTTAGAAAATTCAGGAATTCAGTCCTGTGCAGTTTCTGCCCTTTGAAGTGGCACACCTGAGCTTCCTACACACCCCCCCACCCCTTGCTAGCTGTTCCCCATTTAAATTTAAAGCTCTTCAGGCAAGGATTTGTCTGTCTTACAGACCATACAGCTCCCAGTACTGCAAGGGGCCCCCCATCACCTCAGCTCTACTAAATGGAAAGAGCAAGATGCCTGCTGGCACCATCCATCCTTGCTGAGCTGGAGAAATCACCCTGCAGTGAGCACTCACTCCCCACAACAGCTTTAGAGGACTCAAATTAACCTTCCAGGCTGCTCCTTTGCCCCAGGAAGGAAAATGGAAAAGAGCTTTTGCCTCTGCTGCAGGACACCAGCAAGTATATGAGTATGAACAGAGAAGTGGCAGGCTAATTTCAGGAGCCAAAGGGAAGAGTGGTTACTTCACACATCAGAGTTTTCCCAGGACCTGTGCTTCCAAAGGAAATTGTTGGGTTAACTGGACTGATGGGCAGGAGGCAAAGGAGTGGCTTGGCATGTCTTCACCTGGGTCTGAGCCCATGGATTACTGCTGCCATGAGCTGACCAGGCCAGACCTGCAGAAACAGCGTGTACAAACCAAAGCTGTTCATGCTTCAGGCAGGAATAAATGTCTCCCTTCAAGCATCAAGCAACAAATCCTAGAAGAAATCAGGGCTATAACACACACATGTTTAGGGGCCAGAGTGATGCTTGATGTGGGACTGCCTCTCCCCACACTCTGTCTCACCAGAATGACCTTGTGCATTTGAACTCACCAGGGTCAGGCACCCCTGCATATGCCTGGGGCACAAACCCTGCTCTGCCATGCCCATGCCCAGCACATGTTTTCTTTTCTTCTGAGCTGACACTTAGCCAACAGTGCAGAGAACAGAGGCAGCTTTACATCAGCCTTAGCTCACACATTCATGTCTCCCTCCCACCCCAGCAGCAAGGATATAGTGGGGCAAAAACCATGCATGGTCCCTCCCTCACAAATACATTTACACAAACACTGCATGGGGGCTAAATCTTTGCCTCCCCCAGGCTGGGAGGGGGGTGGAGATGTGGGAAGGACAGCAGAGAAGAAATATTCCCCCCATCATCACACAATGAGCTGATTGTTGGGGGAGCTGGAGGAGGCCTTGGAGAGAGGGACAGGCCACGGAGACAAACTCACGAGGCAGCAGGAGGAGATGCCAAAGGCTCCCGTTACAGGGAATTCTGTGCCTGTGACCTACAGTTGCAATGTTTGAAGAGCCCCAATTGTGATGGGAAAAAATAATGTGGGGCTGCAGCCAAAAGCCAAAGCTACACAAAAGGCAACACAAAGAGATCGGAGAGCACAGGAGGCTCCTCTGTGCCCAGCAGTGTAAGGGATCACAAAACGCCAGCCAGCTTCTTCCTCGCTGGATTGCAAAGCCAAAATTCAAAGGAAAATAGCAGACAATGTCTGAAATGGAAGCAAGGTCAGGTTTTATTTGGTTAGAGCCAGGCTGAGCACAAGCCTCGAGGCAGTGTGACGCAGGCATGTTTTCTCAACTGCCTTCAGCCACTGCTTGGAAAGAAAGTGGGTACACCAGAATAACCCTGCCAGATCTTGTCCTGTAACCAGTCTGGGGACAAGCCCCAGAGGACTCCACGCTTTTGAGGTGTTTCTCTATCCCCTGTCCCTGCAAAAGGCCCAAACCTAAGCCTAGATCTGCTGACCCACAGGAGTCAGGCTTTGGCCAGAACTAGACATATCACTGCTGTTCCCTCTGGTGTCAAGGGGCTGGGAAAGGACTAAAGAAACTTTTGGAGATAGAAAGTCCCCAACTCCTCCAGAAAGCAGCTGACACTTCTGCTTTGTGGAATGAGGTCCTCCTACTTATTGAAAAAAAAAGAATAAAGAGTCCAGCTATTGCACAGTCCATAATGCCAGTTAGCTTACTGGGTAACTAGTCAGAAACCATCCTCCTTTGCTGCTCCCCAGGGTTCTGCCTGCACAGCAGGTTTTACAGTAACAGCAGATGCCAGGCAGGATGTCTGTAGGGTGACATGTCCCTGCCCTGCAAGTGGGAGAAGCACAAAGGCTTGTGTGGAAAACACCTCTCCAGAGAGTTTCACCAAGTCCCACAAGCAAGGAGGAAGGCATCCATCCCAGCTCTGTCACTTGTATTTGGCAGAGAATCTCAGGCTGGTGAGATCCAAGAGCTGAGGAAAATAATCTGGTTCAGAGCAAAGAGTAAGGCTCAAAGGACAGAGAAACCCTCCAGTCCTCACCTTTGAACACTGCCAGCTTCTCCTCCAGGTCTTTTTCATTACTGAACTTTGGGTCACAGAGAAACTCCTAAAACAGGAAAAAAAAAAAAATCCTCAAGGTTAAAGATGCAAAGGAAAACACCCTAGAGGGCACTTCCAAAGGCAGCATTAGCCAGAAGACTCACAAAATTCCCAGAGAGTCACAACTGAGCAACAGCACCAGGAGACTTGAAAATGGGCTGAATCCCTCCACACCTTGTCGTTAACATTCCAGTGCAAGGGGAATCCCTCTGATGTCTCAAATTTCCCACCGACAGCTTGAGGGAGGACTGGACCCCACCTGCCTTTGGAATAACTGCATGAAAGCCCCTGTTCTTGCTCACCCAAGGTTTCAGCTCCCCACATCTCTGCTTAAGCACACTTAGCATGTGGATTGGGCACTTATTTCCAGCAAGGGCTCCTAGTCCTTGCAAAAAAGCACTCTTATCTCAGATTTCAAACTCTTAGATAAACTCAGAGGGCTTGCAAATAGAGCAGGCAAAGTTTGCAGAGTATCATATGCCCAAGAGGACGGGTATTTTGGGCTTAGGAACTCTCTCATACCAAATATCCATTTTCTCCCTCTACTGCTCAGGCTGGAAAGGAAACCCTGGATCACTTCTGGTCACTTGTCCCTAGCCCCACCTCAAAAACCTTCAGATACCCAAAAGAACAGACCACAGCTCTTCTGCAGTGCCCTGCCAGCAGCTGTGAGCAGCAGGGTCCTGCTCCTGTCCCTGCCCTCCCACACCGCCCAGCTCCAGCCCAGCACAGCTTAATGACTCGATCTGTGTTCAGCAACAACACCACATTCTTCAGGGTAGAAATCATTAACATCTGCACAGCTTATGCATGGCCTGTCCAGGACAAAGCCCTCGAGGGGTTAGTGCATGGAGGGCTGAGGCTGTTCCCTACTCTGGGAATGTGTTCCTTCCTCACCACTGCTCCCCATGCTCATGGGTCACCAAGAGCCTTATGTGCTGATCACTGTTGGTCATCCTAATCCTGCTCCTGTGCTCTGGGTCCCACACACCTGGAGCTGCTCCCTCCTTCCTCACTGGGACAGGAGAGCTTGGACTGCTCAGGGAGTGCCCAAACCTTCACTGCCAGCTATCCACTGCTCTGGCAAGACTTTTACCTGCAGCTGATTTTAGGGTTTTGCAGGAAGCTCACTAGGACAGAAGTGACTGCCACCCCCTCCTTCCACCCCAGAAACTCCAGATGGGATACCAGAGACCATGGCCACCAAACCAATGTGACAGTGACTTAACTCATCACCACGGTCACCAACTCAAATTGAAAGCTGTGGTGAAAAGCAACATTCCTAGTTCCTTCTTTTGCTTTCCTTTGCCAACTCAGTTTCATTTAGCTCAGTTATTTCTACCCAGGGGTATCATTTCCCAGCCCAACACAAAGGGCCCAATTCAGCTTCAAGACCTGGGCTCAGGCAGCAGCAGGAGTTACCAGAGACCAGTGCAGTGTTACCCCTGAATAGCCTCTGGAGAAGGCAAACATCATTGAAAACCAAAACAGAACCAAAACACCTCCTGGCCACCAGGTCACAGCTTCATTCCTGCCCTGCAGGAGCAGCAAGCAGCTTCCACCTCCCAGCAGGGCAGGGGATGTGAGGGCAGAGCATAGCTTCTCTCTGGGAGCAAGAAGCAGCACAGAAATGGTGGAGCCTGAAGGGAATGCATCCATACGTGAAGGCTGAGGGACACAAGCCCAGGAACCCACCAGCCCCTGGCAGTGTGGTACAAGAGCAGCACAGGTGACACTGCACACAGGATTAGGACTCAGCTCCCTTGTGTTTCAACGGGAGGGGGGCTGGAGAGCCACCAGCACCACAGCCCTGCTCCAGGTGCAAGGAAGCAGCAAGGGGCTGCATTTGAAAGGCATTCCACTCTCCACATTGTGTGTGAGCTGGGCTGTGACTTCGATAAGGAAAACACTCACAATGGCACACAGGAATTCAGTCCCCAGGGCCTGTGACTCAAACTCAGAGTGGCTGAAGTTCCTCCTAGAGCCCTTTGCTAAAGTTCCCATTTTAAGGGTCATGTTCTATTAATAAGAACTGCTTTAAAAGCCTCTCCCCCCCTCCTGCTCTGAACAGCCTTTCTTGAGCTGTTGAGAGACTTTTCTAAGCCAATAAACTCAGCCAGACAAGTCCCAGCTACCTGCAAGACAACCTGAACAAAGCCAGATCCATCCTTGCTCCCCAAAAAGGTGACTCCAACTGGCAGGCCAAGCTCTCACTGGGATGTTTAAGTGCTGAGTGTCAGCCACGCTGCCTGCAGGGGCTGGGAAGGGCTGAGGGATGCTTGTGCCTGCCCTGGATGGGAGCAGCAGGCACCTGTTCTCTAACAGGCTGAATTCCTTCCCTGCAGCCCAGCGCATTAGAGGGTAAAACAAGGTTGAAACTAATCTGTGCTGGATTAGACCTGCCACCTTGATGCACGAGGCTGGACAATGTGATTGTACTGCCTGAAAAGAGGGGAGCAACCAAGAGGGGAGCCCAGAAGAGTGTTTCAGGCAGGAGGAGAGAAGCCAGCACTAGGACTCAGCTATCCTTCAGCAGCACATGTGCACTCAGTGTACTGCCTGCCAGACCCGTATCCCAGCGAGAGCTCTGGGGTAGAAACCAGCCAGGAAAACAGGGCTGGAGGGAGCTAAGTGTTAGGATGAGACAATGAGATTAAGCCTGATAGGAATTTGGCCTGATAGGTTTTATTAGAAGCACTTGACTGTTTTACAGCCTTAGGGCTCTTCAGCGCTGGGGAAACCCCCTCCCTGGCTCCAGCCGCAGTATCAGCCCAAGTTTCTGTATCAGCTGCTTGTCAGGGAGGTGTGAGGCTGTTTGCTGCACTCCCCCATTGCCACATAGAGCTGGCAAAGCACAGCAGCGTGGGGGTTGCTGCCCTGAGCACGATGGCTTCTGAGGATCCATGGGCATCTGCCACCCATGCTATCTGCAGCTCAAACCCCATCTCGTGCTAAGCCAGCACACAGGGCAGCAAGGATGCAAACAAGCAGCTCTGCCAGTGGGAAGTCACGTAGCTTGTTTCATTTTTGTCATCCAAACCTCAGCCAAAGAAAAGGCCAGAAGTGACAGCAGCTTAGGGGAGAAATAGGAACCTGTCCCCGGTGTGGGAGCTCTGGGACACAGCAGTGGCACAGCAGCAGCACCCCAGGAAGCACAGTTTCCCAGACTCAGTCCTACAGCTCCTACCAGCTTAAAGATGGTGCATCCTTACAGCATTGTGCCTGTGTGATGCTGGAGAAGCAGAAACTGCAGCAGTAGGTACAACACAGTCCTGTCATCCTCAGCCTAAGGGACAGCACCACCTTGGCTAGGGGAGCTATGTTAGACCCAGCTACACACCTTGGTGCAGGCTGTGCTGTGTCTGCCTTCCAGCAGCAGCTTACAAAGGCTCCTTTTCAACACCTTACGCCATGACACCTCTTTTTCCACTCTTATTCCACAGCACATCCTAATTTCTAGTTAATTGAGTAATTTCTAATGACTTAATTCCCTCTCCAGTGACCTAAACTTCACCTCTACTGTCTCACTGGTGGAGCATGCTGTCTGGTGGAGCATATTGCCACTTTTCATAGTGTGGTCAGTGTGAGGGCAAGGTGAGCCCATCTCCTCCGGGCCCTCATCTTGTATAGCAATTTGATTTCTGCACTTGTAACACCAAGGTGCCACTGACTGAAAGAGCATCTAGAGGTGCTAGAAATCCCAGCACAGTTTGCTTCAAGGTTAAAACCTTCTTTTCACCCTCAGAACTGCTCTTAGCTGGGAGGGATGCCAACAGACTGGCCCCCACAACCATGCCAAGCAAGGGACAGGGTAAGCCTGAAGCTCGGGGGAGAGGACCTTGCCTGACCCTGGCATGAAGGGCACGAAGCCCAGTGCACTTTGCACTAAACCAAGAGGTGCCATTCCCCCTGCCCAAGGCTTGCGGGACGTCCAACTATCCTGGGCAACCCATTCACCCGCTGTAGTGAAAAGCTAGAGTCGGGCTGGAGTCAGCTCCGAGCAGCAGAAACTTCTCACTCCGGGAGGAAAAAGTTGAAGTGCTCGATACAACAGAAGGGAGGTTGAAGTGCTCCAGGAGAACAATAGCCCCCATTCTTGCTGGAGCACGTTCCCAAAGGGAATTCCATAGCAGCCAGCCCCCGGGCGCCCACCAGCCCCGCTCGGAGCCGCCGATGTGCGGTGCACGGGGTGGAAAGAGAAGCCTGAGAGGGGAGTACCAGGAGCGGAGGGGATGGAGAGCGATCCCCGTACAAACCCCGCTTCCTCCTCCGGCAGGATCCCCCCTCCAAAGGCGTTTGGGCAGAGGGGTCGGCAGCTCCTCCTGCACCCACCGCCCTCCTCCTCTTCCTCTCGCCCCGCCCGCTCCCGCCGCAGCCCCCTCCCCACTGGGGTCGGGTGGGAGGCGGCCCCAGCCCCACCTTGTTGATCTCGTCCAGCCGCCCGTCCTGCGGGGCCCTGCGCAGCCCCCGCCGCTCGGCCGGCGCGGAGCCGCCATCGCACCGAGCCGCCCCGCGCCCGCCGCCGCCTTAAATAGGGGCGGGCAGCGCCGGGCCGGGCCCTCCGCCCCCCGCCCTTAACCCATTCCCCGCCCGGCGCCGGCAGCGGGCGGGTGGCGGAGCCCGCATCCTTCCGTGCATCTCCCTCCGAGGGACAGCAGCGTGGTACCGCGGTGGGCTCGGGGTGCCCGAGCACCGGGGGAGGCACTGCTGCCTCTGCGCTTCCCGCAGGAGGGAAGGGACCGGCTCCGTCTGCCCGCACCGCCCGCCAGGCGCGGCTCCGGGACAGCGGGGATCGCTCCGGAGCTGCCCCGGTACCGGCGGCAGAGGGGCGGGGCGGGATGCTACAGCCGCTTCCAGGCTGGATAAACCCTGGAGGGCGAGCAGCGGGAAAAGGGATGGCCCGAGGGACACCACGGCCGAGGTGGTGCGTGTCCCGGCCGTGCGTGTCCCGGCCATGCGTGTCCCGGTCATTCGTGTCCCAGCCATTCCTATCCCAGCCATTCCTATCCCAGCCATTCCTATCCCAGCCATTCGTGTCCCGGCCATTCCTATCCCAGCCATTCGTGTCCCGGCCATTCCTGTCCCGGCCAAGGTCACACACCCCCGCAGTGTCCGCCTGACACCTTATGTTAAAAATATGTACTAACGTGAAGTTCGGTGGGAATTTTCAGACATTTGCCCCCCACCACCCTAAATGCAGCCGCATTTCAAGCCCTGCTCTTTAAAAGCAGCAAACTCAGGTACAGTGTGCTCTCCTGCCGCCACACACCCTGGATGGACAGCTGTGTGTTATATTAAGAATTTTTAATGGATACAGCTCTAGGCAGGTGGCACCAGCTAAAAACACAGAGTTCCAGGGAGAGCAGGAGGCAGCGTGAACCACATCTTCAGCAGCAGGCACACAGCAGAGGCTTGACATTTCTGTAAGAGCAGCAAATTTGTGTGCTCACTGGGGATGTATAATCGTCCTTCCCAGAGAGACAGTAAGTGGCCATGGCTCCCTGCCTCTGGCCAAGCCGGATCACGCTGTGCTCTCACTGTTCCATGGTTTTGCTTTCCCAGAGCTGTCCTTGGGCAGCAGCAGGGGAGCTCCTGCCATCACACCCCCACAGCACTGCAGCTCTGGCACCCCACTCCTTGGGCAGCTTTTGTGCAGAATTTGAAGGGCGATAGCTTTGTTCTCAGTAGGAAAATCCCGTGTTCCTTCCAGGCCACTGGACCCACCAGAGATGTTGCTGGGGGAATTCAATATCGATGGCAGCAATTTTACATAAATTACACAAGAATTCAGCAAACCTGCTTTGCAGCACTGTGAGCAGAAAAACGTAGGTAAAACCAGTTAAAAAATGAAGCAAGATCCAGCCTGGGGACTCGTTTCTGGTCTTATGGGAATGACTTCAGCTACCTGGAGTCATGACACAGCCAGCAGAAGGTAGGCTGAGCCAGGACCTGGCTTGTCCTGCAGCCCAGCCCACATGGGAGCACAGAGGAACATAAATGCCTTTCCTTTAAAGGCAATACAGCCACTGGGTTCTGCCACCCCGTGGGAGTGACACAGGCAGGAGTGGGTGTCCAGCTGTTCCAGTCCAGTGCACACTGGCTGCACAGCCTGCTGCCACCAGCCAGCTCCTCTGCAGTGGGACACAGGTGCTGATGTGGGGCTGTGGGTGCTGCTGCTCTGACCCCTCCCTTGCCTGCATCTCTGTCACCCAGCCCCTTGGACTGATGGCAATTGCCTGTTTATAGCCATGCCTGGTGAGCCAAGCAGAGCTGGCTGTGGCCTTGTGTTACCCTGGAGTGAGGGAGCAGCAAGACTTGAGCTCCTCTCATACTGAAGCAGGCTGAGGATGTTCCACCTGCCTTCCAGGAGCTGGATGAGGATCCATCCTTGCCTCTGCTTCGTTTCTGCTCATTAATTTAGCCCTCCCTGCTGTGAACTCCCTTCCCTTGGGAAGCAGGCAAGCTGTGTGCCCTCCAGCGAGCAGCTCTCTGCCTGGCTTCACCAGGATTCCTGTCTGCACCTCTGTGACCACAGCCCATGAGCATAACACTGCAGGGTGCTGTGCAGCAGGACCAGCTTCCAGCACATGTGTGAGAGCCTCTCACTTTTCCTGGGGCAGGAGGGAGTGCCAGGCAGTACAGCTTGGGTACATCACATACTTGGTAAGCTGTCCCTGCCCAGTGCTGCGATGGGAAAGGAGGGATGGAGGAGATCTGTGAGGATACTTTGTTCACTCTGCAGTGAGAGACCAGCCCTGGAATGGCTCCATATCCTGCTCAGAAACATCAGTGGTCCCTGTAGGTGGGTGTCCCCCCATCCCAATGACAGAGGTGGTGGCTGGAGTCACGCTGCAGAGTGCTCGGGTGTGGAAAAGGACCTGGGGTGTGATACTGTACAGAGGGCAGTGTGAGGGATTGATGCTGGTGAATGCAGAGTGTCCTTCCCTCTGCCATTCCCTGTGCAGAGTGGGCACAGAGGGCATGTGGCAGCAGCCAGCGACCTGTCACTTGGAGCAGCTCTCAGGGAGGCTCCGCAGAATGTCCTCCAAGTTCTGCTTGTCGGCCCGGATCTCAGCCAAGTCGCTCTCAAATGCTTGGATCTTCTCCTGCTGCTGTGCTGCCTCCTGCTGCAGCTGCCTGAGCTGGCCAGCCAGGGCTCCTGGTGTGGCCAGCCGCAGCCACAGCTGCTCCAGCTGCAGCCTCCCTGCACTCAGCACTGCGTCCACCTCCGTGTCCTGCTCCAGGTTACCTGGGCAAGGGAGAGAGGACATGGCTGAGAGCAGAGAGCTGGACAGGAGATGTTCTGGATATTCTCCATGGCACCAGGCAAGCTATAGGGAGTGGGTGCAGCAGGGCATGGAGGCTTTGCAGCTTCTCACTGATCACAGATAAACAAACAGAACTGTGGCTCCAGGCAGGGCCTGGGCACTTCTCTGTCTCTTACAAATGGGTCATGGTTTCCAGTCTTATGCAAAATTTCTTGGATACAAAAATCCTGGAATGCTCAAAAATATACCCATGTGATAAAAACAGGAGTAGCTGGAGCAAGACCAGCCAGCAACAAAGAGCAAACCCAGTCCAGCACAGCCCTCAGTTCCAAAGGGGCTTTGCCAGCCTTGCACCCCTGAGGATCCCAAAGGAGACCAGTGCACCCAGAGCAGAAATGAGCACGCAGTTCAGTAAGCTCCAATTCATTCTTCATGAGGGTTTTCCTCAAGACAGGAGCCTGAAAGAAGCTTTGCTGAGACTGTGGACAATCTCAGCCAAAGAGCACCTGGCTCAGCCTGGATGGCCATCAAGCAGGAGTAGCAGTGAGCAGGAGAGCCCTGGCCCCGAGAGCCCAGCCCTTTCCCTGGAAGCTGCAGCCCATTTCCCCCCAGGTCTCACCTAGTCTGTTCAGCAGGTCATTCAGGGTCTCGATGTCTGACATGAGCGAGCCCCGGGCTTCCTGGAGACTTTCTGCCATCTCACTCACCTCTGACCCCACCTTCCAACAGAGACAGACACCCAGGTCAGGGACACCATTGGCCCTTGGCTGGATGGTAGAGGAGATCCCAGGAGCATCCCCAAGGCATTGTCCTTACAGTGGAGCTCCCAAGCCAGGCAGTTCCCTGTGCTTTGGGCTGTGGGCAAAGCTGCTTCCATGCTCTGGGGGACACAACCTGCCCAAGGGGACCCAACTGACCTGCTGTGCTTCCTCCAGGTCTCCCCTGAGCTTCTCAGCCATGTGCTCCTGCCGGGAGAGCTCCTGCTGGGTCTCATTGGCACGCATGGCGAGCTGGCTGGCGTGTTTGAGGGACTGTTTGCTCCCCTTCAGCACAGCCCGTGCCCTCTGCAAAGGGACAGCGATGGGAACAGTCACCTGGGGACACTCAGCCCTGCCTGCAGCAGCCTGGGCTCTGTAGGTGGTGGCTGCCAGCCTGGCCATGCCCAGCAGCTCCCCCCACATCCCTCAGCTCAGACCTTGGCACTCTCCTCAGAGACTTGCTCAGCCTCCCCAGCTCTCCTCTGGGCTGCAGTGGAGATGGACAGGGAGTTTCCCAGTGTCTTCTCTGCCTGTTTAATCTTCCTCTGAGCATCCACCATCACTCTGTCCTGCACAGTGGCCATCCTCCTCCTCAGGGCAGCCTGACTCTTCCGATGCCCCAGTACCTTCTTCATGCCTATGGGAGCAACCTGGCTGTCACCAAACTGTCCACTTCTCTCCTTGTCACCTTGGTGACAGCCAAGTTGTGGCTGGAGATTCTCTGACTGGTGCCTTTTACCTTCCAAGCTGGCCAGGAGGGACTTGGCATTGGAGAGCACAGCCTTTCCTCGGGACACAGCCATGGTGGCCATGTCATGGGCAGAGCCAGCCTGGTCCTGCAGCTGGCAGAGGAGAGAAGAGGAGGAATGAGGCTGGGGAGTGGGTGAAGAGCTACACCCAGCTGGGGAATGTGGGATTCAGCCTGCTCCTGTTTGGCAGGTGAGCTCCTAGGGCCATCTGGGAGCTCGAGGGAAGATATCTCCCAAAACATCCTCTCCCAGCTCCCTGCTGCAGCCATGGTCCCCCCCTGGAGCAGCAGGGATGGGGCTCCCCACTCACGTGAGCAGCAATTACCTGCTTGAAGGCACGAGTCCTTTGCAGCTCCAGGCTCAATCCAGCTGCCAGTGTGTGAGATGCCTCCACAGCCTGCTGAGCCAACAGCTCCTGGGCTGCTGCTGCCTGCTCCAGCACTGCCACGTCCTGTGCCAGGTCTCCAGCCTGCACTGGCAGCACCTGCTGCAGCATCAGAAGTGCCAAAGGCTCCATGAGATCATCTCGCAGCTCGGAGGAAACACTGGTAAAGCAGGGGGTGGGGATGCCAGCAGGAGCTGGAGTGTGGGTGCTGCTCACCTGCCCCAGAGCAGCCACCTGCAAAAGTCTCTCAGCCAGGTCAGCATGTGCCTGCTCCACGGCTGTCAAAGCTCTCCTGGCCTCCACTGCCACCCCTGCCATGCCAGCACTCAGCTCCTCCTGTGCCTGCTGGATTTCCTCATACCTACATGGACAGGACACTGCTGTCAGCCAGGTCCTCTGTCCCATGAAGGATGAAGAGGACAACTTGAGACCAGGCCCTGGACATAGCAGGAAATTGTGGGGGCTTTCCCTGAGCCCCCCAGCACACAGCACCCTGCCCCTCCACTGAGGTGCAATGAGTTTGAAGGTGCTCAGCACATGCCTGTTGGGCAGGTGCCAAATCACTGTCACCACGTCCTGTAACAGGGACCTGGCCAGAGGCAAGGGGCCATGGTGCCCTGCCAGCCCCTCACCCATTCTCCAGCTCTCTCTGCACGTCCCGTGTCACATTCCCCTCCAGCAGGTTCTGCAGGAGCTCGGAGCTGGCGCTGGAGGCACTCAGTGCTCTCCTGACCACTGCCTCCACCTGTGCCATGGAGTCCTTGTGGCTGCAGGGACAAGGACACCCAGAGAGTGGACATCAGGATTGGCCTTCTGGCAAGGGACTGGGCCCCCTGCACCCCCAGCTAGGCTGACAGCTTCCTCTGTCTGTACAAATCTTACCTCTTGGACAGAGCCTGAGCCTCCAGTGCCCAGTGGCTCCAGTTTGTGGGCTGCTGTGGGATTTCCTGGGGAATCTCCTTGGAATGCAAACAGCAGCACTGAGACTCTGGCAGGGAGCAGGCACCCCTGCACCCTGCCAGCCCAGCACCACCAAGAACGTCCCAAAGGGAAGGTTTATCCCAAATATCTCCTCTTGACTCAGCTGCAAGGAGGGTTGTACCCACATGGACCCCAGGCTTTCCTGCTTACCCATTCTGCTGGTCACATCCCACCCCATCCCAGCCCCTCCCCAGGATTGCCACCAGCCCCCTCAGGAGCCCAGGGCCACTGAGAGCCCCCACCATGGTAGCCAGGGTGTCTGCAGCGTGCAGGATCTCCTGCTGTGCCGACCGCAGCACGGCCCCGATCTCCGACAGCAGGGTGCAGGTCTTGGGGGGTCCGTGCTCAGAGCAGCTGGTGGCCCGGCTGGCGTTGGTGAGACGGCCTTGTGCAGTGTTCAGTGCCCCTGCCAGCTGCCCCACCTGTACCAAGAGGGTGGCCCAGGCACCTGTGGGCAGCACAAGCAGTTCGTTGCCCATTGGGGTTGCTTCCCTGTGGAGTTGCCTCATGCCCCAGCCCCTGCCTCAAACCTATTAATGAGAGGGGCATACAGTCCCTCTGGCTGCTCAGGAATTCAGCACCCAAAGGGTTCCCACTTGCTGGTGCTCAGTCCCCAGTAATGCCCATCACTGCCTGCTCCAAGACCTCAGGGGTGTGAGCATCCCTGCTGTGCTCTATCCTCCCAAAAATGCATGTCACCTCCACTGCCCTGCCCCCAGGTCACACCACGCTGAGCCAAGTGCTCACCTGGGACCTCCTTGCACCCATCCAGCATGTCACAGCACCCTGAGGGGGCAGAGAGTGAAATGGGTGGAAGGAAGGAGGGTGTCCTGTACCTCTCAGGAGGTGTGGGCTGGGCAGCCCATCTCCACGGGGTGCATCTCCCAGCATGGCAGACTGGCCTGGGCGGGAGTCACAGCCTGGTTTCTGCAGCCACTCCTCCATCTCCTGCAGCCTGGCCTTCAGCTGCTCAGCCTGTGGGCAGCACACAGGGGGACAGGGGGACATGAGGCAGTGCAGGGGTGGGTGCTGGGCCTTTCTCAGCAGTGCACAGGCTGTACCTCGTCCTTCACCAGCCCATAGCAGGCAGGACACTGCTGGCAGCGGGAGCTCAGTGGGTCGAGGAAGAAGTTGGCCTGGCACTGGTCACACTTGTAGCCCACAAAGCCGGGGTGGCAGAGGCAGGTGCTGTTCTCGTGGCACTGCAGGGTGATGGAGCCCAGCGGGGAGCAGTTGCAGGCTGCAGTGGTGGCAGAAAGGCATCACACTGTGGCTGCCAGCCCTGCTGTAGGGACAAAGATGCAGTCCCCATTCCTGTTACCTCGGCAGCCCCTGGCAGAGAAGCCGAAGAAGCCGTGCTGGCACCGATCACATTTCTTCCCTGTGACACCTGGCTGGCAGGAGCACTGCCCCGTCAGCATGTGGCATCCGCTGTCCCGTGACCCTGCTGGGTGGCACTCACAGCTGGCATGAGAAGGGGAGGGTCATGAGCAGGCAATCAATGAGGAGAGCAGGGCTGGGAGGATGGAGCCATGGTGACCCCTGGCAGCCCCATGCCGTGCCCCACATACCTCCTGCACCCCACGGTGGGCTCCAGGCCGTAGTAGCCAGGCTGGCATTGCCCACAGGCTCTGCCTGTCACATGTGGGAGGCAGTGGCACTGGCCTGTGCCAGGATCACAGCCCTCCAGCCTCGGGTCTGAGCCCTTGGGGTTGCAATCACAAGCTATGGGAGACAAAATAACTTTTAAATCCCAGCATGGGGCTGGTGGATAAGACTGCAGGAATGGGGCACTGGGGCTGAGCTCCTGGACGTGGAGAGCCACATTCCCCATCAACCAGGGCTCCAAGAGAAAGAGCCCCTGCAGGCCAGAGTACCTCTGGGGAAGGATGGCAGTGGAGCAAGAGGGCAAAGGACAGTCTGGAACATGCAGGGGCAACCTGGACCATCCATCAGCCCCTAAACCTGCTGGGCATCCCCTTCCACGCTCTGCCTCACTGCTGGCAGGATTTTGGCTGCAAGTGGGCTGTGCCCGGGGCTGTACGTACGTGAACACTTCCCGGCAGGGCTGGGAGCCAGCGCATCCCCGTAGAAGCCCGGCCGGCACCTCTCGCAGTGCTCGCCCATTGTGTTGTGCAGGCAGCGCAGGCACCGCCCAGACACGGGGTCGCAGTTCCCCACGGCGTTGGGATCCACGTTCCCATGGCACTGGCAGGGCTCGCAGGGGTGCACGGGACCTCTCTGCCCCAGGGGGTCCCCGAAAAACCCGTCATCACAGAGCTCACAGCGCTTTCCTGGGGAAGGTGGAAAGGTGGGAAGGCGGGAAGGTGGAAAGGTGGGAAGGAGGGGAGGATCCAGCGGTCCCCACGCTGCCCACAGCCCCTGTGCCCAGCCACCCCCAGGTGGGAAGGTGGGAAGGTGGAAATTTGGAAAGGTGGGGAGGATCCAGCGGTCCCCACACTGCCCACAGCCCCCGAGCCCAGCCACCCGCAGGCTCACCTCTCTGGCCCGGGGGGCAGTGGGTGCAGACCACCTCCCCAGTGCCGGGCACCTCGGTGCAGGGCGAGCGGCCGGGGCAGGGGCAGGGCTTGCAGTCATCGGAGCGCCCTGCGAAGGGGTTGCCGTAAAAGCCGGGGCTGCAGCGCTCGCAGGAGGGACCCTCGGTGTTGTGCAAGCACTGGCAGTGCCCTGCGGGGACGAAAATGCAGCTGAGGGTCTGCGAAAACCCAACCCCGAATAACAGCAGGGACTGCGGGAGGGACAGAGAGCGCTGAGGGATGTACAGCTCCAACCGAGGGGTTGCACATCTCCAACCAGTTCTCGGGACATTTTCCCTCCTTGCCCTGTCTCTGGTCAAGGGTGAAGGATTTGGAGAGGACACGGAGGCCACGGCAGGGACACAGGGAGGAGGCGGCGCTGGCACAGACAGCACCATCGATGTGTGCGGAGGCTGCCGGCGCCTCCCGTAATCCACAACACATTGCTCAGCGTCGAGGCGCGTCCTTTCCAGCCTGGCTTGGAAAACACAAGCAGCCGGGCCGGCACCCACCGGGGAGCATCTCCTCCAGAGCGAGCCGAGCCCGTGAGTCAGCCTTCCGAAATCGGCTGTGAGGAGGAGAAGGAGGAAGAGGAGGAAGAGTGCTCAAGGAACCCCCCACCTCCAGGCAGATGCTCTGCTTCACTGGAGAGAGACAGGAGCCGGCGGGAGGATTTCCCCCATGTTTTGTGAGCTCGGGTCATACCAGGAAGGCTGCGCAGGAGGGGGTGTTATTCCATTTTCCCCACATCCAGGCAGAGTCAGACGATGGAAATGAAAGAAAAAGCAAGTGGCAGGAAGAAGTGGAAAAATAAACCAAAGGAAGTGCGCGGGCTGGCAGCGCCCAGGCCGGAACATCAAAAGCCTGGGGATTGTGCAGTCGGCGGCGCCAGCCCCGGCTCTGCGGGATGAGGGCAGGTTTGCAGAGATGCCGGCACGCTTTCGTGGGCTTTGTGGGCTTTCTTGGGCTGGGAAGGGGCATTCGCCGAGCACTCTGCCTCCTCCAGGCCTCTCCATCCCTGCCGTACATCGCTGTGACTCCCCACCAACGAGAACCTGTCACCGAGGGCTTGGGCTGGCAGCACAAGAGCTGGCTCCTCTGGTGTCTTCTCTCAAGCCCGGCACCTCTGTGTTTTCCTGCTTTTTTCCTTGTTTCTCTGCTCAGGTTAACCTTCAGTTTGCAGATTCCAGAGCTGTGCCCAGTCCTGCTCCTCTCATCAGGCAGTGATGCTTCCTGTGAGACTCAGCCTAGCAAAACCCTCTCTGCTGCCCTGATCCCTGCTCCCTCACTCCTCTGAGGATCAGCACCCTTCCCTTTTCCTCCTTAAAAATGCTACTCTAATTATAAATTACCACCATTACTACACTTCAATAATTATCTCTATCTTTGCAGCTATGAACTCTGTCCCTAGGACCACCCAAGCAATTCAACTTGCAAATTTTGTTAACCACAACCTCACGGATGGTTTCCAGCTCAGAACAAGCAAAGGCATGGATTTGTCACCCACACATGGAGACAGGTGAGTGGAGGGGCCGGGGGGTGCACACCTGTGAGGGGGTGGCAGTCCCCGTGCTGGTTGCAGGTGCAGGGCACACAGCTGACAAAGGGGCTGCCCAATGGGATCTCCCTCTTGAATCCAGGTGCGCAGGACTGGCAGAACTGCCCGGTGTATCCCATGGGACACGTGCACTGCTCCACCCAGCCCGCCCGTCTGCCTGGCCCGGGGCGAGCAGACGTGAGCTGGACCTGGCTCAGGGACAGCCTGCCTGTGAGAGGGGAGAGCAGTGTGGGGATGGGATGGTGCATCCCCTGCTCTGCTCTGAAATGCTCCAGACAGGCATAGGAGACCCCAAAATATCCCTAGAGCCCAGGGTTGCTCACAGAGAGGAGGCAGCCCCTGCCCCAAAACACCCCCTACAATCCCTCTCATCCTTGAGAGCCTGATGCTGCTTGGATGTCTCCAGTCCCACCCCAGTTTGGTCCCATGGGGAGGTTTTCTGGTGCCACCCACCTCTCACAGGGCTGGGGCTCACACGGAGGCGCAGGGCAGTCAGGTTGGAGAGCAGGCGCTGGAAGCTGAAGGCCGACAGCAAAGGCTCTGCACCCTCCTCTGCCTCGTGCAGCCTGTTGGAGAGGGAGTGTGGGAGGCAGGACAGGGCCAGCCTGAGCCAGGTGCTGCAGGACAGTTTGGCTCCTGACTGAGACCCAGGCACAGCACAGTTAAAAATCCCACTGAGGCTCCCCAAAATGCTGTGATAGGTACCTGAAAGTGACAGCCTGCTTTCCATGCTGGGGCTGGCTCTTGCTGCTGGACATGGTGATCTCCATCCCCTCACCCTCCAGCAGCAGCTGGACCTGGAGCAGGGGCACCCTGGTTTCTGTTCTTGTCCCGTTCTCCACTCCCAGCAGCAGGGACAGGAGCTGCCCATAACTGAGGCGCTGGTTCTGCAGAAACTTCTCTGCAAGGGGAGAGAGGAGCAAAGTCTGTAGGACATGGAGGCACCAGCTCTGCCAGGGCTGCCAGTGCAGTCCTATTCCCACTACCATCACCAGGAGCCACAGTCACCCTCCCAGAGTGGTGCCAGCTCCAGCCTGCCCTCCTGGGGTCCTGGTCCACTGTTCCAATAGCCCCCACTGTCTGCTGCTACAGAAACATGCTCAGCTCTGGAATGGAGCCCAGTGCCTCCTGCACCAGCATAGCAGTGGGACAAGAGCACCACGGGGCCCTCACAGCTGAGCAGCCCCCCAGGAACCCAGCACACACACTACCTGGTGCAAGAAAATCCACTGGCTGCTCTCCATCCCACTCAGTGATGATCTCCCAGCCAGCCCAGTGCAGAGGCAGGTCTGTGGTGCCTGGAGCTGTGGCAGCCCAGCCCTCCAGCCCTGTGTGACAGGACACAGTGACAGTGCACAGCTTAGGGAGCAGTGAGTCCCCACCAGCACAGCACCAGTGGGGTGCTGCTTTCAGGGGCTCTGTCCCTCCTCCCAACACTCTCTCAAGTCTTGGAAGGGCCCAGCACTTCCACACCCTGCTCCACTCGGGCTCTGTGCTCTCATGCACTGGAGGGTGGCCTTAACAACCTCTATTTATTTTCTTAGATTTGGAGGAAATTATTATCTTTAAACTTTTTCCCCCCTGCCTGTGCTGCCATTCTAACATTCCTGTGGGCTGGTGAGCACAGGAAGCCTGAGGAGAAATGCTGGAGAAACCCAGAAGAGATGGGGCATAGTTGCATTAAGTGAGTTTCCTTAAGAAACCAGTAAAACCCCTACAGAGTTAGTTATTTCTTCCAGCCCTGCAGGACAAACACTTGGAAATCTCTCAAGTGGGCTGTGCTCTGTTATCAAATCATCCCCAGTTTGGACTCTTTCACTTAATATAAGAAAATTCCATCTGATCCCCCTCTGCTGTGGGCTGGGGAGTGTTTTGGGGAGTGGGGCTTTAGGAGGGTGCTGTGGTTGCATCTCAACTCTGAAATTACCAAACTAATCCTCAAAGGAGCAGCCCCAAATTGGCTGTGTGAAGGATGGAAAAAAAGCCTCGGTTTAAAGCCTGGCTCGGTTTCAAGGCCGCGGAAGACATTCCAGCAGCACAGCAATTGGCAGCGCGGTTTAAAGGCAATTAAGACCCACCCGTGCCTGGCGCACTCGCATCCATCTGGGACCAGGCGAGGCGGAGCGGGGTGCCTGCAGTGTCCCCGCGGTGTCCCCGCAGCGGGGCTGCACACGCCGCGATGCGCGGCAGATGGCAGGGTTTCCCCGAGCCTCCCGCACGCATCCAGCCCTGCCAGCAGCCGGGTGAAAGCACCCCCTCCTGCCCGCCCAGCCACGCTGCCACATCCCAGCCGAGCACGGGGAGAGAGGGGAATAATTGGGAAAGTTCCCAACAGGCTCCATCCTATTATTTTTTATCTTTCCGAGCTGATTTTTAGTGCTCCTGCATTCCCCTGGTGTGGTGGAATGTCCCACAGCCCTCCCCGAGCCGTGCACCCGAGCTCCAGGAGCAGGTTGGCATGGGGAGATGCCACTAGGAGTCACGGAGAGCCTGTCCCCTTGGAGCTGGGAACAGAAGCAGAGGTTTAAGCCGGAGAAAACCCTCTCCACCCATCACCACCAGTTAGCTCCAAAGGGGGACGCTCAGCCCCAAAGGAGGATGCTCAGCCCCAAAAGGGGATGTTCAGCTCCAAAGAGGGGTGCTCAGCCCCGAAGAGGGATGCTCAGCCCCAAAGGAGGATGCTCAGCCCCAAAGGAGGATGCTCAGCCCCAAAAGGGGATGCTCAGCTCCAAAGAGGATGCTCAGCCCCAAAGGGGGATGCTCAGCCCCAAAAGGGGATGCTCAGCTCCAAAGAGGGATGCTCAGCCCCAAAGGGGGATGCTCAGCCCCGAAGGGAGATGCTCAGCCTCAAAGAGGGACGGACACTCCTTCCCAAATATTTTTGTCTAGAGCTGGCAGAGCAGCGCCCTCCGTTTCACCCGGGGCTGGGGGGATCGTTACCGTGGCTGAAGTCGGAGCGGATGTGAATCTCCTCGTAGCCATCTGCCGCCCTGCAGGCGCTGGAGTGGCCGTAACAGAAACAGCTGGTGCAGCCGATGGGGTTGTGGGGCTGCAGGTTAAACCAGCCCGGCTGGCACCTGGACACGGGGAGCAAAGGGGAGTGTGTGGCACAGGGCAGGCAGAGCTGCAGGGGAGCACAGCAGTGCCTGTGTGGGACACTGGTGACATCTCCCTGTGAGTCCCGGTGGTCCAGAGGAGTGCAGACCCACAGCTTTGCCACCAAGTCCAAGACTGGAAAGGGACAATGTTCCAGCCCCCATGCCAGGGCCACGGTTCTTACCTGTTACACAAGTGCCCCTCCACCCTCTCCTTGCAGGTGCAGTGCCCCGTGTTGGGGTCGCAGGTGCCCACGCTGCCCGCGGGGTCACAGGTGCAGGGTCTGGATGGGGTGAGATGAAGGCAGGAGGTGAGCCCCGCTCCCATCCCGCTGCTCCTGCCCGGGCCGGGCTCCCCCTCACCTGCAGCCCCCTTCGCTGAGGCTGTGGTAGCCGTCCTTGCAGCGCTCACACTTCCAGCCCGTCACGTTGGCTTTGCAGATGCAGGTCCCCGAGCTGTCGCACTGGGGTTGCAGGGAGCCTGTGGGGACCCCGAGGCTCAACCCCAGCCGGGGAGATGGGGAAACTCCGAGCAAGAGAGAATCCACCAAAACCCCTCCCAGCAAACGCCAGCTGGGACAGTAACTGTGCAGCCGGAGCCCGGCGGGGCACAGCCGCACGCACCTGCGGGGTGGCAGTGGCAGGGCTGGCAGGCTCCCTGCGGCTCCCAGCGGTAATAGTTCGGTCTGCAGCTCTCGCAGTGCGGCCCGGCCGTGTTGTCGCGGCAGTTGCGGCAGTGTCCCCCGTGCCCGCTGCTCCGGAACAGCTCCCGGTCGTAGAAGCACTCCTCGGAGCGGCCGCTGCAGTTACAGGCTGGGGGAGAGAAGGGAGGACAGCTGAGCAGCTGGCGGGCACTGGAGATTACGGCAACCTCCTGTGGGCTGGATGAGCCAGAGCGACCCCTTGGCTCAGCAGCGAGAGCTTTCGGTGGCCCCTCTGCCCTTGGAAGCAGAGTGGATGAAATGCCATGCACAGAGCAGGTGGCTGCACTCCTGGGGTAAAGGGAATGGGGACACCCAGGGTGCTGCTGTGAAGGGGAGCCCCGAGGTGCAAATCCCAAAACGGAGCAGGTGCAGGGAGGGCAGGAGGTGCCGGATGAGCTGGTGCAGCAGCAGCCCAGCCCATCAGAGGCAGCCCGGGGATACTCACGGAGGCACTCGTTGGCCGCCTCGGCCGTGCCGCGCGCCCAGGGCCGGTCCTGGTAGAAGGGCAGGCAGCGCTCGCAGTCGGGGCCGGCCGTGTGGTGCTGGCACACACAGAGCAGCTGCCCGGCCTCGTCCGGAGCGCACTCGCTGGCGTGGCCATTGCATTTGCACCTGCGGCGAGACCCGGGCGCGGGGGAGCCGCTCTGAGCCCTGGTGTGGGCAGCAGCAGCAGCGGGGCGCTGCCCAGTGTGTGACCCTGCTCCTGGGCTGGCTCTGCGGTGAGGGCAGCCCAGGCTGCGCTGGCCTTGAGGCCACTCCTTGTGTCCCCGAGGCTCTCCCAGACCTCGGGAGGTCACACGCCGAGGGTGGCCTGTGCTAACCAGCTCCAGCTGCTGACCCCGGACATGGGACAGCAGCTACAGGTCTGCTGGCCGGCTGGGAGCTGTCCCAGCCCTGCTGCTTGTGCCTGCTCTCAGGGATGGGGAAATTTTCCACTTCTTCCTGCTGGGGAAGGGCATGTGCAGCACAGCACCAAGTAGGTGCCACCTGCATCTCAATCCCACATCTGCTGCCCTTTCCTGCTGGCAGCTCTTCCAGCTTCTCTGCCTCTGGCCATGCTGACTCCAAGCTCCTCCAGCAGTCTCTGCAGCTTCAGGTCATCTTTCCATTAGCACCCCAGGACTCTCCTTTTGCAGTGCCCAAGGACGAGCAGGGTCACAGGAGGAGCAACAGGAGCCCCAGTGTCATTAAAAATCATTGGGCCGGGAGGAAACAAAGCAAATACAGCTGGTGGAACGTGGAGTGGGCTAGTGGGGAAAAGACAACCCTTCTGCACAGCTGGGAGGTCTCCAGGTTTTATCACCCATCTCTGCACTTCCAGCTCCAATTTACACAAGGAGGAAACCACATCTGGGCAGTTTGCCCCAAAAATCACAATTCAGACATGACTGAGGTGGGGAGCAGCTGCCCCAGTCCCACAGCCCCAAGAACGTCCCCATACTTCTGCCTGGCTGCCCCTCACCTGCCACCAACGGAGAAGTCAGATATGGCATAGTAGTATGACTGCAACACCTTGGGGTCTTTGAAGATGTCGTCCCCAAATGTGTTGAGCCGGTTCAAGGAGATGAGCAGGTCAGTGACTGTCACCCACTCCTGCAGGGGACATGGAAAAGGCACCTCGGTGGGGAGTTCTGGGCCACCAGCTCCCACCCCAACCAGGACACATCCTGCAGCTTTTCAAGCATGGATGCACCACATCCCCATCACTTTAACCCCAGGTGGGTGTAACACTGCCCTTAATCCCAAGGGTCCAACACCACACCCCCTCCCACCCCGGTGGCACCTGCAGCGCGGGGCTTCCATCGAAATTGTAGGCGCTGGGCCGCCCCTCCAGGGTGGAGAAGGCCACGTTGCCCCCGCTGAGAGGGGAGATGTCGCTGAACTCGTCGCTGCAGAAGGCCACCTGCTCGTCCTCGCCCGGCCGCAGGAACTGCCGCGGCCGCTTGCCGTAGGTCCTCTCGCAGGACGCGCTGTAGAACTGGAAGGGCACCCAGGGCCCCCCGGCGCGGCTGCGCTTGTAGATGGCGAAGCTCTCGGGGCGGCTCGTGTGGAACTTGAGCCGCACGTAGGTGATCTCGTACGCTTTGCCTGGGGACAGACCCGCAGTGCTGCGACCCTCTGCTGGCCACCCGATGGGCACTGCAGCCTGAGTTATCCCAACAGCATCCTGCAGCACCCACCACTGCTAAAATCACCTCCCAGCTGCCCTTAACCAGCTTCTCCTCGGTGCAGCCCAGGCCCTGTCCAGATCCACGCTGGCTCTCGCCCCAGTGCAGTGCCCACCCCTTGTGTGGGTGCACTGGGTGAGTTGTATGGGCAAAGAGCAGCTCCAAATCCAGGCTCTATCCAGGCCCACAGCACTGAAAGCATCCCCAGGGCAGCGGTGCTCTAGGGATGGAGAGCTGGAAAGGGTCAAGGCCAATCCCTTCCCAGGGAGCTGCATGCCAGGACCCGGCATCGCTTCCATCTTTGCTGGGATGAAGACAAAGAGAGGCCACCAATCCCTGGGGCATCCAGCGAGCTCTGAAAGAGCTTGAAAGAATTAGCAGAAAGGAAAAGAGGAAACACCAAAGTGAACATCAGACCCACTTAATTGCCATAGATGAAGGACCAGCTCAAAGCCTGGATTGCTCCACAACAGCACCACTCCTGACAGCACAAAACAATTAGCTGCAAGGTTTTGGCTTTATTTGAAAAGATAATGAGTTGGGAATGTTTGAAGGGTTATTCCGGGACTAGGAAAACAAGCCTTTAATTGGGCCCATATGAATACTGTCGCGTATGTGCTGCGACTTTGCTGCGGGGGAAGCCGAGGCAGCCGGCTACCAGCGCTGGGAAAAGCAGCTGCATCCCATCAGGGATGCGGGAAGCGCCCGGCAGTGCCTGGAGAGGGGGACAGACCCACTCCCAGCCCACCCGGAGGTGACGAGGGCCAAGAAGGGGCTGCAGCTGGGCTGTCCCACCCTCGTTTTGTGCCCCTCCCCTCCCTCAGGGACAGCTCCGGGCTGGTGGCAGCGGGGGTGGCCCTGTCCTGCTGCCCGCGCAGGGGGGACGCCGGGCAGGCGCCGGTTCCCAGACAGCGCGGTCCCAAAGGGGCTGGCTACCAAAACAGCGAGGTCGGGGCCGTCACCTCCCGGAGCAGCTTCCTCTGGGAGAGGAAAGGAACGCAGCGCTGTGTCAATAAACCATCCCTGCCCCAAGTGGCCCCGTGCGAGGGGAGGGGATGGACACGCTGGGGGAGCCCCATTTCGGTGCCTCCAGCTGGGATGGAGAAGATTCACTTTTCTGAGGAATTTTCATGAGAGAGCGTGTGCTTTTCCCAGACAGGCTTTTTCATCAGCCAATTTCTCCTTAGGGGAAAAAAAAAAAAGAGATCCAGAAAACAACCCAGGCTGGTTGTCTCCTCTTTGCTGCTCAGGTGTGACATGTCCCAAAGCCAGATGTGCTGCTGGACAGTGCTGCTGGGAAGGGTGCACAGGCAGCACCAGGACCCCTGGGTGCTCTCCCAGCCGTGTTGTCACCTGAACAAAGTGTGCACCTGCCTCCCCTTATCCCAAACTGCAGCTTGTGCTGCGCTGGGGCTCCAAGAAGAGAATTCTGGAGGGGAGAAAAGGAGCATGTGGGACAGTCATGTCACCTACATTTCCTGTCATCTCTAGTCCCTGCCAAACCTCTGCTCTGGGCTCTCATCCCACAGGAAATTCAGAGTTAGAGTCCCAGACACAGATAGTGCCTGATCTAGACACTCCAAAATGAGCCATTGGCATTCAGATTGCTTCCTGAGGAGTCCTGGTGACTGTTGCCTTTGCAATCTGCGGATATTTTGGGTTCCTTCCTGACATCTGACAGGGCAAATGCAAGAGCTGTGGGCACTTGGGATGATCGACCAGCTGCAAACCCAATGCACCAAAACAGCATGGCTGGAACCTTGTGGGGAGGAGAGATTTAAGGGAACACAATCTAATTAACGCCAATCAACAACATGCAGGTAAACACAGGTCTTGTCCAAGTCATCCCATGTCTTGTTTAATAAGGTCCCCAGGTAACCACGCTGGAGAGAACACAAGAGGTGTGACTGAGCCAGACAGGCAGGCTGGGGGGACACACTGCACGGGATGAAACACCCAATTACTCCTGGAGCTCAGGAGCAAGGACTCAGCCCAGGCTGCATTCCAGGGAACTGCAGGGGCCAGTTGGGTTTTCCTGCTTAACCCAAGTGAAATCATTAAGGCAGTGATACAAACATCTATGACTGGGACAAGAACAGGGCCCGGCACCTGTGGGATAGGTCAGACAATGATGTGCCAAACACCAAAATGGTGCTTTTTAGCATAGCAAGATATGGATATGGCTCCTATGCATAGGAGCCATGCAGGAAGAGAGGTACAATTGCAGAGGATGCTCCATCTCACGAAGGGCTGTAGGGACAGGCTGGGAGATGAACTCGGTGTACTGCTTTAGCCTTGGCTGTGTTGACACAGACAGACACAGCAGGGCAGCCACAGGGACTGCAACCCTAGTGTGGGGTCCAAGAAGGACCACAGAGGAGGCAGGGAAGAGCTGGAAGAAGGACAGAGAATGGGAAGGAAGCCCCGAGGCTTGCAGAGCCCGCACATGTCGCTGAGCCGAGCTGGGACTGGTGGCCACAAAGTTTCCCGGCGGCACTGGCTCAGCCTCACAGGCGGCGTTCGGGTGGTCTGTGCTCCGGGTCACCCACGAACGGATGTGGGACAATCTGACAGCTCGTCTTAGGTGGACAAGAGGCTGGCAAACCCCTCTGTCAGGGCTGGCAGGAGCAGGGGGTGAGGATGGCAGAGTTCTCTTCGTGCCCAGTGGGGAGCCCAGCCCCAGCCCGGGGACAGGACCAGATGTCCACCCGCTCGCAGGGGGCTGGGAAAGCAGCGACCTCCACCCGGCTGAGAGCTCCCGGACACTGCCGGGGCAGGCACGGACCCTGCACGGCCACCCCGACCCCGCTGGGTCCCACCAGCACGGCTCAGTGCCACACCGACACTCGGCTGTCCCCTCGCCATCTCCAGCCGCAGCCCCTCCACTACCCGCCTTCGGCATGCAGATGGCAGGAGACTGCAGAGAATGAAGATTTTACAGCGCTGGCCAACAGCCAGGAGAGTTTAGATGGCAGGAAAATGTTATAAAACCTTATTAAAATGCCAGGCATGCCCCTTGGATTTAAGTACCCTCCGAGTGGGAGGCTTGTACGGTATTTAAAACACAGAGGGTCGGATGCCAGCTGGGGAAACCTACTGGGGTTGCACAGTGCGTCTGGAGCTCGGCACCCTGAGACACACCAGGCACCCTGAGCAACGCACGGGGGTGAAACGGGAGGGGCTTGGCACCCATGGTAGTCACCCTCCCCGGGCAAGGCTCTCCCAGGATAGGAGCCATCTGCTGCTTCACAGGCTCTATAATCGGTAAAAAGCAGCCTGGGGTGAAGGGGAGAACAGGCACTCCGGGCACGGCTGGCTGGGAAGCAGCACAGACAGGAACACCTTCTGGCATGCTGGGGCTGGGCTGATGGACAGGGCAGACCCTCCCGAGCCTTTCAGCGCTTTGCAGAGGGCAGCTCCCTCCATACACCCCCTAAAATCCCTGGGGAGGGTCCTGTCCTTAATCCAGCAGGGTGCAGGAGCATCCACCCCATCTCTACACCCTGATCTCTGCCCTCCACCGGCACCGCTGGCACTTACCCAGGTGCAGGGTGATGTTGACGGAGTTGGGGTACTGGATGCCAAAGGCCATGGACTGGCTCTGCCACCAGGTGCTCTCCTCCTGGCTGTGGAAGTCGGTGAGCAGCGAGGCGTTGTGGTGGCGCCGGGGGTCGCTGGCGTCGCAGCGGTGGCACAGGGCGCTGGCGTGCTGGGCGCCCATGTGCAGGCAGTAATCCTCCGGGGGCGACCCGCACGTGTTGGTGGCCAGCACGGCCCGGCCGAAGGCGGCGTTCTCAAAGTCGGGCATGCAGCGGCGGGGCTGCCCCCGAGGGTCCCGGCAGGCGGAGGAGCCCCCCGCCCGCCCGGCCAGCCCCAGGGCCAGCAGGGCCAGCAGGCAGAGCCCCGGAGGCCGTGCCATGCCGCGCCTCTCCTGCCGAATTCGGAGCCTCCTCTGGATGGCAGGGCGGCAGCAGGACGGACGGGATGGGATGGGACGGGACGGGATGGGACGGGACGGGTCCCCCTACCCGGCACCTCCTCTCGCTCCGAGGTCCATCTTGTGGAAGCTGCTGGGAATGTCGAATTATTCGTATGTGAGGCAGAGCTGGGGAGTTCGGGATCCCCGCTGCACATCCTCGTGCCCAGGCCGTGGGGATAGGACCATCCCCAAAAATGTTCCGTTCTCAAAACTTCACCATTGCTTTGTGGGTTGGGGTTTTGCATCTTCAGCTGTGTGGACACAGCTGAGCTCCTCCATTTCTCAGCCCTGGGAATAGTACACACCTCACATGAGGCTTTTTTCTTTAGTTTTTTTGTCTTCAGTTTTTTCTTCAGTTGGTGGAGGTCACTGCTCTTCTTGCAGCCCCAAAATCAAGATGGGATTAGGGAAAGGCTTTGAAACACATTCAGTACCTTCTTCTCCCCACACCAATTTATGGGGCACTGACTGCTCTCCCACTCACACCAGCCTGCCTGGCTTGTGGGTCTGCGACACTCCAGTGCCTCCACACCAGCACCCTCGAGTGGGGGTCCCATTCCTGCCTGTGGCCATGAGCCAGCCCAGTCCCCTGGACTCAAATGAGGGCAAATTCCTCTGCAGGTATCTCCATGGGGTAGCAAAACCAGATCATCACCAGACCTCATTAGCAGCTCTCAGCTAGTGCTAATTATAATCTGTGCCAGGGGAATCCCTCTGGGGACAATGGCACCCTCCAGATTTGACCCTTGGGGGCAGAAGGGTGACAGCAGACAGGGGGAGAGGCAGCCTGGCATGGTGCAATGCCCCTGGGCAAACCCTGACCCACACCCCTTGGGGCTGCATTTGCAGAATTGGGATGCACAGGGGAGCTCTGCCTCTGACCCCCACACTGCTTCACTGAGCTGCCCACAAGAGCTCTGGAAACTTAGTACTCATTTATAATTTAAGCTCCCTTCCTCCCCTTCCCTTCTACTCTTATTTATTTTATTCTCCCTCCCCGTACACACTGCGGGAGAAAGCACCAGAGGGGAGCTGTGAATCAGAGTCCTGGGCAGCAGCTCCCGCAGCAGCGCCGTCTCAGAGCCCCATTATCATATATTGACCCAGGCTCTGACAGCCAGAGCCAGCTCCTCTGGGAAGGGTGAATTTCCCAGCACCGAGGAGCTGTGCAGCAGCTGCCTGCGAGTGGGCGGCCGGTGGAAACCCACTGTCAACCTCCAGGGAGAAGGAGAAGGGTTTTCAGCTCTATAATTGCCCCATGCATTTCCACCGTCGGTTTTAAGGGGATTTGCATCCTGCAGAGATGAGGTTTTCCAGGTGTTTTGCTTTTCCCATGGTACTGAGGCTGTGAGCTCCAGATTGGAGATAGAATCATAAAATACTCTGAGTTGGAAGGGACCCAAAAGGATCATTGAGCCCAACTCTTAAGTGAATGACCCATATGGGTGATTGAACCCATGACCTTGGCACTATTAACACCATGCTCTAACCAAATCTTTTGTGTCATGGGTTTGCCTCCTCCTCCTTGGGGTGCAGCACACATCCATGAGAGGATTTCCCTGCCCTGTTACAGAGGGGTCCAGATTAGAGAGTGAGAGGCCACACAGCCAGGGCTAAAGATGCAGAAGGATTTGGGCAAAGCTGGCGAGTATCCCAATCTCACCTCCTCCTCCCCCAGCACAACCCACTGGATGTGGGGGATGGCCCACAGGACCAGAACTTGATGGAAATTGGTGCTGACACTGCTGTGCTCAGAGTGGGGGTGCTGCAGCTGGAGTGGGAGCTGCACATTCCCAGATGGTTTCAGCTGTAGCCCAGACTGGATCAGCCCCTCAGCAGGCTCCTGCTGGGTGGTGGGCACAAGTTTGTCCCTTGCCCAAGAGGATGGCCTACACTTGCTGTGGTCTACTGGTAACAAAGCCCAACCTCACCTGAAATCTTCTGTACCTGGAGAGACTTCACCCACTGCTCCAGGACTTTGGTCCAAGCACTTCAGGGATGTGGTGACCAAGGCTGTGATGACACCAACCTGTCCAGGAGTTTTCTTCTGCCCCAAAACAGACCTGGAACCCCGCAAGGGTTAAAAGCCGTGAAGGCGGAGAGAAGAAAATGTTCTTCTGATTTGCTTAATGAACGTTAATTAAGAAGACAGAAGATAGCTGATTCCTTCAGGGTAGAGATGAAAGGCCCGTTAATTAAATCTGGAGAGCAGGAACAGGGCCAACTGATCCTCCTCCTGATCAGACCTGACAAGGCAGCAGCGAGGTGTGCCAGATCCCACAGCCCCTCGTGCCCCACAGCCCAGCTCCAGGCTGGCAGCACGGCCAGGATTTGACAGGGTGTGTGGCACTGGGTGCCACTTACCTGCCTCCAGCACCCCCGAGGCTGAGGGTGGCCCCATCCATCCCCTGGAGCTGGGTCACTGCCCCTGGCTCCACTGCCCTGCTGGCATGGTACTGTGAGATGGACACCCCTTAGTTTCCAGCAGGATCTTCTCCTGATGGGATGAGCTGACCTTGCTGGAGGAAGGAAAGACAGGATGGCCAGCTCCACCCTGAGGAAGAGGAAGAGAAGGTTTGGTCACCCAGCTTGGTGGTTTGACCCAGATCCTACCACCCACAGGAGCTGGCCACAGGTTAAATGGCAGAGGGTCAGAAAGGCAGTGACCCTGTGCCATTGAGGGACAAGCCTCTGGGACACACACCTGCTGTGTTTCAGCACACACACTGCCTTGCCTTCCTGGAACAGGCAGCTCTTACCACCAGTGATTTGCCAAAAATGGTTTTCTGCCTGTAACTGAGACCTGGAGGCCGTGGCACAGTAACAGGATTCTGCTGGCAGCCTGCTGCCTCCATGCTCTCCTCCAGCTTTCAGCACAGGCTTATTTCTAAAAAGAGCAGAGCACCCCAAATCACAGCCCAGAACCACAGCAGCCCTACCTGTCCCTCCCTGACATGGTGTCCAGTTCCCTCTCCCAGTCCATCCCTCGGCCCTGGACTGGAGCAGGGCTGGAGGCAGGCTGAGCTGCAGGATGCCACGAGCATCTCAATGAGCACAGACAACGCTCTGCTGCTCTCCCAGCACACACAGCCCTGCCAGGGGGGACAGCTGGGGTGGGGGTCACAAACAGCAGCCCCTTGGGCAGAGAGCAGGAAAGGATATCTGCTAGCACACCCCCCAGCTCTGCTGACCACGGGGTGAGGACCCCATCATCAGTGTAGTGGGAAATGGAACATGCAGTGTAAATAATGGCTGGAGCATCTCTCGTGTGCACTGGCTTATTTTGTAAACCTGAACTTTGCAAAATGTCACAAAATGGAGAAACGAGAGGCCTGGGATGAGTAAATCTCTATTAGAAATTCCCTGGGATGGCAGCAGTCATGTTCTGGCTCGATGATGGCGCATTACAGCCCAGCCCAGCTCGGGGAGCGGGGTCATGCGTGGCGCTGATTGCGGAAAGTATTTAATTAACACTGCCGTAAATACAGCGCTGGAGATGCCAGGCAGAGCGCGGCAGGCACGGGGCTCTGAGCTGAGGGAAGTTTTGCCAAGGCAGACAGAGGACAGAAGATGAGGGAGGGCAGAGAAAATCCAGTAGATTTTGCTCCCTGCTCTGCCACAGCCTCAAGGGGACAGTGACACTGTCAGGATGTCCCCTGAGTAAAAAGGTTTCACCATCAGTGCCCAGACAAGTGGGGAAACCCCATAACGGGGACAGGAGCTCTCTCCCAAAGCAGTTCTCAGGACACACATCACCGTCCTCTTCCCTGATGCACAAATGGTCTAAAGTCACCTTTTCAGAGATAATCATCCCCAAATTCTCTCAATACCTGGCAGACAGTGAAAATAGGAACATCTCAGCTTCACTCGTGCATGACCACAAGCTCATCATCTCTCTGATGAGCTGAACTGCTCCTGATATGACCCTGCTCAAGGACACAGGGTGACAGCCAAGCCATCACTGTCCCCAGGACACACATTTCCCCCATTGCATTGGGTTCAGGAGGTCAGGGACCACAACAGGAGGAAGCACCAGGTCAGAGCCAGACCAGCCCAGTCCAGGCACAGCCAAAAAGGACCTTTTCTCGCCTGAGCTCATCAGCAGCTTAATGACACTGGCTAAAAAGCTTCAGAGTCCCTAATCACTCATCATATTACGGCTGCTCACAAGTGAGGCCAACCAGTACAAACCTCCTCAAAGCCTTTCTAATTAACAAGCAGAGGCTTAGGTTCTCCCAGCCCAAAAGCAGCATCTCAGATAAAACCAGCAGCCTCCTGCCAGCCCCAGTCCCCTTGATAAACCCCTTTAATGGGCTTGTTAGCATCACCTGAGGCCACCCCATTGGCTAACAAGGAGTATCTGTTCCCCCCTGCCTCTGTGCTGTGGGGGGGTGATGTCCATCTGCCCATCCATCCATGCATCCATCCATGCATCCATCCCTCCATCCCTCCCTCCCCACCGTGGCAGGACCCATGGGATGTTCTGCCCCCAACCCTCTGCTGGATCCCTGGACATGTTCCCTGCCTACCCCATCCATGAGGTGCCCGGATTTCCCCTTCCCCAGGAGGTTGGGTGACAGCTGAGCAGCAGCAGATGCCACCAGATGGTCACCACAAGGAGAGACCCGGCTAAACCAGTAACTGGGAGGACACTGAGGCCCCTCATTTGCTAAGTGACCCCCTGTACTGGTCCCAAGGGGAGGGAGCTTGGGATGGTGGCACTGACCTGCTGCCCACAAAGCTTCCAGGACCTTTGCAGCACTGCAACACCTGCACTGGCACTGCCACAAAGGTTTGTGGCCACACTCACAGCCTGGGCTGTCCCCTGAGAGTGGCTGAGCACTCACACTTCATCACAGAGATGGTTTCTCAGGGGGCTTTGGAAAATCTGGCTTGGAAAGCACTTAAGAACTTTCTGATCCTGCTTTTCCACAGCCCCCCAGAGCCCATCCCTGTGATGAGTGGTGAGTGCTCAGCCCCTCTGCCGGGGGCTGCCTCCCCCTCCCTCCCACTCCCATCAATCACAGATGCCCCAATGTGCTCTGTGACAAATATAAGTTGTTGCGATACCTTTGACTTTAAAGTAGGAGAAATAACTCCTCTGTAACGTGATCCACCGTGTCTTTATATTCCCAAGCGTGTCGCTCCGGATCGGGGCTGGGCTCTGATTTAATATTCTCATGGAAACCGGTGCCCTCATCCAATTACCACGGGGATTTCGGTGAGGCAGCAGCTGAGCCGCCGGTATCCCCAGCACGGGAATGAGCCCCCAGCACGGGAATGAGCCCACGGGGGACCGGGACCACGGTGACCTCTCTGGAGTCACCCCAAAAGCGCTGCAGGGGATCCCGAGTTAATTTGGCACTCCCAGATAGCGGCTGTGCCAAGGGCTGGGTTAGACGGGGAAGCGCTGGTGGGAACTGGGAGAGCAGAGGAAAAGCGAAGCGTCGCTGCAGGCGGCGGCAGAGAGCTCTGTGAGAAACATCCCTGGAGATTTCCACTTACCGCGGGAATAAAATCCTTCTGTTTCAAACTGGGATGCCTGCTGCTCCACATCCCCCTCCAGCCACGGAGGCTGGATGCTCCCTGGTAATCCTGCACCATTTATTTTCATTGGCTGACAGAAAAAAGTGCCGTCAGAAAAGCTGTGTTAGCTATGCTGGCTGGCATAGAAAATGTTGCTTTAATTGTATTTTATTTGGCAATAAGAAGAGAGAAGCAAGAACAAACCCTCGAGATATCCCCTCTCTCCCCCCATATAAAATTTCAATTTGGTAATTTTATGACAGTGTTTCTGATAAAACCCAACAAAGCACATTAAAGTGAGAGAAGTGAGAGAAGTGATTTATCCTTTTCAATGGCATATGATCTTTGGACACATTTCCCAGTCTATACATATTAAGACAGCTTAAAAATAAAAACCCAAACAAACTTGTTTGGGTTTTTTTTCCATGTCAGCTGTTATTTTCCAACCATAAACCCCACTATTTTTTCCAACTCTGGTTTCCTGCTTTCTGATCTCTAAAGGCAAGATCAGGGAAGCATTGGACATCCCATCTGAAAAAAAACCATCACGGAGCAGCCCCACTTCCTTCATCCCAGGCCTGGCCATCACACCATGTCCTGCTGTGATTTTACACTTTCAAGGCCATTTTCCTTGAAAATTTCCCTTCCATTCTATCCTCAAAGAAACTGTGTCATTGATTTACTGTTGAAACTGGAGGAAGAGGCTGCCTCGTGCTCAGCCTCTCCTGATGCCAATGCCAGTGGGGAGCTGCATGTGCAGGCCAGGATTTGGGGGTTCCCTGACCTTTCCCCAGCATCTCCACAACTCAGGAGGATAAAACCTTCAAAACTGATGTGACATTCAGGAACCAAACCACCAACACATAAACCTGAGGTTTTCCCTGTGCCACCTGGAATCAAACACTCTGAGTCTTGGCTAACCAGCCCAGCTTGGTTTTCCCACCCAGCCGAGCATCCTGAGCTCCCTTCCAGCATCCTGCAGATTTATTTGCTGCATAAATCCCCGCTCCCACCCAGTGTGGCAGTGACGCCTTCGAAGCACCGGGTGTTCCACACAGCGTGGGGGGGCTTGGGAAGGGGTTAATGGGTGGGCACAGGCAGGAGTTGCTAGGAGACTTGGGGCTTTGGGATGCTGGATGTGATGCTCAGCCAATGGAGGAGTGCTCTGAGGAGTGAATCTGCTAATTTGGGCATCGTTGACTGCCGGGGCTAGGGGTGGATGTGGGTGCTGAGCAGAGCTGCCCCTGACCCCCTCCTCCCAGCCCCACACTGATGCTTTCCCATCCTGCTCCTGTGGTTTCAATTAAACCACTGAATTAATCTCTCACAATAAACTCAGCTGCTATTGTAGTTTGCTTTGGGATTCATCATCACTTTTGCAGCAAATACAGCAATTAAACAGAGAGGTCTTGGTAGCTCAGGAGGGAAAGCTGGGCCCCCCCAGGCTGATGTTTGGGATTGGGGTACCCAGGTCCCCCCCAGGGTTAGTTTTCACCAGCCCAAAGCCCTTTGTGGAGGCTGCTGAGGGTGAGGGAGCTGGAGGAGGCACCACTGCCCCCCCTCACCTGCATATGCTCCTCCAGATGGCCCAGGCTGCTGCTCTCCATGTGGGAAAAGGTTTTAAATTAAAATCTTCCCTGTGTTTTTTGGCGATTTTTGGCTAGGTTTCTTTCCCCTCACTTTGCAGCTCTGTGGCCCGTTTGCCATCATTGGGTGTAGATGGAGAGGCAGCACAGTGGAGTTGGGTGGGTGGGTGGGTGGGCACAGGGGGTCTCCAGCCAGACCCACAGTGAGCCCCTCTCAGGCTGGGGTCAGCCCTGTCTCTCTACAGCCCTCCTTGGCTGTGGGGAAACGGAATTGTTCCTTTCTGGAGATCCCTGCTGACCCCCCCAACCAGCCCCTCTCACCAGCACCCCCCTGTCACCATCCCCTGCCCTGCCAAAAGGGCAGGAGGGCTCCTTCAGAAGCCCAGCACTCTGGAGATCCATCCCAGTGGGATCTGAGCTGGCTCTGCTCCAAACCAGAGCCTTTTCCCAGCCATCAGCTGCTTGTAATGACCAAGTGTACAGCCCCTGGATTTGCAGAGGTGGGATGGGATAGGGATGGGATGGGATGGGATGGGATGGGATGGGATGGGATGGGATGGGATGGGATGGGATGGGATGGGATGGGATGGGATGGGATGGGATGGGATGGGATGGGATGGGATGGGATGGGATGAGCATGGATGCAGCTTTCCTGCTATCCACAAGGCTGGCAGAGGAGCAAGATTCACACCAGGGCAGGATCCGGCCCCTCCAGGGATTCTGAGGTGCCAACTTCTCACAGAAACAGAGGATTACAGCACATCAGCTCCAATCAATACTCTGCCGTGGCAGAAAGCAAAGGGAAAGGAGGAACAAAAAGAGGTTTCTCATTTGCGGGGGATTTGGGGCTTTTATTGTGTTTGGAGGAAGGAGGAAAAAAAAGCTTGAGAAAGGGCTGGGAAGGAAGAGCTGGGGAGAACAGAGCAGCACCCACCCCTCTGGGACTCTGCTGCAGGGTGGGACCCTCTGAAACACTCGGGGTGCCAGGGCATGGGGTGGGGATGGGTGCAGGGTGGGCAGGGTGGGGTGCTGGCAGAGAGGATTCTATTCTTTCCTCCCCAGACCATGGCATCTGCAGCAAATCCCTCCCAGCTCTGGCCCCCCGAGAGGGGCAAAAGTGGAGGAGAGGGTTTGGCAGAGGGGAGAGATGAGAAAAGATGCTCAGCCCCTGGTCTGGTCCTGCTGAGACCCTCACAAAACACAACCAGGCTTGGGGATGCTCTAAACAGAATGGGGGTGTTAAAAGAGGGATTTTGGAAACCCAAATATCTTGCAGGGAGAAGAGCAGAAGAGATGCCACTGACCCCATGCGGGCTGCAGCCCAAGACTTCTTTGTGGGTGGTTTGTCTCATTGTCTGAGCCATCGATTCCTCCCGTGGAAGAAAAAGGCCCTGACACAGCGAGCAGTGTCCTGCCGTGTCACTCAGCCATGGGCAGAGCTCTCAGCCCCTTCCCTGGCAGCCAAAGCAGCTTTTCCTGCTGGCCGCGGGGGACAGGGCAGCCTGCACAGGGAGCAGGAGCTGGGGACACCGTGCGCTGCCCTGCTCCTGCACAGGGACCCCCGCAGCACCAAACTCCCGGCGGGGACCCGGGCTGGCTTTTGTCCCCGCGGGTCAGTGGCCTGGTGAAGGACCAGCAAGGACCATCCGGGCACCGCAGCGCTCTCCCCACGGCTGCTTGGGATGAGGCTCACGCAGCTCCTCTGCATTCTGCGCTCTCCGTGCCGGCGCGGGGACGGAGAGCTTTGAAGGAGCTGCCCTTTCATTATTAATATGGTGATGATGTCTGACGCCGCGCGTGTGCAGCGACGGCGCTGCCTCCCGTGGCTCCCTGCCAAGGAAAGCACACGCTGTTCCTGGGGGAGGGCTCGGTGTCCCCCCCGGCCTTTCCCCAGCGTGTCTCGGACAGTCCTGTCCGGCACAGCCCCTCTCTGGGCCGGACCCGCGGGGCGTCGGGGCTCTCAGCAGCTCCGGCACCCTGGGGATGCACACCGAGCGTGGCTGGACGCACCAAGGAGGGTAAAGTGCCACCGAGCCCTGTCTCGCTGTGTCCCACTCTCTGGAGTGTCCTGTCCCCACGGGAGCTCAGAGCTGACCCCAGCCCAGCTCTACTCACTGTCTTGGGCCACAACGTAGAAGACAGTGTCTGAAATGTTTTTAAAAGACTCTATTTAGAGCTTGGGTCTGATCCTGTGTTGCTCCCGTCGTTTTCTTCCCCCAGGCCGAGCCGGGACCCCGGGGCAGTGCGGGCAGCGCCGGCTTCTGGAGGGGAAACGCTGCCAGAGCCGCAATTCCCAGCAGGACCAGCAGCCTCCCGGCATCCTCACATCAAACCTCTCCCCGCTTTTGCCCTCGGGCCACAGCCTGAGACATGAATCATCCTCTCCGATGCCTATCGATCCGGGCTGGGCTGCTGGCAGAGCCCTCCGCACCCCCTCCCCTGTCAGCCCCAGGGAGGGTCCGTGCCCATCGGTGCCCAAGACAAGGCGCACCCTGAGCCCCCAGTCCCTCCCGGCACAGCCTGTGGGTCCAGGGCTGAGAGGCCGCGGGTCTCAGCTGGCCATGGACACCCCTACCCATGTCCCCAGTCCCACAGCTACAGCCGGACCCTGTGACAGGTAACAGGAGGTGACAAGTCAGTGATGAGCCAGGCCAGTGTCCCCGCTGGCCCCTGGCAGGGCAGGGCTCACCCTGAGCATCACTCCAGCTCCCAAAACCACGAATCCCTCTGCCAAGGAGGCAGCCTCCATCCCGCTCAGCGCACTGCTAGGAGATCGGGACCGGGATCAGCACCGGGACCGGGACGAGCCGGACCCTGTGCCTGGACCCGGTGTCGGGGTGCCGTGGGGACACCCCACACCGGGCAGGGCTGCGAGGGGCCAGCCCTGCTGCACAGCCCGGCCAGCAGGCTCCCAAGCATCCCATCCCGCACCACCCCCGCCATTCGGCTGTGGGTTATGTCAAGGTATGTTGGATTGCAAATTAACCGTCAGCTCGCTGCACGGTCCCGGCTCCATCTGCAGAAAATGAGTTGCTGGACTTGGAGAGTGTCCAGTTGTGCAGCTCGGCGTGCCTAACGCCCAGGGCTGACAAGCCACTGAATCACTCCTCCCCGCGCTGCCAGGCCACATGAAGCCAAGATGCATTTCTTTTTAATGATAAGTTTTTATTGTTTAGAGTTCAGCTTAAACAGCTTCCCGGGGGCCAGCGCCTCCTGCTTCCAGCACGGGCGAGTGGAGGGGGAGCCGAGCCCGGCTGGTGCGGGCACCGAGCACCGGCGGCAAGAGCTGCCCGGCCTCAGCTGTAAAGGGAAGTCCTTGAACACCGCCCGTGGGGAAGGAGCTGGGCTGCCAGCCACGGGCATCGCCCGGTAAATCCACACAGAACATCTCTGCAGCCAAAGGCAGCATTTGCACCTGGCTGGGAGACAATGCACACACCCCACACACACACACACACACACACAGACATGCGTACCCACTGCTCGAGGCAACGCCTGTAACCCCCTCCCCACCCCAGAGAGCTCTTTGGGAATATTTGCCAGCCCAGCACGCATCCAGCTCTTCCCGAAATAGGGTGTGTGCTCTGGAGAGAAGCTGCTTGAACCCCACACTCACAACCTGCCACACCTGCCCCACAGGGAGGCAGCCCCCACCCCAGTGAAGCCACATGGGAGATGCTGGGAGGTCCCGACTGGGACTGAGCTCCAGGGACAAAGACCCAGAAGGGTTTGGAGGAACCACCATGCCCAGGGGACAGCCTCATGCTGCAGGGCAAGGGGTTTAAGGGCTGCCCAGGAGGTTTCGCAGGGGATTCTCAGCCTGGAGAGAGAACTCAGCCTCCCCCCAGCCGGATTGAAGCAGCGCTGAGCCATCGCTGCTCTCACGATGTTCCTCTGAACCTCTCAGCAACGCTCCTGCCCGCAGGTCAGACAAGTGGCAAATAAAAGATTTACGGGAGGTGCGGCAAAGCTATGGGAAGGAAAACCACATCCACACGGGAGCGGCGGCACATCAGGCCGGGAGGGAGCCCTGGCACGCAGGGCCAGCACCCCGGCTTTGGGCTGGGAACGCTGGGCTTTGGGCATCGCTCTGACCCCGGAGGGGGTGGGGGCGGCTGCTGCCTCGCCCCGCCAGCACCAGCTTCCCACAGCGCGCTGGGATTTGCTCAGAGAGCCTCCCAGCACTTTGGCTACCCTTGGGCACAAAGGTTTTGGGGGGGAGGCGATGACAATGCCACCCCCTCCGCCCCCCCGCCCAGCACCCTGCCCATCCCTGCCCACCGGCGGGACTGAGCCCCACCAGCTTGGGGTGTTGCTCTGGAGGATGTAGGGGCGTTTCTTTGGGAAGGGGGTGAGCGGGTTCCGGGGGCATCTCCCGCTCTCCCCCCGGTCCCCTGCAGCACCCCCGATCCCGCTGGCACCAGCCCCCGCCTTACCTGCTGCCGCTCCTGCAGCTGTGCTGCCACATCTGGGCAGCTGCGGAGCCCGGGGCTGGAGGGGGGGTTCGGGTCCGGGTTCGGAATGATTGGGGAGGCCGGGGGGCTGCGGGCGGTGCTGGGGGGGGCGGGGAGATCCCCCAGGGCATCACCGGGCAGGGTGCCCGGAGCGGGGCCGGGGGAGCCCCGGGGGGGATCGGGGCGGGCGGGGAGGGAAGATCCACCCCCGTGTCCGTGCCCGTGTCCTCCCTCCCTCCTCTTCCTCCTCCCTCCCTCCTCCTCCTCCTCCTCCGCCGCCGCCGCCGCCGCCCGTCCTCCGCCGCGGCCAGCCGGGCAGCGCGGACGGGCCGGGGGCTGCGCCGCCGGGGAGGAGGTCTGGGGGGGTTTGGGGGGGTCCGGGCACTTACTTGGGCTGGAAGTTGGCGGCGCGATGGGGAACGAGCGTTGGAAAACCGTGGGAGGAGCCTCGCAACTTGAGGATGGGCAGCAGGAAAAATCACAGGTACGGGGCGGGGGGCGGGGGGCGGGGGTCAGCCGGCCCGGGGGTCCCAGCGAACCCCAGTGTCCCCAGCGAGCTTTTGTCCCGGCGCACCCCAGCGTGGCGAGCTGCCCCCCAGTCCCCCCGTGCGAAGCCCCGCGGGCTGCACCCCTCACCCTCCCCAAATCAATGTGTTTATTGCCCCGCAGCCAGGGCTCCCACCCAGCCCCGGGGCTGCCCCGGCCGGGCAGCGAGCGATGCTCCGGGGCTGCCACACGCCTCTGCCGAACCGCTGCACGCTCCAAACTGCTTAAATAACCCCTTAAAGGAGATTCGGCATCTCAGCTCCGCGCTGCAGCCGGAGCCATCCCTCCCGCTCCGGGGGCTCCCGGCCGCTCCAGCCGCTGTGAAGCTCCGGGAGCCCCGCTGGTTTTTGGGGGGAGGCCGGCGCTGCGGCGGGGCGCGGTGGAGCGGCGGCAGAGCCTGCGGTGACACGCGGGGATCCGGCACGTGCCGGAGCCCGTTTGCACATCCCGCTGCACGTGTGCCGGCTCCGGCAGCCACCGAGCACGGCCCAGCAGGTGGGGAGCCCGAGAAGCCCAGGATGGCTCGGCTTGGAAGGGAAAATTAAGATTACCCAGTTCCAACACCCTTGCCACGGGCAGGGACACCTTCCACTAGATTAGATTGCTCAAATCCCCATCCAGCCTGGCCCTGGACACTTCTATAGATAGGCACAGGCATGGATGCACGCTGAGTGCAGGCAGGGTGGGAAGAAGAGTGCAGAGTTATGGGCAGGCGTCTCTGGGAAGAGCTGGAGGACAGCAAATCTCCAGCGAGCCTGCTGAGCCAAGAGCTGGCGGTGCTGCCCTTCCCCGGCACTGAGGAGCTGGGCAAGGATGAGGGGAGCAGCCGTGAGACACGCTCGACCCCAGGTCCGCCACTTCCCTGTCCCCTGACACCCGCAGCAAGGCAAGAGAGGGGTTTCTGCCCCACTTCTCCCTCCTGCGCATCCTTCCCCGTGTCCTCTTCTCCCCGGTCAGCCCCTCCATGCCGAGCAGCGCTGCGCACCCCGGGACAGCCCCGACCCCCCGAGAGAGAAACCAGCCTGCCCTCCCCTCCCCTCTCAGGGCAGAGCATCCTGTCTGTGCGCAGCCCTGCACGCAGGGATTCGAGCAGTGCCACCCGTTTGGAGCTGCCATCCCCCCGCTTTTGTGCCCCCCGTGGCCCCGAGGGCGAGCGGGGCAGGATGGATCAGCCCCACCGCCCGTGGGGGGCTCACAGCTCAGCGCGGGGCTGGGTGGCTCACGGTGGGTTTCAAAGGATGCTCAGAGTTTGCCGTGCAGCCGGTGCTGCCATCCCGGCTCCCGCAAGCTCCTGTGGAATCCCAGCCCAGCCCGCTGCTCACCCAGAGCCGGCTCCGGTGGAATCCCATCCTTCCCGTCCTCTCTGCTCTCCTCGATGCGCAGAGTGTGGCGTGCCGTGGGAGCGGTGGCAGGCAGGCTCTGTGTGCTGAGGAGAGCGGGAAAACGGGAGCGGGATTCAGTTCAGCCGCTCCGTGCCCGCGGGGAGCCGGCGCTGGGCTCCGGGAGCGGCCGGGACAGGGGAATGCAGCCCTGAGCCAGGCGGGGCAGCGGGGCAGGGCGGCGGAGAGGGACGGGGCAGAGGAGCAGAGCTGGGATGCAAACTGAGCTGCTGTGAATGAGCGATAGGCTCGGGGCTGGGGACCGACCCTCGATGCCCGGGGTGAACCCCGGCAGGAAGGTGGGGGTACCTGGACTCAAGTTTGCACCAGCAGCTGAGCCTGGGCGATGCAAACCACAGTGTCCACTTGCCTTGGAAGCAGAGCACAGGTTCTGGCTCGTACCTGGCTGAGGGCACAGCCCAGGGGCAGAGCAGCCAGGCTGCAGGATCGCTGCCTGCCACCCCACAGCAGCGCTTGTCTGCTGAGCTGGAGAGGAGCAGGGATTTGGGCAGGAGCAAAGGGCACCTCCTCAGCTCAGAGCATCCCCCAGGGCAGAGCTCAGCCTCTCCTGCCACCACTCTCCAGGGACCGGCCACCTCCGGGTGCCCTGGGGACAAGCCGGCTCGTGTCCTTCCCTTCCCACAGGCTGCAAGTGCTGGAGCTGCTTGTCTCCATCCCCAGCACAGCCAGCCTGGCTGGCTGAGTGGGCTGGGGGCTGTTTTGAGTGGCCTGATGGGGTCCAGAGCTGCTCATGAGGTGTGGCTGGGTCACCAAGGACTCTGCCCCCATGGGTGACCAGGTGCAGACCTCCTGCCTGTGCACGGACAGCCCGACTCAGCTTTGCACCAGGGACACAACTATCCCTTGGATCCCGCCTCGGGCTCCCTCCCAGGCTCCAGAGCAGGTTTGCAAGTGAAGATTTGCTCATCCCAAGCACCACTCAGTCTCACAGCTTCTGCTCTCCTTAGGAAGGAGTGTTTTGAAGACATTGGGACCTCCAGGCCAATGGATGTCCCCAGGGGAACAACAATAACTGACCCCAGGGCAGGGGGATGTCCTACAGATGTCCAAGAGCCTTGGCAAGCATTCCAGGAGCTTGAGGCCATGGAACAGGCAGCAGGAACCCCAGGGAATCATGAGAGCTGTAGTCAGGGTGAGGCAGGAGTGTGTGGCAGGGGGTACCTGCAGGGTCCCATGCCAGCAGCTGGGCATGCTGCTGCAGTTTTGCTTTGCTGGAGGGGCTTGGGGGGACCTCCACCCAGTTTGGAGTGCTGTTGGTGCCACTGGCTGAGTTTTCCTCCTCTCCCCACTGCAGGTTGCCAGGTAACACAACCTGCCAGCAAAATGCCGTGGGACTCGTGAAGCTGCTGCCACTCAGGATCCTGCAGTCACAAGCAGAGGGGATCATTTTGGAAGGGGATTGGCCCCCAGTTCCTGTTGCCGGTGGGAGGGCAGTGATTCTGGGGATTGAAGGCTGGAAAACAGCTGGATACAGCTCCTGGTGTGGTGGTACAGCCAGGCAGAGCTGTGGGATTTTGGTGTGTTACAGCCCAGCTGGGATTTGTGTGGCCGTGGGAAGCAGAGATCTTTCATTCATTGGCTCTGTTCTGGGAGCTCTTTCTGCTCAGAGGGGATCCTTGGCCTCTGCAGCTCCTGCATGTGCCCCTCGAGCTGGGCATGTCAACATTGTGGGGAGCAGCAGCAGCAGGATGGGAGGGCACAAACTCCTGGAGATGAGGGTGCTGTCACAGCCAGGGCAACCACAGGGACAGGGGTCCCTGCTCACCCTGTAGATCCCAAAGCGCCTGACATTGGCCTTTGGTCAGCAGCCACCCCTCCTGTCACTTCTGTGCTTGCAGAGTGCTGAGGGGCCCAGCTGAGCCCAGGTCCTGGGTGTCCACATAACCATCTGAGCAATGGGCATCTGCCACCTCTGTCTCCCACCATCCTGCTGCTCCTGGGTGTCCCCTGTGCCCCCAAGCCAGGGCTCAGTGTCTACACACACCAGGCCAACTCCTCAACCCCCTGCTCTCCCAGAGTTTCCCTTATTGCCTTTGACATCTTTTAACGTGCTCCAAGGGGCTGAGCCTGGGGCTGTCTCCTCACAGAGGTCCCAGCAGGTGGCTTCCCATTCAGTCCAGTGCTGTTTGCATCTGCAGCCTCGCTCCACGGCAGGGGGAGAAACCAGAGCATGCCCTGGGGCTGGTGGGGCATCCTTGGCCCCCAGCCAGCCCCGCTGCAGCTGGGGTCACCTTAATGCAAATGGTTGCGTGAGCGGGAATGAAATGAAGGGTGCTTGAAGGAAGGTGTCACTCCAGATAGATGCGCACGGGAGGGGACAGGGCCTGGGAAATCTTTGCAGATGCAGCAATTTTCCCCTCGTTTCTGGGGAAAGTAGTCTTTGTCTCTCTGAATCTGCAGTTTGCTGCCAGCCCTGCAATTCCTTGTGACAGCAGCGGCCAGGGTCAGGGGAAAATCACAGCCTCTGTCCTGCAGGTGTAACGAGGAGGGGAGGTGGAGGGGGCCGGGAGCTGATGGGATCGGGTGGCAGCTCACTCGCTCCGCACTGCCTGTGCTGGCACTTCAGGCTTTGCAGGGAGAAAAGGCTCTTGGTGCGCAGGGAGCAGGTCCCGAGGGCTGAGCTGATGGGTCTGAACAGCAGCAGAGCTGCCGGAGGGGCTGGGGGGGTCAGAGACCATTCCCACAGCAACTCTCCCTTGCCGGGAGGCTCTGGGACTGATCCAAAGGCTTTGGGAGCAGCTCTGCCCCCTCCAGCAGGAAATGAGGTGACAAGGGAGATGTGTTGCCACTCAGGGCAACGTGACCCCAGCACTGACCCACAGCTACCCTTGCTGCTCTCCCTGCGGTCCCTGCCGTGAGGGACACGAGGAGTTTTCCCTTTTTCTCCCCACATTTGTGCCCAGGGCAGCAGGGAGCCCCACAAGCATCTCCAGGGGAGCCAGGGCTGCTCCAGCCGAGGATCACCGCCGTAAATAAAACATGCGCCGGGAGCCGCGGCTGCCGTGCCTTGGCTCTCGTTATTATTTCATACCCCGCTCCCAGGCGGGTTTGGCTGCTCTGCTCACTCCGTGTTCGCCCGTGGCCTCCACGTCCCTGGCACAGCCTTAGGGCTCCCTGGGGTCCCCAGCCTCCCTCCTCTGCCCCCAGCTCCCCCATGGCCGCTGTCATTGCCAGACCCCCAAAGCCCGTGCGGTCTGAGCCTACCTCTGGGATGGAGGGGCGGGGATGGGCTGACGGTGTGTCTGTGTCTGTGCCCGCAGAGGATGAGCTGCGGGTACATCCTGTGCACCGTGCTGCTCTCGGTGGCCGTCCTCCTGGCGGTGACAGTCACGGGCGCCATCCTCTTCATGAACCACTACCACACGCCCGTCACCGAGTCGCCCCCCGTCATCAGCACCAACCCCGAGGAAGCCAACGCGCTGGTGACCATCGAGAAAGCCGACAGCTCCCGCATCAACATCTTCATCGACCCCAACTGCCCCAGCGCCGCCGGCACCCTGGGCCGCGTGGAGGGGCTGCAGAGCTCCCTGCTGCGCGCCCTCACCGACCACGACGCCGACGCCAAGGCCACCAAGAGCCAGCAGAAGGCCCTGCTGGTCACCGTGGCGGACGAGGTGGCCAAGCTGCTGAGCCACGCCGTGCAGCTGCGCGCCGACTGCGACGGCCTCAAGAAGGGGCACAGCGCCATGGGGCAGGAGCTCAGCGCCCTGCAGGGAGAGCAGGGCAGGCTCATCCAGGTCAGCCGGGGCTGGCAGTGCCAGGCAGGACTCCCTGGGCATAGAAATCCCTGTCCCAATGTCCCTGCTTGCAGCCCCTGCCTGCAGCATCCAGGGGAGAGCTCCAGGAGAAGGAGCTGAGGTTGAAGGAGAGTGCTTGGGAATTGGAAGTTGGGGAGTGTCTCCCTGCCAAACTGCCCTGGTCCCAGTGAGCCAAGTGTGTATCCATCCACCTTGTGGGTGTCCCAGCTCCAGGTCCAGTTTGGGAGCTCCAGTCAGAGCCAAGCACACGTCAAACCTTCCCAAGGGCAGTTCATACAGCAATCAGCCCTCTCTCCTTTACAGTCCCCAAAATTTCCCAGCCAATGAGCTGTGCTGAAATGCTTACCTGGGTCTGCCAGGTGTCGTAGCAAGATCCAGGGCATGGCTGGATGCTCCATGCCTGACCCTCCTGGTACTCAACCCCCTTTGCCCAGAGCTGCTTGTTTCTGGCTGCTTCACTTCACTGCCCATCCTGCTGCTCTGCCACGGCCACCCCGTGTCACTGTCCCAGCCTGGGTCACCTCGGGGAACGATGCAGAGCTGGCGGCTGCCTCAGGACACGGCTATTCCTGCCGCCTCCGTCATCCTGCCCTTGGCCCACAGACGCTCTTTATCCCGTGGGGTGGCAGCACCAAGGCACCCAGGTTTGGGGATTTCTCCTCCCAATAGGTGCTTATCTAGACCCTGACCCCTGCCAAAAAGCAACAGAGATGTTTTATGGGATCTGTTGTGTATTTATGTCCCCAGCAGCCCATACCCTGGCATTGCAGAGCAGTGGGAGCAGGCAGTGCTCAGGGGACTGGGATGTGGGAGGGATTTAACCATTTAACCACAATTCTGTGTCCCCACGTGTGTGCCCCGCCCGCAGCTGCTCTCGGAGAGCCAGACCAACATGGCTCGGCTGGTGAGCTCTGTCAGCGACGTGCTGGACACGCTGCAGAAGGAGCGCGGCGGGGCGCGGCCCCGGCTCAAGGCTGACCTGCAGCGAGCCCCGGCCCGGGGAGCGCGGCCCCGGGGCTGCTCCAACGGTGAGCCCGCAGCCCTGCCGGCCCCGGGGACAGGGGTGTGCTGGGGGAGGGAGAGAACCACCCAGCACGGGGCAAACCATCCTGGAGAAGGGATTTAATACAGTGCAGGGGCTGGCATGGAGGTGGGAGAAGGAGGGAGATGGAAAGGTGGGTCCTGGAAGGGGGAGTTCTCACTGTGCAGCTCCCAGTTGTTCATAAACCAACCCAAGAGGCCCTTCACAGCCCTGCAAACCCATCTGCACCCCACAGAGCATAGCAGGGCCACAGGCAGAGCATTCACCTCCATCAGGGGTGGAGAGGTGGCCTGCAGGGGCTCGGCATGAACAGTCACATCCTCAGCATTGGGTTAGGATGCAAGTCTGTCCTGGAGCTGGGAGCCCGTGCCCACAGCCTCCCTGGGCATCATCAGCTCTCCCTTGTCCCCATCTGGGGCCCAGCTTGCCCTTGCCCTTGCACAGGGATGTGGGGTCAGTCCCTACCAGCTGCTGGGGAGTCCCCATGGTGGTGGCATCCCCTTGGCACTGCTCACCCTGAGCATCAGAGGAGAAGGGAGGGAAAGAGCAAAGCAGCACCAAGCTGGCAACCAGAGCTGGAAGCAAGGTTGAGAGCCTGGAAGAAATGCCAAGCCATTAAATTAGACAATTAATTAACCAGCTTTCCCCTCATCCCACCCCATCCCAATGCCTCTCTGCAGGCTCCCGGCCCCGAGACTGCTTTGACATCTATGTGAGTGGACAGCAAGAGGATGGGATTTACTCCATCTTCCCCACACACTACCCTGATGGCTTCCAGGTCTACTGTGACATGACAACAGACGGGGGCGGCTGGACGGTGAGCTGCCACCACGCTGGGGACACTGGGTGATGGCACTGCTGGCCCTGTGCTGGGGTGCTGGGGGTGGGAAATGTCACTTTTGGCACTTGCATGTGACATCAGCATGGGCAATAAATGTCAAGGGGGCCTGGCTCTGCACCCAGAGCTTCCCAGTGGTGCCAGGCAGAGCCCTGAGCTGGAGCTGTCCTGCTCTGGGGGGTTTGGCTGGAACTGGAGGGGGGTTTCAGGCAGGGAGTTGGGTGCCACCATTGGAGAAGGAATTTGTCCTTCTCAGCAGGGCTGGGGTATGTTTGGGGCGCAGTGTGGCTGTGCCATGGGGCATGTGGCTGTGCTTTGCCAAGGGCTCAGGGCAGACCCCAAACCCGGGTGTTTGGCCTCATCCAAGGCAGGGGTGCCTGGGGCACCTCGGATGCTGTGCTGATTCACTCCCTGTCCTATTCACTCGGCGGTGATGGCCCCTAATCACCGTGATGGGGGCAGGGAGCAGGGGGATGGGGACACAGCACTGCCAGGCCCCTGCCCCAGCCATCAGCTGGGTGCAAGCAGCCCCCCCTGCCCTGGAGGGCAGCACTTGGGGTGCCAGGAGGACAGAGAGGGGGTCCAGGAGGTGGTGGGGTCTCACCAGGAGGGTGAGCAGGCAGCCTCTGCCCTGAGGACACGCTGGGTGAGCCGAGCTGGCCAGCACCCCTCCAGCTGGGCGCTCTAGGAAACAAATCCCCACCATCTGATGATTCCCCTAAGCAGCTTTGAGCAGGCCCAGGAGGGAGCTTAGCCCCCCTGCCCTCGGGGGCTGATGAGCCTTCCACCTCCCAGAGCCCACCCTGGGCAGGAGAAACCTGTGCTGGTACCAGCAGCTCCAGGGGGGAATCTGAGGCACAGCACAGCCCGGGGGCCTCAGCTGTTAGGGGCTTACAGAGGGGAGAGGGGGACCCTTCTGGCTCCTCAGGGTGTGGAGGGTCCTTGCAAGCCCCATGCACAGCCTGCACAGCCTCCACCAGCCCCAGCCAAGCCTGAAGAGCAGCCCAAGGTGATTAGCGAGACACTCAGAGGCTTATTTAAAGCTGCTGCAGGAGGGAGGGCTCGGGCTGGGCTGGGCAGGGGGCACAGAGAGTGATTCTAAGCAGCATCGAGAGAGTCTGGGAGTGGAGTGGCACAGACACCTCGGCTCTGCCCTGCCTTGGTGGGGAGAGGAGCCAAACCAGGGCCTGGATCCCAGCGGTGCAGGGACAGCCAGAGCTGGGTGCTGTGGTGCAGAGCCTGGGAAATTTCCCTTCCCTTCCCTTCCCTTCCCTTCCCTTCCCTTCCCTTCCCTTCCCTTCCCTTCCCTTCCCTTCCCTTCCCTTCCCTTCCCTTCCCTTCCCTTCCCTTCCCTTCCCTTCCCTTCCCTTCCCTTCCCTTCCCTCCTCCTCTCTGGATTACTCCTGACATTTGGGTTTATTTGCATGTGGGTGGGTGGGTGGAAGTGATGGCAGCAGCTGAATCAATTTTGACTCGGGAGCTTGGGAGCTGCTGAGCTCAGCTTTAGCCTGCCTGGAAGGCTCAGAGACCAGGGGAGGAGCTCAGGACATCCCTGTCCCACAGCATGATCGGCAGGGACAGGGTCCTGCGTGCTCCCTGTCCCCGGTCTGGGGCAGGCTGAGCAAGGCACGCCTGTTTTGTTCCTCCACTGGCAGCAGGGCCACGTTTGCTGCTGGTGGGGATGTGGGTGTGGGTCAGTGCCTGTGGGTGCTGATGGGAGCATCCAAATGTTGTGCCCAGCACTGGCTGTGATTGCAGTGAGTGCCCTGTGCTGCCCAGCTCCCCCCTTGGCACTCACCTCTGGTATTTTCTTAAAGTAAGAATGGGTCAAGAGAGGCTCAGCATCCCAGGAGGGCTCCAAAAGTTGCCTTTTCATACAATGTTGTCTTCAGAATGTCTTGGCAATTGTCCCACACTCCTCCCACTGCCCCTGAGCCTCCATTGCTCCTCGTCTGGGGCAGAATCCCTGGGATCAGCATCTCAGCTCCATAAGCAACAGTGCTGTGTGTGCCTCAGCATCATCTCCATGTGCAGCATTTCTTGGGAAATGGTGGAAAAGACAAAGAATGCAGAAGAAAAGGCTGTGCCAGCAGGATGAGGGCTGTGGTAACATTAAGTGACAGCTCCCAGCTGCAGGGGTGCCTGCTGTGCTGGGACCTGGTGGGGACAGCTTCAGCAGCCTGGTCATCCCTGCTGGAGGGGCCCTGGGGAGGGGTGGGGGCTGAGCAGACGAGGCTGCATTGACACTGTGCTGGGGTGAACCACAGGCAGGGGGTGAGAGGAGCCTGGAGAAACACGTGCTGTTTCCAAAGGATGTGCTGTATGTGCCACCACAAGTGGGCATGACACAATTCTGGTGGCAGGGCCAGGCAGGAGCAGCTCCTGGGATGGGCAGTGCTGCTGTGGTGCTCACAGGCTGTCCCACGGGACTGGCACTTCCTGCAGACTGGCTCTGCACTGCTCAGAGCTCCCTCCCTGGCTGAGCCCTGAGATGGTGTCCCTGCTGTGGCAGGGCTCAGAGGACACCTTGGGGACAGGGCTGTGGGGTCTGTGCCATGACTGCCAAAACAGGACCAGGAGCCTGAGCACTGTGGTGGTGGAGAAGGGATGGCTGAGCATGTCCAGACTCAAAACCCACCAGGAGTTTGGTGGAGCTGAGGCAGAGGAAGCTGCCAGTGCCACTGCAGGCACAGGTTGGTGCTCCCACCTTTCTCTGCTTTTAACCCATTTTTCTGGGTTTGTGGCTTTGCAGGAGCCTGTCCCTGCCCCACAAGGGCAACTGGGGGAGGCAGAGAATGAGGGAGATAAATATTTCAACCTTGCCTTTAAAGAAGAGAGGGAAATCCTTTCTGCTTAAGAGGGGGTGATGCATATTTGATGAGGAGGAAAAGAGCAGCGAAGCAGGGCTGGGAGCACGATGAGCCTGCGGGTCACAACACTCTCACAACTCCCAGAGGGTGATCAGGGTGATCACAGCCCTGCCTGCACACGGTGGGTGCACAAAAGAGGCACAGAAGGGGCTGTGCATGAGATGATGAGGATGGAGCAGGAGACTCGGGAGGCTGAGCCTGGTGGGCAGTGGGGCACTGAAGGCTTCTCCTGGTGCGATTCCTGAGCTGTGTCAAGGCTCAGGCAGTGGAGCCCTGTCCCAGAGTTTCCCTGGGTACCACCCAGGCAATTGGCCTATTTACAGCCGTGGGTCAAAGCCGATTAAGGGGCAGCACGGGCGCTGCATCCGCCTTCCCCAGGCGCCAGCGATGAGCTGGGGCTGCCTGGGGAAAATCAGCTCCAGGCCCCTGTCCAGCCACGCTGTCCCCCTTTCCCAGCAAGCCTCAAGAAAGCCCCTTTAAATGGGCTTAACCACAGCTTCTCAAGTGCTCAACGCGGGGATAAAAATTAAGGCTCTAATTCTAGAAGGTAAGTACAGCAGGATCAGAGCTGTGCCGTGCCCAGCAGCATGCCAAGGCTCAGCCAGCACACACAGCCCCAAAAACGCCTGACTGGGGAAGGGCAAACCAGAGAGAGGCTCACAAGGTGGTTCTGCTTCACATGCCAGGGTGAAACCCTGTGCAGGAGGGCAGAAGCAGCCGGGGGAGAAAAGGGTGGTGGCTTCCCAGCTGACTTCAGGGCTCATCCACATTCTGCAATCCTGGGATGCTGGAAGCTCGGCTTGGTAACACAGCCCAGCTCTGAGGATGGAGTCCTCTGGCCCCTGGGCTGCCAGAGCCTGGGAGGGCTCTGCCTAAATCACTGAGTGCCCCTGCTGTCCCCTCCATCCCCAGCACGGCCTCGGGAGCACAGGGCTCGGTGGGAGCGGGGCAGGCTTGCTCAGCCAACTTTAATGCAATTAATCCAGGGCTGGAGGCTTAATTAAGTTCAAATGGTCGGGCATGAAGCAGCATTTTCTGGATGGCTGTCAATAAATCAAACCCAAAACTATGGATAAAAGGGGATGAAGCACACAGGGCACACACGCCAATGAGCAGATGGGAGAAGAAAAGGGAAAGGCTCTGAGCAGAAAAGCTGCATTGAGCCCTGGGATCTGGATGGGATCTGGGGGCTCTGCAGGGGTCAGAGCAGCCAGTGCCCCATAGTTAATTTCTCTGGGAAACTGATGAGGCTGTCACAGAGATGATGCTTTATGATGGGGTGCCTGCCCAGGAGAGCAAAGAGATCCAGGAAGAAGAAACCAGCTCTGGGTTTTTACACAGGTCTGAGCACCTGATGTTGGCAGGGGAGTCGCAGTGGCCTGGGCTGCAGGACAGACCCCGGGTCATGCTGCCCATGTCTCTGCTCCCAAGGGCAGGAGCAGATCCTGGCTGTTTGGCATCTGCAGGATTCCACTGCTCCAGGGACACCTGAAGGTTTCCTGGGCTCTGCTCACCTTTCCAGACGGGGTATCCTGGGAAAGATTTTACCTGAACCCAGTCACCTACGCCCAGGAGCCAGCAGCAACGATCCAGCATTTCCCCGGGGGTGTCTCCCCATCATCCCTGGGTGATCACTGAGCCGACAAGGTTCAATTTGTGCCTAATTAAGCAGGGCAAGGAGGGGTGGGGAGCAGAGGGGCAGGCTGGAGCAGCCCCACAGCTGATGCTCTTGGTGTCTCCCCAGGTGTTCCAGCGCAGGGAGGACGGCTCTGTGAACTTTTTCCGTGGCTGGGAAGCCTACCGGGATGGCTTTGGGAAGCTGACAGGAGAGCATTGGCTAGGTGTGTGGGGCTGGCAGTGCTCGGAGCCTGCACTCCCTGGGGAGGTCTGGGGTTCCCTTTGGGATGGGGGGGACCCTGAGACCCCCCCCGGACAGCGCCCATGTCCTGGGAGTGATGGGCTGGGCGGGCAGGGAGCAGCTGGAGCGCTGGCCACCCCATCCCCACACCCACCCTCTGCCTGGGCAGGGCTGAAGAGGATCCACCTGCTGACGGTGCAGGGCAGCTACGAGCTGCGAATCGACCTCGAGGACTTTGACAACGGCACCGCCTTCGCCCACTACGGCAGCTTCGGGGTGGGGCTGTTCTCTGTGGACCCCGAGGAGGACGGGTACCCCATCAGCATCTCTGATTACTCAGGGACAGCAGGTAGGGCAGCAGGATGGGGGCCAGGGGGGGCACACAGACCCCAGATTCCCCTGCTGGGCTGCTCCAGTGTCCTCGGCAGCAGCAGCAGCTGCATCCCTGCGGCCTCAGGAGCTGGGTGAGGTTGGGCATCTGCTGGAGGAACCCCACTGTGGGAGCCCCACAAGGCAGGGACCATCAGGACTCCTTTCCCCTCGGACAGGTGTGTGGGAGCCTTGATGGTGGACAGTGGTCAGGACAAATTTGGGTGCTCTCTATATTCTGCTCTTGAAGTTTGTAGTTTATTGCATAGGGCATGGGTAAAAAGGGCCCTGCTAGGAGCTGCCAGCCACAGCTTGGAGCAGGATGGAAAGAGAGTGGGGGAGTGGTAGGAGTTCTAAGAGATAAGAGAGGGAAATAAGGGAGCGATGTAAGAGAGCGATTTTCCCGTTTACAACAAAATAAATCTTCTTCTATGTTGAATATTCTAATTCCCACTAACCAATCTAATAAAGATACAAATTCTCTAACATTTACATACAACTTATAGGAATCGCTACATTACCATGTTTTACTGCTTTCTTACCTCTAAACCTTATCTCAGACCCTTCCTGCCATGCCTGGAGAGGGTCTCTGCTGGCTCTTTGGTATTTGTAGCAACTGGTGTTTCCTAAACAAAGGGAGAAGATCTTCAAGCATCCACATTGCTGCTTTCCAGCCGCTCAGTCGAAAACTGCTTTCATCTCAGTCTCGCTTTTGGTTTCCATACTCTCAAAGCCTTTTGCTAGGCAATCATATTTATAAGGTTTTCCCGATTCATCCTTCCCAACACAGGTGACTCCTTCCTGAAGCACAACGGGATGAAGTTCACCACCAAGGACCTGGACAACGACCACTCGGAGAACAACTGCGCCGCCTTCTACCACGGCGCCTGGTGGTACCGCAACTGCCACACGTCCAACCTCAACGGGCAGTACCTGCGGGGCCACCACAGCTCCTACGCCGACGGCATCGAGTGGTCCTCCTGGACCGGCTGGCAGTACTCGCTCAAGTTCACCGAGATGAAGATCCGCCCCGTCCGGGAGGAGAATTAGCTGATGGCATGAGCCCCCCCCGCCCCACACCGTGTCCAGCCCCCTGCCCTTCCCCACCACCCTGCAGACCCTTCCCTCATCCTCCCCGTCCTCTCTGAGGGCTTGCCCACGTCTGAGGGGTCCCTGGGGAGCACCTGCTGCCAGTGAGGGTGACTTTGGCTCACTGGTACCCACAGACATTGCCAGACCTTTGGTTCCTGCTGCCGTGGCTCCCCTGCCCCCAGAAAAAGTGTCCAGAGTGTCACCCTCAGCCTGTGCTCATGGCTGGGGCAGAGAGGATGAAGGTATTTGGGCAGAGGTGTCCAGCAGGGTCCTGCAAGGAAGGAAAGGGGCTGCCTGGAGGGAAGGATGGAGGGAGGGAGGGAAGGATGCAGCAGCTCAGGCAGGCTGAGCACCTGTGGTCACCTCTGCTCTGGACACTGACACCTGGCAGTGGGCTTGCCAAGCTGGCAAGGGACTGGGGGAACTTGAGATAAGGAACCCCAGGCCCCCCCAGACCCCCAGGACTGGGATGAGGCTGCTGCTGCACAGCTCCAGCTCCCCCCATGGTGCTACTGGTGATGGGGAGGGCTCAGCTGGGTCAGCCTGACCGTGCCAGCAATTCCTGCTCCGGACTGCAGAACACTCTCCTCTGCCTCTGCAAGAGCAACGCAGCTGGGGAGGGACCACCACCAGCTCCTTAGCCCCCATTGTCCCTGTCCTGGCTCCAGGAGCCTCCCAGCAGGTCAGGACAGCCCAAAGTGAGCCAGAACAGAGCTGCAAGGACGCACACCCAGAACTGAGCACGGCACGGAGCTGTTTAGGCAGTGCTGGGCAAACAGGGAGCACAACAAGGAAGAGGAGGAGGCGAGGAAGGCTCACGTCCCAGCACAGCTCTGCCTGCATTTCACAGCCCCTCACTGGTGGGATTCACATCCAAAAGCTGTGACCTTTCCCCAGACCCTTCAGGCAGCTCAGCCACCTCTCCCAGCGAGCCCCCTCTGCTCTGGGCACCCGCATTCATTTCCACCTGGCTGAGCTGCAGCACTGGCTCGGCACCTGCAGATATCCAAAGCCTTTCATTTCCTCAAATCCCGTTAAGGTTTTGCAAAAAAGAAGCCCCGAGTGGGGCTTAGCATCTGCAGGGCCCTGATAACCGGGCAGCAGCAGCAGCCCCGGCCCAAGCAGGAGCTGCCATGGGCTGTGGGACTGATGTCTCCTGCTGGCTCCCTGGAAGGACTCAAATGGGGGATTTTGTCCAAAAAAAGACGAGAACCAAATGTGAGCAGACTCTGGACCAGGAGGGGAGGGGACAGATGGAACCCTGTCACCCTTTACATCATTTTCTGCCTGTGCTACAGCAGAGCCCTGGCCCCAGAAAACACCTCAGACAGACGGATGGACTGAGGAGGGGAGGAATACTCCCACAATCTCCATTTCCAGGGGAGCTTAAAGCACGGGGAGATCAAAGGCTCAGCTTCCCAGCTGTGCCAGGTTTGTACTTCCCTCTGTGATTCTTTTTTTAAGCCTTCCCCACCTCAGATGTTGTGCTGCTGGACAAGCTCTCTCACCTACGGGGGGACTCCCTGTCTATCTGCCCTGACAGACAAATGGACAAATGATGAATTGGGATCACCACAGCTTTTTACTCTGCCAGAGAGATTCTTCAGAGCCCTGAGGTGAGGATGAGCTCTGAGTGAAGGGCACTCAGCTCCACGCACTCCATCCATGCCCAGAGCAGCTGGCCAGGCTGCTTTCTGGAACAATGGGAACTCAGCAGTGGAATTGCTCAGCACAACTGCAGGAGCCCTGACAGCTTCCAAGGATCTTCCTGTATTCCACTGGACCTTTCTGGAAAGGGTCCTGCCTGCACCCATCTTTAATTTTGGTCAGTTATTTTGGTGGATTAGCTGTAGCTGGGTTTTCTGATGCTTTGGGCAGGAATGCACATGGAACCATGCACCAGGTGGGAAGGCTCACCCCCCAGACCCCTCCACTGGCATTCTGCCGTGCTGGGGAGGGAACATTGTACGTTGGTTTGTTGGTAGCACGCCCTTGTGTCACCCAGGAACCCCAGAGACTTTGTTTTGACTTGCACGAGGGGTATTTAATCCATGCCAAGGCGCAGGATTTCCCAGGATTATTCCCAAGAGCTCACACATTGCTCCACAGCCCCGGATTAGGTTAAACCCCTCTGTGGTGACACCTCCCTGGGAGGGGTGGGCAGGGGTGACTGTGGGTCTGGGATGTGCCAGGAACCTTCCCAGAGAAGCCCTGGGCCAGCCCGTGGTGTGTAGCAGTGCTGTGAAGTCTAGGTCGTGTGTGAGTGTGTCCAATGCTGTACATGTGGACTTTCTAAACTCCTTAATAAAGGGATCTCATCGTTACCCACCGTGTGACAGCTGTGACAGCGTGGGGACACGGCCAGAGGGACCTGCTGTGTGACAGCAAAGGGAGTGACACTGGATCTCTGCAGTTCCTCGCTGTGCTGGGGGCTCATGGCACGGCATCCTTGGGATCTTGCCCACCACACTGAAACCACTCTGCAAAACAAGAGACCCAGGCTCTGAGAGGCTTCCCAGGGCTCCCTGCAGGACCTTGGGGTGGCCCTGGGGCTGGCAGGGTGGCAGGTGTCCGTGCCAAGGGGACCTGCTCCCTCCTCTGATGGACAGAGCACCGAGTGATGCCCCCAGTCCCTCCCTGCTGCCCCACTCCCATTCCACTGCCACGGCCCAGGACAGACCTGGAGGGGACAGCAGGGTGCCTTGGGGACATGTTCCAGCACTGGTGGCTGCATGTGTTGACCAGGGAGGGTGGGAGCACCTGGGCATGTCCCTGTGGGGCCAGGCCCTGGGCGGGTTTGGGGGTGCAGGGGGCTCCAGTGGTGCCTGTGCACACAAACGTTTGTGTGGGACTCCCAACAGCTGCACACAAGGACACACCAGCCAGATGAGGGGGACACACTTGGGCCCCCAGATGAGACCCTCCATCCCAGCATCATCCCTGACAACTGCCAGGGAGGGACACAAGGCCAGCTCCCAGCTGCTCCTCCAAATGAGGCAGCAAACGAAGGCGGCGCGTTAATGAGAGGTGTTGCTGTGCTCCCATTGTGGCAGCTCCACCAGCCCCTGCCCCCTCCATCCCCGAGGATCCCACCCTCTCCCCTCTGTGTCACACGCCCAAGGGTGACATGGCAATCAGCGCCAGTGGCTATTTAATGGCCCAGGGCGGGCTGGCTGCTCATCCGGACACAGGGCGGGCAGAGAGGGGCCAGCGCTGGGCAGCACCGAGGTGCAGAGGTAAGTGACTAGAGGCCGTGTGTCTGTCTGTCTGTCTGTCTGTCCCTGCTTTACACCCTTGCCTGCATGGGCAGCACAGCCAGGGAGGAGTCAAAGGCTGGTGGGAAGCCAGCACCAGCACCCCCAGACCCCAGAACGGGAATTTGGCAATCAGCAATTTGGCTCCATGACAGGCAACGGGGTGCAAAAAGGGAGAGAGCAGAACAGAGGCGAGGTGTGAGAAAGGTAAGGGTGAACCCAAAGTGAAGCCTCCGGGCTGAGGGGTGTTGGGAAGGGCAGGCAGGGCTTGAGTTCACCTGGATTTGGTGCAGGAGTGAGAAACAGTCCCCTTAGGCAAGCATGGAGCAGACAGCCCGGCCCCCAGCATCTGCTGCAGCTCTTAAGGCTATATCCCAGATAATAATAATAATAATAATAATAATAATAATAATAATAATAATAATAATAATGTTTCCTCTTTCTGAGGCTTTGTGGGAGGAGGAAGGGAGGCAGAGCAGCCCTGCCCCTGCCGAAGGTCACCCGACTGCCTGTGGCACCACACGACTCTCAGGACTTCACTCCCTTCTCTCTGCTCAGACCCCTTTGCCAGGGCAGCCCCGAGCCCCACGAGGCAGAGGGATGCCCAGCACCTTCCTGTGCCCCTGTGTCACCCAGGCACAGCGGCAGGACCCGCTCCTGGGGACGGTCAGGGTGACTGATGCCCCAAGAGGAGCGGGCAGCTCCGGAGCCCCCTGCCCTGCCCGGCTCTCACTCCCAGCCCAGCACAGCCCAGAGCCCGGCTGGGGAGCAGCGGAGCAGCTGCAGGGCTGGCAATTTGTGAGCCCTGTAAGGTTCCTTGTGAGCCCGGCAAGGCTGGAATTTGTGAGCCCTGTAAGGTTCCTTGTGAGCCCGGCAAGGCTGGAATTTGTGAGCCCTGTAAGGTTCCTTGTGAGCCCAGCAAGGCTGGAAGAGCCCTGGAAGGTTCCTTGTGAGCCCGGCAAGGCTGGAATTTGTGAGCCCTGTAAGGTTCATTGTGAGCCGGCAAGGCTGAAGGGCAGCAGCGCTCATGAAGGGCAGCAGCTCTCAGGAGGCGGGGGGGGGGCTCAGACCTCAGCTGGTGCTGGGTGCTGGTGTGGGGGCTGCAGAAGGAGCAGTGGGTGCCTGGGTGGTTCCAGCAGGGCTGCTTTGGGATGGGGAACTGCCTCACCCACTGCCCGAGGATGCTCGGAGCTTCACTGACAGTCCTCCCCCTTTGCTGCGCTTCCCCCAGATGAGAGCACCCTACTCGCTGTCCTGCCTCTTCCTCCTGAGCCTGGGAGCCTGCTTCCCTCCGGGCGAGCGCTGGGAGCCGGGCCCCGCGGGGGAAGGGGCTCTGCTCGGTGCCGGCTGGCAGACCGAGGGCCGGGGTCCCGGCTGGAGGGCAGCGGCCAAGCGGAGGAGGAGCGAGGAGCTGGACGCGCTGCTGAGCATCGCCCGGGAGCTGCGGGGACACGGCCCGGGGCAGCGGCCGGGCGGGCGGGGCGGCCCCGAGCTGCTGCCCAGCGCGGGGGAGAAGCGCAGCGGCGCCCTGGGCAACCTGGCCGAGGAGCTCAATGGCTACAACAGGAGAAAAGGGGGCTTCACCTTCCGCTTTGGGAGATGAGAGCCTGGACTTGATTCTCCACCTCGGAGTCACCCCGTCCCGTCCTTCCCTTCCGTCTCACCTGGGCTTGCTCGGACTAAAGGGAATCGGGGGGTTTTGCTGCTGGGGTTGCCTTGGGGAGCGAGGACGCTGCGTTTGCTCCACTCCCAGCTCTGCTCCAGATCTCCCATCCCTGTTCCCGACCAGCGAAAGAAGAGGAGGGTGCCTGAAGGAGGAATCACCAAATCCCTTCCCTGACCGCACACAGCTTTTTCTGGGGCACAGGGAAGGTGCTGGGTGTCCAGGGCTGCAGGGCTGGCAGAGAGCAGGGGTGGCACATCGGGACAGGCAGTGCCAGCAAGGCTGGAGGGTCACAGCAGGATAGTTCTGGTGCTGATAGTCCCCAGGGACTGCCTGTAGTCCAGGGCCAGCCGTCAGGGAGGAGAGGGTCCCTCAGAGCTCTCCACCGAGTTGCTGCTCTCCTGCCTATTAAGGAAAAGTCCCTCCGGCAGCAAATTCTGCTTAGTGTCAAAATGCCTCTTACACGAGGCAGCTCCTGCCTGCAAAACCAGGGCAAGAGCAGCGGGGTTCGAGAAAATCTTGTCCTTAGCAACCCCTGGTGCGAGCACGGAAACCTGCCCTGGCTCCACCATTCCTGCCACAGCCCCAGCGCCCTGCTGGTGCCCCCAGACTCCTCACCAGGGTGAGACAGCCATGTCTGACCTTCCATGTCCTTGTCACACCACCCCAGCTCCTGCCTGACAGCCTGGCCCTTCCAGACCCTTCCTGGCCTCATCACTTACTAATCCCATCTGCAGCTACGTCAGGGTTTTGGGTGCAGGAGGACTGAACAAGAATTTCTGCACTTTCCAGGACCACTGAGAGGTGCTCAGTGTCACTGGTGGTGCAGCTTTGGCAACCATGAGCCCCAAAAGGCAGCACAGAAAGAGCCCCACTGCCCAGCCACTGCCTTCCCCTTTTTGGTCAGATTTAGCTCTGCCAGTCCCAGTGTTTTCCCTGTGCCTGCCAGAGGTACCAGCAATCAGAGCTCTAACTACCTGCTGCAGGCACTCACGGCAACTTGCACACTGAGCCACTGCTGATATTTCATTGCAGGCACAAAAATGAGCCGGGAGATGATTTGCAAGCGCTAAATTGCACCCTCAAAAATCAAGAGACCGTGGCAGGACTTGGTTGGGGGAGTAAAAAGATTTAAAAAACCTTAAATCAGGCTGCAAGAGGTGCATTGTAATATCCATCAAGCAGACACTTAATGCAGTGCTGTGCGAGTGGTTCTGGCAGCAGCAGCAGTGAGCGAGGCTGAAGGAGGAGCTGGAAAGCAGTGGTGGGGCAGCAGCAGCAGGTGCAGGGAGCGATGGAGGCAAGGACCAGGAGGGACTCCAGGTTTGCAGGGACACAGTGCCAGGATTTGGCCCTCAAGTGAGGAAGCGATGGCTGTGGAGGTGAGGAAAGGCATTTCCTGGGAGATTTTTCCTGCAGCCCTGGGGATCGCACGCCACGAGCACAGCAGTGACCTCGGGGGGGCTGAGCCCACGCAGGACCCCACCCCAGGCACCCCCAAACCCCTCTCCATCCCTCCCAATTCCCTGCTTGGATCGGGACACAGCGGAGATGGAGCTTTATCGATGTTTCTATGGCAACGACTTCCCCCCACCCCTTTCTTTTGAGTGTTCAAACCATCAATAAACACGCACTGATCAATTTTACCCTGCGCTGGAGTCGGGGGGAGGAATGGGAGGGAGGAAGGGGGAAGAGTTTTGGAGTAACTCTGGGTCAGTGAGGGCTGGTAAATCCCTGGCTCTGCTGTGATGGATCATTGCAGGGGAAAGTGGCAGTGACTGCTGCAGAAAGGGGAAGGAAACCTGCTGGGCAATGCTGTGGCTGCGGGGATGCCTGGGCTCCTGCACTCAAGTCCCGGAGAGGAACAGGCTCAGAACAGCCTCATAAAAGCTCACACATAACGAGGCTTTGATTGATGTGCAATAACCCTGTAGAACTCACTGAAAATTGGAGCACTTACCTGGCAGGTGGGACAGAGTTGGGCTCAGCCCCTGCACCTCAGGGCTCCTTGATGTGCAGCTTGGTGCCACCAGGGCAATGCCATCACCCCCCTCACCCTCTGCCAGGAAAGGGGCTCCTGCCAGGCTGTGACATGGGGCAGGTGAGGGGCCACGGCATCCCTGAACTCCCCACAGCACACCTTAGGCTGCCTGGGAAGGGGCAGCATTCCAGGCTCTTGATTGGTGATTATTGCTGGGGAGGGGAGGAATAAGTGAATGGAAAATAATTGCCTGGAGCCTGGGGGTGTGGCTGGGAGGAAGAAGGGGGAAACATCCCAAGAACCCCTGAGGGGCTGGAAAGCACAACCCTGCACACTGGACACTTTATCTCCCACCCAGCTCCCACAGGGAGCTACAGCCCTTCCCAGTTCCTCTGCTGCTGATGGGGGAGCAGCTCCCCAGGGGACACCCAGACCCCGAATATCTTGGAGAGGTGGAGAGCTCAGAACCCACCCACACACCAATCCCTAAGGATCAAACAGGCTCTGGATTCCCCTACACAGGGCCAGTGGAGAGCAATGCAGGCATTGCCATCACTGCTGGCACTCTCCATCAAACACCCAATAACCTTCCCTGTCCAGGAACAACCCTTGGCGCTCCCCTGGTCTCTGCTGCACTCCCACAGGCTGCCCCTCTCTGTTCCTCCAGCCCAGGCAGACCTGCAGCACGACAAACACTCACAACAGGAACAGCAAATCCCAGAAACCCCAAGGATCCTCTGCAGAGGAAGAGCCTGGTTTAATTGTGTCCAAGGGACCCATGAAGAGGCTCTGTGTATTATAACTGGGTCATGCAGGCTGCAGGAGCACAGGTGGGACCTTTACCAGCAGAATCGATGGTAGGACAAACACAGAACCTTTAACAGGGGGGTGATGGCTGGGAAAACATTCAGCACAGGCTGGTTTGCTTTCTGCTGAGCTGGATCTACCATGGAGCAGCACTGCCAGGAAGGACAGCTCTGAGCCCAGCCTCAACACTGAAATGACTGAGGGCTGTCCCTCACCCACTGCTTTAGGGGCACTGGCATTGCCAAGGTATCAGGAATTGATCCAGGAGCATCACTGTCAGCAGACCCAGGCCAGGTCTCACCTTGGACAAGGAGGGTCCCACTCTGCTGCCAGCCTGCTCTTGGATGCACAGGGGATGACAGGAACTCTCTTCTCAGAGATGACACTCTGCTTAGGTGTATTTTCCACTCTATTCAATGAATGTCAGCCAAGGGAGAGGCTGTGGGCTGTCCCTGACCATCCTGGAGGACAGGCAGTGCTCTGGCACCTCTGAAACCACCACTGGCCCAGCCAGCCTGACCATAAAAACATGGGGTTTGTAAGAAAAAGAGTGAGCATAAAACATTGACCGCATTTTACATCTTGTGACAAGCAACTTCTCAATAAAAAGCAAGATGACATTAAAGGAAAACTTAAAAGAGTGAACATTGTAATTTCAAAGACACGAAAACCAAAACAAAACCACAAACACAGCTATTTTTCCCCCAGAGCACTCTCACTTTCAAGCTCAATAGCCTTGAAAATTGGAGCAATCAAACTGTTAAATGCATCGATCTGTTAAATCAACTCCTACTGTACTCAGCTAAATTTAGCCTTTAATCCCCTCCCTCTCAGTCCCAACACTGCAGATCTGGGGGCTTTCCCCAGCCAGGTCAGTGCCCTCTGCCTTCCCACAACACCATGGACCAGTCCCTTAAGCCAGCAGAGATGGGAATCACCAGGAGTGATTGCATTTAGGGTCAAGTGAAGCTTCATCTTCCCTCAGCCCACAGCTACTCACCACATTCAGGTCTGGACACTAACTTTGCCAGGGTGAACTCCCAGAGTGCTGCTCACTGCAGCTCATCCCTTTGCTGTCCTCTGCCTTGCCAAGTGCAGGCCTTTAATTTTGTTTATATTCACCAGTGCATCCTCCTGCTTTTCCTTCACCTCCTTCAGCAGCCCAATGCAGCTGCTGTCACAGCAGGCCAAGGTTTCCCAAGAGCCTTGCTCCCCCTGCCCTGGAGTGGGCAGATCCTGGTGCAGGACCCACAGATTTCACCAGGGACTTACAGAGGGGACTAGAAATGCAGAGAACTGGGTTACAATGCCAAAATATCATTGTAGAACTGTGGGACCTCAGGCACACCACACACTGTCACCTGCCCTCGTTTCCTTCTCATTGTTTTTTTAGTCTTTAGCATCTTCATCAAAGCAGTGGCTCATTTTAGAGGCTGCTCAGTACCTGGAAATGTCCCTCCCTTAAGGTTTATCAGAAAGGCTGAAGGGAAACAGAAAATAAGAATGGGTAACCAAAACTGAATGAGGGATCTGTATGAGGAGAGAAACTCATGGGTCATTTCACAGCAGAGGAGGAGGAAAACACAACAGCAGCTGAATTACAGAACACAAACCATTAACAGAGGAAAAGTTTAGTCAAATCTCTGAAATCTCCTTGAAGACAACAGCAAAGTCTTTGATTCAGAAGAGGTGATGACACAGTCTTACTCTGTGCATCTCTTTTCTCTCCTGATTTTCCAGAACCAGATCAAAAGAACATGGGAAAAGGAAAGGGCTGCTGGCCTGGCTCTGAGCATCCCACTGTGCTGAAGGGTCACAGTGAAGCCAAACAGGGAACTCCTGGTTTTGGATGAGGAGTCTAAGGGGAGTCAACTGAGTTGGAAAAGCCTCACCAACAGACAAAAACAAGTTTTCCTCAACATTGATTTATTTTTAAATATACTACGCAAGAGAGACTGGAATAAAAAAAAAAAAACAATCAAAAAAATGGAAATAGAGAAAGAGAGAAGAATTGAAAGTCATGTACAGAAACAATCTGTACTGGACTAAATTAAAGGGGAAACGACCCCCTTAAGTATCACAGAGATGAAGGACAGAGCTATTTACACACTGTAAAAAAGACAAGTCTACAAAAGTGTGTAATAACAAGATACAAATGTATAATATAGTGGCACAATATGTTATCAAAGTAAAAACAGTACCTCCAGGAAAGAGACAATTCAAGGGTTGGGTTTTTTCTTACATTTTTAAAGGCAGCCTGTGGCAGAAATGTGTATTTTCTTTTGAACATTTGTCATGTGTTAAGTCATGGCTGTTTGTGAGGGTGAGAAGTGGCATGAACACACACGAGTGAACTACTAGAAATCAGATACAAAACAAACAGTTCCAAAGAGAACAGCATAAAATACAATTGAAGGCAATTAGTGTTTAAGATACACAAGAGGGGTCACGAGTTACAGGGGAACAGAAAATGGGAAATGTGTTTTTCTCATGTTTGGAACTGGTAAGAGGAGTTAAATTGCACTGTTAATAGCCCTAAACCTTGTTCTCTCACTATTGTCACGAGTCACAGTTAGTTCCCAGCATTAATTGGGAAGGTCACAGGACCTTGGCAAGGAAGGCCAGGAGTCTTGCTGTCAGCATGTTGTGGCAGTTTCCTGGGGAGATGCACCCCAGAGAAGTGTCTGCAGTCTCCACAGATCTTTGTTTGATGGATGGAACCACGCTGCCATAAAGGTAGGAATGTTTTTAACCCCAGAGAACTGGCACTGGAGCTCCTCCCAAGGGGTTCCAGTGGCACAGAAAGGCAGGCACCACAGCCCATCAAAGCACAGGGCTCTGCAGGAGGGCAGGGGCCAGGCTCCACTTCCCTTCACAAAACAAAAAGCTGGAAATTCGACTGGAGACACGGCAGCTCTCACCCACTGTGATGTGCAGGCTCAGCCCAGCAGTGCCTCAGAACTCACCTTGAGCCATCTCTTCCCACTGCCACCCTCCCAGCTGCTCTGACACCCACCCCAAACACCAGCCCAATTAGTGTCAGACATCACCACAGCACATCCTCCCCCAGACCTTCTCCAGGCCTGCTCTGCTGCCAGGGAGATCCAAAAACAGGCTCCTGGGCTGTGACACCAGCGGATGCTGCCTCCAACACTGCGAGCCCAAGCAATCTTCTGGAGCTCAGCAGCACTGAGAAACTACTGAAAACACAGAAAGGAAGGGTAGCAGGTGGGATCAGAGGAAGAGTCTGGGCAATCATCACTTGTAGCATTCTGTCATTAAAAAAACCTTACATTAATAATTTTCCCCCTCCCAAGCACCAAATCTGTTGCATTAGTGTAAGGTAAATGTCAGACTTGGGCCAGGGCCATGTGCTGGGCAAACTCTCCCAAGAAATGCAGTGGGTATATTGCTATCCAGACACTCATCCTCAGGTACAGAGGGAGGGACAAAAATGGCACAAAGTCCTCCTGAGGAGGATGGCATCTCAGTGTCCACCAGTTTGGCCTCAGTCTTACTGGTCTGTCCAGAACAATAAAATATTAATAAAAAGGCATGGTGTGACATCAGCATTTAGACTTGTAGTCCACAAGGCAAAAACTCCACAGATAAGATGATTACAAGAATATGAAACACAGGGAATCTGAGTTCAGAGGGTGGGGAGTGCCTCCTGAACACAGCCCTGCCCTTGGGGCTGGGGCGTCCATGCACAGTCTGCGTCCTTGGCACAGCCCTAACCTGAACGCCCCGCTCCCTTGGCAGTCCACACCTTACTCTCTCCACAGCTGGCTTTGGCCCATTGTGATTGACTGATTCACTTGCTTTGTTTCTCAGCCTGGTTTCTTGCTACCTCTGAACGATGTCGCTGATTTCTTTCACCGAGCTGAGCAGTTTGCTGAAGTCCTGGGTGGCCGCGGGGCCGCTGCCGGCGGTGGCCGGGCAGATCTGAAGCTCCCGCAGGTTGTTCTCCAGCTTATTGATGGCCTCCCGAAAGGCAAATTTGTTCCTCATCTGCTGAATGGAGTCCACGTAGCTCACACAGAAGGTGTAGAGGTTCTTGCCAGCCTCCAGGACGGCGCTGTGGCTGGCCATTTGCTCAGAGTTCTTGCTGATGGCGAGCCGCAGAGCCTCGGTGCTTTCCAGCACCACCCCTTTGGTGATGGCGCCACTGGCAATCCTCTCCGGGGGCTGCCGGGTCTTCCGCAGCGAGACCCTGGTGGATATGAGGGGGATGAAGGCTGTGGATGACGTCTGGTCCCCGCCTGGGGCAGAGGGTATGGATGAGGAAGAGGCAGCTGGGGTTGCTGAGCTCAGCAGCAGCTTTGTAGAGGACTGTGGCTTTGGTACAGAGGGGATCCCCAGCTTTTTCACACCTTCCCCTGACTGGTTTGGCTTGACAGCATCACTGCCTGCAGCCTCTCCAACCTGAGTCAACTGTTTGGATTTCGGCCCAGACACCACATCTGCTGCTGCTTCATGGCTGGGGCTGTGAGAAACCTTCCCAGGCTTGGCAATGGAGGATGAAGACAGTGGGAGTGGAGGGGCTGGTTTCAGCTTTGATAGCTTCCCTTTGTCCTTCCCTGCCGACTCTGAGGTCTGCTTGAGCCTCCTCAGGCGTGGCTCCTCAGAGGAAGCTTTGCTGGTCCCCACGAACCCAGCAGGGTTGGGTTTGGCAGCAGAACCTTGGTCCATCATCACAGTGGTACCTAAGGCACTGGATTTGACTCCATCATCCTTGTGGAGCCCGCTGGAGGAAGGAGGGGCAGCAGGTTGCCTACGGCCAAGTTTTGGCGTCAGGGTGGGAGGGCTGGAACCAGGGCTCGACTCTGCATCTTTGAACACATCATCAGCAGTCTCTTCACTCTTCTTAAGCAGCCGTGGAGGAGGGGTCACTGTTCCCCTGACAGACACGTCAGCCTTGGCCTCGTTGGCCCGCTTCCGAGGCAGCGCTGGCTTCTCGCTTTTGTGCCCCCCAAAAGTGGAGGAATCAAACTGGCGTCCCGTGGACTGCAGATCCCGGGGCAGAGTCACAGATTTCCACTCCGTGTCCTTCGCTCCATGGGGCACACAGGAGGCTGAGCAGGACCTCAAGAAACGCTTGCTGGAGTTGGAGCTGCTCTCCTCCTCACCAGCCACCCCTCGGCTGCTGCTCATGGTGCTGGACTTCTTCCGTAAGTGGGGAGACAAGAACCCAGAGTTCCCAGTCACGACCCCGTTGGTGACACCAGCCCCATTGCTTGGGCTCTGGAACTTGGAGGGGTCAGCTGTGTCTGCAGGGGGGGCAATGAAAGCCCCATTGCCAGCATCCCTGCCCTCCTCCTCCCCACCTGCCCTGCGCTCCGTGTGCCCGTCCATCTCCCTGAAGGAGCTGCTCCGTTTCGGAGGGGTAGGGGCAGTTTTCTTCTTCTTCTTGATCAGGGCACTGAAGAGGTTGTGCTTTTTGTCTTTTGGAAGCAGCCGCTCATCTTCATTCAAACTGCTCTCCAGGGCCACCCTCTCCTTCCGTGGGAGCAAGGGAGAAACAGCAGGTTCATGATCCAGGGCGTCTGCAAGGGAAAAGAAAAGTTTTCTGAGTAGTGCTCAGAGTCAGAATAACACATTTTCTTACAGGATCAAACCAGTGCAGCACCTCCAAAAGGTGCAGGTTCTCTGAACAGACACAGCTTCAGAGCAGAAATAAAGTAAGTGCAGCCACACTCAAGCCTGGACTGAACACGGTCCATGATCCTGCATCCATTTATTCCTGAGGTGGCTGCCAAACTACTTTCCCTGTGGGTTTCTGACTGGAAGAGCGACATACAAACACTACATGTTTGTGCTCTGATTCCCCTCCTCACATCTGGAGACTTGTCTAAACTTCACACTGTGAAGAAGATAAATATGAAGAGGCCTTTGCTTTAGTCCCTGAGCTATTGCTGTCTTTTGAATTGCTGACCCTCTGAATTAATAAGGCACCACTGTAACCCACCTCCATCCCCAGGCTCCTTGTTCATTTTCCTGATGTCATCCTTTGTGGGAAATGGTAGTAACTGTTTCATGAGCAGAAATCCAGATCTCTATATGACACTGCAGGTCGTACCACTGTGAAGAAGCTCAGCTTTGTACAATAACAGAGAAAAGGGGCAGTGCCAGCCTCCTCCAGCAGTGCTGCTGCAGAGGGAAGTGATGGGGTGACCCTCTCTCCACTTACAAGCGGTACTTAAAAATGAATAATGGTTTATAATAAATTCATACAGAGTCCTGAAGGTCTCTGTGCTTGACTGACAGAGGGGCTCGTTCCCAGGCCAGGCACTCCAGTGGCATTCTAATCCAAAGGAGGAATGCCTGCAGGGCAGCATATACATTTACAGCTTGACTAGGCAGCAAGAAGGGAGATGATGCAGAGTCATAAGGAAGGATGCTTCTTAGTTCCAAATTGGTGATCATCATGCTATGGGTAGGATTTTGGCTGAGGAATGGATTTTGGCTGAGGAGAGACAATTTGAAAAAAAAAAAAAAAAATTGTGTACTTTGATAGGACAACATGTTTGCACAGGAACACTCCAGTTACACCATTCCCAAGGGACTCAGGGGGACCTGGACAGCCAGAAGAGCCAAACCATGGCTTTAATGACACAGGGGAGATTTAGAAATCCAGAGAAAACTAGCAGCTAGCACTGGGGATCAGCTTCCAGCTGCTGGACTTGCCATGGAAACACTGACAATTGGAAGGAAAACTGCAATAAAACTTTATTGTGAAAAAAATTTCTTCCACAGTAAAGAATGAAATGATTCCCAGCCTAATGTTAAAATCATATTATGCTGGCTGTACTTGAATTTCTCAGAGCTCTCAAGTATTTAAATGAAATTATTTTAACTTCAAAAGCTTGTAATAATAGGCAATTATATTTCCTATATATATTGTAAATAACCTTCCTTCCTGAGTCACTGATACTTTCTTCTCCTGACATTTTAAATCGCCTCTTTTTCCCCCTCCTCTGTCCAGATGTACATTGAGTATTGAAACATTACTACTGGGTGAAACTGACACTATACACAAAGAGGTCAGTCACATGAATGGTCAGAAGAGGCAGCCTCAACAGCTGGAAAAAACCCCACTGCATTTCATTTTACATTCTTGTTTTTCAAACACAGAGCTACATACAAATCTCCTGTACTACTCAGCCTTTTACCACTGCTTTTATTACCTTGGAATGGAAGGTAAGTGCCTGAAAAAACTGATTGGAAGTTTAATTTTATGGAAGAGTCTGTAAATACCTTTTTGTCCTCACTGAAATGATATTTGGTGCCTGCCAAGAGCAATACTCTTCTGTGCTGCAAGCACAAATCTGGTAGGATGGAACAGTGAAGAAACCTCCCTTATGAGGCTTGCTAAACCCGAGCTATCACCCTGCTTTAAATTATGCAGTGTGGTAGTGTAAAGTGGCTTGAACACAGCAGATTACCCAGCACTCAGATGCAGTGGGAGATCCCACTGATAGCTCCTGCCAAGGAATGGGAAGAGGATATGATCAGAGAGCTCTGTGCTCAGGCTCTGGTCTTTAGGGAGCTGCAGGCAACAGCCATTAAGTTAAAAGAACTCCAAGGGCTTCTCTAAGCAACAGCAGGGAGATCACCAGTCCCTCAGCCAGTTAAGGATTCACACTTCCAGCTGCTGTGTGTCTCTGGCTCCAGAATTAACAACCTACCTTTGCAAAAACTAATAAAAGGAGTCCTGGACCCAGGACAGCAAACTCAGCAGCCTGTCACCCAGAAACACAGTGCTGGTACAGAGAGATGGCACCTGTTATTAGGCACAGCTCTGCCTACGTGAGGGCCTGGAGCTAGATGTGCATTTTGTTTCCCCCTGTATTTCCTGAAGGAATAATGACTTTAATTAAAACCTACCACATTCCCCCTGGCCTCGAGCATGTGCAGTCTCCAAGCCCTCGTTGGCATCTTTGCTTTCGGCAGCTCTCCTCGATGTTCGCGTTTTGGTTGGCAACTCTGGGGCTTGGAGGAAATTGCTCACTACACTCCTCATGCCCTTCTTTCCCAATTCCTTCTCCACCTCTGCAATGCACAGAAGAAAGACAATCACAATCAACTGAAGATAAAAATCTATTGCTCTGTTTGGAATGAATAGCACAAAAGAAAAGCAAACAACATGAAACGGGGGGTTCCTTGGGAATGTTCAGTCATTTAGCCCTTTAAATGAGATGTTTACCCAGAAAAAAATACCCACATGTAAACAAGTAACTGCTTTCTACATCATTTACACCAAGTAGTATAACACAGGACTGAGTTTCATTGCCAAGCAGTCCATAACAGGCAGAGTTAAGGATGCAGTCAGCCCTTTCCTCACCCCTGGAATTGCTGGTCCAACAGAGACCCAGACCTACCATCCGAGATGCTGGATTCCTGAAACATCGTTTCAAAGGCCTGATGGATCTCAGCAAAGGAGGGTCTATCAGAAGGACTCCACTGCCAGCCTGAAAAAAAGCACACCACCACTCAAAACTCCCCTCCAGCAGCAGACACTTAGCACCCTGCACCAGGAGGAGCCAGAAATCACAGTTCCCTTCCAATACACTGAGATAAAATACTGACATGAAAATCTGATTTACAGGGTGCTGAGTGTCTGCAACCACTTTGGTTCAGTGACAGCTGCAGACACCCAGCATTCCCTAAATCAGGTTTTGGTGTCAGTGTGTGACAGTAGGTGCTGAGCACTGCTGGGGAAAAGTGCAGGGCACTGAGTCACGTTCCAAAAAGCCACAGTGAAGAGTCACAATCAGTCCTGCAAGAAACCAAATGAAGCTCCTGCTTCATCCTGGGAGCACAAGCTTTTCTTTAAGTTGTCAGGAAAAAGGAGACAAAGGAAACACTGAGATCCACAACAAATCTCCTCTCCAGGCCTGTGGGCTCCCAGTAGAGATGAACAGCTGGTTTCATAACATGTTCTTCCTCTAGAGAAAGCAGTTTTACCCAAACACTTCCACAGAGCACTGCACCTCCCCTGCAACTGGCAGGGGATTCTCATGCCTTGTGGTACATAGCCAGACTCCTGCACTTTTACTGCACCCTTGCAGAGCTACAAAGCAGGTCTAAGAAACACTTACATGCTCTCATGAGCTCATAAACTTTCTCAGGACAGCCTTCAGGACGCTCCATACGATAGTCCTTCTCCAATAGCTCATAGACCTGAGACAGGTCAATCCCAGGGTAAGGGGACATACCATAGGTTGCAATTTCCCACAGCAGAACACCAAAGGCTGCAGTAGAGAACAAGAGGGACGAACAAAAAAAAAAAAAAAAAAAAAAGGAGGAAAAAAATCAATAAATAAGCTTTGTTTTCATCTTGAATCTGAGAGGCTGTTTAATGGGAGTAGTCACTAAATAGTGCTGCACACTTAGACCAGCCCTGGGTGGCTCAGATCCCATGCTCAGCAGCAGCTTAAATGTTAAAGAAGCGTAACAAGGCTCTCCGTCAGCACAGACAAGTCTCCTGCGATATGACAGGGTAGAATTAGACTAATTTTCAATGTATCAGTTGTCTCAAACCCGAACGCCTTGAGATCCTTCAAGTCCTATTAGAGGCACAATTAAGAGACTTCACAGTGGATTAGCTGAAACCGCTTCACTGCTGCACTGCAGTCGCTCTCTCAGTGTGGCAACTCCTCTCATTTGCAACCTCTCCCTGGAGGACTCGCACATTTTAATAGCTCAGTGTTTTTGGGGTGCCCTTGTTTAGCTGCAGTGTGGTCTGGAAGGGGAATCTGGGAGGCAGCAGTGAGAGGAAAGTTTCAGCAGTTGCTACCAATGAGATATGGTGAGGGTGAGACATTTTGGTCCCGGGGAAAGCTGAATAGGAAAAGGGAGAGCACAAAAAGGGTCTTGGAAAAGGCATTCAAGTGGCAGCAGTCAGTGGGGATGCAGGTCAGCAGTGGGGTCAGGCAGCTAACCCAGGAGTCAGGCACACAGAATAAACCCAACACCAGTTCAACAACCTGCATGTAATTAGTTCAGTCACCCTATTCTGTTCTTAACCTGAAGAGAAAGTGATTACAATTCTGCATAAGTAAGGAAATCACATCACATTACATGGCAACGCCACCAAGGGCAATTTACATTAGACATTTCTGTGCACAATTTTCTTTGATTGCTGTCTTGAGGCAGTGAGGTGAAAACATCTAAACCCTGGCGTGCCCAGCAGCAGCCCTGGCCTGCGGGGACAGCTGATCTCAGATGAGATCCCAAAGTCCACTGCCCCAACTCTGCTTCCTGAGGTTACATTAACCCTAACTAAAGATATCCCATTTTACTTTGGGATCTTTCCTCCCCACAGTACTCTGCTACTGAAAGGCACCAGGGATCCTGCACCCACCACAGCAGTACAGCAACATCCTAAAACTGTGGCAGATACCAACACCACATGGAAACCCAAAGCAGCAGAAACATCTTGGTGAGCAATCACACACTCCTTGGGAGGCTGTTTTGGCTTTTTCTCCTCCATCTACAAAACATTTTACATCAGCCATCTACCTAAAAGTTTCTTCAGCATAAAACCTCTCTCTGCACATTTTTCTCCCAAACTGCAGAAAACTTCATCTCTACTCCACTACTGTCTGTTGGTTCATACATAGAAGATGCTCAGGATATCATTTTCCAAGTGCCTTTGGGACCACATTTCACAAACTTCTATCTCATGCCACTGGGCACACTTGAGAATTTGACCAACAGCTATGGCAGAGATATAAAACCCAAAGAAAGGCTGATAAAAATACAATGAGATTTTCTGTGGTCAGATTTGATACAATATAGCTCCATTCAGCTAAGCCTACTCTTATCACCAGCACTTCAGGGCTCTTCAATAACCATTTGTCATCAAATTTTCCCTCTGCTTCTCCTCATCTCATTCCAAAGATTATTCTTTTAAAATTCAGAAAGACAAGCTTGGAGCTATCACTAGACAGATATACACATAATTATTTTTTTTAACATAAAACGAACCAGATTCTTTACTCCTTGAAGTAGTTAGAAAGTTTTTGGCTATATAATAATGTATCACTTCATGGTCCTGTGCCAGAACTTCACCAAGGCAGTAGCACTGGTACCCTTCAGCCCCATTTCATACTTTTCTATAAACACTACAGTATCTTTTCATATTTGCCAACAACTCAAATATATGAAATCAGGTGGGCATTCTCTGAGACTGCCAAGCAGAGATTAATTCCTGCACTGACAAGCTCACAGAACAACATGGCTCAAACCAGGGAACCTGCTGCTCCCACCTGAAATGTTCCACAGCAGCCTCATTCCACAGCCCTGGAAAAGAAGACTATCATCTGCATTCATTTGTCCATGCAAATTCTTACCCCAGACGTCAGATTTAATGGAGAACTTGTTGTAGGCCAGGCTTTCTGGTGCAGTCCACTTGATGGGGAATTTTGCTCCAGCGTGGGCTGTGTAGGTGTCACCCGTCATTAACCTGCTCAGGCCAAAGTCTGCCACCTTCACCAAGTGGTTCTCCCCTACAAGGCAGTTCCTGGCAGCAAGGTCCCTAAAAAGGAGACCAAAAATAGGCAATGTGAAGTCCTTAGCATCTCACTTCTAGCAATAGCAAGGAAGCCTGCTGTTCCTGAAGAAACCTGGGCCTGTGTGATTATTTTGATCCAAATATTACACAGAAATTCTGGATTACACGCACACACACAAGAGGGAAAGTTATTTTCCATTCCGTCTTCGTAAGACTGTCATCCCAACCTTTTTTTTTTTTTAATTCTAATTTGAAGTGAGAGCTTCAAGAAGCCCCCTCACTTTCAATAAAAGCTGCCACCCTCAGGATAAAAATATTTCAAAGAAATGTCAGCGCTCAAGTTATCAATAGCTGGGGATGAGCACTGAATAAACCAAGTTTCAATCCCTCACTTCTTGCCCACCTCTGTAGCGCTGTAGTCACCCCAGCCAACACCAGTCGCTCTCCAGAGCTCCTTTTCCAGTCCTTGCTTAAGCACCAGGATGAGCTCCCAGCCCTGCTCTTCCTCCTCCCAGGTGTACCACCTTTTACAGCACAACTTGTTCACAACCAGAATTTGGCCTTTGCAAACCTGCCGGAGCTTCTGATATCAGCACTGGCATTTTCAAACGACTGGGCAACAAGCAGATTTAATTTTTTCTCCACATTTTTTCCCACCACCGGCCCCACCCTGGCAGGTGAGAGATGTGCACACTGCATTTGCCACTTCCCTGGCTTGTACATGCTGTTTGTACCCTTGGAAATGCTTCAGGAGGATAAAAATGTAAAGCACAGAAGTACATTTCTCCTAATATTAGGTTTTGTTAAAAACACTTTTCCAGATTATGTCACATTAAACTAAAAATGGATTGTACCAGGAAGCTCCTGTGAGATCTTTAGATATGAGGCAGACACTGCTGTTTCTGTTGCTTGTTCTGCTCAATCAGAATAAATTAAAAAACAGAAAAAGTACATCTTAGTAGATGCCCATTTAAATTTCACAGTGTTTCTGAATGTACCTTCTTATCAATGTTGATTACTACAATGTGTATCTAAATAAAAGCTGCTCTCCATAATCAAATTCCTCCTCCTTCCTGATTCATTAAATGAGGTCAGAACACTGCATTTGAATCCATGGATGTGAATTGTGACAACACTCTTCAAATAATTGGGTAGGTGTTTATGGGGGTGGCTGATAAGGAAAAATGCTACTATTTATTTTAGATAAATGGGTCATCAGAAGTAAGAGGAAATGAAATGAATGGCAGAGAAGACAAATGAGATTCACACAAAGGAGTTTTTAAAGTTTACTTCCTGCAGGCTGAAGCGACAAAATTCTTTCAACAGAGTAAATCAAAGGCTGGAAATTTTAATTGGCAGCATCACTGTTCAATTTATTGACTGATAGCAGCATTTAACCAGGCCTTTCAAGCAGCAAAGGCAACTCATGGCTTAGAAGAGCACCTAGAACTTTACACACCGTCTTCATATTTGTCTCTATGAAAAAAACACGTGCTAATTCCATATTCCAGTTAATTGGACAGGAAAGGTCACACTACAACACCGAGAGCATCTTGTACAAAGCTCAGGCACTCTCGAGCCCTGGCGCAGGATGTGTCATTACATTGCCAGGAGCCCATTTCTGCAGACGAGGAATGCAGAGCCCCAGCCATAATTGCAGCACACTTTAAAGGTCAGAGTCCCTGAGACTTTTCAGACAGCAGAGATGCTTATTAAAGTGAATACACAATCTGGACAATAGCATGGAACAATCCCTGCAGTGGAAAACAAAGTGAAGCAAACAAGAAAGAACAGGGGCTGAGGCGGCGCTCCGAGGGTGATTCTGCTGTGGGGACATGCACACATCCAGCATCACCAAGTGCAGCTGGTTTGAAAGGCTGTTAGAAACAAGGAAATGCCTTATCTGGTCCGTGAAAAGTCCATTACTTTGGGCTTAAATTCACATTTAAGGCCTTGTCCAAAATATGTAAGTACTGATGTGTCTTTCACCTGCATCTACTTCAAAGTCAAGAGAAAAGCGCTGAGAAAAAAACCCATCCTTTGGACAGGTTAATAGACTGTGCCAGATTTGCACCAGTGTGTTAAATATATGACACCAATCAAAGCTGTGATAGCCTGAAAGGGAGGAAAATCCATCAAGGATTGTTCTGTGCTCGAGATTCAAGGGTGCTCACTGTCCTTCCTACCTGTGGATGAAGTTTTTCTTCTCCAGGTACTCCATGGCTGAGGAGATCTGAGTTGCCATGTACAGCAGCACCACAGCATTCACCTCCTGCCTGTTACACTCCCGCAGGTAATCCAGCAGGTTCCCATACGTCATGAACTCTGTGATGATGTAGAAAGGAGGTTCCCGTGTGCACACCCCTGGGGAACATCATAAAGTTGACAATGAATGTTGGAGAATATCAGTGAATCTTCAGGTTTCATCTTCAAAGGCAATTTGTACCTCCAGAAGGCAGAAAAATGGGGCTCGTGGAAAGAATGATTCTGCTTGGAAGTGGTTAATAGAGGGGTTTAATTTTCTGCTTCAGGCTCTGGCAAATTAAACATTAGGGAGACGAGATCATTAAAAATCATGTATTAGTGGTACAAATTGTGAATTTTTCCAGACAATAAGTGTCTGTATTTAAAGCCTTGGTATGGTAAGCAGCTTATCTGCTCCTTAACATCCATATCACTGCACAAGGGTTTAGTTCAAATCCCTCTGCTTGGTATTTATCACTTACCTAATAATTGCACCAAGTTCGGATGCTTGATCTCCTTCATTACTGCAGCTTCTTTCAAGAACTCTTCCACCTCCATAGTATCCTCCTGCAGAACAATTGCAAAGCTTTGGCAAAGGCAGTGTACACAAAGGAGAAACAGATTTTTATATTAGGACAAAAAAAGAACTGCAAACTGACAACATAAGCCACAGTTCTCACACTGTAATTTTTCCCTGTAGCCACAACACAAAGCCAGGGAGTTACAAACATTAACTTTTTGTATGATTTTAAAAATACATATTTTTGTCATTTTCATACTAGCTGAGCTTTCTGGGGCAAGAAAATCCATATCCCTTTTGTGAAGGGTCTCTCACAGAATGCTCAGGAGCTGAAAAGGAAAAACAAGCTTGTTCCTAGTAGGAAAAAAAAAAAGATAACATGAAATAAAAAGTACAGAAAAGGAACAAGAATAAAGATAAGGAACATAAAAGAAAGGATACACAACAATCAAATGCTTGAGAGGCTGCTGAAAGGCAGGCCCTTGGGTTCAGTGGGCAGGAATAAGAAATCCCCTCCCTCAGTCAGGGAGGCACGACTGATGGCAGCCGCTGTGTGACTGAAAGCCTAAGGTTTCAAAATTCATTTCTGGCATTCAGAGCCTGACCCATGACGTATCCATTCTGGGCAGATGTGTCACTACCAATTTGCTGGGCGTCATAAAGTTACTTGGCACAGCACAAAACCAAGGAAGATACAATCTTGCTCAAAAGACATCTTTTTCTGAAGCAGATACGCCCCAAACGGCCGGAAGGTCATTTCAAAGTGGCGCAAAAATACGGATCTATTCCTAAAGCAATGTTTCTTTCTATATCCATATTTTTTTTCAATGATGGATTAATGTTGACAGGCTACATGGACAAAGTGTTTTAGGGAAGGATTGGAAAGGATTTACTGCTGCTGGTGAGAACGATAACACTGGGCTGCCACTGTGAGATCCAGCCAGCTCCCTGCTCTGCACTTAGCACTGAGAACATTTTTCCAACACTTCCATTCAATCATTTACTATTCATTGCCAATTAGCTTGATTGACAGCTGCGATCTGCTCCACACACTGTCAAAACTAATAGTGCAAAGGTCCCTGTGAGCAGAACCTTAAACTGTTCTCTTTGGCAAAGGAAACTGGGTTAATAATCCAGGTTGCAAAATTATCCTAAATATGCCTTTGTCTTATTCGTGCTACACAAACCTTGGAAGGTTTGTCCCTTGCATAGCTGCTCCACAGTTTGAAATTTCTTACCTCTCAGTGACCATATTAATAGGAAGGACACATACAGAGAACCACTGTATCAATGACCTCTCTGAAAATCTGATCTTGTGAGGAAAGGACCAAGCTTTAACTGGCTTCTAGCTCCCACTATGCTAAACCATGGCAGAAATACAATAGTTCTGGCTGTCCAATATTTTTCCCAGCACAGTACAGGCCATGCCATGGCATTAAGGGACACCAGGGTTACATGTTGCCTAATTTAAAACACAGGCTTCTCTGCTGGGGGAAAAAATAAAGAAGAGAGAAAAAAAAAAACTGAAAGAAAAAGCAAAGGCAGTCCTAGGAGCAGCAGAGCCGAGGTGAGCAGTAAGAAATGTGCTGAGCTGACCAGCTCACAGCAGCTCAGCCATTAAATAGCTCTCAGGAGAACCAGATGTGGCCAGAGTCATGACTAGCTGCACTTGGTCCAGTGCAGGGCACAGAGCTCCCTGGCCCCACAGCCACTGCCTTGTGCTCCTGTCCAATTTGGGGGTAAAAATACAAATTCAGGGCGTGCCCTGTTATAACAGCCCTTTATAAATACTGTGTCCTGTGCAACTCAAACAGCTGCCAGGGGTGGATTTTAAAAGGCAACATCTCATAACCAAAACACAGTCTTGCCCTCTCCAGTTAAACACTGAGGAACAGCATGTGCTGCTTCGATCATTTCTTCTCCAGCTCTGTGCCAGCCATGAGCTATCTTTAGATACTTGATAGAAAACTGAACAACAAATGGGTGTTCATAAGCATCATTATTCAAAAAGATGCTGGAAGGACTTTTCTCCTCCTCTCTCTTTTAGTCTTCGCTCTCCTTTATCTTTCTTATAGAGATATCTGAGGTAGATGGGGAAGGAGCAAAAAGAATCATACAAAGTTTTGAAAAACATTCTCTCAAAGGAAAATAAAATGAGTCATCCGAAGATTTGGGCAGAAGCTGCAAAAGGCTTGTTTTTCCCAGCAGAACTAGGATATAAATGTGATTTTAAAATGTTTCCCAAAACTTTGAAGAAAGCTATAATCCCACCTGTCAGGCAGTAGACTAATGGATTTAAAGAAGGTGGATTATAAATTTGCTTTTAAGGATGGTTTTAGCATGCATAATTGCAGGTTGAAGTGTTTCTCAACTCTCTTCTTGGTTGTTCTTACACTCCCCATGGAACATGCTGCTCCATACCACATTATGAACCACTTTTAGACGTGTTTCATTAAATATTTATTTATTTGAAACCGCCATGGTCTGTATTAAGGTTTCTCCTTTGCACAAACAGATTTGATGGGATAGCACGCAATTCATCTTTGTTGATGGGTTTCAGGGAGAAGAGAACGAAAGCAACAACTTCAGTTTGGAGCAAGATGGGAAGTCTGAAAGCATCAGGAATCCTGCCACTGCAGCCAGCAGCAGGAAGATGTTACTGCAGGCTGTGCTCCAGGGAAGAGCTGAGCTCTCCTCATGTGAGCAGGTGCTCTGCTGAACCTGGGCACATCCCAGAGCTCTGAGCATCCCGAGCAGGGACAGCACTGGATGTCACAACACTAGATGTCACTCGCTCCCTGTGCAAGCAGCACTTGGACTCCCCCGCTGGGAGCAGCAGCAGGAACCTCCAGAGTACAGAAAAGGCCAAAATGAAAATACTTTCTGCAGCCATGGCAACCCAGAAGTACTGAAGCAGCCACTGCTCTGAGAGCAAGAAGAAATATTTTCCCCAAATCAAGGAAAGGTTCTTCCCCTGACACTGAGGCATCTACACAGTTCTCTCCACTTCAAAATTTCCATTGCAAAAAACCCAAAACGAAATAAACTAAATCCTCGGTTCTGTTTGTTTCTGCAAGACCAAACCACGTCCCCATTCGAGGAGAGAGAACATGGTGTCAAGTTCGCATAAACTCCTATTAAGCAATCAAATGCAATGTGTGCAGATGGTGCCAGAAGATCTCAAGACAGTTTTATAAACATAGATGAATTAAGCAATGACCTTATGAACTCACAGAGCACTATTTGCATTTCAAGAGACAAGGAAACCAAGACGCAGAAATCAGGGAGCAGAGCCAGAAACAGAACTGATTATCCAGTTCTTCATTAAAGCCACTTATGAATTTTAATATACCTTAACTTGCATACCATTTTTCCTCCTCTTGTGTCTTTTGATAAGAAGCAGCTGTGAACAGGTGCTTAAGACTTCCAGGTACACAGGGAGTTTGTCTTTTGAGAAAGACACCACATAAGACAGAAAATCAAAACATGTAAAGCCTCCCTGAAGCACAGCCTTTGAATTTTATGTTGACTGACCCACAATCCACAATTTTCCTTAATACACCAGCTTGTGCTGGTGTGCTCATCCGTGAGCAGCTCACCTTTACCACACCCTGAACATGAGACACCGTGGCACTATTTACCTTTCTAAGGTTTCATCCATTCTCCAGTAAAAATTGTGCTGTTAACATCCTCCTTTGTTTAGATACAAGTATTACAGGTATCACATAAACCATAAGAGAATCAAGCTCTTTAAAAATACTCTATTTCCATCCTACAGCACTCAAAGGGAGGGCTGCCATCACAGCAAATACCTAACTAGAACCGAGAGCAGGCAGCCCAGCTGAATGAGGAGTGCTCCGAGTCCTACCTTGAGAGTTTTCACAGCCACTGTCAGGTTGTACTTCTTCCAGACTCCTTCATACACCTCTCCATACTGGCCTCCACCCAGCTTGTGCTTCATGGTGATGTCAGTGCGCTCGATCTCCCACTTGTCGTAGTTGGGGGACACGCCGTAGATGGTGGGCTTGTTGCGCTTGGGCGCCGGGTAATGCAGCGTGGTGATGAGCCCATCTGCCACCGGTGGAATGGTGATGCACCAGCTCTGCCAAGGTGTTGAAGCGGCTCTCTGAAGACACATAGAGCTGGGAACCAAAGGGGAAGGGAGAAGCTCGTTCAGGTAGTGCCTGAGCAGAGCTCGTACACAGGAACTGCATCACGGAATTGTGAAAGCAAAGTGCGGCGTTGTTTCTACTCCAGCCATGGAACTGTGAGCTGCACCAGCTCTGTAACCAGCTCCAGAGCCTGAAACAATCAATGCTTACATGGGAAAGGCATGGATTCAGGAGAAAATACATGCACTTTGCCAAAACAAAAGGGCAGAAATGGCTGCAGATAGCACTAGACTGGCATGCTGTTGCTTGAGATGTCTATTTTTAAATAGGCTGGTCAGTGGGACATGTCCTGGAGAGTATGGGACAGGTGTCAGCCTCAGTGTCTCAACCTCACTACTACTGTTTGGGTTATTTTTACCTGCCTGAATTCTCCTTGAAGCATCACTGGCAAACCAGAGTTTTCCCTGCTTTAGGCCTGAGATTCTGCAGAGGTTTAGTATGAAGCCAGGAGCTGGTCTGCTCCATCCCTGTGATGGGCACTGATCAATAGCACAGAAGGAAAATCATTACCACTGAATGAAAACCTGCTGCGAGGCATGATAACCCATATTTGTTACCTTCTTAACATTTATACAGAAGATCCATTTTAAGCCTAAAATCCTGCTAAAGATAATGGACAACTGACTCCCTCCCACCAGAGCTGTGTGTTCCCAGTTTTCATCCTCAAGCCCAGTCTTCTGCCAGGCAAGGTGAAAAAAGCTAGAAATTTAATTATTGGAAAAGTGCTGGTTACACCTGAAGGACAGGGAGAAATCTTTCCATCAATGTGCATTTTGCATCATAGTCTAGACTACAACACAGAAGATGGAAGAGCTCAATTTCTCACAAAGGAGCAAAATCTGGCAAGGGACAAGCTTGCAGGAAGAACAGCACCATGTTTGGCCACCCAAATTCCTGTCCAGTCCACACACTAGTCCTACTGCTCACATCACATGCCAAGAGCTATGATCAGACTTCCCAAATGCTTCTGACATGCTGGATGTACACTCAACAGTTTCTGCATATGCAATGGCCATCTGTTTGGGATTTCAGGAGGCTGGGAAGTTGGTGGAGCTGCCAGGCATCCAAAAATCCCAGATTTAGGGTAAAATTCTGCTTCTTCCACCTATTTTTGGATGGAAAAAGAAAATGTGTCTGTGAAGCTCCAGCAATAAGAGAGTATCACCAACAAAAAAGGATTTGCATGAGAAAAAAAGTGTTTGCAGGAAGGGACAAAATCACCCTCAAACTTGATTAAAGTCTTTTTAATGGAGACTGGAAAATAATGGCAACTTCCTGGGAAACATGTTCACAACTCTCTACCAAAATGAATCAGATATTCTTTTGGTAAAGTAACTGGACCAAATCTCATTTCAACACCATGGCTAAAGAAACCCTACAAAAATGTATAACACTTTTCATGATCAAACAGGTGAAATCACCTTAAAACCAGATGTTCTTAGAACAGAAAAGTGACAACATAAGAGGCTGTTACAACTGCTTGGTGTGGGTGACCAAGCATTAGCCAGTACAACCACAATTTAAAACAAGCCATGCCTGTTTGGGAATGACTTGAAGCACTTGCAGTGGTATGAGCAATTCCCACATTACACTGAGAATTAAAATCTAAAAATATGAATGTAGAAAAAGCTGAACTCCAGGATTACTTGGAAGTATTAGAGAGGCATGGAGAAGGAAGCTCCCCCATGGTTTTATGACAACTTATATCTCATGAAAATTAGAGATATCTGTATTTAGTGTGACAGATTGTATGATCCTCTTATAGAGGAAGAAGCTAAATAAATGGCCAAAGATTTCAGAGGAAACCTGTAGCAGGATGAGGACAGAACAGGACTGCCCTGTCTAGGCCATAAAAACAACACTCCATGTTTTAACATCCATGAAGTTTTCCATTTACATTAAGATAAACTTCCATCAGTAAATGTGTTTATTCTGCAGGCAGGTTTTTTCTAACCTTTCACTGATGACACCCAACAAGAAAACCACGTGGTGCTGCTGACTTGTACTCTCACAGAGCTGACAGACCCAGCACCTGAGTTTTGTAGGGACTCAAGTTTGCTTCCTGGCTGTGTTGTTGAGACATTATTTGGTCCATTTTTGTGTATCAAACAAACCATAAACACTAGTCCTGTTCTAAGGGGCTCAGCTTGCACAAATGGGTGCTCATCTGCACTTCTGCCACCAGACTACATCTCTTTTTCCTGGCTGGGGTATTTCATACAGGCAGTTAAACTGGCCCATGCTAACCTCAGCACATCCTGAACCCAATGGCACTCCCACTCCCCACTCAGCAGACAAAACTGAACATCCACACCAAAAAATCCATGAAGGTTCAAGTCTGCATCCATTTCATCCACTGGAGAATCCAAGAGACTCAAGCAGGACCCCAGTCCTGCTTCCTTCCTGCTGAGGACAGCAGGATTTGAAGAACTGGCTGGACAAGGCTGTTTATTCAGTTGGGTTACCCAATAGGAGGCTTTCCCTCAAGTACTATCAAGTCAGGAAAACCAAGTCCTCTGTACCACGGAAGTGGTTTACCAGATGACTGGCTGCACTGTGCCAGCCAAATCAAGAAAGATCACTTTTAATACCTTCCTTTAAAAAACACCAACCAACAAAACAAAACATTAGAGGGTGGTCCAGAAAAACATGACCCATTAAAGCGGGAAATAAAGAAAAAATTCCCAAAGGAATTTTTTCAAAGTTGTTGAATGCCAATGCATTCAATACAATTTGTACTAAAATTAAGATGTACAAACCTCTGATCTCTCTGGTCCCTTCAATCTTCCCCCAGGAAAAAGTCTGGGCAAGGCTTTGCAATGCAGGACACAGCCCTGTGCTGAGCAGCAGCTGCTCCACATGTTTCTCTAATACCTTTCTCCCGAAGCGTGTTCTGTCAGGCACAGGATATGATCCCACCAAAGCCATTCATCCTTACTGCAGCACTGAGAGATATTGAATTCCCTGGACAGGCTGATTAATGATACAGCAGGCTGGGAGGGCCCCAGGTGCTCAGGGCAGTGAAGGTAAGAGCTCTCCTCCAGCACAGCAATGATCTGCTGCAAAGCTGGCAATAAATAGAGCGCGACACGAGCAGCAAAGAGCAGGGCCTGCTACAGCAGCCTCCATTCCACAGAGGGACAAACAGGGATATGGCTGTTTCTCTTCCCAGCTCCCCAGCTTTGACAGCCAGGGACAGGGTGCTGGAAGAGCACAGTGTCCCCAGCCCAGCAGCACATCTGTCGCTAAGATGTTGCAATTCACTGCCCGGCTCGTTAACGCAAATTGAAACCGATGAGGTTCTGAGAACTGCAGCACATGATGCATGGCCATGGCAAACTGCCCCTTCTGCAGGGATGCTGGCACTTGGCACAGCATCAGGAGGACTGTGGCTACCTCTTTGCTTGATCCTACAATGCCCAAAAGTCACAGGTCTCGGTCTCTGCTGCTGCTGAATTTTGTATTTCCAACTACCATGAGCTGCAGATCTGCTTTAGTGAATTGTTCCAACCTGTGCTTTTTCTCAGAAACACCAATGCAAGCAACTTTGTGGAAAAGAAACAGTTAACCTGGCTAACACAGACCTGAATGGATTACTGGAGCTCTGCAGAATTGTTTTTCTGGGATAAAAACAGCTCAGCTGGGATGAAAACCTTCATATGCCAAACTCTATTACAGCTCAAATGGAGAACATGTGCTATCTCCTCATGGACACATGCTTATTTACACCAACCCAAGGAGCCTTCGGTTCAAAAGGTTCACATGTGAGCATGCTCATCTGCCAGCATCTATGGGAATAGAAGGAATATCTACTACAGAGACAGGAGGTGGAATAATAATTCCAGATTGCCATGTAGTCCTTCAAGTATGCTGCATGTCAGCACTTCACAGAGCTGATGCTGACCACCGAGAGTGTCTACATGGGAGGGAGAAGGAAGAATTAAAATGTTGTAAGTTGGAAATATGTTGCCTTAAATAACATGGTCAGAATTGTCTCAATTACAACCCATTTGCTAAAGCAGACAAAAAGTATTTCATCACTGAATAAAATCTGGTTGTCTTACTGGAGGCTTTAGAGTGCTGAGTCTGATAAATAGGAAACACAGTGTACTGGTTCCCAGTATTTTCATACTAAAGATTTTGCTGTCAGCATTGCTGCAAGAAGAGTAAAGCTCTCATAGGACAAGGGAAAATTGGGCACAGTGGGCTGCTACTATACTTGATTACTTCCATTTTTTTCTTTTGAAGAAATTTAATGGCACAGAATCTGTCATCTATTAGATGCTGGCAAGAAGAGCCTCAGCAGTCATGCTCCAGACCCACACTTCAACTTCTGCACAGGATCTAAAGAGACACTGCTTAAAATAGATTTGTTAAAAAACTACATTTTCCAAAATCCAATGCCAGTAGAAATGTTTCCATGAAATTAAAACAATTTTCTGTGGAAAACTACACTTTTATGCTAACATTTCTCTGAAGCATCCACAAAGCACAGCATTGCAACACTGCTACAGCACACAACAATCTAGGGAAAAAATGAAGGAACTGGGGACAAAGCCCATATAAAAGTGAAAGTGCCTACCCGTCTCCAATGATCACGCTGAAATACTGTAGAGAAATCAAAACAGTAGTTAAAAATACTGCAGAACACCTCAGAAAGCATTCTGTCCCTAATATTTATAGGATTATTAGCAACAGCGCTGACTTTTCTCATTTGACAGTCAGAGATTATCTTTTGAACATAAGGGACAAGAATTCACAGAATCTCTTGTTAAAGATTCTGCTCTAATCTAAACCTATTTTCTCCCTTACAGTGTTTCACTGCTGATCTGTATTACACAATTTGCTAAAGCAATAAGAGAGTTTTGTCCCACTTCACTGTAACTACAGCTGACGAGCCCGTGCCCAGAGCTCAGAACTGCCCAGTTCCACCGGCCCCGGTGCAGAGCGAGAATCCCAGCGAGGTTTGCCCAGCCTGCACCCACCTTGCCGTCGGAGGCAGTGTTGATCCTGTAGTGGTAGACCCTGCCCTCGTAGCGCAGGGAGATGGATCTCTGCCCGGGGCTGCTCTCGCTCTCGCGCACCAGGAAGCTGCCGTTGATGCCGCTGCTCAGCAGGTACTCGGCGGCGTTGCGCGACACCGGCCCGTGGTACCACGAGTGCTTCTCCAAGCTGTTCACCGGGGTGATGTAATTGCTGGGCACCCAGCCCTGCCCGTTCTTGGTCTGCGCCTCGCACCACTCCCCATTGTGGTTGTAGCCCAGCACACGGAGCTTTTCACCTTGGGGATAAGAAAATGTGTTTAGGCACGGCGAGCCCGGCAGCTGAGGACAAAGATAAGTTCTTTCTGCCTAACAGATCATTAAATAATCTCCTTTAAGAATAGGTATCTGACTCAGCAGGGAGCATGTGGTTCTCTTCAAGCTTGAGTGGACCTCTCCAAGCCAAATAAAGTCACATGCTTCAGATTTTTAGGCTCTCCTGCAGCTCTGCACCAGTTCCAATACTGCTTGAGTTTAAAAAATGAATCCAGCAAATTTTATTTGAACTGAGTTGGCTTGTTGGAGCTAGGAAAGAACTGAAGTGGATAAATAATAAAAAAATAATTTCAATTAGGAAGGAAAGTAGATGTGACTTGGAGTACATACAGTGTTTTCTTACTTAATCCTTCTGGTCCTTATATCTGTACAGTCATTTTTCATACAGGGACTGTGTTTTGGAGAACTGTGAAAATAAGAGGCCAGCCTCCAAAATCAGCTTAGTTTAATTTCTCAGTTCAAATTCTTGCTCCTAATGGAGGCTTTAGTTTTGGCAAACAGTTTCTCACCCAATACAATAAAAAAAGACAGTTATAACCTTTAAAAAGGTCACAACTTTGTGAAATATTTGTATTTGTTTAAGATGACTTCCCACAGTAAAAAAAAATTCCACAGGGTTTGGTATAAAACTTAATTATCTCAAAGTGACTTTCCTTCCTGCACCTTCTCCCATACTCTCAGTGGAATTCTGACCAGTGACCTTACCTTTAGTTATGCTGAGAGTGTTGTCCCCACTCGCCACAAAATCATACAGTGCAACAAAGAGATGGGGGTCATTTTCACTGGGGATGGAGAGAAGGTTTTCCTTGGAGTTCCAGCGAGCTGCTTCGCTCAGACCCTGCGGCTCAAAGTCTGACACTACCGGTCTCTGAAGGGCTTCTGGAGGAGAAAGAGGGAGAGAAAGGAAAAAACAGGTTCATTTTAGTTGATAAAAGCCATCTGGCCAACCCACACTCTGCCTTTCTAAGTTGCATTGTTTCGTGACACGTGTGCTCCTCGTGCGTCAGAGGACAGACATGGACAGTGCCTTAATGCAAATCTCCTGCCACATAGGCAGGACACTGCTGCTCCAGAGCTCTGCCCAGAGCCCCCAGCTCCTGCCTCTCAGGAAATTCAGGAAAGGGAAAGCCCCTCTCCATGCCTCCAATAAATGCAGCTCACGTAGGCTGTTTGCTGCCTGTAAATCCTTTGGCTCACACCTAACTGCTGGAACGGTTAGATTTGAAAACAAACCCAGGACCTTTAAAAGGTAAATCCCTTAATTATCTTGTAAATGAAATGGCCAGAATGTGCAGCAAATGGAGCCAAGCAGGGTGAGATTTATAAGACCTGCTATTTAGGAAGGAGTTAGGTCTCTCTGTTATTCACAGTAGTTTTAATAATTTCTCCTTTTATTTGAGGACAAATAAGGCAGTGTCTTTTTTGTTGCCTTCTTTCCTGCACATCACTCTCAAACCAGAGCAGTGTTGAGCATACTTCTACATTTTTAGGAACTCTGAGACAACTCCAAAGACAGAGATTCTTGAAAACTGAGCTTCACAGGTGAGTAAAAACCAACCTCCAAAGTTTTTTGTACACCACAGCACATTAGGCATGTAATATTCAGTAAGTATCAGGCAAGTCCCAATATACCAAGGAATTTTATTGCAATTGTTCCTGCAAGTCCTTCACTTTGGAGCATGACTGTAGAGTTTGGAGTAGAAATGCTCCAGATAATTGTGCCCCCTCACTCTTTAACATGCTACCCCAAGATGTGCAGGTAGCATCATGCCTGATTGTGCTGGCACAGAGCCAGGATAATAAGTTGTGAAACTCGTATTTTGAAGGGTCATTCTCCATCTGGATGAGTTTGTTGAGCGAGGTCACAGCATTGCACACAAAGCATTGCGTCAGTGCGGCCCTGGGGACAGGAAACACGGCACTGTCACAGCAGCCCCTTGTGCCATGGAGCTGCCCTTCAACACAGCATCACCCCTGACAGGGCTTTGGACACAGAAATCCCATGCCAAGGGTTTCCTAGACTGTCAGCTCACCTGGGAGCACAGTACTGTTTTTATACCTGCAATACTCAGTAGCATTGTGTTGTTATATAGACACAAACCCACCAAAACACTTTACCATTTGTTTGGCCTGGAAATTCAGTGTAAGATGTGCCAGTAAACCAGTGAAGAACTGATTCAACTGACACCAGAAAATGGAAGTTTAGTGTGGATTGGTATGTGTCCAAAATATGTTCCCAATGGGGAAATGCTAAAACAAAAATCTCCACCAACCCCCCAAAATTTAACCCCACGAATCCTAACAATACACATTATTTTCTACTACTGTCTTTGCTAGTGGAAGTGCAAGTAGTAGTGGTGGCCACTATTTACCCAAAGACAATCTGGCATCCCTAATGGTAAAGGCTCTCTGGGTGGTTATTTATGTACATGAGTACTACGGTGTACATGAATACTACTGTATTCGTTGAAAAATGTATATGATGTATGTGAGCAAAATAGCAAATACAGACACTGCTGGGCCTGCTTTCCTAGCCAAACTGTAACTGCAGGGAGATATATTTCCATAGGGAATCAGAGCAGTTAAATAATTCCACTTTCTAAATGATTCCACAGTCAGAAAAAGTGGTATTGTGTTGCGTGGTTATTTTAAAGCACCTTGACATCCTGGCTTCTTCCTGTGTCCTGCAGGAGAATATATTTTAATAGCCTGGGTTTCCCTCAAGAGTGACAATGAGAAAAGAAACAGAAAATCCACTTTCAAAAATTAAGCTATAATGATTTTACCATGAAAACACTTCGATCCTGTCACACCCATTAAGCTCCCTTATCAAACACAGGGCACTGCAGTGATGAGAGATACTCCAAGGAGTTAAACCATCAGTGAACACCTGGAACAGACAGACAGCAGAGCTGCAAGTGGCAGACACACAACCTCAGCAGGCAGCAATGCTGTGATGCTCTCCCACAAACACGGGACAAACCAGCTGCTGCTCCATGGGATGGACCATAACCTCTGTTAGGAAGGAAAATGCCTCCCACACGGGGCACTGATTCGACAGGAAGGCAGGAAATCCAAGGCAGGCTCCCCTCCAAGCCCAGCCCGATGCCAGCCCAGCGGAGGATGGCGCAGGCACAGGCAGGGATGGGGTGTGGGAGCAAAGCCAAGCGCGCCACAAGAATCCCTCCCTCGTGCCCAGGCTGTGGCGAGGCTGGGGCTGACTCATTTCACAGGGTGCCAAGGTATGTGCTCCAATTCAGCTGTGAGACAGCACCGTGCCAGCCGCCAGCAGCACCCACGAGCTGCGGCACGGCATCGGGGAGGGCTCAGTGACATCCCCACAGACACTGACTCAGTGATAACGCCTGCAAAACCAAGCACCAGCAAGAGCAAGGGCTGTTAAACACACACAGGAGAGTCTGCTAAGCTGGAAAACCACGCTGGTCTCCCAGTGAAATCAGAGGATGCTCACACCCTCTGGCTCTCCCAGTCTGACCCTCCTGGGCAGCCACAGGCAGCCCAACAGAGGTGCAGGCTGTGTGTGAACATGCTGTGCAGGAGAGCACCATGGGGAGATGCCTGACACAACTCTTGGGCTGAGTGGAGCTGGTTTTTCCAGAAGGCAGGAACCCCAAGTTGAGAAGTGGGATGGGGAAGGTGGTGAATGAAGCTTGAAGAGTGTCCAGAAAGGGAGGATGAGTCCCTGAATCAACACAGAGAAGAGCATAAAGGAAAGAGCAGAATTGTGGTGACCCGAGTGTAGCAAAGCTTGATAGACCGTGACAAAACACACTTTTAAAGGTCTGGGCCCCAAGAGGAGACTGTCAGCAGACTGAGGACACAAAACCATGACGCGAGAGAAGCAGACAGGACATGTCCATCTGGGAGCCACGCACCGCCGGCTGTCAGCAGCGCTTATCCCTCGCAGCGATTCCCAGCAAATCTGCCCAGACATCCCAGTCCTTCAGAGCGGGAATTACACATTGCTGTTCCTACATATTGAGGGTCTTTTTCAACACACAGCTCCTTCACCTCCTACTGCTGGTTTTAACTACAATTTTACAGCACTGCTGAGATCTTCAGTGGGCCAGATTCCTCCTAATAAATCAGCCTGGCTGCTGTACCTACAGGAGGCCATCCTGGCACGGTGATGGGGCAGGAAGCGAGCGTAATTCAATCTGTTATCGCTGCACTGTCGTTCCTTCCACACATCCACTTTGTCTTGTGCTGCATCCCAGCAAGGCTGCAATTTATTACTCTGATCATACCATGCTCTGGATAACACCTGGGTTCCTGATAGCAGTCCTAAAGCAGCACTGCAATTCAGTTCTCCACTAACATCAACTAAACGATGACAATTAAAGTAGTGCAGACTTTGAAACAAGACAACAGCAGTTTGTATTTCGAGGCATTAGCCATAAGAATGCCATCATTTCCTCCCAAATTAAGTTTTTACCAGAAGGTATTTATGCTTGTAAACTAAAAGGTTTCATAAGTGTAACTATCTCCTGCTCATTACTGCTCATACAAAGCCATGAATCATTGTTAGGGGCTGTGTGAGAACTTCTCAGATATGAGCAATTCTGGCCTAGATCAACGCAAGCAAATTTCCTTCACGATGCAAGGGAAGGGTTGGAAAACAGGCAGTGGCACAGAATTACACTTGGCTCCTCCATAGCTGACTGTGAGGCAGTCCCGGGGGAAGGAGGAGACCTCCTGTCTCCCTACAAAACAAACATCCTGTGGGCTTACAAACTGTGCTGGCATTTTTTCCACGAGGTTTGTAGAGCAAGAGAATGCAGAACACATCTAGTAATCTCCTTGGAGGCACAGCACATGCCACCCAAGCCTTCTCCTTTCCCTACAATCCCTCTACTCTTCTTTTCCTCTGGAAGAAATTATGATAAATGGCAGAATAGCAATGCAGATTTAATACTTCCAAATGTTTCCAACCCTGAGTGCATAGGATGGAGCAGCTACCTCTCTGTTTCAGTATTTTTCCTGAGTGGCCCTCACAGATTCCCTATGCCTGATGGAATATGGATTTAAATACAAAATTAAAGAGCCTGTAAACCAGATCTTTCAAAAAGAAAACTTAATTTCAGACTCAATCCTCTAGTGAGATCAGGCTCAGCCTCTCCTGCTACCCACTCCACAGACCAGGCCACAGACCCTCCTGCAACAATGGCAATTGCTGGTTTTGCTGATATTTGGGAAGTCCACCTTCTTAGAGCCAGCATGAGGATAAATACAACTTTTTAAACATTTATACACAGAGATGATGCAGTGGAGAGACTGAAACAGCCCCACTCCCCTGAGCTGGGCAAATCTCCCCAGCTGCAGTGTTGGATCTTGTCTGAGCACCCCTGGTGATGCAGCACCTCCCACTCCTCCAAGAGATGATTCCATAATTTTGGAGCTCTTACTGTTGTTTTTGTTTTGCTGGTTTGTTTGTGGGGTGTTTTGTTGGGTTTTTCTTCAAGTCCACTGTGTAAGCACAGACCTGTAGGTGCTACCTGAGCTCATTCACTGAGTTTATTCCATTTATAACCCCTTAGTGAAATGGCAAACATCCTCTTTCTCCAGCTAATCACAGCTGTAGATGGATGGAGCAGAACAGTGGGTATGGCAGAAATTTGAACTTTACTCTCAAATCTGCCACTAAGTTCTGCCTGTCCTTAGACAACAACCTAAGGAGAGGAAGTGGGAAGGTAACTAGATTCAAGTGAAATTCAATGACACTTCAGTATTTCTGACAACTTCACTTTTATAGCTTTTGGTTTTGTTTCCTTACTGAAGGAGCAGAAGCAGGGAAGTCTGCCTGGTTCTGAGCCCTGGGCAGGGAAAGCACCAAGCAACACTCACCAAGATTTACTGTTCTATTGCCTTGTTTTACTAAGTAGCCCCACAGACTGCTCAGGGAAGGACTGACTTATCTGTGGATGATCTGTTTTAGGTCTGAATACAGTTACAACTTTTCCTGTGAAATGATAATCCTTTTCCTCACCACATTCTATGGGAAACTGTAGCAAGCACCATCAACCAGATTTTTTAACAACCATGGGACAAACAAGAACCACTGAAACAAGCACATAACAAAGAAACCACTACAAAGCCAGAAATGTGGATAACAGCAAGAACTCTACATGAGAGGCCGTGAGGTGAGGAACAGAAAATAGCCAAGGAAGAGAGGAAACAAACAGAAGGGAGGCAGCAACTCCAGGTTAATGCATTTGCTCTCCCTAACAGGGTGACCAAAGCCCTGCCTGCTGATCCCAGTGACACTGGGGCAAGTGAGAATCTGTGCTGCCAGTTTAGGTCTGGCTTAATATGTGCCCAAATGCTTTACAAAAATCTTTCTCCAGGAACAGGGCAATAGGTACAGGCTGCCACTCCTTTCCAGGTTTGTCTACTCTAGCTGTAACAAGATGCTTAAATAAATAAATTTGAAAAAAAAGAAAAAAGTCTGACAGTTGGCAGGGCAGGAGCCTTTTCAGTTAGAAAACAAAAGGACTCTACTAGTGTCCCCAAAATGGTTTTTTTAAGCTTCACAGAGAACACTGTCAGGTTTTAAACAAGGCTTTTGCCCTTCAGTGGTAGAGCCAAGCCCAAAAAGGCAGCAAGACTATTTCAGTCCCTATTTGGGACATGGACACGTTCTGTTTTCCTGATCAGATTGGCAGCAGTACTCACTGTGTCTCTTCCCTTCTACTCTTTACCCTTTCTTGGTGTGAAGTGGGTGAGGAATTACTCACTTTGGCAAAGACAGAAAGGAGAAAGCAGATGACAGAAATTCAAATCTGTCACATTTTAAAATAATATTTACAAAATGGGAATAGAAATGAGGGCAAAGAAATGGACAGCTCAAACATCAATATGAACACTCAGTCATTGTTAGAAGCAGTTTGAACTTATTTTTGATCAAGTTAAGTGAAGATTTCAGCTTTTTCAGGGAGCAGGACAGCAGCACATGGCCATGGGCCACAGCACCTGCCAGCCCTCCACACCACACACAGAGCATCCCCAAACAACCCTCATTCCTGCAAACTAACAGAGCATAAAAGCCTTTCAGAAAGGACCACCATGGAAAGAAAACCACATTTCTGGTTACTTGGGCAAAGACATGTACACCTACACATGTACCTGACAGCAAATCAGCCTTACACCAAATCCAGACTCAGCACAGTATTCTCAAAAAGTGTGTTTAAAAATACAACAAACAGACTTGATTTTGTTACATCCCCTGCTATTCATCAGCCAAGAACTGAATTATTTCTGTTAACATGAATACAAAAACAAAGAATTAAGTAAAATTTCAACTATCCTCCTGGCTGCAACTGGTTTTCCAAGCACACAATGGACCTTTCAGCCTTTATGCAGTTAATGTTTAAGATTTCCTGATCTATTACAGTAAAGAAACTTTCAGCTTTCCATACAACTAAAATAACAACAGCAGAGTTAAATCCTCCAATGATATCACTATCATCTCATTAATTCTTTCAGAAGCTTCTCAGAGGCTGAGGGATGTGCATGGAAATGGACTGGCCATCCCAGGCTGTTCACAGGGATCCAGGAGCAATGATCCAGAGTTTCTGACCCTTGACACAACCCTGCTCCCTTCTCATGATCTGTCAAGCTTAAAATAACAAATCCATATGTAAAAACTTGTTACATTCTTAAGGGCAACACAAGCAAATGGATTTCACTTGTTTGGGACAAGCCACCACCATTCTTTTGGAGGAGTCCTCAACAATTATTTCAACCTCATAGCAATGTTTATAAGAAAGCTGCCCAGGAATATATTCAGCTTTAGAAAGGAGTAACAGAAAATCCTGCTTTTAAGACTTCTTTTTTTTCCTCAGATGAGTATCTCACCCTGCTCTCCAGGAGTTCCCCAATCAATTATGGGGTTCTGGGCTGTCTATGACCCGAGTGCCACATTTGTACACCTTAACATCTACTCTGACACTGGTTTTGGGTTTGCCCCATGCTGAGCTGAGAAGTGAGACTGAGATACCTTGAGAGATTGAGTAAAAGTCATTTCAATGTGCATTTCCCATTCCACCACAAAAAACAAATATGCAACCACAGTCTCAGAGAAGCAGAAGGTGGAAATACTTCAATATTAATTGTGTCCAACAATATGCATTCTTAACTCATACTGCCTATACAGCCAAGTCAAACTATGCTCTAATCCTATTATGAAACTGCATTGCAAATTGGGGAGGGGGGGGAGTGGTTGTAATGAACACAAAAGAGAAAACTTGCAAAAAGAGTGAGGACAACACCCTTGTAACATCATCCTTCAGCATTCATTTCTGCAGAGGGAAACGAGGCCCCAGATGCTCTGCCTGTTCTCCCAGGGCTGTGTTGAAAGATCCAGCAGCACAGTCAGGAGGCCCAGCACAGCTTGGGGCTCCTTCTGCACACACACCCTGAGCAATACCAGAGGCAGGGGACACAGACAGAGGTTTTATACACTTAAAAGATCGCAGAAGAATTCAGTCACATAAAAACATCAAAATTATTCATGCATCTGCCCACCATTTGGTTTAACAAACTTTAAGTAAGCAGAAAGAAAAAGTCCTCTGGAAACTGTTCTTTGATTTTAGAGAACAGAAAATTCCTCAGAGTCACTGAATGTATCCAATAAACACAGACTCTTGAACCAAAACTTCTTCAAGTGAGTTTGCCACGAGCAGCCATTTGTAGATTTTGAGATTCCTAACCTATGAATTTCCAAGGGCCATTTCTGCACTGAATATTTGAGAGTTGAGCAACAGCGACTTGCGATAGGCCCCTGGAAATCAGCTGCTGCCTTTCGTGCCTCTGATTTGATGAGTTAGCACGGTCCTCCTGGCAGGAGGATTATTTTTACTGAAACAACATCCAGCAACACAAAAGAAGCTGAAGGAGCCTGGACCTGTGGGATGGACACGGCCCTGGGAGTGCAGTGAAGAGGCTGAACAGAGGGACCACAGCGCTGATCCACGTCAGGGTGAAAATCTTGCTTGAGGTCACGCCAAGCAAGACCTCAGCCCAAAATCCCCCACACCCAGCCTCTGTCGCCCCAGCTTTCCATCCCAACCAGTTGAGTCCATATGTTTAACATCCCACTGTCTACAGCTAACCACGGGTGTGACTCAAAAATCACTTTTTAAAAGCAAACATGCATGAGAATTCAGTTAAATGAATGCCTGTGGAAAACACACTAAGAAGGGGGATAACCAAAATGTACCAAGACATTACGTATCAACACACGCTGAAAATATTTTACCCATGGACTCATCTAAGTTTTCTTCTTGAGTATGGAGTTGGGGTTTTTAACGTCCAAAATAAGGAAGATTTTCTCCCGCCCCCCCGAAAAAAAAAAAAAATAAAGCTGAGGCCTGAAGATAGGGATTTGTTTATGGGCTCGGCAGCAAGATCACTTGACATTTTACAACCATAAATGGTAGAGCCGCGCTCGCTCTGTGAGTGCATTAATGAAAGGCACCTGGGGCCGCACGCCGCCGACACCGCTCGGTTCTTCAGCCCCGCACGGGAAAGCCCAGCCTGAGCCTGGCCGGCTCCAAACACCCCCCAAACCTGGCCCCCGGCTGCAGCCGAGGGATAAACTCGTGTCCGGGACGGTGCTGATGGGATCGGGTTGTTCTCCCCCGGGATCACATCCCCACCCCGGCCCTGTGGGTACTCACCTTCCAGGTAGCAGCTGGAGGAGGAGGAAAGCCCCTTCTTCGATTTGCAACCCACCAATTTCAAGCAAATCTCCAACATTTTCATTTGTTAGAGTTTGGCTTCGGCTGTCTGTTTTCCCTTCCCCCCCTCCTTCAGCTTCTTCTATGTGGAATTATCCGTTAGAAGTCTAAGAAAAAAAAAAGTCTAAAAAGATCCGGTAAAAGTTTAAAAAGTCCAGGAGAAGTCTAAAACAACATATCCAGCAGAAGCCTAAAACAAAACATCCAGGAGAATTCGACGAAATCCAGCGCTCCGAAAAGCATTACAAGGGCGAGCCCGAGAGGCGGAAAATCCAGGGGCCCCGCACCTCCTCTCCCGGGGAGTTCACTCCAGCCATCTTCCCTCCTTCCCAACTCTTTTGGCGGGAGAGAGAGAGGAAGGGAGGAGAGGAGGGGAATAAAAGAAAAAAAAAAAGAATAAAAGTAGGAAGGGGAAAAAAAAAAAAAAGCGAAGCCAAGCGCGCGGGGCAGAGTGAGCGGTGCCGGCCGTGCGGCAGCCGCCGGGCGCTGCTGGGGCTCGGCTGCCAACAAAGGGCCCCTGGCTCGGCCGCCGCCGGCTCCGTGACATCAGGCGGGAGCAACGCCCTCGCTCCTTAACCTCCTCCTGCCTGCGCCTCCCCAGCACCGCCGAGGGGAAACAGCAGCTTTGGGAGAGCGGAGGGAAGGCGGGGTGCGGGCGGGGTGATCGGCAAAGGCTGCAAAGCGCACTCATCTCACAGCCCATTGAGGGGCTGCTCAAACCCGGGCCCGGCAGAAGCAGCCCCAGAGCGATGCCCGTTTGTAACCCAGCACAAAAACGGCTCCTGCCCTGGGATCCTGTCTTAGCATCTCTGAGCTAATTGCAGGCACAGGGATTCAGGTTTCGGATAACGGTTACTGCTGCTCCTCCGGCACAAGGGCACAAAAGTTTTCACTCTCCCACTACCCACTATTCTTTTCCCCTGCATGTTTCTCAAGGCTATACACCAATTAATGCTCTCTGCTTATGCATTTTTTATAGATTGTTTTCCGGCATTATTGTGTGTGTCCCATTTAAACAAGCATTTTGTTATATATGTTATCTACCTACCCATCTCTCTCTAAAGGCGATAGTATATTGGTATGTATACAACTGCATTATTTCCACTCAAAAATCCCCTTTCACCTCCCAAAGCTTGGGGTGCTTTTGCTGCTTGGAGCAAGAAGTGCTCAAGGGTGCAGAGTACATTAGGGGAGAAAACACAGAGCTTGGGGAAAATGGCCTGGGAAGCTGATCCCAGCACAAACCACACCACAATGTGTGGAGCCCTTGGTGTGTCACACACAGAGTCAACAGAGCAGCAAATCTTCCTTTTTGTCCCTGAAAACTTGCCTTCACATCTGACAGTTTATTTTGGCAAGGTTTCTGACTAGTGCTTGTGCTCTTTTGCCCTCCAACATTTTCAAACATTGAATACTTCAGGAGAAACTGCATGCTTCCAGCATCTGAGGTCTGTGCCTCTGAAACAGCAAACATTGCTCAGACTCTTTAAACATTATTTTACAGCATCACTTCGCCTCAGTCTTCTGATGCATGGGGTTAAAACATGAAAGACAGTTGGAAAAAAAAATCCTTGATCTCTCAACCCATACTGAACTGCAATAAGGCCATGTGCTTTTTTTGTTTTTTAAATACCACAAGTCACATTTCTAGCAAAGAAATAACAGTAAGGACAGCATGATGTTCAAAGCGCTTTCACCTTTTTCTCAGAAAACATGAAAATGGATATTCCCATTTAATACACCAGAAAGCAAGTAGAGAACTTCAACATTTCCTCAATTCAGACAGTTCAGCAAAGAGCTGAAGCTCCCATCCCCACTGCTGGCAGCCTGCATGGACATTGGGAAAACAACATTACAGTTCTCCCCACTCTATCCCATCTTCTCTCCACTTTTGGAGAATTTCTATTTTATGGAAGCACCAGAGTTTTAAGAGAAACCAACACTTATCTACTTGTTCCTTGCCTGCCTAACAGGGAACTAATGTGCAACTGCACTGGGGGAGAGAAACAAAAACAGAAAAAAAAGAGGAGTTAAACACAGATTGGAGGAGAAAGGTGACATAAATCATAGGAGGGCTCAGTCCTCACATGTTTCAGCCCAGTGTCATGTTTAGGGAGCTGGGATGAAATGAGGTTTTAAGAGCAGACCAAGCATCCTGCACACAACTTCTTTTCCATGAGATGAGCATCCCCATCCCTATCCCGCCTCTCCTGCAGCTGTAGGAACACAGAATCCCCAAAGCTTTCCCTGCAGTACAAAGGCTGCCCCCCCACAAACACCACCCAGCCATCACAATTAAGGTTAATACAATGAGTGCCAGCAGAATTAATGCGGATTACACTTCTGATGAACTCCTGGGGTTCTTATTCCTGAAGAAGAATGCCTCATCTCAAATTAAATTAACCCACTTGCAGAAGAACCTCACTGTAGGAGAAACACATCCACTCGGGGAGTTAAACACAAAGAGCTATCCGGGATAACTTCCTCTGTAGATAAACAAATTAATTCCCTTTATGCTTCCAGGCAGACATGCTTGTGTGGTCCCTGTGCTACAAACATCATCCTTCAACGTTTCCTCTTTTGTGTCATGGCAAACTGGGTTGTAAATACTTTGAGCAAATACCCTCTGCCTTTCCTGAATGCCATGAAATTAACTGGTAATACAGAAAAAAATGCCATACTGGCAGTGTCACACAACCCCTGCCACTTTTACTGCTGTCAGCAATTAATCCCTCTCACATTTGTTTGTCATATACACATCTTAGAACAAGACCAGTCATATAATGTGTGCAGATTTCTGGACTACAGTGACTGATGCAACCTTCAACTCAGGCTCTCTGTTGCAGAATGGCAAAACAATTTGGTTAGGAGCAGGCTCAGAAGATCTCCAGTTCCAGCTCCTGCTCAGAGGGAGGCTATCTCCCTACATCAGGATTTTCCAGGCTCTATCCAGCTAAACTTTAACCTTAAATACATTTTTCCTTCTCATACCAACCCAGCTTTTCCTTGTTGAATGTTTTAAGTGTTGCTTCTCCTCTTGCTGTTCACCTCTGAGAAGAATCCTTCCAGCCACCAGTTGGGTGGTTATGAGAGCTCTGGGACCCCTTCCCTTCCATCCCCTCCCTCCCTCAGCCCTGGGGGGCAGCGCCAGCTCCAGCCCCCACCAGGCTCCCTCCAGGGCCTCGGCATCTGCTACAGGGGAAGGAGCTCCAGATGTGGCTTCACAACAGCCAAAAAGAGGGAAATAATCACTTCCCTCGACCTGCTGGCTCTGCTCTCATTAATGCAATCCAGTATCCATTAGCCTTTATTGTTCATGCTCCTACAAGAGCATAAACCTATTTAGCCAACAGCCTTCGTGTTTGTTTCTAGCAGACAGATATTTATTCTTTACGTTCTTAATGCTACCCAGAATCTGAGGACAGATTTTTATCCAAAAGAGAATGATCACACACACAGCAGCAGCAAAAGGAGTGGACCCCATGAACAGAAAGTGAGTTTTGGCATGATCTCTCATGTTAGCAGCTGGAGTGAATTTTCTTGCGATACCGTTAAAAACAGCTTGAGTGTTTGTCACCCATTTAAAATCTGAGCTTAATTTTGTTTTAAAATCCTCTCCTGAAACATGGAAAGTTAACAGAGTTTCAAGGCCCAAAGTCTGAGCATTTTTTGATAGGCACATTCAGCTGATTTGGGATTGAAAAAGTCACTTGAAATAGAAGCATCACAAACTAGTGGTTAAAGCAAAGGAGTAAAGAAGCATGCCAGAAAAAGCAAATTCTTGCTTACATTTAAAGTTACCTGTGCCTTATCTTTCTCTTCTATAAATGCAGTTGAGAATTTCCCCACTGGTGATAAAGACTAACTCAGTGCCAGCTGTAAAACAGTTTTTTGTCTCTGTAGCAACAAAATGTAGAACCACATAATTTATGAGATGCATTTTTCTTACTAAGTGGTAAGATAACACGGGATTTAGGGCATTCATAGGTCACTGTCTTCAGGATTAAAAATACATCCATGCTCCCATGCTACATAGCTCTTTTCTGATGGTATTTTTCACATAACAGAATAACACATCCTAACACCATTACCTGATAAAAATGTGTGTATGTGCATATGCAAATAAAAGAAGTCTATGTTGAAATCCATGAATGACCACAGCATGTGCTACAGATGCAGCTGTAACAAAGCTGAGCTTTTATCAGACACCAAATGCAGTATTGCCTGTTTTCCTGGGGGTTAGTCCTGCTTTGTTTGACAGGTTCCAGTTTTCCTTTGGATTTTCAGATCCTCCACCCTTAAACAACTTCATCCACTCTTAGCCACAAAGTGCCAAACATTTGGGAAGATAGTGCTGTCTATCAGATAGAGAGGACTAGCAGCTTTCAAATCCTGGCTACTCAACTCTACCTTCTTGGCATGTGCAGCACAAAAACTCTGGTGGAGCCTTGTAGAGCTGTTTGCAATGAATACAACAACTTCAGTGATTTGAGCACGTTGAGCCGTGAGAGCTTTGTCAGGTAGAGAAATTCCTTCTGCCAAAGAAAGCACAGCAGAAGGTGAGCCCAAGGTTGGCAGGGTTAGAGGTGAGCTAAAAGCCACCTCAGATTTAAACAATTGTCTCATGAGTTGATCACCTCTTAGTCTCAAGTGATTGTTCAGACACCTTGTAGCTGCTCCAAAGGACAAGTGAAAACAAGTCTTCAGGATACTCCAAGGTTCTTCACTTCCTTGGCTATGACAGCACTACACAAGAAGAGAATGACATTTGGGGTTTATTTGTAATATCTGCCATGTAATGAGGAGAGGGTGAGAAAAGCCCTTGCTGGTGTTTTCACACAGAATGTGCTCTGCATCAACCTGGTGAAATTTCCAAATGTGCTCACACACCACAGGGAAAAGCCCAAGTAGCCAGGACACTGAGGTTATCTACAACTACCACTTATTTGGTAAGCCCCAGATTCCATAATACCACTGGTATGAGGAATGCACACTCAGATAAACGGGGCTCAAGTGGTTCTCCCAGATGAACCTTTGTGCCAGAGATGCGTGTAAATGCCAGCCTTTGTGCACCACTGCCCTAATTCAGAACACCACTCCACCACTGCTGCCAGTGTCTCTCTTCCAGCTTTTTATGTAGAAACCTCTGTCTCTCCTTTTCCAGTTCACCAAACATTTTTAGAGACCACTGTTCTACCTTCCTGTTTAAGCTCTTCTGAAGATCCAGCTGACGTGTTTAGAACAGCTAGTTAAATCAGCATGTTAAAAACAAAAGCTTCTTGCTACTACTCTGACAATTCTAAAATAGGTATTATTGTAAATAAGATAAAAACCCCACAAACAAAGGGAAGTTAACACCTGAGGGGAAAGAGTGTTTTTCTTCCTTCAGTCACCATCCAGCACAGCTGGAATAGCCTTGCAGGAGCACACAGAGGTATCTGCATGTACAGGGAGATATTAAACACTTCTGGTACTTGGACTTACTAAGTCCCACTCTTATTGGTAGAAACTTCAAAAAAACCAAGAGAAGCCAGGTTACAAAAACTCCACTGTACACGTCAACAGAAAAGCCAAGGATTTTGCAATAAAGCATGTGCATTTGTTGGTTTTTCTCCTTGATTTAACAGATGTTTGTTATTTGCAATTTTCATGAGCGAAGGAGGTGGCTGGGAAGTGGTGGGATTTCAGAGATGGAATGCTCAACTATTTGAAATTCCTTTCAAGCAACAGAGCAGAATCCTTATTTTTTTAAGGTAGTAACAAGGCAGAAGGTACTACTAAATTCCTTCAGTGGTGATATGTATTCACTGCACTCATGTAAAAATACAAGACAGGTCATGAGCTCCACAGGGAATTGCTTGGAGTATTAGCATTTGAAGCCTGCAAGGTTAAATTCAAGTCCAAAGGGGCTCATCACCCATCACTGAAAAAGTTTTGGGCCTCTTCCACTGAATGCTTTTGGAAACATCTGCAGGCAAAGGAAAAAAAAAAAAAAAAAAAACCACGGCAGCTTCTTGCACTTTTCAGTTCTGAAAAAAAAAAAAAAAAAAAAAAAAAGCCTTGTACCTTAAAGACACAAAAATCACATAAATTCCTACTGACTGTTAATGACTGAACTTCCATTGTCCAGGCAGTTTATGAAGGTTGTGAAAGAGGGAGCTGGGACTGGAAGTTCCTGTGCATTAGGTAGAATTCCAAAAGTTTAGGGATCCTGCTGAAGTTCAGTGTTTTCTGCCAGCCCAGGGAAGGGAGGAATCACAGACACTCAGCATGCAATCAGAAAACATACATGCTTGGAAAGGATCAGCAAACAAATTTTAGAGAAATATCTTTGCCAAATACTGACTCAGATCTTAAGAGTGGGAGCATTTCCGTATTTCTTTTACATGAAAAGTCAAGGAAATGCAGATGAAAAAGCCAAGGTAAGAGAAGAGGTTAAAACGGGGAGCTCAGAGCTGATGACTTTGGGGGCTTTTCTTGTGTAAATCCGAGCAAGAGCCAGAAGGAGCAGTGAAGGGGGGTTAGTCCTGGCAGAAACGAAGTGGTTAACTTCTTCCATTCAAGAGCTGAAAAATCTGCCAAAGCAGAAGAGCAGGCCTCGGAGATCAAATTACACATGAGGAGGGGGTGGAAGGGGAGAAGAAGAAAAGAAAACAAGTATTACTGAAGCAGTGCTGCATGAGACCCAGCGGGGATTAGCAGGAACACGGAGGAGGAGAGGTTTATCCAGGGCTGGCTGTAAACACGCGGCTGATCCCATCCCACTGCGGGAACACCGACCTGTCCTGAGCCCCTGAGCCTTGGACAACGTGGAGAAAACCTCCTGTGCATCAGCTCTGGAATTCCAGCGATGGGACCAGCTGGAACTGCTGGCTCTCCCCACCCAGGCAAAGCGGTTGTGCTGCTTTTTCCTTCCCAGCTGGAGAGTTTGGGCTGGGGAACGGATCTATGGATGGGTCCTGCTGCTGCCACAGGTGTGGGAATCACCAAAGGACTTGAAAAGCAAATGGATAAAAGCCACGCAGAGCAAATAACGATGCACAAATAAACAAATATTCCATCAAACCGAGCAGCAATTCAACTCCTTTGCCTTGTAGTTGATCGCACAAAGGAGGACTCGCAGCACTATTAACATTTTCACAGCCATTTCATAGCAGGTGAAGGTTCCCTTCCCAGCCACACATCATTTCTGTACTCAGTCACCTAAGCTTTTTCAGCACTGAATTCAGCAAAGATTATCCTAATTTACTGAAATGTAGAAAATTTCAAGTAACACATGCACACAGCCCCAAGAGAATAGGATAAATTCGATTGCAGAGATCATTTTTCTCTAGGGATATAATCCTAGACTGTTGGTGCTGTTGAACACTATCAATATCAATGGGCAGAAGCCTTTACAACATACAGATATTTTGACACTGCAATGAGTGTGCTTTTCCCTCTTCATTTAATTTTTTTTTTAACCAAGGGAAAGAACCCTCAAAAATCCAACCCAAAGCCCCAAACTCCAGTGACTTCTGCTCAAGAATTCCAGACGTCACTAATTCATCCACTGGGGAATACACATTATTTTGAGAAAGTAGTAGAAGCCCTTTGTGACTATAGAAATAAAAAAGCAACCATATAAGCATAAAACCCACTATATAAAGCCATCTACAGTCACTTGATTTGAATTACTCCACTTATCCACCCTCAGGATCTACTCTCAGCTTCCCTCAGATGTGCAGGTTAGTGCCTGGTGCTCCATAGCACTAATTGCTTATTATTCCCAGTGTAAGAAAGTAAATATATGCTCCCAGAAAAGAAAAGCTTCCCAGTTAATTAGAATTGCCTGCAGCAAGGATTCCCTCCAAACAGTTCAGCATTTTATTTTGTTGTCAGGACACAATATAAGAAGTTTTAAGAGTCCTGCTGGGACTAGGAATGTAAAGGCAGGACCAGTATTTTTTCCTGTGTAGGCTGGGGCCAACAGGAAGAAACTTCAGACAGAAATAAGCTATTTCACCATGAGGAAAGGCAAAAGCAAAATGTATATATACACCTCTGTCCTGGTCCAACTGGAGCAGGGATGCAGGAAAAGGGTTTCTAATTTACTCACACACTGCTGAGCATAGACGGATGCAGTTCAAGTGCTAAACTCTCACAAAGTTTGACCACTCTTTTCCAATTTCTAAACATAAAAACACACTGAAGGAAGCATTTTAATTTGGAAATTTTTTTTTGTTTTTAAAAGCTAGGGAACATTTTCCTTAGGTTGCACCATTAAGACAAAGCAAAAGACTGATGCTGAATTCAAAAGGGGCAAAAGTTAATAAGCTAAGCTCTTTCAGGATGAGTTTTTTGGTATGCTTAATCATGCTTGTCATACCTGAATCTAGATTTAGAAAATGGCATGAGACTGTGCAATACCATTGCATGTTTTCTTCCTTTCCAGGCAAAACTGGAAAGATAAATAACGGGTAAAAAAGAAATCAGTGCTACTGATCTCCAGTAACCCAAAAGTTCCTTTCTATTCACTCCCTCTTTACCTGCCCATCATTAACCAGAGCCATTCCCAGAGCAGATATGTTACATTAGTCTGAGGTTTCCAGCTGAGTCTGTCTGCCCACCATCCAGACAGAAAATAGGGAGAAGTACCAAGTATCAAGGAATAACAACCACTGGCACCCTCCAAGCCATCCCACCCTGCTCCAAAGGCTGAGCCAAACACTTCCTTCATGTCAGGCTCAGCTGAGTCACTTCACTGTTCAGGGAGAGAAGAGGATCTTGATGATGTGCACAAATATTTAAACAAACAAACACAAAACTAAAATACCTGTGACTGCTCTGAAAACTTGCACAATGGAGCAGCAGGGCAGGAAGCAGGAAAGTGCTACAGACAAACACTGAGATGAGTTGGGCAGAAATCCTGCTGACACAGAGTGAGGGTCTTCAGCCACTTAACCCCATGTAAACACAGAGTGCCTCAGTCCCACCTTTCCCATCTTCTCCCTCTTGCTGGCATTGGTGCTCACACAGCCATGTGGTGACTCAGTTCAAGAATGTGAAGTCTCATCAGTGTAAGTTCACACAAACAACAGTGCTGGCATCATGAGGGGGCCAGCAAAGCTGTTCCTTAATTCAAAATACTGAGTAAACCATCTGTATTGACAGGTTGTGTAAACAGCTTAATCTTACCAACCTTTCCTGCTGAGAGAGCTACAAACAATTCCCAAAGAAATAAATGAGAATATAGAACTGGGCCAGCTATAGATGGACTTCATCAATCATTCAGAGACCCTCAAGCAGACCACAGTTATTCAGAGCTGTGAGACTTGCTTCCACCTGAAATGGAAGTACTTCATCCAGTAACTGGCTGCACTCCAGTCTGGACCTAGGGAATGCAAAACCTCAAATTCCTAGAGAGCTGACAGATACCCAGATATGCAGCAGTGCTGCAATACAGACAGCAGTCCCAGAAAACACAGCTTGGTGAGAAACCTTCTGGAGTAAGAAATTCCTCTGCAGCTCCACTCTAAGCTTCTCCTGATTCTGGGGTTGTTCCATGAAGTTCCAGACAGAAGATACCCCAACTCTGTCATTTACTCACAGCTTTTCCTATTTCTCATTGATTGCCAGTCCATACTGAGATCTCATGCCAGTGATATAAAGTTCCTCTGCCTGCCCAGCCAAGTTAGAGATGTTATATTGAGTTACTACAAGAATAAAGACTGAAAAATAGTGAACTAACAAAAGCAGCCTGGAACACTAGAGAAGGAAGGCTTGAGCTGACATCAGGTGGGAATACCCAGAGCAAAAACCAGCAAACTGGTTTTTGTTAGGCCACACATCCTGATTTTCTCCCTTCCTTGGTTCAGCTCAGTCTTTGCAAGTCCAGCATGACCAGAGGATTTTCAGATGGTGAAAGAGCTGCTGTGTTCTCCTAATCCCTTCCTCCCACACATACAGCAGTCAGGGTGCCAGCAGAACCTATTTTAAAATTAATCTCTAAGTAGAGGAACATTCATAGAAAGAATCAGGACTAGAAATCTTGAGCAGCTCTGGAGTCAAGAGGAATGAAGCAAGGACACTGCATGGACAATAGAGGATATTGAGGAGGTGACACAAAAGGATTTTAAGCCATGTAACACACCATTTATAAAATGGAAAAAACCCCAGAGATCATGTGATCTCTCCTTTTTAAATTCTACTTGAAGTGTTCATAAAGGACATCACAAGGTCACTGGAAGGATTAACAGGTTATTGTTTTGGAAAGACCTGATGATAGCTTGGGTCACTTTTGCTCACACTGTCAACCCCCCAAGCAGGGCCTGGATTTTAAGAAAAAACTAATTCTAGGAAAAATAAAGAAATAAAATAAGGGAAAATTAACTATTCTGCTTCATCATATGAACAGACATGCCATAATTTTATTTCCAACTCTTCTTTATATTTCTCTAATCACTGTAGATAAACAATTACCTTACTTAGCATCTCCAATTTTTTTTTCCCAAATGTAATTACTACAAACCTTTAAACTACAAATCAGGTCCCAGCCTTGGGACCCACTGCTAGAAGGTACTACACGAATGTGAACCATTCAGTAACACACCCAACACACCAACTTCCAGCTTAGAAACCACACTTCTCATGTACTTCAAGGGCACTCACATTCTTTCCATCAAGAAAGCCTCTCATGGCTGTGGCACAGGGCAGGATTTTAAGACTCCTGAATTTGAGAGAGGCTTTTCACAGCTTACTCAGGGTGTGCTCAGTATCACCAACACACCCTGCACCACCTGCAAAATGTCTGCACATGCAGAAATTCTTACAGACATGAAAAGGAGATAGTTCCAAGCACAACAGACAATTTTCTTCTCCTCTTACACAAGAACACTTCGTTTGCATCCAAGAGAAAGGAGGTTTTCATGTGCTGGAGCACCAAGAAGCCTATTATGGGAGGAAAATCATGTATCTCAGATGAAAAGTTGTTCCACAGAAATGAGCTAGGACTCCCTGACATCTCTCAGCACAAACAGAAGAATAGCATAAGCACAGGGAGCTCGACAGCCTGAGCACAAAAGTGCTCCAAACCACTTCAGTCTTGAAAGCTTGAGGAGTCAACATCATATTAATTGCAAAATACAAAGGCTTCCACAAATGCCTGTGAACACTGATTAGTGCCCTTTTCTGAATCCACTCTCTTCAAGCTTCTTATAATATCATAAGAAAAAGCAAACATGAACAGCAATGAGGAACAGCCTATTCTGAAACCACTTCCAGGAACAGGGATTGTTTAAACAAAATACATTAAGTGAAACCATCTGTATTAAGGGTCAAACACCATCTGAGGCTGAATGTGCAGAAATAGCCATTTTACAAAATTTGGGCAATTATCCCTTTGTTGGTTTTGTTTTTAACATGAATAATCAGTGTGTTGGAGGTGTTAGCAAGGGGGCAAAGCTTGAGGAAGGAATTTAACTCTGCAGCTCCCAGGCTGATGGTGCCAAGAAGATATTCCTGTTAATCTTGGTGCTATCCTCTCCCAGAGTGCTGGGAAGAAGGTTTGCTCAATCCCATGTACAGAGCATCCTCTCCCCAAGCAGTGAGGGGTCCAGGGGCGGTCTGGCCTTGGATTGTTCCCCACAGGAGGGTCCACTGCCAGACAGTCATTTGATCTGAATCACAAGGGATGCTGCTTTCACAAGACTTGCTGGCAAAACAGAGGTGACAGAAGAGGCTCACAGAAGGAAAAAAAAAAAAAAAAAAAAAAAAGGCAATTTAAAGCTGCAGAGCCATGAAAGATGTGTTTTAAGTCATTTCAGCACGGAGCAGTAGTGCTGGAACTCAGGGGGACTCAAAGACAGTTGACCATTGCTAAGGATAAATCTAAGCTAAAATATTCAACATTTATGTGGAGCCTGTAAATGGGCATCTTGTATGAGACTCACATTGTACTGTTTCATATACATGCTGATCCTTTCTCACCCTAAATTCATCCAACTTATCTGAAACTTAATTTTAATCAGAGCAGCAAGAGAACCTCAGTGCCTCAAAGCAAAGGGAATGGAGCAGATCTTGGGCACTAAGGCCCTCCAAAGTAAAGGGAATGGAGCAAATCTTGGACAGTAAGCTCCTCAAGTATTTATTTAATAGAAAATATGAACTGGTATCACTATTCAAAGGGGTAAAATGACATGGAGGGAAACCTGCCCTCAAATATCCTGCTCATTGCAACAACTACATCTGAGTATGGTCTTAATCACCTGCTGTGGATTTGATACCATCCAATTAACTAAAGAAATATTTCCGTATTCATCACTAGTGAAGTCAGACTGCAATCAAATGTTGCAGCTGCAAAGGCTAAAGCTCATTAATCATTTTTTCTGGAAACCAAGAAGGATGACGATGGAAGGGAAAACTACAATTCATTTATTTTCAACAAAACTGCCAGCAAGAAGGCCAAAAGAATACCAATTTCTAATTTTTTTTAAATTAATATTTACATGCTAACATGTTAATGCCTGCCAGCTCTTTAAGTGGACAAGTATTTAATGGATGGATCCAACATAAATGTACATGCCAGTTATCAGAAGGCAAATTGCACAGCTATGATGTAATGAAATAGCTTTGCTTTATGGGAATGAGGTCACAGGTTTGAAATATGGCCCTGGGTGTAAAAAAAAAAAAAAAAAATTTTTCACAGAAGCCACAAAACTGTAATGCAATTACTTGCCTAAGTCTAAAATTTTATAGACATTTAAATTCAACTCTAAAGATATAAATGAGTCATCAATTTGCATTAGGATGGCTGGGGACCATATCACTCTTCAATCAACATGAACTAATGAAGCTTTCCTGGTCTGAATAAAACAGCTAAACTGTAGTGCTGAGGTGCACACACATCACAGTCTCAAAATGCTTTTATGTTCTTGATAATAAAGGGTCAGAATAGCTCTGAGGGAGCCCAGGGACTGAGCTGCCCCTGTTCAAAAAAACCCAAATGAATGGGGAAAAGCCAGGCTTTCTCATTTTTCTTAATTCTTGGCTCTCCAGAAACTCATTATTTTATTTACAGAGAAATCACTCTGGAGGTTCATCTCACCTGTAAAGGGCCAGCTCGCTTTGGTGCCTCTTACCCTGCCCTACTCAGATAAACCAACAATGTTCAGCACCTCAAGTTACTCTGTCCCAGCAGGGAAAGAGCCTACTTGGAGGGGAGATTTTTCAAGATTTTTTGCTGTTCTACAACCTCTCCTGGGAGGAACAGCCTCATTCTGCTGGTCTGGTAAATGAGGAAAATGGGCTCTTGATTCTCGATTCCAACTTCCTATTGGAAGCAGAACCAATAGGAAATATATAAGCACAAGACACTGTCTTTGACTTCACTGCTAGGCCACTTTCTCTCTTTTCTTTGTACTTTTTCCTTCCAGAAACAGACCATAAAGATGAATTCATCTGTGGGTTTGAGGCACCCAAACACTCCAGTGGTTCACACCTCTGAAAGCTTTCAAATAAGGCAACCAACAGTCACCAACATTATCATGACACACCTTGGCTATTTCATCTGCAACAAGAACAAAAAGCATTTTAGGGAGAGTACACCTAATCTCTGAAATGTCCTGCTGTGAATCACTGCTGGGTTTGGAGGAAGGAGGGATCCTATATCCACTTTGTCTGGCTGTGGGTGGACACAGAGAGAAAGAGCAGTGTGCACTGAGCAAAGCCTCCCCATGGTGGTGACACAGCCCAGCAAGGACCTGGGCACGTCCTTACAAACCACACTGGGCTCCTAACAGGACCTGGGGCATCTCCTGTCCAGATAAGCTGGGCCAAAAGCAATCCCAGCACAGCTGCACTGCAGCAACACACAGCTTGTAATGCTGTGGAAACCATCCCAAATCTGAAGGCGGTTGGCAATGTTAAGGAAAAGGAGGGGTGGGGACCAAACCAAGAGGCTGCCCCCACCTTCCTTCCTGTCCATCCCCATAAGTTATTCATTAAAATACCAAAATACACATATCAATGAAGAATTCATGGAGATTCCCTGAATACCAAATTACTGAGTATAATGACATGGAGAACTTGCTTAACACCCTCTTCCAGTTCCACACCCTGTCCCGGGTGGATCACTCATAAAACTCCACTTGTATTTCACAGCAGCAAAGTCCTTCCTGAACCCCTTCCTCACCAATGCCTCCAATGAGTGCAGACCATCCCTAAACAGAGCAGCAGCCACAAATGCTGTATCTTTAAATCCATCCCCATTTCATTTTCCAAGTTTCTGTTTGAGCTGTTACAGCTCCCTCAGGACTCCACTGACTCACTGCATTTTCTGGATGACGCAAGCATCTCTTCTGCACAGCTTCAAAACAGGCTCCAAACATTTCCAGGCAGAAAGTGGCCACCAAAGAACCATGGAAATTAGGTGTTCTTCCTGAGCAGGCATCACCCCATGAAGCAGGGGGCAAACATTAGTTGCTATCCTTATTGCAAACAGATTAATCACTGGTACTATTTCTCCCCGGGAATACTTCTAGGAAAGCTTAAGCTTCCACTCTGAATCCTGTGGAAAATATTTTGGTCCTGACAGAACACCTACGAGCACTGCTCCACCACTTCCTCTGACCCATCCAGCTCTGCCCCTACTCCCATGGGAGTGTAGTTCCAGCTCCATTACTGAGTGCAAACCTCTGCTCTCAAGCTTTGCACCCTTTGCAAAGCACCCTCAAAATTCCAAATCACACTAAATTTTCCAAGCTGATTCCCATTTTCTCAGTTCTGTCTTCCCAGCAAGGGCAGGCAGGTAAAAGAAGAGAAAATCTATTCCAGGAGGGATTGTTTAGGGAACACTCCAACAGGTTAAACACGTGCTTGTGGGTGGACTCAGTGAAGAGACCTGAAACCACCATGGGGAGAGATGTATGCAAAAAACACTGGATTGGGAAAAGCATTTTCCATGACTCAAGACTGAACTCTGTTTCTCTTCCTTCTGAATCCCTTCACTCAGCTCTTTGTGTTCTCCCAGTTACTGCAAGTCAGCAAACAGCCCTTTTATGTACATTTTTTTCATACAGGAATGGTAACAAAAGCAAAATAAACACTGGGCTTCTGACTGATGTTTGCAGCTTGATAGCAAAGGCAGCTGAAAAATTCTGGTTTCTGCTTGTAGCCTTCAGCTTTTATCCACTCTGAAAGATTTCCCATGATAAGAGAACTGGAAGTGACATAAAAATGTAAAACTGAATAATGAAGTGGAGAACAAATTCACAGAGAAAGATGAGTGTCTTGTTTGATCATCTCCACTAACATTGGTAACACACATCTTAGGGAAAAGGCCTCCTTGCTGGAGAGCCTGCTCATTCCACTCAAGCCAAGTGAAGGAAGATAAATGGCTAAGAAACCTGTTCACACTTCACTCTCTAGAGCAGAAAGGCAAAAGCCTTTTGCTAGCAGAGGGCTCCTGATTCCTGCCTCACAGGGAGCACCTAACATTCATTTCCTCACACTGCAGAGCAACATGTGTTATCACAAACACTGCAGTATCTGAGACCAAGAATGTGGAGCACATCAGGAGCTTGGAGCCACCAGGAGAAGAACAGGACTGGAGCATGGAGGTGCTAAGAAGTGCAGGATGGCTTCACATGGGCCAAGAATTCAGAAATTAGTGCCCTGGGTCCACTCCTACTGCAAAACAAGGACTAGGGGGGTACCTGCAAAACTTGCTTTAATCTTTATTTTCAGTCATTCATTTAAAAAAAAAAAAAAGGCACACAAAGCTTCACATTCTCTGTACAGAATTGGGAGTTTTATGTTGAACTATATGTGAAAAAGATTTCTAGTGTTAATATATGCAAACAACTTTGTTTAAATATAGATTTTTTAATTAGTATTTGCACTGTCGTGGAAAGACAGAGGATTGAGGATCCCGCCAGCTCTTAACAAAAAGAACAAATTTTCTAAACAGACAAACACACTCTGTTTTACAATCTGTGAACTGAAAACTGCATACAAGGAATGCTTTTGCTCACAATCAAATTACTGGTCATTTATCATTTCTACAGCTAACTAGATTTCTCCTTCTAATTTTTTTGTGTCTTCTGGTTCACTGTTAGAGCAACAGAGAAAAGAAATGAACCATGGAGTCTTGACATGGGATTAATGCATTGGTATAAGAAACTGGCAAACTTTTAAACTGCTTGAAAGCTCTTTTCTTCCAATCAGACTGGCCTGGCAGCCCGTGAACCAAGGACGCAGCAAGGACAGCGATTAGAAAAGCGTCAGGAATTATGATTCAGAGAGGTGAATCACCAGCAGCTCCCCTGGGGGAGGTGGATTTGGGATAAGCATCCCCAAACTGCAGCCTTATGCCAGATTACACAACCCCAGGCAGCAAGCACAGGATCGTTGACTTGGAGACACAAGTCGGGTGCTCGTTCCCAATGCTCTCCCGGCGGAGCAGCACACGGCGCCTGCTGCTCTCGCTGGGCTGGTTCCACTTGCAGCCTGAGGTTTCTCTGCCCAAAGCCCACACACCAGCACGGCCCTGCTGCCAAGCACGCGATGGAGCCCTGGCATGGAAGTTGGACTTGATCTTCTCAAGAGCTGTTTGTTATTCAACAGCCTCAGATCAGCCAGCTTCACTCTGACTTCACACAGGCAGAGCAGTGGTGTGCTTAATCCTGGTGTGCTCCACTCCACTCTTTCCATTCCACACATTAGCTTTAGACAGCACAAGATTTGAGCTTGCCCAAATTTTTTACCTCTAGCAAAAGCACATCCCAAACTCAGCACTAGGCCAAATAATCCACAATGCTTTCAGAAAGTGTGTTTTGTTCCATGGGAAGCTCAAGATGGGGTTTTTTTATGAGGGTGCATTGAATCACGGGTGTGCAAACAGGGAGAGAGATTCTGCAGCCCATATTAGAAGACAAGTGATGGCTTTTTTTGCTCAAGTAGGAGCAGTGGAATTTGGCCTGCAGTGCTTCATCCAAGCAGCCATCTGATCTCATGACTAAGTGCATGCAGAGCAATGGGGGTGGTGGGGAGGAAGAGATGCAGGAAGATGGAGCTCTTCTAGTAAACATCTGAGAGCTGTCTGGAATCAAGGCTGTGCTATTAAAATGAAGCCACTGCTGGTTTTCCAGTATCTTTCCCTCTGTTTATCTCAGTTGCCATGGCTCTCACTTGAATCATCTGCACAAATTGCATACATATGTCCTGGGCCACATTATTTCCACTCACTCCACAGCTCCAGATCAACTTTCACTCACCTGGCAGCCGCTCGTGCCAAGCGGTGTCATCGTGGCCAGAGATGGAGCACTGCTTCAGACACCCCTGCTTGGAAAACCATGGCAGGCATTTCATAGAGGCTGATTAATACTTCAGGAATTGCAGAAAAGGAAAGAACTCAGGAAAAATGGCCTCATGCTATTCTTCATCACCTGGGTTCCAAGGGAGTTGAGTCTCCAAGGTTGACTGAGAACTCTTCTCTGGGGCAGATGGAACAGCCAGCTTTGAGCTGCTGAAGCTGCTCCCCTGCTCCTCCAGAGCGAGATTGAAAGGAATGGAGTCAAAATTCATCTCCCTGGCACATCAAGCTATCTAAATAATCCAGTATATTGTCCTCTGGCTATGGTTCTGTGACATGTGTCCCAAACTAATTACTTGCACAATCCAAAACTAGGTACCAGCCTACTGAAAAAGAGGGTCAGACCCTCAGTGCTGCTGATCCACAGCTCTCAGAAATACACTGTATTGTGTTGGAAACTCAGAGCTTAACAAGGTAACCCTAAAGCATCTTACACCTGCAGTAAGAAAGATGTATTTTCTGAGGGTTTCTCTTTGCATCAGAGAATTTACAGAAGGGAACCATGCCCTGCCTTAAACACAGAGCACAAAAACCAAGCTCTACCACTGCTGCCATGTCAAAATTGCGAATACAGAAGATTTCTGCCCCCTCCTCCCACTTCCATCCTCTCCAGACCATTAAGAAGCAGAAGGCGAGATCTGACACTGAAAGCAGCAGCTGAGGCAGCACTGCAGACAGGATCCTCTGCCCAGACAGAGGATCCACTGCTGCTGGAGACAGAAAGACTGCTTGGAGAGACTGCTGTCCTGTGTCAGAGACAGACAGCAGACACCCACACCACACAGACACGCTGCTGCAGCTCAGGTTGCACAAAAAAAACAAGTATCCCTCAGAGTTTGTAATGGGAATGACTTTTTGTATGCAACTGAGCAAGATGGAAACATAAGGGGATTGCTGTTGTGGTTCCAGAAGCTGGATTTCTCCTGCTCACCTGCCCTCAGCTAAGGGAAACCTCACTGACCCAGCCAGTGCTACACAAGTACCTGCAGTCACACAGCTCAGAAACAGCTCTGTGGTACCATGATGCTGAAAATGGAAAATCATTCCTTGTTACACTAATATTCCCACCCTGGGTTTTTAAGAAACAAGCAAAATACAACAAGAAAACTTCCACTGTAATGTTTAATCGAAACACTGTAATGTTTTAATCAAAGTTTGCCTTAGGTGAGGAGCATCTACGACAAAATCTCCCTGTTGCCTTCAGCAACCCCATTAAGCAGGTTTATTCTAGAGGAAATTGGTCTTTACCAGGTTTTCTTTCTGTCTGTTTTATAATCCTGGGATATAGCTGCAAATTAATAAAAGAACCACTAAAAGGGACATGGTTTAGTTGTGGCCTTGGCAGTGCAGGGTTAACAGTTGCACTTGATCTTGGAGGGCTTTTCCAACCTCAACAATTCCAGAATTCTGTGAAAAGCACTAGTGCTTAAACTTTACTGGGTACGTCCACAGTTATGCACTGAATTGAACAGAGCACAAATTATCTCACTTTGCAGCACACCAGATTTCAGAACCCAAGAAAACTGATCCCAGATTCTTTAGATTACTGATTTGCTTCAGGACTGCAGCTACTCAAAAGGTTCTCCTGGCACCAGCAGCATGAAATCCACTAAAATAGCTTAATACAAGATGGGTTCATGAATGTTTCAACAGGCCAAGTGTTGCCATAGAGCAGCACAAAAAGAGCAAACTTAATTATTTTATTCTACTGTTCTGACTTTCTGGGAGAATTTTGCCAGATTCGAATGGAAAGACAAGATAAAATAGAATGATTCAATGAAGATATTCTGTGGTTAGTCCAGTACAACATAAATGCTCATCTGACCAGTTTCTGCTGTGCAGGGAGATTGGCAGATGATCTTTCCCCGTTTCTCCCTCTATTTCTGGATTAAATTTGGCTGCAAGGTATTAGGTATGGACCAGCTACCATGCAGACACTACGCAGAAAACCTGCCTGAAACATATTTTCTTCACTGGAAAAAAGTCCAGCTAAGAGATTCACTGTCTAGAATAAATTAGCAAAAACCTCACCAGCACCAGGATTGTGCCTTTCCATGGAAAGATGAGCAGCATGGTCTGAACAGCCTTTAAGAGGCTGCTCACAAGGTGTGAACACGTGGATATGTTTCACCCCTGGTGACAACCTGAGACACACTGCAGTGATGGAGACCTGCCATTTACTGTGTGTGACTGCTCCACAAAACAGTCCCACCAGAATGTGATATTCCAGGGAGTGATAAGTGAGGAGTGATAACCTGGCATTTAGAGCAAACTGGAATTGAGGAGCTGAATCCCTGCACTCTACTCCACATGCAAATAAATCCCTGTAGCCCAGCCTTCTTTACTCTGAGAAACAACACACTGGTCAGCTGAGCTCAAACCTTCCCTTTAGTGGTGATGATTTTATTTTAAAATGCTGTCACCAAGTGGCAGAGCTCTGAACGGCTGCACGAGGTCAGCAGAGCTGCAAACACACCATCAGCTGGAGCAAGACAACCAAAAATCCACTGTCCCAAGACATCTCAGCACACTGAGGGAAATGTCAGGATAGATCATGCAACTAAACCAAAATAAGAAAAATAAATTGTCTCGGAAGGAAACTTCAAATACTGTGAGGTTTGTTCTGTCAGTATAAAAAGTGGTAGATTCAGTTTCTGATCCTTTCCTTTTGAAGCACAAAAATCACTGACAACAAAGCCTGATGACAGTGTTTCATGTGAAACAGCCACCTTGGGGGCTGTAAAACAAAAAGAAGGAAAGACACAGCCTCCCACTTTAATCTGCAGTTTGAGTCAAAATGCAATGTTTTATACCTGACATGAAGTGATACAAGTTATTTTTAACTATTTTACTTAGTGTTTTCCCAAAGCACTACAAAAAGGCAATTTTTAAGAGTACATACATCTACGCAAAGCAGGCATTTGAGGATTCATCTATTAATCAAGCTGGAGTCTGGCTGCTGAAGCTGTTAGCAAACTGCATTAGCATTGCACCCACAGGGATGGGAGACTCCTCAGCTGCATCAGGCACACTGTGATCCATAGAGGAAGTACAGGATCGATTTGTTTCATCCCATGTCTGTAAGTAGCCATCTGCACTACAACAGTAGCCAGGCTGTTCTTTTTGTTACTCCTCCAAGCAAAATGCCACAGTTTCTCTTTTAAATTGCTTATAAGCTAAACTCATTTGGAGATGTTGATTTCTCTACATGTAACTGAAGGTGAGTAAAGACAGAGAAGGGCATTGCCAGAAACCACCAAGATTTACATCAACAACAACAAAAACCAATCTCTGTGGGTTACTGCTTATATACAGGCTATATCCAGAGAGCAGAGACCATCAGAGCACAATGATGGAGCACGTGGTACCCAAGCAGTCTCCTGACAACTGCTGTCAGTGCTTTAGAAAGAGCTTTGATGCACCATCATTAAACCTGTGTCAGCTCCCTGGGTCTAAACTGGCAGTAAATCACAGAATCACAGAATATTCTGAATTGGAAGGGACTCATAAGGGTCATCAAGCCCTGAAGCTTGGAGATAATTTAGGCTACCTCTGCCTGCTTTCCTGTTAGAAACTTGCCTTCTAGTTTATTTGGTGAGTAAACCAAGCAATTTTACATTGAATTTTATTTATACTCTCTATTCATTACCCAGAAACCCAAAACAGTGTTAAAGATTTTCAAGAGTAAATTGGAGGTAGTGACTTTCTTGCAAGATTCCCAGCACACAGCTGATGTTTATTTAGGCCTGCTATAGAGTTTTCTCTTCAATCAACAAAGTTTCCTGTCTCAAATCTGTCAAGAAGTTTGACAGATTTCCATATTCTGTTCCAGGCTGGCAGGCCCAGCTGCAATGGGCCTGGATTCACCCACAAAGGAATCACTCTGAGCAATACAAAGAGAAGACAGTGCCACATTTCCTCTGCAACTGGCAGTGTAGTTACACAAACAGCACCACCTGAGAGAGGAAAACATCAAATCTGCAAACTGGAGTCCCTGTGCTTCTGCTGTAGCTGTGCAATGCAGTGAAAATCACAGGCTGGCATTTGTTACAGACAGCACACCTTCATGCCAGGGCTGAAAACAGGTCGATTTAGCTGCCCCTTGGCTGTTCACAGCACCAGAGCTGTGGCACAGCCACAGGGAACCCACCAGATCCACACTCCAGGGCACTGACACAGAGACATCTGCAGATTCAGGAGGTTGGGAGCACCAAGGAACCCAACTCACCCCCCAGAACCCACAAAACAATAATTATGCTTTACTAATTGCTCTACTCTAGATCCCAAAAGTGATGCAGAAGAAACAGCCGCCAGCCACTCCCTGAAATAACCCATCATTTCCTCCATTCTTCTTGTCTCTCTCAAAAAAATAAATCCTTCTGCCATAGCAAACTGATCTGGAAGCTTTACAGCTCCTGGAGGAAATCTTGCCTCATGCCTAGAGACCTTTAGAAAAGCACTAGCAGCAGAATAAATTATTTATAGTACTATTTCTGACAATACCATCTCCATAAATGATACAAGATTGAAGGGTTTAAAAATGTGTGCATGTGGCAAAGGGCCCAAAGATGTGTCTAATAGAAATATTGATTAACTCGATTTCTACAGACTCTAATGCCCATCAGCCTTCAATTCATCTCAGTCTGGACTCCCTGCACAACGAAGGACAATCCAAATTCCTGATGCCTCTGATCCTGCAGAGCCACAAGAAAGGTAGGGACTACACCCTGAGGTTTTCTCACTCCTACAACTCCAACAGGATAAACTGCTCTGCTAAGCAGGGCTCTGGAGCACTGCATTGGCTGCAGAGCTTTTGATTTGTGATGTTTGCTGGTGTTGACCCAGAGCAGCACCAGGGACTCCAACCACCGGATGAGCAATTCACCTCTCTTGTGCCACTGCCAATGTGCTTGACACAAACAACCCCCTCTGAAACACTAACAAGACAAAAGCAAGGGCTCTAAACTCCTATTTGAACACAGAACTGACACTAAGAGAGATTAACAATGTTTTGAAGAAAAGGCATTTTGCTAGTAATTCAACACCCACTCTCATCCATTGGGGCAGAACCATTGCAATCCATCCTCCAAGAACTGCAGGGCCCTGCAGCCAAAGATCTTCCACTTCATCGTTTCACCCCAACAGGCCTCCTGCCCTTCAACATTTGTACTTCTACCATCTACAACCCACTTTTTTTCACTTCCAAGCTCCTCAAATTCATGCCCTGATGTTCCTCAGCTCCTCTCCTCTTCCATCCCAGAATAATTCAGGCAATTGTACTTCTGAGATCTGCTCTGCCAGCTCAGCTGTTCTAATGCCCTCTGGCTCCAGTGTGGCTTCTCAGCCCTTTCTTTTCTCCTCCATTGCACCAATATTGCATCAGCTCCCATTTCTCAGATTAGTATTCTTTAAACTTTCTTCTTCTTTTCAACCTTCACAGTTTATTCTCTTTATTTTCTCCCAGTGTTCCTCACTCTATTTTCCTAATGGACATCTCCAATTAAACCTTAATTATATCTCGTACCAGCAGCTGTTCTCAGGCTGATGAGCACACTCCAGAAGAAAACCCAAGGCAAAAGGTCTTGCCTGTTAGACACTTTGCTGTAATCTAAAGGTCACACACACAGACACAAAACCCAGCAATTTACACTTACTCCAGCATTACAGATTTCTTTTTCTGTTTCAATTACTTTGGAAGAGGTTACCCTACCCTTAACAAGGTTAAGTATCTTCGCATGGTGAAGATTGCACATGTCTTGGCAAGCTGTGCTGCTGGGACAGCAGTGCTGGCTGGCTGGTTTAGCACATCAGGCACAGGATGAGTCTTGTCTGGGTGCCATCCCCTCCTGTCACAGCATTCCTGCTGTGCCATGGTGGGCTCAGACCCCGAGCTGCTCTCTGGGCTCCAGGCTCACAGTTAAGCAGGCCTCAGGTCTGGCTTTGGGGTTACCACGGTTCTCCAGCCTGACCATGAACCAGCCAGCACAGGGGGTGGGGATGGAGAAGCCAAGTTATGCCAGGAATGAGGCTGGGGAATGCAGCAGAGGTCACATTGCAGAGCGGGTACCGACACATGCCGCTCGTTCCAGCCCGCGGCTCACTCACACTCCTGGATGGAGGGGCTCCCCCAAAGCCTGGGAAACTGGCAGTGGGCGATGACCTGCACCCACTGGATCCTCATCCTGCTTAGCATATGCCAAATACAATAAGATGCATTAAGGCAAGTCTTTGCACTACCCAGCGCATGATGTGATTGGCAGAATAACCTTTTTTCCCCTCTAATTCTGCTGATAGTATGTAATTCTGTTCATCCCTTTAGCCTTAGCCAAATATTTATGTCAAGCTGGGAAAAAAATGCCAGGCACAGAGCAGGGGGCGGAGGGAAAGCAATCTAGAAAAGGCTTATAAACCAATTTCAGTGCATAAAGAACTTACTTCTGCACAGTCATACTTGGATTAACAATCAGGTCCCTGTGCTGGCCATTCCTTTTTTAAATTAACCTTCAACCAGTTAAATAGCCCAAGACAATGCTATTAGATGATCAATAAACCTAGGTGCTAATTCCATACACACAACATAAATGTTTTCCTAGGTTAGGATAAAACCTCAGTTGCTTGTCAGATGCAGCAACTGCCTGCTAGTGGGGGGCAGATGGACCCTAAAGTACTAATGATCCCACACACTCATGGATACCCCAGCCTGCCTGAACTGCTTTCAATTCTTCAGTCTCACTGCTGCTCCCAGGCAGGGATCTAACACATACATCACTTCTAACACTTAGCTGGTTCTGGATGAATGGGAAAATTCATTATTCATTTCATTCTAAGTAACAGCCAAATGGCCCAATCATCAGCAGAATGCCCCAATGCTGTGCCAACACAGATGAGGAACAGTTTTCTCTGATGCAAAGGGCTCAGTGCTGCAGCTCTTGAGGTAAGAATATGCCATCATTTTCTTAGGAGATTCAAAAGCAAAAGCAAAGCCATAAATTATTTTCTAATTGTTTAGCAGTGAACAAAGGCAAAATGGGCCTGCTGTGTCGCAACTCTTCCAAAGACACACGTGAATAAACAGGACTGCTGGAAGCCTAACAAAATGACAACCCATCCCAGGGAACACAAAGAGGAATGTTTGCCTAAACACTGTCTTTCAGCAAGACTGTAATCAAAGGAAAAAAAAAAAAACATGTATGATAAGAAAGATTCCTGGTGGTTCTGGCACAGTGATTATTCTCTACGTAATTGGGAAAGTTTGGAAACACTTGACTACACTGTTCTGATGGCATGCTTTCAAAAAACACTAAAAACCCCAAATGGAGTTGTTCAAACAGCAAACAAGGCCCCAAACCAGTTACTAAAGCAAAGCACGACAGATTGACAGAAAAAAATCCCAACACATTTCTTCACATTTTCTATGCACTATGAATGAAGAGATGGTGGAAGTCTGTACAGATATCTGGTGTTATAGCCTGTCCACAGGACACGGGTGTAACTATTACAAGTTGAAATAATCAGCTTGCTTTTATGAAGAGTCAAACAAAAGGGCAGAGAGGGGAGCTCCAGCTGCACATCTCAGCAGGGACAGGGCTGGGCAATGTGACACCACCAGGTATTGTGCCCTGAACATTGGCCCTCCTGTGAGGAGCCCAGCAGGTCCCTATTCCATGGCTTTGAAACTGATCCATAAGCTCTGCTAGGTTTGCAGGAAATCAAAGAGGCAGAAAGATCATGGAAACAGGGGAAAAAAACCCAGGAAGAGCAATAATACCAGTCAAAACAAGTGAGTAATAGAAAGAGAGGAGGACAAACTGGCTTTCTCCTTCCTAGAGAAGCAGGAAGATCTTGGTGAAAAGTTCCTTAGAACTATGGGAGCACCATTTCAAAATCCTACCACAAGACAGCAAGTCCTGAGAAAATGATGTTCTCCTCACAAGAAGATGAATCCAATCAAAATTGCTCCTAAACCCCCACAGATCATGGGGCACTCCTGTGCTCCCCACCAGCTCTCCCTAGGGACAGCTGCCTGCAGGGGAAGGATTTAGCTTGGTACAAATCACCTGTGCAAGGGAAAGGCAGCACAGCCTGTGCACACAGGGTTTGGGGTTAAATACAAGTTAATACTGTTTATCTGAACTAGGCCAGAGGCAGCTGTGGGATATAATAAGATTGTGATGGAAAGAAATGCACAGCCTGAACTTCTAAGCCACAAAATTTAGCTAAGCCAACAATTCATTAGTTACTTTTTCTAAAACTCAGTGAGGGGGGGATGAATATCTACTGAAATGTGAGCTAGATCACTCAGCAGGTATTTCTCAGATGCATGGGAATAAAAAAATCCTGCAAGGTATTATTAATGTTTATTATGTAGGTCTGTTACAACAGCATTTATCACCAGCTATCTTCACAGGCTCAACACCTCAGGCTGAATTAGCCTGGAGTTTTCCAGAAAAAAACCACGTGGGTGCACAGCCTGAAGGGGGTTCTCCCCAGGCAGGGCTGTGCCACTGCTCCAGCAGTGAAGTGTGCAGGCTGGCACTCTGCAGATTGACACCCATAAAGCCCCCAGAATGCCTCCACATGCAAGAGTATATCAGTGAAAGGAAAAGAAATGCATAACCCCTATCATCAGTCATGCTGACAGATCAGAAATACCTCAAGATACCTTAATTACAAAGCCCAAAATTCACTTTTGTGGCTCTCTGGGGAGTTGTTGGAAGGGAATCAATCCTTCAAGGGAAAGGAATGAGCTGGTTCAGGTTCTTAGAGATGGTAAAGGGGCTACAAATGCTGATTTTAAGCCAATAAAAACATTTTAATTAATCATTCCTAAGAATAAATTGTTCTTTCTACAATGTTATTTTATTTTAAAGATGTTTGCTGTCCTGAAACAACTGAAAAGAAATAAAGAGATCACCCTGAATTCTCCCACTAGACCCACAAGCTCTCAGGTGGACATCCCAAACCATACACCCTGACCTATTAAACCAAGTCACAGCACATTTAAGAACTCCTTGCATAAAAGCCCTATTGAAGGCAGTTCTGCAGGGGGACCCTGCACGTTGACCCCAGGCAGACGTGGCTTCCCTGGCCTGAAATGGAGAGGTCTGGCACAAAAAGGTGTTTTGTCCAGGAGGCAGAGAAACCCCCCACCCCAAACACAGCTCCTACAAACAGCTCTGGAAGAGCAGTGCTTTAAGGCACTCACAGAGTAAAACAGCCATAGGAAACCAACACAAAGAGGGATTCCACCAGACACCCAGGAAAGAGCTCATATAAGCTGTAAAACTAATTTCAGCTTCAAGCAGCGAGCCAGCTCCTCTCTATATCTCTAATTGAGCAGGAGAGCAAGCCATGAGGACAGGAGAGGAGAGCTGCTCTTGTCCTCTCAAAGAGAAAGGTAATGACAGGATGGCAGAGCGTTTCTATCAGCTCCCCAGACTGCCAGAGCACCATTCATCAGCAGAATGGACCAGGAGAACAATCAGAAATCCATTAGCAAGCTGCTGCTCCGCCTGAGCTCCTGATCAAATGTCACAGCTCTGAATGGCTTCTGTGGCTCCAGAGGACGGAAGGAGCAGGGAATTGTTACAGGGTGATAAAGATATTATTACAATTTTTAGCTTAGATTAGCATGAGGGCAACCATTTGCAATCTACGTTGTGCCTTTAAGCAAGTTTCTCAAATCCAGGACAAAAGCTTCCAGGGTAATTAAAATGGAAAGAGATCTCCAGTTCCACCAAGCAGTGGGGGAGAAGGAAAAGCTGGGGGTGGAGGGTTGTGATCAGTGATCAGATCTTTTACTGTCCCTATCCAGCAGCCAGGGCTCAACTAGGAAATACTGCAAATGTGCAAGAAAATAGCAAGAATTACCAACGCTGCTATTTACTAGCAGGGGAGTGACCCCATAGGAATAAATCAACTTCTCAGCAGCATTTCACCCTGCTCTTCTGCAGGTTCAGTCCTGCTCAAAGTAACTTCATTGTTCACCTATTACAGCACAAAACCAATCTGCTCAAAATCTATCCCAGTTACTTCTTCCCTCAGATGAAGGGTGATCTGGGCATTTAAAAAGCAATGCAAATAACCAGGTTCATAAATACCTTTATCCATTAAGGAGTCTGCAGTATGTCTCTGCAATGTTATTTACGTGCCTGAAAGCTGTTATCCAAGCTATTATCCAGCAGAGAGACTAGAAAAAGATATTCTGAGTGTATTAGCAGCATATTGAAATGATTTGTGCAGATTCCTTCCATTCAGACACTGTTGATGCTTGAAATATAATGAGTGGTCTCAAACAGGAAACTTGCATCTGTACTACAAGCAGGGAAAAAGCAGTAATTAAAAAAAAATTTAGGAATTCTCCAGTGCAAATATTTCCAACTGCAAATTGATTTTCATTATCTTTCATCTGCCAGAAAACCAAATTAAAATATCAATCAAATGTAGTGATCCAGATAAAAGTCTTAAACTGCATCTCTGGTTCAATAACAGCAATTATTGTGTCACTGTTTTCAACTCGTTGAGCTCCTCAAATGAGATCAGAAATTACTACAGAAAAAAACCCAACAACACAAAATCTCAAAAAAATCTGTCATCCACAAGACCTGAATTACATTTGAACAATGACATTTTTGTCTCCAAAACAGGTAACAGCAAAATGAAAATAAGGTTGTCAGCACTGCCATTATGAAATGTTAGCCATAAAAACTGCCTACTGTAGAGTTTTTATTTGCTTTATTTACTAGAATTTTTTTTTATTTTCTCAAGAGAGGACCAGTCTGAAGCTTTGAAGCGTATGAAAACAACGTGTCAGTATCTGATCCTGGAGGAGGAAAGGCTGCTGAGCATGGCTGAGAGACACTGTGACAGTGCAAGCCCATTGTGGGTACAGAGTTTGTTTTATATCAGGGTACAAAACTATCATGAGTTACACACAGGAGTAGATCTTAAAGCTCTGCTTGTTTTCCATCAAGACAAGAGGAAATACATATCCAGGAAAAGAGCACTTGATCCACATGAGTCCCAGAAACTTTCCTTCATCTGTGTGGATCAGACCATACACATAAAAATTAAAATACTGTCAAATAATGGAAAGTACTAGAACTAGTGGCAAAACTCTTCCTGTAACGTGCAATTCTAGGTCTATCTGAAGTCCCAGTGCTTTACAAGTTGAGATTTTGTAAGGAAATTCCCTACAGCAATGCCTCCAATATTATTTTTATTCTGGAAAAGCCACTTAGGGGTGTTCAGACTCTGATCTCTCCTACACCAACTGTCAGCTGAGCGTGAATCTTCTTTAAAACAATAGTTAAGAACCAATGGAGGAGGGGTAATTTCCTTACTGGTACCAGGTCTGTGTTTTCCCCATAGCCCATCCTGGCAGGGATTGCAGAACTGTGGTGTGGCTGTTACCAGATGAGATGAGCCATTAGTTATGGCCCAGCTCCTGCAGGACAGATGTCCTCCCTGCAGCCCATCAGCCTTGCTGACAGCATCAGCAGCTGGGGAAATGGGCAGGACACACTAAAATACCCTCTCTCTCCCTAAAATGCCCAGAACCCTTCCCCCAGCCACACTCTCACTGCCTGTAAATCTTCAGGGACTCTCCTGCCAGGAGTTTCAAACTGACACCTTTTGAAGTGCTACGTTCATGTAAATAAGTAGTTTTTCTAAGAACAAATTAGTTGAGCATATTCTCTGAAGTTATTTCATTTGTTTTTGCTCCTGTTCATTTATTCCAATCTGCTGCACCTTCCCCTTGGAGAGGTTATTAAACGCTCTGCTAATGGGCGCCAGCACTCGTTTAATTCTTCCTAATGAATGTATGAGTGAGTAGCGGAAGCTATTATGTAGGGCTTAATAAAGGGCGGGAAGGAATTTCCTAAAATTTATTGCCACAGGCTGCTGCTTGAAGATAAAATAAATGGTAATTGCTTGGAACAGGAAAGAGGAGGATGATAAAATGTCCCCAGACATGAGGTAAAAAAAATACCAAATGCTCCGAACCCAAATCTCAAAGCCTAAAGGATCATGAAGGCAAGATGGCCTCCTCCAGCTTTAGCTTTCTGATAATCCTTAGGACTTTTCTTTTGAATATGGATGCTGAAGGATGAACTTGATCTCAGCTGGAATGGTTATTTTATGACACAGAAAAGACATATATATATTAAAAAAGGCATTAATTCAGACTGCATCTTATGAAAATAGTATTTGTAGGAAAGAGACAATGTAGAGAAAATGGAAGGACAATGTTTCTGGACTATTGAGTCCAGCAATACAATCTTCCCTAAAATACAGGCTTTGCAGAATGAAGGAGACACACATAACATTTTTCTACAATTATGCTCCTTCTTTCCCACCGCTCCATCAGTCAGGGTTCATGGAAGAAGAGAAATTGCCAAGACATGAACCTGTGCATTGTTTCTTCAATTTCTGTGACTGTTAAAAGAGATAAAAATCTGCAGGCTGGATGAGGAAAAGTGTCTGAACTGGAAGTCCCAAGTGTCTGTCCTTCTCCAAAGTGCTGCAATCACACTGCCAACCTCCCAGCAAGCTCCAGGTCAGGCCTCAACAACTGGTGAGAACAAAGTAGAAATCTAAGCCCCATCCCCTGGAATTGCAATGTAGGAAAAAAACCACAGGTTTTCAAAACAAAGCTTCTTGTTAAAACTCACAACAGCCTCCCGTCCATGTAATCCTTCAGGCTTCGTTCACACAGCATGATCCACTCATACAGATGAGTTTGGCTAAAAGCTTTGATCCATCTCATCAAGAAAGCTCAAAAGCAAGTTTCCCAAGAACAAGTCTGATTTTCTGGTTCCACTGAACTGTTGCAGGTGTATTTTGCACCTTAGAGACTGCAAAGTGTTCTCTATCATCAGGCTGCTCAGGAGTTACTCCAACATGCATGTTTAATTACAGAAGCAGTGATCAATAGCTCAAGGGTCACAGGCTGTGGTGGGAGAGAAAGAGGGATGTCAGGGATGTCTGGAGGTCACCTTGTCCAAATGCCACCAGCCTTTCATGTCCAGCTGTCCCAAAAAGGACACTGCCAATCTCTAAAAACCATCTTCCCAAAATGCAGCAAAAAGGAACAGTATAGAAAGATGCCAAAATATCAATTGGAGTGGGCAGAGCAGCCATCTCCCTTTACTTAATGGGGCAGAAAGAGAGAAATACTATTTTCAATAGCAAGCTAATATATCCAAGAACTTAAAAGGTGACCTGAGAAGAAAAACAAGATTAGGTTTGCTCTTTTTTGCTGCTTTGAGCAGACAAAGCCCATCTCTGAAAACAACCATTTTTCATGCCAGCTTTGACTATCTTAAAACCAGGGAAAAAGAGGATAAAATCCAATTTTTCTTTCTTAAATCCTTGGCAGGTCACCTGCAGGAGCAGGCCAACAGCTTTTTGAGCAGGCAATAAGAAATTATTACTTCCTTTCTAAACAAGGATATCAGTTGCTTCAGCTCAGCAGCAGGATTTCCATAGTCTTACACAATACAAAGCAATCATTCAACCTGCAAGAGCATCCAATTTGAAAATGGACAGTTGTTTCTCCAAGAGAAAAAGCAACAATTTGATAGAGACAAAGAAAGCCAACAACAAACAACCCCAAAATAATCAAAACAAATAAAAATAAACAGCTTTAGCACACTGGAAAACAAAAGGTCAGTTACAAGATGAGAGTGAAATATCAGGGATATACAACACAGATTTTCAAAGGATCAAAAAGGATCAAATTTGGGTGGCTACAAGATAGGCATCACTAGAGGCGTTATCCAAGAAGAGTTTAATCTTCCCTCACTCCAGTGAATAAATCAAAGCCAAATAAATGTGCATAGCATTCCATGTTGGCATCAATAGCTGTACAAAAGGCAGAGCTTCCAATTAAAACCAGCAAACACAAACTATTCCATCTCTGAGGACCTTGAAGCACTTCCACAATTTCAACCCTCTTCCCCTCCTATGAAGAAATCTTATTACTGATTTATATGGGTTATAGAGCAATAAGTTGCAGCTTTATGATGATAAAGAACATAAAGGATCTGGTTTTGACTTAGGAGCAATCCAAGCAGGTACTTGTTAACAATCTGTGATGTTGTTCCCTGCTACAAGGAATAACACAGGACTTCATCTGCCTCAGCACCTGTGCATCCCTGGAATCACTGCCTACACAAACCTCAATTACCCAGCCTGAAAATATACATTTTACTTATCCAAGGACAGCCACAGCATGAAGGAGAAATGATCAAAGGAAAAAAAAAAAAATCTCAATTATTCTTTGCACCATGACGCTGATGTCAGGCGCAAATAAAAAGCTGCTTTTCTTTCTGTGTTATTTGGTCTGCTCTTGGTAGCACATCGCTGCTGTGTGCAAGGGCCTGATGTGGGAGGAGAAGTGGAGGTGGCACAAGGAGAAGCAGGATGCAGAGTCCTTGCTGTGGTTTATCTGTGGTCTCACAGTAACAGGAGCTCTGTCACCCAGGCTGGCTCACAGCCGCCCCCACAGCAGGAAGTGGCAGAAGAGCCCTGGAGAAGCCGGGAACATTTCCGTGGCTCTCCTCCCCCATGCCTGCTATCTGCTTTTACTTGTGCATCTCATAAAACACCCCCAGGCCAACCCCTGGCAAGGCCAGCTCCTCAAGCCAAAGCTTCATTAAACACCCAGGTATGATCCCAGGCTAAAAGCAATTCCCTCAGCACAGCCACAAACCTTGGATGCCCAGACTGACACGTCAGCCTCTGCAATGAAGAGCCAGGGAGGGTGATTTGTACTCCAGGAGTCAGAAGTGCTGCATGGCACAAGGAGGTGAATTCAACACCCCTGGCTCCTGTGGGGCTTTGTTTGGGCAGGAGCTGCATTCACACAGCTCAGCCCCACCATGGAGTCAAGGTGGAGATGCACTGACAGAACTTCTCAGCAAAAGCTCTCTCACTGACCTCCTCCTCCACCCCCTTTTTGTCTAAAATATTGCACTCAGACTGGCTTTTAAATAACTTTTTTTTGATGGGGAGAGAGGCACAAGGGGAAATGTGCAACATACTCCAATCCCATTTGTTGAAGTCTAAAGGAATCCATTTGTTCAGCTTTGCATTTGGCATCCCTGGGATAATAATTTTTAATAACACTGCTTATTTGGATCCATCTTAAATAAATCAGAATTTGATTACAAGTTAGGAAGGCACCCTGCAATTACCTTTTGAGTCCTCTCAGCTAAGACCTTACTCTCCAGAGGAGGCTGCAGAGCTCCCCTGGCCTCATCCCTTATGGACATTTCCACCTGGCTGACCATGGATACAAACAGAACACACTGCAGCAAGATAAAGAGAGCTCAAACCCAAGTGTGATTGTGCAAGACTGGAGTAAAGAGGTCTTGGAGTAGAAGACAGCACCTTTACTTGCAAAGGGTTAGTTTTACTCCTAAAAATTTTAGAAGTTTGTACATTTTTAAAATTCAGCTGCTAGCAATTCCAATTTGAGAACCATAAAAAGTACTGTATTAATAATTGAAATGTAAAATGCCTGTTTGATTCACTCCAGCCCTCAGTCCCCCTCCCCAAAGGGCTTGTTTGCCTTAGGGGAGCATTTCACAAGCAGCACATCAACTTTCTGAAATACAGCTTCAGCAGATGAAAGCCTTATAACCACAGAAGAGCCACCTTCCTTCTAAATCTGGAACTTACAAAACTGTGACACCCATGGAGCAATTTAAAGGTAGAATGGCCAAGATATTTCAGCCCAACCAAGCACCTTGGCTAGCACATGGTGTAGTTATTTCACAAGTGGCTCACTAGTGATGTCCCCATGTCAGCCACAACATCCACCCTTTATCTCCCAGCAGACAAAGTTCTGCCACCACCATGACTCAGGGCACTGGGGTGTATCAATTCAAGGCTGTCCATGGAATGTGTCTCATTCCAAGGGTCCCACATCATCCCCAGCCCCGCTGAAGCCCCCCATTTCCTACTGCAGATAACACAGATGTCTGAGCTGGAAAGCAACTGCTCTGTTGGTGTCTGTGATTTTCACCTCGATGATTTCAATGTCTCTGTAGTTAGGCAGGACTAAATGATGTGACAATGCAATACTCACTTTTCTGGGGAAAAGTAACCCAAGTTAACAAATTAAAGCAAAAACACCTCACTGGATTTGTGCTACTTATTTTTAAGAATGGAATGCAAATATTTCAAGTTAACATTGCACGGCTCTTTGAATCCTTACCTGATAATAAATGCAGCACTGATCTATTTTCATTTAATGTTTTTCAAATCCTGTGTTTTTTAACCACAATTACAAAGCCACGCTGCTGCTCAGTGAAGTTCATGATTCCTCTCAGGAGAGGTCGGCTTATCAACATTGCAGCAGGTCTTCAATGAAATGTCATGCACTGCCTTTGCTTTGCAGAGGCAAAACTGCAGTCACCAAGATGATTATATTAGCATTTCAAGCAAGCATTTGCCTCCAAAAATCCAACCTTTATTATTCTAATGCTTCCTTTTGCTTGGCTCAGAATATTACCTACTTAAGAGGTAGCTCAGTACATTTTGCTAACCAGCCACAGCCTTCAGGATTGGCCCTCTCCAGACCCACTGCAGCAGTAAATCCAGAATTAATCCCACATTATGTATCCAAGCTGTATTTTGCAAGCACAACAACCCACATCACATCTAGTGGTGTACCTGTGGTCATGAAAAGCTTTTTATCCTACTTTTCAGCAAGAGCAAGGTAAAAACCCCCAGCAGTTCTCATAGTGAGGGCTGAATTAGACTGAAGTTTCCCCAACACATTTTTTTCCTAATGACATGGAATTTGAAAGGTTGAGCAACACTTACACTTATGTGATCACCTCATAACAATAATTACTACTTAATACCTGAAACATGATAGTAACTTGACATCCAAACCTCTGTGTGGGAGGCACTATTTAGACATAACAGACAATCTGCAGAGCCCAGGGAAATTACAGCCTCTATATGAACATCAACAGTATCAAATGATGGGAAGAGCTTTGTCTTCCCTCCAGTTCATTTCCTGTAAAGGACATCTATTTTCTATTTAATAGCTGCACATTGAGGAAAAAAAAATGTATATAGCAAACACATTTAGTGCAATCCATCAATAAATCTTGTAAGAAGTAACAGTTTGATTGCAGGGACTTTTAAATGCAGCTTCTTATCCATCCAGCTAAATATATTAAAGAAGAAATAACAACTTGGCATTTATTCAGAACTTTTCATTTGAGCTTTCCTAAGTTATTTACAAACATGAGGTGTAGCCAGACAACAATAGCTCTAATAGCTGTTCCAGTTATTCAGGCTAAAATGGGATGTAGTTTTTAAATTAACATTATGTGTTGTCAGATTTATATCAGGAATGAAAAGAACTTAAAGTCAATAAAAAATAATAACAATAAAACCCCATTCACACATACATATTTATAGCTTAAACTATTTTGCTAGATACACAAAATCTTCATTATTATAAAATTCTCCCACCCAAAAGAGATTTGAGTAAAATAGAGTATTACTAGATTACAGCTTTGCTTTTGTAAGCAGTGTTATGACTTCATAACAATTTAACTCCACAATTAGCTCTGTGAGAGTAATTCTGACACTCAGACTGTGTAAAGAAGTGTCACAGGCTGAATTTGTTTCCAGATACTCCCTGAGCATCCTTGCCATAAAAAGCTCATGTTCACAAATGTTGAACTCAGTGCTACAAGAGTGCTAAATCAATTTCTATACTAAGAGGAATCTAATATTTAATATTAATATTAGGAAAGTATTTATATTTTTAAAAAATTCAGTGCAGCATAACAAAAGAAGTAGGGCAATTAGAGCAAATGCAGAAGACATCAATAAGTGAAAAGGAATGCAGAGCTGAAAACTATTTCTTTTATTTTTTAAACAAAGAATGGGCTGAAATGGAGCTTGAGGAGATGAGGGAGCAAGATTTTCCCATTAACAGTGAAAGCAAACATCACCTACCAACCTTTTTTTCATCAGCAAGCAAGCACACAAAGATTACAGGTTCTAATAGTATCTAAAAAGACCTGACAGCCACTATTTCTGAAATTCACAGTTGTCACTTCTGACCCTGGTTCTCACCATTAAACTTTTGCTCATTTCCAAGACTATTCTCATCACTGCAGGGATTGTTTTAATCAGAGCAAGTTAGTGAAGAGTCACAGAAGACATCTGGTGGCCAGTGCCCCAAATGACAATTTCATTTGCCTTACACCTCCGTAATAAAGCTTAAATTTTAATTAAGTAAATAATTTTAAACACTTTAAATTAATTCAATAATTTTATTCACAAAAACCCAAGTGAAAACAGTTGTGTTTCCTGCATAACAGCCCTGTGACAACCTTCTGTGGTCAGGCCAGGAACTGAGAATTTGAGAACAGCCATTCACCAGGTATGTTAAATGAGGCAGAACCTAACAAGCAGCCTTTGAATTTGGGCAACTTGAACATGAATGACAGAGCAAACATCTCCTGAAAGCCCAAGGAATTTAGTATTTAAAGTTTCCATGTCCTTATCACACATTCAGCCTCTGAAAAAACAACTTTGTTAATTCTGGGACACACATACACAAAAAAAAGGCCACGAAATAGCCACGAGTCCCCCCAGGTGTGGAGTGGCAGGAGATCAGCTCACTGGGGTCACTACAAATCTGACAGAGCTCATGTTGAGTGTGTTTTGGGAGATTCTAGATGTGCAGGGAAAGTGAAATTTCCTCCTCTAGAGGAAAGACAGGGAACATGCCCAGGTCACTGTGTACTTCCAGCAGATGGACATTGGACAGGGAACAAACAGCAGGGCAGAGAACGGGGGAATCCTGTTCTCCAGCAAGCCCTGCCATCCAAAACCCAGGCATTTAACAGGCAGCAGAGTATGTAATTCAATATAGTCCTCATCACACATTATTCCCAGTTTCTGAGGCCATCACTCCCTCTTTGATGCAAATGTGGAGTGCAAACCACAGCAGAGGAGGGTGCAGCCTTTTACTATTTCATGAGCTCTAAGGAGAGACTGGACCCAACAACCTTTACTACTGCTCAGACAGCACTTCAAAGGAGGAATCTACAGAGAGGCAGACTGGACACAGCTCAGGCCCTGGGAAGACGTGGCAGGAATAAGGTAGGAACTGAAGTCAGCCAAAATGATAAATGTACCAGAATGCCTTAGAAAAGCAGCACTAATGGATAAGCAGCTTCTCAAGGCAGGCAACATGTAGCAATATTGATTCTTTAATACACACGCTGAAACCAAAGTCTTAATGATTAATAATGTGTTGTGAAACTCTATTCATTAGGTAAAAACAGTGCTCAGAGATGACACAACATAAATCAGGCAGTCTCCTCACTCATGAAAGAGTGATGAGCTTGCTTGCATCCATGTAAATTAGCAGCAATCACTCTGCATAAAAGCAAGCTCCTGCTTTTCACAACCCAGCTGGTAACAGTCAGGAAAAAATGCTGGGGAAAAAGAAAAGACACACAAAAAACCCCTCTAAATCTAATTTCAACACTAATTTCAGAAAGTACTTAAGCAAAAGCTGAAGCAAGTTGGCATTCAAGGACACTTGCCTTGGCACTACAAGGAGATGTGTAGAAAGAACTCCTCCCAGAGCACAACACATCATTTTAGCAGAATTATATCAAATTTTGCCACAAGCGTGATGAAACTTCCAGCCATCTCACAAAAATTTATGCTTAATATCTAAATGCAACACTGGCATTAAACACAGAAGTTTAAAGAAAGACCAAAGAACTAAGTAAGAACTAATTTAGTTAAGAACTAAGGAAAGGCATTGCCTTAGGCAGCTTTACTCAGTCAAATTGAATGTTCATTACCTTTTTGCCCAAGAATCCTCCTTAAACCAATTAAATGGACACTCTGGGAAGCAGATTAATAACCTCTACAGATTGTTTAGATTGATCTTCAATCACCATAAAGCAGAGTAAGAGCTGACTGATAAGAGAGTCACAGAAGCAAGGAAACGAGTCCCTCTCACTTCTGCTAGAACTGCTCTGGATGTTCCTACAGCAAAGGACTTCTGGGATTCACAACAGACCTTTTACAAGGAGACAAAAATGGCACAGCATGGCTGAACTCACAGAATGCTGCTGGGTGCAGACACTGGTGCTCCTCACACAGCTCTTAACAGACACTGCAGAGAGAAGGCAGCCAAAAGAAAAAGGAAAGCAAAGTCCTTCTGCAAAAATACTCCAGAAGGTCACCAGTGTTTCCTTCAGTCTTTGTAGATGCAAATCTGAGTGTTTTATACAGCTGAAAGATTGTACCTGCAACTAATGTCCACCCACAGAGTAGCACAGCCATCCAGGTTTTAAACTTTACAGGGTGGATCAGGTACACTGACGGAGCTGCAGGAATGTCCTGGCCATGCTGAAACACTCCAGACAGGGCCCAAAGCTCAGGGCAGGGTGTTGTGAACCTTTCCTGAACACAGCACTGCTATCAGCTGGGTGTGGAGCTGGACCTAACTCCTGCAGCTCTGCATCCCCACTGCCTGGTGTCAGCTAAGAGCATTCCTCACTTGGCACCTGCCAAGGCACTGCTTACAGTCCCATCCACACCAGGGCTATCAAAACACTCTCCCATTTATTTCTTGCCTGCTTTAGCACAGTTCCTACAAGCACAGCTGGAAACACATCCCTGCTGTTCCAAGGCACAACCCTAAAGTGACAGTCAACAGGACAAGACTTTCCAAGGCCATTTTCACCTTTCTGCACTCTCATGGTTTGCCACATGCCACAGAGCCGGACACTGAGAGCACCAGGCATGAAACTCAGAACTCTCAGCAACAGGACTGTCAGCTCCTCACTTTCAAGCTTAAGATTTAAACTTTCCAATGTAAAATACTGCAAGTTTGGTGGTAAATGTTGAAGTGTGCTGAAAGAGATCATCACCTACAAAGAAAGATTTCTATGCTAATACCCTGAAATTTTTTCTTGCCTCCCTGTCCTGATTTCCTACTATAGCCTTCCTATTAAAATTTGTAAATAAGAATGCAGAACTAGCATAATCTGTTAATGAAAGTCTGGCATACAAGCAACCACTACCTATTTGTCATGAAGGAGATCAACTGCTTAAATATGGCAAGTTATCAAAGATTAGTCAGTGCACAAAACAGAACTGCTTTTGCCCAGGAAAGGGATTAGCCTTTCCCCATCATCATCATCCACCTCAGCCTGTGGAAAAGCAGTTTAAAAAGTCTTAGGTCTCCATCCAAACATATTCCAACCACAGATCAAGTTTTATGGAAGAGCTGCTTAGCAAAACCTAGTGGTATTTGATAATTGGAGAAGGAAAAAATACAGCAAGTGATTTTTATGATGAAAAGGGATACAGTCAGAGGCAGTAAACAAATCTGCATTCAGCATGCAGCAGATGTCAGCATTAACCAAGCTAATACTGAGGCACAGTGAAGATGGATACACAAGCAATGATCCCAAAAGCTGGGGATAAGTTTTTTCCTAATAGAGATGGAAATTGAAATTTGGGAGCTGCCAAATCTCCAGCCTAACAACAAAGAAAGTTTTGTCAGTTCAGAATGAAAACCTGAAATACTGAAGGCAGAATCTAAAAAATGGCTTCCAATTAGGCCAGTGCTAATGATCCAATTTCAGGTGAATGGTCTAAAGTGGAGTCAAGAGTAGTAAAGCAGTCTCTTTGAAGTCTCAGATTTTGCAGTTGGTGAAGCAGAGACAGAGTATAAAGATGCCCTGAGGTACAATGGAAAGAGATAAATGCAGGGGTTTTAAGTACATGGGTTTGAAGAAACAGTTCTAATATGGAAGGAACCTCATTTAAATCATTTCCATGTATGGGCAATTGACTGTCTAATAAATGTATATTGCATATAAGGAAGATATATTGAGCTCACCTGCAGGATAAAGGATAATGAGTACAAAAATCAGACCTTGAAGATAATCTTGCTCCAAAACCCTGCCATGGGCAGGGACACCTTCCACTGTCCCAGGCTGCTCCAAGCCCCATCCAGCCTGGCCTTGGACACTTCCAAGGGATGGGGCAGCAACAGCTGCTCTGGGCACCTGTGCCAGAGCCTCACCACCCTCACAGGGAAGAATCTCTTCTGTATATCTGATCTCCCCTCAGGCAGTTTGAAGCTATTCCCTATGTCCTGTCACTCCAGACCCTTGTCCAAAGTCCCTCTCCAGCTTTCTTGGAGCCCTTTTAGGCACTGAAAGGACCTCTGAGCTCTCCTTGGAGCTTTCTCTGAGCTGAACATCCCCAGCTCTCCCCAGAGCAGAGGGCTCCAGCCTTGGAGCATCCCCATGGCCTTCTCTGGACTCTTTCCAACAGCTCCATGTCCTTGCCAGACAACACTGCAGGTGGGGTCTCAGCACAGTGGAATAGAGGAGGGAGAACCTTCCCCTGCTGCTCACACTGTGGGATGAGCCCAGGATGTGCTTAGAACTAGATTATAATGCAATTTATTCATTTTTATAATTCAAGTACTTGAAACATGAAACTTAACATTATAAAACAAGATAGATTATTAAACAGAAAGAACCTTAAAAATTATTTTTAATCAATAATGCAGGAAATGGTACTTTTAACTGTTGGGATTTTTCCTCACAGTGAACTGTGTAGGGCACATCTCCAACTGGCAGCTGTGGCAAGCTGGTGCTATAGATCCATTTTGCACAATTGCTTCCTAATTAAAGTAGTAAAACTTTCAGCACCTTTGTAAGAAAAAGAATTCAGATCTAATATGACAGAGACTGTAGTTGGCTGACTTCAGCTATATTCAGCACTAAATGTGTAAGAAATGGATGCAGTTCTGTAGTTTATCTCTCTTTACAGCGAGGTAAACAGCTCATTTAAGCTTCCCTATCACTCACCTGCTGGAAGAGAAACTCTAAGACCACATTTTATCACTATTAAAGACTATGAAAAGGCCATTTTCGTCTGAGTGCTTTATCCATCTCTTCCTCATCTCAGCATCATGTATGCAATGATTAGAGTTCATTTTTTCAGCCTCCAAGTGCTGCTTTTGCTTGGAGATACTGTTCTACCAACATGCTTCAGGGGATCTGCTCATCCTGCAGCACAGCAACATCTCTCTGAGACAGTCAGAGAAGGTCTGGTGCCTGCCAATTGCTCCAGTCAGCTCCTGCCAACCCTGGGATCAGAGCTGAGCCCTCTGAGAACACACTTTTCTTTCCAGAAGTTTGAATTTTGCTGAAATTAACATTCTGGAAAGGCACAAGATACACTAGTGTGCAAATTTCAAGGAGCACTGACAGAGTCTATCCTGCTCTCTACTGACCACACTTTTTTCTCAGCTGGATATCCCCAAAAAGCAGTGACTATAGACTCATTTCTCACCAAGAAAAGCAGAGAGAAAGAAGCAAACTTTGCCTTTATAATTCCTCTCAAGTTCAAGCTTGCAAGCAAACTGTGAGCTGGAGTGATCTGCATCAGGGTGAAATTTGTAAAATCCCAGCAAGGGCTACTCTGCTGCCCAGGGTAACGACACGAGCATGAACTCCAGCTTGTACAACACCCTCCGTGAGGAAAGCAACAGCACAAAGAGAGAAGCCCAAAACTTGCCCATAGATTACTTCTTTCCCCTTAAGGCACTCCTCAGTTTGTCAGCTCATGACAAAATTTAGAGCCTTTCTGCATTATTCTCACAGAACATTTGAGCACCAGCAGAGCTGAGTTCTGGCCAGTTGCCTCCTTGGCTTTTCAGAAGCCTGTGGATGTGTTGCTTTGGGTTCTACGGAGAGTGCGATGACCGAGAAATGGAATTACTTTCCTGAAAGTTATTTTGCCTTCCTTAGCATCTGATAATGTTCACTAACCCTTTCAGCCAAAATCTGAAGCAATCCAGACCCTCCATTAAATGCCTGCTGAATGAGCCTCAATAGAACTTTGCAGGTAATGGTCCCACCAAAACAGGATCATGAATACTTTTATAAAAACACAACCCTAAAAGGAGAGCCCTGCTACCAAAAGTTCCACGTATTTTATTTATCATATGCTTTAACACACAAGAACTTCACACAAGTACATTTAAGAATTCACCTGTCTCTAGGGGGTTAAATGGCCCAACATGGAAATTCTCCTTAAGCAGTTCTTAGTTATGAAAAGCCAGAAACATTATTTTCCTGGGACAAACTAGTTCCCACAGTGTGACAGAGAAACCAGATACAGTGTTTGGTATTTAGAAGAAACTATGTAATGACAGTACTGAAAGGGAAACATGCAAACATTTAAGCCCTGAAAAAACACTAATCTTATTTTTATGAACTATAGCCCATGGCACAATAATTGAATAGGACTGAAGGCATTAAATACTGATCTACTCATGAATAATTAAGTATGTCAGTCTATGTATTTCTAAGGCAAATTACTGAAAGGAAGAACTTTCTAAATTGAACTTTGTTCCCTCTTAATTTGTCCAGATTTTTAACACGGCATTTTTCAGGACAAGAGCAGTCCAAACTCAGAAGAGAGCTGAACAAACAATGGGGGTACTGCCTTCTACTGCCAGGACTTGGAAGAACCTCTGCATCCACTCAAAGGAAGAAACTTTTCCTCATGTGGATAAGCGAGGCTGATCTTTTGCAGTTCTCTTAACAGATGTCCTAGCCCTGATGTCCTCTTTCAAGTTTATTCTTTTCTAAATCAAGACACCAAGGTCTCTTGTGGACATATGGCACGTGAACATTAGAGATGCCATTTCTCCCTGTGAATGTGCTGGGATCTGCTGACCTCAGGTCACACTGGCAAGAAGTTACCATCTGCCTATTGCTGTTAGATGATCAAAAAAAGAACGTTTCTGGCTTTTCTGCTACAGCTAAACACCAAAGGGACTAAGAATATTGTATTGCTTGCAGCAAGTGCTCTGCCTGTATCTCATCTGACCTTGAAACTCTGTCCAAAGTAGCAAAAGCAGGAACCAAACTGGGGGTGGAGGAGTGGGTATATCACAGGACTGGAAGCAAGGAAAAATCCAGCAGCAGGTTTAACATCAGAGGGCCAAGTTAGCCCTGACATTCTCTAACTTTCCCTTAATTACCTCAAGTTTCTCCAGTGCACAAACACTGTATGGCAAAATAAAACACTGAAGTAACTCAAAACAGTATTTCAGCAGAGCAGTACAAACATGGGATCTCTGTTTGTTGAACACTGCAGAGAATTTCTTGGGCCCTCTAGAAACACAGAATGAGAAAAAGTTTGAAAGCCCTTAAAAAATAAGAATAAATCAAAACTTTTCCTCTAGCTAGATTGTATTCTCAGATACAACAAATATTTCAATTTTTAGTTCTATGAAGATTACAGATGCAGTTGTGTTTTATTCACAGATAAACTTCCTCTACAGGACAAAACTGTTGCAAAAGATTTGTCAAAAATCACATTCTCCAGCCAAAGACAGCAGCCAGCAGCAGTCATCTCAAAGAACACCAGAATTTTAAGTGTTGTGCAAAAAGCAAGGATTACTCCAAAGAGTTTAAGCAAAACAATGCATTTCTGCAGCTCATTTCTGTAGAGATGCCCTCAGTTTACAGTTTCTTTGGTTTGGGGGTTTTGGGTTTTTTTGGTTGATTGGTTGATTTTTGTTGTTTAACGAAGAATTTGATGCAGTCACCAAACCTACCCCTGAGTCCTACTGAGTTTTCCATCTGGCTTCTTTCCTGAGATTCTGAACTCCCACCATACTTTGCAGAAGGCCAGCAAGGGACATAGTTGCTCTACCCCAAACTTTTGGCCTCTACCACTTCAATCCATTGCAGCACAGGATGAAGGTTTTACCAGCTATGAGAAAGCACTAAGCAAAGATGTTCCAAAGGCACCAAGAAACTCTTTTCACAACAGCAGGAAGTTTACAAAATTTCCAAAATAAGGGTTTTCTTTCCTTTCCACGTAGCAAAGTCTGTTTGGTAAAGATAATTAAAGAACACCTGTGACTGGCCACAGCCTCATCACTGGCTGAGGCTGGTCTGTACTACGACACAGACAACTCAAAAAGGATCAAACACTTTCCCAGACCGCAAACCAGAACATAACCAAGGTAGAAATGAGAAACTTGTACAATGTTACAAAGTTACTTCCTTGCATTAGCTGTACAATAACCTCTCCCCAGGTTTCAAGCAATCTGACCCAAGTATTTTCTTAATAAACAATCACAGAAGATTTGCATTAAGCAGCAAGGGAAAGAAAACAAAAATTCCTTAAAGCACGTGTCTGTATCTGCTCCATGGTCTTGAATAAATCTGTATTGTACTTATCTCAGCAAGCCAAAATTAAACCAAATACCAATAGAAACTTCTCACCATGTTCCACGAAGACGTTGCAGTGTGGGCCTGCATGCCTTGATGACTCCTTCTTCCCTGCTCCTTTGATGAAGTGCAGGGCAGGCAGACTTGGCCTCCTTTGGTCCCCAAGAACTTTTCCAGGCTGCTGCCCCATAAAGTAACTATGGGCAGCCCTTCCCAGGACGAGAAGTTTTTGAAGAAGTCTGTGATCCCTGATCTTCCAGGCTGGGAAGGAGTTTTGAAGGAGAAGGTATTTAGGTGGGTGCACTGGCAGCACTCACAGTGGGATAAAGTCACTTGAGGTGAAGAATTAAGACAAATTCCTCCAATGGTCCTGAAGACAGCAACAAGGCTCCTTAGGTGACTTTATGAAAAAAAAATAAAAAAATAAAACAAACGAGTAAAAGTTCCAACTGCTCAGCAATGACCAAGCATTACCAAAGTTTCAGGTTGCCATATGTAGTGTGTCTTCCACCGGGTAAAGGAGAATCAGTTCATCTCACAAGCAAGAAACCACACATTGGCTCACCCAGGGCAGGAAACACCCATTCCCACCACAACTAGTGTCAGCGTTTCTTTTTTTTTTCCTCCTTTTCTTTTGCATAGCATTGAGTTAGCAAAGGCCAAAAGAGCCAGGGATTTGGCTTCAAGTATCGCTGGAGAGCAGCAGGGTCAGGTGCGCTGGAACCATGTCATCTCTCCGGGCGAAGCAGCAGCAGCAGCAGCTCCGGGTGGGCTCCGGGGATGGCACGGGGGGCTCCTCGGTTACCGCGCCTCGGCTCCTTCCACCGCCGCTACCTCGGGGCCGCGGGGCCCGGCGGGGCCATGCCGGAGTCGGAGCAGCGCTGCCGGCGCCCCGTGCCCGCTGCTGCCTCAGGCGGAGCCGGGCGCGGGGCTGCGAGGCCGGGGAGCTCCGGGAGGCCGGGTCCTGCCCAGCAGCCGGGCCGGGGCAGGCGGGGGCAGCGCGCCGGCCGCATCCCCGGGAGGGCCCGGCGGCAGCGGCGGGAGCGGGGCGAGGGGCCGCGGGTACCCCGGGGCTGCGGGACTGCCGGGGGCGGCGGAGGCGGCGAGGAGATCCCGGAACCCCCGGGCCGGCGGGCGGGCGGTCACATCCCCTTCCGGCCCCTCCTCCTCCGCCGCCCCCGCCTCCCGCCCGGCGCTGCCCGATCGCGGCCCCGCTGCGACTGCAGGCACCGGCCGGGCGGGGAAGGGCGGGGGCAAACCGGGCAGAAGGCTCTGAGGAGCGGGGCCAGCAGGGAGAGGGAGGGGATCCTGCCTTTCCTCGGGCCTGGTGAGGCACATCTGGAGTGCTGTGCCCCGTGCTGGGCTCCTGAGGATGGGATGGGCAAGGAGCGGGTGGAACCGAGGGGATTCGGGGATGGAGAGGGTCCTGAGGAGGGCACCGAGGGGATTCGGGGATGGAGAGGGTCCTGAGGAGGGCACCGAGGGGATTCGGGGATGGAGAGGGTCCTGAGGAGGGCACCGAGGGGACTCGGGGATGGAGCATCTCTCTGATGAGGAGACACTGCGGGAGCTGGGCCGGGTTAGTCCGGAGAAGGGAAGGCTCAGAGGGATCTCAGCAATCCGTGTAAAGATCTCCAAGGTGTCAGGTCTCTTCAGTGGTGCCCCGTGACAGGATGAGGAGCAATGGCCATAAGATAAAACACAAAAAGTTTCCCCTCATCATGAGGAAGAACTTGTTTAGGTTGAGGGTGGCAGAGCTCTGGAACAGGTGCCCATGGAGGGCTTGGAGTCTCCCTGTCTGGGGACATTCCAAACCCACCTGGGCCTGTTCCTGTGTCACCTGCCCCAGGTGACCCTGCTCTGGCAGGGGGGTTGGACAGGGTGATCTCCAGAGATCCCTTCCAGCCCAACTAATATGTGGTTCTGTGAAAAAACTGTGTAAAGGGCCCAGAAAGCTCATGTGAAATCCCTTACCTCTTTAGAAGGGCCACCCAAGTTGTTTTCCCGCAGATCTGACTCTGCAGGGGTGTCAGAGCCTCTGGCCAGCTCTGGACCCTGGGTGCTTGCAGGGATGGACAGGGAAGAAGAGATCTTTACTGGATCAGCTGTGTGCACAGCCAGGGGTCTGTCACCCAGTTTGCACAAAGGACTTCACTTCTTTATGAATGCTCTCAGCATATGCTGAACTTGATACCCAAACCAGCCACAGAGGCCAGTGACGATTGAAAAAAAAATTTATTGACTTAGTTTTGTGCACCATTTGGTACAAAGATGGAATTAACCCCCCAAATTCTTCAGCAGGCACTGAGAGTACCCTGAGCTGAAGAGCAGACCGTTGTGCTGAAGGTATTTAGTTTTTCATACATTCTCCAGTTCACCTTGGGGATAGAAGAGGGTCAAGGCAGCAGCTTGAGGTCAGGGTGCTTTGGTCAGAGGTCTGTGGTTGCTCCCACTCAGCAACAGGAGAACACACAATTGCAATTCTGTGCTGTAGCCTCCTGCTCAGGGCAACCATCTGGACACAGAGCAGCTTGTTTATACTGACTCCTCCCTTGTGACAAATCCAAACACACTCCACGTCTCCTACGCCATATTCAAGGTCTCCAGCAGACCTGTATTTTTCATCTTCTAACAATAGAATCCAAAATGTAGCACTTCATATAGCCCTGCAGGATCCTCCATCTCTGCTGTGCCAGGCTGCTCCTACATCACTAATTCTTAGTCAGGAGACTAAGCTCAAACCATTTCTATTGGATTTCTCCATCAATGGCTCAAATTGCAGGTACTGAGGGTGGTTGTGCTGTACACACACCCACACAGGAAAGAGAAATTCTGGTACATTGTGCTGAGACAAATCCAGGGTCACATCTCTTGAACTCTGCAGAATTTCTCCAGGTTTATCTCAGTAATGGAGATCAGCTTCTCACCAAGGTGATATAACCCCAGCTTGGCTCCCATGGATTGAAGGAAAGTGAGGAAATGAAGTTGTCAGCACAGGGCAAGCAGCCCAAGAGAAATTTGTTACAAAACCCAGTACCAACCATTCTGCTCTGAAAAAGTTACTCTCTTCTGGGTCTGACTGGAGCATCCTGGATAATCTCTCCTACCATGGCAGGGCTGGAGCAGAGTAAACTCCAGAAGACAACCATGGGTCCACAATGCTCAGAAAAACCTTCACCGAATTAAGCAAAATAATTGCAAATGTGCAGGACCTCATAGAATCACAGAATTGTTTGGGTTGGAAGGGACCCTAAAGACCCTCATGTTCCACCCCCTACCACAGGCAGGGACATCTTCCACTGGACCAGGCTGCTCCAAGTCCCATCCAGCCTGTCCTTGAACACTTCCAGGGATGTGCTGTGACAATAGAGGCTGTAAATATTCTCTTCCCAGGCTTACCTGAGATCTGTGCAGATTAATGCACTTAATTTTTATTTAACAGGCCAGGTGAGTTTACCACTCAGGCCAACAGGCAGTCATTCCTTCTGATGCTTTGCAATCATAAGCAGCAAAGTGGGGCAGGTTCTTTGCCAGCAGTTCCCAGCCTTTATGCACTCAGCAGTATCTCCAAAAGCATTTCCTGTTTCCCAGAGCACTGCTGTAGTTAATGTGGGACAATACACAGGCAGATGAGTCAGCTGGTCACTCCTAAATGTCACAGTGAGATACCTGCCTTCTTCCCCTTCCTGAAGGGTATTACATTTTGTATCCCCAAGCTTGCTGCCACTTTTTGTGAACGTGACTCTCATGTTAAACTTGGAAGTTACCCAGTAAATTCAGAAATTGTTAGGGAAGACTGAGACAGAAAAGTTGTGTGAATACAGCATAGGTTTAAAAAAAAAAAGCTACAGACTGTTTTTTCAATCAAGCCCATGTACATCCTCCCATTTATTTTTTTCCTGAGAGATACTTCAGTACTTTTTCTGTTTACCTCCCATTAAGTGTGGGTTCTCATCCAACAGCTGCAGTGATGTTTTCTCCATAACAATATCTTAAAAGCTTCAACCTCTTCACCAAATAGTAAAACTTAGCATGTTAATTAACAGTCCTCAGGAACCTGAGAGAAACATTTCAAGATGTCTCTAATCTCAGTGGGATTTCAGTCTCTTCTCAGGTCCACACAAAGCTTTTCATTTTTACCACTCTCAGCTGAACAGAAAAAGTAATGCAATAAGCAGCAGTAATTGGATTAATAACCCATTAGCATAAATTTTAAATCTCAGTGGTTATTCCTAAGAGTAAAGGAATTCTTCCTAATAGTACATGAACACTGGCACCAAGCAACAAGAAAATTCTTCCTGCAGATGAATGATGTTGTGTTCTCATTCCTACAGGCAACACACACCAGCAGTGGAACTAGTTGCCAACTGCACTTCTGAGCACAACTGCACCATGAATTAACCCTGGAATATGCAGCAGAGGAGGTACTACAGCTGCTTTACAAACAGTGTCAGACAGTGGTGAACAAAGAAATCAGGTTGGTCTGAGCTGTTTTAATGCCTGCATGGGCCTTTTAGTTCCCCACATAAAAATGAACACTTAGTAGGTTTTTCCCACCCTGCTTTCAACTACTTTTTTTTTTTTTTTTCTTAAACCAGAGAAGCCATAGTTTCTTCCTTTTCACCCTTCCTGCTTAGAAGTTGCCCAGCAAAATCTCACAGACTATTTCAAGAATTTAAGGGAACACTGCTGTTGCTGGCTTCTTGTTACCTTGCTGGTTTGCAGAGCTGTGCTGGATGGGGTTGCAGGAGCTGTCAGCAATGACCTTGCTGAAGCCTTGTTACAGAATTTAGGTCTTGGCACCAACACTGGCTGAATGTGGAAAGATCAGTAATTAACCCTCATGGTCACAGGGGAAAATACTGAGACCTTTGGTTCCCTCCCATCAGGAAATGACCCCTGCACTGGCTGAATGTGGAAAGATCAGTAATTACCCCTCATGGTCACAGGGGGAAAATACTCAGACCTTTGGTTCCCTCTCATCAGGAAAGATCCACAACCAAACCTCACCAGCTGGTGTTCTTCTTGGGTTTAAAAACAAAAGTGCCAGGTGTTGAGGAATAAGGGAACTGGATGAGTCACGTGCCTCCCCCATTTAACATATCATTAATGCCAAAATATCAGGAATCCTGCAGCAAGCAGAAGGAATTAGAAAGCTCAGAGCTGAAGCAGTCCAGATCTTGAGTTGTTTTTTAGCAGAAATCTCTGAATCTCTCCCTGTGGTAATAAGATAAATAGCTGTTTTAAACTACAGCAATTGGGTAAGGGGGGGGAAATCTTTTCCTAAGTAAAAGATGCAGACTGCTAAAGCTTTTTCGGCCTTTTTGAACCAGTCTTGTCCATGCAGGTGTGTTATGTGGATACCAGCAGCCTCATGGAGACCTGAAAGTGTCACCATCAAGCCTTGGTTTTCAAATTTCCCCAGTCATCTTGATGATGTGATTGTTGCAACACTTATTAATGAATCCTCTTAAAAACTCAAAAATAACAATTCCCAGGTCTTGTGTGGAGCATTCCAGCGCTACCCCCAACAAGTTCAGTACTATTTTCAGAGGCAGCACAAGCAGTTTTGCAGCAGCAGAACGGATTAGCCATGTCCTTGCTTGTCCTTAGCCCCGTTATGCTTTAGGATTTGGGCAGCAGCGCTGGTGGCAGTGATCCAGGCCCTGCTGTTTGGCAGGGCAGCGAGGCGGAGCTGCTGGCCAAGGGAAGTGCCACAAACACGATCCAAAGGTGCCATCTAGTGCCTGCTCGGGACCACAGGGAAAGCAAGCCGAGCTGGAGGGACAGCAACGAAGGGAATTTCTAGTTCCCAGGAAAACACCGAGCAAAGAATTTTCCCTTGTGCCTGAGGCAAGAGTGCAAATTTGTCACGTGCAATTGGATTCAGGGACAATTGGGGCAGGTGTTTCATCATGCTTTTTAAGAATTGCAGTGGTGTGGTGCAAGGATATATTTGCAATACAAATAAATAAATACATATATAATAAAGCAGTTCTAATATAGCACCAGAAGCTGAGAGGATTCTCCAGGGAAAGCATCACATTCTGCACAGAGAATGTGACTGACTGCCTGCCAACACTTGGCTCAACATTTCCACCTCTATCCACTGGCCTGAAGATCTTCACCAGTGTCATACTGAGCTCCCTGTCATCCCCCAATCATCCCTGCTTGACTCACCTCTCTGTGGGATCCTGCAGGGAGGCAATCCTTGGAAAGCCACTGTGAACACCAGGCAATCCTTGCAGAGGAACCCTGTAAGGGCTGAAGAGGAAGGTCAGGTCCTGCTGGGATGAAGGGCAGCAGCTGAAGGGGAGATAAGACAGTGTAACCATTCCAAGTGTCCTGGCACAAGGAACTTCAGCCAACCACAGATCTCAAGCTAGACTAAGAAGAAGCCAATGCACACACTGCTGAGGGACTTATTTCAAAAAATTTATTGAAATGTAAAATACTTAATACAAAACCATAGTGGTGCCTCCTCAAAAGAGGAGCTCACATCTCAGGCATAAAAAAAAACACCAGCAGGATACATAAAAACCAGGGCACTGCTTGTCCACAGCTCCTGGCTCACATGGACAATGACAGCCACATCCCATCTCATACCCCTGAGACATTCAAACCATGAACAGCCAGACCCAAACTGTGGTTAGCAAGGCTGTGGATACTCCTGTTCTCTAAACACACATGCCTGGATTTATATTCTTAAAAACAAGGGCTCTCAGTCAGGGGACAAACTGGCAGATCCATATCACAAGTAAATTCAAATTCAAATCCAAATCATCTTCTGGGGAGAGAGAAACATCAGAAAACATATCCCTTCCTCTCTGTCATTCTGCACAAAGTTCTGGGGCACTAGACACAGCAACAGGTGCTAGGAGACATGTCCCAGTTGCACCTGCATTTTTATAAAGGTCAGGTATCAATTTTTCAGGCCGTTGCACTAAAAGGCTATTGTAGTTAAGTACTACTTTGTATTAAAAGGACACAGGAGATATCCTAGGAGTGAGGAATTTTGGTGGTTTCTGAAGGGTGGAATGAATGTTGGAGAGTAGAACACTGAAAAACCATATAATACTGAGAATCAAAGCTGCCATGCTGGGATTTCAAATGACTGCTTCTGGCCATGTGCCCTATCCCTCCAAATCCAGCAGCCTCTGTCGAGCTTCCAGAACGATCTCCTCTGTCACCTCAGGTTTGAGAATGTCCTTGATCTGCAGGGGAAAAGAGGAGCAAGAGAAGCACCAGGAATCAACTACTGCTTTTGCACTCTGTGGGGAGACAAAGGTCCCTGACACATGGCAGTGATCAGCAAGGGAGCTTAAAGGGTTGTGGTGAAAAAAGACCTGTGGCAGAGGGTCCAAGGCAAAATTAACTTTACTAGTTGGGAATTCTTACAGAGATCAGAGGAAATCAAAGAACAGGCTACTAACCCTCCTCATCTTCCCTGAGGGACACACACCATATTTGGGCAGGGCAGAGATAACTTAAACACAGTTATATTTCAAAAGAATACCTCATTGGGAATGAAAGCAGAAGTCAATTCAGATTTCATTTATTTATGGGAAGAGAATTGCCCACGATTGTGCTGGCAGGAATCACAGTGAAAAGCTGTACAGCAAGAGGTCAAATGGAGGCATCCTTCCAGCAGTGCAGGATGTGGATACAGACATGAGACTGCTCTCTGTACAATACATGAGATTTACTTTTTCACTGCTTCATAAAATGCACTGTACCCTCATACAGTGCCAAATTTAATACTGTTTTCACAGGAATTAAAGGGTCCATAATCTCAGTGAGGGATACACAACATCTATCAAAAAAAGGGACTGATCTCTCTTCAGGAATAGTTAGACTTTGCCAGAGGCAGAATCTTTCAAACTATCCCTGAAACTGTGCAAGGCAACTTATGTAATGCAGAAGGGGAGAGTTCACACTGTCACTTACTACAGGATGTTTTGGCAAGGTGAAAAGAAACTCTGACTCCAGCAGCAACTGATGCAGCCTTTCTGATCCCTCCCTCAGTGTGGAATAAACACTACTGGTTCCTGTACCTGATGAGGAAGGGAAGCTTCATAGCAATACAGGATGCTGGTGTCAAAGAGCATCATCTTGTGAGTAACCAGAGCCACGATGCAGTTTCGGAGCCGTGAGATCACCTCCCGGTCAGACAAGGGAACTGGCTGAGGAAGGACAGAGGAGAAGGGCTGAATGCACAGGGAAATAATGCAAGTAAAAGAGCCTTGCTGTGAACCTAGCACAAGATCCAGAAAGTCTCAGGTTACTCACATGCTTCTGACTGTGTCAGACTAAAAACCATCACTGGTAGAAGGCTCACCTTCCCTGAACACTCACCTCCAAGTTGGAGGTGTAGCCTCCGGCCTCGTCATCCTTCTGCTCCGGAGTTGGGTAGATCCAGATGAAGCCATTGTTGCCAAGGATCACGGATGCACCACAGGGCAGGTCATGGAAATGAGTCTTCTGGCGTTTCACAAGGGAGGGAGAGACCTGAACCAGCACACCCTGGGCAAGCTGGAGAGCAGACCACAAGGCTCAGCATGAGAGACGTCATGAGCCACCACAGATAACACCAAGTCACTGACAGACACTCACTCCATTCCTGGCCTAGGAACAACTCTGTTCTAACACCTTTTCCTGTGAAACAGTGAATATAAAACCTGCCTGCCTCTGGGAGCACTGGGAGGATTAGCTAATGCCTGTGCAGCCCTTTGAAGATGAAGAATACTCTAAGTGCTTAGCACAAATGTTAATAATATCTTGATCGTAACTACACTTCAGCCATCCCTGCAGAAAAATGAGGAGTCAGAGGCCCAATTTAGCAGAACACTTTCCCTCGTAATCCAATCACTGTCCTTCACCCTTTGTGCAATAAGCACACTTCCCTTTCATCTTTTAAGTGCTAATACCCTTGGTCTGGTAATCCCAAACTGCAGCCTACGCTCCAATGGCCCCTTGGCTTATTTCAATGCACAAAACCAGAGATAAATGCCAATTGCATAAAGCCTAAAATAGAGCCCTGGGGAGAGGAACAAGTCATAGGGGCAATGGCCAGCAGAAGAGGAGTGAGGAGATCTCTCCCCAGGATTTAATTCCCAAATGGCTAGTGGGGGAAACAGAACTAGCAGGCTGAAACTGCAGACAGGGACAGCAGTGAACAAAGGGCAACTCAAGGACACCTCCTCTGCTTTGGGGAAACTCTGCTTGGTGCTCCCATGTAAGAGCTGAATCTTCCTGTCCTGCAGGAGTGGGTTAAAACAACATCCTGCAAGCTCTTTTCTTTTAAAATCCTCCAAAAGGCCTTATACAAGTCAGCTGGTGCAGAATTAATCCAGGATCAAGGGCTTTGGAATAACTCACCTTCCCGTACTTCAGGCTCCGGGTGTGCAGCGATACAGCTCCATCAGAAAATATAGACTGGACCTCTGCCTGTTGGTGCCACTTAAGGAAACAGGGTCCCCAAGGCTGCCCAGTGCCACCCCAGCATTGTTCTCACCCCCAGCCAGGCCAGCCAAGCTCTCCCAGTTCTTCCCTGCCCTTGGCTCTTCTGTCAATGGGAGCAGCAGAAGGATACACTGATGAGATCCCCTTCCTGCAGGTAGTCCCTCATTGCAAGCTCATCTTCAGCTGATTTCCTTCTCTGAAACAACACAAGAAAAGTTACACATAGCCCAGAATTAGAAAACATCCATCAGTAGCTCATTGTGGGGGACCTTAGGATGCTATGCAAAACACAGCCAGCTACACTCACCAGCTCCCCACCAGGTAAGTTTATAGATGACAGCAACAGGACTGAATCCAGCCTGGAATTTGTTTCCACTTTCCATCGCTTCTGCTGAACCTAAGGGAAAAAAACCCACCCAAACTTATGGGTACACACTCAAAAATTGAATAGGAGTTGCAGCTCACCAAGCTGCAGGAGGGAACAGCTCTGCTGGCTTCTTCCAGCCTCATCCCGGTTAAAATCCACACGGTCCCAGTACCCTGCGCAGGGACACTGATGTGGATCACTGTTTTAGGATCCGGGAAGCGCTTAGAGTCGGACTGAGCCCCGACCACCCTCCTCCTCCTCCTCGGCACCGCAGCAAACCAGGGGCTTTACCTCCGTAATCCTCCCGACCACGATGTCGCCGATCTCGCCGTTGTACCTGCACAGAGAGCGGCGGTCACACACCTCACCTCACCTCCCCCCGCCGAGCGGGCCCGCCGCGGGCCGCACCCGCCACGGCCGCCTCACCTGGCCTTCAGCGCCCTCACACACACCAGCTTGTTCACCCTCTCCACCACGCCGGCCACCGAGGCGATCAGCTTGTCGTCCTCCACATAAGTACCGTGGCCCCTGCGGAGACACAGCGGCTAACTAAGGACAGCCCGAAGCAGCGCCACCCCGCCGCCGCCGCCGCCTCCCCTCCGCCGCTGTCCGCACCTCATGTATCCCGTGTCTGTGGTGATCGTGTCCCCCGGTGCCACCAGGTGCTTCTCGCCGCCCCGGCGCGCGCTGGAATCCAGGGGCGCGCGGACTGCCGGCAGCCTCATGGTGACCGCCGCCATCTTGGCCCCGGCGCACGCGCCTTCCGCCCGCCATATTGGCTGCTGGCGAGAGCGCGCCTAAGGACGCGGGCGCCGCCATCTTGAGTGAGGGCAGCGGGGGCGGTGACCGGGCAGCCATGTTTGTTCCTGGCAGCGAAGGGACTCTTGGGCTTCGGCCCGACGGAGCCCAAGGGGGACCGCAGCCATCTTTAGTGCGGGCAGGGTGCTGCGCTCTTCGGACAGCCCCGGGCAGTGACCCGCTCCCTCAGAACCCGCCCGGCAAACCGGGGGGAAGCCACGGGCCTGCCCGGGGCTCACCGGGCCCCACAGCCCGGGCCGGGCTGCAGTGCCGCGGGTCGAGACGGGGAACAGCACCCCCAGCTTGGGTGCCCCTCACACAAGGTGTCCCCCTGAGGGCAATCCTCTGGTGCCCTCCCCAGCTTTGCTCAAACATCCCCAGGAGCTGATGCGGCCCTGGAAAAGTTTTATCCACTCAAGCACCGACCCGGCTCTCAGAGCTGCGGAGGAAATGCCACGGGAAAAGCAGCCCGGGATGACCGTCAGCAGATATGTCGCTTCCTTCCAGCGGGGTTTGCACCAATATCCCGTCACAGCCAAAATGTGGGCACTGATTCATGGAATGTATCAAAGGATATCAGTAGCTGTGGCTTCAAAGTGAGACAAATTCACAAGTACTGACTGAATCAGTAGATAAAACCTGCTCCAGAGTGAGCCAGCGCTTACCCCAGCTTCCAGACCTGAAAAACGGCTTCTTTAGCCAAAACTTGGGGTTTTCCCCCTCCCAGATGCACTTCTTGTTCCAACAGGTGATACCACATCTCCCCCGTCACAGACTGTTATGTTAGTTAAGACCTTCACTCATCCTGATACCCACATCCTTCCCTGGCAAATAAAATAAAGCTCTCCATGCTATCCCTCTTCTAAATGATAAATGTTCCAAGTAATTTTATTTAGAATACAAGAGAGGTACAAATGTATTTACAGTGTGTACATATACAATCAAATAATATATAATATCAAAGTCTTGTAAATAATGTTTACATAAATATTTACAAAGTTAAAGTGACAGTTGTTTGGGTTTTTTTTTCTTTTTCTTTTGTTTTTATTTTCTTCTGGAAGTGAAACACAGTTTGTGAGAACTTTATACATCTTAGACTTATAATTAATATTAGAATACCTTCTTTTAGTATTTATGATACACAGCCCTCCTCCTCCTCAGTGTGGGGACTCCAGAGGGCGCTTAGTTGTCCTTGGGGACAGAGCTGGTCCGGGGACAGGTTTTCTCTGTCCCCAGAGGGCAGTAGCAGTTCCAACCAAAATGTTCCTTCACAGGAAAGGGACGGGGAGAAGAGCTGCCAGGGCTGGAACAGGCACAGCCCAGCAGAGCTCAGAACCTGTGTGTGGATGGGCATTCCCAGCTGGCAGAGTGTCCCCGTGGCACCTGGCCTGTCCCCTCTGCCACAACATCGCTTGGAGCGGTGACAAACCCCAGTGCAGGGCTGGGGCTGGAGCAGGGCAGGCAAAGGGGGCTCGGGTGAAGGAAAATGCAAACGTTCACTGACTTGGGGCTCCCAGGGAGGGAAAGGTGTCCCTTAGAAGGAGCCAATCCCAGGGTAAACAGGCATGACTGGGGTGGCCACATCAGGGCTGTGCCAACCTTTCCATGGGGTCTGCTAGAGCAGAGGAGGACGGATATTTTTCTTTCTACCAAATTATCTGTAAAACCCAGGTATGACTCATCCAGGCCCAGTCGTCCCCTAGTGCACTGGCAAACCCACACAGGGCATCCCACTGCATCCCTTCTCCCCTGCCAACCCCAGGCGCCACCATCTCTTTGGGGATGATCCTACACAACTCAGCTGCAGAGCTGGGGGCTCCCCTCCTGCGAACCACCACAACCAGCAATGCCCAAAACCAACCCAACCCTCCTCCGAGACACAAATCAGCTCAGCCAAGGGCCACCCCCCCAGTTCATTGCATGTCTCAGCATCAGTCTTTGCTGTCCCAAATCCCGCTGCCGCACCGGGGCTTCACAGCACCATGGTGGGGATGTGATGGGCCAGCGAGGCGGGATGGGGCACGGGCAGGGCGGGCGAGTGGGCCTGCAGGGAGGCGTTGGGGGGCCGGTGGCGAGCGCTCTTCTGGTGCGCCCGCAGCCCCGCGAGCTGGGAATAGGCACTTTGGCAAACCTGGCACTTGTAGGGCCGCTCGCCCGTGTGCAAGCGGACGTGGTTGCGGAGCGTGGAGGACTGGCTGAAGCGGCGGTTGCAGAAGCGGCACACGAAGGGCTTGTCCAGGGTGTGGATGCGCATGTGGGAGCGCAGGTTGCTGCGGGAGTTGAAGCCGCGGTGGCAGATGACGCAGCGCATGCGGCCCGTCGTGCTGGCCCCCGTCTCCACCGCGTGGAAATCCTCTGGGGATGACAGGAGATAGTCAGGCCCTGCTCTCCAGCACAGCAGCTCACCCCACCCCAAGTCCCTGGTGAGCTGGATGCCCTGGAAAGTCCCAGTGCCCTCTCGCTGGCTCCCTGTTGCTGAGGTCACCTATCCTGGGCAGACTGGCATCCAGGCTGGCTCTTAGGATTTTGGGATTCAAGCCAGTGCTGGGGATGGGCTCAGCCAGATTTAGCTAAGGGGAACATTCATGCTGAGCTGAATGAATCCCGTATAGATGGGCACAAAACCAATTTTCCCTTCCCTGGGCTGCAGCAGAGCTGGAGGGGGTGGGTACAGGAACTCTCAGGAACCCCCAGCCATGCTGTTCAGCCCCTGCCCCGGTCCCAGCCTCTCCCCTCGCTCTGTTGGGCTCAGATATGGCTCTCTCAGAGTGGGGAGCAGAGTCAGGGAGCACAGAAGTGGCTGCAAACACAGCCTGAGCTCTGCTGTGCCACAGAGCAGCACCATGGGGAGCCTCTGAGACAAGTGGAGAGCAAAAGCCTGAGGAGAGAAAAACCTTCTGTGTTGGTGATTAAGATCCCTTAAATGCAGAGGGGGGGTGTAGAAGCATCCACTTGGTGTTTCATGGAGTGTTGGGGCTGCCTTGCACTCACACCCTGCACTGCTCCTCCCTGCCTGGCTGGGCTGCCAGACACTCACCAGCAACAGCCGAGGGCAAACTGGCCCGAAGGCATCACCCTGAATTACTGAGGAGCTGCTCAAGCTGTGTGGATCATTTCACAGTCCCTGTGCTTCTCCACAGAGATCTGGGATATCTGACAAACCCCTGGGATGTCCCTGCCTTGTCCCCACCCCACGGCCTCAGAGTTGGGCACAGGATGAACAGGCAGAGATATTGCACCCTTGGCTCTTTCTGATGTTACCTACCATGTTTGTTCTTTTTCTGCTCCTCTTCCAGCCCTGGCACACCTGGGATGCCCAGGAAGGTGTTGTGGGAGTTCCCATACCAGACCAGCAGCTCTTGGTCTGGAGGAATCATCTAGAAAGAGAGATAAAGAAGGGGTTGTTGGGGGGAGCAATGAACATCCATCCCTGCGTTGATCCATTCGGACCTACTCTGGCTGTGCCCCATTTCTGTGAGACCCTGCTGCCACCTGGGACCTGCCAGCAGTCTCCAACACCCACAGGCAGGCACAGAACAGCCCAGGATGCAGCACTGGAGGTGATGGCACAGCTCAGCAGCACCCAGCACCAGCACAAACCCACTCCAAGCTGGGACACAAATGGGGCTATGGAAAAATCTGCAGCTACAGAGCACAGGGACATATCTGGAGTCTCCAGAGTGCAGAGAAGTCCCAGCAGCCCAGGGAGACCAGGACAGGGTGGAAAACAGAGACATGGAGAAATAAACCATTGGTGGAGCCACAATCAACATGGGTGACAGAGACCAAAGCATGGAGCTGGGACACAGAGCCCCAGCTCAGGGCCCCAGCAGAGCATTTTGTCTTTGGACAGAGCCATCAGCACTGTCCAGCTGCAGGGCACAGGCAGCATCTCCCACCCACCCCTTTTGGGGCTGATTTTAGGAGGGAGAAATGGAGATCCGCCAGCAAAGGGCTCATCTGCAGAGGAGAGCTCAGAGCTGCTGTAAGAGACCATGGCTCAGGTGTGAAACGCTGCTTATATCCCCCAAAAAAGCTGCAGTGCCTGCAACAGCCCAAGGACAGCTGCAGGAGCAGGGCAGGGGGTTTGCATCATCCACACTCCCATTTCCCTGACTCCTCCTGTCCCTGCTGTTCCTGTCCTGTTCCCGCACGGCCGAGGCGAGCGGCCAGGAAATGCTGCTCAAGGCTCTCCTCATGCAGCAGCCCTGGCTGGGAAGATGGATCCTCTCAGACCAGTTCCAACAACATTAATAACAACATCACTTTATAAAAAAATACATATTTTCCCTAGCACTCCCTACTGTTAAGAACCTAATTTAGAAATAGGAACATCCTGCATTTTGGAGGATGGTTTTCTGTACACTAAGCATATTAAATCCAAGTAAAGCATCATCCACATGAAACAATCACCTCAATACTGAAAATATGTTGAATTTTAAGCATCTGCAAAAAATAGGAATTTGACTTCATGTCGTTGTCATCTGCATAAAGACCTCACTGGGCTGCAGAGGAGGAATTTGGGAGGCAGAGGAAGCCGAAATCCTTTTGCATCCCAAATTGATGACACCGTTTCTTGGCATTATTTACTCTTAACAGAAAACTAGTAATTTTTAATACAAGCAAATAAAATATTGCTGAAAGGATAAAACAATCTGCATGGATGCATGCATGGGTGTGTGTTCTATCCTGCTGAAGCTGCTGCAGCCACCCGGCAGTAGATGAGCACCCATGTGCATACACCCAGAAGTAAATTCAAATTGTGCCCCAAGAATCTTGTGGCCTTCAGATCAGAGGCCAAAACCTTCTGCCCTCACTTTATTTTCCAGCAGCAGCAACTTGGCATTGCTGAGAAAGAGGGTGGGAAAAACAAATCAGCAAATAAGGGCAGGAATGGGCAAAGTGCATAGGGAAAAGAAAGCACAAAATAAATCTGATTTTTTGGCATGTAGGTAAGAAGAAAGGCATCCAAAGAGATGCTTTTGGAGCCCTGGTGCAGCAGAGGTGGGTGCAGAGCAAGAGGAACCAGGCAGCTCACTGTGCCACTGCCACAGGGCACAGCAGGCATGGGCAGGAGGAGTTCAGGGGGACAGGAGGTGGGGAAGCCACCAGGGCTGGAGGGTGACAACAGCTACACGTGGAGCAGGCAGTGCTCAGGTTTGGGTCGGTGTGTGCGTGCCCTGCCGAGCCTGGGGAGCAGTGTGACAGCAGGGACCCCTCATGCCCAGCTCTTCCCACACATCACTTGGGGTCCAGCGCTCTCAGCATCTCAAATTCACTGCTTGTGTCAAGGGAATCAAACTCATCCTGCTCCGCTGCTCACTCCTTCAAGGAACAAGCCCACAGCTGGATCATGGCTGTACCCAAATATTCACTCACCCACCCCCTCATCTGTGCCTGCATAAGGTGTAAAAACTACAGCTGTGTTCCTAATTACACTACAGCTACCTGGAATTATTTTGCCTATTTGCATAATTTAGGAACAGTAGCAAAAACATTTAAGATGCTGTCACCACAGGCACAGCTGTCCACAGGAATACCAGGTGTTAAAACTAGAAAACACCTGAAACCCATGGAAGGGTGTCCAGCATGAGAACAGCAAGGAAGTGCTTGGAGCTCTTGGGAAAGGTGGCAGAGCCCAGGGACACACAGGACTCTGCTGCAGCAGGACAGAATATCTGATCTTCTTCCTGCCCACCCAACCTCCTTTGCCACCCCAGAGCAGCAATCCCTAACCCAGTGCTGCTGCTCACCCAGCTCAGGGTTGGGCTGTGCTCCTGTGCCATGGAACATTTGAGTCTGTGCTCCTCTGTGAACCAGTGCAGGAGCCTGGAGAGATCCAGAGAGCTGCCCATGTCCATGGGACCAGCAGGCACTCGTGGTCATTCCCTCTGAGACCCTCTCCCAGCTGCAAATGCTCCTCAGGTGAGACTTTGAACCCAGTACTGGAGGGGGACAATCTGGGATTGGGACGTCCCCTCTTGTGACCCTTCAAGCCAAAGCTGCTGCACGGGGCCATCTCCCCAAGCTGCCACCTTTCTCCAGCTGCAATAGCGTTGGGTTATGGGGACACTGCACATGAGCAGGGCTGGTCCCCACCATCACCCTGCTCTGGCAATGTGTGATTTGTATGCACAGGTCATCAATAATGCCGGGGAGCCAGACACCCACCTCCTTCCCAGGGTGTCTTGTAGGGAGCTGTGGGCACCCCTTCACCACCACCCCACTGCAGAGCAGCCTGTGCCACCCCTGGGACCCTGTTCATGTGCCACACCAGCACAGACCAGCACTTCACACAGGAGCATGGGATGAGGGGGCAGGAAGAGCCCCTTCCCTGCAGTGTAAAGCCCAAGGCACAGCTGCCCCAGCACCACTCCCTGCCCAGGCCACGGCTCCCTGCTCCCTGCACAGCCAGAGGGTGATGCCCAGGAAAAGCAGTGCAGAGTCAGGCACAGCCTGCACTCAGCACCTGGGTTCACAGAGCATCCAAAACTTTACCCTGCTATAAAAAAGCAGGTTCTGCACAAAATCCCATTTTTTCAAAAGAGCATCCAAGCCATGCCTAAAGCCCCATCTTGGCCAGAATTGCAGCTCTTTACGTGCTTTACACCCCAAGCAAGGATCTACTCTCCTTCTGTTCAACACACATCGCTCCATGAGCCCAGAGAAAGGGGACAGAGAGGAGAAAGGGAACTTTACTACTCCCTGAAGCCCATACAATGTGCCTTCCCTGTGGCTTCTGCCTCTGCTGGTGGATCTGAGTGCCAAGGATGAAAAAGCTGCCATGTCCTTCCACAGACACCCCACCAAAAATGCAAAGAACAAGGAAGGATGTAGGATAGGAGATCCCACCACCCTGCTGGTCTATTGCAGATGCCCAGTTGCCCTTCAGTCCCACTTACCTCAATGGCCTTGTAGAAGATGCTGTTCCCGATCTGCACCACCTCGAGGTTCTGCTCCTGCTCGTTCCGTGCACATTTGATGTAGGTCATCCAGCTGCGGTGATCCTCCTGGCTGGCGTCGATGAAGTACCGCACTGTGCCGTCCTCGTTAAAGACCTGCGAGGAGAGAGAGCACTTGGTAACAATGCTGCTCACAGCGGGATGAGCCCCTCCATCTCCTGCCTCTGGGATAAAGCCCCTGCACAGGGACAAGCTCAAAGCCAGCACAGCCTCGGGGCTGAGATCCTGACAAGCTCAAAGCCAGCACAGCCTCGGGGCTGAGATCCTGACAGCAGCCGGGAGAAGCCAAAATCTTCCTGCTCGAACCCTTCCTGCTCGAACCCTTCCTGCTTGTGCTACCGGTCTAAGAAATGTGCCCTGCTCTCACTGGCATGGCTGGTCCTGCCAGCCCCTATCTCCCTGGATAACCCGGCTCCCTTCCTCAATCTCCCTGCTCATCAGAGCCCCACCAGCAGCTCAGCCCCAGAGGAAGGGGCTCTTCAGCATCCTGCAGCTGTCGTGGGAGTGGGAGAATCCCTGGGTGGAGGGGGAAGGTGCATACCAGGCCTGGAAAGATGCTTGGCAGGGTGCCAGGAAAGATGAGGCAAGTTTCTGCCAGGCATAAAATTATAATAATAATTAACGATAATTAAAAAGTTCAAGTTTGAGTCAAACAAACACAAAAATAGAAAACCCCTCTCTATTGGCTGTGCATTAATGCACAATGTCCTGGCATCTCAGACCCCCACCAAATTCATTCAGGATTAACCTCACCAGGGCTGGGGCAAAGCAGGGAGCAGGGGACAGGGCAGAGCTGGTTTTGTCCACTGTGGCCAATGCAGGCAGCAACCAGTCAGGCGCTCCTCACTGCCCTGGGCAGGGCAGGGTGTGATCCAGCTGCACGAGACAGCATTTTGGGATTCCTCTGAGGTCTGGCTGCACCCCGAGGGCTGAGGAAACCTCATCCTTCTCCTGCAAGGGGTTCCTAAACCTACCTGCCCAGATATTTGCATGAATGGGGAAACTGAGGCACAAGGATGGTGCCTGATGGTGCCCGATGGTGCCCAAGCACGGGACAGAGCCCCAGCACCACGTCCCTGCTCCTCCCCAGACCAGTCCGGGCTCGGGGTTCAGGGGCGTCGTTACCTCCCACATGAGGTTGTTGTTCTTGCACAGGTCCACATGTTCGGGGGAGATGACCCTGCCCGTGAACGGCCCCATCTCGGTTCCAGCCTTGATCCAAGTCTTGGAGAAGATGCCGAGCCCTTCCCCGGGGATGGAGCTCTGGGCGATTATCACTTCCGACGGCAGCACCAGGCTGGAGAGCTTCTGCACCTCTGCGAGGGGGGAGACGGCTCAGAAAGGGACAGCAGCGGGGGAGAAGGGGGAGAAGGGAGAGATCGGGGGCGGCGGGGACCCCGCCCAACCCCGGCCCCAGCCCAGACCCCGGGGCTGAGCCTTTTAAACGCCCAACCGGGCTCCCACAAAGCGGTACAAGGTTCCCCCGGGGCATTGAGGAGGTACCTGGGAAAAGCATCCCGGGCTGGGCGAGGGAGCGGGGCTGGGAAAGGAGGTTAAATGGTGTCTATTTCGGCCCATCCAGCAATTTGTCATGCTGTTAAAGTGATCTGCATTCATTAAACTCAACTAGAAAGAAATTGCTAATTCTAAATTCATTAGTCCTTTAGGAATGCTGTAGCGGTACATTGTGCCTGAATGGCGCGAGGGCTTGTTTAAAAGGGCCCAGGAATTCCTCTTACAAAATGGGGAGATGAGATGGTTGACATATCGTGAATGGAAATGGAATTAGCCTTCATGGTAAATTAAGAGAGGAACAGAAATCCGAGAGGGGGAAAAGGGAGCTGGGACGCCCCGGCGATGCAGGGGCGAGAGAAAAGATATTGTCCCGGGCGGCTGAATGCGGGACGGCCCCGGCCCCCCCAGCCCGCGGTTTAAGTGGGAACTTTCTCAGGTCAAGCCCAAGTTAACCAAATGAATTTAAAGCCCTTTTTCCCCAGTCCCACGCCTGCGGAGAGCGGGGCGCCGGGACCGCATCCCGCCGCCGGGCACCGGGAGCCGGCCCGGGGCCGATGGGGGAAACCGGGGGGATCGGGGCCGGTCCGGGGGGGGTCACTCACCTCCGGAGAAGGACTGAGCCAGAACTTCGGCCGTGAAGGCGGTCTTGGGGCTGCTCTTCTCCTCGAAGAGCTGCTCTCCCAGGACGTTTCTCCAGCGGCCGTAGAGGAAGCTGTGCAGGATGTCGGAGGTGATCACCTCGGCCAGCGAGAGCCCCTGCGGCTTCAGCCCAGGCTTGAGGACCAGGGCCTCGGCGGGCAGCACCGAGCCCATCATGGGGGCGAGGCGGCGGGGCCGAGCGCGACGGGGCCGGGCGCGGCGGGCGGCGGGCGGCGGGCTGGGCTCCGTTCGGCTCGGCGGCTCCCGCCCGGCTATATATGAGCTTCATTGACCCTCCTAATTGGTTATTAATGACCTCCCTGACGTTGGCGGAGAGACTGGGGCTGCCGGAGCGAGGCGAGCCGTCGGAGCCCCCCCCTCCCATCTCCTCCTTCCCTCCCCTCCCGGGGGTGGGGTGGCTGGAGGGAGGGAGGGACACGGCGAGCGCACACACACACACACACACACACATAAACACACACACAGGACACACACACACAGATACACACACACAGATACACACACGCACCGGCTCGGCCCCCCGCACCTCCCGGCCCGGGCAAACACGAACCAGGGCACCTGTCCCTGGGCACAGCCAAAAGGGCAAAAATGTCCCCGCCGGTGTCCCCTGGACGGGCAGTACCTCGGACATGGTCCCGCTCCCCACCGGGCCCCCGCGCTCGTTTTGGGACAGAAACATTGCGTTTTGGAGCCATTAAGCATCACAACGAAATCGGCGGCCCCGAGCCCCACAGCTCCCGGTGCTCTGCGGCGTTTGGCCCTCGCAGCCCCGGGGGAACGGGCTAAGCTCCCCCAGCTGGCCCCGACCGTGCTCGGCTCCCCGCTGCCCCCCGCACCCCCGGCTTTCCCGGCGGCTCCGGCGCTGCTCCCCCAAATGCCAGGAGAGGGTCCCCAAGCACGGGGTGGGTGGGACGCGCTCCCGGGGCCGATCCCCGCTTGACCCCAAGGCAGAGCTCACCCGGCTGCCGTCATCAGCCCGGCCGGTCCCCAGCCCCGCATCCCCGTGGGAATTGTGCCAGGTGTGGATCAGGGACGGCTCGTGGATCCCCCGTCTCCCTGCGATGGTAACCATGCCCTGCCGTGTCCCCCCAGCGCCGGACCCCGGCCCCGGGGATGTGCAGCATCTCCGGGCTCTGCCGCGGCATCGGCCCCGTCCCCGCACTCGAAGGCATTTCCCCGCCAGCCACGGCGCCCATCCCCGCCCTGCAGAGCCCAGCAGCTCCGCAGCCCCCTCTGCTCCCCAGCAAGAGCGGTGCCCCCAAACCCAGCGCTCCCCTCCGGGCCCGAGCTTTGCCGACTCAGCAAAGGGTTAATCTTTCCCGGATTTAAACCCAGTCCTGCTGTGTCGGAGCTTAGAGCCCTCTCCTTAGCCTTGTTCTTTTGATTTTCATGGGGACGAGGGGCTGCAAAGGGCTGCGGGAAGAAGGCTGGGCCCCAAGATCCTCAGGCGCTCAAAGGCCGGTTCCCGCAGCCCGGAGTCCCGGGGAGCCCCGCCGGGTCCCGCCGTGCCCGCAGCAGCCAAGCACATCCCAAACCCCCAGCCTGCCCCTGTGTGGTGTCTTATAGGGTGAAGCTGAGTGTGTCTTCTGTCCTGGGTGAAATGATGCTGAAACCCATGTGCAATTATTTCTATTAATCCAATCAAGAAGCAACGCAGATGTCAGGAACCCACCCAAACCTGCGCTTACTTTCGGATTTTCGCCCGGCGAGAGGCAGCGCTGTCCTGGAAAGGGGAGGTTTACAACCTGCCAGGGACTGATTTGGGGTTTAATAAGCGTAAAAATTAGGTTTATTTTGTTTTTCTGGACTTTGGCTAGAGCAGAGAAGCCGTCAGAATATTTCAGCCTTGCTAAACATAACGCATCAGGTGGAAAGGTTCCCAACACCGACTCACTCCAGCCGGCGAGGCAAGCCAGCCATCGGATTGTTTTTTTTTTTTTTTTCCACTTTCCCCAGGAAAATCCTTCAGCCTTCAAGTTATCCCGGGACAAAAAAAAAATAATAGATGCTCTTGAACCTCCTGTGGCGCCGGTGCGGGCTGCGCTGAACCCCGCTCCCGGCTGCGGGGGCTCGGCGGTGCGGGAGGGAGTGATAGAAAAAGGTAGAAAAAAAAATTCAATTTTCTGCGTGGTTTTAAATATCCCCAGCTGTTTCCCAAAGCTTCTTCCCTGTCCTAGGAAGGTGCTTTGCTGTGTGTTCCCCCCCACCACCACCCCCTACTCATTTCTCTTTTTTAATATCGCAGCTATCCCTCCTTTTTAACATTTAAGAGGAAACAAGTTTAATATTCATGGCTGTTAATAGAGAAGGGCCATTATCGCCGCCCCATTGTTCTGAGCCCCGCACAATGCTGCTTGTATTTTCATGTGTATATTCCCAAAGTTCCTTCTGAGCGTTTAGTGAGCACTTTAATATTCATGGGTGTTAATAGAGAAGCCCTCAGTATATTGGCATATTGTTGGGAGGTGTACATATTGGTCTGACTCTGAATAGCCACAGTCCTCTTTTCTTTTGCTCTGTTTTGCAGGGTTGATGGGCCAGGAGTAAATGGGCATTTTTCCCCCCCGTCTCCCCCTTACAGAGAGAACATCTTTATTCCAGTCCCAGACTTTCTGGTTTCCCATTCAGGACCCTCAGAAATAATGTCAGGCAGAAGAAAAGTGGAGCAAATCAATCTTTCATGGTCTTTTTGAGACCAATTTGACATCCATGGACTCTTCTTTTCTTTCACAGCCTACAAGGGGATGGTCAGGATCTGGACAAGGTTGGGGTCTGATGAGGGGAGACATGGGATCATAATGCAGCAAAGAGAGAAAAGAAAAGCAAAACAAGAAAAGATTGCAGGGATGGGGTGATGGAGGAAAAATGAGGGTGAATGACAGTGCAAGAAAGGAGATTAGAGCCCAGCAGCTGCTTTTTGGGGGGCGGGGGGGAGGGGGGAGCTCTCTCCCCTCTTCCAGCCCTTCGCATGAATAGGATTTGAACAGAGCGGAGATTGATTTATAGTTATTGCAGTTGAACATTTATTGCTCTTAAAGAGTGGCGGGGAGAAAAGAGAGAAAAGGGGTTTGAAAAGCTCCTTTCTGTATTAAAGAGGTATCAAATGAAGACTGCTGAGATAATATACAGTGGCCAATGGGAATTTGATTTGCTTTAAAATTTAACTCTTGTGGGGCCGCCGGGGATGGAGCCGGGATGCGGGGAAGGAGCGGCCGCTGCCCCGGGCCGGTGCAGCCGCGATTCTTTCCTCGAGCCCCGCATTCGCTGCCCGGCTTCGCTGCAAAGATCTGCGCGGCTCCCGTGCGGCGGGGAAGGGCTGCAGCGCCGAGGGAGGATTAGTGCTTCGTTAGTACGATTTTGTATTTTTTTAATTTATTTTTTTTCCGTGGAAGGTGAACGCAGGAGGGATGCAGAGCTACGAAAATAAGCGGCGCAGGGAAGAGCCCTTTGCGGAGCTGAGTTTTTCTTGCCCTAAAACCGGAGGTTTCTCCTCTCCGGCAGCAGAAACGCGATCGCAGCCGAGTCCCCTCGGGCGCAGAAAGGAGCCCATTGTTCAATGGGGAGAAATACATTTTTAGCGGTGATTGAAAGCTCCCCTCTCGTTTGAACTTTAGAAGAAAGTCCCTGGCAGGGAAGAGCATCCCCCTCCCTCTGCCCCAACATCTGTTTGGAGCAATCCAGGCTCTAGGGCAGAGCCGGGCTCTGCCCCCTCCCAAAGTCATTAAAAAGATATTAGTTGAGCTGAGAAAAGTCCAGCGCAGCCCCCGATCCGGGGTGGGGTGGGGGTGGTATGTGTCATTAAAAACGATTTTGGATTTGCCGGCGCTAATACGAGGCGAAAGGACCATGGGGTCCGAGTTCAGAAGCCCCCCCTGCCCGGTGCCCTCTGCTCGGTGTCCCGTGTCCTGGTGCCCAGTGCCCGGCGCCCTCTGCTCGGTGCCCGGTGTCCCGGTGCCCGGTGTCCCGGTGTCCCGGTGCCCTCTGCCCGGTGCCCGGTGTCTGCCCTCTGCCCGGTGTCCCGGTGCCCGGTGCCCGGTGTCCCGGTGTCCCGGTGCCCGATGCCGGCGCAGGGCGGCTTTGCCGACCCCATCACCTGCTCCGTGCGCCCCCCGAGCTCCGGGAAAAGGGGACGGACGGCGGAGAGCCGGGCTGGGAGCTGCTCCGGCCGCAGCCTCTGCGCCTCCACGGGCTGCAAATGCCCCGGGAGCCGGAGGGAAAGGGGGGCAGGAGGGATCATCGCACCCCTGCGGGAGCCGGGGGAGCCGGGGCAGGAGGGATCATCGCACCCCTGCGGCTGCCGCAGGAGCCAGGCGCCTCCGAAGTTGCTAAATGTGTCATTTATTAAAGCATTCAGGGGGCTTTTCTTTGGCGTTTGCTTGCAAACTCACAAAGGCCGAGCTGCTGTTTGGGGGTCTTTTCTGATGGAAAAAGGGCTCGGAGACCCCCGGCACAAAAGAAATCCTGGCAGTGCTTTCAATGGCCAGGACTCAATGAGGGGGACCCTGCGCGGAGCGGGCGGGGGCGAGGGGCCGCCCGGTGCTGCCTGAAAGGCAGGCCTGAATGTAATGGGGAGATCTGCGTTTATTTGTTGGGATCACATTTAATTAGCTTAGTACAACCCTTGAAAGACAAAGGGACCTCAATCTGGATCCAATCTGAAGCTCGTTTGGAGAGCGAGGGCTCCTGGAAAAGTCAAAAGAGAGAAAGGAGAAAGAAAAGGGAGGCTGGGAGAGAAAGGGGCTGGGGGCCCAGCCAGGTGACTGGCACGCGTGAAACAAGGGGGCCTTTTGGGCACAAGGCAGGGCTCAAAAGGGAGGGAGGAAAATAGCCTCTTCCTCAGGTTTTACCTACTTAAACCCCCTGAAGGGGCTGGAGCTGAAAAGCCTCAATGGGGGCTAAGGAGGCTGCAAAGCAAACAGCAGCCCTGGAGAGGGGCCGCGGCCCTGCCGCCGCAGCAGTTGGTGACACTCGGTTATGGGAATGTGCCCGAATGTTACCTGAGCCCGGGAACGCTCCCGCCGGAGGGGCAGGGGGTGCGGGAGGACAAGGCGATGCCCAGGGTGAGCCTGGGCTGAGGGGGGCCGTGGATCCTACGCACGTTCCCTCTGTAGGATGGGACTTCCCACCTGCGCTTTCGGCCACCCCACGCAGCCCCCCTGCATCATCACTCGGGGAGCTTCAGCCAGAGGGGCCGTGGCTGGGCTGGGACACCGAGCAGGGGTCCCCACGAGTGCACCCCTTGCTTCAGAGCAGCCCCCGGCATCCCCCATCCCAGCGCCAACACAGGCACACGCAGGTGCGTGGTGAGAAGGATGCGCTGAAAGAAGAGAGGTAAAAAGTGACCGTCCCCAGGGTGCCACATGCACGGAAGGAGCTGAAGGGGTGACAGGCTGGCCGCTTGTCTCCCTCCAAACCGGGCACTGGCAGCCTGTCCCTGCTGCCCTCCGAGGGGCCGGGAGCGGTGCGGGGCTCGGGCCGTGCCCAGCGGCTCCGGGCGCGGAGGGCTCGGGCGGGGAGAGCGGGCACAGGGCACGGCAGCCCCTCGGAGCCGCGGGCTGATTGCGCTGCTCGGGGAAGGAGCTTTAGGGCATTATTTGCCTCCATTTCACTCTGCGGGAGGCCGCGGAGCCGAGCAGAGATGCTGAGTGCTCTCCCCTCCGCTCTCGCTCGCTTCCTTGCCTTTCTTTTCTCCCTTCCTTTATTTTAAGTATTATTTCCACGATTGTTTCGGCGAGGGTGTCACGGCAGGCAAGAGCAAGAGAAAGAAAATCACCTTCAGCTGCGTCCGAGCTGAAGCGGCCTGGAAAGGGAACACGGTGGTGGCGAACCGCGGTGGCGACTCCTCGGCCACCACCGGGGCTCGGTGGCACGGCACGGCCGGAGGGACAGAGGGGGGTGTGGATTGCGAAGTCAGGAAAATCTCTGCACCTTTTCCTCCCTCTCAGCGGTGATCTGGGGATGGGACAGTCGCATCTCACCAGTGTCTGTCCTGCATCCCATCCCTCCTGCAGCACCAGCTCCAATCCAGCTGTGACCTGCGCTGGGTGACAGGGACAGGGGTGGGGTGATGGGGACAGGGCTGGGTGACAGGGACAGGGCTGTGTGACACGGACAGGGCTGTGTGACACGGACAGGGCTGCCGGCAGGCAGGTGACCCCGGGTGGGGCTGAGGGCTCCTCTGGCAGCTCCCGCCCCTCACCAGCCCTATTTCCCCCGAAACAAACAGAGCAGCAGCTCCGGCTTCCCCGTGTAACCACTCCACGGCAGCAAAGTTTGAATTCCCTGGCGCACGGTCCGGGCGAGGAGGCAGCGCTGAGTGACGGCTCCCACAAAGGGCAGGGACCGTCTAATCCCCGGCACCGCGGCACCTGCACCCCGGCCCGGCCGGGATTAAACGGGAGCAAGCCGGGCTCTGCAAAGATCAGAGGCTTCATTAGAGCGGCCTTGAAATAGGATTTCCTCAAGTGATAAGGGGCAGGGTGGGAAGATAATCTGGGGGGCTGTTGGCAGCTGCCCCCACATTAGCCCCAGAGATGCTCTTTTGGGTCACCTGCTCTGAGAGTGGTGCCCCAGACCTGGAGGGAAGTGGCAGAGCAGATCTGGGCACCCACTGCCCCAAATCCTTTATCCCAGGGATGGCTGGTTCCCCTCTGCCATCTTCCTCAAACCCCAGCACTCTTTGAGGAGCTGCCCAGACCCAGATGGGGCTCACTGCCCTCCCACTGCCCTTGGCTCCTCCTGCCAACAGACCCGGGGGCTGTGGCTCTTTCAGCTCATCTTCACATCACATAACACCAATTTCTGCTAATTTCCACCATTAAAATTCTGGAAAGTTTATTTTGTGTCTTTTCCAGCCTTATGAGTGCAGAGAAAGACTGCCTGCCATGGGCACCCTGCACTGCTGCTACCCACAGCAAATCCAGTGAGAAAACCTCCAAACCAGCCAAATAAAGGATAAACTGCTCCCTGCATGGAGTAAAAACCCACGTGCTGCTTGACAGGATGCACTGACACTGCAAAATCCCAATTCCTCACCCTGTGCCACAATCCTGCAAACGCCAACAGCCCTGAAAACCCCCTGAGAGTGGGAGGAACCAGGTGGGTTTAGGGGAGAAGCAGCAGTGCAGGTGGGACCTGGGACCTTGTGAACATCCACATCCTGTGGGGAGCTCCATGTTAAACACCAGGAGCTCTCTCTCTGACCATGCTGCCCATTACTGTAAATACAGCGTTCCTTAAATGCAATTAAATATTTAATACTTGGAGAAGGGGGAAAAAAGGTCCCACATCTTGTCTCTTTCAACAGTCATTTCAGCCTAACTTGCAATGGCCTAAATGTTATTTGTTCTCAAATCATGCAAAATTAAATAAAGTATTTCAGACTATCACAAAGTCTCCCACTTCTAAAAGAGCTGTTCCTGTTCAGGCTCACTGAATATCGAGCACAGGAGAGCATCAGGGTCATCCTGGGCTCAGTGAGATGCTTTAGTGACAAGGTTTTAGGGCTGCTAAAAAGAAAGGGATTGCAGAAAGAGCAGAATTAATGTCTGCTCAGAATTTGGGCTCTGCCTGAAGAGTGGGGTGGGAGCTGCCAGCTTGGGGGGTCCTGTGGGACACGGTTCAGACACCCACACACACCCAGCAGAGCTGTGCTGATGGGTAGAAGTGAGATGGATTGATCCTGGGGGGAGCAGAGAAACATTTTTGTCAAAGGTGGGAAAGAACAGGGCCTGGCACCTCCTGCCAGGGCTGTTGACTCCAGTCCTGCTCTTCCCATATGCCACACTCTGGAGGCCAAGCCTTCCCCAAACTGAAGATCTTCTAAAGGAATCACCTCACTGCCCCTCAGGATCCTGTCCTGGCATGGCCCTGTGCTGGGATCTGGCTCCCTGTGAGGAGGAAAAGGCTGCACCATCCCCATCACCATTCATGGACCCCAAAGTCCCAAATGTGTCCCATTTTCCAGCTTAATCCACATTACTGGGCATTAGAGGCACCACAGCAGCTTCTGGGCTGCAGCACACCTGAGCCAGGAGACAGGAGGAGGTGCCTGCAGACCCCAGAGTGAAAGCCCTGGGCTGGGACTGACCATCAGACCGGTCCCAGAACCCCTGGATGGACAGACAGCAAAGCAGCAGGGCTGGGGAGGGCTTGGAGGAGCCCAGAGGCCACCAGCTCCTCATGAAGTGCTGAGGCATCTCTGCCTCAAACCCAGCCCCTCTCCAGCCCATCCTGGACTCACAACAGCTCAACATCCGTGGCCTCTCCACCCAGAGCAGGCAGCAATAATGGAAAACAAATTGGTGAACTTGGGAACGTTTCAAGCACTTCATCCTTCCAGGACATCAGACTGCTGATGAAACCCCAGCTTTGCAGGCACCATCTTAATGACAGGCCAAATTTCAAAGGCTTGCAAACTATTTCTTGTGCTGCTGCCCCACCCCCTCAATAAAAGGTTGCATCAGAAAGAGATATTTCCATAATTTATAGTATGGGCATTTCACTGGGGAGACTCACTCATCTGTACTTACAGATACATTTAAGAAAATGCATCCTCCCACAATCCTGCACCATTTACGACTATTGGCACAATCTGTAATCCTCAGTCTTCAATTAAGGGACACCTTAGGGTTCATTATCACACAATTGCTCCCTGTGAACCATGCCAAATGCTGTTTTGGCACAGAGCTTGGAAGATGAATTAGAAGGAAGTCTTCTCGGTAATGCCCACTCCCAATTCCCATCAGCAGCCTTTATGCCCTCCTCTAGCCATTTTTTCCCCCCTCTCCCCTCTTTCCAAGTGGCTTTTACTATCCCATCTTTCAATGTCTCTCTTGATTCTCTGGAGGTATATTTAGAGATGCTACATCTCCTTTTCTTCCGGCTCTCAGCGTGCCTCCCGCTCCCGGCTTTGCAGATGGGATCTTCTTTCCTCCCTTCCCCCGTCACAAACCCCCACGGCTGCCTGGGAGCAGGGGATGGAGCTGCCTTAGGCTGGAGGAGCTCAAAACTCACATTTTACAAGAAAGGGATCCCTGAAGGGGCTACTGGTATTGCCAAACTTGGCCTGGGCATAAGTAATGCCCTTAACACACCTGAGAATGGCTGATGTCCCTCCCATGGCTCTCCCAGTGCTGCTCCAGTGACCCTGTGCAGGGATGGATCCTGCACAGATTCAGCCACAAAGGTGGGGAAGAGCAACAAGTGCAGAGCACTAAAACCAGGGGCTGCCACTTGACAGGGCTGCAGATGAAACCTCCTGGTGTTAACACAGACCCTTGTGGGATCCTTCTGGCCCAAACAGCCGCAGTGACAGAAAGTTCCACGGGAGTCCTGGGTGTCACAGCACCAGGAGGATGTGACAGTGACAGAGTTTCTCCAGAACTAACACTGGTGCTGCCCTCAGTGACCACCCCAAACTCTCCAGGATCTGCAGAAGGGGAACAACAGAGTCCAACAGACGGGAAATACTTCACCCACAAGACACCTTGTGGAAATTTTATTATATAGAATGTAAAATGCAACTGTCAGTCAAATAAAAAGAACACTTTTTTTTTTTTTAACACCATGCTCAACATTATCCAATTGTGGTTCTTTATAGTTAGACATTTCAAGCATAAGGAAAAATAAGGAAAGAACCCAAGAACAGTAAATTCAGTACATTTAAAAACGGAATGTCCCGCAGGGCAATTAAAAATGCAAGAAAAAATAGCTTCAATTCCGTTTTTCCTTTAAAAATACACTGTTATCTGTACAAGAAACACTACAGTAAACATCAGAAATCATATTCTCCCTTTTATTAAATCAAAATTATTTAGCGCATACTGTGGTTAATACTAGATTCATTTATTTCTCTAGGTAATTTGACAAATATTAGATAAGAAAATATTTAAAAGAAACGAAAAAGCAGAAAACACCTTGGAATTAAAAAATAGTTACTACCTTTTATACGGTTTTATGTTCCACAGTGTTTGTTAAAGGTACTAATAGCAGATTCATTTTAATATTAAAAATAACAGTATTTATATTTCTGAGAGCATAGAAGAAGTTTTTTTCTTTTCTTTTTTTTTGTTTTTTCTTTTTTTTAAACAAGCTTGGAGGTCTTAGATACATAAATGCAACTAGCAATGGAGACATGAAAACATGTATTGCTAAAAAAATTAACACGTTTTTATATTACCCCTTTAGACTCTAGAAATTATACAAACCCTACAAAATGCCCCCCCAACTTGCAAACAGTAACTGTTTCAAATACAGAAATCATATCATTAATTACAATACATATCATAGTTCAGTTTTTTAAAAATGCAATAAAATCAAAGACAGCCAAGATACAAGAAATTAGAAGTAAAACATTTAATGAATTTACATATTTAAGAATATTTAAATACTGTTTAATTTTTTTTTCTTTTTAAGATTTGTTACATACCACCTAAGACTTCCAAGCCACTCTTTCTGTTCCAACAGAAAAGATCGAAAATTAAAAGGAAAAAAAAAAAAAAAAAACAACACACAAAAAAACCCACATGTTGAAATGTCACAGCTCTGGGTACGTTTTGGTGCCTGCAAATTCTCTGGCTTCTCTCCAAAAAGAATCCCGGAGGTTTGTTTTAATATAAATTTGGAAACAAAATTACCAGCATGTCCATACGTTTAGTACATTACTAATTGTTCCTGATTCTTAGAAAAGTTCAGTATAGATTATCCTACAGCTAGTGTTTCACAAACAGAAAAGTCTTCATCAAAATGTTGCAAATCTAGAAACCTCTGTTATAAAAAGGTTTTCTTCCACAACGATTCCAAGGGAAAAAAATTGCCACGAGGACCTTGTTCTACTGCTCCTGGAAAGAAAGAGAGAGGGGAGAAAAGGAAAAGTTACCGAGCAGCAGCGAATTAAATTATCAAAGCTGCCGAGCCCTCCTCCCCCGCCACAGGTCTGTCCCCGCCGCTGAGCGAACAGAGCTCAAAGGATGCTGTGAGCTGCCAGCAGAGCCCTCTGCCCCAATGCTGTCCCAGGGCCCTGCTGCCCCTCACCAAACAAGATCTCTCTTTCTGAGGGCAGACTCAGGCAGGGATGAAGAGAAGCTCTTTTATCACTGCGTCCAGGTCACACTTGGCCAGCGCCCGCGGCAGCGCCGGCACCGGCTCCACCTCGCCGGTGAGAGCAGGGAGAGCAGGGCAGAGCAGGGAGAGCAGGGGAGAGCAGGGCAGAGCAGGGGAGAGCAGGGGAGAGCAGGGCAGAGCAGGGCAGAGCAGGGCAGAGCAGGGCAGAGCAGGGCAGAGCAGGGCAGAGCAGGGCAGAGCAGGGCAGAGCAGGGCAGAGCAGGGAGAGCAGGGGAGAGCAGGGAGAGCAGGGCAGAGCAGGGCAGAGCAGGGAGAGCAGGGCAGAGCAGGGAGAGCAGGGAGAGCAGGGAGAGCAGGGAGAGCAGGGAGAGCAGGGAGAGCAGGGAGAGCAGGGCAGGGAGAGCAGGGAGAGCAGGGCAGAGCAGGGAGAGCAGGGAGAGCAGGGAGAGCAGGGCAGAGCAGGGGAGAGCAGGGCAGAGCAGGGAGAGCAGGGGCAGAGCAGGGCAGAGCAGGGAGAGCAGGGAGAGCAGGGAGAGCAGGGAGAGCAGGGAGAGCAGGGAGAGCAGGGAGAGCAGGGAGAGCAGGGAGAGCAGGGAGAGCAGGGAGAGCAGGGAGAGCAGGGAGAGCAGAGAGAGCAGAGAGAGCAGGGAGAGCAGGGAGAGCAGGGAGAGCAGGGCAGAGCAGGGCAGAGCAGGGCAGAGCAGGGAGAGCAGGGCAGAGCAGGGCAGAGCAGGGCAGAGCAGGGGAGAGCAGGGAGAGCAGGGCAGAGCAGGGCAGAGCAGGGCAGAGCAGGGGAGAGCAGGGAGAGCAGGGCAGAGCAGGGCAGAGCAGGGAGAGCAGGGCAGAGCAGGGAGAGCAGGAGAGCAGGGAGGCAGAGCAGGGCAGAGCAGGGCAGAGCAGGGGAGAGCGGGGAGAGCAGGGCAGAGCAGGGAGAGCAGGGAGAGCAGGGCAGAGCAGGGCAGAGCAGGGAGAGCAGGGGGGAGGCAGGAGCAGGGGCGAGAGCAGGGAGAGCAGGGAGAGGCAGGGAGAGCAGGAGAGGAGCAGAGCAGAGACAGGAGGAGCAGGCAGGCAGAGAGCAGGGAGAGGAGCAGGGCGAGCGAGGCAGAGCAGGGCAGAGCAGGGAGGAGGCGGAGCAGGGAGGCAGAGCGAGCAGGGAGGCAGAGAGCAGGAAGCGGAGCAGGGCGGAGCAGGGCGGAGCAGCGAGAGGAGCAGGAGCAGGGAGCAGGAGCAGGGCAGAGGCGACAGGAGAGCGAGAGCAGGAGAGCAGGAGGAGCAGGGAGCAGAGCAGGGAGAGCAGGGAGCAAGGGAGAGCAGGCGGAGCAGGAGAGCAGGAGCAGGGCGAGGAGCAGGCGAGCAGGGGAGCAGGAAGCAGGAGAGCAGGAGCAGGGAGCAGGGACAGGGAGCAGGAGGGCAGGAGAGCAGGAGGCAGGGAGACAGGAGAGCAGGAGAGCAGGGGCAGGAGCAGGGCAGAGCAGGAGAGCAGGGAGAGCAGGGAGGAGCAGGGCGGAGTAGGCGGAGCAGGCGGAGAAGCGAGCAGGGCGGAGAGGCAGAGGGCGGAGGCAGGCAGAGCATGGGCAGAGCAGGGAGAGAAAGAGAGCAGGGCGGAGCAGGCAAGGGAGCAGGGCGGAGCAGGAGAGCAGGCGTGAGCAGGGGAGAGCAGGGCGAGCAGGCTTGAGGCAGGGCGGAGCAGGGAGAGCAGGGAGTAGGAGAGCAGTGGGCGGAGCAGGGAGAGCAGGGCGGAGCAGGGCAGAGCAGGGAGAGCAGGGCGGAGCAGGGAGAGCAGGGCGGAGCAGGGAGAGCAGGGCGGAGCAGGGGAGAGCAGGGAGAGCAGGGAGAGCAGGGCGGAGCAGGGAGAGCAGGGCGGAGCAGGGCAGAGCAGGGCAGAGCAGGGAGAGCAGGGCGGAGCAGGGCCGAGCAGGGCGGAGCAGGGCGGAGCAGGGGAGAGCAGGGAGAGCAGGGCAGAGCAGGGCAGAGCAGGGCAGAGCAGGGCAGAGCAGGGCAGAGCAGGGCAGAGCAGGGCAGAGCAGGGCAGAGCAGGGCAGAGCAGCTGCTGGGACCAGCATCCACAGCTCCCGGGAACCAGAGCTAAATGTGGAGCCGTGGGGATGAGTGTCAGACCACAGCAAGGTGCCCCCTGTGCTTTGCACAAACTTTTTGCCGCTTTGTTTGCTTTGTGAAGCTGCGGAAAGCACCGAGTGTGATCTGGATAAATCTCACACAACTCTCCAGTGGGCTGAGTGACAGCTGAGGGGAGATTTTACTCAGAATCAGGTTAATAGAATTTGTTTTTCAACAGTTTTGGTCTCTTTTGGCACAGGGAGCTGGTGAGCACACAGCTCCTGTCGCAGCACAAGAGAAGGCAGCGCCTGCACTCAGTTCTGGGAAGTGTCAGTGCCTCACCAGCCTGGCTTCAACATCCTTGTATTTCAATTCCCCAAAGTCAAACAACTGTGTGGGGACTATAATGAAAGGCTCTCAGGAGAAACAAGTAATGTCCCAGTCCTCTCCTAAAAAACCCCTCACCCACCCTGTACAGGAAAATAAGACTCTGATGTTGAGGGAACGTTTCTGTGATCACTTCCTCAGCCACAAAATATCTCTGCTTCCCCATATGAACCTGAAGGAGGGTCCCTACACTAGGGCAAGGCCAACATCCCCAATTGCCCAAGGGAAAGAGCAGAGGGGGGTGGGGAAGGTGAATACAGACCTGGCTGTGGGCCTGAGCCTGCCCTAGTGTCTGCCCATAGTAGGCAGCCTGCTGTCGGTAATACTCTGCCCAAGCCATCGTGTAGTCCGGCTGGGAACTTGCCTGAGAAGCAGCACTGACAGCATGACCTGGAGAGAAAGGAGAAAAAAGATATAAGCAATTCCAGAAGTCCAAGCCCAGGTTTAGGATCTCCTTTTGCCAAGCTTAAAGAAGAGCCAGCCCCCTTCCAGCTGCTGCAGACACCAGACAGAGCAACACTGGCTCCACTGTGTGGGATGGCAGGATGGGCTCCAAGCTGGACTGTGAGGGACAAGCCAAGAGCAGGCAGAAAGCACCCAGAGCATTCCTGCAGCTGCAGGGACAGGCTGGCAGCCTGCACACCCCTCATCCTCAAAGGCACAAAGCCTCCAGCAGCTCCATGTCAAAGCAAGTCCAGAGGTCAGGATCATGCACTCGTAACATGGTGGAGAGAGCCAGGCCTGTGACTTTCCACAAGCTCTCCTACCCTCTCACAAGCCAGCTCCAGCTTTCTGGATTTTGCCAGCATCAGTTCCTGCGTGCTCTGTGTTTCTCCAGGCAGGCTGGCTGCAAGCATGGGCACAAGGGGGCCGGGGCTCAGTGGGAGCAGCTCCCCCGAGACGTGACAGCACAACCGAGAGCTTTCCTGGGAGCACTGCATGGGAGCACTACATGCACCATCACCAACAGGACACCACCAAAGGGCCTCTGCAAAGCACTGGAAGCTAAAAATGGCAGGGATGGAGAGATGCAAGTCACTGGATTAGAGTTAACTCCTTGTCACAGGAGCTGATTCATCTCCAGTAAGCCTGTTTCACTCACTCTGTTTTTTGAAATACTCCTCCCATGCTTTGCTGTAATCGGGATGGCTGTTCTGCTGCTGGCTCTGTTGGCCTGTGCAAAGATGACAACAAGGGGCACGTCAGTATGGAAGAGGTGACAGTCTACAGCCAGTGACATCTACCTCTCCATCAGACAGGCCCTGGGTCTACCTCAGTTGCCCAGACTTGACACTTCAGCTTCCACTTTTCTACAGTGTTGGGCATCTTCAGTTCAGGGGAAGCCGAGGAAAAGCTTGAGTTGCTGATCTCACTTCATCTGCTGAAGGGCATGAAGCCAAATGTCACCCTGCTGGGACCTGCTCAAGCCAAAGCACGTGGCTGGGAGCTGCCCAGTCTGCAACCAGCCACTCTGGGCTCCCAGCCTGCTTGTGCTCAGTGCAGGAGAGCTGAGACACCTGACACAGCTGAGACCTGTCACCTCCACAGAGCTGCCAAGGGAATGACCATGCTTTGAGTCACCTCACTTGATTCTCAGGGGCTGCATCCTTCACCCCTGCTCTTCTCAGTGCACGACTCTGGGGCAAACACACAGCTCCTGGCTCCTCAAGGTGCCATGAGCCCTGCATAGGGCACAGGCAGCCCCACTGCCCACGGGGCACAGCCCAGGCATCACTGGAGAGGCAGCGACATCCCTGAACAGCCACAGCTGGCTCATGGTGCCATCTCCAGGCTCCTACACTGCTCCACAGGAAGGGGTGCCACTGTCTCCTCACAGATCCCAAACTTTGGGTCCACCTAGAATGGACTCCCCATCTTTGAAGCATGAGACACCTTCAGCCCAGCACATCCAAGTGTTACAGCTGGGACAGAGGAAGGATACCTGCTCTTGCCATGCTTCCCTGGATCCCAGTGGGAGCACAGAACCCTCAGTGACACACAGGACAAACAAGCAGCAACCACGGAGCTGCAGAGAGGCACAGCAGGAGTGGGGAACACGATCCACTGGGGACAAGGAGAGCAGGCAAGGACAGAGGACACGCATGGAGCAGAGCTCTTCCCATCCCACCCCAGCTCCATGTGCAGCCCAGCCCTGACACCAGCCCAAGGGGGGCTTTGAAGTGGGGGGAAGGGGGAAAATAATACACTGCAAGTGTGAAGTGGGTGGAGGGAAGAGGGCAGCAGTGTCCTGTCCAGGGGCATAAAAGCGGGTTAAAAGACTTGACCAACGCTACAAGTCAGGACCTTTTCTGGCAGAGGTCAAGGCTGCCTCAACTGTCCACCTGCTAATGCCAACAAAGGACCTCCTTCAATGCCTTTTCTTCTCGGAGAATTACAGTCCACATCAGGCTGAAAGGACACGCAGCTAAATGCATTTCACAGCAAAATGTTTCCCCAGCCAGTTAATTTATTTAAGATGGGGGAAGTAATTAAAATCTAAATACATGTGTAGGGGGTTGGGGGTCTGCCCCTCCTCCCACAAGGGGGGCACTCGAGGCTGTCCCCAGGACGCTGTGACAGGGCTGACAGAGCTGTGACACACAGGCTGCAGCACTCAGGCAAGGAAGGGACCCTGCACAAGGCTGCTTGCAGATTAAAAAGTGCAAAAGCAGGTATTTACCTATTTCTTACAACACTCCTCCTACACCTTGGTGAGCTCCACCTGGGCACTGCTGCATCAGAGGAGAGTGGTGGAGGTTCTGAAAGCATTATGTGTGTGTGTGTCCTCTCTCCTCACCCAGCCTGCCTCCAGTGTGCCTGGCCACAAACAGGAACAGGGAGCATCCTAAGCATACATGGAACTAGGGAGCCAACGTTTTCCATCAGGCTCAACTGCAGAAATAAAACATCTGCCTCCAAAAGACGGCAGTGTGGGACTAAACCCACACAGGGGAAGAGCAATGGCAAAGCAGGAAGCTCCAGGGGTTTTGGGAGCCACCTAAACCTGACAGTGTAAAACTGTCATCACTGTGATCACAATAATGAGCTGCATTTTTGGTCATCAGAAGGCTCAAGGGAGTTGTGCTTTCTACACCAGGCTCCAAAGCCAGGAGGGGTGTGCCTGACACATGATCATCTGCTGCAGGAAGGGAGATTCTTCTTTCCCCAGGGACTGGTGGGCAGCATGAGGGGATGTTTCAGGAAGGTGAGGAAGAAGTTAAGTTACCAAGAAGAGTTTCTAAAGGCATCTGGCAAGGCAAAGAGCAATGCAGTTTTGTAAGCATTTATTCCAAGGCTCTATGGAAGATGAAAGTTAATTTTTTTTGTGGAGGTTTCCCTGCTGCACTGACTGCTCTGCTTCCCAAAGCTCAGTGAAGTTCAGAGCCCTTGGGGACGCAAAGCAAAGGAGCAGAATAACAATTCTTCCTGTAAAACAAGTTAGTGAAAAAATACTCTTCTTCAGTACCATACTATTCCACTCCTGTACAGAAGAGAAGTCCACTGAAGCCCACCACTGCATTTTAATGTGCTGAAACCAGAACAACTGCTGACCTCCTCCAAGACCTAGAGCTCAAAGGGAAAGTCATAATTTCTCAACAGTGATTGCCAAGAGGGAGACTCACACGGAGTTTAACACACACTTCCCATGCAGTGTTGCCATGTGCCACCACAGCACACATTTCAGAAGTGCACCAAGTTAACAAAGCAGCACTGAGATTTTCAAATTTCACATATTCACCATGTCATAAATACTGATCACCCAAAAGGTGATCAGTGTTACAAGGAATCAAAGCACAATTGCAGGCATTGTCCCTCCAATGATTCCTCTACCTCAGGCACCTCAAAGGGTGGGAATTTATACCAAAATTCATAATCTACTTCGTTGCTAAATCAGCCTTAGCAGTGAAAATCATCTGCCATTAAACCCCTTTAAAATTACCCCCCCACACACACCTTTTGGTGCTTAGTTTTAGTTTAATGAGATCAGACCATTAAAACCCCTCAATTTCTTAAAAAATTGTGACTGCAAGTGTCCTTTGGACATTACCACCATCACAAGAGCTCTGAGATTACCAAGCAGACATGAATCTGCTCTGTTCAGGGCAAGTCGTTCCTCTGGCTGTTGGAGACACAGGATGATGCAGCTACAGCATCACCACCAGCATTTACTACTTGAATTATTCTGAAAAGGTGACTCTTCATTCCAAACTGATCAATTTTGACCCAACAGGCTTTCAGGAAATAATGACCAGTACAGGAGCCCTGCCTGACCTTCTTTCCATTTCCTGCATCACTCTCCCCTGTCGTTCCATCAGTCTGGAATTTGAACAGTGAGAAAAGCATATAAGGAATAATTAAATAAGAAAATAGCAAGAAATTTTGACGTCAAGAAGAAAGAGATGGGAAGGCTCAGCATCAACAGTGTGCCTGTTAGGGGGAAGTGTGGTTGGTAAGTGTGTGCCTGGAGAATCCTGGGAGGAGAAAGCCAGAGGCAAGAATGTTTTTGTTAGAGAGGAACAGACAGCAAGGACCAAGTTTCCACCCAAAGAGCAGAAAGAGGCAATAAGCAGTTAAGCACACAAAAAGCAAAATTTTCCACAGCCTTCAGCTTGTTCTGAGCTTAACCACCACCACGTGCCTTCACACACCTCTTCTGCTCAGGAAATCATCCTGCTGTTTCCACACACGTGGTCTCATGGGTGACCCTGCCTCTGCAGGCACAAAGCAGAGACTGCAAAGAGAACACCAACCCCTCTCCAGCCCAGCTCCTGGCACTTACTTGGGACTTGCTGTCCAGGCTGCTGCCACGTCTGGTAGGTACTGCCCCAGCCCTGCGTCATGAACGCCTGAGGACCACTGCAGAGGACAAAAAGCCATGCTCAAGTAGACAATAAAATACTTACCAGGCCACAGGCATGAAGCTGCCCACAGAAGAGAAGTTGTCACTTATAGCCAGCAGCTGCTGAACAAACAGGGAGCAAAAGGAAAGCTGTGCAGGTGTGAACTGCTATGTCCTGCCTTGGTATCAGTCTGTTCATGAAACCAAGGTGAAGATACATCACTCTGAACAGCACCCCTTGTGCTCTATGCAGTTCAGGTCTCTTCCCATGCTCTCACTGCACTAGAGATAGGAATTTTGGAGATGCCAACACCTACCTGATACATCATTTAATAGATGAAATCTTTCCTGCAGTCAAGATTAAAAGGATTGAGCTCACTTGCTTCTGCTTCTGAATGCTCAATCTTTAAAAGGCTTCACTCATACCCCAACCCTTCAGGGGGTTCCGCCCTTCTCCCAGCACTTTCTAGCTCCCAGCCATTCCCCCCAGCCCACGGGTGAGGAGATGCAGCAGCTTACTTTTGATGAGGTGTAGCAGGTGCTTGGTTGAACGGATTTTGACCAAATCCTCCAGGTCCACCCATGCTGGTACCCTGTCACAGAATCCACAAATATTTAATGCCAGCTCCAAGTACAGGGTGGTACCATGAGTAGTAAGAAAGGAGAGAAGACAGCCTGGGACACGTGGATCCTGAGGTTGGTGTCAAGCCTTCTCCTCTCAAGTAATTCAGCGTGAAAGCAGCTTTTCAGCTTTGCCATGCCCCAGTTAAGTATTTTCCATTTTTTTAATCAAAGCCTCCCCATTCAGTAGTACTGCAGCCTGACTTTATTAAGCTTCAATACCACAGCACTGCACTCAATGTAAGAAAAGTCATCCTGAACTTACTGAGCCAGGAGTTGTGAGTTTTACTCTCAGGACGACGCTGCCAGGACTGTGTCATTCTCACACAATGACACTACTGTCTTCCTTTCAAAAATCTCCTTTGACAGCTTTTCATACCTGATTATTGCTGCTCTTCCCTCTCATATAGCTGTATACACTACCCAGGATTATGTCAACAGTCAAATCCTTCTGGGACCACAGCAAAAATTAACCAAATGGATGCTGGAGGGCCATCAAGTTCAAGCCAGCTGCTAAGAGGCAAATGGTTTTGAAGCTGAATAACGCAAGCATGTGCATTCCGTGCCATCCTGTGAGTCCAGGCCTACACGTACCCAAGAGTGACAACAGCAGGTCTGAAAGGGACAGAGCAAGAGAGCAGAGATGGAACTTACACCAACTTTCTCATCTATGAGATGCCTAGCGAGCTCGATTTGCTGGGGGACCCCTCTGATTGTGAATATTCGTACACCGGGGTCTGTGTTTGGGGGTGGGTTTCTCTGCAGCTCCACGTGTGCTCCTGACTGCTGATTTATGCTCTTGATGTTCTCACCACCTGAAGAGAAGAAAGCCAAGATGTAAGGAGGGATATTCAGCATCTCTCTCCATAAAATCGTATCAAAGTCAGATCCTGAGAATGGATTACAGTTTTAGCCACTTTCTGTGTGATTTAGGAGAGGTGGGCTGGGATGGCAACAGCAAAAGAACCTGCAGTACCTGAGCTCATGCTGCTCCTCACAAACATAACCTGAAACCTTGAGCTACTGTAACAGCCTTTGGGTCATGGATGATGCTGCCTAATAAAAACACACAAACCCTGCTAAATGTCCACTGCCAGGCTCCCAACAAGATGCAGCATGATTGGCATACACTTGGACAAAACAGATGCAAAACCTGCACTGACTGAAGTCCATTGTTTTTGCACAGCTGTTCAAATCCTCTAGGAAATGAAGGTCACCTGCAATCTAAACATGCTAGTTTTTCTTCTTTTTTTCCCATCACTAGGGCAAAAAGCCACAAGCCACATAACAAAGCTTAAGCCTTCTCCCAAACATGAGCTGTTTGATAGGTTATTGCCTTGAAGCAGCCTCTGCTGATGAGGTTTTCTATTCACCCTGCAGCCACACATCCCTCCACAGCCATGGCAGCACACGATTCCAGGCTGTCTCCTGCTATTTCAGAGTTAGCTGTGCATGCAGGGAACATGTCTGGCTCGTTTGCCATCTGGATGCACAAGAGCACAGGAGTGCTTCCAGCAGGATGCAGCAGGGCCAGTTAAAGTGGATCTGATTTCCTCAAGACCTGCTAGGTCCTGGTCTCTTCATGAAATTTGCTTAACAAAAGCCTCAGCCAATGTTACAATGCTTCAATTCTTCTTTTGGAAGCTCACACAACTTACAGACCAGCTCCACTCAACTGGAGAAATTAAAGGGTGTGGGGAAAGAAGGGGTTTTACAACTTTTAAATCACAAACCAAAAAATCACCAGCTCAAAGAATAGACAGCAAGCAGAACAAAGAGCAAAGGAAACTAACCAGAGATTTTTGTTTGGTTTTCATTAAAAAGAATTGCCAAAAATAAACGCCTCAATTTTGGTCACATTTCCATCTCTATACATCCAGCACAACTTCAAAACAAACTGTGGATGTTGCAGACACTTGTTCATTTCATTGTAATAGACTCGTGACCTTTTTAACATTTTAAAGCCTTCTTGGGGAAGGGAGGAGGAAAAGTTGCCAAAGGGCAATTAACTCTTTCTAAATGAATTTTTGAAGATGCATTTAACAAAAGATAATCATGTCACATCCCTGGGCAGACAACAGGGATTGTACTGTGCAGCCAAAAGCCAACCCACTTACTTTCAGTCAAGCATGGGAAAGGAGTAAGATGAAGTTTCAAAACCAAGAAGTTTTTTTTTTTTTGTGTCATGCTTTTGTCTGATGCAGATTTGTTTGAAGCTCTGGTTTTTACATATCGAGGTGAGATCTGAATCAACAGCCATTTCATGTGCTTAGTGAAAACAGAGGACCCTTTCAGGCAACACAATTTGAAGGAGTGGCACAACTTCTTTACTGGGTGACAGAGGCACAACCAGAGGTTGCTGCTTGCACTGCAGACTAGTTTCTCCTTCCAAAAGGGGATTAAAAATCGAAGCATTCTCAAACTGGAAGCAAGGAGAATACAGATTTCAAATCATTGCCCCGTTTAGCATTCAGCACCAAGCCTGTGGCTGTTGGGCCTGTTTCACAGCAGCTCCCTCCTACACCACACAGCAGAATTAAGTCAGCTGCCTCTCTAAGTTTGGAGAGAGGGACCAGAAGGACTCTGTGCCCTTGTCCTCTTCACCCTGCAGCCTGGTACGTGTCAAAGTGCTCCCTCCTACCCCAGAGCATGCAAGGGCCGTGACGCGGCCGGTGCCGGAAGGAGCGCTGCTCCCCACGGCGAGGTGACCCGCTCGGCACATGGTGGCTGTCTATAGAGCATTCATCCCCCTCCATTCTTCCACCTGATGGGGGGCAGGAGCGATCCAGGAGCGGCCTCCCGGCTGCATGTGAAATCCTAAAGCAATTAATCAAACCTGCTCAAAGGCAGAGCTGACAAGAGCCAGGCCGGGCGCGGTATCTGTCAGCATTGCCGTATTTATCATGGAAATCCAGGGGGGCCCAGGGAGGCGCGGCTGTTTCCAAGCACCACCAAACACAGACAGACTTTGACATGTGTATGGTGCTCGCCTCCACCCTTCCTCAGAGCCTTTGGGAAAGAAAAGCTGCACCTACCCACCCTCCAGGGGAAAAAGCCACGTGCAGGATCTGCGGGGAGCCCAGCCAGCTCCTAAAAGCTGATGCTCCCAAGCTGAAATGTCCACAAGAAAAAGGCACCTGATCTTCTGTCATGTGTGCTGCAGAAATTGGGCTGAGAAACTTCCCAGCCTCCCTCTTTTTCCTGCTTCTGGAGTAGTCACATGGAGCTGGGAGCACAGAACAGTTACAGGTCAGATCACACACAGCACACCTGGGTGCCCAGGGCATGTGGGTGCTGATCTCGAGGCCCAGAGTCCTCAGCCAAATTTTACAGAGAAGGCAAACAGGCCCATCCTGTATTACAGCAAGGAAAAACACCAACAGCTGGAATCTGCTCAGAAACTGTCAGGAAGCACACAGGTTTTGTAATTGGTCACTGTTAAGAAAACCCCACTAAATCCCCTCTGCCTGCACTGCCCCACAGGGGGAGGAAATAACAAGAATTGCCTGTCTTGCATCAATGTGGGGAGAGTGTAGCACATCCATGCTGGTCCAGACCCCAAAAGGCAACGCTACAGCCATCACTCACTTGACAAAAGTGAAGGCTGCAACAGCCTAAGAGCACAGGCACTGTGAGAACACCGATTACAAGGTGGTATTACAATGCTACCAGCACTCAAATCACCATACAACTAGTAATTAGTCACTCCAGAAAGCTTCTGATCTGGCCAAGTAAGAATCTCTATTTTGCTGTTGTGGAAACAAAGGTAAAAAGCCACCCTTCACCCCCCAGTGAGGCTGTGCCAGGCCTTGCACTTGAATGCTGGGACATTCACTCCACTACCTGCATTTATCTTTTCAGCACACAGTGCTCTCTGTAGTCACAAATGCTCCACTTCAGTGCACTGCTGAACAACAAGTGACCTTTTCTGATCCTTTATTAAAGATGACTAATGGATACAGCAATAAAGTTTCATTATAATTTGATTTTTCTGTACATGTAAGTCTCACTCACGGGCTTAGAATTTACTTTGCTTGATCTTTTGGCCAACTGGACTGTTCAGTGAGGACAAGCATAATCACTGCAATTTCTGCATAATGGAGAAAGCAGGTGGTTTTTCATACTGAAAAAAGTTTTAAAGTTTCCTAACAGGCTCGTGGCAAAAAAACAACATCTGAAAACAACTGTAGCTACAGGGCTGACCTAGCTGTGTCCCTGGCCATCCAGCAGGGCAGGAGCTCAGGGTGCTGTGGGGACAGGCCCATGGCAGGGAACAGCAGGGATGTGCAGGAGGGAAAGGCCACAACAAGTCTCACCACAAGCTCCCTCCTGCCAGGAACACTCAAAGCCACCGAAACTTGGCCCAATGCCCTCAAGTCTCTGCCTCCTTTTCTACTGTAGCTTATCTATTCCTATTGTATTCTATTCTATTCTCTGCTGAGGCAAAAAGCCAGCTGTGATTACTGAAATGCTAGTTCAGGCTTATATCATTCTTTCTGAAATAAGCAGATAGAAAAATGAAACACTGCCTTAGACAGGTCAGTGCATGAGCTCAGACCCATCACAGCAGCTCAGAGCTAGTGAGCTTGTCTGCTCCTGGCTCTAAGTCCTGCCACTGCCCCACATGCAGCTCCTGGTTGAGAGGATGACTCCTCATCCATGTCCTCAGCATGGAGAGAACCACTGGCCAAGCAGCCAAGGGGCCTCCAAGGCAGTGAACATGCTCAGAAGTGGCACAAGGTGCACCAGGCTTCTGTGCCAGGTCAGGCACCAGCACAGAGGCAGAGAAATCCTCCTACTTCACTTCAATCCTCACACACTTCAGGTACAGGGCTGGAAGCAGCTACTGTTACTACCACACTCAGAGACCTTCCATTTCCTCACAGCACTTACAGAAATCCAGCATGATGAAATGACTGCTCTTGTCCCTGATAAACCGTCCTTCAAACAAATTCTTTGTAAAAAGAATCCACAAATGAACCTGCCTTTTCTCAGCCAGCTGCTTGTTATATCAAGCTTATTTGACAGCTCTGCATTAAGAGCTTCTCTTACAGCTTGTGAACAAGGGACTGGAGAACACAATTATGAGTGAGAGCACCACAAAGAAAACAACCACAAGTGCTTACAGCTTATTCCAATGCTGCATTCACTGGGCACTAAACACCTACAATCACAAGAAACCCCCAAAGCTTCACTGCCAGGCAGCAAGAACACGACCATCCTGAGAGAGGATTGCAAGCTGTGGTATTTGGAGTCACCAAACCCACCTTTGCCTATAACAAGGCCACACTTGTCAGCTGGAACAGTGTAGGTGATTTCCTGCATGCCCCCAGGTGTTCCAACACTCCAGTCCCCACGGCCACGACCTCTTCCTCGGGGAACAGCCAAGGTTCCAAAGCCATCTCGTTCCTTAGAAGGCAAAATACGTGTATGAGTGCTTTTATGCTGGCCCCAATGCACATTAAAAACAAAATAAAGCCAAGTAAGTTAAACTGCCTCATAATCAAAGGCATTGAATTGAGATATTCCTGGACATGCCAAGTAATGTAGGCTGCAGTTGCCTTCCTGATTTCAGGAAGATATTTTTATTTTTAAATGCATGCCTTTACATCTGCTGAAATAAACCTATAAATAAGCATCAACTACTAAAGGACTTTCAGTTTGTCATGGGGGGATCTCTAGAGCAAGCCATGGATCTTGGCACTGACACACACAAAAGTTGCTTTCAAACCCTTTCAAGTGTCACCCTGCTGGAATTACTCAGCAGAAACGCACATTTTCCAGAACTTCCAAAGGAAGCTTTCAAGTTCAAAGACACTTAGAGGACATACCTATTATGGGTAAATGATTTTTCCAAAAGCAAATGCCATGGGCAATCAGAGGCTATCATGACAGACCTCAACACTTAAGTCAATCATTACAGCAAATTATGAAATCAAGTATTCAAATCAGGTGTTGGGGCTAGAAAAGATATCAAGATGGACAAATTATGGATCTTGTTGGACTAATTACGTTCAGTTTTCTGAAATCTTCTATTCCTCATAATACAAAGGGATTATACAACCTCCTTAAAGAGTCTGCCCTAGTACTTCACCCACCTTTGTATTTCTTACTCCCATGTAATGCAATGTATTGGTGTGTCTTAGAGCACAGTGACACAGGACCTGAGCCCTCAGCACCTTCCTGAGCCTCCACCAGACCAAAGGGTTGAAGATGAGGCACCACTGAGCACTGGCAAGGCTCTGCTGTCTAAGCAGAGCCTCCAGTCACTGTCTGATGCTGATGGACTCCATTCCATCAGCTCACTGTTTCCAAGCTTAACAACAACTTAACAGGAGATAGATGTGGAGCTATAATGATGCCTCATAGGCCTGGGAATGGAAGACCTTCCCACAGCTCAGTTAGCCCACATTACATCAGAAGAACTTCCATCATAAACAAACCTCAAATCCAGCAGCTCTGAGCAGCAGCATGTGTGGCCTACCAGGGGAAAACTGACCACTGCTGCTTTTCAGCAGATGGCCTCCATCCCTCCATCCAGCTGCCTGCATGCAGCCTACATTCCCAAAAAGCAGTTGCAGAACCCACCTGTGCTGTGAGGATGAGCTCACTGATGATGTGTGCTGCGTGCTGACACCGATCGGGGAGCCCCATGACCTGCGCGACTCTTTCAGAGCTAATCCCATCATCTGTGGAGAGAGGTGGCAAAGACTAAATTAAAAGCAGAAAACATCCACTGGCCAACAAAAGCTTCCTTCCAGCACCACCACTGCTGGGAGCATTTTCACACCACAGAACTATCCCAGGAGCTACTGCTTCCCTCCACCTTCAGCCCCTCTTCCCTGGACTGAAAGAAGATAAAACCCAGCCCACACTGCAGAGGGAACAAGACTCAAAAGAAAACACTTTCAAATGTCAAAAAGCCATGAAAGAGACTGATATAATTTTAAGAGGAAAAAGGCAGCTTTGATAGGTGATCAGACAGCCAAGGACCCAGAGAAAGTTACTCAGAATTAATCAACTCCTGATCCCCAAAGGCTTTAGTGTCCGGAAGGAGAATTCTTTAACAGGAAATAAAAGATTTTTGTTATTTTATCTGTATAACTCAAGACATGACTGTTGTGACATCTGATGTTTGAAAATGAGCTGTATATAATCTTACTCTCTGAAAACCAGGAAGTGCATGAGGAGGCAGCACATCATATTTAAATGGGTTTCAGAAAGAGACACAATGCACCTGTAAATGAGGAAAGCCTGGCTGCTGGAACCCAAAAGTGGAACACTGATCAGAAAGCAACGGCTCTCCATCCTCACACAAACCTGGTTTAAATTGAATCCTAACTCCAGCATCATTCTGAATCTTTTTGATCATTTCTCCATTTCTTCCTATCACAATTCCAACAGCAAACCTGGGCACAGAGACCTGATGGGAAAGGCAAAGGAGTATGAAAGTGCAGAGAACTAGACTGAATGACTCTGATTTTACAAGGAGATGCTCTTAACTTTGAGGACGGGCCATGTTAGGCAGCTCCAGGCTACAGAAAAACATACACGTGGCCACAAATTCCTTCCCCACTAAATGAACTCTGCACTACAAGAATGCAGCTTAAAAAAAAAAAAAAAAAAAAAAAAAAGACAATTATAAAGTGCCATCTGGGAGTCCACGAGAACTCCTCCTCTTTGCAGAGCCAGACTCAATTCTTCTGGCAAAAGAAGACAACACATTTTTACAAAAAGCTTACAGGTTCCAAGAGCAGTTGGATGAGTCCCCCCACTACCCATGCCCCAGGGAGGTTAGCAGAGCACTGAGAAGGACACGTACCTCTATGCTGCCTCCTCCCATTCTAGCACTGAAATCACTGCGCACGCCTCGGAAGTCTGCCTGATCTTTCTCTCGGATGATCTCCAGCACCATTTCCCTTGCTTGCTACATGGGGAAAGAAGTTACAGTTAGCTTCAAATTATTCTGCTTGCCCTCCTGCTGTTAGGGCCTCAACACTGGGTAATGGTCAGGCTTCAGGCAGAGGGATCTCCATCTGCTGAAAGGGAACAGCAGTTTGATTTAGGATTTCTTCTACCACAGTCTGTTCTTGATGGCATCTTCTATGTCTGACAAAACCTGCCAGCTGCAGGTGGCAGTTTCTTGGGTGTGATTGCTTCCTCCAATCTTTCAAAAAGGCCCTTTAACTTTAAAAATATATTTAATTTTTTTAAGGCCCATTCCTACTGATAGAACTGAAACCAGGAATAATAAACCATCCACAGTAAGGTAGAAGCTGTTGGTAGCATGGCAGAGATCATGCCCACTGAAAGCTAGGGAGCACATACCAAGGAGGCTGCTGGGCAGCACTGAGCTTACTGACTCTGAGAAGTTAAGGCCAAGTCTACAGCAATCCAGCAAGACCTTTTCTGAGACAAATGAATATTTTTCCTACCTACTGGCAGCACTCAGGGCCATTCACAAGCCTGCATGTAGCCCAGCTAGTGAAATTAGCTAACAGTAGTCACCAACAAAATAAAAAAATCCTGTATGTCAAACCCAAGCATTTGTTTCTCTCTACCACCAGTCAAGCTTTTGACATCTTGGTTCCATTTCCAAACTTGAAGACAGCAGTAAATCTTTCCTTCTGTTTTTACATATTTTCCATGCCCTCAAGGTATTTTCAACAGAAAGAAACAACTCAAAGACATTTCAGAGATGCCAAGATAGAAATATGGGATGGAGAGATTTCATAGGAATTTGAGGGAGTTAAGAAACACTGCTGCAGCATCCACAGAATCCCACCAAACCCAAGGATTCAATGCACTTCTTAAACACTTCCTGAGTGTGCCCAGCTTTAAATGCCTAAAAAAACAAATAATAATAATAAAAAAAAAAAATCCAGCCTGTGCAGTCTCCATGTTTCCTTGAATGGAAGACATGACAACAGCAAATCTTGCAAAGGAGAAGCCACCTGGGAGCATGATTTGGTTAAAAGTAGCCAGACTGTCTTTAAACTCCTTTTGCGCAGCTGTATCTTCACAGTAAGAACTTCAGAAGGGGAAACAAAAAATAATTCTAGAATTTGCAATAAGAGCTTTGGAAAAATACTACCCAAACACTATGCCTGAGCAACATCAACAGTTACAGCAATTTATGATTAGGGAGGTCCTATGAAACAGAACTACTTTTATTGGAGACAGGAATGCTAAGCTAGATTTAAATACTTAGCAAGGTATGAAAGGCACTTGCTGAGAAGTGGAACATGCTGTGGCTAAACTTCAATGCTCTAATTCAGGAGCTCCCATCATGCTGCAATCCCCAGTCTCCAGCTGATGGGGGGGTTTTTCTCTGAAATGCAGGTACATCCACACCTGCAGAACCCTGACACAAGGAGATTGAAGCACCAATATTAAGCAAACCCCTTGGTTTCAGGAGTTGTTGTGGGATTGTTTTTAATTGCCTGTGTCGATTGGCTGTCTGAGGTAGTTTTGGGAAAGGTTCTGTCTCAGATGTGTGATTCAGTCACTAACAACCCATTTGCTCAAGTGACACAGAGATCTCATTTTTTTCACAGACTGGAAAGCATTTAAAAAGTACTTTCTCCAAACCCTCCTCCTCATCTCTACTCCTACCCATGTGCAGTATTTATGTAGAGTGACAGCTCTACAGTTATGCTGTAAAACAAACTACTCTGGTGTTTTAACTGCTCTACTCAACCTTACAGAACAAACAAAACCAGGAAAGATTATTACATTTACAGTTGGATTTGACTCCATTAGATGCTCACAAATACACTCAGGTATAAATTTCTCCTCAGTTCTCTTGGGCAACCAGCTTGCTTTTGTTACATACCTGCACTTTAAATGCATCTCCAGTAATACGGAGAGGTTTATCTGCTCCAGTAGGCAAAGGACCATCTTGGATCATAATCATTTTCACACCTGTTCGCTCCTGAAGAAAAAGCACAGAGCAATATTCTAAGCACAGTCCCTAAAACAAGGGACTAGATTTTGGTTACTGAAAATTATGAAGGTGAAACCAGCAGCGTTATAGAATGCACAAATTCAAGAACAGTCCTAGAAATTGCCAGAAATTGTGCTGCTCCTGTGGTTCTCAAATAGCTGAAATCCTTGCAAGAAGAACCCCCTCTACCTTGACTACTGACTTTCCAGCCCTTTCCAAAACCTGCAGCTGTCTGCATGTAACAGTTATTGAGTGACCAGCCTCCAAACTATATAACAGAGTTCTAACTAATCAGGGCACTCAAAACCCCTCCATTTTTAACCCTAGATATTTTGCTATTACCCTCTATTCTTTAAAAACTTGTACCAGATGGAGGAATAAAGAATGTCCAGGAACACAGTTTATACATAACACAACACTTAATTAGAAAGGGGTGGGTTGAGAGAAAAAGATGACATATGGCAGCTTTACCACAGATCAGCAACAAAAGAGAAGCAGAGCACTCTACAAGAGCATGGCTGGCATTAAAAATACTGCAGAGCAGAGCAGACATGGCCCTTCCTTGGCTACAGGCATCCCCTCCTGAACAGCACACACCAAGTGTTATCTTCTACAGCACACGGGTTTCTGTCAGCTCTGGCAAAACTCCACTGTTTGTGTAGCTGGGGCCACACTGATTTTGTAACACAAGACTGGATTTGGGTCCAATCTCCGAAGGCAGAAGAGTAATCCCTGCTGGAGAAGGTTAGAGCATTCAAGGCTCTCCATTTCAGCCTGTTCCAGTGGATCTAGAGAAGCTGCAGTAGGGAAGAGAGCCCTAAAGGAAATGCATCTTGCGCACCTGCAACTGTTTTATTGTTTCACCTCCTTTGCCGATGACTAGACCCACTTTGGATGCCGGGATCAAAATCTCCTGAATGGTACTGTTGCCATCAACATCGTTGTGAAAACCAGGTCCGTTCCGACAGCGATCTACAATCTGCCCCAGTAGCCGCTTTGCTTGTCTTTGGAAAAGAATCGAGGGAAACAACCATTAGACAACATTGCTCCACCAATGACCAAGAGACCAGGAACCATCGGAATGGAGAGCGATCGGGGAGAGGAGAAGTGGAAAGATGGAGGAAACCATAGTCAGCACAATGTTTGCCTTTTTTTTTTTTTTTTTTAAACTCTTGGATGTCTATTTTCCCCTATCATGATTACTAATAAGCAGCTTGATTTTTGAAGGGGAAGAGGAAAGGAAGAGCAGCAGCATGCTCTGACCTCTTAGGAAGTTAATAGTTGAACTACACCTTTTGGGGTGCTTATTTCAAATGAAGATGCTCTAGTTTTAACTTTTCTAACACATATACAATAATAAAACTCAAGCTCTGTTCTCCTTCTCAGTCAAGACAAAAAGACACACACTGCTCTGATACTACCACAGGCCATGGATTAACCATCCTCTGATCAGTCACAGGCAACTGCTTTGCTCTTCTCTACCTGCTCTTACCAGCAGCACCAGAACACTGTCCTAACACAGCCTCTGCTCCAAACAGTAGGTGCTGAAGCTACACCGCGAAGCGAGGCAGGGATACTGCAGCAGCCACCAGTGAAAGAATGGGTTCTTCTACTCCTGGTGAGAAGAGACACACAAAGAAGCATTTGGGAGATTAAAGATCCCTTCTCTAACATCTTTAGCATGTCAGAGGTAACTGACAGGGTTTCCCTTCATCTTGAAGACTCCTATACCAGCACATCCCATTCCTGCCCTTGTCCCACAGCCCTTCTGAAAGCAGAAGAAATTCACTGGTTCCCTGTACAGCCTAATGCAGCATCTTCCCCTCTCTGCACTTCACACCAAGCCATATCAGGCACCCTAAGGATGACTGTCTTCTCTCTGGAGATCTGAAGAACAGTACAAAGTCATCCCTTCAAGCAGACATTCCCCCAAGGCAGCTCAGGAGGGGTGCTCTGAGGCTGCACTCAGAGCACTGCACTGCTTGCCCTTGACTTTCACAACAAAAGGGAAAAGGTGGAATTTCTGGAAGCCTGTTTCAAATATTCTGGGAAAGTGTTAGGAGGTTTTATTCATCTGCCTTCATATCTTGTGCAAAGTTCTTTTAGTGACAATATAGAGACCACAACAGTTAATACACAATGTACCTCAGATGAGAAGGGGTCACACGAAAATTAACCCTCTTAGTTTGTCACTGGATACAACTAATGAAAACATTCCTCACAAAACCCTTCTGAAAGAAGTCTGAAACCTAGAATGGTTCCCTTACTTAATTTTCTTTTTCTACAAGTAACCTAAAAAACCAATTCAAAAAACCAATTTTCAAGAATTTTACCACAAAAGTAAATTAAATATAATATAATTCCACATCCATGTTCTGTTTCACAAATGTAATAGTCTCACTTTTAAAATTTATTCATGTTTTCTTTAAAGACAGCCTTGGACACGAGTACCTTTAACTGCTTATTTCAGAACCATGAAGTCTTAACTACACCTCTTCCCCATTTTCCCCCAACTGCATCTCATGAAGCATCCCAGCTTTTTACTATTTTGCTCTTGTTCTTAAATATCCTTTGCTAAAGGAGGAAAACCACTTCAATATCAGTAAGAATACACTGCCTGCCCTATAATACGAGTTTGCCAATTATATTTATTCTGGCTCACTGCTTGCAGTATTATGGTAGAATAAGGAGATTTAAGTGCCCTTAGATCTCTTTAGGAATGGAAGAATGATGAGTGTCTTCTCTTTAGAGAGACAGTCTTTGCACTAATGTATTTTCAAATGCAACTTAAAGATTTCCAGATGGATTTTAAAAAACCCACCTACCCAAAGGCTGGGGAGAGAAAGAGCAGCTCCATATGTTAAGTGTGTTCCTGTAAGCCTGAGGATCCTGGATCCAGTTCCAGCAGGAGGTCCTCAACTGGTTTGTGAGAGTCTCAAACTCAGCTCCTGGGAAGGGGGAGGGAGGAAACACTGTCCCTAAAGTTTCTATAGGTCTAAAGATAGAAATCCCTGCTGGCTGGCAACGTGTCTCTACCATGCAAGGAGCAGAATCAAGACTTGGGTTCAGTCCTTTGCTTCTTGTTGGCAGCGATGCAGAGACAAGCACCCACTGGGCCTCATGCTGCTCTGCAACAACACCAACACCTCCAGGGTATGCTGGAGTGGCACCCACAGGCTCTAGAGGCCTCATGCAGCCCTTCTTCAGCTGGAAGGATGCTCATCTCAGTAGGAGTGGGGAAGCGAAGGGGAGAAGAGAAGTGCCCTTCAAGAGCTTAGCTCAGTATCCTGGGAAGCTGCAGTTACAGAACTGCATCCTAGGTGCCCTAAGAGCAACCTCACCCTGCGGAGGGGAATTCCAAGGAAATTTCTGCAGAGGATTCAAACTGCAAGTGGAAAAAAAAGCCTTTGAGGTGCACAGTTTAAAGCATCAGACCAAGAGGTTCTATGCTCCACAGACCCTCAAGTTTCTCTAGGCCAACATTTGCTGGTGTAGCTAATAATCAAGTAGCACCACTGACAGAGCACAGCATTAGGGAGAAGAGAAAGAAAGAAAAAGGAGAAAAATTAAATCAGAACTCACTCAATGCTCTCTGGTGTCCCAGTGAGTACACAGGGCCTCTCGGGCATCCCACCACTGTCTGCAAAGGAAACAAAGAGAAAACTTGTGATACATGGAATTAAAAATGTGGCAGCTATTTCTGTGACAATGAAGCACCAAAGGAGGCACCACCCACCTGCACACATAGCATGCTAAAGAATTCAAAGGCATCCAGGATGAACACATTTTAAATAATTTACTGGATGTCTGCACTCTTTTAAACCCTTCTCCACCAATTAAAGGGAGGGGTAAAAACTCAGATAATACTGATCAACAGTTCCCTGTACAGCACTGCAGCACAGTCTTTCCCAAACAAACTGGCACCAAATGATCCCATTTGCACAAATGGTCTCATTTTTGTGATGTAAAGCAAGCTGTATGGAGAGCTGCTACCAACCCTCCTCAAATGCCTTCTGCCAGGAGCTGGAGCTGACCAGACGAGTCAGAGGCAAACCACAGAGCTGAACAAAATAAGAAAACTCAACAGCTTCAGCTCTAAGCACAACATGAATTGTTCATCTGCTCTGCAACCATGCTGATTAAAGCCAGCTCCCTCACTGTTCCATTCCCCTTAACCACCTGACAAACCTGTTTTCTACCCTGCCTGGGAGGTGGGTCCCACAACAGCTCTCCCTGGCTGGCTGTATCCATGTCAATGGTGGTAACACACAGTGAGCACGGGAAATGCCTGATCTAATGGACACAACACCCTTTGATATGAAAACCTCTTCACCCACCACACAAAGAGGGGCTTACCTGGAGCAATTTGAATTTTGCAGCCAGACTCTATCTGAATCCGTGAGATCTGCTCTCCTCCCCTGCCGATTACTGAAATGAGTTCAACAAGCATCAGAACAAACTGTTTTTCCTGGAAACTGCAGAGCACCTTTCCCCTTTTACTCCACTGCAGCTGTCTATAAAGGAACAGTTTGACTCCAGGATTGCAGAAGAGGCATCCACAGCATGACCAAATTTATCATAGCAGAAAAACACTAAAATACTGCTGAATGTTATTCTATTTGCTTGGAAGAACAAAACAAAAAGGCCTGTCTTGCACAGGAATGGAAAGAAACAAGTATGAAAGAAGTAAGGCACTAGTCTGGGTGATGCTAGGAGAGTAATTTAAGTACATCTTGTTCAGTCTGAACCAATAAGCCAGTTATTTGGGGTACTAAAAAAGGCAAAGACTTGTTTCTTTATAATTCCTTTCTTACTGCCATTTTTGAATGGACATACTATCTGGCTGTCTGCACCCAGACAGAACCACATCCTGAAATGCTCTATCAACCTCTAGGGTACACAAATATCCACCTCCCTTAACTCTGAGAGCTGACACACTGCTGTTTCACAACCACACACTCAGAGCACAGACTCTGCCAATCATCAATCCTACCCTTCCCAGACTGCAACAAACAGCAGAGCTCTCAAGTCAACCAGGTATTCCTGGCTCAGGATGCTCCCAAAGAAGCACCTCAGCTGTGGGGTTGTATCCCCCCCATATCAGTCTACCCCTGAACCAGGGTGAGATAAAGATGATGACTTTAAGCTCCCCTCTCCTAGGGCCAACATCCTCCACATGTAGCACCAGGACTGGTAAAGGAAGAGGTCTGGCAGGAGAGGAGGGAGCCTTTCCTTTGCAGGAATTTGAGTTACAGTCTTAGAGTGTCTTTAGAGTCGGGACAAAACTTGGCGCACTATGGGGTAATTACCACGGGCTGTTATTTTCCTCTTTACTTGCCATATATCAAATTGGAAGGGATACACAGAGAGCCAGCAGTGGAAGAGTCTATGCAATCACTGCAGTAACACATCAGCAGGAGGTGCCATTGAAAGCCAGAGTAATGATCATTAAGAGGAAGAGAGAAATTAGGATCAAGCTTGAAAGAGAACAGTATCAGGAATGCAAATCTAGGAAAAACTCTCATCTGGTCGTGTTTCCCTGCAGCAAATGTGTGAGAAATTTAAAATTCTGTTTAACTTGCCATTAGTCAACTCATATTTTAACATTTAAATGTTGTTTTCCTTCCTCAACTCTCACAGTTTTGCATACTCAAAGTAAAATGTTGCAATGAAGGGAAATAAATTCACTTTGACTTGTTTATATACTATGCTAATAGGAATTTAAAAGAGAAAAATCATTGAAATGCCCAGTAACTTCTACCAAACATTCTTGTTCTTATTACTGAGACACCAAGCTTTTCCATGAAGTTTGCATCTGGACTTAAAACACAAATCTCCTGTTCCCCATGAAGACAGGGCTTATCCAAGGCTACTAAGCACAAAAAATTGTGTCAGAATCAACAGCATTCCTGCACAGGAAGCACATCAAGAAGCATCAAAAGCATCCAAGGTACTTACTAAATCCAACCATTTTATCAGGCACTTTGAACTCTTCTGTTATTACAGCCCTAAAAAAAAAAAAAAAAAAAAAAAAAAAAAAGAAAAAACCCCATCAAAGTCATTACAAGGAACAATTTGGAAGAAACTACACCCCTGCCATGGAGCCAGGGCTCAGCACAGGGATTCTGCACACACAAGGAAAAGCACATCACTGTCAAAATCATTTGTTTTGGAAGGGACCTCTCATGGTCCCACAATTCCTCCTATTCTGGATCCATTTCCAGTCTGTCTCTGGTATCTTGATTGAACTGATGGAAGAAGCTCGTTTTGCCATCCTTGCTCCACACAGATTTAATAAAAAAAAGTGTAAAGTATCCTTATCATTGAAACTTATCATTAAGCCTGGACCTTCCAAGCAGCAGTGTCTGGCCAGTGCTTCTGGATATTCTCTTCCTAGGAGACCCCAACCAAAGCCAGTCCTGACATGAAATTCCCTTCTGATATTCATAGGTTTGATGTTCTGGGACTCTTTTTTCACCTGCTTGTCCTTATCATTCTTTTCCTTAGAATTAACAAAAATTGTCTTCAATTATCCTCTGAATTCTCATTATCTCAAGACTTCCATATCTACTGCTCTTTGGACATTTTCAATGTGTCTGCTTCAAAACAAATCACTCAAAGCAGTTTCCTAAGACCTGGCCATAGCCAAGTAGAAAGGAATTGAAACCTGGAATTTTTTTTTTTTTTTTTTTTTTTTTTTTTGTTTAGCTGTTTCTGTCTTGTAGGAAGCAAAACACCATGAATATGGAATTTGCAAATATGCATTATATACAATTTGCTCAGCAATCTCAAAAGCAATAAAACACCTGCACAGTAAGTTCAATGCAGGTTTTGTGGGGAGGTATATTAAAATCTTCCCATTTTTTAGCTTTAGATCAGTTAGGAAAGGTATAAAATACACACTAGACTTGGCTAGCTAAGTTGCAGATAAAGTACTAACCTAGCAGGAAATGAGCTTTAACTTAGCCATTAAAAATTTAAGGTTCTACAGCCCTTCATGCACATTGTTTGTCCCTTCTGCTGAGGCCCCAGACAGCTGGCTAGGATGGAAATGCACTACTATTCACCTTCAGGCTAATCCAGCTTTAGAAATGCTCTTCCCTTCAAAACAACACACAAAACTCCTCAAGAGCAGGATTTGAGAAAAACAGAGAATTTTACATTTTTATTGGATGCTGAGACATGCTGGATGACAACTCATACTTGCATCATCAAACCATCTTTGACAAAGGAGTCATCCCAGGCCATAGTACACCAAAAAAGCTAAATAATAACAACAACAACAAGAACAGCAATGTGTCTGTTTGATACTTCCACCTTTTGCCAAAATGCCAGACCTTTTTTCACTTTTTCTTTCCTGCCCCCTGCCAGGGCAGGGGAAGGGAAAGAAGAGAGAATTTATTTTTTTCTGTTCTGCAGATTTGCAGAGACCAAATCCAAGTTTCACATCAACTCCTATTTTTTTTTTTTTTTTTTCATCAGAACAAACAACCCAGGCTGGAGAAAACCCAAGCTGACAGTTTTTCCACATTCTCAACCTCTGACTTCCTAACACTACTACAGATGGTGGATCAATAAACAATTAGAATTGATCAATAAATAATAAAACATAACCTACTGCTTACCTTTGATGTACCAGGGCCCCTAACTGGTTACCTACTGTGGCAGAGAGAGAAAAAAGGGAAAAAAATCAAAGCATTAGCACGGATAAACTAACTTCATCCCTATAGAAAAAGAGTTCTTACCGTTTCATCAAAAAAGAAAGAAAAGCAAAACAGTAATTTAGGTTCAGTGGCTGAAATGAATGCGTTATGTGGTACAAAACAGGAGGGGATTTCTTGATCAACACACACCATAGCCCAGTGTCCAGCTGAACACAGGATAGGGAATTGATCTGCATCTCCCCATGCTGAGAGTCATGGGAGAAAATCCTGCCTTCCCAAATCCAAATCCCTGTAACTAACCTCCCCCCTTCCCAAATTAAGCCCAAAGTAGTAAAAAAAGAGAAAAGGGGGGAGGGAGGAAGAGGGAGAGAAATGGGTAGGAGATCAGTGTGTATTAAAAAACAAGAATAAAAGCCAAGCAGCCTCAGAGATTCCCTCAGTCCAAGCATTAGGCAGCGCTGGCACATACTTCTCTCTGTGTCTCTGATCTGTGCTCCATGGAGCCCACGGAGACCTGTTAAAGGAATAGGGCTGTTCAGTAACCTTGTGGCACCCAAACACTGTTTCAACCCAACAAAACACATGTTCTTGAACACATTCCAGGCATTTCTGCCATGTTAGCTGGTGGTCCATCTATGATTAGCAATTATCTCCCTACTGACAACCCTGAGACAGACCTCTCCCCCAGCCCCAACAGATTAGCTCTGTCTTCCAAATGTTAATAGGGAAAATATCATTAGACCAACTCATGCAAAGTGGGAACATGAGCCCTGCAGAGCTTCCTACTGGACTTTGCCTGCAGCAAACCAGCTAAAAACCAGACCATTTGGTGCTAACAACCAGCTGAAAGATTATATTGCATGCCTGGAGGGCACGGAACAAAACAAATGAAACTGGCTAGCATGTGAGCTGTGATAATAAAGATGCTGTTTCAAACTACCTTGCAGCAAGCTGCACATTCTTTGACCTGAAATAAATTTGCAATCAGCTGGCAGGGATAGAAAGTGGATGCATCCCACACTCTCTAAATCTGGTAGAAAAACGCATCAAGTTTGTGGCCAAACACTTTACTCAAAGAAAACAGACAAAGAGTCAATAGTGTATTTCTGCTGCGTGTCAATACCTCCATGATAGTTCAGGACCAAAATATTGACAGCGTATCTATTTTATTACTCTCCCCAGCTCAGCAATAAGACAACTGCTGTGTTAATTGACTCCATTAGATTTGTCTTTGCATATTCTCATCCTGAATATGAAAAGCTCTAATTTGATAACTATGAATATTGCAGTTAAAAAAGGTGGGTGATGTAATGGGGTATATTTGCTCTGGCTGATAAGCTTCTACCACAGAGCTGAGCAAATACAACCAAACTCAGAATTTTGCTCTGAACTGCATTCAGAATATTTCAACTCCACGCAGTAGGTCTGGTGGTTTGGTGTAGTGTGGGGTTGCCACTCATTATCAAGATGCCAGGAAGAGTGGTTTTAACTCTGCAAAGGCTGTATTTAAATCTCCATTTCGCATTTCAATTCACCAGAACAGGTCTCTTAGTAATCCACTCAGCTGCAGTCGCTGCCCACAAATTATGAGCCAGATACACATCCTATAATCAACTGCCCAAGTTCATGCAAGGAAGGGAAGAGTCTTCATTTTGTAACACAAGCCTATACTTGAAAAAGACAACTTCTGAGAAGAAACCTGTATGAGCACAGGAAGTTAAATCAATCAGGGAATTAATGCTTGAGATGTAGGTACCAATGTCTCTCCAACCCATTCTGAGCACTATGCAAACAGAGTAAGCCATTCAGCCCACAGGGAGATATCTGCCTTAATGCATGTTTCTTGTATAAATTAGTATGGAAAAATTATGCCACAATAACTTTTGTGAGGGACCATTCCTTCCACAGTTCACAGATAACTTCTCAAAAAGCTGAGATTGAATGCAAATGAAGAGAAATGGAAATTATTTACTCCAAGTCAGTAATGATTTCTCTCTGTTTTGGGGGGTAAATTATGTGGGTCCCAGTTCCATCAACCTAAAGGTCCATTACTGCTCCAACAAGCCCATTTTTCTCTGAAAAATAGGGACTAATAGAGAGGCAGGGCTGGGGCAGCCACAATACTGAGAGCTGATGCACCATTCCACTGCCTCCCTTCACACCAAGGAGGGGGCTGAACTCTGACAAGCCTCATACACATTTCCCCCTTTTACATCTATTCAGTACAATTTAACTGTAACTGCAGTCATTTTACTGCAAATAAGGAAAAATACTGAATAAAATCAGCACAATTTCCTATTAATGGCACCTGCTGGTTGATAACTCTTCATTCTGCTTTACGCTTCACCTTAACTGAATTCTACCTAACAGACACTCAAAACAAATGTGGATTTTTCTTCCACCCCATAAAACAGAGCAGTGCCTCCCACTAAATGAATGTGCATGATGGGAATATACAATCTCCTCAGGAATATCTTCATGGTTAGAATAAAATCAGAGCAACACATCTCCTTGAGAGCAGTGGAACAGGGCTGCTTTTCATACTTTAGAGACAAAATGGGATCATCATAAATTTTAGAAAGCTACAAAGATAGTTATCCTAATTCTCCATCATTAAATATTGATAGGTTTTCCTTGAATTAAATAGTCAAACACTAATAATTTTTCTGTGTGACTTCACTTCAAATCTTTGGAGGTTTTTCCTCCTTCCTTAAATTGCCTTATTTAAAAAAGTGGCCATTTGTAAAGTTGCAATTTTGAAGAACAGTGGCATTTTGTGCATCAAACTAAATCTTTTGCCAAGAGAGCTGGACTTTTGCCCTGGTCCTACTGCTGCTGCAGATGTGTCAAAGAGCATCAGTACTGACTTTCATCACAGTAAGACAGGGATAAAATTCCCTTCTGCTCACTGCTATTTTCATTGAAAATACACTGGAGGAAAAGAATAAAGTACTCTGTACAGTAGGATCATGTCATGTTTGAGCCCTTAGTTCTACTACAATCAAGTTTTATTACACCAGAACAGATCATCTTCAGATCTGGAAGTACCACAGGAGCTTTGGGAGGAGAGAGGAGAGGAGTGGAGAAAGGGGTGTGAGGCTTTTCCAAGGTCTCTCACCTTTGTTTTCCCAGACTCAAAGGACGCCCCAGCCTCCAGCTGTAATGCTGCTGCTTAATCCTATGGATCTCACAGGACACTCCTTTAAAGCAGGGCAAACAAAGGGTAATGTTCTGTCCATCAGTCTCTCTTTGCAGCAGACTAGATCCCTGCTTCCTTTGAATAAAAGGAGGCTGCTTCTTTAAAGGTTACTTAGCATTAAACAAACTTATTAATCTGTACTGATAATTAGAGGGACCTTTTAATTAGAATGGAGGCCAGGGGCTGCAGTTGGCCCTTAACAGAAGGGCTGGGGTCTGTCCTCAGCAGCAGCCACTGGTTCTCTCTGCACTTCAGACTCACCTGTCCCTAGTGCTCCCCCTCACTGAGAAACATTAACCCCTGCAAGTGGCCACAGAAATGCCAGCTGTGATTTCCCAGGAGCAGTACAAATAAACCTGATCTCTTCCTTGCACTACAGCTGTTTGCAGGATTACTTTCAAATTGTTTCCAGAAAAGGGGAAAAAAAAAGCCAGTGAAAAGAGAAATAATCAGTCTCAAGCTCCATCTAACACCAATGATCCAGGTTACCAGGCTTGATCCTGCTGCTCCTCAGTTCAGATGAGGGTTAAGGGAAGTGCAAAAACCACTCACACATCCTGGTTTCCAAACTATGACAAATCTGCTTTTCCTGGAAATGCTTTAAAAGCAGCTGAATTTGTTTTGATCAATGCACTGACACCTGTCTTAAGACCACTTCCTCAGCTGGCATCAGGCAGCCACAGCAGCAGCTGTTTACAGAAACAGACAGGAAGAATTAGATTGAGCCTGAAAGATAGACAGTTCTCCTGTCACCTTAAATACTTCCTCTGGAGAATTTTTTTCAGCAGTATTAGGATTTATTTCCCAAGAGCTGCATGGGGATAAGGTGCAGTGAGACTTGCACCCAGCTGTGAGCATGTAGTATACAGGGGGAAATTTCCCACCAGATTTGTTTCCAACCCTTCCAGAGCAGCAGAATGTATCCAAATCCATATAATGCACTATAACATTTCTAGAGCATGTGTAACAACATAATCACTTCTTGACAACATCTCCAAACTGCAGTTCACAGACAAGCAGAAAACAGAAAAGGGTGGGCATGCAATCCCAACACCCCTTGTTTGTAGCTAACAGAACTAAAAAATCATCCAAATAGGAAGTCCTTTCCTACTTTAAGTGTCCTATTAAAAGCAACTTCCATCTTCTAGATGTTTAAAGCTAAAGCTGTATTATAGACATTTAATTACATGGCATCAAGAGGAGGTAGCCCAAGACTAAGATATGGATCACAGCACCAAGAGATAAAGAGCAGGAAGCACCCACAGGTTCAGGAGTGGCTTTGCCAGGCTGCAGGTAAAGAACAGCACAGGAGGATCCCACACACAGATGAGAACTCATCACACCTGCACCTCTGTACACAACTTACTAATACCATCAGAAATAAAACCCAACATGATCCAAGCTGAAAGAAGTGCTACAACTCTTACCCCTACTCTGACAATTCCTGCTTATTTGTCACATTCCATCCCTTTAAAACATTACTTCTGTAATTTCTCTTCTCCTCAAAGATGTCACAGACCAGATTTTTAGGATTATATACAGATGTATATGAACAACCCAAGGACAAATTCAGCATTGGAGCTAACTTTAAACAGCTACAGACAAGGTCCAGTGCTGAGGACAGGGTGAGCAGAGGAGCTGCTGATCCAGGAGTCAGGAACAGCCACTCTGGGTGGCTGCCCCAGGAACAACACCCACTCCATGGAGTTAACTACACAGCAGAAGCCAGCAGCAATGCACTTTTATAACCCAGACTGCTACTGTATTGACACGGTCTGTCAACACAAACAAGGCTCACCAAGTTCTAGGGCTCGTCAGAATGAGTTTAAGTACAAAGTCCAACCTGTCACTAAAGCACTACGACCATTGCACGTGTTACGAGCTCCTAAAACCCATTTTGTCAAGAGGTCAGATCTTGAGTTCAGGCTGATGAATCAATGAAAAACACAGGCAGGGTAAATGTTGTGAATGACTGGTTCCCAGAAGGCTATTTTTATTCCTTTTCACACACAGCCACGTTCCCTAAGCTACTCAGACCAAGCTCAGAGCTGTTCAGCATTCCCCAACACTGCCCAGCCTGTGACAGCCCAGCAGAAACCAGCACACACCAGCAATGCCAGACCTCTGGCTTCTCAGCAAAAGGATGCTCCAGTCCAAGATACAAAGTGTGGAGGCTCACCCAGATAAATCCATTCTCTCCTGAAACCCCAAACCAAAGGAGCAGCAGCAACCTGTTGCTCAAATAGAGCCAAGAGCAGAGAACAGAAGTGGGTGGTGGCATGTGTTCAGAAAACAGCAATGCCAGCAAGCCAGAGGCTCTACATGAAAGAAACTTCTCCCCATGCTCCAGCATGTTTTTTCACACCTAGGAGCAGACGTGCAGTTATTTTCAGCCATTGTATCAGACACAAAAATATTCTTTTCAAAATGAAGTGCTAGGCTGCAGCTTGGCTTATCTCCTCAGTACTCCTGAACATATCCATGGGGGAGAGAATCACCCTGCAGGGCTGGAGTGTCAGGAAATATACCAGAGAAAAAAGGAAGAAAAAGGAAGACATAGCCATGCTTTTTATTTCTTCACAAGAAAAGGTGAGCTCTTTGCATCTATACAGTAGCAGATATTACAGTTTAAACACTTGTAACAATGCCATTAGATTTATAAAACATAAAAAATTCTTATTCTAACATTTTTGTTGTTCCCACCAAAGATAAGAAGCTAGTGACTTATTTTAAAATTTTAACAATTCATACAATATTATGACAGTTACCAGTTATGGTCTGTGCAATAAACTATCCTTTGGCTGGGACCAATTTTATATTCTTCAGAGATTTTAGAATTCTCAAATAATAATGGAGAAAGCTAGGCTAATACAGGAGGTTTCATTCCAACTTGCATCATCTTACATAAATACCTTTTCTCCTTAGAATTCATGTACAAAGCAACCAGAACTTGACAGTAACTCAGCTCCTGGGCTGTGGCTATTGCCACAGATGGAAAGAAACACATGCAATACTGTCCCTACACAAGACCTGCTCTCAGAAAAGAAGGGCCATCAGGGAAGAACATGTACTGTGTACACCTGGCTCTCTATATGTGGGTTCCAGCACAGGCCCAATATGCAAATCCTCCTCCCTCCCTCAACAACCATAGACCAAGATTTAAATTACACAGTTTGTTTGCTAATTCCCAAAGGTCATGAACTAACAGAGAATTGCAACACATTAATACTAATGCCCAAGAATACTGGGCAGTCTAGCACAGGGCATCTTGTATAAAATGTCTAAATACAGAAAACTGCATTTTCCACCCTTAAAACAGACAATTGCATCCATAGGTGAATTTCAGGAGCTACATCCACAAGACTGACTAACCACAGCCAGCTTACCTCCCTCATCCAGGGGCCGTTTCTGCACTCCATAACCGTAGACTGACGGGTCCACAAGTGTTGTAGAATTATTCAAGTGAGGAATATCTCCAATTTTAGCAGCAATCTATAAAAATGGGATAAAAGGGTTATCAGCACAGCTGAAGTTTCAGCCACCAGAACTAAACACTCATACTCCCAATAAAGCATTGACACCAGGCCAATCTTCTCTCAGGTATTTACTATATAGGTGGATTTGTAACAAGGTGCTTCATTTGTAAAGCAAACAACTACCTGCTTGCTTTTAATATTTGCTTAATTAAGGTCATATTCACCCAGTTCCTCTTCCTGATCATAAGCAGACATTTACTCTCTGGAACATTATACTCAGGATTATTTGCTGAATGCATGGCTGACAAGCTAAATCTTGCAAAGAGGAGGGTTCAAGCTAACCCACCAACTTTGTCCTGGAGAAGCTGCCACCACCAGAGCTGTGTGGGAGGACATGTGCCTCCTCCTGCATCCCTGCAGACCCAGACACACAGAAATGTACACTCACACATCCGTGGGGGAGCAAGGGAGAGAGTGAAAACACACAGCACAAGGACAGGTTTGGGAACTCCCTTTCAAAGAGACTGGATCACTCTTGTTTGCTGTGTGAGGAATAAGCCAGTGGGCAAACTATCAGTCCAGAACTAGTTTCCATTTCCTGCAGTGGTCAGTACAGCACAAACACAACTAATGCTGCCCATGCCTCTGCTTCCAACCCTTCCAGAGGGGAAACTGCCATTCCCTGCTGAGCCAGGATACAAGGAGTTTATTCACAGAAAAGGAGACAGTCAGGTATCATAGTAAGGGGACTAAGGTAAGAAAATAAACTGAGATACACACACCTGAACATCACTAAATACAAGTGAAAGCTGATCTCTGTGATGTTTGGGGGACAGCTGTACAGGTGGGTGCTGACAACATGAGCTCTTCCAGCTGCTCTATGAGCTAACTAGTGGAAACCCACCCTAGAATCACCCAGGTGCATTCCCTGGGTGCTGCAAGCCAGTTAACACCCTCCCAGAGACAGGCAAACTGCAGTCTCACAGCTTCCCTTGCCCACAGAAAGTATTTTGCTGTCATAAGCAAGCACAGAACAAATATTAAGTGTATGCTACAGCACTGCTGCCTTTTCCAGCAAAAAGAAAATCATTGAATCAAATCTTTACCAAGAGACTGATCTCACTCCATTATAACTGGATTTCACCAGAGAATAAGCAACAGGAGCAGATGAAAGAGCATTTTACACAGATGTTTTAAATGACCAACATATCTAAAGATTTCTAAAATTTGTGTTTCACAGCAACAGAAAGACATCTACAACTCTGGTTGTTGACACTATCTTCTGCTGCAGTGGAACAACTGCCCAAGATGCAGAACCACAGGGTACTGGGAAAAAGCTATTTGAAATAATCTTGAAAGATTGAGGGCACTGCTTTTAGAAAGAGAATAGGAAACATTCTGTTCAATGCCTTCCATGAAAAGAGCTCCAAGTTTGGACCATTTTCTCCTTACAGTCCATTCTGTCCTGTCTCCTTTTGGAAAGTCAGTAACTTTGTTGTGTCAGAAATATCAGAGCTAGAGAATAAAATCTTCCTCTGGGACCAGCTGCAATCCTGTAGTGAAGCTTTCATGACAAGCATTTTGTACATCAACATCTCCAATAAGTCCCCAGCAAGCAGGTTCTGAGAGCATAAACACACCTTGTCCTCTCCAGGAGGGAGGGCCAGGTGATGCTTTACTTTTTTGTTAAATGTTGTTCTGCCCTTTGCCCTCTCCCCTCATGCTTGGGATGAAGAGAATTTTAATGAAATACAATGACCAGAGATGTTTTCTCACTACTTCAAAGCTGAAATACAAATTTTAGAATATACTTTACAGCAATGTATTAACAGCTTGCATATAGTAACTTACAACTGACCAAAGGAACAGTGTCAGGTATAACATACCATGATATATTTTGGGACATTTGATTTTAACACCCTCTTCAATAACTCTCTTTCTGTCAGTAGTTATTCACCATGCCTTACAAGTTCTGGATGATCCTTTAGAGGTGAAATCACTCACCACAAACCCCAGGAAAAGAAAAAACCAGTCTGTGAATAGCAGAAGGTGGCTCAGGGAAGGAAGGCAGCCTGAAGTACAAAAGTGTTCTTGCTGGCACCAAAGGGGAGCTTTGTGAACCCCTGCCCATACTGAGCACACAATGATCACCCTGGCACAGAATTCTCCAAGTAAAGGGCAAAGCAAGAGTGTTAAAGCAATTTTTACATTATCAGCTTTTAGGATATTTTCCTTACCCCCCTTCCTCCTTTATTTAAACTTGTACCCTTATCTCTAAAGCCTCCCAGCTCCCACTGGATTACAGGCAGACAACGGTGCCACCTCACCCCAGTAGGAAAATACACCCTGCAAAATTCAGAGTTGAGCATTTGAAGTACATGTAGCAGTTAAAATACATTTTAACATCTCATGTTCAACTTAAAATGGGAAGCTCAGTTTTTATGACAGGTTCAGCAGGGAGGTAAGCACAAAAATTAGAACATGGCAAAAGCAAGCAGACCTAGCCCTTATCTGCCTCAATGACCTTGAGAAATGTACTGCTGTTAGCCACTGCTTTTGTCCTGTTCTATGTCAGCCTTAGGTTTTTTTGTCCTTTTCCTCCCCTTAATCCAATGCATCCATTTTGTCAAGCTCTGAAATACACTGGGGGAAAATACACTGTTTCTGCACCTAAATTCCCCAAAATAAAACTCTCCAACAAAGACTTTAAAGGACACAACACAAGCCCTGGCTACCAATTGCACTGGTAAAGCCAAGAAAAGCAAATTAATCCATGAAGTTGTATGAGAGATACAGATACAAGTTTTCCTATACCTTGCACTTCTGCCCTTCTATACATTTAACAGCCAGAAAAAAGGCAATACAAATACAGAGTAATACAAAGCCACTTCTAAACATGAAGCTTCTTTGCTAGGCACACTCAGTATTTGCAGAATTCAGCTTTCAAGAGAACAGGCCTAGCTTCTAGGAAAAACCTCTCCATAGTGCCCTGCAAAGAACAGCAACAGATAAAATCACCAATTCTAGGTATTAGCAGGATTAAAAAAAACCCAAAAAAGTACTGTCATCTGATCCTTCAGACTATTCTGGTCCTTGTGCTGCTCCTCCCATTCACTCAGCAGAACACTTGAGTTGGGGTGACAGACATTTCTCCAGAAAGCAATAAAACCATCCATAACCATTTAAGCTTCATGTCACAAGTGGTTTTCTTAAATACCAGAATAATTGGTAAAGCCTAAATCTATTTGAGGATGACCAGAAAAAGGACTCTGCAAGGGGGTAGAGAAAAGTTTGCCCAAGATGCTTCCATCACCATGGAAATTAGAAGATAGAGCCTGATACAGAGAGGGATTTCAACTACACAGCCTGCTGACTCAGTCAGTCTCAGGATATTTCCCATTTTTGAGGTACCAGGATGGCACATCACAGGCTCACCAGGCCTCAGCCTTTCCCCTCCAGGGCATTCCCAGAACACCCAGCAAGACACTGTTTGGACAATAAGAACAAAACTTAAGGATGGTCTCAGAAAAATCAATTTTAGTCCAAAGTACAAGCAGCTCTGCCTATTTTCTGACCCCACTATTCAAAAGGGGAGCAAACATCCTCTCTCTCTCTCACCCACCCAAAATGTCATAGAAAAGCCACCCTGTCTGGGAGTAGATGGACAGATCAGTCCCCAACCAAGAGCCACCAATCCTCTTGAGAAGATGCAGGACAGAGCAGCTCAAAGTCCCAGCACTGCCTTAAAAAAGCATTTATTAATAAATCCCAAATATTTCAGAGTCCACAAGAAATCCAGGCAAGTCCAGCACAAATTCTGAAAGCAATATAACTTCTTTCAAATATATTCCAGGTTTCTATTTTATATTCCTATAATCATCTCACATCCCAGTGGCTCTGAGGAATGTGGCTACTTCCCTTTACTCAGGGAAGTCTTCCTTGTCCTGAAGTTAGGTCCTTGTTCAGATATTCAGAACCAAGCACTGTACTCCACAGCCTGACTGTAATGTTATGGTTCTCATGAGAACTGAATTTAGTAAATTTGATTACTGGTCTTAAATGTGACACAAAACCTTGAAAGACTAAAATGTCAAGCCAGGGATGACCAACCCACAAAGTAAGAACTATGGCTGAATTTTCTTTTCCCCCTCTGCTCCCTCATTCCTTTAGAGCAAAACAAATACTCCAAAAAGGCCAAAACCAGAACAAAAGCTGCACCAAATCAGTACAGCTCAGGCAAATACAACATCAAACACCCTTGGTGAAAACTCTGCTATCACCTCCAGAGAAATACTACGTGTAGCTGCCTTTTCATTTTCCCCTGATTCTCAGCCAGGAAGCTCCACCACAGATTGCTTGGGTGGTGAGGCAAATATCCATCACCTGAGCAATGAAGAGCATTTTCAGTGACATTTGGCAAGTCAATCTAGTGACAATTTAGTTCTGTGCAAGAGAAGACAACCTGCTCTCTCACCTAGCCCCTACAGAACTCGATTAAATCAAGTACTTTCACAGGGGAAATAAATATTTTAGCCCTCCAACAGCTCTTTTCATCCCACAAACACTAATGGGAAAAAAAGTCATACTCAACAGGCAGCAACTCACTGCACAAAAATGTAGGACACTGCTCTCCCACAAACACATGCAGAGCCCACATTTCCCAATGCACTTGTTTCCAGGGTGAGAGACAGCCAGAAGGTTGCTGCTGGAATCTTCCAGCTCAGAATAAGTTTTAGGCTCACAGAAACCCAGTGCATACAGAATAACTGCAGCAAGTATAATGAACTTAAGAACAAAATCAAGTAAGTGACCACAGCCCAGATTTATGGTTTATTTACTATTTATTATTCCATCTCCTTCATGCATGGGCTGGGGCCTCACAGATTCCCCCTACAAACATGATGACAGCAGTCAGGCAGCTCCAGTTCAGATCCATTTGCAGTCAGTGCTGTGTTTGAGCCATCACACTTTAACCTCTTACTGATCACGAGTGCACAGCTGCACGTTCAACACAGAAGGGTTTGGGGTGGAAGGGACATCAAAGATCATCCAGTTCCACCCCCTCCAACTATCCCAGGCTGCTCCAAGCCTCATCCTTGGACACTTCCAGGGATGGGGCAGCCACAGCTTCTCTGGGCAACCTGAGCCAGGACCTCATCACCCTCATAGGGAAATATTTTTTCCTAATATCTAAGCTAAATGTCCCCTCTTTCAGTTTGAACCCATTCTCCCTTGTCCTGTCACTACAGTTCCTGAAGAAGAGCCCAGTCCCTCTCCAGCTTCCTGCAGCCTCCTCAGATCCCAGAAGGTGCTGTGATGTCCCCATTCCACCTTCTCTTCTCCAGGCTGAACAGCCCCAGCTCTCTCAGTCTGGCTCCACAGGGCAGGTGCTCCAGACCCCTGAACAACTTCATGATCTCTTCTGCACTTTGAACACGCACAAAATAATTTCAACAAGCTGCACCTCAACAGCAAATAATTATTTTATTTTACATAAATGGGTTATTCAACTGCTAACAGGTGGTAGCATTATCAGATATTTAAATAAGATGTTTTTGCAATGAGAGGCCTTCAGTAAGATACAACCATGTCAAGATAAACACAGCTGCAGCACCTCTCAATTTAACTGCATCAAGCACAGAACCCTGTCTGGGTGCTCAGACATCACATTTCAAGGACACTGAAAAAGCAAGGCCTGGCTCACCCTGGGGCAGCTCACACCCCACCAATCTGTGCTGAGAAGAAATCAACGGCCCCAGAGCAGCTCCTGGTGTCCTGGGAGGTGCAGGGTGTGGATCTACACAGGTCACTGCAGCCAGAACATGGACTGGCTGCCACACTGATTCCCAGGTGAGCTGAGAGGGAGGGGAGTGCACCTCAGTTCCATTACAGAGAGCACATGAGAGGTTTTAGGGTCCAGCTTAGCTTCCTCAGAAGTTTGTCAGGGAAATGACAAAGTCTGGCCAACAGAAGGGGAATTCTCCCACCTGGCCTGTAAAACTGGAGAGAATAAAGTCAGGTTCCTTGAGCACCCTGGGCTCTGGTCCTGGCACTCAGGTGTGTTACAGCTCCTTAATGTGCAGTTACTAAGCACAAGTGCAACCTGTTCAGAGATGAAACACAAACATGGAACAGGAGATGTGAACAACAGCCACAGTATCTGTGCTGTGAGCAGCACCTTCTTGCTCTGCAGCCACTTTCCACAAACTGATGAGCACACAAACACCTGGAACATCCTGCAGTGACAGTGAGGGTGCTGATACCTACAGTGCCCAGACTTGCAGGAAACTTCCCATTTTAGCACTCTGTAAGTTCATTGATTCCTCTGGGGAGCACCTCCCTCCCCCCTTCCTCTCTCCCTAGAGGGAATGCTAAGCTCCTGCTCTGACAAGGTCTGTACTCACATAATCAATCAGCTTGGAAAAGATCTCTGAGGTCATCGAGTCCAACCTGTGGCTGATCACCACCTTGTCAGTCAGAGGATGGCACTGAGTGCCACATTCAGTGTTCCCTTAAACACCTCCAGGGATGGAGACTCCACCACGTCCCTGGGCAGCCCACTGCAATATCTAATCACCCCTTCTGTGAAGAAATTCCTCGCAATGTCCCACCTAAACCTCCCCTGGCACAGCTTATGACTGAATGCTCTTGTCCTGTCGCAGGTTGCCTGGGAGATGAGTCCAACCTCCACCTCGCTACAATCCCCTTTCAGGTGCTGTACGTTCTGATAAAGCCCCCCCGAGCCTCCTCTTCTCCAGGCTGAGTGGCCCAGCTCCTTCAGCCGCTCTTCACAGGACACACACACCAGACCCTTCCCCAGCTTCGCAGCCGATCTGTGGCCGATCTATCGCTCAGCCCAAGCACAAGGCCCGTCTGAACACGAATGAGCACCAGCTCACACCCACCCAGTGCCCAGGGCCAGACGGCTGCGGGCCGCCCCCTCCCGCACAGCAGCGCTGCTGCCCTGTCACCAACCAGGGCCGCGCCTGTCAGAGCCCCGCCGCCTCCTCAGGGCACAGACCCGGGGCTCCGCTCTCCCGGCAGAGGGGCAGCGGGGCCGCGGCCCTGCCCGCCTCCGCTCCGCGGCCTAGCGGCAGCCGCCGCCTCCTCCCGCCCGCCCCCGGCCCGCCGGCCGGCACCTCACCTGCCGGGCCCGGTGCAGAGCGTCCACGAAACCCTCGGGCTTGATTCCCACGGGCGCCGCGTTCTGGCTCTGCCCCTGCGCCAGCTCCGCCATGGCCCGCGCCCGTCCCGCCGCTCCGCCCGGGGCCCGCGCCCGGAAAGGGAAGGAGCCCCCGCTTCCGCCGGAAGTGCCCCGGAGGGGCGGGGCTGGGGGCTCGCGCCGCGGGGCGGGGCCGCTCGCGCGCCGTGGGGTGGGGATGGGGGCGAGGGGCGGGGCCAGGACAGGCCACGCCCACAGGGACCCCGCGCCCGCCCCCGGAACGGATTTGGGGGCACGGCTGGGACCGGACCCTGCTCTGCCCCTGCCATTCCATCCTCACCTGTGACATCCCGTTCCTGACCGTACCATCCCATCTTCACCTGTGGCATCCCATCCTCACCTGTGACATCCCATTCCTGACCGTCCCATCCCATCTTCATCTGTTCCATTCCATTCTTGACTGTGCCATCCCATCTCCACCTATTCCATCCCATCCCTGCCCGTGCCATTCCATCCCTACCTGTGGCCATCCTGCTCATGCAATCCTGTCTGTGCCATTCCATCCCTGCTGTCCCATCCCTGCCTGTGCCATCCCGTGCCAGGCTGTGCCATCCTCTCCATCCCTACTGTGGTGTCCCACCACTTCACCCCTCCTGCCCATTTCCTGCTGGTTTGCTCCATGTTTGAGGACCATGTTCCTGACTCAAATGGCCATGGTTGGACATTGCCATGGTGTTGGTGACACTTTTCACAAAGCTTCTGGGTTGGAGTGCTTTGGGGAGCTGTGCTAAGAACTGGAGCTCTGGAGGTGGCCCCAGGTCTGGTCCAGCCCCCATTCACATTGCTCCTGCCCCAGTGGAGCAGCAGGAGCCTCTGGGATGATGCAAGGACCAGTTAGTCAAGGATTAATGCAAAGAATATGCAAAGCTTGTTCCTTGAGGAGGGCCTTACACAGCCCTTCCTGCTGCTTTTTGTGAGTGTCATTTTTGGGTGATACCTCCCAAAATGCAGCCTGCATGCAGCTCCTGGCTGGGTTTGCACACTGAGCCTGGAGTGGTCCGAGGTTCACTGATCCCACAGCCTGTTTCCCAAAGCCCTGAGTATGAAATTCAAAACCTGAGTGATGTCCCATGTAGCTCTGTGCTCCTCCTCAGCTGGTTCTTGCTCTTTCCAGTTCTGTGCATCTCATTTGTACCTACATGAGCAGGCAGGAATTGCTGAGCTGATGGAATTATCCAGTGGCTTTCCAAAGGCAGGGAACACGCTCTTCACTGGGGTGCAGTCTGCTGCTGGTGACCTGCTGCTGCTGGGCTGGCTGGTCTCCATTCTTTCCTCCTTTTAGAAGCTGGGATAATTTTTTTAAGCAAAAAGTCTTTTTTTTTGGGGAAAAGGGACACAGCCCATGAGGGAAGGATTTTAACCACAGAATCACAGACTGTTTGGGTTGGGGGGATTTTAAGGCTTTGCTGGTTCCACCTCCCTGCCTTGGGCTGGGACACTTTCCATTAGACCAGGTTGTTCAGAGCCTCATCCAGCCTGGCCTGGAGCACCTCATCAGCTGAGATGATCTGTATCACCACAGCCATCCCATCATCTTCTAAACATGATGGAGGCAACATCTCCAGCCATGCCCAGGGCTTTGCTTCTCCCTCTCTCAGAAACAGCCCAGAGACTTTGGATCCAGGGAATTTTCCCCTCCTAACTCTGGCTGGGAAGACCCAATGTGCTCAGCACCAACCTCTCCCAGCTGCCCCTTTCCCCAGGCATATCCTGGGTGGGGGATCCCCCCAACTGCCCCACCTGGCTCTCAGGGGTGCCCTGTTCTTAGCAGGATCCACCCCGTGACCCTCCAGCTAATGCCAATCTCAAGTGGCTGCAAAGGTGACCAAACCTGAAGCCTAAAGCCACCAGCACTGGGACACAGGCAGGAAGGAGCTGGAATCTTCCCTACCAGACCCAGCGTGGTCCTCAGGACTGTGAGAGCTGAATTTTGGAAGCCTCAAGCCAGGGCAAGAGACAGAAAAGCCTCCTTGGCACTGGGCAGGAGCAGCTGAGGGATCAGGCTGCTGGGAGGGTGACAGCCAGCCTCGGCACTGGAGCTGGCAACAAGAAGACATCAGGCAGCGATTGAAAAGAGGGAAATTACAGGCCTTAAACACTTCCAGAAACAAATTTCTGATGTAAATCTTCCTTTTGAGGAATAAAAAAAAAAAAAAAAAAAAAAGCAAGCAAGGGAGTGATTCTACGCCTCCATCCCCTGGCTACCCCCTCCCGAGGCACACGCACACCTTTGCACACACACGAGCTGAAATTAGTTGTGACAGCTGAAATTCTCCACTCATCGGATGCTGTTTGACAGGGTACTTAAAAAAGGAGGAGGGAAGGAAAAAAAAAAAAAAAGGAGAAGAAGAAGAAAAGAGAAAGTGGTTTGGTGTCGCATGGGGGAGGCAGAGGGGGGTGATGTGGTGGGGGGTTTCAAGTGATACAAGACGCATAATTCAGGCTTCTTGGATTGCAAAAGCTCCTCTTACCTAAAGGGCCTGCTGCCTTTATTTTTATCCAAATGGCTCAATTACTGCAAAGCCCCACAGAGAAAATTATGGATGTTTGCCTCTATTTTTCTCCCCTTGTCTCGACAACTGTAGATATTTTGTTTTCCTTCTTTCCATGTCTTTTTTTCTCCCCTTTTTTTTTTTTCTCCCTTGTGGTGGTGGTGGTTGTGGGGGGTAGAAGGTGGCTGGGGATGAGGATGGGGAGATGTGGGGGACCCGGGTTGAGAGGTGGGGTGCTGGCATGTGGTGGCCCTGCCACCATCACACACCTTGGTCCTCTCTCCATCTCACCTGTGTCACCTCCCACCTTTGGCTGCTCTCTTCCCCACAGCCCCCACTCTTCACCCTTCCTCCAGCCCTCTCTCCCTCTCTTCTCCCTCACCTCCCTCCTCTCCTTCCCCCTACTCTCCTCCCCACCACCCCCTCCCTGTGCCTCTCAAAGCCACCATAATAGCAGCTTGTTTGGCACTTCACTTGGTCTCAATGAGAAAATTCCCCTCTCTCCCTCTCTTTGCCTTCGTTATTTCCAAACCCTGCAATAGCTCCTTTGCTCAGGGCTGCGGGAAGTGCCCATTTTTCAACATTTTTCTTTGGCTTATGTTTGTCATCCTCTGAATTACCGCACCAGGGAGTCCAGTCAGCCCGACACCGGGCCCTGCTATTCACGCCTCTCCTGCTCCTTGAGATCATGTAGGGAGAAATTAGTTATTTATTTCGAGCACCACTGCAATGCACTTCCCCACACAAGTGTTTGTTTTGATCCCCTGCTGGAAAAGGAGGCTCCACAGGGAGTGACGGCGCCGCGGCAGCGCCGGGTCCAGTGGGAGATGTGGTGAGGACAGGGCAGGGTGTGGGAAGGGCCAGGGGTTCCAAGGAAAGCTGTGAGCACAGAGACCCCCAGTGTGCTCCCCCACCATGCTGGGCTGCCTTTCTGCAGGGCCTGAGAGATTCCAGGTGATCTTGTGCCATCAGGAAACGTGCCTGTCTGTGGGTTTATCTCTGGGTGAGACATAGGGAATCATCCCACCCCAAGGTGGCCAGGACTCTACCAGGCAGTGTGACCCAGGAGTCCCTGCCAAATGCTGAAAGATTGGACAGATTCTGTGGCTGGAAGAAGAAATTCTGTTCTGACACAGCCCACGCCACTGGACATGGTCCCCAGCCTGCTCACCACTGTTGTTCTTCCCACCCTGCCCAACCTCGCAGAGCAGGGACAGCCCTACATCAGCAGCCAGCCTTTTGCACAAGGGCAGCACAGCCTGGGAAACATTCTCCAGCTCAGAGACAGCTCCAGGTGACAGGAGATGGGAAGGACATTGCCATCCTTGGAGACTGTGAGCCACCTCCTCTCCTCCCTGTGCCAAGGTCAGGAGCTGGTGAGTCCCATGGCAGCAGTGCCATTGCAGAGCAGGCTGGCCTCACAGTGAGGATGCTGTCAATGCTCCTGAACCCTTCTCCTTGTGGAGATGCCATGGCCAGGCACAGGCAGCACTGGCATTGGCACCAGCAGGATGCAGGGAAGGGGCCCAGAGAGCTGCAGCTTTAAAGAAAGAAGAGGAGCAGCAGGAGGAAGAAAATGCAAAATTGGCCCAGTGGGTAGACCTGCTATTTAAGTGCAGTTGAGAAAGGAACAGGAGGAATTACAGGGGAAATGATAGTGCCCTGACAGCTGCCATTTCCCACCACCAGTCTCCCCTAATGGAGTCCTAATGTAGTGGTGGGCTCTTCTCTGACAGCCCAGCCCAAGACAGGGCTCGTCTTTGTGCTGGTGACAGATGGGACAGTCCGGCAACAAACCTGTAATCCTCTGATTCCTGCGGCCACTGGCTCTGCTTAACCCCTTCCTTCCCTGCACCCGTGCTCTGCCAGGTGTGGGGCTGGTGTGGGGTCCAACCAGCCACAGGATCCCCCATGGCCCCACGGCAGTGTCTGGGTCTGGCAGCAAAAAGAGGGAAAGGGAATGGGAATGGGAATGGGAAATGGAAATGGAATGGGGGTGGGAGTGGGGGAATGGGAATGGGAAAGGGAGGCAGCTGCCTGCATCTCCTGCCTCATCCCTTGGCTGCTGCTGGGGCAGCGTGGCAGAGGCTCAGCCTGGTCACTCCCTGTGGGTCACTCGGACCCTGCCCTGTGCCAATGAACTGCACAGGTGAATGTGGGCAGGTAAGCCTGGGCAGGTGTGCTCAGTGAGCAGGGAGGGCTTTGGGCTGCCTGCCCAGCACAGCGCCCACAGGGAGCCTTCTGTGGCATCTGGCACCGTTTCTGAACCTCCCTGCCTGCATCAAATTAGCCCCAAACCAGGGTGTGATTGGGTGGTTTTAAGATAAAAGGTGTGACAGTTTCCCCGCCCCAGACCGAGTGGCAGTGAATGCACGCTGCTCCTGTCCTGCTCCCCAGGATGCCGGAGGTGGCAGCAGGAGAAGCTGTCCAAGTTTTTCTGCAGAAAGATAAATGAAGCTACTGCACACACTTGTCTCTCTGCTGGGGAGGAAGACTGGGTGCCCTCACTTCAAATGGGGAGATTATCCACCCTCTGATCTCTTTCCCATATCCCAAAGGATTCCTCAGGAGGGATTTTTGGATGCCTCTCCATTAGGCAGAGGTCCAAGCCTCTCTGTGTCCCTTCCAGCATTGACACATCTCTCACTTGCACCCTCTCTGCTCTCCATCAGGCACCTGGATTTCTATCCCCTCCAGTGAAACCCACTGGCATCCCTCTAAGCTGCAATAAAGCTCTCTCCCATCAGCATGGGGCAGCCAGCTCTTCCAGCTATCAGCCCAAAATCCCAGCCACTGAACTAGAAGTCACCAGTCTGGCAGGGTGGCACCCATTTCATTTCCCCAGAGCTCCCATTCTGCTGCAGCTGCCTGCTTTCCTTCCCAGAAGGGAATTAACAGGTAGGAAGGAGCCCAGGGAGCTCTGCTGTGTCCATCTGCTCGTCCATCCTGCTGCAGAGCAAGGGCTGAGCAGAGCCCCACTCCTGCCTCTGTGACCATCCTCTCCAGCCGATCCACACCCACTAAAGGCTGTGGGGAACAGAAACATCCCAATCCCATATCCCTGCCCCACCACACCCTCTCAGCAGAGCAGCTGGGTCAATCCTGGTGGACACTGAGGGTTCCCAAAACCCTGGGGCTGTTGGGGAGCCGTGGTGCCTTGGCAGGAAAGCGCAATGCGGCGCGCGCGGGTGCTCGGCACAATTAGCCAACAAGTGGCTGTTTTGTGAGGGATTGTTGCTGATGTGTTTTAAGTGGCTTTCTGAGTGGAAAATGTGAGGCGCTGGAGAGGCCAGCAGACAAAGAGGGGGATGCATTAGGTTTTATTGGTCTGCTTCGCACACATCTGACATCACTCCGCGGAGCAAGTTCTGCCTGGCTTTAGGGAAAATGAAAAATAAAGCAAGAAAAAGGGGCCGAGGGTACAGGGGCGGGGGGAGCGCCGGTGATTCAAGCAGGCAAGTGGGGGCTTAATAGCAGGAGACACTGGAGCAAACTGTGTCAACCAGATGGGACCCGGGTGCTGCGGGAGGAAAGGGGAATTAGCCAACCCGCGCTTTGTTCCCGCAGAAAGCGCGGCCCTCTCCCCTCAGGAGCTGCCTACATGTGATATAATACAGCCCCTTTCAGCCGCTAAGCTGGCCAAGGACAAAAGTCACCAATAAATAGCGAGAGGGCGAGGCTGAAAGCAAAAGGCAGAGCTGCCAAGAGCCCCCTGCTTTCTGCTGGGGCTGCCCAAGCTGCTGGGCATCTGCCCTGGCTGCGGGCACAGGGACCCGTGGGCACGGCCCTGGAGGTGCTGGGGGTGATTCTGTGGGACAGGAGGGGTTCTGGAGATGTGGTGCCTGCAGTAGGGGTGATGGAGCCTGTGGGGTGGTGTTGGAGTGTTGTCCATGTGATCTTTGCCTTGATTCCCCCACCCAAGCCATAAAAGCAAGAGTCCTCATGCCTTGGGCATCCTGAAGTGTGCAGCAAGAAGGGGTGGAGGATGTTGTCCCAGCCAGGTCTCTCACTGCTTGAGCTTATTAAGTTGATGTTTGTGCTTTACCATCACTTCCAGGCTCCCCCACCACCAAATAGAGCAGCTCAAAAATCCCTCATCCAGGCCCAAACACCAGGAGCAAGAAGCAGATCCTCCAAAGCAGTCCCACATCTGCTCCTTGGGGGAATTGAAGGCTCAAGCCATCCCAGCTCCTTGGGTTTTGAGCACAAAGATATCCCAACCACTGTGTCCCGGTGCAGAGTGTGAGATCCACAAACTGGAAGGAGGAGACCCCAAACATCTCTGGTCTTAGCTGGCACCCCTGATTTCTTCTCCCTTCCCAATCCCCAGAAATGACCCATCCCAGCTAAGCACTAAACCAGCCATGGGGCTGTGCAAACAAGCAGGATCCCCCCATCCCCTCCTTTCCCTGGAGGGATCTTCCTTGCTCTTGCAGAAATATTGATCCAGATAAACCAGGGAGACACATTAGGTGCCCCAGGGAGGGTCAGGAGATCAGCGGCTCAGCTGGGCCCCTGCTGCCCACAGGGTCTGGCCGTGCAGGGCCAGGATGGGCAAGGGGAGAACTGAGGGTCTTGGGAAGCCCCTTGTGCCATGGAAAGGGCCAGGGCCAAAGTGCTTTAGCCAAGGGGAGGTAAAACAAATCGATGAGGGGCTGCTGTGACACGCTGACCCTGGCCTGAGCCGTGGTTTCAACGCGTGACAGAAAATGTGGGCGGGGGGCTCAGAGGCAGATGGCTGGAGGGGGGAGGCGAGAGAGGTGGGACAAGGCAAGGGCAAGAGCTCCCAAACTGAGCAGAGCCCCAGGGAAGGAAGAGGAGGTGGGAGAGGGGAGCTCGGACCTGGATGGGTGATGCCTGTGCCATGACCAGGGTGCCCCTCACAGCCAAGGATGGCTCCAGTGATCCCTCACAGCCAAGGATGGCTCCAGTGATCCCTCACAGCCAAGGATGGCCCCCAGTGATCCCTCACAGCCAAGGATTGTTCCCAGTGATCCCTCACAGCCAAGGATTGCTCCAGTGATCCCTCACAGCCAAGGATGGCTCCAGTGATCCCTCACAGCCCAGGATTGTTCCCAGTGATCCCTCACAGCCAAGGATCGCTCCAGTGATCCCTCACAGCCAAGGATGGCTCCAGTGATCCCTCACAGCCCAGGATTGTTCCCAGTGATCCCTCACAGCCAAGGATCGCTCCAGTGATCCCTCACAGCCAAGGATGGCTCCAGTGATCCCCCACAGCCAAGGATTGCTCCAGTGATCCCTCACAGCCAAGGATGGCTCCAGTGATCCCTCACAGCCAAGGATGGCCCCCAGTGGTCCCTCACAGCCAAGGATTGCTCCAGTGATCCCTCACAGCCAAGGATGGCCCCCACTGATCCCTCACAGCCAAGAATGGCCCCCACTGATCCCTCACAGCCAAGGATCACTCCAGTGATCCCTCACAGCCAAGGATGGCCCCCACTGATCCCTCACAGCCAAGGATCACTCCCAGTGGTCCCTTCCTGCTGCTGCACCTGCCTGATCCAGCCCAGAGAGCTGTGGGGTACTGGAGCCGAGACACCCCCAGACCTGCTCCAAACCCATTTCCAGGTGAGGGGAAGCATCCCTGCTGACTGGGGATCTCAGTTTGCAGCCCTCATCTCCTGACTCCCCCCCCCCATCTCCCACCCCCGCCAAAGCCGGAGCAGAGGGCACCAAGGCCCCAACGGCCGCGGATCCTGTTACCTGCGGCCAACAAAACCTACCTGTCCCTTCCCAGCCGCTCCCCTGCCCCCTCTCCGTGGGGACAGAGCAGAAGGGACCCCCCAGCCCTCCCCGAGCACCGCTGGGTCACTGCCTGCCCCGATCGAGTGACCAGATGGACGCTGGGCTCACGCCGCAGCCTCCTCTGTGGGTCCCTTGTCCCCCCCCGAGCCGGCTGGGCTTTGACGCTCTGTCCCCCCGGGGCAGCCTTTGTCAGGGCCCTGCAGAAGGGCCCCAGTGTCCCTCTGATCCTGCTGTCCCCTGTTGGAGCATAAAGCTGGCTTTCAGGGAGCCGGCGTTGGGAAACTCCCAGGGAAGGAGCAAGGGAGCTTCTTGTTAAATGGGGAGACAAAGCCACCTTGTTAAGGGGTTTACAAAGGCGAGCATCTCCCCCTTGCCTGGGAAGATCATGACTCCCAACCTCACCGGGGGATGGCTTTGCCTTGGAAAGATGGGAACGTGTGACAACTGCGCTGTGCTGCAGCCCTGTGACCTGTGTGAGGAGCCCAGGGTGCCTTCTGTGCTCCCACAAACTGCTCAAAGCCACATCTCCAAGGGAAAATGGCAGCCAACCACCCATCGTGGGCAATCCTGGGGTTTTCCCGAGAGTGCAGCAGTGTCCCTGCTGAGGGGACACCATCCTGCATGAAATGATGTGATACTGGGGAGCACAAGAGGATTTTCTGTCCCTCCTTTGGGAGAGGTGGTCCGGGGTCCCCTCCTACCCCACAGATGGAGATGGAGCCCCAAGAAGGGATGGGATATAGACACAGTCCCACAGGGTACAGCCACACAAGAGCTTCCCTCCTGCAAACATCATGTTTTTTCCTTGCATGGATCCAGCGATGCATTCTTTTCTCCAACAAAATAAAGCTTAAGCAAAAACCCACCCAGCAGCCTCTATCAGCTGCTCTATCTCTCTAGGAATTTTCTCTTAAAATCCATCTGTCCTCACTGTCTTTTGCAGGAAAATCGCTGCCTCAGCAAGCTTAGCACAACCTTTGGCATGACTTTTGTAGAATCTGGTGGTCACTCAACCTCTGATGGGCCCCCCCACCAACCCCAAATGGGCTCCCCATTTTACAGCCCACATCTGGGGGCTCCACACACCATGGCCTTGTCTGAGCCCCCAGGATGTGCTGCCCACACCTGTGCATTGTTCTGAGCTGTTCTTGGCAGTTCATGCTAAAATCCACATGCACATTAAACCTTACACCTGGTAATTACCTCTGCCTCCAGAGAAACGGGAAAATGGCTTGTGCCACCAGAATGCAGCAGGATGTGGTAGCCAGGGATGGCTGGTCAGCTTAAAAAAACCAGGATCCCCTGGGCCCAGAGCCCATCTGAGTGTGATGCACAATGGGAAGGGAAGACCTGCACCAATCCTGAGAGATGGGCAAAACAGGACAAGTTCCAGGTGGGGAGTCCCACCAAGCAGCAAGTGTGATGCCAAAGAAGACAAATTAACAGCAAGAAGCTGCCACCCTTGCATTTCCCTGCCTCCCTCCCACGTGTGTAGGTGGCACTTTGGGGGTCCACATCTCTCCTGGCATCATCCTCACATCCTTCTCCTCCCTGGGGAATTGCAACCGCTGGAGAGCACATCACCTTCTCTTCTTTTACCCAAATGTGAGCTGCTGTGGCTGCCTGTGCTGTGTGGTGACACCAGGGTGCCAGTTCTTCTCTGGGAAGCCCCAGACACAGCTCTGTGCCCCATGGAGCCAGGCTGGAGGCAGCTCTCCCTCCCCAGGACAGCAGTAAATGCGAGGGCTACAGCTTTAAAGAAGTATGTCTGCTCCTTGGCAGGGCTGGTGGCAGCGGGGAGAGCCTGAGGACACCTGCAGAGATCCTGTGCAGCTGGGGAAGATTAGCCTTTTCCACTAGACAAGACCCATTACCATGTTCCAATATACCATCACTTCCGCTAGGAGAGCCTGCAGATGAGATATCGATTGCAGTGACCCTGGACAAGCCCTCACCAGAGCCTGGGAGGGTGGCAGAGCAGCCCCATGGCAGAGCCCTGGTGCAAAGAGGGGGTGCAGTTTCCCAAAGGCAGCCCCAGGGACCCGAGGGTGGCAAGGGGCTGCCTCAGAGCTGGCTGGGCTGGAGTGAGGGGTGATGCTGTGGGAGGATGCACACAAGGGTTTCAAAGCCCAGCAGTGACCCAGGTCCTCCCCAGGGACCCTCTGGGCTCTTTCCAGTGCAGCTCTGGCCTGGGAATGGGGAGCCCCAGCCCATGTTCACTCAGCCAGGTGGGTGTTGCAGAAACAAGCTTTTCACCTTGAAAGGACAGAATATTCCCCCCCAAAACATCTCTGCTGGGAAATTCCATGTGGACTTTTCCCTCCTGGCAGTCTCAGCCCCTGAAATTCCTCCCTGAGACACAACAGGGTGGAAGGACACTGGGAAACTGAGAAACCACCATATCTTGGGAGCTGGAAGGGCTGATGGCAATTAAGGTAGCAAAGTAGTTAAACTTGTGGTGTCTGTTTCACAGCATCCTATCACTGCAGCCCCAACAGGAAGTGCAGGCACTTTGTTGGGTGTCCTCTACCCTTTGAACCCACAATTTCTGAGAGGTTTTTTTCCTTCTCACAGACTCACACTGGGTTTGGCTTGGCTTTTTGAATACACTGAGCTCTGCCTTACCAGCACAATCCACCTGCAGCCTAGTTGGGAGCAGCTGATATGTGGTGCTCCTCCAAGGCTGGATGTGACATACCCAGCACTGCCTCTGAGAGCACCCCTGTGCTTCCTGAAGAGCTGGAACTGCTAGAGAACAACCTCTACCCTGAGCCCAAACCTCTCTGACACTGCAGTGGGTGCAGAGAGACAGGGGCAGCCAGGACCCCCTTGGACCTGGGCTCCAAAGAGCTGCAGTGTGAGTGCTGGAGGACATTCCAGGACTGGGAATTAAATGCCTTTTTCCAGGTGATGATTTAAGCACCCAAGTGGCTCAGCTGGCCCAATGAGCCCTCACAGAGTTTTCCCAGCATTTCTCAAGCTTTGGGGCACAAGAAGCTTCTACTGAGACACTTTGTTTTGTTTGGGTTTTCCCCCTCAAATAAAAGACATCTGCTCCTCATTGCACCAAGTTGTTTCAAACTCCACTTTCCTAATGGAGAGCTCTACCATAGTCAAGGATGGGCATGGGAGGGAGCTCTCAAAGCTTCCAGGGCTCCTCATTGTCCCATGGGCCAGCACAGCATCCATCCTTGGTGTGTGTGGAAGGGAAGCAGCTCTGTTCCCATCACCTTGTGGATGATTCCCCAGGAGAAGGCTCCTGAGGCTCCAAACCCTTCTCCCCACCTGAGAATGGGCTGCTGTGGGATGAAGAGGGCTGGCTCAGCTGCCCACCAGCCCCACCAGGGGCTCATGCAGGACCCCATTGCAGCATGGACTTGCTGCTGAAAGCAGTGGGATTCAGGGAATGGGGTGGCCCTGCAGAGCATCCCCATCTCCCCATAGCCCACAGGGGTTGGACAGACTCCACCAGCCCAGAAAACCATTTCTCTCCCCTCTCCTGACAGCCCTCTGCTGCTTTCTCCTCCCAAGATGGTCGCTGCCAGTAATAGCAGGGAAATTCACATCCAAGCTGGGAAAATAACATGTTATTTTCCCAGTTGTGATGTCAGAGCTTGTCACACTTGCTGGCTTGGCAGCAGGGTGGGCAGGGCACGCCTGGACAACCCCAAATGGCTACTTGGCCTGACTGTCCCATAGGGACTACTAAAATGAGCCCCTTTTTGGTGTTAGTTCTGCTTTTGCTCCTCAAACACGTTGGTAGCAGCACATTCCTGCTGCTGGGATGGGGCTGCCCAGCTCCCTGCCATCACTCTGGGTACCACAGGAAGCAGCGTGGTTGGTGCACCCAGTCCCAGGGAGCAGCTCTGCTTCTGTTCTGGGGACATGCCAAACCATGTTCTGTCCCATCTCTGCAGAGCACCAGCACACCCTGAGTGTTTGCACGGTCAGGAAACCCTCTCCTTTCCGCTTTCCTTTCCCCTTTCCTATTTCCCCTTTCCTTTCCTTTCCTTTCCTATTTCCCCTTTCCTTTCCTTTCCTTTCCTTTCCTTTCCTTTCCTTTCCTTTCCTTTCCTTTCCTTTCCTTTCCTTTCCTTTCCTTTCCTTTCCTTTCCTTTCCTTTCCTTTCCTTTCCTTTCCTTTCCTTTCCTTTCCTTTCCTTTCCTTTCCATTTCCCCTTTCCTTTCCCTGTTCCCATTTCCCCTTTCCTTTCCCCATTCCCTCTGCTCCCAGCACAGCTCCAGGTTGCCCTGCTGAGCCATCCCTGCCTCCCAGCCAGGTGTGCAGCCGGAGCATCGGGAGCACAGGGACCTGCCTCCCTCCAGGCACTGCCCAGCACTCCTTTCCTCCTCACCTCCTGCAACACCTGCACAGAGTATTTCCTGCATTTTTGTCTTTCCCGAGCCTGCTCTTTAATACTCACCAAAACGCAGCAGGAAGGATCAAACCCCGTTAACCCTTAAGCACCCGGCTCACTCCTGCATCCCGACCCCTCGTCCCTCGTTCCCCACCTTCCCCACCAGGTACCATCAACCCCCCACGTCCTTCGCAGCCACTTAATCCATCACCAACTTCACAAAGCCGGCCTGGGGAAGCCAGAGGAGCAAACAAACGAGACAGGAATAAAGCCCGGCTCTCAATGCCGGACCCCGCGAGTGGCTGGGGGTTTATTTCTTTCCCCACTTCTCTTCCGATGGACAAACCTTTTTTTTTTTTCCCCCCCTCCCCGATTGCATTTCACTCGCAGCCCCGTAACAAAGCCGTCACCTCTGCCGCCACTCCGCTCCAGGGAGACGAGTTACAATTACAAATTGCCACCACAATTAGTGCTACATCTTAGAGAAATTAGAAAGGGGAGCGGGAGGCTCGCGTGCGATTGATTGCTATTCATCCTGCTTTACGGTGACCTTGCTCTGGAGACGATGATATTCCTTCAGCCTGGAAACCGGGATTTAAAAAAAAAAAAAAATTAATTGTAAATTAACAGTAAGAACACACATTTCCTTTCAATTAATTTAAGCAGAATGAGGGGGCGTGAAGAACAGGGGTTTGTTAAGGCCTGTACAGTTTAATTATTTTTTTTTTTCCCCACGAGATAATGTAATTAATCTTAGAGGAGTCGGGGGGACATGGAGGATCGGGGAGAACAAAGCAGTTAACAGGCAACGGAAAAATTTAGAGCCCATTATGTAAATGCAGCGTGTTTTCCAGCGCTGGAGTTGGGAGGGGTCTGAGAAATAAGTAAAATAACGAGGCTGGCTGTGCTGGGGAAGGCTGCAATTAAACAGGGGTGGTATTGGGGGGGGTGCTGGTGACACCCCACTGTTCAGGGGGAGCTTGGTTCACCCCCAGAGCCTGAGAGAGGAGAGGGAAGAGCCGTGGGGTGCTGGGGTTCCAGACCTGAGCGAGTTGATGTTGATGAAGCCAGTGGCGTCGGCAGGCTCATAGTCCCCTTGAACGTTCATGCTGTGGGGAGAAAGCACTGTCACTGCCACAGCATTCCCGGGGGGATTTGGGGCTGCCCTTGGGGGATGGAGAGGATGTGGGGTACCCCATATCAGGCTGCTCTCAGTTGCTGCTGCCCCCTCATCCCCTGATGGCTGCAGGGGCTCAGGTCAGGGTCCCTGCCCAGGGAAGGGGCACATGGCTCAGGAGCAGCCGTGCCCAGGCCCTGCCACAGGCACAGCCCCAAATTTCCCTCCTTGGCCCCCCATGTGCATCATCATCACCTTTCCTCCCCATGCTCTGGCACTGCTCAGGGATGCTCACCCTGTTCCAGAGTAATCCTACAGGTATGGCTGTCCCATGGCAGGCTCTGGGAAAGGGATGGCATCCTGGGCAGCAGACACTGCCCCTGCATGAACAGGGGGCAGGGACATCCCCACACTGGTGTGGGGGTTCATGGACCTGGCAGCTCATTCCTTGGTACAACACTGAGCACATCCCCTTCCCCAAGGCAGCAGCCACCCACTGAATCCCAACAGTTTCCTACATCCCCAAAACACACAGCTCATTTCCCAGAAACCACAAACCTTAAAGGAGGAAGTGGAGGGAAATAAAGAAGAAGACAAAAAAAAAAAAAAAAAAAAAAGAGTTTACAACGATTTTACCTCCCCTGACGGGCTACAGAAAAACCTCTGTGCTTTTATTTTTGCTCATTCGAGTGGTTCTGACCTGCTCTATAATTACGTTACTTTCTACCTACTGTGCAGAGGCATTTCCACACAGCTCTGCCTCTCACAGCTTTCTCTCGGGTTCCTGTGACGCCGTCACTCAAAGGCTTTCAAACCAGCGATGTAGAAATCAAAAAGAAAGGGAAAATGGTTGGAGACGCAGGGAGAATAAGTGCCCCTGCTTTTCTCTCCCTCTCTCTTTTTCCTCCGTCCCACCCCCTCCATCCTCCTTTTTTTTCTTCCCTTTTTTTTTTTTTTTTTTTTTTTTAATACTTTATTCATTTAATCTCTCCAAGTGAGAGTGTGAAGCATAATGAAGGGTTGGGACGGATTATTAGGAGCTGTTGATTTTGAGGGGGAGGGAAAGGAAGAAAAAAAGCCAGAAAAGAGAAAGAGAGAAGATAATTTGACTCCGACTGATCTAAACTCATTCGGGTGTATTTATGGCTTATAAAGTGTTTACAGAGATTGAAAGGAGTTGAGGGAGGGCTGAGGGGGGAGTGAGCAAGCGAGAAAACAACATGAAGAAAAAGGGAAAAGTCAGAGGGGAAAAAACCAATATTGACTTGAAAACAGGGCTCGTGCTTCAGCCGGGTGCTGGGCTGGGCCCATGGTGTCACCTGTGGCACTGGGGGGGATGGGATGGGATGGGATGGGGGTGGGAAAGGGGATGGGGATGCTCACCGTCACCACTCCTGCCCACCCTGACTGCCAAGCCCCACTCACCTGACCAGCTCCTCGTTGTAGAGGGACCGTGGGGACTCCCTGCCCAGGATGTAGACCTGGCCCTTGAAGACGGAGAGGCGCACGGTGCCCAGCACCGGCTCCTGCGAGCGCCCGATGCACTCCCGCACAAACTCACACTCTGGGCTGTGCCAGAAGCCTGAGGACAGGAGAGGGGATCAGCAAGGGGACCTGAGACCCCAGGGCATCCTAGGGTGGTCCCCAGGCTAAGTCTTACAAGGCAGACCCTGGGTAATTTCCAGGGGAAGAGATGCAATTGCAGGACTGGGAGAGGAAGTGAGATGCTGAGCCATGAGGGGTGGAGATCTCAAGTGTTTCCCTTCCCCTTGATGGCCCTCCACTGGGAGAAGAGGATGGAACAAACTAGAAATAGGCCATGGGGCCATCCTTGTTCCAGCTCTGCTGGGCAGGGGTGATCATGCAAACAAAAAGATTTGTTAAGTAGATATGAAATTGCCACTCAAAACCCAGCATCTTGGGAGTGCCAGGTGGAGACAGACAGATGGACAGAAATGGAGGAGGATCAGCTCCCAGCACCCCAAGAAGGGGATGAGCCATTTTTCCCTTGGAAAGGCAGAGTAAGGTCTGCCCCAAAGGGCAACCCCAGCCTGTGGACTGTGCTAGGGGGATGCAGCCCCTCAGGAATACTTCTTCCCAGCAGCTCTGGAAAGGGAAACCCCCCCAGCAATGGGGGGTCCCAGTGGGGCAGTCACCCCAGGAGTTCCCATTCCCCATCCCAGAGGGATGCAGAGCAGAATGCTTCCCCAGGTCACACAGCTGGGCTGACTGGGGATGCATCAGCCTGTGCTTTGGGGCACAGGTGTCTCAGCAGCCCCAGGTGGGCTCTTTACCTTCCTAGCCCCTCCCAAAGTCAGTGAGGTTCAGCTTGTCCCTGAGGAGCTGATGGGACACAAGGAACCAGTGCTGGCACCCCAGAAATCTCCATCTAAAACTGCAGCCTACTCCTGCCCTGGCTCCAGTGGGGACAGCAGCTCAAATGCCCTGAGCTGGAGCCCAGGCTGGGTGTTGGGATGATGTGCAGTCACACCACAACCCCCCCAAAACACAGGGGGAGCAGCTGTTGGCACTGCAGGTGCATGGAGGGGCCGTGGCCCTGCCTGCCACCCCCATGCCCCTCCTGTCCCTTAGGAGGGTATTAGCCAGGGAGTCCTGGGAGACCTGGAATAAAGCCTGGGAGATGTAAGAAGGAGATAGAGGTGGGGAAAGAAAGAGCCCATTCACTACCCTCGGTCATCCCGTTTTATCTCTCCCATCTCACACCGGTGCCCTCTCACCTTTCCCTTCCCAGCTGGGCTCTGGGGCCGAAGCCATTAAAGAAACAAACAATTTCTTTTGTTGTTTGGCCTCACCAGCCCCTGAGCAGGGCTGTATCCTGCAGCCTTGTCCCCAGGTTTGTGTGGCCCTGCTCCAAGGCACAGCACCACGGCCCTGCAGCCCCTCACACCAAACCCACCTCCCTGAACTGACTCCCCTCAGCATGGCCGGGGGGATCTGGGGACCCATTCCCTAAAATCAGCACTGCCATGCCAGTAGGAACCCCAGCTCCAGGCAAACACACCCCTTTTTTTGGTACCCATCCTCCAAGCACAACTCTTCAAATAGCAGGATTGATGTAAAAAATCCCTGTAAAAATAAACCCCAGACACATTAAAATAATAACCAGCTGCTTAAATCCTGACTCTGACAGCTCCAGGTGGGAGGAAGCATCTCCCCCTCCCGACCCCCCACTGCAGGCACTGGAAGCGATCCCCCTTAATGACCTCCCCACCATCCTGCCCTAATCACGGATCCCCCTTAATGACCTCCCCACCATCCTGCCCTAATCACGGATCCCCCTTAATGACCTCCCCACCATCCTGCCCTAATCACGGCGCAGGCAGGGGGACAATGGCATTTCCGCACCTGGGAAGGACGGGAGCTGCCTTCAAAGCCACCCCTCCACAATGGGATCAATAGGAACTGGGGAAGATAAACACTAATTCTCCTTAAAACTGGACTGGCTGCAATAATGAGGTGTTAAAGGAAGGTGAGCTTGAAAGCCTGGCCTCCGGCATGGGGACCCACGGGTGCTTACTGCACCCTGTTGGGGCTGTTCCTTGGATTCAGGATTGGCTGGCAGGGAAGTCTAGGACCAAGCTGGAAATCCCTGGGGATTCAACACGTGGAGCCAGGGAAACTGCAGCCTCTGCCTGGCAGATGTGGGGAGGGAGAATTTAAATCGTGATTCCCTGAGTGGCTTTTTAACCTGGTGGCTGCACAACATGCAAGTGGTTAGGAATAAACAAACAAACAGGTTTATGCCTGGACTAAAAAAAAAAAAAAAAATAGTCAAAAGAAAGGCAGCCCAGGTCAAAGTCTAATAAAAATGGCCAGAGGCAAGAGTGGCACCAGAGGATAAATGAGAGCAGGGGCTGTGATCCAAGAGGAAGGTGAAAAAGGGTTTTGCAGAGCCCTAAAATATGATTTAAGCTGCAAAGAGGCTCAGGCATTAAAAGCAGTTGCTGAGGAAGATGCAAGAGGAAATGTCGTTGCAGGGGAAGGTGACAAGCACTGGCACCAGAAACTGCAGGAGAGAAAACTTGAGCCAGTCCTACTGGATTACAAATACAACCTTGATCAGGTTATTTCCAGGGTATCTTCCCATGGAAGACCCCACAAGAATCATCCCAGCCCTTGTGGTTAGAAATCACTGAAAAGTGACAGGAGGAGGATCTGGGAGGCTGAGAAATCAGGGCTTGTAAATAACAAATGTTTGGCCACAGGGCAGGAATCTCTCTGGTGTGGGGCCTCCAGGGATGACAGCTGTGGGACTAGCACCCAGATGTGGGCAATGGGGTTTTGAGCCCACTTAGGACATTTTGGGCTAATCCTACTTCCCTCAGTTTAGCACCAGAGACTGGGTTGGGGTGGATCCACCCCAGGGCAGTGCTGGTTCTCCTACCAGGGTGCCAGGCCAGGGAGCTGCTCCCTGGGGCACAGGGGGAACGCTGAGCTGTGACCCCTCAAACTCAGCCCTGGATCTGGTGCTGTGGCTGCTCCACAAGGGGAGGGACACAGGGTTTCATTGCTGTCCTTCCCTGCTGGGGTGAGCCTTTATCCCCTCATTCCTTACAGCTCCCAGCCCTCTCCAGGCAGTGCTGTCCCGTCCCAGACCGGGAGCCCCAACCCGCAGTGCCCCTGTGTGGGCTGTGCACCACATAGCACTGCCAGGACCCTCCATCCCTCTGGAGTCCCCTGTGCCACACTGCCAGGGCACAGGGACAGCCCTCCAGCTTCAAATGCCACGGCAGGGTTTGAAGTTCAAAGTTTGGATGCCCCATATCCCAGTGTGCATGAGGCAAAGGTGGAAGGGGTTGGGGATGAGAGCTGAGGAAAGGTGGTATGAGAGGGGCAAAAGGATGGTGAATTACATCTGAATGTGCTGGCTGGGATGAGGTGGTGGCACTGGGCTGGGAGAGATGCCACAAGTAAACCCTTATGGAATATGGCATTGCCTCCCAAAGGCAGGCACAGAGCTTCCTCGACAGGAAAGCAGGCACAGTGTGGGTTTTGTCAGCCCAAACTCACAGAGCAGCCCAAAATCCACACCTCCATTTTACAACCAGTGGGACCTACAGCCTCAAGAAACAACGAGGGAGGATGAGGAAGGCTGGGAGGATGCTGCTGTGGCAGAACTGGACTGTACCTACCGTTGTACACCAGCTCTGAGAATTTCAGGGAGAGTCCCTGCTTGATTTTCCGCACTTCCCGGTCCATGGTGAAGGCCTCGATATCTAAATGCGCGTGGTATAGGATCGTTCCTGCTGGGGTCTCATAGATACCTAGCCATTTTTCCAGGCAGGGGGAAAAGCAGAAAAAGAGAGAGAAACGAATGAGACCAAAACTGTCAGCAAATGACAAAAAATAATGACTTGGCTGACAGAAGGAGCCGTGGTCGAGCGCATTCAGTCTCAGCTCGCTGTAAAATGCATCTGTCATTATATTCATGCTGGGGCCGAGACAGTCCACTCCGCACCTTGCGGAGAAAATTTCTAGATTCCCCTCTTTGAAGAGGCACTCTGACGAGGCTAAATGACAGGGTTTGGGAACCGATCCCCCCACCCATCCGTGCCCAACGGTCTGCGGCTGAAAACCTGTAATTAACAGAACGAGCGGGGCACAGGCATGGGGAGCGCGGGGCCTGCAGAACCCTCCTCTCCCTCACTGCCGAGAAAGGGCCCCGAGCATCCGCTGGGAAGCAATGAGGCTACCTGGGGGCTGGGAGGGCAACCTCCTTTGGGGTTGGCAGAGCCCCCCCAGTCCCTTCCTGCTGCCCCCCCATTGCACAAGGCTTGGGGATGGAGGATGCTTAATTGTTTTGGCAAGCTGCTCCTTTGTTCCAGCCATTCAGGGCTTGTTTTGTGTGTGATGTAGTTGGTTGGTGTTTAAATACGAGTATGGCCATGCAGTTCTATCATCCATGTTTTGCAGGTGGGGAAATGCTGAGCTGATCTGGCAGTGAATATGCAGTGGGAAAGGCTGTAACCTGTCCACAGCCAGGGCTGTTCCACCAGCATGTCCCTGTCCCCTGCCTACAGAGATAGTCCCTTCCCAATGCTGGGCATCTGCTATGGTGCAGTCACGGGAATGGCAAAGGGCACAAAGGAGCACTGTAGGAAATTGTCCCCACTGAAGGACACGTGTCCCAATGAGCCCCAGCCCCAAGAGAGGCTGAGGGGAGCCCACAGGGCTCAGAACTTCCCCAGGCTCTGCTCTCTCAATGCCCTGGAGAGTGGCACAGGCTCAGCAGTGTGGCCACAGTCCCACAGGTACGACAGGAGCCACAAGCCCAGCAGCCCAAGCCTCTTCCATCAGACCTCATCCTAAGCAGTGCCCATGATTTCAGCATCCTACAGGCACAGATCTGGCTGTCCCAAAGGAGAGCCAACCCCTCCTCTCCAGCCACCCCAGCTCAGGTGTTCACCAAACATCCATTCCCTCAGGACTATGGGAGCAGACAGCCAGGTTAACACCAACCCCCAGCTGTCCCCATGGGCACAGCAGTGATACAGGGAGCTGCTCTTTGTCCCCTCCAGCCCCTGGCTGTGGAGCTGAGCCCACCATTAACACAATTAATATTTATTCTCCTTCCCCTTAGGAGATGTTAAAGCCAGTTTGGGCTGAAGATTTGGGTGCATGCCTTGACCCCCAGCTCCTGCCCCTCTGTGGGTGCTGGGAGGCAGGACCAGAGTGTGTCAGCTGGGGCAGAGGGGAGAGCTGACAGGCACTCTCCAGCCTTGCCACTGCCGAGGAGACAAGAGACACCTTCAGAGTGACACCCGCAGCATCTCCAAGTGTCTATTTTCATCTCCCCATGTTTACAGGAAAAAGACAGAGGTGTCAGCACTGCAGCCCAACGATGCTTCAATCACCCCATAATTACTGCTAAGGAAGGGGGGTCCGGAGCAGGGGGGACATGGAGGGAGGCAGCCAAGGAGACAGCTGCCGCTACTTAAAATTTTCTAATTTGTAACCTCGGCTGTCACTTCACCTCCATCCGAGCAATTTCTCTGCGCTGAGTGCGGGCTGTCACTCCCGACGTCATCCGCGGACAGGAAGGGATGTGATGCCTTCCCGAGGGGAATGCTGTGCCCATGGGAAAATGCTCCCAAATTTCTACCCCTGCTCCAGAGCTGAGCCTGGAGGCCGGGTTTGGTTTGGTTCCTTGCAGGGAAGGGTTTTTCCGCTTCCCTCCTCCATCAGCTCATAGCATCCAGAGGAGGAGAGGGAAAAAGGAAAGAGCCAAGGGTGGAAAAGCCCCAGCCGACAGCGGCGCTCGGCTTTTGGCAGCGGCCGTGCCCCTCCTTCCCTCTTCCTCCCCACTGATTTCATTTACTTCACTTAATTAGCCCCCCTTCGGAGTTAAAAAGATAATTTGATAATGAGGATGTGGGAGGGAGGGAGGGCAGGGCCGTGCCCCGCTGCAGCCCCAGCCCGGCCGTGCCCCCCGGCCCCCACCCTGTCATCAGCCACCCTCCTCCCGCTAAAACAAATAAAAACCCGAGTTAATAGCGCTGAAAAGGCTGCTGCGAGCGTTCCGCGCGCCCCTCGCCCATTAAAGCCTTAACGAAGCCCAATTAGGAGCTTAGTAAAAATCAATGCAAATGAATTTTTCCTCTTCTCTGACTTCCCGGGACTGCGGGATGAGGAAGAAGAGGCACCTTCGCTGTCACCTGTCACAGGGCAGGCTCTGGCCATGCTGCTCCCCGTGCCTCAGTTTCCCCTGCAGAACCCCAAATCCGCAGGGCAACCACATTATGCTGGGGTTTAAAGGATTGTTTCCTCCAAGCCCAGCTCCCATCTCCTGCACCACTGATCCTAAATCCATTTTGGAGGCCCAAAATGCTCCAAGCAGTGGTGGGGTCACCCCGAGCTGCTCTGCACCCCAAAACCCTGGGATAGTGCAGGTACCCACAGCACACTCCTCTTCTGGCCTGTTCCCATCCCAGCTCTCCATCTCTGCTTGCAGAGCGGATTTCTGGGAGGTTTCTCTTCATCCCAAGAAGCCAACCAGGGGCAGGATGCTGCTCAAAGCAATGGGGGAGCCACCCCAAAGTCCCATCCCCACAGGGAGCCATCCCAAAGTCCCATCCCCACCCCAAGGTCTGATCCCTGCAGCGCTGTCCCCAGACCCCCCAGCACACAAACACAGCAGTGATTGCTCAGCAATGTCACACAGGAGACAGACGTGACAGTTAAATGGGGTTTAGAGAAATTATTAAATGCTGGAAGGGTCACTAGAGCATGTCAGTGCCTCTTAAAAAAAATAAAATAGATTTTGACAAATTACTCAGCATCCTGCATGCAAATGCACAGGCTGGAGTGTGTGGGTCAGGGTGGGTTTTTTTTTTTCTTCCTTCTTTTGGTTTTAATTTGATTATTCAAACTCAGATCAAATGATCTGGGGTTTTGTTTCCTTGCCCTGTGGCAGGGAGGAACACTGCAGGCTTAGTCTTACCAAAATATTTGCTGTTGTCCTGCGCAGAGTGCAAGTTTAAAGAAGGGAAGCATCTAATTAAGTATTAATGAGATTTAAAACAAAAGAGTTGGAGCAAGGAGTTGGGAAATGATGCTGAGCCACCTCCTTACTTAGTTTTGCACAGGGCAGCTCGCTGCCTCCAGAGGCTTCCAATGAAATTGATACCAATGGAAGATCAATATTGGGAAACATGGAGGCAAAAATGTGGAGATAAATAAAATATTTGCTTTTTGAAAAAACAGCAATAACAACAACAAAAAAACCAAACAAAAAACATAACAGTAACTTGCATCAGTTTCCTGCAGTATGTACAGGTATTGGAGAGTCTGGCACCATCCAGGAGCACATCCCCACACAAGCCCCCAGCCTGGTGTGTTTCTCTGGGGACAGCTCTCACCTGGAGGCACTGGGACCTCCAGGCTGGTGCCAGCAGTGGCAGTGGGTGGGCAGCTGCTGTCATTAGAGAGCAACAAGGAGTCCCTGTCACAGGGAAATCTCTGCCAAAAGCTGACGGGGAGGGAAAGGTTGAGGGCTGCTGGAGTGACCTGAACCAAAGCACCCCAGGATTACTGAGTACCCAGCATATCCCAGCATGGTTTTCCCATTTTTTGGTCTTTCCAGGGCAGGGCAGGGCAGGCTCACCTCTGGACTTCATGCCCACGAAGCGGTTCTCCACGATGTCAATGCGCCCCACCCCATGCTTGCCCCTGTGGGGAGAAGGGAGGTTGCAGCAGTCCCAGCCCCAGAGGTGGCTGTGAAAGGTGGGTCAGAAGGGTGGACAACGGGGAAAAACCCCAAATGACAGTGGGCCAGCCCCTGAGCAGCACTGCTGACCATGAGCAGGGACCCCAGATAAGGCAGATGACAAAGAAATGGATTTTTCTCTCCACCAGTCTCTCACTTGTCACTGAGGCCACCAGTGCCACAGGCAGCTGTGATACTTGGGCCACTGGAAAATAAACTGGGCAAAGAGATAAGACATGGCACAGCCGTATTCCCAAAGTAAGTTTAAAATTAAGTGGAAAAGTTCATTCCCATTCACCACCTGGAGGATAAAGGCAGAGGCACAGAGGAGGATGGCCAGGGACTGGGTGGCACTTGGGAGGAGTGGATGCCCTCATGGGTGCTGCAATAATTTTGGGAAAACTGAGAATGGTTTTGTGCCAGCAGCAGCAGAAATGGAGCATGGAGTGGCAGAGGAAAGAAAACCCCAAAGGAGCTGCTGCTGTGGAGACAGGAATAGAAAAGAGCAATGAACCTGCCCCAAAAAGTCAACTCTCCACACAAAAAGGACACTGAGCCCTCTTGGGGAGACAGGGTGAGGCAAGATGCCAAAGCAGGGGGACAATGACAAGACTGAGCTGGGACAAGAAGTAAAGGGTGCCCTGCAGTGGGCAGGGCAGCTGGGGCACATGGGCAGCCCAGAGAATGTTCAGAGGACTTTTTGATGCTCCTCATGCACAGTGAGCAGAACCCTGGGGTATTTACACCCTCGAGCTCCTGGCATTTCTGCTACAGCTCGGACCCAACTGGGGCCATCCCATCGCTGGCCACCATCCCTGGGCTCATCAGGAGGTGTCTGCTGTGAGCATCCTGCTCCCACCCCAGGCTGGGCACCCCGGGGATGCTGCCCTTGTCCCTCTGCCGGCCGGACAGGGTGGCACTCACGCGATGTCGTTCAGGTACACAAAGAGCTCCAGGGCCGAGGAACGAGTGGCTCCATCCCCAATGTTGGTGACCTTCACTGGGACACCTGCAGAGGCGGGGAGAGAGGATGGGCAGGATCAGCCAGTGCCAGGATCCCCCCAGAACATCACCCCGTGGGCGTTAAATAGATGTGACAGATATGAACTCTAAATAACTTCTTAAAAAGGCATATCCAAGCTGGTGCGAGGGGGAGGCGAGGGGAGGGGGACCCACCTCGGGAGAGGAGTGAAATAAATAAATAAAAAAGGCCATAAAAACGTCACCCCCCCTTTTCCTCTCTCTCCTCCCTCTCTTTTTTTTTAGGGCCTGTGAAATTGCAACCAGGCCCTTAACTAATTGAATTTCACGCTCTGCAATTGTCTTACAGCGCAGCACCTTCTGTCCCACCAGCCCTTGCCGGGGAGGGGGGACAGAGTGACAAATGTGTGCCCCCCCCCCCTCCTCCCCTCGCCAGCACGGGGGGTGTTTGGGGGGAACCCCCACCCCGGGGCTCGCCTGCTTGCACACGCACGCACACGCACCCCGCGGCGGGGTGCTCCCCGCCATGAATTAATTATTGCACCTTCTCTTTCTTTTCCCCCTTCAATTTTTTTTTTTTTTTAAGGGCACCGGCCAGGAGCAAAGCAAAGAAGGGTGGGGGGGGGTGCTGAATAGAAAGAGGCATTTTTCTTTAGCGGTGTGAAATGAGCAATAAATGTATTAGGAAGCTGACAAGGGGGCTGCGGGGCCCACAAAGAAAAGCGGTGCGGAGTTGGAGGCTAATCCCCCCTCCATCTGCCCTCCTCATTACCATTTAACGCACTATCAGTTGCCAATCAGCCTCAATGCCTCCCTTTCTAGTCTTTATTATAGAGGCGCCCGCAAGAGCCCTGTCTAGTGATGGGGGCTGTCAGCTCCCCCCCAATGTCCCCCCCTTAAACCCCCTATTTTCCAGGGGTTTATAAACTCAGTTGTAAATTGCTATTAAATGTAAACTCGCGGCAATAATGAACCTTAAGCTGCTTCTCGGCGTGGGCCCCCCCACCCCGCGCCCTCCCCTCGCCCCGGCTCTTTCTCTCCGCATCCTCCACCGGGATATTGGCCGGGCTCCGCTCGGCCAAGAGCCGACGTTGTCGGGGCTGTTGTTGCTGAAAGCTGCTTAGCCTTTGAAATAGTTAATAATTAGATTAAAACTTCAAATAAATTAACTGGGGGCTGAATGGGTTGCCGGGAGGGGGGCTGCTCCTTGCAGGGAGATGGTTATAATGGAGCAGGGAGGCTGGCGGTGGGGAGGGGGTGTCCCCTCCCAGCAGGGGCTCCCCCCAGCCTGTGCTGGGCTCGCCACTGCTGCCAGCGTGGAGGGTGGCACGGGGATGGCCGTGCCTGGCAGAGGTGGAGATGCTGCCCAGTGTCCCCTCCTCAGTGCTGGCTCAGGGGCTGGGCCCTGCTGTGTGAGCCCAGGGATGGAAGGGAGCATCCCTGTCTCCTTCGTGACAGCATCGCCAGCCAAATCCTGCTCAGTGTCTCCCCAGCTGTTACACTGGCCAGCATCACCTGCACGTCCCCAGAGCCACCTGCAGGAGAGGGGCCCCTGTGCCCACTGCACCCTGATGGCAGGTGAGGGGGCTCACACCCCTTTCCACTCTAAGGGGTGTCCCAAAAAGCCCCTGAGATCAAACCAGACCCCCTGCACACCTCAAACAGCCCTGGGGTGCTGCAGGCACCATCCTCAGCCCCAATGTCACAAGTCTGCCCCCACCCTGGGGATGCTCCCAGCTGCCAGAGAACCCCAGGCCTGGCTTGGGGGTCCAGGGAGAAGGGTCTGGCAGCAAGGAGGCTCTTACCCCGCTCAAACTTGATCTCCAGCACATCTGGGGTGTCGGGAGATTTGGCCGGATCACAGGTCTTGGTGTAGAGCCCGGGAGGAGCCTGGTTCTGCAGAGAGAGGGAGAGAAGAGGGACAGTCAGTGCCATTGCCATGGCCAGAGCTGCTGGCAGCCCCAACCCCAGAGTGCATCCCCCCTCCCAAAGAACATCCCCTGCCAGGGGTGCATCCCCCATCCCAAAACACATCCCCTGCTCAGGGGTGCATCCCCCATCCCAAAACACATCCCCTGCCAGGGGTGCATCCCCCATCCCAAAGCACAGGACCAGCACGGCACCGGCGCTTACTGGGGGCCCAGGGAACAAAGGGGTTGGCAGAATCAGCCAGTTTTTCCCCTCAACTTGATCTCATCTTTTCCTCCAACGCCCCCACAGCTGGAGGCGGGATGGCTGCGGAGAAGCAAGTCAGGCAGGGAAAAGCAGGACGCGGGCAGCGAGCGGCAGGGCGGGCGGGTGCCCGCACATCCCCGCACCGCGGCCGGGCTGATTCGGCACTGACCGAAAAAACTAATGAGGAAACCTGACCCCAGCAGGTGCTCCCGGCACACCGGCTCTTTCATGGTGTCCCCGGGGTTAATACACACCAGGGAAAATAGAGCAGCAAAGCAAAAACCCATTTCAGAGCACATCAACCTTTATGTATATTTTTTTTTCCCTGAGATTTATAGGGAAGAGGCATCTTATCTCCATCAGAGCCAGGCCAGCAGAGGCTCGGGTGCCGATGGTGAATTGCTGCAATTGAAGTGCGTGCCAGAAGAAGCGAGGAGGGGGGGAGAGGGGAGGCGGGAAATGTAATATAAAAAAGCTTTCCGTCCCGGAGAGCAAATGCTTTGCAATTTCACATGGCCCCTCAGCACTCACCCATGATGCGACTGCACAGGCTGACCCCAAAATACTTTCGGAGCTGTGTTTGTAAACTCCTGCCTCCAGAGGGACTCCCCACCCAGCCGCAGCTCCAGGAGGTGGAGGGGGAATGGAGGCTCAGAGCACCCAGGGTATGTGCAGCACCGTGGAGAGTCGAGCAGACTTTTAAAAGGTGGCAAATTGGTATTTCTTCACTAAACCCAGCTGGACAGAGCTGGAGCTCTGGGTATCTCCGGGCAGGGGGTCCCTGCCTGCACTCACCCACCCAATGATTGGCACACACTCGCCCTGTTCCTCTTTTCCCTTTTAAAGCACAGTTCTTCCACTCATTTCATCAAATCATAGGATAGTTTGGGATGGGAGGGACCTTTAAATGTCCCTTTTCCTCCCTTCTCTTGCTTTCCAGCAAGGAAAAAAAATACAAGGTATTAAGCAAGTTAGGGAAAAAGCCCTATAATCATCCAACCAAAAGTAATTACTCTAAAAAAAAAAAAAAAAAAAAATTAAAGGGAAAATTAATTTCTCTACAGAAGAAGTTTTCATCTAAAATTTTCCCGGACAAGCAATAAGAATTTTAGTGAAAACTTCCATTGATTTTGTCCAAAGTGTTTACAGGATCACTGCCAGCACCTGAGGGAACCCCACACAGCTGCAAGCACCCCCATCCCACCCTCCATACCGGGGAGGACCCCTTGCCTCACCCCAAACCTCGGGGTGCACATCTCAACACCAAGCACAGCCAAATCCTGGAATACAGACATAGCTTCCCAAGCACTCACTGCAGCAAACCCCTCCTCAATTCCCATTTTATGGCATTCTTGCCCCTTTCCCTCGTTTTAAGGGAGAGGCAGGAGCATCTCCCCCATGCCCCCACGCACAGATTACACGGGCTGTGGATTTCAATTTTACATCGTCTGGCCTTTCCTAGCCCTGATCACACTTATTAACTAGATGAGCCTGTGAGAGATGATGAAAAACTTTGAGTTCAAAAGGAAAAGGTGGAAGGGGGTGGGAGAAAAAATACCGGAAAGTATTAAAAACTCTTTACTAAACATTGGAAGTCAAAGTCAGGTAGTTTCCAATTTTCCGAGCCAACTATGAAAACCCCTATTAAATAAAATAACTAAATAGAAATAAAAGTGACATTTGGCTTGCATTCCATCATTACGGTGTGAGTCTGTCCTCTTTTTATTCTCTCTCCTAAAAGCACAGTTCAAATGACAAATAGTTTGTTGCAGTGTATCAATGCCTTCTATTTATCCCTCCCCGCAGGGGGGCTAGTCCTGCAATGTCATCTTTAAAGGGGAGAGAGGGAGAAAAAAAGGGGGAGAAAAAGGAAAAAAAAAAAAGGAAGAGTGTGTGGAAAGTGAGAGAGGGAGGGGGGAAGAAAGAAGCAAGAAAAACGGGGCAAGAAGAGAAGAAATTGGAAGCAAATGGTCCATGAAGTAAACCATGATGCAGAGCTATCGATGCCGCAAATGGTTTATTCATCCGGCTGATATTGTTGTGCCCGGGACTGAATGAACTCTTTCAGAGTGCCATATGAAGTTAAAGCAAGTAAATTTCTATCTTTCTCCACATTAGCTGCCTCATTGCCCTTCAATCGGGCCTCACAGAGGCAGAAAATAGCTCAACCATCTGCTTTCAAATCCCTGCGTTTGGCAGGTCCCGGGGGTCTGGGGAGGGGAGCCCGCAGTGCCTGGCACCCCGGATCCTGCCACGGCCACCGTGTGCCCGGCAGCGCGTCCCGGGCCGGGCGGGGACAGCAGCGACAGCAGCGACACCGCGCTCCAGGACTGTCACTGCGTGAGGTGCCCGAGCAGGGGATGCTCGGGGATGGGGTCACGGCACCGGGCAGCGCCATTTCCAGGCTGCGTTTGGGACGGAACGGGCTTAGGAGGGGAGAGGGAGAGGAGAGCTGGGTGCGGCAGGCGGGCTCAGCAAGGGCGCGGGTCAGTCCCGTGCTGCCTTCAGCTGAAGAAACGAACACCCATCCCTGTACCAACCACTGCCCGCCAGGAGGAGACCCCGTGGGAGCCCGGCTCTGCCAAGCCTGACCCAGAGCCCCCCCTTCGGAGGGCACCAAAGGAGCGGCGGGACCCGCATTCCACCTTCCTCTTCCTCTCGCCCGCCGCAGGCACGCGTCAGCCCCGCTGCGGGAGCGCTGCGGGACGGAGCTCCGGCACCGCTCCCTCTCCGCCTGCCTTCCCCTCCTCTCCCCGGCTGTCTAATTAGTGCTGATGGATAGTTCGAATAGCGGTGACCCGCTGGAGCATGAGCAGCGCAGGCAGGGCCAGCAGGAACGGGAACACGGCTCGGAGTGGCCGGAGATGGGCTCGGAGTGGCCCGAGATGTGGCGCTGTCACTGCCACAAATCCCTGTTGGCAGCCAGGGTTGGTGGCCCCATGGGTGCCCACAGGGTCTCCAACACAGCTCATCCAACGCGAGGTTTAACCCCGCATCCCCAGGGATAGCGGGCTGGGAAAGCAAGCAGAGCTGGGCGAGCTGCAGGGGACGCCCCGAACCTCTGCCACCCGCCAGCAGCTCTGACTGTCCCACCAGCACCGCGTCTGTCTAATTGCTCCTTTATTGCTGCCCCGCGACATTGTCCCCTCCGGTGCCACCCTGGGACAGTCCCTTCCCCTGCTCCATTAACGCGGGGGCGGCGGCGGAGCCTCCCCGCACACACGGGCGGCCCCGCCGTGAAATTTCCAATTAGGCTGCAAAGACACGAGACGCCCCCAGCCCCGTGGCTGCCGTGATCGATTACCTTGGGGTTCTCCAGGATCCCGGCTTCGTAGCTGCGGCAGGCAGGGAAGGAGAGAGAAGTCACTGCAGCATCTGCAACTTGCAACCCCAAAACCCACCGGGATGAGACCCCCGCTCCCACCCACCCCATGAGGATGGACATAAGGACATGTTATGGATTTCCAGAGCATTTTAGCAGCAGCCCTGAAAGGAGAGCCAGGCTTAGGAGAGTGCAGATGATTGCTGCCCCTTGGAATGCAGACAACTAGATAGAAAGGGAGGATGGAGGATTTGGTGTCACCCATGGTCAGCATGTGGTGGGGCAGCCTGGGACAACAGATGTGCAAAGGCTGCTCTGGACACACAGGCTGGAGGGTCCCAGGTCCCCACCTCCCAGGAGCTCCCCACCTGCCCAGCTCCTCACCTGATGTGCATTAGGTTCTCGTCCATGCTCCAGGGCGTCTGAGGTGTCACAGGCACTGGGATCCCGTGTTTCTGCCAGGAAAGCAAGTGGGGGTAAGACAGCCTGCAGGGAAAGCCAGCCCTCATCGATGCTGATTCCCAGCAGGATCAGCCCTAAAAACTCAAAGGCACAGCCCATGGCCACCAGCAGGGCAGCACAGAGCAAGGTGGATTCCCATGGCCTTGACCCTGAGCAGCACCAGCTCCAACCACAAGGGCCACCTCAACAGGGCCATCAGGGACACTGTGGCTGGGGGGAGAATGGCTGTCCCAGCCCTGCCACAGGCTGAGAAGGGGCCCCAGAGTTCTCCCTGAACCCCACAGATGGGGACACCCACAGAGATGTTGTCTGCTTTTTCTCAGCCCAGGGCCAGGATGGTACAATGCTGTCAGGTGGGTGGTGGGGTGCTCTGCAGGGCCAGGAGCTGAACTCGATGACCCTGGGGTCCCTTCCAGCTCAAGAAGTCCCACAATTTTATGATTCCCCCAGCCAGGCTTCTCAGCAAGGGGAGGTGACAGAGGGATCTGGGTCCCCAAACCCACAGGATGCTCTACAGCCTAAACAGCACCAATGCTCTGTCATGGGGGTACAGCAACACATCCTCACAGCCTTATGCAAACAAGGTGAAGCAGATACAGCCCAAGCATGTGGCAGTGTCCCTCTGAGCCTGGGCACCTCGAGCACACTGTGCCCAGGGACATGTGTCCCCACACCAGCTGCCTCCCCAGCACAACGTGCAGCACTGAGCCTGGCTCCTTAACAAGGTCACCAGCGTGCTCATTTATACACTGACATCTCAATGGGGGAAATTGCCTGTGAAGATGAGGTGAATACTCTGGGGAATTAGCAGGAGAGGTGATGGCAGCAGGCTGAAAACTGCTGGAGCCAGTGGGGACCTTGCCCACCCTGCCAGGACACAGAGCCACAATGTGCCAGCTGTGGCATGGCCATGGCAAGACAGGGATGGGGACAGGGGCTCCAACTGAGCCTGGGTGTGTCTGTACAGCCTGTGCACTGCTGGGCAGCTCTGGCACTTCAGTGTCACCACAGCAGGGACATCAGTCAAGGGCTCAGCTGAGGACAGAAGAGCAGGGGCTGAGTGGACATTTCTTGTTTGTCAGGAGCAGGACTAGGAAATGCTTGTGGTTGTTGCATCACAGCCCTCAAACCATCACCTGAGGTGGGAGTCAGGTTCTGAGATCTAATGCTGCAGAGGGACTGACTCAGCCCTGCTCCTGGGGGGACACAGCCTCAGGCTCACAGGTTCTGGTTTGCTGCTTCCCCACCATAATTCCAGCACAGGGCTGGGAACCCCCATTATCCAAGTCTAGAAACCCTGGCACAACTTAAGGCCATTTCCTCTTGTCCCATCTTGCATTTGTGAGAAGAGCCCTACCATTGGCACACCCATCTCAGCTGAGGTGTACAAATCCATCTTTCAGACCTGAATACCAGTGATCTTGAGCTGACCTGTGCCCTCAGCCAGCCCTCTCCTGCCTCTGCCTCCTCCTGGCAGCTGGGGAAGCCAGTGCTCCCCAACCCATCCCCACCCCATTTCAAAGAGGATGCTCCAGACCCAATTTCTACAGAGCCTAGGCAGGATTTCCTGGAGCCAAAGGTACCAGGGCCAAAGAGGGATTTTGTCCCCAGCTTCTGTCCCACCTGCCAGGTGGTGAGGCTAATCCTGGAGCAGCAGCCAGGAGAGCTTGGCCATTCTCATTGAGGTGTGTGAGAAGGAGCAGCCACTGGCACAGATCTGCTGCCAGATTTCAGCCCCTGGGCAGCAAATCCATGGACAGAGCTGTGCCACAGTGAAACAGATCCTCACTTTCCCTGGCACCAATGGAGCCTCAAACATCATCATTATCTAATTCCCCCAGAACCAAGGTGAGCATATGTATGTGCTCAAAGGACCTGGCCATGCATCTCCCTCTCCTAAGTATGAAAAAGAAGGGAAACCACCTTTTTTTTTTTTTTTTTTACAGATGACCAAAGACTGAGAAGTACTTAAACCCTCACCCCACAACATTTTGCTCTTGGAATGGGGCCCCAACCCATTCCATTTCCCTTTTCCCCCCTTCCAAACAAACAAAACAATCCCTACAACCAAACAAAACCCCCAAACCCAAAACACATGTTCCATTTTCCATATAATAAAACCACGGTGCTCTTAATAACTCCCCTATTTGACAATTTGTTTGGCAACATATGGAAAGCTCTCGTAAACTCTCCCCTTCATAATACAGCAGCAGATGGCAAACACAATCCTCAACACGCCGCTCTCTCCCGGCGACCCTAATGGGCTCAGAGGGCTCCTCACCCCATGCCACATCCCTCCAGCTCCACATCTTGCCTTCCCAGAGATTACCCAGGCAGCTTCGATGGCAGCTATTTAAAAACTGCAGCAATTTTCTGGTTTATGCACAGAGCTGACTTTTCCCTTTTGATTGATTGAGCCGAGTTGTCAAGCATTTCCATGAAGTTGCTTAGAAAGAAAGGTACCCTGGTGGGCACATAAAAACCTGATGCAAAACTTCCAACGTGTTTTATTGTAACTTGTACTTCAAAAAGGAAGGGACAACAAAGGTGAATGTGTTTTCTTTGTCTGTTACACAAGTCAGGGAGCTGGGACCCGTTTCCTTGGAAAGTGGGTTACAATTAATAGCCAGGTAATTATGGGGCTTTTAGAAAGGAAGGAGGAAAAAAAAAAATAGAGGAATGGGGTGGGGGGGAAACACTGACCAGGAGACTCCTAAGTGGTGCTGCAGGGATGTTGTGCAGGGTGTGCTGCTGTCACCCACCAAGCCATGGTAAGCATCCTGTGGTGGCCCTGAGCATCCCACACCCACTCCAAGAATCCCACGGCTACCCTGAGCTTTCACAGCCACTCTGAGCAACTTTTGCTGCCCTGGGCACCTTGTGGCTACCCCACAGCAGCTCCTACCTTGGCATAATCCATCAGCTCACGGCGTCCAGGGAAGCGCTGGTAAAACTCGGGCAGCCTCCATGGTGCCACAACCTGGCAGGAGCAGGAGATGAGAAACCCCTGCCCTCTTGTAGCCCCTGGGCCCCCTCTGCCCCTGTGAGCCAGGACCCACAGGGTGTTGGGCCCCCAGCTGAAATTTAATCTCCCAGCACAAGGTGGGAGTAAACCAAACCCCGACCCTAACCAGGCACTGGATGCAAAAGGGAAACAGGCAGCATCGATTATCCAGCAGCTGCCTTGGTACTGTCTCCTCTGTGGCCTCGTGGTGTTTGGGGTAAAAAACAGATCAATTAAGGATCATTACAGCCCCCTGAAATGCCAAAACGTCGCAGCGTGCAGCTGGTGGCTTGTTAAAGTGAGGCAGGGCAGTTTGCATGGGTGTTAAAACAGAATTGCCACCAGCTGCAGAGGGCCAGGAGCCTGGCAGGGGGGAGGCAGGGGAGGGGTTTGGGTGCCTTACCTTGATCTTGGGACACAGGGCATAGCAGCTGAGCTCGAACCGAACCTGGTCATTGCCCTGAAACACGAATGGGAGGTGCTGAGGGGTCCCCCCACCCCAGGGTGTGACAACACACACAAGCAGCCCCTGAGGAGCTGCTTGGCTCCACTCACAGCTCCCTGGTGATATTGCAAACCTTGGGCACAGACAGCAAGAATCCTCTGTCCCATGGGATCATTCCTAGTCCCTCTCCACAGCTGATTTAGACCCCAAGCCACTTTTCTGTAGTTCCTGACAGCTGTGTGCTCAAAACAGTTTTGGGTATTTTTTTTCCCCAAACACATTAAAGGACAAAGAAGAAAGAGAGCAAGGTGGGGGTAAGACCACAGCGAGTAGAGGGATGCAGCAGCTCATAATTAAATAGCCCAGAACCTCCTTTTACCTTAATTGGCCCTTGCTGATTAGGTCCTACTAATGAGTCCAGGTAGCTGGGAAGGGGCAAGAAGCAGTAGGAAGGATGGGAATTACGAGCACTTCCAAGGGAATAGCATTCACTGAAACCTATTTTCCACCCTCACCAAGGGGCGTTAGGACCCCCCCACCTCCCTCCCATCGGCCTGGAGGATACATTTACACCCGGGCTGGGAATTCCCGAGGGACTATTACACGCAGGCAAGTACATCCAGCAGAGCACTCATTCCCCTCGCAGGCCCGAAACTGCCCATCTGCTCCGGCAGCGGGGACACCCAGATGGTCCCATTAAAACCCCGCAGCCGGGTCGGGTTACCCGCAGTCAGCCCCTGCCTGTGCCCGCCGGGTAATGGCTTGGGGAGCGCAGGCACCGAGGGTGCCCTGCCAGCAGGGAGGGCTGGTGGCACCTGGGAGCACAGGGGACAGCATCACATCGGGGCTGCGCTACTCCAGGGCGCCTTTCAGCCGGGGCTTTCAAGAAAAGCCCATTGGGGACAGATAAGAGGAACAGAAAGAGGTGCAGGGACCCGGGCAGCAGGACAGAGTTATTTCGGTCATGTAGCCCCCTAGGTGTCCCTCTGTGTCATCCCCTGGATGCTGACGAGTCTCCGAGTGCATTTAACATCCCCCTTCTATCAGAGTCCCCACCGTGGGGACCCCCAAACCCTTTGCGATCTCCCCAAGGAGTCACCTCGCCTGACCCCAGGGCTGTGGGAACAGGGGGAGGTGGCACCCGGGGGGTTCTGGGGTCACCCACTGAGCCCTCACCTGGCCCAGGTGTCCCCGCCCGGGCTGGGCAGCGGCTGGCGGTGCCGGGGGTCACCCACGGTCCCGTCTCGCCCGTCCCACCGCGCTCCCCGAGGGGGATTCTCCGTCTCCAGGGAGGGGCTGGCCCCGAGCATCCCTTTTCCACGGTCTCTGGCTGCCTCTAGCGGCAAAGTGTCCTCCCTGCGGCCAGCGGGGACAGCGGGGATGGGACCGGGCCCGGGACCAGAACAGCCGGAACAGGGACAGGAATGGGGACAGGGACAGGGAGATCCGGGGATAGGGACGGGCACGGCCGGAACAGGGACAGGAATGGGGACAGGGTCCAGAGGATCTGGGGATAGGGACAGGTGAGGCCTCAGCCCAGGGACACAGTCTGGGACAGTTGCCCCTATTCCAGAACACCCCTAACGATGCTGGGCTGTGCTGGCTCAGTCTCAGCCAGCTCCCAGCTGGGAAGCCTCAGAATTTTGAAAGTGCTGCCAGGAACAGAGTGTTCAGCTGTGACCCCAGCCTTCCCAACAGTGAGACAGAACCGAAATTGGGCACAGAAGTGAGAAGGAAGTGTTGAAACACGGTTGAGTTTTGCACAGTCCCTGCAAAGCACCCACAAATCACCCTGTGCACCCTCCTGGCACCCACAGACTGACCAGCTCCCTCACCCAAGCACCTCGAGCCATCCTGGCCCATGTCCCCTCTTGTAGGGGAGGAAGAAATAGGAATGCCCTATAGATATAATTGCCTAGCAAAAGATGCTAAGAATATAGAAACTGTAGGTGAGATTGAAATGAAAGCAGTGTTTGAGTGGCTGGAGAAGAGCAATATGGATGCCTGAAGGTCTCCCTTTGTTAAGGTAATGCCAGTTGCTGCAAATACCAAAGAACCAGCAGAGACATGACAGGAAGGGTCCAAGATAAGGTTTAGAGGTAAGAAAGCAGTAAAACATGGTAAGGTAGTGATTCCTATAGGTTGTATGTGAATGATAGGGAATTTGTATCTTGTACTAGATTGGTTAGTGAAAGAGTAGGATATTCAACATAGAAGATTTAAGAATTGTAAAAGGAGACCACGTTCTCTTGCTCTTACACCCTCAGACACCCTCTTGCTCCCTTGCTCTGTCCCTGCACCCCTCACCCTTGCTATTACCCCCTTTGTTATCTCACTCCTCTGGGCCTGCTTTGAGCTGCACGTGGCCCACACCCCATGCAATAAACTGCAAACTTCAAGACCAGCATACAGAGAGGGCCTGAGTTTATCCTGAGCACCGTGCCCCCCTCACCTTGCCGGTGGCGCCGTGGGCGACGTGCTGGGCGCCCTCACGCTGGGCGACCTCCACCAGCCTGTGGGCGATGCAGGGCCGGGCCAGGGCTGTGCCCAGCAGGTACCGATCCTCGTAGAGCGCGTTGGCCTGCACTGCCGGCCAGATGAACCCCTCCACAAACTCCCTGCTCACGTCCTCGATGTACACCTGCCAGCACAGGGATGTTCCTGGTGGGAGGGTTGCTGCTGGGGAAACTCACTCTGGGGTTTTAGGGACAGAGCAGTGAAAAGTGTCTTTGCCTCCTGTGGGCACTGCTGCAGGCCAGGCAGATTCAGCCAGGCCTTTCTCACAGGGTCTGAGTTCCTTTCTCTCGTGTTTGCAGTACAGACAGAGGCCCTAGCTTGGGAAAGGTTTCAGCTAGGCCTGAGAGAGTTCCACGGCCTGAGAGAGTTCCACAGCCTGAGAAAGGAACTCAGACCCTGTGAGAAAGGCCTGGCTGAATCTGCCTGGCCTGCAGCAGTGCCCACAGCCTCCCTTCTTTTAAATGTTGATAAAAGGCTTGGGGCAAAACTTCTGCAGAAGGGATTTCCCCTCTCTGTGGTGTGTGAGACCCCCATGATGAGGAACACTGTTACCTTCTTGGCCCCCAGTGCCAGAGCTTTCTTTCGTGCTGCCTCAAAATCTTCCTTCTGCCCAATGTTGGCCTGGAAAGCAGTAAAAAATTAAAAGACTCTGTGTGAATACCAGTGCAAGCCCAGTGTGGCACAGAGCATCATGCAAGGCATGACAGAGCCCATGGTGGCTGGGCTTGAGGACACCCAGGATGGGCAGGAGGGGGGTTCCACCCCCTGAGGTGGATATCTCAGAGCCATGCCCTCCCTGCCAAGCCCCTTGGCTCTGCCCTGGTTCCCTGCCTTCATTAGCAGAGGTCATTAGCTGGCAGGGACAGGCTGTGCCACACAGGGCTGGCAGCTCAGCAGAGCAGCAGTGAGCTGGGTCAGGGTTAACCAGTGCCAGCAGGGTCACCACCACACCCACACACACACCAGGAGCCCCATTTCTCACCCAAGCCCCCCCAGACCCATGACCCAGCACCCCCCTCCTCCCCAGCCCCTGGGGACAGAGTTCCTGGGACAGGGCTCAGCAAAGAACTCACCAGGTAGGCGACAACGTCGTAGCCCTGCTCCTTCAGCCACACCAGGATGCAGGAGGTGTCCAGCCCCCACTGTAGGCAAGGACCACTGTGCCCTTGGACTGAGCCATGGTGCTGCCAAAGCAAAGGAAGAGGGCATCATGATGCCACCAGCCCCTGCCCTTTCTGCAGCCATCAGCCACAGGAAGGATCAGCAAGAGCCCTCCTGGGCTGCAGGGGGCCAGGCCAGGGCTGGGGCAAGAGGAAAAGCCACAGCACTGTGACCATGGCCAGGCCATGGCTCTCAGCCAGGGAGGACACCCTGCCTGTGCACCAACCTGCACACCCAGGGGTGACTGGACAACAGAGGAGGTAGTTTTGGAGAAAAGGCAGTTTTGCTCTTACCTTTTCTCCATGCTGGCAGCCCCAGCACAGCCTGCCCCACGCTCTGCACGTGCCCTGCCCTGCTGGGGAGCCGGGGCTCAGGCGCAGGCGCCCGGCTGAGCTACAGGCACAGCTCAGTGCCCTGCTCTGGCACCACCCAGCACGTCCCAGCCGTCTGCAGAGCACCTCAGGCTCAGCCCCCAGTGCCCATCAGGACTGCAATGGTTGCAGGGCTGGAGGGGCTTGGCAGCATCCCCTAGAGCCCAGCCCAGCCCCAAGTCTAATTAATGCTTGCGGGGCATTTGTTCTAATTGTGCTGCACGTGTTTTCTGCCAGCACGCAACACCTACGTGGGGATTCAGCGCCCTCACCCTCCAGCCAAGGGTACCGAGGATTTCAGCCAGCAGCAGGAGGTGCTGAAGGACGCAGCAGCCTGGATCTCAGGGGAGGGCTGAGCAGGAAGGGGCTCCGGACAGTCCCTGCTGTCCCTGGGCCAGGCTGTGAATCCCAGGGCCCCACGAGGAGGCGATGCCAGCTGACCCTTGGCCGGGGGAGGCGGATGGCAGAGCCGGCCAAACCCTGTCCTGAGCAGTTTCACACTGCTGCTGCCAAGTCAGCACAGCCCTGCTCCTGCGGGCCGGGAAGGCGCCGAGCCGGGCTGCTCCAGGCTGCCCACCCAGCACCTCTCCCGGCGGGATGTGGTTACACCGGGGTGTGCCCCAGCATCCCAGCAGAGCCAGCATCCCACGGGGTAAGGCTTGGAGCCAGCCAGGGCCGGGCTCTGCCAGCTTCTTGCTGGGGAACAAAGGGGTCTGGCAGCCCCACAGCCTTCCCTGCTGGCTCCCCGAGCCTGCCACGCAGGCAGCACCCGGTGCCCAGGCTTGTGCAAGCAGCATTTCCCTGCTCGTGGGGCTGTGCCAAGCTGGGTCCCTGCCCAGCGAGGTCCAGCCGTCCCTTCCTCACCGGGGCATTTACAGGAAGGCAGTCGCAGTTCCCAAAACGGCCCAGCCCAACCCCGACCCTGCGCCTGCTGCTCCTTTGGAGACAGCTTCCCCCTCCTTTAGTCCCAAACCCATCCCCGCTGTGGCCACCAGCATCGCTGTAGTGGTTGCCAGCCTGAGTAAGCAGCTCCGAGACCAGGCGTACTCGCCCTACGAGTGGCCCAGCAGGGCGATAGGGAAATGCCTCCAACTTTTGCCTGCTCAGACACGTCCCAGTGTCGCAACGCCCGAGGGGCCTGGGGGCACCTTGTCCTGGACACGCATCCTGCATCCCAGCGAGGGCGTGGGGCCGTTCCCAGCTCTGGAAACAGGGCTCGTGCCAAACCCGCCTGCCCAGGAAGGGAGAGCCCCGGAGTCTCAACGTTCGGTGGCAATAAATCAGAGCAAACAAAGCTCGGTGAAGGGGAACGCGGCGGGACTTTCTCAGCCCTTATTATTATTCCGCAGCAATTTCCGTGTGAGTTGGGGCAGGGATTTTACTGGAGAGACGGGGGCTGCCAAAGGGAAATCGCGCTTTCGGTTTTAAACCTAAGAAATAAATACGAAGAGGGAGGAGAATAAAAAGCCTGAAACTTTGGTAAAGAGAGGAGCTGTTTTTGCCAGCCGGGCTGCTGCCTGCGGGCTGGAATGGATCAGGCAGGGGCAGGCAGGAGGGACAGGAGCAGCCTTTCCAGCAGCAGAGGCATGTGCTCACTGGTGCTGGGGTTTTCTTCAGCATCACTCCTCCACCCCGTGGAGGTCCCATCCTGCCCCCTAAAATCTCCAGGGCAGAGTGGAGAGAGCACGAGGTGGCACCGGCTGAGATCTCAGTTCCCATACCTGAGGGTGGCCAAGGGGAGCCTCAGGGAAATGGGACTCACTTGGAAACCCCCTGCCCATCCCAAAATGAGCTAGGAAAGGCTTGGCTGCAGTCTGCACAGCGCTGGGAGAGGCTGGCACCCCACTGCCCTGCCCCAGCACCCAGGGTGGGGGACACCCGCGGCTGGGTGAGAACGGGACAGGCTGAGGGGACAGACAGGATGAGGGGACATCCCCCAAGGTCCCCCTTTCCCCTCTCCCCCCGTGCCATGCCCACACTCACGCACTCCCGGTGGCCGGCTGCCCTCGGTGCTCTGGTCCGGTGCCTGGAGCATCCTCCCCCTCCTCCTCCTCCTTTATAAGCGGGCGTAGGCAGGCGGAGCCGCCGCAGGACAGTCCCCCCTTGGGCACCGTCCCCAGGAGAGGCCCTGCGCTGCTCCTGCCCGGCACGACACGGGGAGAAGCTGCCCCGGGCTGGGGTGGAACCAGCGCCCAGCCCCATCCCCTGCATGGCCGCTCTCTGTCCCCCCTCTCCTGACCTCCTCAGCAACCTCCAGAGCACCCAGCTTGATGCCATCCCCCTGGGGCACTCCCCAGGAGTGGGAAAATGGGGGCACAGGAAAGATGGTGCTCTGCAGCACCTGACTTTCCTCTCTGGAGCAGCAAGAAGGGGAATGTTGGATTTATTTGAACCTCCTCCATGCAGGAGTCAGGGTGGGCAGGAGGGGACAGGGCAGAGGGCTGTCCATGGGGCCAAACTCACCTTTTCCCTTCACACACGCCCAGGGCACCCCAGACCTGCAGCTTTGGAGGACAGGAAAGCTCCATCCCAAAGGACAGAGAATTTTAGGGGAATCTCGGATGGGTGCAGCAAGAGCCAGCCCCCGTGACAGGATCTGACCAGGGAAGGTGCATGGCCACCATCAGCTCCATGGCCCAGCCCTGGTGACTCTGGCTCGTGTCTCCTGGGGCCTGCACACCCCATCCCACACCATCAATTAGGACTGAAACTCTTTTGGGAACAGCCTCCATCTTCACCATGTGCAGAGGCCACATCCTGCTCTTGCTGCTTGAGAGACTTGACACCTGGGCAGGATTGGACCTGCAAGGCTGGACATTGGCCTTCTGGCATTGCTACATCCAGATAACCTCCCTGTTATGGTCCAAGGCCAGGCAGGGAGGTGTCCAAAGCCCTGGGAATTCTCCCACACACTGAAGGAAGCTGCCTCCTTCAGGCACAGCTAATATTTAGCCACAAAACACCTTCATAAATCAATAAGACTGCACAGAAACCAAGTGGATTTTTAAAAAAACAAACAAAAATACTATTTCAATTTAATACATGGTTAATGCTGGGGTGCCCCACACCCTCCCCAGCCCAGGGAATCCCTCCTTGCACCCTGGTGGGACCCTCGCTGGCCACTGTCACCCAGTTCATCTTCCCAGCCCCCACATTTGGGGGCTGATAGTGGCCAAGGCCATCCAGAGCTGTGTTTGTTCTGGGATCTGGGACCTGATTGCAAGAGGTTGGTGGGACATCTTATCCCCCCCCGGAATCCTGACCCTCCTGCTGAGTCAGGGCCCAGCCCTGGGTGAAAGGAACACAGCTGAGAGGCGAGGGGGTGTCTGGGAGGGACAGAAGAGGTACAAACTCAGTGCTCCCTGAGCCACGTGCCCCACCGATGGGGTGGGGAGGGACAGGAGGAGAAATGACCCTGCGTCCCCTCCTGTCCCTGGGCTGTGTCAGTAAGGGTAAGGGGACACGGAGATGAGGAGGAGGAAGATGCTGGGCGCTCGCTGCCCGCCGGGGAGCAGCGCCTGCACCTTGAGCCGGTGCGTGCCGGGCTCCCGCAGCGGCCGCACGGTGGAGATGATGCCCTGGCCCCGCTCGGTGCGCAGGGCGAAGGGGCTCTCGGGGTCCTGCTCCAGCAGCCTGAAGACGGCCCGGGGGCGCAGGGAGGTGGCCGGGGTGAGGTGCACCACGTCCCGGCGGGCAGCGATGCCGAGGGGCAGGGGCAGCACCTGGTACTGCAGCGTGGGGGGCCCGGCCGGGCTGCAGAAGGGGGGGCAGCGACCCACGCACAGCCTGCACGAGAGATGGGGAATGTGGGGTGTGGTGGCGGCCGGAGAGTGAACAGGACGCTCGGGGTGATGGTGAGATGAGGAGAGCGGGATGGGCACTCCCAGCCCCACAGCAACACCCACCCTGGGCTGGAGCCCTCTGGTACCCGGCTGGGCACGGCACATCCATGCACCCGGCACCTCCGCGGGTGTTGAAACACATCTGGCTCGATCCACACTGCATTGTGCCTTCCACACACTCATCCACATCTGCAGGGAGAGTGGGGACACGTCTGAGGGTGCTGGGGTGAGACAGGGGTTCAATCCCCAACTCCCCCACCCTCGCACATCTGCCTGGACACTGAGGCAGTGAGACAAGAGCACCCAGACTGGACTGCCGAGTCTGGGAACAACTGTCCTAAGAAAGGAGAGACTTGCAGCCCCAAAAAGATGACACCATAGGGGGGAGGCACCCCCTGGCACCCCTGCACTGACCGTGGCAGCTCTTCCCGTTGGACAGCAGCCGATAGCCCGTGGGGCAGAGGCAGCGGTAGCTGCCCGGGCTGTTCCTGCACTCGTGCTGGCACTGGTTCAGTGTCTGACACTCGTCGAGATCTGTGGGATGAGAAGGGTGAAGGCAAGAGGGGAAGGATCAGTCCTCTCTGGTGCCACTGCCTTGGGCCAGCACAGCAAAGAACACACAAAGCAGTGCACAGGGCAGTGAGGGGGACACGAGGTACTTTTTGGGGACAAAGTCTCTGAACTCCTTTCAACACCCTTCCCCATGCACACTCACCAGTGCAGGTGCCATTCCTCCTGATGTAGCCCGCGGGGCAGGGGGGGCCCCGGGCACCCATCCCTGCATCCTTGGCCACGCGGCGCAGGGCGAGCTGAGTGTAGAAGGATCGGCCCCGCGGGCGGCTGCTCGGCCCCTGCCAGCGCAGGGGAGTGTCCCGGGGCACGCCGCTCGTTGTGTCCCCTCCCTCCATCCCACACCGCCCGCCCGGCAGCACGGTCTTGCCAGCGGGGCACAGGCACTCGTAGGAGCCCCGCAGGTTGCGGCACTCAAAGGCACACGGTGGGGGAAAATGCAGGCACTCGTTGATATCTGGGGGAGGAAAGAGGTGGGGAGCTGCAGCTGGATGGGGGAAACTGAGGCTAGAACAGGGCAGGGGGTGACCCTGAGAGCCCAGCTCGTACCCAGGCACGGCCAGCCAGTGCCCAGCGTGCGGTAGCCGGGAGGGCAGGAGCAGCGGTAGGACCCGGCAGCGTTCTGGCAAATCTGGTTGTAGCGACAGGCATGGGACCCCTCGGTGCATTCATCAACATCTGGGGAGCAGGGAGAGGACAGCGTTGGGGGCACAGGGAGGTGGCAGCAGTCGCCCCTTGCCATCCTCATGCCCCCTCAGGAAGGGTCCGTACCAATGCAGTACAGCTGCCCAGGGTCTGGGATGAATCCCAGTGGGCACTGCTCTCTATCAGCCCCTGTGGATTGAGCAGAGAGAATAAGATGTGACATGTCACTGCGGGGACCCTCACAGCCAGCCAGAACTGACAACATATCTCCATCCCCATCCTGGGAACTCCCCTGGTTACCTGCATCAAGCGAGGCACGGAGCTGGAACTGGAGCTGCTGTTTGGCTGGGTCATAGGAGGCTGTGATGGCTCTGGCCCTGAGATGCTGCACCCGGGGGGGCTGTGGCCCCACGGGGGGGTCGAACACGATGGTGTGATTGCAGTGGGCACGGATGAGATGTCCATCCCTCAGGAAGCTCTGCACCGAGCCCCCGGAGAGCTGCCCTGTGCCCGTCCGCACGTAGCGCTCACTGAAATCCTGGGGAGAGGCAGGGAGAGGGGTCAGGACATGGACCCCGTGTGCTCCCAGCACGGGAGTTGTGGTCCCTCGGGGATAATGGGCAGTGCCAGCACCTTCAGCAGCACCACGGCATCGCCAAAGCTCTCCGGCACGGAGCCGCTGATGACACTGCTCATCCGCAGAGCGCCAGCGCCATCCACGCCCCGGGCGAGATGGGTGACCCGCAGGAGCTCCCCTGCCAGGGGGGAACGGTGAGCAGCACCCCACAGCACTCCCACAGCCAGGGGGGAACGGTGAGCAGCACCCCAGAGCACCCCCACACACAGCTCCATTCCCAGATCAGGAAGGTACAGTCTGAGCTTCCCCAAGAGCTGACCAGGCTCTCCATCAGAGACCCCTCACCTGTGGCAAACTGCAGCAGTGACTCGTGCTGGAAGGTGCCCTGGGTGAGCAGGAAGCCGCTCTGGGCTGCCCCACTGGCGTGTGCCAAGGACCAGTAAATGGGGGCGATGATGGTCACCAGCACCCGCATCAGCGGCCCTGCGAATGGGGAAGAAAAGGTGTCACCATGGAGCCAGCATGGATGGCAGCCAGGCTGTCCCATCCCTCCTTGCCCACAGTAGAAGGCTGGGGGGAGAAAGGTTTGCTTGGGGGGAAAAGAGAAATAAAAGCCCTTCTCCCAAGATTTCCATCTGACAGAGATCAAAACTCTCCCAAGGGTGAGGGTAGAAATGCCCACCCACCTATGGCAGGTGGAATGCTCCCAATGCTGCTCCGGAGGGTGGTGCTGGACTGAGAGTCACCCTGCACACTGGCATCCAGGCTGGAGACACCGAGCTCATGGCCATTGATGACACCGACCAGGCTGCCCCGCACCTGGTGCAGCTCCCCTGGGGCAAGTGGGATGGGGTCAGGCAGCAACACTGGGTCTGCACTCCCATGGGAGAGCAGGGTGCTTGCCTGACTCCCCTCTCACTAATTTGCATGTCAAAAAAATCTTGTTTTCTGGAGGTGAAGGCAGCCAGAGCAAGGCAGGCAGTGTCCCTGCCTGGCTGCAGCACAGTCCCCAGAGACCCCATGGCTCCAGGCACACTGCCATGATGACAAGGGATGCTGTGAGTGTGGCCCTGTGCCTCATCACACCAACAGGCACTGACACCCCCAAACCCTGCTCTGTATCAGCCTCAAGGTCCTGGCATAGCCCCAAACTTTTATTTGCTTCTCCAGCATGCCTGGCAGCAAAATGCCACCAGCCACACAAGGGCACACAGGGCTCCTGGCACTTCCTCCAGCCTGGCTCTCTGCTCCCGAGGGGCAGCAGGAAAGGATGTGTCTGGGCATTTAGCAGAGCCCCTGGGAGATGGGAATTTAATCATGGGCAGCCAAGGCAGGAAGGCTGAGGAGAGGCAAGTGTGGCTGGCTTGCAGTGGCTGCTCGGGAGAGCAGCCCCTGTTTGGGCTCAGGCCTTCAGCTGAGCAGAGAGAGGAGAGGACAGAGCGGGGTGTGAATCACAGGGGTTAGGACAAGCAAGGCAATAGCACTCCAAGCCACCATGCTGGAGCTCCCAGCCCAGCACTGCAGCAGCCCCAGCCCCCCGAGGCAGCCAAAGCCCCCAGGGCCAGGGCACACACCCACCTTGGACATCCAGGGAGCTGCGGGCGACAGCAGAGCCCAGGGCACTGCGGGCGAGGCAGGAGTAGCTGCCAGCATCACGGTGGGTGACAGAGGGCAGGAACAGGGTGGCATTGGGCAGGACACGAGCATGGGGACCCTCGGGCAGGGGGTCCCCATCCCGCTGCCACTCCACGGAGGGGGTGGGCTCCCCTGACACGACACAGTGCAGCAGCACCGGCTGCCCAGCAGGGACCCTCACCTCTGCCGGTGTCACTGTCACCACAGGGGCACCTGGGCAGAGAAAGGGATGCAGGGAGTGATGCAGCATTCCCCAGGGTCAGGGGTAGTTGGTGGGGCTAAGAGATGAGAGGTTTGCAGTCCCTTAAAAGAAGGGTGCAGAGGGGCCAGCACTCACTCTGCAGAACCAGGGTGACAACTTTTGCTGCTGTGCCCGCATCATTCTCCGCCACACACTGGTACTGCCCCACATCGGTGCTCTAGCAGACCAACAGCATCAGCACAGCGCTTCGCTTTGCCAGGAAAGCACCCCAAAACGTGCCAGCACCCCCCAGCCCTGCTCACCCCCACAGCACGGATGGCCAGGGAGCCATTCTGCAGCTGCTGCAGGCGCCCGTGGGCCACCACCGGCACCCCGTCCTTGCTCCAGCGGATGAGGGGCTCAGGGTGACCCTGGGCATGGCAGTCGAGGAGGACATCACCTCCGGAGTGCCCCACCTGGTAGATGCTGGTGTCTCCCTGCATGACGGGCGCCTCTGGGAAAGGGAAATGAGTGGCAGAGGAGGGGGGCTGGCCGGGCACCCCGCTTTCTGTGCGAGCACCTACCTGTGACAGAGACCAAGACAGTGGCCCTGACGGCCCCGGCGCTGTTCTCGGCGTGGCACACGTAGGTCCCGCTGTCCGTGGGTGTGGCTGCCTCCCTCCGCAGGATGCTGTGCCCTGCTGCACCGTCTGCGGGGTGCAAACCCCAAAACAGGGTGGTTGGCGATCAGCTGGGTACAACCCCGCACAGCCAGACATGCTGGCACCCCGGGGACCCTGAAAGGGGGGACAAGGGTGGCACCAGGATCGCACTCTCCCCCGAGTTCAGCATCCCCTGCCCGGGTACCAGTGACGAGCTGCCCGTTGGCCATCCAGGAGACGCGGGGCTGGGGGCTGCCCGCTGCGGCACACACCAGCTCCAGCCTCTCGCCCCGCCTCAGGGTGGTGTCTGGGGGCAGGTGGGTGAAGGTGGGCAGGGTGAGGATGGAGAGGGAGAGCCGGCGGACGGCCCTCCCGGCAGAGTTCACCGCGGTGCAGGAGTAGCTTCCAGCATCCCCTTCCTGTAGGAGGGTGAGAGGTCATCAGTCATCTTGAGTCTGGGCTCCAGCTGCAGCCCTGGCTCGCTGAGCTACAGCTCTGCTGGTTCTTGTGCACCTAAAATTCACCGTTTGCACAGAACCACTTTTTCCAGCCCACATTTGCAATTTCTCACCCCCCAACCCTCCAGCCTGTGGCACAGGACTGCACCGGGCTCTCCCTCTGCCAGATAAATTCACAACCAGCCAAATGTTCTCCAGCAGCAGCAGCAGCAGACGCTTTTTCCTCAGCACTCCAGCCTCCCAGCGGCCCTAAGACAGCGCTCACCTGCACATCCCGGAGCAGCAGCTCCCCGGAGGGCAGCACTGTGGCCCTCCCGCCCCGCAGCAGGGCTCCGTCCCGGCTCCAGGACACGCGGGGCTCGGGGACACCGCGGGCGGCACAGGGCAGCAGCACCTCCAGCCCCTCCAGCGCCACCAGCTCCAGCGGGCCGGCAGCAATCATGGGGGGCACTGGATGGGGCAGAAGGGCAGGGTCTTGCTCACAGCTCGGCAGCCACGTTTTGCTGTGAGATGCTGGGGAGGGGGCTGAGCAGAGGGGTGAGCGCTGGGGCTCTGATCGCTGCTGTACCTTGCACAATGAGCCTGGTCCTCCCTGCAGCGGTGCCCGAGGGGTTACGAGCCATGCACAGGTAGGTGCCTGCGTCCTCTGGGGCTGCTCGGAGGAGACGGAGCTGCCCATTGGGGAGCACCCTCAGCCCGGATCCTGGCAGAAATGGAGGACAGGATGGGGCAGCACAGCTGAGCCGAGGCACAGATGGATGATGTGCAAGGGCTGCTTCCCCCTCAGAAGTGCCTCTTCCTGTTCCATGGGACAAGGAGTCTCCACAGAACAGCTCCACAGAACCCACCACACCCACCTAGAACAGCAGCAGGAGCCAGGAGGACCCACGCACAGTGACACGCCACACCTGCCGGGATGCCTACAAACCCCTGGCACCTAAATCTCCCCCTAGGTAAAGGCTGGCAGGTAATGTGGGCTCTGCCAGCCCCCAGCACACTCCTGCTCACCTCCAGTGATGCCAACACCATCCTTCTGCCAGGTGACCTCCGGCCGGGGGACGCCTGTGGCCTCACAGGACAGCACTGCACTGGTGTTCACCATCACCATCACCATGCCAGGCAGGGGCTTCAAGGCAGGGGGCTCTGTGAAGAGCAGGGATGTGCTGCCATGAGAAGAGGGCTCAGGACCCCCAGCAGCAGGAGCCTGGGGCCGCGGGTACCGTGCACTGTGAGCCAGGTGTGCTTGAGCGCCGTGCCCGCCGCGCTCCGAGCTGTGCACGTGTAGCGGCCGCTGTGCGCGGGCAGCGCCTGCCTGATCTCCAGGGCTCCTGCAAAACAGCAGGCAGAGGGCAGCTGCAGCAGGAGGGCTGGCAGGGACCCCTGTCCCCGCTGGGGCTGTGCTGTACCTCGGGGCAGGACACGGTAGCCCCCTCCTCGGCTGCCCAGCTGAGCCCCCTCCTTGCTCCAGGACACTGCGGGCGGGGGCACGCCCGAGGCGTAGCAGGTGAGGATGGCGGGGGACAGCCGGGTGACAACCACATCTGTAAGGTCATCAGCGATGGTGGGGGGCACTGGAAAGGAAGGAGGAGGGAGGTGGCAGGGCTGTATGGTGAATGTTGAAGAGGATTCTCTCCCTGTTTATATGGGCACAAGTATTTCTTTTCCCCTCTTGTCCATCTCCAAGGCCAGCTCTTGAGTGGGGACTCAACCCTGTGTGGGGCTGGAGCACACCCACATCACACCCGAGGTGCTGACAGATCCTGGGAAAGCCATTCTCAGCAAAAGCCCCAGTCCCAGGAGCTCACCATGGACAGACACGAGGAAGAGCTTCCGTGCCTCTCCAGCAGCGTTGGTGGCGATGCACTCAAACCTCCCCTCATCCCGGGGCCCAGGGCTGGAGATGAGCAGTGACCCTAAGGACTGCAAACTGTGCAGGCAGAGCACACATCAGGATCACTCCTGTCCCATGGGAGGGGCAAACCCCACCCTACAGGGGAACCCTTTGGCGTACAAAGCTGTGAGTGCTGCAGGTACCTGTAGGTGCCAGGTGAGAGGTGCAGGTTCAGGGGATGACCATCCTTCTCCCACCTGATGTGGGGCTCAGGGGACCCCCATGTGTCACAGCCCAGCATAGCTGGCTGCTGAGCCAGCAGGGTGAGGTTGGAGGGCCCAGGTGTGATGGCAGGAGGGACTGTGGGAGGGCATGGCAGGGATGAGCAGAGAGCAGCCCAGCAGCGGTGGGCTGCAGCAGGGATCCATCCAGCTCTCCCACTTACCCAAAACATGGAGCTCCAGGCCTCTCCGGTCAGAGCCAGCAGGGCTGGAGGCCATGCAGAGGTAATGGCCCAAATCCTGGGCCTGGACAGGGTCAATTTGCAGGGAGCCTCCAGGCAGGACCTGCAGCCTGAGGAGGGAGAGCAAGTGAACCCTTGGGGGCTCTGCATGGCCAGGCTGCATCACACAGGGTGCAGGGGCTGGGAAGGTGACAAGTGCCATTGCAGCCACACGCAGCTCTTGCCCACTGAGCTGGTGTGAGGACAGAGCACAGCTCTTCACAGGGTGACTGGCACACTAAGGTCTGAAGGGTGGAGTGATCTGAGTGCCACTCTTGGTGCCACCAACCCGCACAGCCCCTTACCTGCTGCTCCCAGGCAGGGGCAGGAGCTGGCCATCCTTCCTCCACGTCACCCGGGGCACGGGCCACCCCTCTGCCCGGCACGGCAGCACGGCCGAGGTGTTCAGCAGCACCTTCACCTCCTCGGGGCCCGCCTGGATCTCCGGGGCCACTGCAGCAGCACCCAGAGCCACCACCGAGAGTGTGGAGTAAAGCTCAGGGGTGGAGGACGCCAGCCCAGAGCAGCACTGGGGGCTAGGCTGAGCACACCCCTGCCATCCCATCACCCGACCATAAGACACCCTATAATATCCCACATCCTGGAATTAACTGGGAAGGGGCGGCACTCAGGGCAGGGCGGGGCAGGGCGGGGCAGGGCAGGGCGGGGCAGGGCGGGGCGGGGCAGGGCGGGGCAGGGCGGGGCAGGGCGGGGCAGGGCGGGGCAGGGCGGGGCGGGGCGGGGCGGGGCGGGCAGGACTCACCGTGAACCCGCACCCGGCCGCGCGGGCCCGTGTCCCCGGCGGGGCTGGTGGCCCCGCAGCTGTACTCGCCACCATCCGTCGCCGCCACCTCCCGGAGCTGCAGGAAACGCCCCCGGGCCAGGACCTGCCTGCGGGCATCCTCCTGAAACCGCCGGGGCCCCATCAGCACCACCCAGCACCACCCCCAGCAGCAGCAGCAGGATGGTGCTGGTGCATCCCAGCCCCTGAGCATCCCCCCACCCCGGTCCCGTCACAGGTACCTGCAGCACGGAGCCCTCCCGGTGCCACTCGATGTTGGGGTGCAGCTCAGCAGCCTCTGGGCACTCCAGGAGCAGCTGCCCCCCTGCCACAGCCGTGATGATGGGGATCTCCCCGCTGCTGGTAATGCTGGGGGGAGCTGTGGGACACGGGCCAGGGGGTCAGGGGGTGCCACGTGCGTTGGACACCCCCATCCCTGTGCCCATACATCATGGATAGGCCCCCACTCTGCAGGACCACCACTGTGCTCCAGACCTCTCTTTCAGAGCCCACACCAATCCTAAAAAAGGGTGTTCTGGCTCTCTGGGTCCCCAAGGCTTGGACCATCCTGCAGCCTCCCCCTCTCTAGCCCCCTCCTCGCTGCACTGCTGGGGTCACACTACCTTGGATGCTGACATGGAAACTCCTGCTGTCATCCCCTGCAGGGCTAGTGGCCAGGCAGGTGTACAAGCCAGCATCAGCCACCTGCACAGCCAGGTGAGGGAAAAGTTGAGGCATAAAAAGAAAACCCAGGTAGTGGGGAAAAAAGTGGAGCTCCTACCTCAGTGCTCTCAATGTGGAGGGTGCTCTCATTCCCTGACACGAGAGAGGGCCCTGCCAGCAGGTGTCCATCCTTCTCCCAGGTGACAGTGGGCATGGGGACACCCATCACCACACAGGTCAGCTCCAGAGGGGTACCCACAGTGATGGATATCTCGGTGGGATGGGATGCAGCCTCGACACGGGGTGGCTCTGCAAGGCACACAGCAAGGCAGGAGGGCTCATCCCCTCATTGCTCCCAAAAATGGGCTAAGCTGTCCTTCCCAAGTCCCGGAGGGATGACACGCACCCATCACCACGAGGTGGAAGGCTTTGCTGACCTCTCCCACTTCATTCACCACCAGGCACGAGTAAACGCCTGCATCAGCCGGTGCCACGGCCACCAGGCTCAGCTGGGGGCCACCGGGCACCTGGTCACCCTGCTGCCCCAGGGGCTCTCCGTTCTTCAGCCACGTCACTGACGGTGTTGGGGACCCGGTGGCTTCGCAGGTGAAAGTGACATCGGAGCCCTCGGCCACCATCTGCTCCTCAGTGCCCTCGGGGCTCTCCAGAACAGGGGGCACTGGGGCAAAAGTCAGGTCCCCAGACACGGGGTGGGTTTGGCCACTCCCTGGTGTCCTGCGAGCAGCCAGAGGTGGCTCAGCCCTCCTGCAGGATGCTCTGAGGCTGCTCAACTTCGCTCCATTCCTTCCACGCCCACCCCAGCAGTCAAGGAACGGCTCACGACCCTGCTTGGTAATGGGCTACAAAGCACAACATGTGCTCTGCCAACAAAACCAGTGTCCGGGTGCCCCCCGCCCTGCCCTCCCCAGCCCCCTGCCCCCTACCCTGTATCTGCAGGACAAAGCTGCGATCGGCCACTCCCGCCCGGCTGGAGACAATGCAGGTGTAGCGCCCGGCATCGGAGAGCTGCGCCTGGGAGATCCTGACCCATGGATGGGACACGGGCACGGGGAGGAGGCGTCAGCTCCGGGCCACCCCCGGCTCCCCGAGGTGACACTCAGGATGCAGCAGTGCCCTCATGCAAACCCGGGTACCAGCCCCAAACCTGCGGCTGAACATGGCTGCAGGGTCACTTCTCACCGGAGGATGTGCCCAGCCGAGAGCAGGGTGACACGAGGGGACAGGCGGAGGGGCAGCCCGTCCTTCAGCCAGCTGACGTGCAGGGGAGGGGACCCCCGTGCCCAGCACTGCAGTGTCACCAGGGCGGACAGGACAGCACGGACCATCTCCGAGTCACCAGCTGCTCCCTCGATGCTGGGAGGGACTGGGCGAGGGGACAGAGGGGCTGCTGGGGCTGTCGCGGGCGGGGTGGCCCCGGCTGCCCCGCGGCTCCCAGCGCTGCTCACCCAGCACGTTCAGCGAGTGCAGCCGCGTGTCCTCGCCCAGGCTGTTCCGGGCCAGGCACGTGTAAGCGCCGGAGTCGGCGGCTCGCAGCCCCTCGAGGAGCAGGGTGCTGCCGTCCGGGGACACCCTGAGTGGGGAGGGGGGGACAGTGAGCTGTGTGCTCATCCTGTGGGGCAGAAGAGCTCTGTGCTCAGTTTACAGCCAAGGATCAGATTCTGGGGCACACTGCAAGGTCAGGGCATGAACCAGGACCCTGCCAGGACAACAGTCACCATCCCAGACCCCAAGGTTTAACCCAGGATGATATCCCCAAGGTTTAACCCAGGATGATATTCCCTCAGCAAAGAGCTGGGATGAGTGCACCCCAAACCAAGCACCAGGAAGAAGCAGCACAGCTCAGCCCATCTCACCCAGCAGTTTTGGCCGTGGGGACACTGAGCTGTCCCCCCGGACTCACCGGGCGTGCGAGGGGGGCTGCAGCCCCAGGGGCTGCCCGTCCTTCAGCCAGGAGATGTGGGGCGTGGGCTGCCCCTCTGCCCGGCACTCCAGCCTCACCCTGCTGCCCTCCAGCACGCTGTGCTCCCCGGGCTGCCCTGCGCTGCTGATCCGCGGGGCCACTGCACCGAGGAGAGAGCGAGGCTGAGGAAGAGGAGGGGGAGGAAGGCTCACCTCCGGGGCAGAGCTCACAGGGACCAGGCTGCTCGGGGAAGCCCTACCTCGCACCAGCACCATGAAGTCCTTGCGTGTCTCGGCCCCTGGGCCCTGTGCCAGGCAGGAGTATCGGCCCTGGTGGAAGGGCTGGAGGGGGCTGAGCTGGAGCTGGGCAGCCCCAGACACCAGACCCTGCTCTGGGCTCATCTCTGCAAGGGGACAGAAGGGGCTGAGCAGTGCCCCTCCCCTGAGCTCATTGCTGTGCTTCCCCCCTTCCCACCCCAGGACCCAGGTTTGGGGGCACCGTTACAGCAGAGCAGGGTTTTTGCAGAGTTCACTGCTGCAGGTTTACAGGAGAAAAGAGCTGGTTTGGGGGCAAACCCCTGTCCCAGCAAGCATCCCAGAGAGCTCACCCCCCACATATCCCTCCATCACCTCTCGTGCCCACATCCCACTGCTTCGAGCCTCAGGAATGAACCTGAGGTTTCCTAAAAGCACACAGGGGAAAGGCCGGCCCCTTCATACTCTGTCCCCTCCCTGTGCTGCCCTGAGGGTCTCTTGCAGCAGGATTAGAAGTTGTGAAACTGAGGCAGGAGTGCTTGGAGGGGATCAGCAGCGAGGCTGGGGTGGCAGCCTGGCACAGGGGTCCCCTGCACACACACCCAGCAGGAGCCCGTCCTTCAGCCAGGTGACAGCAGGCACAGCCACACCAGGGACTGGGCAGGTCAGGACCAGGGCTGTCCCCATGTCAGCTTCAAGCGTCTCCTGCTGTGGGTCCTGGATGCCTGGGGGCTCTGAGGAGGATGAGCAGGGACAGGGGGTGTGAGACAGAGCAGGGCTCACTGTCAGCTCCAGGCTGAGCCCTCACCACTCACCATGGACCGTGAGGATGAAGCTCCTCTCATCCTGGCTGGCCACGTTCAGTGCCATGCACGTGTATGTGCCTGAGCTGGAAAGCTGCAGGTGAGGGAGCTGCAGCACCCGAGAGCCTGGAGGAGTGGAGAGCAGGGAATCAGGACAGCCTGGAGCAGGACCAGGTCTGGGCCACCACACCTGCAAGCTGACTGATCCCCCAGCACCCAGCCAAACTCCATGGAAAAGGAGTCTGGCCATGGAAGTCCCATCTTTGAGGTCCAAAGCCTTGCTGTGCCCCACAGGAAAGGACACTGAGCTCCCAGGAAGCAGCAGCAGGGAGTTCTGCAGGATGCAGCCCTTGGTCCTCTCCAGAGGGGACCACTCAGCAGTGTGTCATTAGGGTGTCACACAACCCAAAGGCTGAGCTCCAGACCCACATGTGGCATCCAAAAAGGGATGCCAGGACACAGGCAATCCTCCTGGCTCATCCCAACACACCTTGGGTGACCATCACCTCCTCACTGGGCCGCAGGACGTGGCCATCCTTGTACCAGGTGATATCTGCAGCTGGATGGGACTGGATGTCACACACCAGTGAGACGCTGCCATTGACAATGCCATCGACGTTTTTGGGGTCTGTACCCACACTCCAGGGAGCTTCTGCTGCTGTGCACCCAGAAAACAGCACAAAGGGGGACCATCAGTGTGGAGGTCAATGCCTCCCCAGGAGCAAACACACACCGAGGGTCTCACCTGCTTGGAGCATGTGCCACCTCAGCCCCCTCCCACAGGGGGACAGAGCTGTGACCAGCACAGGGCAGTCATGCAGCTCCAGAGCCACAGCAAACTCCAGTTGGTGGAGGAAGAGGAGGAGGGGAGTAAATCAGTGACCAGGGAAGGGGAGATGCCTTACCCTGCACAGTGAGGGCAAAGTGCTTCTCAGCTGAGCCAGCCAGGTTCTCAGCCATGCACGTGTATCTCCCAGTGTCACCCACCTCCACCACTGCCACCTGCAGAGGGGACCACCACTGAGGGCTGTCCTGAGCTGGGCAGATGCTGGGGCTCCCATGGGGACCTTGGTGAGACCAGGGCAGCCTCCTCTGGGAGGAAAGGATGCCCCATCCCCTTCATCTGCTGTCTCCTGTCTCTCCCCACCACAGCCACCTGCTTAGGGCAACACCAACCTGCAGGACTGTGCCACCCTCCAGGAGCTGGTGCCGTGGGCCAGCCTCTATGGGGACATCATTCCAGAGCCAGGACACTGTGGGCTCTGGGTGCCCAGTAGCTTCGCACTCAAAGTGGACAGTGCCATTGGTGGTGGCTGTCACCTCCTCCACCAGCTCCTCTGTGCCACCACGGATGGCTGGAGCAGCTGGAAGCAGGCGGTTATGGGGCTGCCATGGTCACTCAGCCCGTGTCCCCTGCCCTGTACTCACTCAGCACCTCCAGCTCGTAGTGCAGGCGGTCCCGTCCCGCAGCGTTGGCTGCCTCGCAGGTGTACCTGCCCCTGTCCCCCTCCTGCACCGCCTGCAGCTGCAGCACCCGGCCCCCTGTGACACAGGACATGGGCAGGGCACAGGGACAGCTGTGGGATGTCCCCCCAGCCCTGCCCCACACAGCCCCAGTGACCCAGAAGTCCCATGGGTGTTGTGTGTGTTGGCAGGAGGAAGGGGACAGGATCCAACCTCCTCCAAGCTATGGATGGTCCCAAGGCTGCTGCAGGACCACCCCCAAGCCCCACAGTGGGGGTTCACAGCCACTGCCCAGTACCTTGCAGCATCAGCACCCCCAGGCCAGCAGAGAGGGGCTCCCCGTCCTTGTACCAGCTGAGCTGGGGGGGTGGGACGGCGCTGGTGTCGCAGTAGAGGGCGGTGGGCTGGCCAAGGACAGCCTGTCGGTGCTCTGTCACCTCCCCATCCTGGTCTTCCTCCCGATAAAAGACCTCAAGGGCTTCTTTGGGGCTTGTTTGTTGCTGGAAGATGGGGGGCACTGCGGGGACAGGCTGTGGTCAGCCATGGGGAGCAGGGACACTGACCCCCAGCTGCATCCACAGCATCTGCCCTCACTGGAGATGAGATTTTGTTTTCCAGCAGGCTTACACTTTTTTCCTGCTCACTCCCACAAGTGACCCCTGAGGAGCCCTGCTCTTGCTGGGACCCCCCTGCTCTGGGTGCTGGCTCTCTGCCCAGGGCTCACCTTGGACGTGCACAATGAAGTCCCTGTCATCTTCACCCACAGCATTGGTGGCCACGCAGGTGTAGTGCCCCGAATCCGAGACTCCAGCTGGCTGAATCTGGAGCACCTGCCCCTCACTGAGGATCTGGAGGCGTTCAGAACTTGCCAGAAGCTGAAGAGAAGAAAGAGAAGGGTGGGAAGAGGATTACACACCCAGGAGTGGGGCAGAGCCCAGCCAGCCATATAAAGGGTGTCTTCCCACTCCATCCCCAAACCCAGCAGCTCCTCCCTGGCCATAGCTGGGACCTCACCTGCTTGTCCTTGTACCAGCGGATGGTGGGCTCGGGCACAGCCCAGGTCTCACACTCCAGCACCACTGTGCTGTTGACCTTGGTTTTCACCTCTTTCACAGCAAATTCCCCCAAAGGATCCTCTCTGGCAATCCAAGGAGGAACTAGTGGGAAAAAGACAAAGGGAAGCCAAAGGAAGCAGCACTGGCCCAGTTACAGTGGTGGGGTCACTGCAGGATTCAGGAGGGACACGGGGAGCTCCCTCACCCAGGACCTTCACAGCGTAGTTCTTCACAGCCTCCCCATCCTCACTGGCCACCACACAGCTGTAGGTGCCTGTGTCCTCCTCCTGGGCATTCAGGATCTGCAGCCCGTGGCCACCTGGGCAAAGGGGATCTCCTGAGAGGGTCTCTGCTCACAGCCACAGCTCTGTCCCCCCACGCAGCACCTGAAGGCATCTCAAGGGACCTGCTGAGCACCTGCAAAGCCTGGCTGGAGGGGGCCTAATGCTCTTCTAGAGCCCAGTCCCAGGCTTATAAAAACCAGCACTGGGGAGCCTGTAGTTATTATCAGACCATCCAGCTGATGCCCTGAGCCCTCAGGTCCTGCAGGATGATGACTTCTCACCATCCCACTGTGCTGCACCCCAGCCAGACCAAGAAAAGGCCCTGCTCCCCTCCCCAAGGCACACAGCAAGGGGCCAGCAGAGTCATGCAGAGCAGTGCACAGCACAGTACCAGGGAGCAGGAGGACATTCCTGGATGCTTTGAGAGGAACCTCGTCCTTGAGCCAGGTGATGTTGGGAGATGGGTAGGGCAGAGCCTCGCAGACCAGGGAGATGGGGTTGTTGATGATCACTGTCACCTCTTCTGCAGCAGCATCATCTGGAGCAAAGGTGGGGCTGGCTGCAGAGATAGGGCTCTGTGTTAGATCAGCACCAGCACACACTCAGTGCTTCATCCCCCCACCAGACAGCATGGCCCAAGTTCAGGGAGTTGGACTTGACACAGCGTGTGCCAACTTCAGACCCTGCCCTGTCCTGCTGCCCTCCAAAAACACACAGATCCAGAAGACACGTCCCCCTTCCCACCAGCCACCATCACAGATGGATCCTGCATTAAACAGGTGCTTTCTGCTCCTCCAAGAGGTCTCACAAGGGCTTTGGGACAGGTCCATGCCATGCTTTGGCTGCAGGATACGGGATCCTCCCCACCTACCTGGGACAGACCATTAAAACCCACTAAGCCTGCTCACACCTGAGAGCCTGTCTCCACCCAAAGGCATCTCATACCCAAAACATCCAGCAGGTAGTGCTTGGTCTGGTTTGCCACAGAGCTGGAGGCCACACAGGAGTAGCGACCAGCATGAGCCAGGGAGGCTTGGGGGATGTGGAACAAGGAGCCATCAGGGGAGATGGAGAAGGTGCCAGGGAGAGGGTGGTTGTCTTTCAGCCAGGTGATCTTAGGTTGTGGGTTGCCTGTGAGGGATGGAAAGCAGGCTTTGGGCTTTGTGTGAAGTTTTTCCATATGTGAACACAGCCTGGGGTCACTGTCAGAGCTTTTCTGGAAAGCAGGGACATCATCCCAAATCAGAATTATCATGATCTGGATCAGGATTTTAGAAGCTGCTGGATGAGCCAGCAAGAAGAAAGAGAACTGTCCTGAGTGGGAGGTGATTAATTATTCCCATCTTTAAAGGAGAAATGAGATTAGAGGAATTTTAGCTCCATTTGGGAAAGATTGGAGCTTACATAGTGGAACAGGCTCCCCATGTGGGCGTCCCCTCCCCAGCGCTTCCCGGACAGCACAACTGCAAATCCAGGAACCATCCCAAAAGAGCTCTGCAGCCCCTTTCAGCTGTTTCCGTGCCTCTGACTGGAGCCATCCCCTTGCTCCACACCCCAAAGTGAGACTCAGGTCTGCCCCTGAGCCCCATCTCCCACCTGATGCTCACCTGAAGCCAGGCAGGACCAGGTGACAGGGTGACCCTCGGGCACTCGGAAGGTGTGTTCTCCACCCGCGTTCTCAATGTGGGGAGGAACTGGGAACACAAGCCCCCAGGGACTTCAGCAGCTGGCCAGTTTGGCCTCTGAGCTCACAGCCTAAGGACTCCAGCACACCCAGCATGTCCAGTCTTAACTCATGTCTGTTCTGCAAGGGTGGAGCTCTGAAACCCCACCAGGAATCCTGCAGCAGACAAAGACCCCTCCTTACCTAGGACCTCGACGTGGAAATGCCTCCTGGCCTCCCCAGCTATGTTGCTGGCCAGGCAGGAATAGTGACCACCGTCCTGGGCTCGTGCATGGGTGAGTCTCAGCAGCCAGCCCCCTGGAAGCACAGAGCAAAGGGGTCTCAGGGCCCTGATCCAGGTACCAGCACATCCCAACCATGCTCCTGTGGGGCTGGAGCTCCACCATGAGTTTGAGCTCATCAATGTTGGGGCAAAACACGTTCCCAAAGCACTCATCTCTGTCAGCACTCAGCTGACCTGAAAGCAGGTGTGTGTGCTCGCTGGGGGTGACAGGAGAGCCATCCCAGAACCAGGTGATGGTGGGCTGGGGAATGCCAGTGGCCTCACAGGTCAGTGTCAGGGATCCTTGCAGGGGAACGCTGACATTGGTTGTCAGTCCTGATCCTCGAATGAACTCAGGGGGAACTGGGGAGGCAGAAAAAGGTCATCCATTTGCAAAGCAGCCAGGACATCAAAGGAGCAAAGCAAAGAGGGGAGAACCGGGTGAACCTGTCTTTTCCCACCTTGCTTTGCACAGCTTTAGGACACAAACCCATAAGGACCATTAGTATCACCTGGAGGTGGTGACTTGAAAGGTGTTATGGGGCAGGTGACCCACAGCAAGGATGTACCACTTACCTGCACACCTGAGGCTTACAGGTGTCACACTGGGATGGCCACACAGCCTGAGACACCTCAGACCTTTAATAACTCAAGTGACCTCGACCCATGAGGTTTGGGGTAAAAAAGTCCTTGGGTGGTAGAGGACTTTATAGGAGATGATCTGTTGTGACAGCTCTGGAAAGAAACTCCTGCCTGATGGACAGAATTCTACAGCTATTCCTGTACATAACCCTGCTGACCTGAGACCTGCTACATGCTGCCTTGTCCAACATCCACTCCATATCAAGTTACCCCACATCACCACCCTCCTCATCCTCCCTGCATCCACCCCAGCCCCAGCCACCAGCCCCATCCCACGGCCTTACCATGCACCACAACATCAAACTCCCTCTGCTGCTGCCCCTCTGCGCTGGTGCCCAGGCAAGTGTAGTGTCCTGCATGGGCCACCTCTGCCCTGGGGATGTGCAGCCTTCTCCCCTGCTCTGTGAGCAGGAGCCCGTCCCCAGCAGCCACGGGCTGCCCATCCTTCACCCATGTCACCCACGCTGCTGCTGTCCCCATGGCCTCGCACTCCAGAACTGTCTCGCCACCCTCGATGACAGAAACCTTCCTCAGGGTGTTGCTGCTGCCCTGGACCCTCGGCAGTGCTGCAGGCAGAGGGACACAGGGGGATGGGATGTGCAGCTGCTCCCTCACCAGTGCCCATGTGGAGGGGCTGACCAGGGTAGCAGCATCCCTTCCAAAATGTCCAAGGCTCCAGGCAATGGCTTTTGGGACCAGCTGGACCTCGCACAGAGAGAAGTCACAGCACCCCCACAGGTCTCTGGCCCCCCAAGCTCACCGTGCACCTCCAGGTGATGCTCCTTGCTGCTGCTGCCAGCAGCGTTCCTGCACTCGCACAGGTACATCCCCTGGTCCTGCAGCTGGACCTTCTCCATGTACACCACGTTCCCTCCTGGGGACACCAGCTTTGGGCTCCCTGCCTGGGTGGAGAGGGGCTCACCTGCCCAGGGAAGGGGACAGCAGCTTTCCCTCAGGCTCCCTCAGCAAGACAAATTCCCACCCAGAGCTGGATGCTGCTCAACGAAAAGCGCTCCTTGCTCCAAGGAGTCCAGCAGCTGGGTCAGCTCATGTGGGGAGAGAGGAACAGGGCCCTACCGTCCTTCCACCAGCTCAGGGAGGGCAGGGGGATCCCATGGCACTCGCAGGCCAGCTGGACAGATTGTCCCTCTAGCACGGACACGGCCTCGGGCTCTGGCGAGGAGAAGGATGGAGGCACTGCAGGGGTGAGAGGAGCAGCTCAGAGATGGCCCAGGACAAGAGGAGAAAGGCAGCTCCTCACTGGAGCTCCATCCTGCTGGACACACACCCCCTGCAGCCCTGCTGGGTGCCACAAAAAGCCCAGTGACATTCCCCTGCCCTGGCTTCATGTGGAAACAATAATCTTGTCTCTCCAGCCAAGTGAGGGATGCTTTTAATTGCACGTGGCCAGCAGCAGAGGATGACCAAGCATGCCACAAGCAGGCCAAGGTCAGCTTGGCCAGACACAGCCTTATTAGGCAGCCCTGCTCACTGAAGGTTACCCAACTCTTTCCATTATCAGATGATATTCTCAGCTGCTCACAAATACAGCTGGCTAGAAAATGGTAACTCCTTCCCATGAGAGTTATCAGTTTGGAGAAGAAAAGCTCCAACACCCAGAAACCCTTGAAAAACAAAAACAGCAGAACCCAAACAATCCACCCGAGCCAGGACGGCAGACGTGCAAACATTTCCCTGGGAAGAGACTGCAGGAACAAGCCCAGAGCAGGAGAACTGGATCTTCTCCACTCCCTGGCCACCTGCCTGCAGGACTTCCACCAACTGGCCTAGAGCATCCCTGAGAGCAGCCAGAGCCTGGCTCAGCCCCCGGGGCTGTGGACATGCTGAGTGGTCTGGGAAGCTGCAGGGATGCTTGGATCAAGTGAGGAAAAGCATCCAGTGCCTGTCTTGGCAGCAGCCCAGGAGTCACCACTGAGTCCAGGGGGACAGAAATGTCACCAGGACACAGAGTGCAAAAGGGACAGGGTGGGCAGGTGACCCTGTAATGGGGGCCTGGCAACACCCATCCATGAGGCCAATGCTTTCCAGGACATCATTTGGGATACAATTATGGATTGCATGACTGGAATTGCAAATGAAGCAGAGGACAGGGCTCTGCTAGAGCCATCTTACAGGGAGTGTCCTGAGGGCTGGGGCAACCCCACTGATCCCACACCAGATATTCCAGGGGGAAACCCCCATGTCTGAGGGAACCAGAGCTGTGCTCACCAGTGACCTGCAGGCTGTACCAGAGCTCAGCCACACCAGCCCCGTTGGAGGCCACGCAGCGATAGCTGCCGGCGTCCGAGAGCCGCGCACGGGCGATCTCCAGGCGCTTCCCATCCCGGGACAGGCTCAGCCCCGCTCCCGCCCGGAGCTGCTCCTGCCCCTTGTACCAGGTGATGGCTGGAGGGAGGCAGAGAGCTGAGCTGAGAGCAGCGATGCTGCTGCCCCTCAGCCAGGGAAAACCCCCGGGATTCCGCAGGATGGACTCACCGGGAGCGGGCAGCCCCGAGGCCAGGCATTCCAGGGATGCCGCGCTGTTCTCGGGGACGGCCAAATCCACCGCGCTGGGCTCGATGCTCGGGGGCACTGCAACCCAGCGCTGCCTGTCATGGGCTCTGCGGGACCCGGGCTGTCTGCAGCCACCGCAGCACAGCCGGGCTCGCCCATGGCTCTGGGCACACACCGAGCCCTGGCAGAGCAGCAGCAGGGAGCCACAGCTCGGTCCCTGCTCTGGGAGGGACCACATCACCCCGTGGTGTCACCACTGCTCCCCAAGGCACCCTGCAGGTCTGGTCCCTGCCCCAATGAGATATTCGTCCTTCCCAAGCAGAGATGTCCATTCCCTGCCTGGTTTCTCACCTGGCACCTTCAGAGTCACATCCTGCTGGTGGAGGGGGAATGGGGCTGGGGGGACCCTCCAGCAGGAAACATCAGTAAAGGATTTACTGTGGTACCAGTGGCCATCAGCTCTCAGTTTCATTGACAAAGAACATGATCCCAAGGGATCAAACCAGTGATCCTTCACCTACCAAAAATCTGGACCAAGAGCTCCCACCCCTTTGGGCAGCCGCATTCTCCCTGACACACGGGATGGATAGCAGATCTCACCCCAGATGCTGTGCTCACCATGCACTGAAACCTGCACCTCTGCCTGGGCCAGCCCTGCCCAGTTGCTGCCCTGGCAGACGTAGAGCCCTTGGTGACCAAGCCCCACTCTGGTGACCAGCAGAGTGCCACCATCCTCGGACAGCACCACGCCCTCCTGCCCCTCCAGCGGGTGCCCATCCTTCAGCCACCTGCAAGGAAGGGGACAGGCAGTGAGTCCTTGGTCTGTCCTGCCACCACCCACAGCCTGCTCTGCATACCAACAGGGTGAACAGAGCACTGCTGGCAGCAAGGACTGTCCCTTTGTCACCTGCAATGGGGCTGGCAGCTCCAGCAGAGGATTGTTTAGCAGAGGACACCAGGGACAAGCAGAAAGAATGGATGTCTCCCCCATAAAAGCCCCTACCACCCATCCTGGGAACACAGGGAGCCCCCAGCACTCACTGGATCTGGGGTGGGGGGATGCCCATGGCGTGGCAGTGAATCCTCAGGGAGGTGTTGGCAACAGCTGCCAGGTGTCTCTCCCCATCACCAATCCACAGCTGGGGGGGAGCTGGGGGGACAGGGGGTCTCAGCCTGGGACTACACTCAGATCCTGGCACAGGGACGTGAGAGCAGCCAAGGGTTTGGGGGGTGCAGAGCCCAGGGGGGGTGTGAACCTTGGACGTGCAGGCTGTAGCTGAGCGAGGCGCTCCCCGCCGCGTTGGTGGCCGTGCAGGTGTAGAGGCCGGTGTCTGTCACCTGGGGCTCGGCCAGGTGGAGGGACCCTGAAGGGAGGACACTGTACCTTGGGGGAGGAGGAACAGAAAAGCTGGATGGGAGAAACAGCCATGTCATCCATCACCCAGCCCTAGGCAGGAGCTAAGGGCTGAGAGCTCACCATCACCCTGGGACACCAAGAGAAGGTCACCATGGCCACCCCCATCCAAAGCGGGTGGCACAGCTGCCCATGGGGGCAAATCCCCTTTGCTCAGCCCCTGCACGAGCTCAGCATGAGGCAGCACGTGAGCCCAGGGGGATGAAGGAGGACAAGGGTCCCCCCAGAGCACAGTCCCTGCAGCTGGAGCTGGCCATGCTCTCATTCCCAGCCTCATCTGTGCTCCACAGACATAACATCATCTCAGCCCACGGCTGCAGATTCCTCCTCGTGTGCTCCCATAAATCACCCAGCATGGACAAGCCAGCTGAGATGTGGGGGGCAGCACAGGTCAGCCAGGAACAACCATGGCAAATCAGACACAAACAACAAGGCAATACATCCCCCAAGAAGAGCAAAACCAAGATGCCTTCCTGCTTCCCCAGGCCACAGCAATCCTCAGGTATGTGGAAAGACCCCAAGACATGGGCCCATGATTTTAGGGGCTCCCTTCCAACATGATGCTAACATATGGAGAAAGCATTGGAAGACCAAGACACCAGATAACCTGGAGAATGGTTAGATATGTGTTTATCCTCACCCATCAAGTCACATTAAATGACTGTCTCATGGCTGTCATCAGCTTCAACACCACCAACAAATTGATTTGTCCCTCCAGAAGTCACTGGAGCAAAACTGGCCTAAAACCCCACATCCCAGTGCAGACAAAGCCACTGCTGGGCTGAAAACTGTGTTTGTGCCAAACCTCATCCCAAGAGGAATCAAGCCCTGGTCCAACACTTCCCACAGAGATCCAGCATCCCCAGGCACATCCTTGACCCTGTGACAGCACAAGGCAGGAATGTGCAGGAAGGCAGACAGACAGCAGGGTGAGGAGCTGCACTGGAGCTGCCTTTCCTTCCCTGTGTCCAGGGTAGGCACATGAATGACTGGGAGCAGCTGCTTGGTCCCAGCAGATATTTGGAAGATGGAAAGCAAGCCTGGTGCTGTCTGAGGAGAGCAGAGCTGAGGCAGTACTGCTCAGCTGCCTCAGCTCCTGCATGGAGCATTGGCCACAGGATGCCAGGGGTGTCCCTCACACCTCCCTGCCAAGCAGCTGAGTCCCTTCATGGACCTGGCACCCCTCTGAAGAGACACAAAATCCCAGGAGATCGTGGCCCCCAGCACCCACAGCCCTCCTTACCTGGTGGTGGCGAGAGGCAGGGGCTGGGGCTCCCGGCTCCACAGCACCAGGGGAGGGGGATGCCCTTGGGCCTCGCAGGGCAGGGTGGTCTCCTGCCCCAGCACAGCCAGGACAGTGACAGGGTCTGATGCCTGTGATCCATTCACGCTGATCCTGGGCTTTGCTGGATGGAGAGGGAGTGCGGCTGGTGCAGGGGCACTTCAGGTGCCCCACAGCCCTCACCACTTCTCTTCCCATCCTGCAAACCCATCTGGCACCTGGATTGGTGCTCCAAGGAAGCCAGGAGTGTTCCCAGGTCATTGTCCCCCTGCCAGTCCCCTCTGGAGCTGTCCTGAGCACTCACTGCTGATGGAGAGCTGCATCTCCCGGCTGGAGAACCCTGCTGCGTTGGTGGCTGTGCAAAAGTAGGTGCCAGCATCCCCAGGGGACGATGAAGGGATCAGGAGGGTCCCATCGGGGTCAAGTTGGTAGTGTGGGCTCAGTGAAATGGGCTCTGTGCCCTACAGAGGGAAGGGAGGAAGGCAGGGATTATCCCATGAGCTGAACATCCCAAAGGCAAGAAGAGAGCACTGGGCACATGAGAACAAGCCAAGCCCTGGGCTCAGCTTCCCAGAGCACTTGGTGCCACCTCCCCACACTGGAGAGCCACCCCCCCTTCAAACACATTACCCTGAACCCGAGGGTGGCCCCAGCTGGCAGGGGCACAGCAGCCACCTGTCCCTGTCACCTACCTTTGCCCAGGTGACAGCAGGGGGCACACCGGTGGCATTGCACCGCAGGGTGACAGCAGCTCCCTCGGTGGCAGTGACAAGAACAGGGCCAGGCTCAATGCTGGGAGGAACTGGGGAGGAAGAGAAGCCCCTCATCCTGCATGGCCAGGGCCACGTCCAGCACGGGGCAGAGCACAGAGAGCAGAGCACAGAGAGCACCTGCCCTGTGCCACCGCAGGCCAGGGACACCCAGCACCCTGTCACTCACCGTGGATGACCAGGGACACGTCCTGCCTGTGCGAGCCGAGGGCATTGGTCACCTCACAGGTGAATGTCCCTGCGTCCCCCTGCGATGCCTGGTCCACGTGCAGGCTGCCATCAGCCCGGATGGAATAGCGGTCACCTGGGGCTACCTGGACATGACAGAGAGCAGAAAGCAGGACAGGTGGCAGGGTCAAACACCAACACATCCCTGCATCTTTGGGGCACATCCAGAAACAAATCCTTGAGCAACATCCTGATGTGGAGATAAATCCACATTGCCTTCCCAACACAAATGCTCCATTGGATTCTTTCACCAACAGCCTTCACCCCAAAGGTTGGGGCACCCATCCTGCAGTGAAGCCCCACCAGAGGGCAGGTGTCATCCCCCCACCCACCATCCCAGCAGCATGGAAGTCTCACCATCTGCCCATCCTTCAGCCAGTGACGTGCTGGGAACGGGCTCCCAGCCAGGATCACACAGGGCAGGGACACGGGCTGGCCTGGGAGCACACGGACCACGGGGGATGCCAGAGCTATTTCTGGGGCTGCTTGAAAGAGGGGAAAGGCAACCAGTGTTAATCAGTGATAAACTGGCCAGGAACGATCAGGAGAATGGATCTAGATCACCTTTCCTTCAAGGTCTGCATCCTGGCTCTGCATAAGCCAGCTCCGATTCCGCTCCCCCAGGAATTTGGGGATATTTGCTGCAGTTTGGGTTCATGTCAGCATATGATGCCAAAAAGGGCTTGGAAGGGCATTGCCCAAACCCTGCCCTGGGGTTGCTGAGCATTCACAGTGGCCAGCTCAGGACCAGAGACAGCTGCTCTGCTCTGCCACTCACTCCCTGCCAGCACAGCTGGGATTGATTCACCAACCAAAGCACAGAAAAACAAACCCTGTCCGGTGACTGTGAGCTTGACCTCTGCCTGGATTTTCCCAAACTCATTCTGGGCTTCACAGATGTAAATGGCTTGGTCATCCAGCGAGGCACCTGGAGCAGAGTGGGGAGAAGCCTCAGCCTGGTGGGACTGGAGAGCCCTGAGCAAGCTCCAGGGTGGGGACCACCCTCCCCTGCCCCACCACCGTCTCCAGTGGGGACAGACCCCTCAGAGCTGGAGGCCTGCAGGCTGTTACTGCACAGCTAAGCTTGCACAAGTTAAAAATACAAATAAATGTGTGCACACTCAGCTCTTACTGTCAATGAGGAGCTGGGCAGCCTCCAGCTGGCTGGAAACACCCCGTGGTCCCACCACGGGCTTCCCGTCCTGCCGGGACCAGGTCACCTGTGGCAGGGGGGATCCCTCCACAGGGCACAGCAGGCTCACACTGTCCCCAACCTTCACCTCCACATCGCCCAGGGGCTCAGGAAAGTGAGGGGCAGCTGGAGGAGAGAGCAGCAGAGAAAGGGCTCAGGCAGGTCCAGCTTCCCCACAGCTGAGCCTAGAGAAGGGATGGGGCTGCAAAACCAATGAGCCAGGTGCCCTGACGAGCTACGAGACTGACTTAAAGCATTTGGTGCTTTTCCAAAGCTGTCAGAGGTGCTGCAATTGCCATGGCTTCCAGTTACACCCATCGACCCCTGGCACAGCAAAATAACTTGCTTTTCCATCTTTAACTGCTTTAAACCTGCTGCCCTCAACATAGAGCCTTCCCTCCTCCTCATGCTCTTTCATCCTTTCTGCCTCCAGCAAAAGTTTTTCACTTGGATTTTCAGACACACAAAAGTCAACCCCCACCTCTGCCTAATCCCACTGAATGCACTTTGAATCCCCAGTCACATCCCAAGCCCTCATGTCCCCATGCAGTAACAACTGCCTTGTCTTTCCCCACTTGTTAAGCCTCCTGCACCTTCCCAAATCTTGTAAATCCAGCCAGGCTTCCTCCTGTTTGTACCAAGCACCAGCACCTCCCTGCTGGGAAACCCAGGAGACTCAGAAAGCAGCAAAGGGGAGCTGAGGAGAGGGGCAGGAAGGAGAGCAGTGGAAGAGCAGGACTTACAGCCCACGTGCAGCACGGTGCTGAGGAAGGCTCTGCCAGCCTGGCCCAGGGCCTGGCAGCCGTAGTGCCCCGAGTCCTCGTCCCGCGCCGCCTGCAGCCGCAGCACCGCGCGCTGCGTGCCCGCCGGGAACGTGGCCACCGCCTGCTCCCCTGCCCCAGAGCCCCAGTCAGCACCCCAGCGCCTCTGGGGGACCCTGCTGCTCTCACACCACGTGTGACAGCCCTGGTCTCACCTTTGTACCACACGATGTGGGGCGGGGGTGCCCCCGAAACCCAGCACTCCAGGGTCACGTCCTCTCCCACCAGCACCTTCAGGCTGGGCGTCACTGCCAGGATGGCAGGAGGTTCTGTGCCATGGGGACAGATCTTTGGTCACTCTCTGCTGTGCTGGGTGTGGTGCCATCCAGCCTGAGGTGACCCAGAGCCCTGGGAGCTGTCCCCCAACTCTTTATCACACACAGCCCCATTCCCAGTGTGCTGCCAGTGAGCAGCGAGCAGGTACCAGTGAACTCCAAGGTGATCCCTTGCTCATCCCAGCCCAGAGTGCTGCTGGCATAGCAGCTGTAATTCCCTGCATCCTCTGGGACAGCAGATCTGATGTGCAGGGTACCCTCAGCATCCCTGAAAACCCTGCAGAAAATGGGAGAGAAAGGGAGAAATGAGCCCTGTGCAAACAGGGATGATGGAAAATGTGTGGATAAAAATGAGCAGGATTCAGGCCTGGGCATGGGGTGGATGTGGGTCAGCACTTAGAGCTAGCTGCTGCAGGGAAGGACTTTCCTTTGAACCAGGGACAAGCACTGAGAATTGGGCTTTTTCATCTCAAAAGTCCAAAAGCCTTCCCCAAAGTCAACTCTGGCACTTTGACACCGGCAGGAGTTGAAAGGCAAAAAGCAGAAGAAATTAAGGGGAAGTACAAGGAGTACTTTGAGACTTGAGCTCACACTGGGTGTGCAAAGTGGGGATGGTGACCTGGATAAGGCAGGACAGCTTAAAAATAAATATAGGAAATAAAGGCCAGCAGCATGGCAAGCACGTCAGGAGCATGGGCTGGGACACTGAAATGCCTCCCTCTTTCCAAGCCTCCCTCCCTGAACTCGTACATCCCTGCAAGGGGAGCACCATTCCCTGTGGGACAGGCAGGATGGAGGCTCCGGGGTGCCCAGGGGTTACCTCTCATCCTGCTGCAGTGGCCAGCCCCAGCGCCTCCAGGTGCTGTGGGGCTGGGGGTGGCCCCCGGCCGTGCAGTTCAGCCGCAGCTCCTGGCCCCTGCTGAAACGCTGGGGACTGGGGTCCACCTTCACCCAGGGCGCCTCTGCACGGGGTTGGAGCAGTGCTCAGCCCTTGGGTGCCATTCACCAGGCCAGCAAAATATCCCCCAGGGTCCCACACAGGGCAAAGAAGAAGAACCTACCCTGGATGAAGAGCCACAGGGAGGCAGTGGCAGTGCCGCGGGCGCTCTGTGCCACACACTCGTACAGGCCCCCGTCCCCTGGCTGCACGGGGCTGATCTCCAGAGAACGGTTCTGCAGCAGCCGGGTCCGGCCATCCCCTGGCTCTGCTGCCTTCCCATCCCAGCTCCAGGTCAGGTTGTAGGGCTCATCCCCCAGAACCACGCAGGACATGACCACGTCTTGGCCCGGTGAAGCCGTGATGTTGCCCGGGGCGATGAGACGCGGTGGGGGCTCTGCAAACACGGGATGCCAGGGTGAAAGGAGCCCGTGCCCAGCCACAGACATGGAAAGGGCTCTCAGGCTTGGCACAAGCAGCCCCCACCTGAGACAGAGACGTAGGCATGAGCCCGGGTCACTCCAACCTTGCTCGTGGCCGTGCACTCGTAAAAGCCCTCGTCACTCTTGGACACTGCAGGGATCAACCAGCTGACATTCCCTGAAATCCTACAAAAAGGGAGAGATGAAAATATGGATCACTCCTGCCTTGGGACTGCCATGCCACCATCCTAGTCCCACTCCCTGGGACTTTTTTTTGCGTCTGAGTCAGGCAAAGAGGTGCATTCCCAGCTACTGCACACCTGTCCCTTGGATTTTTCCTCTTGGGATGCTCAGAACCTGAAGGCACCCACCTGGCATACAGCACCCCCTCAGCTGGCACAGCTCAGAGACCCACACAGGTCCTTTCTGGGGCTCACTGGGCCATACCAGAGGCTCACCTGAAGAGCTGCCCTTCCCTGAGCTTCACCCTGCCACGGCTGAGCTGCAGGTGGAAGGGGATCTCACTCCATGCAGAGCAGGAGATGAGCTGTGGCTCACGGTTGTAAGCCTGGATATTGCTGGAGATGTTCACTTTAGGTAGACCTGGAAGGGGTTGGGGACGTGCAGATGTAGAGCACCCTTGGAAGAAGGATGACCAAGGAGAAACCAAAGCAGAGGCACTGCTGGAACCTCTGGTTCCTGCTCAGCACCTGCAGGTTGCACTCACCAGGGACCACGCTGGTGTAGGTGACCCCAGAGAGGCGGTGCAGGGGGTGGCCCTGGGCATCTTCACCCTTCACCTTCAGCAGAAAGTCACCCGGGGGGACCCAGAGTGGCGAGGCCACCCAGAGCTGCGCGGTGGAGCCGGAGGAGGAGTTGAGGAGGGGCAGCGAGACGAGGACGTGGCCTGAGGTGTTGAAGAGCTCGATCTCCTGCAGGCGCCCAGGCGGCCGCAGGCCGGAGCAGTTCACCAGCACAGAGATGGGCAGACCTGCAAAGTGGGGAGGGAAAAAACCACCAGCCACACTCCCAGCTGCAAAACACCCAGATAGAGCATCCAGCCCCCCGGGCAGCACCACCCTCACCCTGCACCGGCCGCTCCCCGGGCTGGCTGGTGTCAAACTCCGGCTGGCTGGAGAAGCTGGCTTGGAAATTCACATTGCTGATGCCTGTGATCCTCAGCGAGTGGCGGCCACTGCTGCGGGTCTGGAAGCAGATTGAGAGCCAAGTGCTGAGGGCAGGGGAAGGGAGAGGTTGCAGCCAGCCCCTTTCAGCCTGCTCATGCATCCTCTGCCTGGCCAGAGAGGGATAGGCAAAATCCACACCTGGAAAAGCCTGGCAAGCCAAATATCCATGAGGGAAAGGCAGAGGATGTGCAGGTCTGCCACAGCCTACCGTGACCAGCCATGTCCCTGGCTCGTAGGGCTCCAGGGCCACCACCATGGCTGAGTTGGGGATGCTGAGCAGTTCCTTCAGACCTCGGCCTTTCTCCAGGACTTTCCCTGCAACAATAAGTGAATGTCTCAGATGAGCAGCCCAGGCCTATCCCCTGGCTTCTGCAGCCCCCTCAGGGCTCAGGGTAGTGCAGAGCCCATCACAGCTCAGGGCAGCAGAGAAAACCCTCAAAGCCAGAGGCAAAGCCAACCTGGGAGGGGAGCAGGGAGATGTGCTGGTGTTTACTGAGGGCTCTATAGCTCATCACCTTTTCATTTGAGTTTTAGAGCAGGGTTTGGTGAACTCCTTCCTGCTTGTCCTCACTTGAGGTCTTTCTGGGGGGCAAAGAAGCACACCCCCTTTGTTGTCCCTGTCCCCTGGGCTCCTACCTGCTGGATCCTGGACCTTGATCCCTGGGGCAGGGCCACTCAGGGAGATGGTGACCTCCTTCAGGCTGGGGTCAAAGGGGACCTGCCATGTGTTCTCCCCACCCTCCTCGTGGTCTGTGGACAGGAGGTGGACCTTGGAAGCCTGGATGGCCTCTTCCACCCACTTCAGCACCTGGAGGCAGGCAGGGAAGGATTAAAGGATTAAACCTGGATCTCCCCTCACTGGCAGACACTGCCTCACTTCAGCACAAGGGGCCAGGTGTCCCCACTCACCTCTGTCACCTGCTGCTTGTCCAGGTGGAAGATCTGCCCGGAGCTGGTGGCAGCGATGCGCTCGTACACGCGGTACCCGGGGTGGCTCCTGTCCCCGCAGTCCCCCGTCAGCACAAACACCACCTGCCACAGCAAGGGCCCCGTGACACCCACCCAGCCACGGCAGGGGCACAGCTGGCACCCACCAGCACAACGAACCGGCCCGGGGGGTGCAAAAACCCGCCCAGCCCCGGGGTTTTATCGCTGCGCGGTGCCGCTCACCTGGCTCTGCTTGTGCTGCAGCAGCCGCAGCAGCTCCTCCTGCTGCTCGTAGTCCTTGGCCCGAGCATCCGAGAAGACGTAAATGAAGGAGCCGGGGTTGGAGATCTCCACGGCCACCCTGATGGCTCCCACGCTCATCTCCGGGCAGTCCCCCCCGCCCTGGGGACACAGCCAGGGACGTGGCACAGGCACCGAGCCAGCCAGGGCTCAGCTTCCGGCAGGATCCCACCCTGCGGATGCTCACGGCGAGGAACTACCCTGCTTTTATGGAGTCAGCGGGATGGAGCTGCAGGGACACTCAGGACAGCACAGACCCGGCCCTGCCTCATTAATGATGGTAATTAAAGCACCCATTTGGGGATCCATGCTCACAGAAGCCACTGGTTTCCCACAGATACATTTAGTGGGTAAATCTGTGCCTGCTCCTGTGGCTGCCACCCCAGGGAAACCTCCTGGCACAGAGAGGACCAGCTCCCACTTTCCCAGGGCTTGGCACCCCAAAGGGCTGGGAAACCATTTGCAGCCTCAGCGTTACACCTCCTGCCAAAACAGCTGCATCCGAAGGGAAACGCCACAGGGATTTAGCAATTCACGGGAGGCAGGGCAAGAGTGGGGATGGATAAAGCAGGATTAAGCTCCCAGGGAACATTTCAGCTGGCAGAAAACAGACAAAATAATAATAAAAAAAAAAAAAAAAAAAAAAAAAAAAAGGCAGAAATTAAAAACTCAATTATCAAGCAGTGGTTCTAGAGGAGGAGATTTTTGGTTTCATGGAAAGTCTGTGCAAACTCTCCTGGGCATCTCCATTAGGGACAAGAGCTGGGGACTGGGAATTCTCTGCCCTGTTTCAGGACTCTGTGGCACAGCACCAGCATTACCCATCCTCTCCATTCCCACCCCTGTGTGCAGCCCCCAGCCAGTCTGGCTGAGCCCATCACACTTGTGTGGGATGCAGGGATTGCTCCCAGAACCCACCACCCTGCAGTGCCAGGGGCACCAAGGCAGGCCTGGCAGAGCAGCGTGGGGCTGAGGATTCCTACCTGGACATGGAGCTCCCGCAGGCGCTGCTGGAAGAGCTGGGGGTCCGTGGTGAGGGTGACAGGTCCCACCTCTGCAAGCACAGGGACACCACCACCACCTCAGCCCCCTGACCCCAGCACCAGCTCCTTCCAACCCCACCCACACTGCCAGTGCTCCTGGCACCTGCCCTGGCTCCAGCACCTGTGGCACTCAGGGCTCAGCATCTACCCTGGCTTGGCACCAGGAGAGGAGTGGGTTTGGGCAGACCAGCCCCTGTGCCCATACTGTGACCACCTCAGCAAACTATTCCCATGCCCAGGAATTTCTCCCAACACGCTGGGTGGTCCCAGCCAGGCTGTGCTGCAAACCCAGCACCCTTTTCTACTGGGGGAGGCCTCCAGCAAAGCAATGCAGGAATCAATTCACTGCCTCTGCCTCCTTCCCTGTCTGGCTCCAATGATTTTCACTCAACTCGGTGTTTCTGCTGAAAATAAAGCTTGGGTCTCACTCTCCTTGTAGGAGGCCAGGGCTCTTTTGGGGAACAGCTGCCCTTTTATGGGTGTGCACAATAAGAAGGCAAAGTCAGGGCAGAAATAAGTTATTCTGGTACCACAGCAAGTTACCAAAGCCTCAAAGCAAGTGGTGTTTTCATTGAGGTGAGCTGGAAGCATGCTTTAGACTTGGACAGAAATTCCCACCATGGTTAGTTTGGGGAGTTTAGAGCAGGATGGTTGGGGAAGAGCCACCTATAACAAAGTGTCAGCACCCCTGGGATTAATAGGGTGCTATTAATAGGGTGCTCCCTGTGCCCCGAGGGTACCTTGGGGACAGGAGCCCCAGCCCAGCTCCCAGCTGTTGAGGAGCCATCCCCACCAGAGCATTAAAAACGGGGAGAAGGGACAGTGAAGTGCCAGCTTCAGACCCAGACCCAGCCAGAAGCACAGCCCAGCTCCCCACAGCCCCATCCCCGGCAGGACACAGCCTCACCCTGTCCCGGACATACCTGGGTCGTGGAAGGGCACCAGGGCATAGTTGCCGATGGGCTTGGTGCTCCTGCTGAGCGTGCGCTGCAGGATGCGCGACGCCCCGTCCATCACCTGCACCAGGTCGTCGTACATGGAGCCGGTGACATCGAAGACAAAGGCGAGAGTGGCCCACCCCGGGGGACTCTCGGCCAGGCTGAGGGCCAGCAGCATGCAGAGACCCACAAACACCCCTCCGTGGGGTGGCATGGCGGGGGAGACGCGCAGGTGGCAGCAGCACCGCTCGTGTCCTTGTCCTGGGGGACGCGGTGTGCGAGGGGCCACACGCGGCGGGGACAGGGAAGGGACAGGGCAGGGAACGCTCCGCAGCTGCGGACCTGCTCCTCCAGCGCTCAACTTCTGGGAGGGAGGAGGCAGGGCGGGAGGAAAAGGGAGTTTTGGAGCCAGCGACGCGGCTGGGAGGTGGGTGGGAGCTGGAGGAAATCGGGATGGAGATACTGGGATTGGGAAGCAGATCCTGCAGGGATTGTCAGAAACACGGCCCAGGCCCCCTCCCCAGCCCCGACAGACCCTGCTCTGCTGGGGGGAGCAGGGGTTAGGGGAGGACATGGGGGTCACAGCTGAGCACCTGTGAGGAAACCCTGCCAAACCCCGGCGGGGACAGAGACAGCTGCGAAAGGAACCCTAAGGAAGCAAACTCCCCCTCTGGGCAAAGGGGCCTGGAATGGGGGTCTGCAATGGGGCTGGGAGCTCAGGGGCTCGGGTGGGCTCAGAACAGGGGGCAAACAGGCGGCAGAGCACGCACAAAGCCGGGGCAGGACACGGGTGGGAGCGGCAGCGCTTGGCCGGGACAGGGAGCCTTGGCCGGGACAGGCAGCGCTGGCTGCGGCTGCGGAGCTTTCCTGGCTGCCCTCGGAGCCGAGCTGAGCTCATGGCTGCTCCACAGGGATGCTCTGCTCTCGCTCAACTCCCCCGCAGCGGCACCCAGGGAGCAGCCGCGGCCAAAAGCCGGCTCCAGGTGAAGCTGTGCACCTCCTGCACCCCCAGCAGCAGCCCTGCTCCTCCCAGACACAGGAGCTGGGGGTCCTTGGACACCACCCATCTCATGATCCACACACAGGACACTGGGACCACCCTGTGCATTCCTTTATCCCTGCAAGTGTGGGCTCAGCCTAACCCAGCCTCAGAGCAGGCAAGGACATCCCCCTACAGCAAGGCAGGGACACTTCTGCCCCTGGGGTTGTGCCAGTGGCCTGTCCCCCTCCTGTCCCCACGCCCCCAGGCTTTGCACTCCCAGCTCCAGAGATTTGAGGGGAGGTCCCCACCCCACAGTGCCACAAAACCTACCTTGGAGCACCCCCAGCCACCAACCTGCATCCCAGCTCCATCCTGCACCCTGGCAGGGAGCACCAGCACTGCTGGCACAAAGAAACCCCAACAGCTTCTCCTCATCACCAGATTAATCCCAACCAGCCCCTCCTACACTCACCAGTGCTCCCAGTCCCAGGAGCACCTATGCTAGCTGGGCTTTAACCCCTTCCCTGCTGGGGGTTAAGGCACAACCTCTGGGTAACCAGAGCCTGTGCCTGCCCTTGGCCACTCCATGGCACAGGGGAGAAATCCCTGGGAGCTCCCACCATGTGCTGGCACAAAGCACCTCTGGACAAAACCCCCTGCACAAACACAGCCTCCTTGTTTGGACCATTAGGGCATCTCCTCTGGCCTCCTGAAAATAATTAGTCAGCCTCGTTAGGAGAGCAAACACAAGGGCCATGGGCTGGCAGGGAGGTCTGGCAGTGCTCGTTTCCGGAAGAGTTGGCAGCACAGAATGGCCAACGCGACCCTGCTGCACGTGAAAAGCTCAATCCAGAGCCCCCTGTGAGCCCTGCCAGGGGCTGGGGGGCTGCCAAGGGGCACCCCTTGTCTGGGCACAATTATGGAATATTCGTATCAAGATTCCTCTGCAGCCACTGTGTGCCAAAAGTGACCCAATGGCTCCCAGCCTGCTGCATTGATGAGGGGGCTCAGAGGGGATGGGGACAGTGCCCATGGGCACATGGCTGTGTCTTCATTGTGTCAGGATGGGACCCGGCAGAGGGAAAGCTGTGTCTGGGAAAAAGAGGTGGGAAGAGCAGTGTTAGGGGGTGAAGGGTGCCTGGGATGCCTGGAGCTGAGACCTGACAGCTCATCACAGGTGTGGGCACAGTGTCTGACTGCCTGCCTGCCCACAGAGCCCAGAGCACCCCAATTTACACCTGTGTTTGGGGCACAGGACAGTGACACCCCCCAGCTGGGTGCCAGGGCAGCTTTGGGAGCCCCCCTGAACCCTCCCACCCCACAGCACATCACAGACCACTGCCACTTCATTACTGTCATTAAGCTTTTATTTCCACTGTCACAAAGTTCCTGGGTTTTGTTTTGTTCTGTTATTAAACGGTTTCATTTGCTTGGTTTGCTCTTGAATTCATCTCAAGACAAGGCAGCGGGGCATGCAAGCCGGGACACCGGCACGGACGCACACACAGGCTTCATCTTCACAAACAAGGCTCTTTGCTGGAGCTGCTGCTTCTCAGCCCAGGGCTCAGCCACCCCCTGGGCATGGGTCACACCTGTGGCACAGGGCACCCAGCCCGGGGCTGGTGGCCACAGGAGCAGAGAGAGAAGGGAAGGATGCTTTTCCTGCAGCGCTGCTGGAATAGGCAGGGCTGATGTGTGTAACTGACACCCCAAAACTGCTGCACCCCAAACTGGGCACTGAGACTGGGGCCATCAGCTCACTCCTTTGCCCTCAGCCCTCGCTTCTGTCCCACCCTCCCATCTAATGCCCTCAGGAAAGACAGGTGACAGACAGGTGCTCTCACTAAATGCCCCAAATCTCCTCCCTGGATGGGGGACAGTGAGCTGGCTGCAGGTCACTCACCCATCCCAAATGACCCCCCAACCCTAAATACATGGGAAGGGGACAGCTCTGTGCCAGTGATTTCAGCTGCCATACCTGGCCCTGCTTCAAAGCCAGCCCTGCTCTAAGCAGGGCTCAAACCCAGATCCCAAGGCTCCAAGACAATTCCACCTCTGGGCAGCTGCATCCCTGCCCACTGAGGAGTAGTGACCTGGGCTGGGATTCCAACAACCTCCCCACCCAACAGGAATTTGGTGTCCTGATGGCACGGGAAGAACCAACTGCTTCTGTGAAGGAGGGTGAGATGCAGCTGGTACCTGGCACAAGCAGGGTCTGGGGTTCCCATAAGCAAACACCCCCCTCCACCAACAACTCCTGGGACCAGCCTGTTCTCATTACAAATTGCATTAATTAACAGCCTGCTCCAGAGGAAAAACCCTTCACTTCTCTCTCTTGGGTCCTGGTTTGTGCTGTGAGCAGAGGGCAGTGGGGAATCTGCCCCCAGAGCCCTCTCCCACATTCTTGCTCCCAGGGGAAACAGCTCAGCCCAGCCCAGCCCCAGAGCTCAAGGAAAGACAGATACAAAGCAGCAACAGTCAGCACACAGACAGAAAAGTGAAAAGAAAGGAAAGTACAGACATGGCATTTAATGGGCAACACCGACAGGGACAAATGAGAGGGGGGCACATGCCACAGTCACGGGGCTGGACCCTCACCTCTGCCTGGCTGTGCTTTGGGCCCCCTTCCCATGGCCAGGGCTCTATTTTGGACAGGCACCAGCAACCCAAGTACAAACAGAGACAAACCAGGGCCATTTCACCATGAACAGGTGAAAAACAGAGGCTGGAATTAAAGACTCTCTGATGTAAATTCCACCCTGATGTTTCACACACCATCCCTGGTGTTCTGCACCTGCTGATGCTCGGTGGGTCCTGCCAAGCCCTGTGCCCACAGCCCTGAGCTGTGGCAGGGCACAGACACCAAACTGCTCTCCAGAGGGGGATGGCTCACCCCAGCCACTGCACTGATGGGGAAACTGAGGCACGAGGAGGTTAAGGCCAACATTTCCAAGCATGAGATGCTCCAAGCCTTATTTTCAGTGATAACAAGATGCTGCAGATCCTGGTGGTGCTCAGCAGGAATCAGGGGCCCTTGGTGCTCCCCAAAAGGGAGAATAGAAGCATCCAAGCCAGGGTCCCAAATCTACAGCCAGGGGGAACACTGGGGCCAAAACACTTTGCTCAGGGACACTCAGCGTGCCAAGAGCCCTGGCAGGGCTGAGTTCCTGGGGAGACAGTGAGCATTGATGGAGCTCAACCCATGACAGGTTCTCCAAAAATTAAAGGCTGTCCAGAGGAAAAGTGTCAGAGAATATGAGGTTTGCCTTTGCCTGGGAACTATGTCAAATGTGGCAGGGCCCATCATTCATCAGCAGAGGTGATTACAGCAGTGTCACATTCATTGGGAACATCAATTGGCACCAGGAGGGGACCAGTCTGGCAGATGTGCATCCAACAAGTTGCAGGCACTGCAAAAACCTACCCCAGAGAGTTGCATTTTGGCCACAGAGCAATAAAGGAAAGGAGGTTTCCATGGGAGTGAGTGAGGGACACCCTCCAGAAGCACCCCCACAATGAAACATGGGCATCCTCAGGGGCAGGAACTGCAGAAGAAGCAGAAATATTGCACGTGGACGTGAGGTCAGTCTCCTTGGGGATGGGGAAAGGTGGTTTTTTTATGGGCATCAAGAAGTACCACAAGCACAAAATCCCAAAACTGGGGAGTGGGGCTGCACAGTGAAGACCCAGCATCTCCTGGCTGGGGCATCTGTCACTGCCATGCCAGGAGGATTCAGGGAACACTGAGGCACCACCTTGTCTCCTGCATCATGAGACACCTGTCAGACTTTCCTCCACATCCAGATGTCACCTCCCACTGCCATGGGGACAGTCCTTAGCCACAGAGACAGCTGGGTGGAAAGATGCTGCTACCACCAGCTGGAGCAGAGATAAAGGGTGAGGCCCCAGGGTGGCTTAAGGGGTCCCAAAAGCTTCTTGCACTCTGCTCCTGAGGGAATGCACATCTCTCCTTTCCCAGAGCTGAGGCATCACCCATGCGCTGCTCATTCTCCAGCAGAGATGCCAGCTGTGTCCCACGGTGTGGGTGCTGGTGGGGCTGAGCTGGGGGCACATCCCAGAGGGGTGCTGGGTGTTGATGGAGCCTGGAGAGGCCATGCAGGCCCTGCCCATGACAGGGGGGCTGCAGCCCAGTGTCCCCAGGTGTGTGTTCCCAGCCCTTTGCCTTCTCCAAGGTGGGCACAAGCGGCTCTGCCCTGGGTTCACAGAAAACCTCCCATGTCCTGTGGGAGTGGTGGGGTAAGGAGACACCCTGAGCTGTGCACAGCCCAGCCTGGCACTCCCTGGCACCTTGTCCCAGCGTGGATGGGGGGACAGAGCAAGACAGAGCAAGGCTCCCCTTCAAGGATGATTCACAGCCACCACCAAACACCTTCCCACCACTTGCAAAGCAGAACGTAGCAAAGGAATCTGCTTGAAAGCAAAACCCAGCTCTGGGCTCCATTAATACTTTTTCATGCAGTGAGAAAATGAATAAAAGGAAGGAAATGGGGGACATTCTGGTGCCTGGCAGATTCCTCACCCTGCCTGACTGAGGGATGGAGCTTGGTCTGCTCAGAGTCTGGGCTGAGTGAGCCCCACTGAGCTCCCAAAGGGAAGGGTGAACAGAAAAATGCAGGGAACACGGGAACAGGAAGAGGAAAAGAAGCTACAGCATCCCCTCCAAACAGCAGCCAGCCCACAGAGCTTGGGATACAGGGGGTGGGAGGAGAGGGGGAAAGGCAGATTTTTGGCTTCATTGTTATTGCAGGCTCCCGGGTCCCCGCAATAGTGTACGAGCATGTAAACCTTACAAATCCTCACCTGGGTGGGTGGACACACACACGAGAGACAAAACACAGCAGCAACATTTACAACAAATAAATAAGGATATCGACCGTCGAGATAGGCATATAAAAAAAAAGCCTCACTTTTTTCCACCGAAGGAAAAAAAAAAAACCCAAAACAAAACCAAACCAAAGAGCACAATACTGTCTCACCAAAAAAAAATTAAAATAAAATAATATAATATATGTCCCTAGTGAGCCGAGCCGGGCTGCCAGCGGCACTGTGGGTGACACCAGGACTCTGTTCCCCATCGCCGTCGGTGCCGCGGCTCCACGGCCCCCCCGCACGGGCAGAGCCCGGGGTGCAGCCCCCGGCACCTCCGGGCTCCGTCTCGGGCTGGCTCCCGCCGGCACATCCACAGTCCCATCCGAAAACGTAGGAAAAAGGGAGCAAAGGGGGCGGGGAGGGGGCTCTGCCTGCGGCGATGCTCGACCCGTTCCCCCGGCCCTGAATCTCGGGCGTTCGCTGCCGCTCAGACCGGGGTCTGGCGCGGGGGTTTTTTGGAAAAAGCGGAAGTTGGCGAATGGCAGCGGCTGGTTCAGAGTGCGGAGAGGGGGATGAGCTCTCGCTCCAGGGCGTCCCTTGCTCGTGGAACAGGAGGGAAGGCCGGGAGGGACAGGCAAGCTTCGCGCGGCGGTGGTCGGATGGCACGGAGAGCATCTTCCCCCAGGCATCTGCAGGAGAGGTGGGCACGAGGGAAAAAGAGTGAGGAGGATGGACAGAAATCCCTGTGGCCGTCTCATGTGTCACCAGCCCAGCTGGGAGGGCAAAGCTGGAAACAGAATAGATATTGAAAATCTCAAAATCCAGTGGGGTTATAAAACACCCCGCCCCCAGGGCGCTGCCTGGACTTTGTGATGACCAAAAACACTCCAAGGCACTCTGCACAGCTCCACAGGGCACAGCAAGGACCACGGGGTGCTCAGCCCAGCACCTGTGTGATGCTGTGAGCCAGTGTCCCTGACACTGCTGTGCCAAACCCAGCTCCAGGGCATAACATAATAAGATATAAGATAAATAAAACATTTTTAATCTGTCTCTGGAGCGTCCCCATGCCCCCAGCAGCACACCTCCCTGCCTCCTCTGCAGCCACGCCTGCTGGTGAGGGCGTGAGCTGTGCCACAGGCAAACATTTCCATCTCCATGGGGTGAGGTCTGAGGAGTCTCTGTGACACGGGGAGGACTGGGAGAACGTATCAGAATGGGGGCAGCACTCCCCCTGGCTGGATTTGGGGGGATATCCATGTTTTGGTGCCTCAGCAGAGGAGAATCAGCTGGCTGTGCCTGGGGGAGGTGGGAGATGGGGTCCCCACGGCCCCTGGTGCTGCACTCACCGCCGCTCGGCCCCGGGACTATACGAGCCCATCGTAGAGGGAGAGCGCCTGCACAATGGAGGGGTCGGCCTTGGAGCCCTCCTGAAACTCCTGCAGCGTCAGCTTCCCGTCAGCATTCTGCAAAAACACTCCTGTCACTGCTCTGCTCCACCCCAGCTGAGCACCCCACACCCACTGTGCACTGTGCACCGGCACATCCACACCAGCACACTCCACTGCCTCGGTTTCCCCACCGAGCCACCCTGCAGCCATGGAGGGGACAATGCCACCTTGGGGACCCTGGAATGGGTACAGGGATCCCAGAGGGATGAGGGGATCCCACAGCAATCTCGGCAGCAGCTGAGACCTTGTGTTGGTGGGGCAAGGAGGCACCTGCAGGAGCCAAGAGCCAAAGGGACCCACAGCCCCTCCGAAATCCCTTGGCCACATGGAAAAAACCCTCAAGCATTCTCACCTTGTCCATCATGGCAAAAATCCGATCCACCCTCTTCTCTGGTGTGTTCTCCTCCTCGGGAAGCTCCACTGTGTTTCCCTGCAGAGCAGGACATGACCAGTCACACACCCACCTGTGCCTGCCTGGAGGTGTCCACAGGCAAGGATTGTCCCCCCACACCCCACATCAGGACAGGGTGCAAGGGGACAGTGCTGGCACTAGAACCACCCTCACATCCAGATCCAGACACTGTCCTGGCCATGACGGCCACAACTCCCCACTGAAAAAGGCCAAAGAAGGAATTGGGGGTGTTTCAGTATTCCCACAGAGCAGAGCTCCAGCTCAGCAGGGACCCCCAGAGGCTGCTCACCCCGTGCTCCCCTTGCCCCTCTTACCACCATCTGATAAATGGCATCCACAATGTCCAGCATCTCGTTCCTCGTGATGTATCCGTCGTTGTCCAGGTCGTACAGCTTGAACGCCCCTGCAGGACAGAGCAGCAGCAGGGGCTGGGGCTGTGCCCCTCACCCTGGACACACCCCAGCACCCTCGTGGGGCTGAGCCCCCCAGCATCCCACAGGGAGCACTTACACCTCAGCTTCTCGTCCAGCGTTCCCCTGGAGGTGACTGACAGTGCCTGGATGAACTCTGAAAACTCGATCCTCCCGTCCTGGGGGAGGAAAGGAGGGGTCAGGGCGCTGCCACCACTCCTGTCCAGCAAAGTCCTCCCTGCCTGTGTATCCCTCCTGAGAGGGCACATCCAAAAAGGCAGCAGGGAGGGAGGAGTGATGCACATTTATCTCCAGCACTGTGATCCAGCTGCTGGTGCCCAGCCCAGCAGTGAACATCCCAGCAGGAGCGGCTCAGGAATGCAGGGGCAGCGCATGGACAGCTTTTGTCAGCTTTTGTCAGCCTTTGTCAGCTTTTGTCAGCTGCACCAAAGCACAGCAGGCGCTTCTCCTTTCCTGCTTTGCCTCTTCATTGCCCTTCCCCATGTGACTCCTCAGCTGAAATAAGTGTGGGGGCTCTCTCCAGCTGCGCCGCTTCCATTTCACGCCCCAGGAAGTGCTGGAATATTTTGCTCCTCCAGTGCCAGGCAGCCACATCCCAAACCCATCCCACCATCACCAGCCCAGACTCCCCCTGCACTGCGCCCCTGGGTCCCAGACTTACTTTGTTCTCATCGAAGACATTGAAAACAAAGGTGGCAAATTTGGTTGGGTCACCGAAGGGGAAGAACTGCTTATAGATCTTCTGGAAGCCGGCGGCATCGAGCTGCCCGCTGGGACAGTCCTTGATAAAGCCCTTGTACCTGTGAATGGAGGGCAGAGCGTGGGCCCAGAGGGTCTCCCACTGAGATGGGAGGCTCTCCCCAGTGCTGCAGTGGGCTGCAGCTGGGAAGGACCCCAGGTGATCCCTGGGTCACTCCCATCACCCACCCACAGCATCCCAGCCCTGTGGATGAGGTCCTGGTGGGCACCACAGTGAGGGGGGCAGCGGGGACAAGCAGCACCAGTGACACCAAGTGGTGCCCACAGGTGGCAACAGGGCCACAACCAGGCTTGTGTTGAACATTGGCTGGCAGATGGGAGGTGACAGGGACTCACTGCCCAGCCAGGACAGACAGTGATGCCATGCCTGGCAAAAAAAAAGGGCACAGTGATGACTGAGTTCTGTGAGGGTGGTTGGGCACTGGAACAGGCTCCCCAGAGAAGTGGTGATGGCACCAAGCCTGCCAGAGGTCAGGAATTGTTTGGACAACACTCACAGGCACATGGGATTCTTGGGATGTGCAGGGCCAGGAGTTGGATTTATGATGATGCTTGTGGGTCCCTCCCAAATCAGGATATTCCATGATAACTTTTGCACGACCCCAAATGAGAGCTGCTCAGGGGAGCTGGGAGGCACAGCAGGGTTCCTGTGTCCTCAAGTGGCACAGCCCAGCTCCTTTCCAAAACCCACCAATGCTTCAACACCCCAAAAAGCCCTCGGTGCCAGCTGCAGGCTGGGCCTGGGTGCTGGAGAGCGCAGGGAGCAGGGCAGGGGCTCGGTGGCTCCGTGGGTGTGGGCAGCACACAGGGAGCACGGAGGGAGCATGTGGGACCACACGGGGAGCACGTGGGGTGCGTGGATATTATGCAACACATCGCCCAAATCTGTCAGGCGCCCGCTGCAGAGGGACCAGGGCTGGGGGAGGAGGGGAAGGGGGTGGCGAGGTGGGAAAGCGAAGCGCTGGTGACATCTTTTCACGATGCTGCAGCTCTGACTCATCAGGTGGGGGGGAAGGAGGAGAGAAAGAGATAAAGAAAGCAAACCTTGACTGGTGGGATCAGGAGATGAAAGGGGAGCAGGGGCTTTTCTAGGGCGCTGTGTTCGGTGGGGTGGAGGGGATGGAGTGAGAGCTGGCAAGGAATCATGGATTCTACCCCTGGCAGCCTCTGCAGGCCCTGCTGCCAAAGGGAACATGCTGGGACAGCAGCAGCCTCCTGCACCAGGTCACCAGCTGGACAGTCCCCAAGTCCCCAAGAGCCACAAGAACCCAGCCCTTGGATGGGGTGTGCAAGGAAAACCTCTTCATTTCCTGGTCTCCCCTCTGTGAGGCAGCACCTGCACCCCAGTGCACCTGCCACACCTCCTGCACATCCCTGCTCTGCCTGTCCAGAGGGGTGGCTGAGTGCCACCAGCTCCTGTCCCCTGCCCACAGCCCCGTGTCCCAGCCAGCTCACCACCACGGCAGGCACTCACCACTGCTGCACCTCCTTCTCCGTGACTGCAGGAGAAAACAGGAGACAAGAGAAAAAAAGAGACAGAAATTTAGTGCTTTTACAGTGACAGCTGTTCCTCTGCACTGCACATCAGCGAATTCCCTGGGGAATGCCCTGGGGCTCCCAACAGTGACTTCTCTGGGGGATGCCCCAGGGCTCACTGAGCTGCCAAGTGTTCCCCATGTGTTCCCCACATGGCAGAAACTGCTTTTGAGGCACAGCCTGGGCCAGCCAGGTGGTCCCATGGGGCCAGAGCTGCAGGTGCTGGGGACCCCCAAAAGCAGGGAGACTCCCAGGATGTTTTGTGTTGTGCTCAGGGAGTGCAGAACTACGATAGGCCATTAAGTTGGAGGATCTGGCCCTGCTGTCTCATCTTCCCAGAGCTAAAACAACCCTGAAAACATGTGCCAAAGCATCTGCTGGAGGTGGCTCAGGGAAGGGACTGGCCCTGACATTGACACACTGAATGTGGGCACAGGCACAGCCCCAGGGCTGGCATCTCCCCAGGTACCAGCTGCCTCAGGAGAAACATCATCAAACCCATCCCAGCATCCTGGGGAGCCTCACCAGGCTCTGGAAAAACTCCCAAAACACGACAAACTAGAAAACAGACAGCACTGGCAACCTCAAGTGTCCCCAGCCAAGGGACAGCTGCGAGATGAAAAATGTCCTCAGCAAAGGAATGGCTCTGAGGGATGCAGGATGCTGGGCAGGGGGCTGGCACTTGTCACTGTGTGTCCCACTGCAGGAGCTGTGCCTGTGCTCCCCACAGAGGGGAGCCAGGTGCCAGCAGGTGGGCACAGGGGGGAACGGCCTCGTTTGTCATTTCCTTTGCGTCGTGCATCTAAATAATGATAAAAAAGCCACAGGTCTGAAAGGCGCGGGGATAATGAGGCGAGTGGAGATGTCAATGTGCAAACGGCTGATAAAAATAGAGACTGAAGACACACCAACAGATGCCAATTACCAATGGCAAGAAAAAAAGAGAAAGCAATTTTCCATCAGGAAGATTTGTAACGTGCCTGGCTGAAGGCACAGAGCTCAGAGGTGAAGGCTGGGGCAGCAGCAGTGGGGCAGCCAGGAGGGGACACAACAGCCCCCACCTCCTCACCAGCTGGATTCTGGCTCCAGCTCCCCTGTTAGCAGGAATTTCTGTGCCCAAGGCTGCCCCCATGCATTGGAGGGTCCCTCCATCCCAGCACAGGAGCCACTGCAGGGACAGAGCCTTCAATTCCCCCACTTCCCCTGGGATCCAGCAAAAGCAGCACCCACTGTAGCACCACAGGGTGTCCCACAGCAGCTCCCCAGGACAGGGGATGAGGCACAGGGATGCTCAGCATCTGGGATGAAGAACACTGAGGGCTTTGGCAGTGCCACAGGAGGGATTTGGAGGGTTGTTTGTTTTGGGCAGGCAGTGGTCTCTTGGCAGGGGGGAGCCAGGAAGGGCACACTGCATCCAGGAGCCGAGCTGGGGTGGGTTAAAACAGCAGTCATAGCAGTTCCAAAGGATTTCCCAGCCAAAAAAAAAAAAAAAAAAAAAAAAAAGGCTTGCACAGAAGCATCCTTGCTAAAGAGAGATGCTGAGTGACGTCTCCAACAGGAACAGGCTTCCCTGCACACACCACATGGATGGAGACACCAGCCTGACCTCCACCTCTGCAGGCCCAAGCACGGAGGAGCGCAGGTGGAAGGAGGAGGATGAGGAGGAGCCCTCGGGGCAGGCAAAATGGACGCGGCAGCAGCCGGGGCTGCAGTCAGAGCTCGGCTCAGCCCCTCCAGGCAAATCGCCTTCTGCTCTCTCTTGTTCGACTGCTTTTCCCCCAACGCGCTATTTTGGGCCCGGGAGCTGCCTTTCAACTCCAGCAGGAAACAATTAAGAAATTTGTGCTTTTTTTAGTGCGGGAGAAATGCTGGTAATGACACGCTCGGCTGAGGCGGGAGGGAGGGACGGAGCCAGCTCCCCTCGTGCCGCAGGAGATGGTGATGCTCCCAGGAGAGGCTGTTCCGACCGAGGGAACCATTCGGGTGCCAGGCTGGAATCAGCACAGGGCTCCCAGTGAGGGATTTGTTAATGTGCATCCTGGCATGGAGCCACACGGAGGGAGCCCCATCCCTCCTCCAGCACGCTGGCACCGGTCCTCCAGCCTTGGGTGCTGGGGAATCTGTGGGGTTTGTCCTGAGGTGGGAGCGTGGCCTCATCACCCAGCCCTTGGAAAACCACCACCCCTCCACTGCCACCAAATGTCCCCTCTGGCCAGGGGCAGAGCGTTCCCAGGGCAGGGCAGGGAACAAGCCCAGCTCTGACCCAGAGTGGGGACTGAGCAGTACCTGCCTCCCTTTTCTGCTGCTCCGGATCTGGGACAGGTGATGACTTCATGGCTGCCCTTTCCCAGCCGCTCCGACCCTGCTGGGTTGGACACTCCGAGTGCTCCAATTAGGAATGTTAATTCCCGCCTTGCAGCCACGGGAGCCTTGGGGACACGCTACGGAGTGCGTCGCTGAGCCACCTGTCCTGAGGCTGGGGACAGAGGACACAGGGCGGGGACAGGACTGTCCCTGCGCTCTGCATGTCCCCAGCTGGGCTCACAGACAGAACCTGGACAGCGGCAGCTGCTGCATTTCCCTCCCGCAGCATCGATTCCGGCGCGATGCTGAGCGGACACACAGCGATTTGCAGCGATAAAAACCTCGGCCAGGCGCGCTTCCGACGCCCCAGAAGAAAGGGATGAGCCACAGCAGCCGCACAGAGCATCCCGCCGGAGCGGGCCGGGTCTCCGAGCATCCCACCGGAGCGGGGCCGGGTCCCTGAGCATCCCACCGGAGCGGGACCGGGTCCCTGAGCATCCCACCGGAGCGGGGCCGGGTCCCCGAGCATCCCACCGGAGCGGGACCGGGTCTCTGAGCATCCCACCGGAGCGGGGCCGAGTCCCTGAGCATCCCACCGGAGCGGGGCCGAGTCCCTGAGCATCCCACCGGAGCGGGGCCGGGTCCCCGAGCATCCCACCGGAGCGGGGCCGGGTCCCTGGGCCGGGCCGGGTCCCTGGGCCGGGCTCAGCTGCCGTGCCGGGCTCCAGGGACCGCCGCTCCAGCAGCTATAAATAGTGCACGTAGCAGCTTGTTAGTAGCAGCGTGGCCCGGCTTCCTCGGGGATGAAAGGCGCTAAATAAAGGCAGAGCATTATCATTTGTTACGAACCGCAAGGCTGGAAGAGGCATTGCCGAGCCGGGAGCCCCAGCGATGCCCGCAGGCGCCGGCAGCGCGCTCAGCCCGCACCGCGGCACCGTGCGAAGAACGGGGGGTGGCCGCGCACGGGACTCTCAGCACGGCCAGGACAGGCAGCGGGGACAGGGACAGGCACCCAGAGCAGCTCAGCAGGTGCCCCTCACGGCCAAACCCCATCCAAGGCCCCCCTCTCGCCGCTGCTCCGTCCCTGCCCGCTCGCACCCCAGCTGGCAGGAAGGTTTTGGCGTCTCACGTCTCACACAGCGCAGAGGGGCAGAGCCTCCGAGCAGCCCCCAGCCCCCGGTACCTGGGTCCCCCCAGCCCTCTCCCCCCGCCGCTCCATCAATCCCGGTGGCACAGGCGAGCTCTGACAGTTCCGTCACCACCCGCCCTCCCCGTGCCCCCTCTCCTCCCACCACCCAGCTGCCACTGCAGCAAGAATCAGCTCTGGTTAATCAGTGCTCAAGCCTGTTAATTTGTGTTTTCCAGGCAGAGAGAAGAGGAGAGACCCGGGACTGCAAAGCCCAATCGGTTCTGCCGCAGGGAGCTCGCTGGACGGCGGCGGGGACGGGGGGAGGAAGGAGGGAGGGAGGTGCATTCGGATGGTTCAGAGACCCCTGGCCACGGTGGGATGCAGAGGTGACGTGATGCTTCAGCCCACAGGGGCTTGTTTTGTGCTGACATTCCCTCCCCTGTGTGCAAGGGCAGGGGATTGGCCGCGGCCGCAGCGCTGGAGCCTGAGCAGGACTGTGCACACTCAGCCCCAAAACCCGCACGGCTCTGTCCTTGTGCAGGTTTGAGCTCCTAAAGGCTCAGCAAGTGCTGTCCCCACAGCAGCAGCAGTGAGAAGTCTCCACCGAGCCCCCACACATCCCCCCTTGTCCCAGCACCTTCATCCTGTGGGCACCGCAGCCTTATCAGGGAAACCAGTTAATTATTCCCAGGCACAAAGTGGCTTCCACAGGGCGCTCTAACTATGCCAGGTCATGGGCTGAGCCAACCCAGGGACAACTGGTCCAGCAGCACGCACTGGGTCATGGCAGGGGCAGTCCTGCATTTATTTCCCTCAGGAACCTGCTGTGGCTCCTTCACAGGGTCCCCGGGCATCCCAGTCTGGGGGCTCCCATCGGGTTTGGGGCTGCCTAAACCTGCTGTGGGTGCTCAGAGCAGTGCCCAGACCCGGGGAAATTAGGTAGCTACAGTGGGTGCTCAGGCGTGAAGGAATGGGGCGTTTATGCACGCACTAGCTGGGCACCCATGCCTGAGCCAGAGGTACTCATGCTAAAACACCCCGGGAGATCATGCGTGGACTAATTGGGCACTCGTGCATAAATTATGTGGGTGCTTCTAGGTGAACTAATTGGGTGCTCATGCATGAGCTGCCGGGTGCTGCGGCGAGAATGAAAGGGGCCGCTCATGCACGAACCAGCTGGGGGCTCATGCATCCATTTTTTTGGGCATTCGTGGATTCACGGGGCGCTCATGCACGGATTAATTGAGCAATCACGCGCCCATTCGCTGGGCACTCCTGCGTGAGCTAATTGGGCACTCATGTGTAAATTAGTGTAATTAGGAGATAACACACTTGTGCACGTACTAATTGGGCACTCAGGTGTGAATGCATCAGGTGCTCATGCATGAATTAATTGGACACTCAGGCATGAGATAATTGCAGGCACGTGCGCCAATTAATCGGGCACTCATGCATCAACCACCAGGGCGCTCATGCAGCAGCGTGCGATCCGACGGGAATTCACTGGGCAGCCATGCATAAAAAATCCAGCTGGGTGCTCATATGTGAATTAACTGTGCGCTCATGTGTGTGTTAATTGGGTGCTCATGCGTGGACTAATTGGGCGCCGATGTGGCAGAGCCTGGGGTGCTCATGCGTGCTCTGGGGGGCCCCTCATGCGTGAAACACCCGAGTGCTGCGGGAGAGCCCCGCACACCCTGCAATTTACTCCAAACACTCCGCCCCTCGCCTCGGCGAAACACATATTTAAGAATTTTCTGAGCGTAAATCCGACACAAACTCCGCTCTCAACATCATCACAATGTTAATATTGACCAATTACCAGCTCCCCGCTCCCCCCCGCCCGGCTCAGCAGCGTGTGCGTGCTCGCTCCGGCTTCACTGCAGCCCCTGGGATCACAGCGCCAGCATCACAGCCTGAGCAGCCCCTGCAGAATTCGCCTCTGGTCCCTCAGAGCCACCCCCGGGCTCGGCACAGCAGGTATCGGTGCAGATTTCACACCTGCAAGCACGGACACAGCAAGGTCCCATCGGTTTGCACGGGGGACCCGGCGCCAGCCCTGGCTCTGCAGAGGGAGTTAAACACATCACAGCCTCAGTGGCCATTCCCAATTCCAGGCCTTGTCCTACAGAACACCCAGCCAAGAGCACGGCAGCAGCTGTTGCAGGTGGGTGCAGTAGCTGTGCACTTCATCCAGCCCCCAAACAGGTGCTAGGCACTTGTCTGGAGCAGAATGGGCACCTCCCTGCAGAGAGAGGAAGGTACCCTGCATGCCAGGGCTGGCTGGGTCACCTCTGGCAGCCTGGGCTCTCAGGTGGCTTTGTGCAGTTTGGGGGGGTCGGGGGAAGCACTCCAGGGACAGCTGGAGCATTGGCACCGGGTTCTTCCCAGTGCACTGCCTCAGCTCCAGCACCAACCCCCAGCACAGAGCCCAGTGCCCACGGGAGCTGCAGGGTGGTGGAGGGAAGGGCTGAACTCCTGCAGGCTGCCACGGGCTCAGTGCTCCCCTGGGACTGTCCCTCAGCCCATCCTGGGGCACCCAGAGCTCACACAGGTCCCTGCTTGATGATGGTAACTTTCAGGATACACCACGTGTCAGCACTTTGGAAATTTGGGTAGTTTGGTCCTGGTGATGTGGTCTCACTAAAAAGGTTGAACTCCTTGATGATGTCCCAGTCCCATGCTCTCTGCCAGCTCTGGGGCCACCAGACCATCCCTGGCTGGGCTTTGCTCCTGCTCCCAGGCAGCACAGGGACAGCTCTGGGGAAGAGGCAGTAAAAGACAGGGTGCCAAACCCTGTGGCACCAGCGTCAGCCCCATGCAAACAACAGCTTCTGGAACATGACTGATGCCATTTTCTTTTGCTCCCAGCTTGCCCCAGCCACAGTTCCCCCAGCTCAGCCCCGTGCCCATCCCTTCTCCTGGCCACATCTCCCATACACCGGGGTGTCCCTGTGTGGGAGCCCATCCCTGCAACATCCCCAAGGGATTTGGGAGCAGCCCCAGCTGTGCAGGCACCAACACAGCTGGAGCTGCCTGCCTGTCACAGTGGGACATCCCCATCCCAGGTTTCCCAGTTTGGCTGCTCTGCCCATCACACACAGGCCCCAGCAGCACCAGGGCAGGTCCAGGAGCCTCTGAGCTGTTTGGAGCTTGAGCCTGAGAGCATTGTTGGTGTCATTTGTTACTCTGAGACACGGAGCTCTGATCCTCAGAGCAGTGCTGGGGTGCTTGGCACTCTCCTCACCCGTTGCCATTAGTGGCCTGCCTTGCTCCCAGACTGGATAAACAGGTCCGTGAGCAGTTCTCGTCTCCCCCGGGGCTGGTACCAATAGGAAAGCCAATATGCAGCTGAAATCCTTTTTAGACTTTATTAAATATTTAAGGGCCCGACATTAGGCTTTGGAAATTTGGTTTAGGGAAAAAGAGGCAGCTGTTCTTTGAAGCAAAGGCAGGAGAGGAAGGACAAAGGACAATGCCTTCAAATTACTGAATTAGGGTGAAGCATCCCCACAGCAGGAGCTGGTGCCTGCAGCAGCTCTATCCCAGATTGAATCCCAGCTTCCCCACGAGCCAGCACAGCAATGCCTGGAGGGGCAGAGGATTCCCAGTGCTGCTGGGAGCAGGGATGGAGCAGCCCCCCTGCCTGGCCATCCAGGGGGCAGCTGTGTCCTGCCACCTGCTTAAATCCATCCCTTGGCCACAGGGATCTCAGTGTGATCTGGCACTCCAAGGCACCATCACCAACCTGAGGAGCAATTCCTGCCCTGGGCAGAGGAGAAAACTCCCCTCTAGACCAGCATGGGCAGCAGGAAAGGAAGTGCCTCTGGCTCAGCCATCACTCCCAGGAGCCATGAGAGGGTCAGGAGGATGCTCAAAGCCAAGCCTTGCTGGCAGCAGGCGCAGCCAGCAGGCACAGGGATCACTGTGCACTGAGGGGTGACACAGAGACCCAGAGCAGCTCCACCAGCTCCAGCCATCGACCAGAAGATGCTGGAGAAACAGGTGGATGGAAGCACAGGCTGCCCTCCTTCCAGCAGGAGGTGTGGGAGGGAGCCCTGTGCGTCCCATGGCAGGGACGGTGATGGAAGTGACACAGACCATGCCCTAGGGCTGAGCCCCCCATGGCCACCCCTGCCCAGGGCACCAACCCTGGCTTCCCTTGGCATCCAGCTCCCTGGAAGATTCAGGAGAACAAGGAGGGGAAGGGGGAACAAAGCGACCCCACAAATGTCACCCCGATAACAGAGCGAGCGTGCCACAGGCTCCTCCCTGGAGCAGCCGCTTCCTTTGATGCCTTCAGAGCTTCTTGTTTCACAACCTTAATTATAGCGGCAGCAGCAAAGGTCAGGAGAGTGGTTAAGCAGATCCATTAACATGTCAGGGGATAAATGAAATGTGATTCTGGTGATGCTGGAGCAGCAGCAGGGACGGCTCTGCTGCAGGGGAGCCCTCAGGGTGCTGGTCATGTCTCCCCCTTCCCACCCTGGACTGCAAGAACCTCCCAGAGACTGCAGGGACTCCTCAAAACTTGTTTCTGAAACCCCAAATGTTGTTTTGCTTGCATCTACCTGTGGAGGCCCAGCTCCATGTGTGTGCAGGGTGCCCTGGGTTGGATTTGCTGGAGCGGGTTGGGGTGGCCTTGGAGGAGGATGGAGATGCCTCCAGACCAGCACAGCAGGTCCACACTGACCTTGCAGTGAACCTGCACCACAGCAAGCCCCTTCACAGCTCTGGCTTACACCTGGCTGCAGCAAAACCAGGCCCCAAACAAACTCCAGCCCCTGGGTATCCCTCTGGCACCTCCTGCCCATTGTCCTGCCCCAGAGCCCCAAACCAACCTGGCCTTGGACACTTCCAGGGATGGGGCAGCCACAGCTCCTCTGGGCAAGCTGTGCCAGGGCCTCACCACCCTCACAGGGAAGAATTTCTTTCTGATATCCAATATAACCCTGCTCTCTGTCAGTTTGAAGCCATTCCCTCTTGTCCTGTCACTCCAAGGCCTGTTAAAAGTCACCCACACTGACAACTTCACCCAGCACTTGCCACTGAGGGATAACAGGTCAGTAGCCACCTGGCCAGCTCACCCCAGGTTCTGCTGGATGAGCAACAGGAGGGATTTCAACACAAACCAACCTGGCAGAGAAACCCAGTGCCTGGGGCCAAACACTTTGGAGGCTAAAAATAAACCAGCAGCAGTGGGAGAGCTACCAAGGTCCCTCCTCTGCTCCTGCCCACTGCCCCAGCCAGCACATTTCTTCAGCACTGGGGTGCACGATGGAGCAAAGCCCCAGCCTGGCTCAGCCAGCAAGGAACCAATCCATTTTCCTGGCTGAAAACTGCTGCAATCGTAGAATTTCCTTTCCTTTCCCACAGAGTTCCACCTGCCACCACATACCCCGTAACTACAAATCAATATGTTTATAGTTTACTCTTAAACTAATGCCCATTAATTCCCTGCATTACTGTCTAGCAACAGAGCCAATTTTGCAGCTTATTGTGAAAGAGCAGAAAATGATGATGCTGGAGTGAGTTTAAAATCCACAAAATAGATCACAGTGGGTGGGATGCGGATCTTGGGAAAAGAGCATCTTCCTGGCACCCACTCTGCAGCCTGGGTGTCATCTTGGCACCCTTGCTGTGGCTCCCACAGCTTCACCTGGGCCCCTCGGTGGCCTCAGGAGCCCCAGGGCCACCATCCCCAACCATCCTGACCCCAACCTGGCCCAGAGAGATGCTGCTGCACCAACAGAGCTCTGAGCATGCCTGACTGCTCAGCTATTGCAGCCTCAAAAATAACACAGTGCTACTTCTGGACATGGGCAACAGCTGAGCAAAGGGAACCCTGAAAGCCAATTCTCCCCAAAATTACCAGAAAAAAGAGCTAAAATGTGCTCTTCTGAAACAAGTGCACATTTTTAAAACTGCTTCATGGTTTTAAGGGTCACTGGCCTGGGAGTGCTGTTGTGAGCAGGGATATTCAGAGCTGTATTTCTCTGCCAGTTTCTCTCCCAGGAATCCACACCAAGTCATTTCCACCCAGGACATTTTATTGTGCACCCACAACTGCAGGTCACACACTTCATTCAGGCCACAGTCACACCTCAGGACCTTCATAAATCTCCAGCTAAGCAGAACCCCTGACTGTGGCCCCACAAGGTTCTTAAACACAATCCCAAACCCCACTGTGGCCCTAAGCCTTGAGCACCTGGCCCAAGCTCAGCTCAGGTTTAATTCCCCATGGAAGAGGATGTGATCCAGAGAAGACAGTGGTTCCTTCAAGTCTCAGGAGTTACCACCTCCTGGGACACACCACCAAACTGCACCTCTGAGCTACCCCAGAGAGGCATCAGGAGGATTAATAAATTAATTATTATAAAGCACTTTGAGGGCTTCTCAATGAAAGGATCTATGAAAGTACGAAGAACTACATAATTTATTATTCAGTATTAATATCATTCAACACTGACTTCTGCACACTCCTGTGTGGCACCAGCCTGGTTTCCAGGGAGGGTTAAAGAGCCCTGCAGCCTGGCTGTCCCCACCAGCACTATTCCAGCACCTGGCAGACAGCAGAGCTTGGCATTGCCAGGCATTCCTGGGCACTCAGGTGCCCAGAGACACAGAAAGGCACAGGGAGATGGGTCCAAACCAACAGGACTTGGGCAGACAGCACTTCAAAGAAGCCCTTCTGCGCCTTTAGGTGTCCAAGTGCCATTAAAATCTGGCCCCCAGCACCATAAGTCAGGAGCAGAGTGGGGAGGGGAGCCAAGAGATGAGGTTTGCAGGCTCCTGCCTTTCCATGTCCAGTTCCCAGCAGGGCCTGGGACAGCCTGCTCTGAATGCATGCAGGAAAATATTTCTCACAGCTCAAGGAAGACATTGACAGCAGCCCTGCAGCATCCTCAGCTCAACCTCCCTGCCCACAACTGCCCTGACACCTGGGCCTTCCATGCTCCTCTCCTGGCTGCTCCCATCTCCTGCTTGTCCCAGGATTGCTGCAACTGAGGCATGGCCAGAGAAACACCACAAACAGGAGATGGAGAGCTCAAAGAGGACAAGGGACACAAGAAGCCACCAGGAACTGAAGAGCACTGAAGGGAAACAGAGGTCCTCTTGTCCCATGGAAGAGATAAATTAGCAGAAAAGCCATGTGGGGCAAGGAGAGGGAGTGACTTTTCCCCTTGATCCTGCAGAACTGAGAGGGGCCTTTTTGGTACTTGCTCTGTTTTGTGTGGAAATTCATACAAACAGAAAATGATGCAATGGAAGGAAATCCCAGCGTGGGAGAAGCTCTTCACATACCACAGCCACGGCCCACACTGCCACAGGAACCTCCCTGGGACAAATGCAGGTTCCCATCAGTTTGGGCTGCTGGAGACATCTGCCCAGATGTGCTGCAACAACAGCAGAAACAGCACCACACACAAGGCAGGGACAGCACTTGCTTGGTAATGTGGCAGCCAGGACATGGGACAGGCAGCACAGGCCAGGGATGCTCTTGTGTCTGCCAGAAACTTGCCTAATTATCAACATGCTGTGGGAAAAAACCTTTTCCAAGCAGGCCCCCAGAAATTCTTGAGCAGGCCATGGATTTGTGTGCGTGGCTGTCCCCAGCTGCTCCACCAGCCACAGCACAGGGGTCTGGATCAGTTCCTCCCACTGTACTCAGCACAGCCCTGCCCTCCTACCTGCCTCTCCTCTGCCTGGCTTCCTCAAAACACACAAGGAAATTGGTGTCTTTCCAATCTGCCATGGTCTGAAGATAAATCAGAGGCTCTCAGCCGTGCCTGGGAGGGCCCTGAGAAGTGCTTCACCAGACAAGGGAATGCACGCTCGCCTTGACAGCTGCAGAAAAGGGGCAGAAGCACTCAGCAAAAGTAATTAATCCCAGAGATGAGAGGTGGAATGAGCAGAGCTCAACAAACAGACCCTGGAATTAGCGACAGCTCTCCCTGACAGGCACCACACCACTAGCCACATGCTGCTGGGGCACGTTGGGATGCTGCAACAGACTCCTGCCATGCAAAGGGCCACGTGCTGCTGGGTGCTTATGCCTCACCTGCACAGGTCTTTAAAAAGAGGCAGTGAGAGGTCCAGAGCAAGTAGGCAAAGCTCCAGACAGGCTGGAAACTCATTGATGGAGAGATCAGAGGATCACAGTCTTTCCTGGAAAGGGTGCAGTGGAAAGGGGAGGGCACCCAGAAGAGAGGAGCAGAAAGTTGGGAATGAAGTGATTTTAAAAAGCAATGACCTGCTGGCCTTATCCAGCAAAGAGTGTGCCCAAAGACAGTGGTTTCACCAGTGCTATGTTTGGGTGGCTTCAGCTGCAAGTAAGACATGGGGCACCACTGCCTGTGTGCCCAGAGTCGGCCCCACTGGTGTTGGCACTTTCCTGGGCAGAGGAGCCATGCCAGGTGTGCAGAAAGCCCAGCACACAGGAGATCACCAGCAGACAGGGCTGTGCTGGGGCTGGCAGTTCCCAGATTCGTCTCCATCACAGATGAGGTGGGCACAGTGGCTGCAAAGCCAGCGGGCGATTGCAGCACAGCACGAACGGTGCCTGGCCCGGCACGGCTGCACCCGCCGTGGGTGACAGCTGCAGTGAGGACACCAAGAGCCAGCTCAGCTCCAGCCGGGGCTGTGCCCACCTGGCACTGCCACATTCTCACTACTTCCTCCCCCTGGGCACTCTGAGGAAGCCCAGCCGGGGTACCCCAGCCTCTCCTGCCATCACAGCCGGCTCGGCGATGCGGACATGCCCCCAGCAGCTGCCCTCCTCCCCCTGCTGTGCCACGGCACAGAGCAGCCCCGCGTGTAGGGTTGTGCAATGCACCAGCATTGCCTCTTCTCCATATGGGAGAACTTGCTGCATCCTAATCTATTGCCTTTTTGGGTAAGCGCTGCCGTGGGACTGCAGCAATGACAGAGGGGAGAGCTCGCAGGTCTGCTGCACGTTTGGGGAATATCTGCGACCTGCAAGCGGGGAGGCAAACTTGAGCCACCAAAGCCTTTGTTTCCTTTGTGCATCCTTCAGGGAAAAAAAATGATTTTGCTAAAACTGGATGGCTGAGGCACCAGCCACGTTAATTAGATTATGGTGGAGGTCCAGACGGGAAAGCCACTCGCTCAGAAAATCAGGTTATTAAACCGATACTGAGATACTCAGAAAAATATCGAAGTCGCCGGTGTCGGGCTCTCCTCTCCACTTCAGAGCGCAATAACAAAGGGAACCCCTCCAACTAACGCACCCAAACTTTGGAAGCCACCCAGACGCTCGGCACCCTGCTCCGGGCGCTGCTGCCGGGCTCCGGGGAGGGCAATCCCCGCGGCGGGCCCTGGGCACCGGGCAGCCCGGGGGAAGGATGCTCGGGGCAGGGGCGGGGGGCGGCGAGGGAGGGCGCGATGCTCCGGCGGGCGCCGCGGGCGGGCAGGATGCGGCCCTGGCCCCGCCGTTCCCGGAGGCTCAGAAATAGGCCACGGAGGATGGTTTTTGTAAAAAAACAGCGCGTTCCCCTGGCTGGCTGCCCCTCTCCGTGTCTCTGCTGCCTTATCGGTTTTTTTCCTCCTCCCAGGCCAATCCCTGAATTCTTCCAACAAAGCCCGGCCGAGCCTGCGCCCTCCCCGGGAGCGGCCCCGCAGGAGCCGCCGCTCGCCGCGGCACCGACCCGGGGATCCCATCGCATCCCGGCATCCCCCCGGCAGCCCCCCGGACACTCACAGTACGTTTTCCTGGTCAGCTCTTCCACAACTTCAGGCTTCAACTTGCTGTTGGATTTGCCCATGGTGGCGGCAGCGCCTCTGAGCCCGCCGCCTCCCGGCCTCGCTGCGGGGCACGGAGCGGCGGGGCCGCTGCCTCGCTGGGGCTCCGGCCCGGCTACATCCCGCGGGGGGCGGCGGCCAGGGGGGCGGAGGGGTCTTTGTTGGCGGGGTTTGGCCGCAGAGCCGCGCTGCGGGGCCGCGCTGCGTGTCCGTGTGCGTGTCCCCGGCTCCGCGCGCCCTCCCCGCCCTGCGCCGCCGGGCGCGGAGCGGAGCGGAGCGGGGGCGCGGAGGGGCGGGGGCGGCGCGCCCGCCCGCGCTGCGGGATGGGGATGGGATGGGATGGGATGGGGACTGGGGATGGGATGGGGACCGGGCTCCGGCACGGCCCCGCTGCTCGCAATGGAGGGAGGACCCGGGAAGGAGGGGGATTCCAGAGCGGCCCCCGCCGCTGGGAACCCCCCGAGCCGCCCCGCAGGGATCAGCGGGAACACTCGGAGGGAAATGTCGGGAATCGGGGTCCTGCTTTGGGGGGCTGAGGAGAAGGGGAGCTGGCGGTGGGAACACAGAGCCTGGAGCAAGGCTGGGCTCCGAGTCTGGGGGTGACCTTGGTGTGATATCAGCACCTCCAGTTGTAGAAGCATTTTCCAGCCCCTGGGTTCCTCACATGAAGAGGGGTCTGTTCCCCTTGTAGAGGAGTTGGATTCATGTGGGTCCCTTTCAACTCAGGATGTTCAGGCTGAGAACTGGGGTTGTTCAGCCTCGGGAAGAGAAGGATCTGTGAGTACCTTAGAGTCCCTTCCAGTGCCTAAAGGGGCTCCAGGAGAGCTGGAGAGGGACTTCGGACAAGGTCATGAAGGGCCAGGATGAGGGGAATGGCTTCACACTGACAGAGGGCAGGGTTTAGATTAGACACCAGGAAGAAATTCTTCTCTCTGAGGGTGGTGAGGCCCTCGCACAGGTTTCCCAAAGAAGCTGTGGCTGCCCCATCCCTGGAAGTGTTCAAGGCCAGGATGGATGGGGCTCAGAGCAATCTGGGTTAGTGGAAGGCGTCCCTACCTGGAAAGAGGGTTGGACTAAATGATCTTTAAGGTCCCTTCCAACCCAAACCCTTCTGTGATTTTACCATTCTCTCACACCATGGCTTCACTGAGCCTTCACTCACTCTCTGCAATGTGTACATTGAGAGATGAAGTTCAATCACTTCAAAAGCTCCACAGATTCAATCTACAGGTTTGTGGTGCAGCCAGGAAACCATACAAGTGTTAAAAGCAGCAGCACCCAGCTTTTCCCCACCTCAAACCCATGCAGGGCTTTGTGCCTCCACAGCAGCTCGTGTCTGTGTGCAGTCATTAGCTGTACTGATGCACACGATAAATCCAGTTTTCTTCCCACCTGTGTTGCAATGAGGGCCCTGCTGGAGCTGCCTGGGCATGCCTGGGCTCCCGTGGTAGCAGCCAAAGGGGGGAAAAATCTGTGCCTGGATACAGCAAAACCTGTCTGCAAGGCTGTGGAGAGCCCAACACAACACGCACGGGGCGTTTGCAGAGGACACAGAGGAGCACAGCTGACACAGCACTGCTCTTTGCACCTTTATTGTTTTTAACCAGCCAAACGTGTCCTGACGCTCACTTCTCCAGGGATACATTCCCCAAGTGGATGTTTCTAAAATGCCTCGTCCTCCATTACTCAGCCTCACACAAACGAGCTCATTAAGGCAGAAGAGGATAAAAACACTATCACCATGTCCCAGCAGCAGCACAGCCTGGGGGATGAGCTGGAGGGATGGCACTGAGCGACAGGGGATTGGCACAGCACGTGGCAGAGAGAGCTGTGTGAGGCAGTGACTCCCCTCCAGCATCCTTCCCAGTCACTTTCAGCATTTGCACGGCTTTTAGGGACAAAGGCATGCCTACAACTCCAACATAGGCCTCAACAGATTCTAGTCTAGTCCCCAAATGTGCTGCAAAAATGTCCTGTGCAGCTCCTTCCTTGCTGCCCATCAGCAAAACTCCAATTTTTGCAGTATTTCCCTTCATCTGTGGTCCCTGGGCTGTAACCACATCGCAGCAGGGGTGTCCTTTTGTGTGCAGAGCATGACCTGTCAGTGCCCGGCTGGGGGTCCAGCGAGGTCCCAAACCTTCCCTGCACAGCACAGGAATTCTAGCACAGGCTCTGCTGCTGCAGAACTGATATTGAAAGGATTTAATTCTATTTAAAACTCTACCCTGCCTCCACCACGTGAAATGCTGAGGACTCAAATCACACAAACAAGAGAAGTAATCAGAAACTATGCAAGCCAGTCACTTTCAGTTCCCAATTATTAGCTTTAACCCTATTACTGTTTAAATAACAACCCTAGTGACATTTTCTAGGATGAAGTGACATTTCTACAGGCAGAGAAACACGGCCAAAGCGTGGAAAGACTCCTGGGGCCGACAGGATTGAAATGTGAACAGCGACTGGGACACAAAACAATCGTGCCCAGCTGAATGTGGTCAGTGTGCCCAGAAATGAGCTGGGTTGTTTGCTCAGAGGAAAATCCACTGCAGGCCAGTCCTTCCTTGAGAGTAGTTTTGCTTTATAAATCAAAGCTTGGCTCTCTCTTCCAAGACAGACCTCAGGCATCGCTCACATCTCCCACCACCAGCAACTGCAGGACAAGCTCAGAGCCAGCCCAGCCTGAGCCGGGCTGGCTTTTTGATTAAGCAACGCGTGCCGCTTGCAGGGCTTCTGCTGTCTGATCCCCAGAGTGCAGCCATGAAATGATCGTTCCCTGGGCGATATTTGCTGTTGCTGCTGCCGTCACAGCAGGTTCCTGCTCAAAGGGAAGCTGTTACCCCTCCTGCCACGCCAGCGCTGGGGGCTGGGATGGAGCCGATGCTGCACGTTCTGACTGTAAGAGCTGGGAGCTGTGTGGGCTGCACAGCCGAGTGTGTGTCTGCAGAAAGCTTTTCCTTCCTCGGGTATCTACTTGAAAGTGTTTAATAAAACCTCGGAGTTTTCTTCCCCAGGACACAGCAAGTCTGTCAGGCTCAGCCACGCAGCCTTTTGTTCCACGTGGGCTCACCAGGCTGTGCACATTGAATCAGCATCCTCAGACGCCATCACGGGGGTTTTCCCCAACGCATCCTTCCTGATTTAATTGCCAGGATTGCAGCTGCCTCGTGGGAATAGCACTGCATGCAAGCAGCGAGGTGCAGTCTGCCCCGATCGCGTGTGCTCACTCTGTGCATCATCACAAATGATATTTTCTTTTCCCCTTCATCCTCCTCACTGATGTGCTCAGACCTAAAAAAATCAGTGGTGTCACACAGCCCAAGCACAGCACTCACTGAATCCCACTGAATCCCACCTTGGCCACGGTTGGAGCTGTTTGTGGGGCGGGAAATTTGGGATGAGGTAGTATCCAGTATTGCACACTTGCACTCTTAGATGTGCTTTGACGCAGGAGCTGCCCCAGGAAAAGGAGAAGAGAGGCAGGGGATGGACTCTGGTAAGCCCATCCCATCCCCTTCCTCGCTCCTCCCCTTCCCAGGGCTGGACGAGGCACCACACAGGGTCCGCTCAGGCTTCAGGCTTCTCCAAACCGCTTTTTCCTACTGCATCACGAAACCCACACCTCCACCCACCCACCCATCCATCCATCACAGTTGTCTTTGTGGCCAGTTTCACCCCCAGTACTGTCAGTTCGTGAACATCCCCCTTCCACATCCACCCACCCAAAGCAGATCGAGAAGATGCTCCAAAACCAACAGACCACATGAGCGAGGAATCTGTGACTGAAGACATCAGCCTGGCAGTGAACTCACGGAGCAGAACACACACAGCCTGTAGTTGGTGGTTTTTCTGTGGAAAAGCCAAGATTTGGTCAGAGTTTTCTTGTGCCAAAGCAGGAGTGGGTCAGCAGGGGAGTGGTGAAGCATCAGAGCCTGGAATAGGGAAGGAACATACACACAGAGGAGATTAATTATATCAACTTCAGACTGCTATTTTAAGGTTAATGCTTGAGTGATCTGACTCAGTCAGAAAAAGAGCCAAAGGAATTATTGGCATCAGTGCTGGCTGCTCCCCCAGACAAGCCATGGTCACCGCTGGCACAGAGAGCCCCGAAAATAGCTGCTTTTCCAGAGGGTTTGAAGAAAATGCCATTAGAGTGAGTTTAACATCCTGATGCAGCAACCACAAGCACCGGAATGCATCAGCTCGTCCTGGGGACACCCTCGGCTTCGCAGGCATCACCCGCATCTCAGATTACAACCATTTTAATTCGTATGATCTCCAGACTGGGAGCAGCCTCCAACGGGACTGCACAGCTTCCAGCTCACCAGCCAGGATGTTCCTGAGGCTCTTTTATGCTTGACAAGATGCGAGTGAGCTGCTCTTGCTTCGCCCCTGGTATCACTGCAGGTCACAGCAACCACTCAGTACTGGCATTTACCAACTGCTCTGATAGCTGAGCTATATATGAGTAAATAAGAAAGCCCTCAAAAAATCAAGATTTATAACCCAAAACACTCCAATACTCGGACTCCAGCAGCTCTAATGGCTATCACTGCCATAAATTAATTTCTATCGCACAGCATTTTAATGCCAATACATCACATGGCGGCAGAGAAGCGCAACAGACACAAAACACTCCAGGTTTTTGGGGAAAGCGGCAGCAGAAATGGTGCCCTGCGGGCTCTTTCCCCAGGAAATGAAAGTGTAGATATTGAAATGATGGCCAAATGCAGTGGACGGTCTGGAAATCAAACTGTGCCAAGGCTGCACGTACAGCTGTCGCTCGAGACTGACACGCAGCCGGCACGCTGAGCGTTACAATTTGCTACGCTATTAATTTCTCTGTTAAATTCTTGTTTATTTTTTAAAGCCTGTATTCTCTTTACAGCCTCTGGGGCTGTAATTGTTATGCTAATGTAGGAACCCGGGAAGGGTGGCTGTGGTGAACTCATCAGCTGTTCGCCCGTTGCCTGCAGTTTGCAGGCAGCCCTGGGCTGAGACAAAGCCAAGCAGGAGGAGGTTTTGTGGATCTTCCTTCATGGCACATCACAAATTCTGGCTGGCAAGTGGGAAATCACCCTTGTTCTGCTCCTGCTGTCCTTGTCCTGCAGAGTTCAGCCCAGCCACCTTGAGCCAAGGCTTGATTCCAGACAGACAGAAAAGAAAATGCTCCTCGTGAGGACAACCAAGGAGTGCTGTGCACTTTGTCTGGGTGAGATAAGATCACAGTCACAGAGGCGGCAGCAGCATTTTGCAGCAAAGACTCCTGGCAGCATCCAGCGGCATGCTCAGGGCTGGAAAAGGGGTTGGAGAAGCTGTTCTCCACATTGCTCTCCACCCACTGCAGGTGACTTGAGCACTGCTCACCAGGTCTGGTGCCAAGCTTCAGCAGGGGGTTTCAATAACAAACCTCACATCTGTGAGAGAAGCGTCCTTAAATCTGAAAGACTGAGATTTGAAGCAGAACAGAGCTTTTAAAAAATATACATATTTATAAGAACCTTCAAAATAAAGGGAAGTCATGTGGCTTCCAGCTCTTCTGTGATCCTGCCCAGATGTTTGCTCCGAAGGCAGCTCAGTGTCTGTTCTGTGCAGAGCTCGGAGCATGCAGAGGACACAGGAATGGGTGTCGTGGTGGGTTTCACACCACAAACCAGACAGAAATCAGCCCCTTGATTACTCATGAATCCTACATTGGCTCATCAGCCCCTCAGTGCCCAGGGTCTGTCTGCTGAGGACACGTGGAGGCTGGGGCAGCTGGTGCTCACCTGTTCTGGTTTTAAGACAAGACACACGTCTCTTGAGCAAGCTTTGTAAGCAAACCATGCAGTCAGCAGTGATGTCTGCCCACCCAAATCCTACCCTGCAATTTTAAAACCAAACAAAACCACAACAATCCCCAAAAACATTCATACATACAAAATTGACCTGATTGATCTACACCTATTCTTCAAATTTTGTTGCTGTTTAAGAGTTTGAATTGTTGCCTCCCATAAGGTTGCTCTGATTCACAGCAACACTCAGGCATTGTGTGCTTGGTAAATCCCAGCAGATATTTCCGCTCAGATTTTGCAGCAACAGTTAAAACCCTGACGGGCTCAGAATACAGATTAGGGCACACACCAACAAGCTTCATTTCAATGTGTTCCTCCTATGGAGCAGCCAGGCTCACTCAAGGCATCTATGAGGTTTAAACTAAAACAACCCCCCCAAACCAGGAATTATGCATGCAATATATTTCCCACTGAGATAAGCAAACGGAAAATGGCTGAGCCAGGCATTTCATCCAGCTCACAGCCAACGAGGGGTCATTCCCTGCAGTGTATTTAGCAATGATTTGTCCAGCCTAGTGCTGATTATCTAAAACAACACAGAACTGCCTCCATTTCTCCAGGGAGACTGTTTGCAGCCAAACTCATTGGCAAAAGGTTTCTCCTAACATCTTGTTTTCTTCTGCTTTCCTTACATCTCACCTCTCCACAGCTCAGCCTTCAGCCACACGAATTCCAAACCCATTTCTGTGGGTTACCCCCATGCAGCCATTTTGTACTGAGCTACATCTTCTTGGCTTTCTTTAATCATCACTTAGTCAGGCTTACAGTTTTAGTTCTTGTAAGCTTCTGCCATTGCCCAATTCCTTTGTCTCAGTCACTGCAGCTGTTCTTTGTAGCCCCTCCAATTTGGCTAATGTCTCCTGTTATGAGATCTCTCCAAAATGAACAAGTTTGGCTTCTCCTGGGAGAGGCAGATCAATACCTTCACAGCTGTGCTGGGTGGAGGATTCCTTCCAGCTTCACAGAGTTCCTGCAGAACAAAGATGCTGAGCAGTTCAGGGAAGAGGCAGCTGGAGCACTGACACTGACTCTTCACACCCGCAGTAAGCAGTGGGTGCAGTCTCAGGGAGAAGCTGGCAATGGGATTTCAGAGGATATTGTGACACCTTACCCAAATGACTCAGGACTGAAGGTGTATAGAAGATCTGCACCCCCGAACAATGTCCCAGGGACAACAACCCCCCCAACCTATTACTACACTTACAGGTGACCCATGTTTTAACTGCTCCTTTCATCAAGTGTGCTCTTGCCAAGCTCAGCACAATCATCCCAAGAGAGAGCAGCAAAAGGAATTTCATGCTGCCTCTTCCATTTTAATTCTCACCTATTCCATCTGCCACCCCTGTAACAACTTCACCTCACATGCCTGTATATATTTTTTTAGAATACAAGAGCCATCTCATGTATTGTGTCTCAGCCACCCCACAGAAAATATCCCATGGGGGAGAAGAGCCACAACAAAGCAGTGACACCCCCAATTACCATTCTCCATGGATGAGAGGGGAGAAAAGGAATGGAGGACATGCACTTTTTACTAAAGACAGAAGAAAGCCCTTGTCTCCTAAGGAAGGCCCCCAATATCAGGACCAGCTGTGCCAATAACAAGCTGTGTTATTACCTCTGCTGTACAAAGCAATTTGGTTTTTATTGACCACTCGCTATACAGGGCACTACAACACTCTCCCCTCATTAGAGCCTGTCAGTCAGAAAGCAAAGGAAGGCAAAAGCAGATGTAAGCAGAAGGCAGCTCTTTGCAGTCTTGAAGATAACCTTGCAAAAGCATTGACAGCAGGCAGCCAGGACTGCAATGAGGAGCTGCAAATGATCAGACAGTTGGAAATTTCAGACACTGGAATAAAAAACTTAGTGCAGGTAGAACAATTTACCTCCCTTGGGCAGGAAAACACCTACAAAATTACAACCAAGCACAGAACACTGAGGAAAGTTTTGTTAGCTCTCTTGTTTCTTCTGCTCCCTGTGTAAATCTGCCAGATGACCTCTGCTTGCAGTAGACCTCAAATACTGGGAGCTCTTCTTTGTGTCTCCTTGGAAAAAATGGTCAGGAATCAATTTTTCCACTGATAACTTCATTTGGTCTACTTCTCAAGTGAGTGTTCCCAAAATTTAGTCCCACTTTACCCACTCCACCCTTAAAATTTCACCTTTCCTTATGGCTCAGGAAATTCTTGGGATGAGTCTCAGAGCTGCTGACAGAGAATGTGAAGGAGGAATGTTTTAAGGCCAAATACACAACAGACAGAATATGCAGAGGATGTTCATTTTGGAGAAACCTGCGTTAAAGAGATTTGGGCCACTCTAGTGAAACAGCCAGCGACCACCTGCAGCAGGAAAGTTTGTTCTAAACTACAGTGAGGTATCAGGAAAGCCAAATTCCAAGTACTTTTTATAGTTTAGGTTCTTGGTAAAACACCACCCACCAGAGGCTTGAGGCAGTGCAGAGCTGGCTGCCTGGGAGGTGCAAGGGTAGAGAAGACAGGCTATTTCTGGCATTGGCCTCGGTGGTAGGATGAGAACCATAGGCTGAACTGTAAGAAACATCTTGAAGACTGGAATTTCATGCTGAAGGACATATGCTTTTGAGGGATGGGGGATTATCAGGAAGAACACTTCACAGAAATGCTGTGCCCTCCTCGTCCCTACTAACCCAACCAGTTTGCAGAATTGAAATGCAAGGTTAGATCCCCACACCTCAGCAAGAACACAACTACAGACATCCCAAATCACCATCAGTCTAACCTAAAATAGGTTAAGGACTTGCCCCTCTGAGAAAGTGTGGCCAGCTCCACCAAAGATATGACTGTAAAAGTAAGTTTCTATCCTTAATTTGTATCTGGACACCAAGGTTCAGAGCATCAGCTCCTTGTATGCCCTTGCCTGGCAAGCTGAGACCAGAGAACACACAGACCACAGGGCTGGAGAGCAGCAACAAGCCCAGATGCTCCTGCATTCCTGCCTGCCTGAGGCTGCAGGATACAAAGGGCTGAGAGAAACACTTTGGTTCAAGACTCAGTCCACAAACCACTGCCTAAGTTCAGCTTACAAACCTAAAAGAGCAGCTGGGCACATACAAGCACAGCTCCAGTATGTGGAGCTCAAGAAGAGGCACCCCAGTGAACCTCACTGGGTCACTGACAGGCAAATTTTTCCCTCCAAAAGAAGTTTTCCACACAAGTTTTGTGATTTTGCCCTGTATCCATGGTGCAGAAGTTGATGGCTGGAAAGAGAAGTTCAGCAGAGGGACATGTAGACTTTGGGATCAATGGGTCAGCTTAGCTGCTGGCAGTTCAGAAGGAGAAAATGAGATGCATTAAAAACAACTTTCTGGTCAATCTTTATTTTACACATTTGCATCACAGCAGGGAAACCAAGTTACACAGACTGTCCTGACTTGTCTCTACCTTGCTTCTCTTCAAATACTGTTTGCTGTTCTTTTAATAAATTTTAAAAAAATACTGAAAAAAAAATCAATTTTTACATCTGAACAGGAACTGAGGAATAAGATATTTACAGGTCACCAAAACCCCAGGAACTGGACCTTGCTGTACACAGAAGAGTCTTTTTTAGTTCTTCTAGAGGTTATTTACTAAATGAATTCAAAGCTACATTGTACAAGGTGCCCTAAAGCTGCTTAATGACACAAGAGGATCTAGAATTAATTATTAATAGTCCCTAAAGGGCAAAGGAAGCTATTTAGACCCATACTCTGTTTTAACAGAGCAGGTACCAGCTCCACTGGCTACAGGATGAAATGCTTCTGATGATGTGGAGGTCAGACTCTTGCTTTAGTTCACAGAGAACAGAACACTGAGTGAAATCCCACAGGGAAATATTTATTAAGAATTGTCCTTTCCAGAGGATTGCTGCAGTCAAAACATAAATGGCTTCTTGGACCATTCAGCCTATATGGAGTGAGTCTTGTCTCAGCCACTTTCTTCCTACACCACTCAAAACCTGAGTATTGGTATTTTCCTACATCCTGTTCCAGCCACTTGGGAGCACAGATCATGTGCAGCTCTCAGTGGATCACTACTATATCCAGGCAAGACACTACAAAGGGAAAATGCACAGCTTCCCAATATTGCTATGGAAAAGTGATTAATTAGCCCAAAAGTGTTGCATCCAGCAGCTACAAAAACGAAGCCAAATTAATTCAGTTTAGAACAACGTTTTACAGCAAATCAACCCCAGGGAACACAAAGAAACATTGGTTAAGTGTCTCTGAGCAGCACCACCTCAGCTTGCATGGAACATTGAGGCTACTGACACTACACACAAGGTCACAGTTACAGTGTGAGTCCCACTATGTTCAAACCTCACTGCACCTCCCACTCCTGCAGACCACAGCTCCTCACTCTGCACACAGGTGAAAAATGGGGATGTGCTCTGTGAGTGAAGCAGAGATCATAACACAGGAGCTATAAAACATCTTCTTTAAAGTGACAGCAATCTGTTAGCTAGCATGACAGGTCAAATTGAAGGAGACAAACCAAGTAGGCTAAAGGAAGAAAGATTTCCTTCCCTCTCCTTAATAGCTAGGGAACTCCAGTTCTCAGAGCTCAACAGAGCCTACAATACCCAGTATTTGCTTCAAATTGGGCAGTTTTCAAATAAGCAACAAAACCACCTCCCTTCTCATCAATTTGATTGTCAGTGGCTCAACTACTTTTCTCTAAGAGGAACACACAGTAAGGAAAAAAGACTTAACATTAAAAATCTTCTACAGGACTTGCACCAGATGTGCACACTGGAGTGATCAGGACATGCCCTTTCATGGCCAGAAGGAATGTTACAGTGCTCAAGGATACATGGTGGATGCACACTCATGCTAGAGTGAGTCCACTCAGCTTAGAAAAAAAAATACATCTTCCACACTACGAGCTCCAGACAAAATGCTGCAATGCAGCAAATTTTTACAACATGCTCTCCCAGGGTATGCCAGTATGGAAATCCAGGAACAGGGCACTCAGCTGGAGGGAAACACTGAACAATGCACTGCACACATCACAGCACGCCGAGTTAGACGAGAGCATGAAAGAGCATCTTAATAGGACAGCATGTGGCTTCTTCAACTCCAACTGCTCCACTGCGAGCAGGCAGCAGCACTGCTCCAGATGACCCCATTATGTCTTGCTTTCTTTTAGTAAGTCTCTTGATGAAGCATCAAGGAAAACATTTTCCAGCCCAAAGAATGCAAGAGTCTGGCAGTTGCACTGCAAGGAGGCTTCCTCTGGAAGACAGCCTGCTGAGCAGCCACGGCAGGGAGGAGAGTGCAGCAGTGGCATGTGCATGTCAGCATCCACAGGGATTTATTGGGGCATAACCTGCATTACAAGCAAAGGCTGAACCAATCTCATTTTTGTCTGCAGAGGGGACCGAGTTCTCTGCTGCTGCAGCAGATGGGAAAGCATTCAAACCATTTATTGCCATTGCACCAGACCTGCTGTTCAGGACTCCTGTCGCTGCTGCTGGGTGCTGTCAGTGATTGCTTCTGCTCCTCACTTCAGCAAAAGCAGCGACAGGGAAGCAAAGCTGCACATCCCTAAACGATCTGTAACCCACAACAGCTCCTCTAGCTTCCCTCCCTGGGAGAGGCAGAGTTTCCTACCAGCTACCAGATCAGCACCCATCAGCACGTGAAAGGCAAGCACTGATGATCCTGCCTGAAGCTCCAAGCTCTGCACTCCACTAGCCCTGGAGTCATGCAATGCAGCCATGTGGGTTTGCCCGGGAAGGAGGGAGGGAGCACTCCTGTCTTTGATGCTTTGCAGTGCAGCACTCGCTGTGCTGGAGAGAGGCACAACTGCAGCCATCCCCTCCACCCTCCAACATCCCAGCTGCCATCCCATCCATCAAGACAGACTTTTTGTCCTGATCCAAGGAATTGCACCAGAGAAAATTCTTTTTGGAAATGGCCACTATAAGAACCTTTTGGGTTTTGACTTGTCCATGACTTTGATTTTCCTTGCCAATGCTCAGGTCTGACCACTTCCTGCTACTTGGCATCCCATATAGATCACCAGCTGAAGCTGGTTGCAGAGCTGACTGAAGCTCGGGGCTGAACTTGGAAAAAACTCTTGTAAAAAAAAGTACTTCCAGAATACTGCTGTGGTTTTCCATGCCAAGACAAAAAGAAATGACCCATTTTTTGGCCTTTGACTGGTGAGCCAGGGACTTGGCAGATAAACCTACACCATATGCAACTTCAGTAAAAAAAGTGCATACTAAAAAAAAAAAAAAAAAAAAAAAAAAGAAAAAGAAACCTGAGACTAAGGTAACAGCACTTGCCAAATTGTCAGCTCCACTTATGCTGAGGTATGGAATAGGCAGCTGTTTGGAACCAGCTCAGCATTCCCTGGGATCACAGCACAGCCCTCGTGCTTCTGGGTGAAATGCCACACCTACGACAATTTCACATCTCATTCACAAAAGGATTAACAGGCTCTAGAATAGCATTGTCCAGATACAATTTGTTCCTGACAGCACATCCTTATCCCTTACATACCTCAGTGCCAACACACTTCAATTCTTCAGTGGGCTTCTCTGAAACAACTTCACAGCCTGTTCAAGCAGCCCTTTGGATGCAGGGAGTGACAAGGGACAGAGTAACTGCAGAGGATGAATTTTCCAGATATTGAATTGAAGTGTATGATGAGCCGGGACTGCCTGTGTTTGTTTATAGTCCAATTTCTCACACTTCAGCTAAATATGTAGATTTCTTCCTCCAGAAGGCCTAAAAGGCCCATAGGTCACCAAACAGCCTTTCCAGTGGTATAGGATCTTCTCTCACTAAAACTGTCTCACTGCAAGGCAATGACAGCCAAGTCAAACTATCACTGCTGTGATTACTGTGAAGGTACAGCTCAGGAGGAAAACAAAAGAGAAATCTGTAGCCAGAGACAAATGCTCTTCTTCTTGTGCTTTATCTGAGAAAGCAGTTCCAGGTATCAAAGCAGGTAGATTTGTTTCTACCATCTCCACAGTGCATAGAACCAACACCTGGGAAAAGTGGCAATGGGGAAAAATGGTGCTGCTCCTCAAACTGCAAGTCTTGATACAGACAGCTCACCTTGAGCTCCACAATCCCTGCTCAGGAGTGAGGAAGTGGTTCAAGATTCTTGAGAAAATCCTCCTTCTCTCTTATTGAAGAATAAAATACACTAGTGGCTAAGAGTCCTCTCATGTGGACTCTCTCAGCTATGCCCCAGAAATGTAGTCCCTCCAAAAAACCAATTCCTGAATGAGTCTTTAAGAGATGCTGGCATATCCAGAGCTCTGATGACACCTCTGACACCCTGGCAGAGGCACCACATGTCAATGTCTCTGCATGAATATTAAGGCTTCAGTGGGTCAGTGACTTACAGCCGATTTATTTTTGTTAAAGCTAATCCTCATTCCACCAGTGAGCCACTTCCATCCTCCCCCAAATGAACACACATTTTCACTACTACAGCTCTGGACACCAACTGCCCAACACCAACCCCAGGGACCACAGAGAAAACACAGTGGCATTTTGGAACATGTCTGTAAAGACTCCACTGCAAGTCTGCAGCTAACAGTCAAGGACTCCATATTCCCCTGCATCAAGGTCCTGGTCATAATCTTCTCCTCTCCTGACAAAACCCCAACATTTAGGACTGGGAATTACAGTTGCCTTTTTTTTGGTGGCCATACCACTTTGACCAGTTCAGCTCATCTCAACAAGCAGTGTCATTAATCCTACACAGCCAGAGAGGTACAAGCAGCATCCAGAGAGGCCCAGTAATTCAGGGTAACTGTGAACCAGAGATTTATGCTGCAGTAAAATGGCCAGACAGATTTCCACTGGAGAGTCTGGTACTGTTTATACTGTGCCAGAAAGGAGTGACTTTTGAAAAACCTTGAAAATATTTTACAAAGCAAACCAAAGTGCTCTGGGTCACAGCTTGAAAGTAAACATTCAGGCAGACCCCTAAAAAGCAAGCATCAGTCTTACACCTCTTGTGTACTTTTTGTCAGGTGGGGGTGAGTCAGGAACAACTCCAAGGACACTGGAGAATGTACATAAATATTTACTGCACTATGGGCTTAGTGCTTTAATGGAGAACAGTCACTCATTTCCTGTATAGCAACACACCTGAAAACCTGACACATTCAGGTGGACACCTGCAGGGATAAGACAAGAAGATACTTATCACCTTTCACACTTGCATGAGCAGTGGCAGAAGTCACCTGATCCAATACCCCTTCATCTCTCAAATAACTGCAGTTGTTCCTATCCATTTGTTTTGCAATGTTTTGTCCAAGACAAAAGGAGAGTTTATAAAAAAAAAAAAAAAATACTTACATGTCTTTATCTTCTTTTCCCACCTTCTGACAGGCTTTGCAAGTTCTCAGCATTCATGTTACATAGCAAGTGTGTGTGTGTAGATATATGAGCATTATATAAAATATATTCTTTACATACACACTGAAAACCCCTCTTCACATTAGTATTACACATTCTGAGGAACACAACAATTCAGAATAAAGAACCGATCCAGAAAGGGGGAAAAAAAGCTACCCAAAATCCCTAGGAAAGCTTCACGCTCCTTGCAGGTACCAGGAGATCCCATTTTCTTATGATCAAAGGAATAGTTATATTTCTGCACTGCTTTGCTCTCCCTAGACACACCCCACTCAGCAGTTTCAGTGGTGGGGAGTGCAAGTTGCTCCCTTTCCACTGAGAGTAATATTAATAAATTAAAAAAGTTTCTCTGAAAGTGCTGCCTTAGTCCAGTCCATCATGCCGTGCTTTCCCATTCGCCCTGAGGCTCTGCTGAACCATTCACCACTTTCTTCACTTTCTTCATGCCCTCCATTACTCCTGAAGTCGTCACCCTAGAAGAGAAGGGAGAAGCATCAGACATCGGACCTTGAACTGTAAAATCCATTTCAGCAACAGCTCACACCCATCAAACAACATTTTTCACATCTCTTTACCCACGCTGAGCATCAATGTTTGATCTCTTGTATCACCCTGACACAGCACAGATGGGCATTGGAAATACAGCCACTGTCCTTGAGCACCTCAAGGCCCTTCCCATCCATCATTAAAGCAGCAAGGAATATTGGCTCATACTTCAAAAAAGGTAATAGGGGTGGTAACACAGTTAAACCAGGTGTTTATTTGCTAAATTGGAGCAGTTTACTTAAAAACCCCCTTTTACTATGCAGCTGATCACCCTTATTTCTGTGACTTTCTTCTGCTTTTTAATAGGTACAACACATTGTAAATACACACAAATACTGGACAGTGCCCCAGATGAACCTTATTAGCTTAATGCAGATCAGCACCTTTTAATAGTAAATTGAGCAGCAACAAAACAGAAGTGAGAAATTATCCTTTTTATACCATCCAAATCTGAATTTGTCATGGCAATCTGATCATTGAACTACAAAGCCTCACAATACCACTCAATATCAGACTGAACTGTTTATCCAGGCAGAACAGCACCATCCCTCTTGGAACTGCCTTGGCTCTCCAACAGCTCTTCAGCTTTTCTCTGCTGCCACACCAAACAGGCAATTTGGATGCACAACACATTTCCTTTATTCTTTTGCACAGTGTGATTCTCATTCCATACAGGTATTTTTTTTTCCCACAAACATGTTACAAAGGTTATTTTGGATGCTGAAGGTAAGAGTGCCAATAGCTCAATGCATTCCCAAGGGATGCCTGGAAGCACAGTCAGACCTGTCCTGTTCAAAGCTGCCCCTGTTGGTCTGTGAGTGCTTTCACCTGCTGTTTACCATGTCAGAGTGCTTTATTTGATCAGAGCTGCTAACAGTATCTCCACAGCACCACCCCAAGAGGAGAAGCTATCTTCAGATAACATTCTTCTTTCCCTTAGTTCCATGTTAGATCCCAGCTTCTGTTCATGTACTGTAAAAATGATTTACGCAGCCTGCTGTGTTCAGTGATATTCCAACAGTGGCCATACTGGGATCATCACTGGTTCTCACTTTAGAGAGAGCCTAGATGAACTTGAGCTTAATAGGAAAGGGTCACAAGAGTATAGACCAAATAATTTTTCCCTACTAAAATAAAAAAAGTACAGACAAAAGTAAGCAGGTTGCTTAAAGGAGAAAGATGGAATTAACAATAAACATTTCCTAAAAGAGATCAAACTAATCAGTACAGAGGAATATAGATATTTTAAGTTGTCCCTGTTGACAAAGGTTTCCCACAGTCAGATAGCAAAAAATCTGGGGAAACATAAGCTAGACAAAACCAAAGTAGATGGATAACTAATTGGAAAAGTATGCACTGAGATGTACTTAATGGTTTCCTGTCAAAAATATAAGAACATTGACTGTGGTTCCAGAGAGGCCTGTCCTGGGTTCACTTCTACTCAGTATTTTCAGTAATTGCCTGGGTAATGGAATAGAGAATTTGCTTATTAAATCTGCACAAGACACTAAGAGCTACACACTGGAGAATAAGACTGGAATGCAGAAAGATTCAGGCAAATCGAAGTATTAGTCTGAAAAGTACAAGAGGATGCAGCAAGACAGCTACCAAGTTTACTCTTCAGAAATAATCAACTTTGTAATTACAGAATGAGGAGCTAAGTATCCATTCCTCAGGGAGGAGCTGAAGATTGCCATGAACTACAAACCAGAAAGGAGCATCTCACACAGCCATGCAGCAGCAGAGACACTGGGATAGATAAAGAGGTGTTTCACACATGCATGACACCAAAGCAGTCCCAACACTTGAGTCACAGCTGGGAAGATCCCACCTGGCACACAGCCTGGATTCCAGCACTGCACTCTAATGCCATTAGAGAGCCACTGCACACCAAGGTGTGACAGAAGTAATGAGAGGTTACCACTAGGAGGGAATGATCCACTTCCCATGTTTACGGGACTGTTACACACTGAAAGTGCAGGCAGATCAAGTCACATTCTTTGCTAGCAGAGAGCCCATGTACTGTGTCCCCCCTCAGTAACAACAAATAACTGGGAGAGATTTCTGTGTGGATTCTCCAACAGTGAATGTTACAGCCCATCTGAAGAGCTGAAGAGACTGTTCTTGTCTTGTGACAAGTGCATGGAGTAGCTCTCAAGTCCCTCCTTGTCTCAGTTTGTTCAGGGAACACAGGCAATTCCTCTCGCTCTCAAAATCAGTCAGCACATTTTAATGCCCAATAAAATAAGGGTAGCAGCACTAAGATCAAGCACACTGAAATCCTCATTGTCCTCAGAACACTTCAGCTCTGACCTGCAATACAGCAGGGAAATGTTTCTCACCTGCAGTCTGCTGAACTGCATTTCCAGCCCACAAATCAGCAGCAGTTAAAATGCAACAAATCCTTCTCACTAAACCATCCCCCTCCAGAGAGCATTTCTGTGCCTGCCAGAGGGATATCCATCACAAATGATGCAGAGAAGGAGTTCCCCAAGCACTCCATCACAGTGGTATATGCTGCAGATTTCATGGGGTTTATTTTTCTCCTGCATTGTATCCAAGGTATCAAGGAATGGCTAAACACCATCTCCTGCTCTCCACAGTGCTGGATCTCAGCTGTCTGTTCTCCTGCTTATTTGTTTTTCAGTCCAACAAGAAACACTGCAATACTGGCAGCAGCCAGCCCTTACAAGCTATTGCAAACTGGAGTGAAAACTGATCAGCCATGGAGCAAAAAAGCTGATCTCTGCAAGCTAAAGGTGTGTTAGGTGAAGAAAATCACTGCAAATGGAGAGCACTATGAATCATTCTGCCATGAAGCAACCTGAGAGAAAGCAAAGAAAAGCAACCAAGCAGGACATCAAATCTCAGCACAGAATAAGCTGCCTCTCTGGAGAGAAACTCCAGATCCCAAGGCATAAGCAAAGATCAGTGTTACCACAACAGTTCTCTGTGCTGAGGCTGTTTTGGGTGTTAAGGAGAAGCAAAGTCTCCACACAGTAAGATAGATTTACCAGCTTGAGAACAAAACCATTAATGATTTCTTTGCCTGCAATTCCTCCTCCAGTGGAAATATCTTAACCTCCCAGGCATGCAGGAACATCATTCTCAACCAAGACCTGTTAAAGAGCACGTTGATATCCAGCATCTAAAGCCAGCTTACTGAGTTAATGAAATTTAAATAAACAAAAAAAAACAACCCAAAACAACGAAAAATTCTTCCTTTCTCCTTCCTCACCCCCACCTCATCTACTGTATTGTTCATATTTTTGTGTTCATGCCCCAGAAATGGCATTAGGACTGGAAGCCTGACAGCTCTTTCTGCCAAGTGTGGCTGCACCTTTTCAAGCAGGGAACTTTAATCTAACAAACTGTCAGCGACGAGCCCACGTACTGACAGAACTCAAGAGGCTGCCCAGCACAGAATACACAGAAAGCCACTTTGCTGATGATGAATGGCTATTGAACCTGCTTGAAAAAGGACAGACAGGTCCTTAGCTCAGCTTTAGTCACACTCTCCTCCCTGCCAGGACAACTTCTGTGGAGCCTGGAATAACTGAAGAGATTCCTGTAAAGTCTGTGGATCCTTTCTCCAAGCCAGAGCTGCTTTTGCTATTCTTGACTTGTATTTTATTCCTGAGAGTTACAAGGACTTACAAAGAAAAGATCTGAGCCTTGTGTTGCTTCTGTACAGACACTTAATTTGAAGATTTTTCTTGAAACGTTCCAGATTTCCAGTGTCCTTAATATTTGCATTTACTGCCAGACTGAGATTTGTATTATTTGCAATGCAGGAAAACAGACCCAAACTAGAGAGCTGCACTTTGTTTTTTCATGGAAGACAAGCAAGCCTGAAAAGGAGGTTTGATAACCTCACAGCATTCCCCTCTACTGGCTCAGAGAAATGTTGAGTCTAAAGCAACTGAATGCTTCTGTTTTAGAGAATCTGATTTTAAACAAAAACCCTCTGGGAGAGGAAAATAACAATAAAACTGACATAGCAGAACACCATGAAGTCTGGAGGTTTTTAGTTTCCGCCATAGCCTGTGAAGACAAGTGGGTATTTATCACATGAAAGACAAAACACTCATGCAGTGGTTAGTCAGGACACTGTCAGACACTTAGTCATCTGCTCAAATAAACCCAGGTATTCCCCCAGATACACATTTAATATTTATGAAGACAAAAATAGGACCAGCAAGACCAAATCAATGAGAAATGTAATACACTTCCATTGCAGCGCTTCACCTGTCACAGAATGTGTATAAACTCCGTTTTTCAAATATCTACAAACATAACCTTCCTGACAGAGCTGGGGAAGGGAGAACCAGACACAGATTATACCCTGCCAAGTGCCCAAATGGAATAAAACTTCTGGTGAATCAGATGAGAAAAATTCAAGCAAGGCTAAGGGGAACAACCCACAAGGCACAACAATGGAAACTCCCAAAGCAAAGTGCAAAATGCCTTACTAGGAAAAGACTCACAAGGAATTCTAACCCTTGAGTTTTAGCAACATCTATCTCATAATGAGATGTAAATCACTGAATTACTTGATCAAACTTCCTCCAGCTCATTTATGGCAGATTCTCCTAATTTTAGCAACTTCTCAATTGACTAAAATCACTGTATTTGAAAGGTGTTCTATTATTAGTCCTAGCAAAACCCCCACAAGCAAAAATTCATTAAGCATGAAATGCAAAGTTGAAATTTGCTCTAACAGGCAGAAAGGAAAAAAAGCTTGTTTTGGTACAACCACAAATCCTGCCAGTTCAGACAGTAACTTCCTGATGTGAATGCTTTTTTACCAAACAGCTTCCAAACTGAGACCAGTTTCTTACATAAACCATTTAAACACATGCAAGTGATAGTGATTTTCAGGTCACTACCCACTAGTTGGATTCCACTTGCAAAAATGACAGATTTTCTAGACCCAAAACAAAAATAGCTAAGCATTTAAAAAGATCTTTGTTACTAGCCATATTTCTGAGAAGTTCAACTCCTTACATGACATTTCAGTCTGGATTCTATGATTCAAACCTCCTTGTAGCAGTTTTCCTATAAAATTCATTTCTTTCTGAACTAACTATGACAGCAAACACATTTGGACTTTTTTTGCCTCTGTAATAAAAACAGTGTTGATTTATTTCACCCAGGTAAAGGAGATTTGCCAAACTGGAAAAAACTCTTAGGAACAGGCTTCTGAGCCTGTACATGAATTGCAATTATGCATCAAACCTATAACTACCAAAGGATTAGGTTAGCTCTGCTCCTGTTAAGACAGCAGACTCTGGGGCACATAAAAGCTGTATCCAACACCCCTGGCAGGCTCAATTTCTTAAGGTATTTTTAATTACACATTCAAAAATGCCACTCATTTTTTAAGTCCTCAGAAAACCACTGCAAAGAAAATGACAGGGACTTAGCCTGAGCCCTGCTATGTAATTTTTCCAGACTAGCTCAGGTCCTGAAGCATTTGTGGTGCCTCATGGTTTCACAGCAGGGAATAAACCAGGGAAGAATATTGATAAAAATCCATCTCCTTGGTTCAGTGTTGCTTAAAATAAATTTTTGCAAAGCTATATGCTGAACACCAAGGCAGAAGGGACTTTACATCCTGTTCATTTATTTATTATTATTTATGTTCTGCAGATTGGTAGGTCATTTTTGCTGTTCACTTAATGATAAACTGTAAAAATCAATCCATGTTCCATGATCTAAATTAAAATTAGAAACTTTCTTACTTGACATTTTTATGAGCATCTTTTTGCCTCATGCAAGCCTTACCACCTTTTTCCACACTACTACAATATCCAGGTCAGAGGCTCCTATGCACACCAGAAATCTCTTTACACACACCAAAACAGACACTTCATCTTTAAACGTGGGCAGATCGTCACCTTTGTCACAGAAGGATTTAGAGAGATTAAAGTAAATTGGTTTTAAACACTACTCAAATCAAGTGAAGAGGTGAATAAAAGGGGAGAGGGGTTCTTACACAGCTTCCATCTCCAAGTCATCCTCATCATCTTGAGAGAGCTGTAAGTAAGGGTTGTCTGATGCTGGACGGAATTTGTACCCAGTAAGGACAAAGAACACGAGTGTGGCCATTTCATCCAGCAGCTGCAAGAAAACATGAGATTGAAGTTTAGTCCTGCTATGCTCTGTGGTCATGAAACATTGCTCCTCATTCATAATGTCCAAGGTTTAATGCCAAGATGCCTGGGCCACAGCAGAAATAAAATAATTCCTGTCTGGTTGTCATTAATCCCAGGTTAAAGGCTGTCAAATGCTTTGCTCTTTCAGTTTTCCCTGTCACTTTAAATACAGTTACAGTTCTATCCATCTCTCCAGAGCTTTCAAAGAACTATGGCAAGACTTGGCTTTTAAATGAGGGGGTGAGTAATCACCCCTATATTGCATGGTATTTTCAACAATTAATGTATTCCAAGGACTCCCTGCACAGTTACTTGGATTATGTGTTAAAAAACCAAGTAGTTAGAAGTCCATAGGCAAAAGAAGCCTGTAGATGGAAGAGCAAAAGCCCATTTCCCTGGCTCCCTCGGGCCTCAATTACATAGAGCAAACCTGACTAATCTTTTTCTCCTTTGTATGTTCTTGATTAATTTCCTTCAGACATTTTTAAATTGAAAGACTGAAAATCAATAATGCAATTACTTTCAGACATCTCATGTATAATAATCCAGCAGTCTTGCTGGACAAACATAAAACTAAGAATATATTCTTTCACCTTAAGCACATGAGTGATAAAATCAAGAGGAAGCAGGGTGCAGCACTGTGCTTTGAGATGTTTTACTAGAACATGAGGAACATTTTCTGGAATTTTGTTGTGCAGTTATATTTAAAGAATAATAGAGAAAAACATCAAAGAATCGATGTGTCTTCCTTTGCTGGCAAATACCTGGTACAGCCATTTCCACTGGAATGGAACAGCAATCTTTATGAGAATTGCAATGATCCGTGTGAAGTAAATGTAACACACAATCTGGGAAGGAAAAGGAGAAAGCATGAGAACAATAGGACTATCCTTATAGAACCTTCTTACCCCAGAGAAATAGCTCAAGTATTCCCAGACAATTCATTATGTCAGACTAGCCTTATTATGCTCCCCAATAAACATGGAAGGGCTCTACTGCTTGTTGAACATCCAATAACTCAAGCTATTGGTAACATACTCAAGTTACAGCAGGAAATGCTTTAAGTATTACTATTTCACAGAATTTTAAGAATCACAATTGTAATTTATTACTCTTGCCACTTAGAAGAGCCTGAAATGAGGCCGCTGGAAATCATTAAGAAGCCTGTGTTCTCCTGGGAAACGTACTCATGGCTCCCACTGACTTAATCAGGAACTGCACACATGCATCTCCAGGCACCATTTGGTCCCAAGTTTAATTTTTAGCAAGTTTACAGTATGTTATTCAAGCCCATCAATTCAACTGGCAGCTCAAGCTGTCTCCAGAGGAAATCAGGAAGCATTACAAATAGCTGGAATTTAAAGAGAGACAGAAGGATATAACCATTAGGAGCAAAAAGGAAGTTGCTTTTAGGATTGTAAGCCAGTTGACCAAGATGCCAAAGCATAGCAGTGCTAAGTGCCTCTACCACATCCACCAGCTGCAGTAATTTCCAACAAGTATTCCAACAAAAGCCTTGAACAGCTTCCAAGTTCCCCACATGCATGTGTGCAGGTGTTTTACTTACCATGACATAGTAATGTCTGAAGAGCTTCAGCTTTGCTAGGTTAATGGCAGCTATCAAGAGAACACAAAAGTCCATCAGAAAACTGTTAACACAAGACAATTTCTTTTGATGCCTGTCTGCAGGGTAGGCAAGTGGTCAAAACCAGGACTGGGGTAATCCCCGGCTGGAAGGATTTGTACTGAGGAGTGCCAGCCTGGCATGTCGACACACAGTATAACTCCCAGGCTGGGGTGATTCACTCTTAAAAAGGGAACTGAGATTGCTTTTGCACTAAATTTTATATGCACATGCTCTGCATTACAGAACCTTCCTCTACCTGTATCCAGGCAATGACATACTGTCACCTCTGTCCTGCCAGAAGGGCCACACCACCTGACACTGCCCTCCAGAAAATTCCTGTCTTTTCTAGAGCCCTCCCTGACCTGCTCCATGCCTGCAGCTGAGCAACTTGCAGGTAATCACAGCTCTGGGAACCACTGCACCTTGCTGAATAGCAGCCCAAGCACTTTAATACCCAGGCAGGGTCCTCTATTGTTCATGGCTCAGCCACAGCTCCCAAGTGACACAGGAAATCATCCTGAGCAGCTCCCAAACATTGTTTGAGTCGCAGCCGTGCGAGCCCAGGCCCCGGGCAAACCTGCACAGACTGCACAGATCACATCAGCTGGAGCAGCACAGAACACTTATGTCAACCAGCTGAGGTCAACAACAGATGGAGCAGCTGTCAGCTCTGGTCTGAGAGTCAGCTTTTATGCGTGCAGGATTACAAACACAGGCCACTGATGCTTTTGTGACAACACGAGAGGCAAAGAGTCCAAGATATGTTGACAGCATACAGAGATGCTCTTCAGAACCAATGAACACGAGCTGCCAGCTAAAAAATATTGCCACATATTTACTGGTATTCTCTCCAAGTCCTCATAATGTATTTACCAGATGTGGAAGTGCAATACATTGAGCTGAAGTTCACCTGCAACCCCTCACAGAACTCACCCACTGTGATGATTTATAAAAGGCTGCATATATTTGCATGTAAGGTCTTCCAGGTTCACAAGACAGCAAAATACAGTATTTCACAAGAGAGAAAGGAGAGCTAATAGCTCCCAAAGAAATGCTTCACCTCATATGACAAAAACAAAACAGCTTTTCTTATGCAAAGGAAATGTCAAATGCATCACTGCAAATAAATTCCTGTAGGTTCCTACTATGGAAACTACAGTGAAGACAGACAGCATTCTGTTATAAAACTACTTTTATAATCTAGAGATCAAGGGTCCCTTTCCAGTTTAGAGTTCCTGGGGTAGGGCTGAAAGGTACAGACACCTCAAGCCAGATGCAAACCCTTCTCCAGCAGACACACTCTAAGAGCAGCAACCTGACCAAAACAAGGCATGAACTGACTGATGATCTCAAGTTAAAAGCTTTTCCTAAAAGATTGCTGAAAGATTAAAGCATGTAAATATGCATGATAAGTGCACTGAATTGTGAAACAGGGAAGCAATACTGTCCTATTTAAAGAAGAGCTGCATTGTGTGACCATGAAGATCTTGTGATTTCCCACACACCAGTTTGCACACAGAAGGATCTATTTTGAACTCAACATGTCCAACTTCAAGAACTGTCACCAGCTGGTGAACTGACAGGCCAGGAGAATTACCAGGCTTTGTAGCTGAAGGAACACCAACTCAACAGCTGTGATTCAAACTGCCAGTCTATCAGTGCTTTACAGTCAACACCAGCGAGCTGGGAGTCATTTCTGGTGGATTCATGCATAGGATGAAAGGACAGCAGAGCCAAAGATCTGACTGCCAATTGAAGTGTCATAATTCCACCCCTCCCAGCTGATGGAGCACAGCTCAACATCTCAGATATTCATCATGATAATCAATAGCAAAGAGTCATAAATCAGTATATTAATATATCCAGAATATCTAAGCATGGGAAAGAAGGGCAAGGAGAGGGAAAAAAAAGACAACTACCACCAAGGAGAAAGGCTAAGGAGTCACCTGTGGAAGCTGACTTGCTCTCCTCAACTGCAGCAATATTTCTCTCCACTATCAGATACGTAAGTCAGCATTAATGCACATCTACAGAATTCTGCCAGGTTTTTTTTAAACAACTCAAAGTTACAGGACACAGTGTTCTGGAGAAAAATCTAAAATCATCATTGCTTGGCATCAGCAGCTTGTGAATTGCTTCTGCACAGCCTGAATGTGCTCCAAGCAGTATTATTTGAGTCTTGCCATCATGGACACTCCAAGATTTCTGTTCACCTCAGCCTGGCAGCCTGGACAGCGACAGCAGCATTTACAAGGAGCAAGGCTCAGCCAGCAGCTGTCACTTACAACTTGAATCACTTGCAACCTGAACCTGTAAGGCTGTGATAACACAGCAGCAATCACAGCATGCAGTAAAGGTTGGGTACATTTATATTTCGAGTATGATAACTGTTCTGCAAAGGACAGTACTTAACTGCAGAGAAGGAAAAAAATTAAAAACAAACCTTCCACTAAAGGTTTTAGAAATTAATTCATGCTCTTTCAGACAGTAATTAAAAAGATAAAAGCCATCATCCAAGAAAGACTTATATCTATACCTTGCTTCCCTCAGTTTTCTCTCTATCACCATTTACTTTAACAGCTTGTGCCTACAACAGCCTGATCTGCATTGATCAAAACAGCACACCCCAATATTTTGATAAGCAGTCTCTTGTTGAGATTGTCCCATGCTAATTTCCAATGTTGAGGCTGTCTATAAGATGGAAAAAGAAGCTGGACCATTCACTTGCATACCACACAATAGCCTTTTGATGAATAAATCTGACCTTTTCAGTATCTGTATGTAATAACAATCACAGGATTGCAGCTGAGGGCACAGGGAGCTTGAGCCCAGACATTACAATCCATTAAAAAACCCCATAATGCAGCCAGTGAACGTGCTCAAGGTACAGCTGAGAGTATTTCTGCAATGCTTTGCTTGCCCTGCTCACGCTGGTGCATTGGAGATGTGATCTGGGCCATTATCAAGCCGTAAATGGAAGCTTTTGCTCTCCCCAATGCAGCACATGTAGATCTAACCCTCAAAAAAGCAGCTCTGAGAAGTGTGGCTCTACAGCCTGAGCTCTCTGCTTAAAAGCATTCCTGTACTAGAAAGAAGAGGTCAGACAGATACAGCAGGACTCAGTGTCATGCAGAAAAAGGTGGCACAGACTCTAATCTTGAATGCCCTGAACCACATCAGCCAAAAGTGCTCCAATCAGGGCAAGGTGGAAGTCCAAAGAATAAGCACTGTATCTCCAACACAGAGTTGCCACATCAACCCTGGACAGCTCTTTGGGACACCTGAAGTGGTGCTGAGCCCAGCCTAGCACGGGCTGCTCTGCACCACACAGGACCAGGCTCTTTGTTCACAGCATTTTCATGGCACAGCAGCAGGGAGACACTGAATACTGCAAATGGTTTTCCCTGACGTGGGGGCAAGCACAAAAACATTAATCATCATTTGCCCACTGCACAGAACACAGGGAATGAATGATGCCTGGGAGTGACAGGCTGCAATGAATTTCCCCTAATTCTGCTGCCAACTGGAACATACTGCAGTGCTCAAGGAAAACAGCAACCCGTGATCCGACTGTGCCATGTCACATCTCTCATCACAAACACACAGGTACCAGCAGAACAAATTGCAGCAAACTGCAACCCCCATCCCTCCCTCAAACAACAGAGGATGTGATCACAAGGGTGTGCTATGAGACTTGAGACATCCAGTGACCAAAAACTTAAGAGTTTCGAACAAAAATCATGTATAAATAATATATATACACTCCCTCTCTTTTCTCGAGATGCCTGTAAACAAGTGGTGGCAGCTGAGCAGCTTTGCAGGCTGAACAATTCTAGGTCAGTTTGCAAGGCTGATTTCCTTAAATCTGCAAGACATTTGCAATGCAGATCTACAAATGGACAGAGAGCAAAGGCTCCCACCTGAAGGAAGATATAGTGACAGATCAAAGAGGTGTAGCTAAGCACTTGCTTAAATCTGAAGGTGGCGATTTTAAAAGGGGAGGAAAAAAGATTCTAAAAATGGGATGTTTACGCCCACTGCTGTGCAAGATAAGAAGCCTGTGTAGGTCAGATATACTGCTTTAAAGATCACCTTCAAGGGAAAAAAGCAAACAACCAGGCAGCTCAAACTCAGCCACAGCACTGTGCCCTGCCTACTTTTCACTAGCAATCCACAGCATCTGAGTATATAAGATCTTCCTGGATAATTATGGCTTTAGAACCATTTCTCCAGCTTTCCCATTTTACTTTTCTTTTAAAATACCTAGTCTAGTTTAAATGACTATTAGCTAGTGACTCCAAATCAGTGCTACTTAAAGGGGCTTTTTTATTAATTGCACATTGCTAAAACAAAGGCCTATGACAAGCCCAGGCTAAAGGTCTGGTAAATCCAAATCTGCTTCATTCCTAGTCCAGTCACACTCCAGCCATGGCTGTCACTTGACCTAGGGGACTGCCACCTAATAAATAGGCTGGAAGAGAGCATGACAAGCAGTTAGGAAACACCACCAGGATACTGAGCCATGAAGTCCTGGAGTTTTTAGTCCTAACAGATGCAAGGAAGCAAAACTAATTTTCCTTAGGTCTTTCTTACCAGGAAGGACGTCACCAGAAGACTGAGTGCCAGGAAAAACAGCTATTGAATGTGTAGTATGCAATTTCCCAACGAAGTCTGTGTGAGAGAAGAGGGAAAGCAGCCTTTGACTAGACAGCAAACCCCAGAAGGTCAGAGGCAGCCCAGCCAGCAGTGCCTGCACACAATCCAGCCAGCTCTAACCACAGGACAGTTAAACTGCATAATGAGAAGATCCAGTAACTTTTACTACTTCAGGAGAAAACTGAAAAGCTTTAACTGCAGGGGAAAAAAAATGCTCATGCTTTAACAGCAAGCACTGGTTCTACTTTTTATTCTCATGAGAAGCTGAGATATTGAGCAGCACAGAGCTGAAGAACAGGGCCTCCAAGGGAAGCTTACAGAATATGTGGCTCTAGTAAAGAGAATTCATTGATAAGCCTAACATGAATGATTTCACCTCTTTACAGTGCAGCTAAATCACTTTTGGTTTTCTCAACCAAACACCTAGCAGCATGACAGCACTAGGCAGCATTCTGCTTCTGGCATCACAGTGCCATTCATTTGCTCCCTGTGGGCCCCTATCAACAGCCTCTAAATAGTCCAAGCAGATTGTGTTTCACAAGTGAGTCCCAGCACTGCAGCCACAATCTGCTCTCAGCCTGTGCAATGTTTTCCCTGAGAATCTATTCCTTAGCTATTCTTTTATTATCAGTATAGCACAACACAGTTGCTAAGTCCCCCTGAATACACAGTTACTGGACTTGCAGGATCTGCACAACCTGACAGCAACACCAGTAGGTAAAGCTGGGAACAGCAGTAGGAGATTCACAAGCAATATTCATGATAGAGCATCATCAGCCATGGAGAGCAACACAAACACAGGACTAAACCAGACCTTAAGCACTGACTAGCTGTAAAGACACAGCCAGTTCCTCTCAAATTACCATTTTTTTTCCCCTCTACATTTTTCACACACCACAGTGCATCCTATAGAACTGCCTGGATTTACTCAGATCTGGATTTCATCCAGTATGAGGGACAGTGGATAGGCTTATACACTGAACATCCCTGCTGTTGGTCACCTCACTTCTCTCCTTCTCAGAATGCCTGAGGTTTATCAAACTCCACAGCACCATCTTGTGATAAGAACCAAAGTAGGTGCAGGAGGATCACCTGGGGCCACATGGATCTGAAGGGTTTGTATCTTAATTACAGGCATTAATTGCTGTGTGCTCACCACCAGGACTGTCAGATCCACCCAACTGCCAGCCAGCTAAGAACCAGACCTGACATGTGTGAAGTCCTTGGTTTAGAAGAAAGACTACTTCAAGGAAATCTGAACATACCAGACTTTTTAAAGGTAAAAGCATAAATACTCCAGAACATATGCTCAGTGGATAAGGGAAAACAAATCCATCAGTAAATGCCACTGAATCCAAGTGAAGACACTGATAAGAAAGCTATCAATAACATTTATATTACACTTTGATAACTAACCTTTTTAACCTTTGTTTCTATTAGAAATTAATGATTTTCCACCATTAGGCTTGGGCTGTTTTTTTTTTTTAACTTGTAGGGTTGTTTTTTGGTGGCTTTTTTTTAACAGCTTGGAACACCAAAAAATGCATGCCAGGCTCATCATAAGTATTGTTTAAATTTAACAGATGGCAAAAAATGAACTTAGCTCTGCAGTCTGCTCAGAGCTAAGTTCAGTATCCAACCTTACATTTCACCTACAATCAGCAGTGAAATGCAGAAGTGTCTGTGAAAGCCAAGGAAAAGGCTGGAAGAAGTGCCCAGACCTGGGCACAGAATTCCAGAAAGGAGAGACAAGTTGAAGAATGGGACTGAAGTTAAAAGGGTGTTGCCAACAAATGACCTTCTACAAATGAAGCTTTGAAGAGTAAAGCACCGAATGACAGAAGTCAGGGAAAAGACAGAAGATGAAAAAGATGAAAAGACAGAAGATGGAAAAGACTGCTTGCTTCCAAGGAAGTCAGTGCTGTGCTCTACAGCTTGTATCCAAGGAACTAATCCAGAAGAAATGAGCAGATAAGGCAGGAAAAACACACCCTACAGCAGCCACGTCTTGCCTTTCCATCCATGAGCTCCTTTTCAGTGCTACAATAAACATAACTCCACTTTCCACAGGCAGCCCTTGGAGCTGCTGCACAAACATGGACAAGTCAGGAACTGTGCTATACTGAATGCCAAGTTATGTTTTGTTTCATAATGAGGTTTATTTCCCTCTGTTCTGTCAGGAATACATTTCTGAAGAAATTGAAGTAAGTGGGTCTATTTGGGCTAATAGTCAGCAATTCTGGAATTCATTTCTAGTTCTGTTTCTGAACACTCAAGTGAGGAAAAAATGGCAGATCTGTCAAGATGATTTGCTCTAGATGTCATGTCTAGCTCGAGCACTGAGAGCTGTGCAAGCAGCAGAGAATAGGTTATACACTGCAGTTCTGATAATTAAAGCAATACAAGAAAAAGGTAATTTTCCAAAAGTTATTCCCATGAGCCCACTGAGGAAAAGCAGAGTGGCACTAATACAGTGTAGACATATAGTCTTAGTTTGGTTTTTACATCAGCCTCACGTGTTTGAAATTCTGGCATTATACAAGTAGCAGAAAAGAGGAGAAAGAACACAGATAACTTGCCTTTCCCATCTGTTGCTGATGCCTCTTGCAAATGTCTTATTGACCTGAAAAATAAAAATAAAGAATAGATTAATGATAAGTTTTACACTCCCTTTTCACAGTAGTCCTCTAGAAAACTGAAAAGTTTTATTAGCTCTTTATGACTGGAGTATACTCATAATTAACTGTGCTTAGCACTGCACACACTTCACCCTCATGCCCCCAGCTCAGGCAGCCAGCTCAAGTATCTTTATTTCCTTGGGATTAAGAAAGCAGATTGCTAAAACCTACTTCAGCCTACAGAAGGCTTTGTGGGAGGGAGGGAGCAGAGTGAGAAACTGGGGCATTTTCCAGCATAATGCTTTCCACTCGTACAATTAAGCTGAGCTACTCTTCAAAGTACTGCCAAGCATTTGGCATCTTACTGCTCTTTTAAGCTCTTTTCATTTAAATAGTTGATTACAGCTTACATATCTACACAGGCAACTTATGTAACAGAAACTACCCTGCAGGAATGTAAATTCAGGGGCCAAGTCTTAGTCACCTTGCTCACATGAGTCATCCCACCCAGCTGCAGTGACACTATCCAGAGGAAAAAGGGGCAGGGTTTTATGTCAGGGGCTTCACTGCCAGTTTATGTTGGCACCATGGCAATGCAGGAACACTGCACATCATAAACAGTCACAAGACAGCTCACATTTGTTCTTCAGATACAATTCCTTTATGGAAAGTAAGTTTTGTAGCAACACCTCACAGGGTTTGACACAGAGGTCCCAGCATTAGGTAGCAAGAACTGTGACTGCAGAAATCACCTTCATCATAGGAGACTGAGTCCCTCTGCAACTGAAGTTAATATTCCTGAGCTTTTATTTACCATTGCCAAATGCTCTCAACCTCAGAGCTGAAGTATTTTGACTGGAGCAAGGGGAAGGACAAGTGGGTAGAGCAAATTTCTTGGAAGACATCTCCCAGCCTTGGCAGAAGGCCACCAGGAGTGTGTAGGGGAAGAGAAGGACAGTTGAAACCCCACCTCCACAAGTCAAGCTGAGACTTATTTCCATCTACTGGGTGACACTTTTCCCTGAAACACTCCAGAGTTACACTCTAGAGTGATGACATGCTACCAGACATTTATATAATCTGCATTTCAGAAAAGAAAAAAAAAAAAAAAAAAAAAAAAAGGAGATACCAGAGAAAAGAGGAATATTCTGTGTTTAATAACCAAGGAGCCAGAAGCTCCTTGATATCCTCCTTTAAACCCAGCTGTTTATTCAATTAAGACAAAACGCATTTAGAAGATAAATGTTCTGGCAAACTGGCAAGCAGCAACAGTAGTGTTTATCTGAATTATCTGTGTTTTGGTCGAGTTTTATATAACCAACATTATTCCCTGCCAAGTAGAGTGGAAGGAAGGGCGGGGAAATGCTCCCTGTGGGATTATTTCTTATAAACAGTCAGATAAACATGCAGCTACTCTGCTTGAAGGCAGCCCTGATCTTAGGCAACACTACTGTTTTGAAATTTAGCAGTCAAGTATCTAATCTCAGTCAGTGAAGCCAAATCCCATTTTTCAATTCAGAGAGTCAACACTTCTGGAAAATTTCAAGTTTCAAAAGCACCTACAGTCTGCATAGTGTTGGCCACATTTAAACTGCCACCCACCTTCCCTCATCCCCTTTCTAACATTCCCCAAAATGAGCATCTTCCACAGCACTAGACTGAAATGGTGAGGCTGATGGGGTCTAATAAAAGTTAACAGAATACTTGACTCCACAGGACCATAGAGCTCTTTTGCTTTGGCAGAGCTGTTGATGCCCATTAGTTCACATGTTTTTCACATACAGCAACTCACCATACCACTGGGAACAGGATGGCTCCACAGCACAGCAAGTCCACCAGGAAAAGGATTTCTTTCCACAGTCCATACTCAGTTGTTCCCTCTTCTGTTGACTCTATGATAATGTAGGCCACGTTTGCCAGTACCTACACAACAGGACATGGTTATGGTTTAGAAACTGGTCAAGGGGCCACTACAGATGGGCTGCCAATTCAGCAAAAGCCCAGCCAGAAACATCAATTTTTCTGCAGCTCTACATCCAAAAGTCACATGTTCAGCAGCATCTTTGTAAGATTTACAGAAATAAAACTGAAGGGAACTTATTCCTGCTGACATTCAGAAAGTAGTTCTTTTGTTACATAGTGTGCTGAATCTACTGTATCAGTTGAGATAAAAAGGAGCAAAATGTACTTACTGAAACACACACAGAAGAATGTGTGGAACATACAGCCAATAATGAAAATATGTAATTCTAAATTAAGCCAGTAATTCATACTGGTTATTGACCACCTTTTCTACTCCACACCTGAGCTCTGTATGAGCCTCAAATATTAATTATATACATGTCTGGTAAGGGCTTGCATCTGGAAAGGCAGAAAATCTCTTCTACACACAACAAATAAAAGTGCTGTTCTCCTATGTATTTCAGTTCCTCAAGTAGGAGACCAGCACTGACCACTCTGAACCACTGGGAATGTTTCCCTCAGACCCACAAGTCTTGTTGTTCCCATTTTTTATTTCATTAACACATTCAGCAAGCATTTCAGCAGTGACAACTTTAATTCAATTCTTCTACTTAGTTGTTTGGCACTGTTTTCCAGCCCAAGTTTTGTCCCACTCCTTATTGCCAGTTTTCATTTGCTAAAACTGTTTGATCACTATTATCTCATGCTCAATATGGGAGAAAAATTGGGAGAACTACAGTAACTTCTGGACTAGGAAATAGCCAATAAGCTCATACAAGCAAGAACTATGTGGTATGTGTGAAGCTTCCACAGCTTTTTCCAGTTTGCACAGCAGCTCTCCCCTAAGAAAGGGAGTATCAGCATAGCTCAATCCTCACCTGAAGTGGGATGACAATCATGAAAATTTTTTTGTCTTTATCTGACAGGATGTGTTTAATGAAAGCCCAGCCTGTGCCAATGAGGGCAATAGTGATGAACAGAAGAGCTCCCTTCAGTCTGGAAGAGAAACAGACATTGCAGTGACAGACTTGATTTTATTTTATCACACTTCCTTTTCTGCCCAGGTTTCTCCCACTGCCAATAAAGCCACAAACCCAAACAAATGCTTCCCTATCCATAATTTTGGCAAGTACTTATCCATCCCACAATAGTAAAGCAGATGCACTTGCTACAACTGTGTATCACAGAACAATATTATGCTTCATTCACAATATATGCAATCTTTTCCTGGGGGAATCATCCATTCACCACTGTGAACAGCAACAAATACTGGCAGCTGTACCCACTTACCATTCACACCAGGAGCAAATTAGATACTTGAATATTAGTGTGAACAAAGAAAAATAAAGCATTTGTTATCCTTTTACTCCTCCACCCACAGAATTGCCAATTCTCTGCAGCTGCCCTCTGTTAGTGGAGCTCTCCCCTTCACACAGGGCTGATTGCTGAGTCTTAGGTACTGCATGAGACTACAACAATTTTCCACTTTGCCCTGGGGGAAGACAGCCCCAGTGGCAATTTGAATCTATCACATCAATCTTCTGACATACTTACAGGTGAGTGATGTAATAAACAACAGCCCAGCCTTCAATGGGAAATCCCTGAGAAGAGATGTAGTGATAGTCGATCTGGAAGCAGAAAATACAGCATTTTACAAACTGCACGTTACAAACTGCTCTTTAATACCCCACCTTCTAAATACAGGTCTGCTCCACATCCACTGCCAGTTTCACTTTCCACTCAGTGTGTACAAACCCAGCTCTGTCACATTCAGAGAGCACTTCCTCCCAACACATTCTACTTTTGTTTAGCAACAATGAGATCATTTCCATTTGCTCTATTTCCTAAGTGCCAGTGGATGTATCTTGTACAATCTACATCCTTCCCACACAACTCCCCTGCTTAGTTACAGTGAAACAACTGCAGTTGGAACCTATTTATTCATTCATTTTTCAGCTTCAGTTGCATTAGGTGACTGGAGGCTTGCTAGTTTCATTTTCACTGGAAGCCAGATTCACTTCATTAGACTCCAAAAATATTTGTAGCAGGTATAACACTTAAGGTGAAGATCATGGCTGGCACAAACACTGAAGGATTAAATGCTTGCCATTACCTTTGTTCATGATATTTCCAGTGGAAAGGAAAAGTCAATACAATTCAGAGACATTATCTATGGAAAGCCTCAGAGCTGACAAGGTGAGGTCTGTTGCCACACACCATAATACTTCCTTGCCCTTGAATTTTACAAACATTCATCAAGGTTTTCATTTATTAATATTTACTGCAAACCCTGGAGCTGAAGCAGCAGCACAGCCCAAGCTTTCAGGCCCACTGCAGATGGCCAAAACATTAAAATTTGTGGAACTCATTCACCCCCCAGCCATTGCTGCTTCAACACTTCAGGCCATAGTCTCAATTGTACTTAAGGTCAGAATCTGCTGATGAAAATAAACACTTTCAAAGAGCTGCAGTTCAGTTCTACTGCTTCAGTATTAAGAGCAGTTCTGCCTCCCACTGTCTTCTCTCCAAAGCAGATTTTCCTAACAGCATGTCCTGGATTCCATGTTTCTGCTTCCTAGCTGAACAGCTTCAGGCAGAGATGTTGTACGTACCGCATGGAAGACTAAAGACAATGACTTGGTGAAAGGAAGGGCTGCCATGAGCCAGTGGATCTTAAAGACATCATTTCTGTCAAGAAAGAAAAGAAGGAAGAGCAAAACTTAAAAGCCAGCAGTAAAAATTTCAGTTTCCAAGGATATTTCTTTAAAACCTGTAAGTGTCAAGCAGTCGCTCCCAGGCTGAGCTGGCCATCACTGTAAAAAGATTCCCCTTCATGCTGCAGTCCAAGGTTCTGCAACATCCTGAGCAATGTTTCAACTTCATGTTCTAAACCCTTCATAACATATATTAACTGTTAGAAAATTTGCTAAACATAATTAAAACCACAATCAAGATATTTATGGCTCTCTTACTGCCATAAGTTGCCATTTCCCAAATAAAGAAAAGTGATCAATTTTTTTCTTGTTATTTATTTTCAGTCTCATCTCCTTCTGATATCAGCTACAGGAAGTTCCTGTCTATTTTTTGCCACAATATGTACACTACCTGAAGAACTTCCAACCTAACATTTGGTAACTTCAGAATGACAGTCTGCAACAATACTGTCTGAAGCAGTTTTGAAATATAAACTGTGTGTATTAAGCATAAAAATCTGAGCCAGATTTGGAGTTTTAAGAGATCAAATCTGACTGTGAATTGGGCATTACAAGAAGAGGAATGAAAAATCAAAAACAAATAAGGTAGGCCCCTACTTGTCACATACACTGAACTTACCTGCGTTTACGAAGTATGTGGATCCATACAGTCCCAGACAGGAAAAAGAAGAGAGCCATGGAAATGTAAAGTTTTGGCAGTGGGATTTCACCTGCTGAGAGGTAGCTTTCAGGATTCTTTTCCGTAATATCTATCTGAATATTAAAGGTACATTACGTGTACAGTTAAAAAAAAAACCAACATACTTTGTTAAAGCATTGCACAATGCTACAATGTTAAACTACATTGCACAATCAAATTCATTCATTTAACATGAGCTTTTCTCAAGTGGTGACTTATGAGTCTCAGAAAAAAAACCCAAAATCTACTCTTCATCCTCAAGAATCTCAAAACATTTTGCAAAACTGTTCTCACAATAATAATCCCCTTGGAAAACAATGCATCAGTTATGCAACATAATTCAGAAAGGCAAAGTAATTTTCCCAAAGAGTAGTTGTTCTCTCTACCAAACGTCACAATTTGCCCACCTTTGATTCAGAAACAATATGTACAATGGGCTGCCAGCCTATTTCCCTGTGACTGGGAAAACAGAAGCATTATTTAGCATCCTATTTATACCCCTAAGTGGCTTAGTCATATGTGCTAGGACTTCAATAAAATAATGCATTGAGTCTAGTTTGAAGTACTGAAGCTGTCCTTAGCTGGGCTAAGTACACCCCAGCAGATCAATCATCCAGGTTTTCTTCTCTTTCCAATTTCTTCAGCAGGTCAAGGTGACACAAAGCAATTCAGAAGAGCTCGTCCTCTAAACATACAACTTCAGAAGCAGATCTGAAGTAGTCTGAGTCAAGTTAAGGCTGCTAAGTTTTATCACCTCCATGTTCCCTTGCAGTAGCATTAACACAAACATGTCAAAAGCAGTTCAGGGGCTGATGTGGCTGAGGTACCTCAGTTAGTGAGAGGATTCAGAGCAGACCAGCTCACTATATACCAGCATGAGCACAGGAAACAGAAAAAAGGCAAAGCCCAAGCCCTGATAACGACCAAAACCACAGAGGACCAAACACTTGTACATCAAAAGAGATGAAACATTTGCTAGAACATATTGCCTTTAGGATGTGTATCTAACACCATAAAAACACATCTTTAATTAGGCCAGAATAAGCAAAAACACTGAATTGAAATACCAACGATTTACATTGCAACAACAGCCTTCATATCTGCAATCATATAAAGAGAAAAGTGACTTCTGAATGCAGCAAAACACAAGCAGCTGTTGTAGCTCCCATCTTGTAACAGTATCAGGTCACAACTGTGTAGACTGAACCCAACTCACATTCAGCCTTCAGATTTTCAGGCATTTCTGCAAAACCAGTATTTTAATTATTTTTACAGTAGTCACTTTTTCAGAAATGCCACTGCAGAGACTGGCACATAACTCTGAATCATTTCCCACCCCATATGTGCACTCATGTGCAGTGTGTGCTTGGCTACAAGCTGGAGCTGGAAGCTGGATGTTGCAGCCCAAGCTAAGCAGTTAATTACCCTTTAGAAGCCATACTCACATCAAGACTAAACAGCTGCTGATCATTAGCTGGCCCTTTCTTGGCAACACACTTATGGAAATACAGGCTGTAGAGACCTTCTTGTTTTTCCGAGCTGATGTTAAAAAAGAACTGAAAATAAGGAATAGAAAAGTCAGCATTGCTTTCATTCACAACAGGGTTGCCCTGGTAGGAAGTTATCTCTACTGAAGCATGAAAGAAGTCAGTCATTTGAGGTCAGCTGGTTCCTTTCAGCAAACAGACTGTTCTGAGGACAGCAGCTCATCTGGAAGTTTCAAGAGAATTCCAGATGCAAAATCATTGCACCTATCTAGGATTATGCATTCTGATAATCCAAGTCTGTTAAGTATCAGTGCTTAACTTGGTTCACCACAGAGAAAAGGTAACGACAAATATCATATATTCAACATGGTGACATACATCATTTGACATATATCATATATTTGATATGGCAAATTTTTATTATACTCGCCCTGCAGCTTTTCTCCCCCAACTATGCAAATTGTGATAGCTCTGGAAATGAGATCTGTGTCAGATAACAAAATTTCATAGTAACCAACCATCACAAGTGAACCAGGGTGTTCAAACAAAGCATTAACCCAGTTTCATACAGAGGATCTTCCATTGAGTCATCAGTCAGGTCATAGCTATTTGTTATCAGCAATTTGCACTACTGGCATCACAGTAAACTTTAATATGCTGATGCTCATAGACTATGGTATTTAGAACAGCATCACAACAAAGCCAATTTAAAAGCAGCTCCCACAACTTATAAAGAAGGATTTCCATCATTGATGCTTAGCTCAGTAAATTTTCAGACAAACTCCTGCTATCAGAGAAACATCTATATTCCAGACTTTTCCAAAGTAGGACAGTAAAAGAACTGTGTTTAGACACTGACAGACACCCTACCTGAAATGAGTAAGTTCCTCCATCCTTGCGAAAAGGATGTTTTTGTTCTACCATGCTCTGGCAAAAGGAAAAGAGACCTTTAGATTTTCTTAAGCAGGTAACTAAAACATTTGGCTACATCAATCAGACAACCAAATTTGCATTCTGTATATTTATAATGGAGGCTGAGAGCAACTGCAAATACTCTCCATTTTCTGCTATGATTATACTGGAATATCCCCCCAGGTTCTTTCTGAAAGAGAACTCCAGACAGTTTCTTACCTGGGAGGATGTTGTACTTCCTTTGGACTTCTCACCTAGAGATAAAAGTATCAATAGTACATTTAGTGTTTGCATTTAGACATCCTCAGAAACCACCACGTTGTCAATACCTTACTCACATCTTCCTACACTTGTCTGCGTGGCAATTTCCCAGCTAATCATTAACAAGGATTCTTTCCCAGTCTCTCCTTACTCTCAGAGGACTCTTCCCACAGCCACCATTCATTCTGAATGAATGCAGGAATTCATTCTGAATGCATCCTCAAATGCAAATATAATTCTCTACTTTTACAAGTCCTATCCTGGAAATCATTCCAGCCCTTCAGTGAGAGTCACCACAGGTAGGTTACCTAAACCAGATGCAAGCTACAGCTCTGACTTTTTATGTTCTGACTGAGTTCTGTTAATCTCACTGATAAACCTCAATCTGAGCATTAATATAAGGCCTGACAAACATGAAGATCCTAATGAGCCATGAGGAAGGAAAAAATCTACAGCTTTCCACTAAGTTCCCAGTAAAAATACAAACAAATAAAATAATAAAAGCAGAGGTGACCTGCCAGGTCAGCATTTCCTCTGAACTTGAGGTGACAGGAGCCTTCAGTAGAGCAGAATGTCAAGTTCACAGTTTGACTCTACTCCTATAAGAAGCTTTTCAAACATAAGGTCATCCCTTTCTACCAGGAAGCAGAAGTTCAAGACTTGAGCTTTGCTTTTGGCTCCCACACCTCAGTGCACTGTCCACACTCAGGCTACACTTTTTACACCAGAGAAAGCAAAATTAGAGCTGTCAGATCCATTATCTCCAGTGCCATCCATCCTTGGTTCTTGACTCATTACAACAGCTGTTCAAGCTTTTGAATGGTATCAAAGCTTGTGAACATGACAGGCCAAGACAGACCCAGACTACTCCAGATCAGACTGCTCAGTAGTCTGATCTGAAGTCTAAACTCTGCCAGGAAGGGATAACATGAGTTAATCCCATTAGAACTGAGATTTAAAATTGTTTTGTCTGCTGGTCTGGAAGCCAGACAAAGGTTTGTGCCTCCTAGAAAGATTACTAGTACTGTTACTCCTCCCTGCCCATAGTTTCTAAGTGATAGGAGTTCAACTCTTTAGACACAAATTCATACAAATGTTGGCTGGAAAGGATTTGTGAAGACAAATCCAACTTCTGACTCAAAGCATACCTGGTGTCAACTGTATCATGTTTGGCATTTAAAACCTCAAAATATGAAGACTGGATTGCACAAATGATCTGCTACAATACTGGAACATCTATTTAGGAAAGATATTTATTTTCTGTTCTAACATCCCATCTGAGACATCCAAGACTTAATAAAGGGAAACAGACATTGTGTGCCTACTAAAAATTGCTTGAAATCATTGTCCTCCTAACCTTCCCTCAACTAGTTGTTGTTGGCCATAAATTCCCCCTTTAGCATTCTTTTTGCCAGACAAAAGACAACCAAGTTGTTAACCCCTCCTCAGAGGCACTGAAGATCTCCAACACTCATTATCTCTCTGATGGATGAACAGGACTGGTGAACACAAATCACTGAGCAGGAGACTCCAGCTCCAAAGGCAGCTCTGTGCACAGGTTTACACAGGATGCACATTAAGTTCTAGCCCCAGGGAACCCCGGAATGTGACCACAACTCAGTGCTGGATGCACATAAATGAGAAATCAGCAGTGAGAGCACACACAGGTCAGGTTTAGCTGGCTTACCTTTGCCATCTGTATTTTCATTGGGCTTTGGAGGATTTTGACCAGAATCACTGCTCGGTTCAGAACTTTTTAGCAGCTTGGTATTTAAGGCAGTACCATTTTCCTCAGACACAAACAGAATTTTGGGTAACAAAGAAGCAGCTTCTGAAGAGAACCGTACTTTCACACTAAAGAAACAAAGAGGTTTTATTACAAAATAGAATTAAACTAACATTTTTAAAGAGGCTGTCTGTCACAGCCATATACTCAATAAAGGAAAACCAACTTGTCCTGACTCGGTTTTTGTACCACAAAGAACAGGCAAGAACCAGATCATGACTTACAGCAGAACTGATCACTGTGCTACATTCTACACGAAATACAAGAGCAGAGGAAGAAAATGAAGTTTCTTCAGCTTTGGTAAGCAATCTCACTAGAAACTGTTACCACACATGAGCTCTTGCAAAAGAAAGCAATGCAGACTTGAAGGTACTTCCATTAAAAAAAACATAATTCAAGACAAACAGTAAAATTGCATATTGAGTGCAAAAGTGACATCAAAGCTCATTAAGCTCAAGCACAATTAAGGTAGATTGCTTTTGCCTGCTGTCCCTCTAACCCTATAATATGCAGGAAGAATTCTTGGACCATTTCAAACTGCAAGTGTTTTACACTCACCTCCCCTCAACTCTCATGTAAGCCCTTGGAAAAAAAAAAAAAAAAACCCTGCATGCACAGTGACTTTCCAAGCTCTTAAAATCTCAAGTGTTACATTATCTTCAAACTAAAGAAATAACTTTAAAATATCTTGTACACTCTTTACTCACAGGTCAGTTCCGAAGTCCAGAAGTAAGATTACAACAGAAACATCTGGCTCCGGTGTCTTCTTCAAGATACAGTAATCTACTTCTTCATCCTGGTAACATGAACAGAACATCTCTGAAGTGCCCTCAGGACATGTTCACCTCCAGGCAGAGGTTACCATTCTTAGTTCAGCAAGCTGTAAATTATCCTTTCATGTCTAAAGTCTCCCCCACCTTTTCTTTATTTCTTCCAACCATTTCCAGAGTTAGGTAATGAGATGTCCCATCTTAAAAAAGCAAGTTCACTTCTCTTACCAGGTAAGTGGAGAAACCATCATTCCTTGTTCGATCCAAACTGAATCCCACCTGTGAGATAATTGAGATGAATCTGTCAAATTGAAGCCAAGCCACTACTGAAAGAGTCAAAGATACTGCTTTCTAAAGAAGTTAACTTACATTTAAGGCAGAATCCAGGTATTTTTTCATCAAGTAATTTGGCAGAAAAATACATTAGAATGTAACAAACTCATCCATATTCACCAAGAAAAAAAACATATGATTCAAACCCAAATTAAATCTGGAGCACCTTCTGTTTCTGAACACTTTAACTTATTTCAGTGTTATTCCACATGTTTTTGCTCGACAAAAACATTTAATGCTTTTGTAACAATGAAGAGGTGAAACTGTGCAGCAGAGTAAGAACTCTAATCCAGTATCTCGATTAAAACCCCTAATATGATATGCCATATAACATGTAATATTAGAGTTCTCTTAAAAATAACACTATCACTGCTCTGGAAACCTACAGATATAGGGATCACAAGCTGAATTGCAATGCAACAGGATACACTGTGAAAAAAACTCAGAGGTTTTTTTGTGTTTGTGAAAAAACATCAGAGGACTGTTGGGATTGATGTTCAATGTAAGTTATAGATGTGTGCACTGAGTTCAGCAGAGGATCCAATAAGTTAAAGGCTCATCCTTAAAGCAGAATAGAGAGTACTCAGGGATAAATCTCAATACACAAATCCTCATAATTGGCTCATGCTGGGAAGCAAAGCCAACAGCATCACGAGTTTGGATCTGACACCTCAGACAAGTGGAGGGCAATTTCACAGGAGGTTTCATAGGAAGGAACTCACTGATAAACTCTCCATGTTATCAGGGCTCACTGGTGGATTCAGGGAAAGGCTGCTGACATTGACTGTCATGAAACCATCCTTGAAGAAGCCAAAGGTATTCAGGTGCACTTTCTGCCTCACGTCATCCTGTCAGAAAGGAAAACAAGTTTACAAACACATGCAGAGTCATCTGCTGCAGCAAAGGAGAAGCAGGGTGAGTGATTGGCACTTGAATATTCATGCAAAATAGATCAAATTATTCAAACATCCAATTTCTTTAGGATACCATCAGATGTAACTAACTATTTCACTGGAATGGACCAGCTTTTCCAATAACCTGAACAGCAAGAACTTTCAACAGACATGTTTCTGCTAACTACCTAGCCATGCTACTGGGAAATATGCAACCAAAGTTCTGGAAGAATTTCAACATCTGGTATCACTGACTAAACAACATATAGCAAAATCCCCTAAAGTGACTGTAGACACATCAAGACAGCTATTGTCTGAATGCTGGCTACTGTCATTGCCACAGACTGAAGAGGAAACAGACTTTGGGGATCTCACCCTAACCGAGAGCTGGGGTTTGATCAAGTGTTCAGCAAATGCATTGTCATCCCCTCAGATCATCTGTGTTAGGCAGAGTCAGTGTTTGGACATGCAAACATTAATACACTGGAGAACTGTGTGGAAATAAAGTTTTGTATGTAGTCCCATACCTCCAAACAACTTTTTGCATAAAATCAATAAAAAAAAAGAGAATAAATATCAAAACCAGAATTACTTGGGTTAGTTTCTCCAGCATGAAAGTTCTAATTCCCTCATCTACTCCCAGTTTAGCTGCAGAGTAATTTCCTTCCTCTCAGTCTGGCAAGGAAACCATAGCAATTGGTCTCTTCTCATGCCCTGCTCAGCTGACAAAGGTTCAAGTACAGGGACCTTTAATTTTTTTTTTTTTAAATAAGGAGGCCACGAAGGACCTCACATGAAAAGTAGCTGACGTCACACAGAGCTGCCACATCAGAAGACAAAAGGTCATATCCAACATCTGCAGTTGGTCCCTCAAACCTACTGGGTCATTAATTGGTAGAAAAGCAGAAACAAGGTAACAGAAATCAAAAAGCAAATTTAAAATGGGATTTAAAACATTCGGCAAGTTGGCACTAAAAAAAAAAACCAAACAAACAAACAGTTTTTTCCTCCTGCTGTTTCTAGGAAAAGATAATCAGATTGCAGAATACTCTAAAAAGAGAAGTCTGTTGCTAAAGGCAAACTGTTCTGAGACAGTCCTGGAAGGCTGAGCTACAAATTGTACAAGTACAAAAAGTTCTTTCTCTCCCTCTACCTCAGTATTGATTTTGACGTCTCTGCACAAAACGTCCCTGACTCATAAATATAATCACTGTAATAGCAGGACACTAATCCTGACACAGCTAACCTGTAATCCAGCCATAATAAGATCACTCTAATAGAATCAAGTTAACCTGGCAAATAACCAGATGGTTCCCTTAATGCTCGGAAGAGGAAAGAAAGATAAATGACACAGGGCTTCCAGCAGATGCTTTGTTTAACAGTATTAGAGCTCTGCTGTCTCTGGGTTCTAGGGCATGGAACGTGCTTGAAACAAGAGCCCATCTGGTTCCTCCAACACTGCATTCCACATCACTACCCAGCCAGCACAGAGAATTCATCCTGGCTCTTCATGGGGCCCATCAGATGTATTTAACCCCATCTGGACAGAGAAGAATTTGGGTGAATCTGAGGGGGACACAGTGTCATCCAGCCACAAGGCTTTGTACCTTTCAAATGTGACCAGAGGCAGCTGCTCAATTCAGAGCACTTGCGAGAGTTCCTCAGTTCAACTGAAGTGATTTACTCTGCACATTTACTGACATGCTCCCCATCACCAGCACATAATTAATATACAACACGCCACTTTCCTCCTTGGTTTATCTCAGCTTTGAGTGCTTAGAGTTTACAGATTTAGTTCACAAATCCTTCAGCTTTACATGATCCCACACACACACAGTCACCAGTTACCACCAAGCAACAGCAAGAGCATCTATTGCTCCACATATTGACAGCTTAAAGACACTGACTTACTAATGGGGTTGAAAGAACTCAGCTTTTATTTATAATCACTCAACTACTCACTTCAGAAATATTTAAGTTTACAACAAAGGTGCGAACCCATACAAGTGAATACTTCAGCATCCAAGTTGTTAACACACACATTAATTTAATTTACATAGGATGCATTTAAAATAAAGCCTGCCCTACTGAGAAAAGATGATCTGGGACTCATCACTAACAGCTTCCAATCAAACCAATACCCAAAGTTCTCAAGCTTATTCCCATAAAATCCTACCCCAGTTCTTCCACTCCTGCAGGATAAAAGTGATCCTACAATATTTGAATAAGTTTACAGGGAAGTGGAATCCATGATCCTGTAGCTCAGAATGAGCAGAAAAACATTCTCTACCTTTTTACCCTAAAGCTAATTCCATGTCTGACAAAGGCCTTCTCTTTGGTCATGAGAAACATTTCAACTACAGCTACTTCTGGAATTCTCTGAAAATTGTTTCTGTTGGTCTTTGATAACTTCCAATTTTTGTAAGGTTTGTTTTGTAGGGGGTAGGTTTTGTTAGTTGAGGTGCTTTGAGTTCTTTTACGTATCTCAATAAACTAATGAAGCTGATAACAACTGCTACTAAGGAGGAGCTTCTCTGGCAAGGTCAGTCTAACAGCAAAATTCAAGCAAATTCTTTCTCTTCTGCAAAAAAATGAACCATTTTGCATACTTTTATAAAGATAAAATGTTATATTTAGAACTGGAAACTGCTCAGACTGTAGCTTGTTTTTCTGACAACAAAAAAGCTTCACATTGGCACAGTAATTATTAAGATACAAGAATGAAGCTATTCTGAACTAAGCAATAACAGCTTGTTTGAGGAAATTTAATATCAAACACTCCCACGAATCTGTGGCCTTTAGCTTGGCTCAGTGTCAAGGCACACTTGCAAGCAAAGCAGGAGCCACTGGCAAGAACACCAGAAAGGAGCTTTCATTGTGAAAGGACTCAGTGGTTGGAGCCCGGTGTTTACACAAAGGCTGTAAAGCAGGGGATGAAGGAGGAAGGGAGAAACTGCCCCAACAATAAAGCTCATATAAAGCAGGTGGGCAGAGGCATTAACTCACTGCTACTTCTCACAGCCTTGGTCAGCAAGTGCTGCAACTTGCACAAAACACCTGCAAAACCAAACCCACATCCTGCTCTGATGGGAAAAAACAGCAAACAGGATTTGGTAATTGATCCAAGCAGTCCCCAATAGGGACTAAAAAGCATGATGTTTGCTGCTGAGAATATTTGCTTGAAGCAAGTTGGAAAGATTTCTACTTAAGGGTAAAGAATCCCCCAGGAGAAATCCTTCAGCACTCAGCTGTTTATCAGAATTTCCTCAAATCAATGATGTAACCAGCACAAGTCTCCTGATCTACTGCTTCAGGAAAAAGTTTACTCCTCCTGAAGTACAACAATATTAATGTAGTTGGACTTTAAACAACTACATAGTCTGGAGAATTTCCTAGAAGTAAGACATGAACACCTCCAGCAGTCATCACATCCCAAAGCCCGAGGTGGAAGTCCTGGATTCTCCCTAAACTGCTACAAGAGCACAGTAATGCAGGACCCAGTCATTTACCACTTTATTCTCTCTTCCAGTGTTTCTACTGGCAGAATATTGCACACTGTTGACAAGCAAAACAACATTTAAGTTCTGAAGACTTGAAGAGCTTTCAATGAACTACACAGAAGCCTTTAAAAGGCATCACCCCCAGTGCAGATTCCTCTGTGCCACACAACCCTCCAGAGGCTCACGCAGAGCAGGACAAGCAGCAGCACATCCTCACTTCACCCTGACCTCCAGCACTTCCCATCAGCAACCCTGAATAACGAGTTTTTGTCAAATACAGTCACAGGATGGCACGCCACTCCTTCAAAGCACACCCAAAATCTATGGAACCAAAACAGAAAGCTGCCAGCATCAGTTTCCTCAGCCTACGCTAATTGCTTGGCTATTGCAAAGCAGCTGCAGCCAAACATTCTTCGGAGTGACCAGGACAGGAAAGCCACTGCAGAACACAACTAAAAGGAAACTCAACCAAAACCCACTTTCAGAAACCTCTCCCTCAGCTCACGTTCAGCCCTCTCTTATCACACCGCTTCTAACAGAACGTGAAGCAGTTGCACCTTCAAGCTACGGCAATTCTGCGGCCCCTTCACACGCTTTAGCCACGACTCAGAAACAGGCGGTCAGAAACAGCGGGGGCGAGTCACGTGTCGGGCGGGGTGCGTCACGTGACCGCGGTGGGCGGGGTCGGGTCCTGTCAGGGAGTCATGGAGGGGTTGGGGATGGGGGGAGCTCAGGGGTCATCCAGTGCCACCCCTAGTCCGGGCAGGGACACCTGCCGCTACACCAGGGTGCCCCAACACCCGTCCAACCCGGCCGTAACGCTTCCCGGGGAGCAGCCACACCTTCTCTGAGCGATCTGTGCCACAGCCTCACCACCCTCCCAGGGGAAGAATTTCCTCCCGATATCCAGCCTGAATTTTCCCTCTTTCAGTTTGAACCCACTCCCCCTTGTCCTGTCACTGCAATTCCTGCCGAAGAGTCCTTCTTCGGCTTCTGTAGCCCCTTCATATCTTGAAGGTGCTGTGAGGTCTCCACACAACCTTCTCCAGGCTGAGCAGCCCCAGTTCCCTCAGCCTTTCCCCATGGGGAAGGCGCTTCCCGCCCTTTTCTCTTCCCCTGAGGCCTTTCTGGGCTCTGCGGGGCTGCCCCTGCCCACAGGCTGCTCCCCACGATGCCCCCCAGGTTGGATCGGACCCCTCAAGGAGGGCCATGGCAGCAGCCAGGCCCTGTGCTGGGTCCCTGCTCAGCCCTGGGACCCCCTTGGCTGTGGGGTCCCCCCTGGGTGGTGGGTCCCCCCATAGCCATGGGGCTCAAAAAGGGGACACTGGCCAAAAGGAAACCCCTGAGCCTCCCCCAGACCAGCCTCTGTGGGGTGACACCAAAAAAAAAAAAAACCCAAAAAAAAAGACTGAAGCTCTTCCCTACCTCAGCCCTGCAGCATCGTCCACAGGGAGATGTGGGATGGTTGTTTACAGGGAGGGGTGAAGTGGTTGTTTCCAGCTCAGCCGTGGATGTACCAGCAAGTTCCAGCTTCTTCCTGGGAGCTATGGCAACAGCAGACGTCTGAACATCAGGTAGTCCAAACAACAGGAAAATTGCTTTTCTATTTAAAGCCAGGGTTAAAGTATTGGTTTTGAATATCGCCAGAAAAAACATGTAAGAAACAAAGGGATTTCTGCTTCTTTACAAGATTAGTTTTGCACCTATTTAAACTATTTTGCACCATTTAAACTGGTAGTTGTAGTCACATTTACAAGTAAAACAAAAAGCAAATTGGGCCTGGTTTCCATGACTTGTTGCTCAAAATGAGAGTAAGCAAGAAGCAAAGTGAACATGGATAGGGGCAATTAAAATGGATTTTTAGTTGACTCATTGCTAAAAATAAATGAATTTTGAAAGGCTATGCAATGGGAAGCCATCAACATCAGTAAATCTAATTTTTCAGTGAGGAGCCTTCAGGAGCTTTCAGCTCCCAAAACTCAGATATTCTGATTTTTCCTTTTAGTGTGTGGAGTAACAGCTGTGCAAGTTCTATTGTCTAGGGACAGATAAACAACTGGACTGGACCAGGCAAGTGAGGGTGAAAAGGGAGAGAAAAATCAATGGCCTTGACCTTTATTTTATCAAGATTGTGTAGTATGTCCCATCTTTATTTAGACAGATGATTCAGATATTCCTGTGCATTTTTTCTCACAACTTCATTTCCCCCTTGTATATTCTTAGGTAAAAAAATAAACAGAGAAATCTCACCAACAGCCAAAGAAACCTGGACTGGTACCAGGAAATATCTGGAAGCATGAAAAAAAAAAAAAAATCTGTTTTTCTAGTAATGTTCTTTCTCTGAGCAGTACGTATGTGTGCCACTAGATGTCCTGGCAGCATCAGCCCTTGCACCACACGGAGCTACAACACAGGTTGGAAAAAAGCCCACGGACCTACAAATTGGATGATTTATTCTAAAATACTCCGGTTCGATATTTTCTTGGAACTAGGCGGGGGCTGAGGGTTTTGGGATATTTTTTTTTAAGATTGTAATTATTATAATCCCTATTCACGGACCACCTGGGAAAGCTGGGAAAGCTGAGGAACAGCTGCTTGCAACCCCAAATGTAGCACAGGCTGCCGTGCCTTGCTCCACGAACGGGTATCAGGCACACTTTGACTACCAGAGTGGTCGAGAAATTCCCCAGTAATTCTGGGATTTGGTTCAGCTGCAGAGCCTTTTTTAGTCTGAGGATGCTTCCTTCAGCAGCTTCCTTCAGAAGAATCATCCTTAGCCTAAGGATGATTCCTAGCAGTCAGGGGTTTTTATGCAACAGAATGGAAATTTTCTGAAGATCTTATTTTTTTTTTCAATGTTTCTTCACTAACTATTAGGATATTGTAGCAACTGTAAGTTTCCCAATTACCTATACAAAATTAACAAAAAAAAATAGAATTTATAACACGTTTATTTTCTTTGGTTATGCATTTTTCTAAAAATTTGTAGGTTAAAAGATGTCTGTATTGAATTTATCTCTCTATCAGGATACAAAGCAGCTTCTGTGTTCATAAGCTGTAAATTGTTCATTGTGGCATCGATTTGTTTCTGTAGCTTCCACACAAGATCACTTTGCTGTAAATCTGCTGTTCCCATTACATGCATTTATTCTTAGCCTGTATGTTTTTTTCTTTACTCCTTAATTGTAATTAAACTTATAATTAGAGCTCTTCACAGACTGATTTTTTTTTTTTTTAAGTGTATCATGGACAACCATCGAGGTTGGATGGAAGGTATCAGCAGTGTCAGAAAATCACGATGGAGGAACAGTTTGCAGGTACAGCTCAGCACAGAATGAACCAGGTTGCCACTTTATGAACGTGTTTTGTGAGCCAGGGTACAGGTATGGAGTGGGAAGGTGAGCAAGATAACACAGACCCAGGGCAGGATCCAGTCCCACAGTCTCTGGGGAAAGAGAAAAGAGCAGGCCCAGGGGGCAGAGCTGGAAGCAGCCAAAATCGAGGTGATCTGCTGAGTTCACAGCAATGAGACTCAAGGCTGAGTTAGAAAGTTCATCTGCAGTTTGGGTGGTGGTAACCAAGGTCAGTCGTGGTCTGATGATGGCTGGGCAGATGCACAGGGACAAGGCAGGTCTAAGATAAGGCCAGATGTAAGCTGGGCTCCATATCAGCAGGATCTACAGCCTGAGCTGGAACTGGGACCCCCTAAAACACGACGCAAAGCAACTGGGCTTTCAGGCCAGAGCTTAAATGAAACCCCTGGATCCATGGGCAGAGGGTGTGGGCAGGTGAGGCTGGCCAGGGCCATTAGGGTTTATCAGGTGTTTATCAGTTTTTGATCTGGGCCCTGATGGGGCATTAAAGGGCACCGAAATTCCCTGTTGTGTGTCTGAGTGATCTGTTTAGTGTTGTAACAGCAGAAAGGAAACAGCTGTGATGATGATGATGATGGCCTCTAGGAAAGGTGTGTCCTCTTCCTTTCCTGGTGCTGTTTCAGTCCCAGTGTATGAGAGGTTACAAGCAATGTCCAAGTTTCTTATCTTGGACAAGGATAATTTGGGTAGAGTTGTAAAATCAAAGGGAAGCAGCTGTAAGGGTGATAACCTGGGGGGAGAGGTACGTCCTCTTCCTGCTATATCCTGGAAGCTGGAAGTGCTTGCCCAAGCTCTCAGAGTTGTGATTTTTCTTGCTTTGCATAAGTAAACAAACACAGAGTAAAAAGGTTTTGATTGAACTGTAGTTTAGGGATTTATTTTATCTATTTTATTTTCATTTCTCAATCATTTAGCAGTGAATCTGGCGCTTTTCAAGGGGGATTGGAGTTTCCTAAACAAAGTCCTGGCTTTCTAAAAATGGAATTGCTTCCAGTGGGGTTTTGGAGCTGAATCTGGGAGTGTTCTGAATCATAACAACAGGGGAGATAAACAGAGAATTTACAGGAATAGACCCATATCTGGATAACAGATCTGCATGGTCTTGTTCTGAGCCTGGCTGAGGGAAAATTCCTACCCAGCTTCTGTTGCTCAGATGTGGATTGTGCAAACTTAGTGGAGAAGTGCTAGATAATGTAACTTCTAAGTGTAATTTTGAGTGATTTTTTGAGACTGGAACCTACTGAGTTTTCCAGCATCAACTTTGGCATAAAGGGCTCTTAATGTTCCTGTCATTGCTAATTACATTAGTAATTAGGGACCAGCCAAGCTGCAGGCCCTGTTGTTTTGGGCACTGCACAACTGAAAGTAATAATGTGAGTGGCAGTCCCTGCTTTGGAGAGTCTCAGGCTAAAAAATAAAGGCAGTCAAAATAAGAGGGAAATCCTCCTCTTGAAACATCTAGGATTAATTTTTCTTTTTAGTTTTTGTCTTGAACCTCTGCCACAGAAATTTTGATAAGTTGTGATAGTTTTTGGCATGGTTTATTCTAATGTACCATCATAATACAAAACTTGTATTTCTGGCCTTTATCTCCCTGGAACTGGTGGAGCATTTCTATCTCTCAGTGTGGACAGGTTTCCCTGCCCATGCTGGTGTAACAGGTTTGCCCTGTTCCACTCCCAGCTCTTTGTGCAAAAGGAAATTCCACACAAACTTAGCTCAGATGATACCAGTGCTGCTTTCTGTTTCTGTACATTCTTTTTCTACCAGTATTTATAGGTTAAGCTCTCAAAAAGTCCTGATGCAACTGTGCTGTCTGGTTTTGCAATGTGTCCTGGGTGGAGGTAGGGCTAAAGATGGTGGTCTGGGAGCCTGTGGAAGTGCAGACCCTTGGAAGACTGTGGTTGTGCTTCAGGCAGCAGGGCAGGCTTGGATATTTAAATATGTTGGCAGTAGAAGGAAGAACTATTCTAAAATGAGCTGAACAGAGTGTCTCTTGGTTGTTGTGAAGCCAGCCCTTTTAAGTAATAACTTTTAATGATGTACAAAAGCACTGCCTGTTGTGTTTCTCTTCAAAGACAGCTGTGTGAGGAGCAGCACTCTCCTCTCATGTTCAAATCAATGGAACTCAGATAAAAATTAATGCAATTCTGTTATTAACATAACATTTGTCTTCATTGTTGTTCGAAATGTTGGAATTGCTTAATGTGTTTTTCTTGCTCATGTAGGGTAAGAGCCAAGCATCAGTGCTAGAAGTGCATTAATCTAGGGGGAGATAATGCTTGTTGTAGCAGCTGGTCAATTTTTATCTTCTCACATCAAAAGCATCCCCGCCCTTTATAAGCAGAAGCCTTTTACCTCAGGTGAATTAATATGCTTCCCTTTTTTATTCCCCCCCACAAAAATCTCTCATGAATAGACACAGCAATAAATATATCAGTCTAAAGCTCTTTTACATTTGTTGTAGCTGAAAAGCAGAGATGCAAAATGAGATTAAGTGACACAGCTCAAATAAATGACACAAAGGAAGAGGATCACAAAAAAAATATTTTTCTGGCAAGAAAACAAGCCATTTTCTGCAAGGCCTGTGTAATTGCTACAATAACCCACATTTATGCAAAGGCAGATAGTTTGGTTATTTTCCTGATTGCTTGTTGAGAATTTTGGTGACAGATGGTGGATTTAATATTCTTGGATTTGGGTTATTTTGGGGGTGAGGGATGTATATACTGCTTAGCTGAGTTAGAAGTCAGCCCTTGCAGTGATTTCACAGAATTAATTCAGCTGGAAGAAGTCCTCTGAGGTCATTGAGTCCAACCTGTGACCAATCCCCACCCTGTCAGCCAGACCTTGGCATTGAGTGCCACATCCAGTTTTTTCTTGAACACCTCCAGGGATGGTGACTCTACCACCTCCCTGGGCAGTCCCTGACAATATTTAATCACCCTTTCTATGAAGAAATTCCTCCCAGTGTCCAACCTCACATAACACAGCTTCAAGAGAACCTTGTTCTAAGGCTGTGGGTTCTCTTCCACTCTAGGGCCGTCTCCTCCTTTACAAATGACCAAAACAGCAACATTTGCCTCAAAACTAGACTCACCTGGCTCGAGGAGAGGGGGGTAAGAGGCAGAGAAGGGCACTTAAGGGTGGGTGGGGCTGGGATCACCACCTCTATACTCAGCACAGGTGAGGCACCTCAAATACTGCATTCAGTTTTGGGTCCCTCACTTGAAAAAGGATATGGAGGTCCTGGAGTGTATCCAGTGAAGGGACTTCTAAAATTTGTGTAAGTTTCAGAAAGCACAGAATCACACCATAGTTAGGGTTGGAAAGGACCTCTAAAGGCCATCCAGTCCAACCCCCTGCAATGAGAAGGGACGTCTTCAACCATACAAAATTGCTCAGAGCCCAACCTGGCCTTGAATGTTTCCATGCATGGAACATCCACCACTTCTCTGGGCAATCTGTGCCAGTGCTGATGATTCTGTGACCAGGGCGGGGAGAGCCTCCTCCTCCGTGTGACACCCATTCCTTAGCGACCTCCTCTTTCAATGGAACCCCGCTCCTCCATTGATACCCATTCCCCACTGACCCCTGCTCCTCCACTGACGCCCATTCCCCAAAGATCTGCATTCCTCACTGACCCCTGCTCCTCCACTGATGTTCATTCCCCATTGACCTCTGCTTCTCTACTGATATTCATTATCCAGACACCTGCATTCCCTATTGACCCCTGCTCCTCCACTGATGCCCATTCCCCAGGGACTCGCGTTCCTCATTGATCCCCGCTTCCCCATTGACGCCTGTTCCCCATTGACCCCTTTCCCCAGCCACCGCCTCTCCCCATTGATCCCCGCTCCCCAGCGATTCCCTCTCCCGCACCGCCCTCGTTCCTCACTGACTCCACTCCCCACTGACGCCCTTTTCCCGGCAGATCCCCCTTCTCCCCGCCGCTCCCCGCGGGCCGCCCCGCGCTGCCCCGGCCGCCCAGGCCGCGCCTGCGCTCCGCCCCAGCCGCGGCGGCTCCGCGCGTGCGCAGCGCGGAGCTGTCATCGCCCCCGCCCCTCGCCGCCCGGGCCATTTTGCGGCGCGATGAGGCGGGAGCGGCGGTGAGCAGCGCCTGTCCCGCCCGCTCCGCTCGCACCGCCGGGCACGGCCCTGCCGAGGGCGAGCAGGCACAGCCAGGGGACAGCGGCACCCCCAGCGCCCCCCGCCCGCCCCTGAGCGCCGGCGGAGCCATGAGCTGGGGCACGGAGCTGTGGGTGAGTGGGAGCGCGGGGGCAGCGGGAGCCGCACCGGGGCATAACGGTCCGGGGCCGGTGTGGGGAGCCGGGTCCGCTCCGCGCCTGCACTTCGGAGCAGCTCAGCCCAGCCCGGGGGTCCTCCCTGCTCGGTAAAGTTTCATGTGCAGCCTCTGCAGGGAAATCTCAGCGGAGGTTCAGGAGTTTGATTTAATTTGGCTGGAGGAATTAAATTAAAAAGAAGCTCCATAGCACAAAAAAAGCAGCGGCGGCTGGGGAGCGGAGGGAGGCTCGCAGCGGAGCTGGGGTGGGTTTTGTGTGTGGCTGCTGCGGGAGGCTCCGAGGTGGATCTAGGGACAGGGGGTCCGGTTTCAGGAGAGGGAGCTGCAGGGAAGAAAAGCCAGATGATAAAATTTCCTATTGCTGCTGTTAAGGGGCTTATCTCCACGCTGGATTTGAAGGACGGAGATTTTTACTAGAAGAGTTTTGTGTTGTGTGTAAATAAAGCAGGTTTTAATGATGCAGAGGGTTTCAATGTCTAAAGGTCCTTGATGCTTTTGAGGAGAACCTGGAAAGTATAAATGCATTTGGTTTACGGTGGAACATTAATGGAAAATATCGGACTGCTAAGAGGAATGAGAAGTGGGCAATAGCGATATGAAATGGTCTCTTGCTAATGAGAGGAAACAAGGGACGGGAGATAAAAGAAGTCTGGGAAGGCAGAAGAGCTGTTCCACATATTCAGCCACAAAGAGGACATGGTGCAGCCATGTTTGATGGTGGAGCATGGAGCAAACCTGCTGGGTCTGGGAGGGCTGGTACCCGCAGGCAGGAGGCTGCTCTTCCCGGAGGGCTGGGACGTGAAACATCTTGGGACAAATCTGTGCTCTGGAGGAGGGAAACGGAAACGGTGTTTTGAATGAAGAAGTCAAGAATAAGTGGCAGAGGGTCATCTGGATTGTGAAACACTGCAGGATTCTCTCCCGGTGTCGTGTGTTCGTGGCTGGTAACCGGTGCGAGTAGTGATGAAAATATATCTGAGCTTTTGAGCTGCCCCTTGTAGGAATGGTTATTTCAGATGTGCTAATTGCTGTTCTTTCTGGGTGCATTCCTGGCCCTCTCTGGCAGGCAGTTCAGCATCCCGTTTTGCTGTGACATTGGAGTCACGTTGTAGCCAGATCTGGTTAGAACTATGCAGTAAATTAGGGAGCAACTGCTGGCTGGGAGAGGTTATTTTGGTGTGTTTTTATATGCCATGGAAAGAAAGGTGATAAATGCTGGTGAAATAGTGTAGTGATGCTACATTGATTCATCAGTACATAAACAGCTCTGCTGCATGGGAATGTTTCTGGGAGAACCTGCAGTTGCCTTCTTTTTCTGCATCTTGGATGCTTTGGGAGGAGACTGAATAGTTAGCATGGAAGTATAATTTGACTATTCTCACCCTGGAAAATAAATTCTGAATTCTCAAAAAAAGGAGCTTTTTTTTTTTTTTTTTTTTTTTTTTTTTCCCCACTCCTAAAACTGCAAGCAATACTGAGGTGTTCTTGAACCAGAATGGTAGTAGAGAGTAGTGCCTATAAATAGTTCTTTTATGTAATATTTGTAGGGGTGTGTGCAGCCATATAAGTCTTCTGCAACAGTTACAAATTGCTTTTGTAACATTTTTTTATCAGAAAAGTTTGTTTCTGAAATTGTCTTCAGTAGCATCAAGGTATCATTTTTTCATGTCTTCAATGTAGCATTTTGAGAAATGTAGGAGGTTACTGAGAAAAAAGGTTGGATCAAGAGAATAAACGAATCTAGATACAAACTTGGCAGGAGTTGTTCCACTTTAATTTGGACAGAGCTCTGAAAACACGTCGGTTTCCAGTGCTCTGGGTATTTAGGCCAAAACAGTGATTTCTCACTCTGTGTTCTCCCTTTCACTGGAAAGAAAACCACACAATCTGCATTTAATATATGCCAACTTCTTTTGTTGATCATGGCATTTCTTTTTTAAACAAAATTAAATTTCCATTTACCTTAGAACTTAGTTGTCTTTTTTTTTTTTTTTTTTTTTAATGGGTTTTCAGGAGCAGGTGTGGTAAGCAGCAAATGCCTATTCTACATATGACTCATATGTGGTTTGAAGGGCTGAAAGTTGAAGCAAAATCAAGTGTTTTTAATTGCAGTTCATAAATTTGTTTAAAAATCAGCAATGTTTTATCAGACTTGACTTGCACCCTGTATCTCTGATCTACCAGGCTGCATGTGTGTTCATGATTCACTCCTTTAAATATAGCAGAGAAGTAAAATCGAGCTTGCTTTTTAGAGCTCATAGAATGTTAATGTGCTTGAAGTTATGTAGAATTTCTGTTCATTCCTTGTGGGAGAAAAAGGCTGGTAGCAAAAGCCTCATTCTTTAGAAGCAATAAAATCCCTTTGGCAACATGTGAGTTATTCCCAAAACAGGCTTTTAGCCTTGTGCTGTGATGTGAGTGTATCCTGTGCCTTTAGGTTGCAAATCTTATTGCCACTTTCCCACTGACATTTCACTTGATTCTGGACTTTGAGTACCATCTCAAGATTGTCCCTGTGGGTGTAAGAGGATCCAGAACCAGCAGAATTATTTGATGTTCTAATGCAGCATTTATATCCTGTGTGAGGCAGAATGCTGGGGGTATTGGATTGTCTGGGGCCTCCCAACAATCCAGTGTGGCAAAACAAAACCTAAAGGTCTCACATAACCTTATGTGCAGCTTCTGTCCACCCAAACCCTGCAGAATTCCTTCTGCCTGTTATATTTCAAACATTCAGGAGCTGAGGAGGAGGCAGTGGGTTAAGGACAAAGTGCACACACAGCACCAAAACCGTTTTGTTTTTCACCCAAGTTCAAGAGTGCATTAAGGGCTGACAGGTAGGAGGGTGTAGTACATATTTATTTCATGTCTGATTCTTGAAGCTATGAGTGTTTTCTAAATACTTAACAAGTAGAAGTGATAAGTAAAGGTTATGTAGGGATGCAGACCCGACTTGTATCTTCAGTGCTACACTTTGGGGACAACGGGCTGTAAAAGCACACTTGGATCTCCTTCACCTTTTTCCTCTTGGCTAATGAGAAAGAACATGGAGCATGGCACCCACAGCTCTTCTGAAGGGTACTTTAGTGGGTAAAATCCTAAGTGTGTGCCACACTTCCCACCAGTGTCCTTTTGTGTGGTATGAGGCCCTTGAAACAAGTGGAATTACATTGCTAACTGAGCTGGAACCTCGGCACTTGTCTTCAGGGTAGAAAAAGCTGTGGCTGCATGGCTGCTACATTGAATGCAATCAGCTTTCTTTTTGTCTGATTATGACATTTGGTACTGGTGTAGTTTGGGGGAGTTACGTGTGAATTTGTGGTTAGGTGGTCCAGGAAAAAAATCTGTCTTTTCAGAACATGGTCACAGCACATCAGGTGCTGGTGGCCAAGTGATTCAATGTGGAAAGTTTTAATTTTTTTGTTATGAATGTTTCAGAGGTGCAGACACTGTGGGTTTGCTGCTGTGGGGTTTTTTCCCCGCATTCAGTGTAAAATTTTTAAAAAGCCCGGGGAGGGAGGTGATTTAATCAAGTCTTTCTTTGACCTTTGTGAGAGCTGGGTGGCTGCTAACAGCTGTCACTGTCCTTTCAGCCTGTGAGAAGGTGGATGGATATTCAGGATTTGCTCAGGTCTTTATTTGCTGCCCGGATGCAAGAGGCTCTCTGGGCCAACTCCCGACGGAAGCAATACTTTGGGGACCACACCTTTTGTTTATAGGGTGTTCCAGTATGCTCCACTATGAAAACACATGGTTTGTGGATATGTTTTGGTTTTGTTTTGTTTTTTTTTTTCCCTTTTAAAGTTCATTCCACATAGGTGCAACTCTGAGAACTTGAAGGTCCCCTTGCTATTTCTAACTGCTAAAACGTTTCCTCTTTCAGCACTCACTCACGCCTCTATTTCATCAGCAGAATTGGTGTTTAAACAGCTGTAATCTTGCATTTCTGCAATTTGCTTGAATGCAGCATTGTTCTTCAATGGTATTTGCAATGTATGGGTGTTGCATGTGGTGGTGACTCACATTTGGAAACCATCTGGAGTACCTGGGTGATTTTGACCTTGGTGTCATTGCACAGTGTGCGTAATGGGCACAGCAGTCAAATGTGAACTCAAATGAAAACCCTGTTTTCTTCTGCTTGTGAGAGCATCTGCAGGGCTGGATGTAAGTTTGATGTATTGATCATATTGAGCCAACGTCCAGTTTCATTGTAAGCAGCACTGTAGCTGATTGCAGACAATAGAAATTGTGTGTCATCCCACCCATCCTGCCCTCATACCTCCTTGCAGCCCCCACCCCCCAGGCTCTTTGGGGCTGGGTGTTAAATGTTGTTTTCCAAGACTTTAAAGAAAAGGAGATGGTGTCTGATGGGAAAAGGACACAAGTAATTAGTCTTGCATGATAAGTCATGGGTTAACTTTGATGAGCTGAGAGTTTCCATTATGGGCCTAACCTTCACAGGTGGGTGGGTGAATTGTTGGCAGCTTAGACAATCTTCTCCTGTGGCGATGGCAAATGCTCTTCTGAAACGTGTATTTTATTCTAAATTTCCTGTGAAACTAACTTAATGTTATTCAGACAACTCTCAGAGGCAGAGCTGGGTATCCCTGCCCCCTTTTTTTGTGTGTGTGTGTTTCATAGAAACTTGGATTTTGTTTAGTAACATGTTAAAACTTTCGTGTATTTCAAAGAGTCTGGAATCTCACCCACAAAAATATAGTATAAAAGCACCCTAAGAGCACATACAGTGAAAGGCTGAGGTCACTAATGAATTAATCATATTCATAATTTTTGCTTGGTTGTTCTAAAGCTCTTAGTAGAAGTTGTATGCGGAGTGCTGGAGATGGGCACTTCAAAGCAAAACATACTTTTTATTAAAGTAGCATTAGTTTAGCATTCTGCATAGTTATTTGGACAGTTAGTATCCTGCATAGTTATTTGGACAGTTTTGAGGTAGCAAAATTGTCTGACATTAATATCCCCTTATTTCACTCACTGTTTTAAGTGGTCAGCCTGTACATGCAGATTAGTGATGAGAAATAGTTCATAGAAGCTGAGTCATTACCGAGCATCTGCAGCGTGCAGCTCACACCTTTGTGTGCATGCCCGGCTCAGGGGGGGATTCGGGGCTGTGCAGCCTCTGTGCATTGTAAACTTTGTGCCATGAGTCCTTTACATTTTTAACCTTTAGGGTGATGTGTGGGGGCTGCCCTGCTGCTCGAAGGAGGTGCTTGGGAGGAAAATGGGGTTATGTGAAAATCCCTGCTGCACCCCTTGGTACCTGCAGGCACCAGGAGCAGAGATTCCCTTTTGTACCTGAAGAGCTGCTGGGACTTTAATGTTTCAATGTCTGAGTAATTTGGTTTACAATTCTGATTTGCTTTAAGAAAGAACGTTTCTATAATATTGTCAAACTACCTATTCTCGTATTTCCTACCTATTCATTAAAGAACGGGGGATTTACGGTCTTTCAGCGTGAGTCAGGACTTGCAGAATTCAGTGTTTTCCCTTGCAGCCGTATTGTGGCTGCTCGAGATCCCCCGCTTCCTTGAGCCATATGGGGAAGGCAGTCAAACACGAGCCGATGTTTTTCTGGACTCTTTGCAGCTCATTAGTGTTACTCATGTTGTGAAACATTCTTTTACAGCAGAATTTCAAAAGCTAAGTTCCACATGAAGAGTAGGAGCCACTGTTGCACTGTGACACGGTAACTTAATAACCTGCTTTACATTATTGCCTTTGATTGCTGGACAGGTAACCTGCTAATGAATTTCTGGAAATTCACTTTCATCCTGTTTGAAATACTGCTGCTGAGATTGATTATACATTGAATCCAATCCAGCTGTCAAAATCCAATGTTTGTTGAGTTTCCCTAGTGTTCATGTAAATATTTTTAAATAACTTCCCCCTTCAGTATAATTGTACGCTTCAGATGAAACTTTTCTTCTTCTTTTCACCCCTAGAAACATTGCTTTTTAATTTTTTTCCCTGAAAACAGTAAGCTGGTTAAATTGGTAAAACACTGTTGTCTCTTGGCATATTCTAGTCTTTGCCATTCTTTTCAGTCAATGGTTGTATGTATGGACAGGATATGATGCTTTTAGTCTTTCTTCTCAAGCAGGTGGGGTGTTTGGATCCCTTTGAAATTTAACATGATTGCAGTTTCCATGCTGATTGGAGACAACCTTATTATAGTTTATTAAGAATGACTTGTTGGCATAATTAAATAAAATGTTTCTTTTTTCATCTTAAACTGGAAAAAGCTGTAGATGGGCTTCTAGATTAACTCTTCTGTGAGTAAAGTGCAAGAATGAAATATTGTTTGCCTGGTGTTGATTGCTGATCACTGAAGCAGATCATGTTGTAAAGAAGCAGTTCTGTTGCAATGTTGTCCTTAATTTATTTGAGGAAGAGTCAGCCTAATTGGCAAAACAATCAAAAGAACAACATCAATCCCCCAGATGCCCTCAGAAATTCTGTAAAGCAATAAAACTTGACAAGGAGTCACTTGGGAATTAATGTCTGGTTTAGAAGGATGGTCCCCAATGAGCTACCAAGTCACCCAGATAGTCCTTAATCCTGAGGAAATCCCAGAGTGGATTATTCTTGTTGTAGCTGAAATAATAGAGCTTTCTTCCATTAAATGTGTCACTTGGCCATTTCTTGTTTAATGTTTTTCAAGTGCTTCTCTCTGGTACCTAAAGTGTTTTTATAAAGTAAAGCCTTCAGTTCTGCCCTTGCAGTGCTGCCGGTATCATTCATTCCCTGAAGGGGAAGGGTATTTGTAGTGTTTAGATTTACTCCTCTGGGATTAGCAGGTACAATTTATCTCATAAATTATTCATTTTATAGTTGAGAAATTTATTTTATTGCTCTGAGTCTGTGGATGTGCAGATAAAAGAGTGCTACCAATGTGACAGGAGTAGGATCATCTTGCAAGGATTCTGAGCATATTCCTTATTCCTAGCTTCACTCCTGGAGGTTTCGCTCCAAGAAATTTCTTATTTGGTGCCTTGGACAGTTTCCTCTGTCTCAGACTCTATTCTAGATTGAGCTGGGAGCCCTTCTTATTGAGAGTGTGTTTAACATTTTTTGTTCAAATAATCTGTTTTCTGCTGTTTAAATTTTTTTCCATGTTAGGGTGCTCAGGCTGCAACTTTCCTCTTTCTGTGCCTGCCTCTTACTTTTTGTGTTTCAGAGCAGTCAAGATCATCTAGTGTTTACCAGGACCAGTGTATTGCACATGCTGAACTCTGGTTTTGGAAAGCTCCCATTCATTGGAGCAAAGTTTTGAAATTTGGCAGACAGAAGCTGTTGAACGAGGATATGCTTGCTGCTGTTGAGAAAATATTCCTCAATTAGGCAAACCTGTAAGTCCTTGGAAAAATACCACTTTGCCTGTACTCAGTAAAGGTGTCATTGACCAAATCTTCCTGGGTGCTGGCTATGTTTTTGCCTTGGAGCGATTTTCGTGGGGCAAGGTGAGGTCACCCACAGAATAATTGACTTGAAGAAGGCTCAGTCTGGTCCTTGCAGGAGAGCAGCCAGACTTCCCATGCCATGGCTGCTCAAGGCCAGGGTGGAGCTGGGCAGCCTCCTCTGCTCTCAGGCTCCTTGGTTGGCACCCAGTGGCACAGAGGGAGAAGTTGGCTGGAGGACAGTTCTGGGGACTGGGATCTTGGCTGTGTTATGGAAGAGCAGCAAGCAGGGGGAGAGGGGGATGGAAAGCATGGCTGCTCCAAGTCAAGCTAAAGATCCCTCTGACCACTCTTATTCTTTGTGAAGAGCAGCAAACCGGTTCTTCTGTTGTCATGGACTGGTTCTTGTTCCACTCACCTGAGGGTGAGTGAGGTGTGTGGTCAGAAAGGAAAACACCTGATTCAAGAGACTGAATGTGGAGAAGGAGAACTAGAGATCACAGCAGGATCTGGTTACAGACAGTTGGGTCTGCTTGCTGTGATGGAAGTGCCAGGAATGATGGAGAGGGTCATTTGAGGAGAGATAATTCAAATTAGCAGTTCTGACAGTGAGTGAGGAAGGACTAGTAGGGTGAAGGAAGTAGCAGCAATGAGCTCAGTGAGCTCAGGAGGAGAAAATGAATTTAAACAAAGAAAACAAGGAACCAGTCAGTAACAGGGAAACAACTGGGATAAAAGCACATAGAGAGAGCAGGGCTGGGCTCTGGGCAGGATGGGTGGGATTGTGACTTGCTGTCAGACTGGATGTGCAATGGGATTAGTGCATTAGGAACAGCAAGTCAAGAGTTCTCCTGATGGGATCAGGAGAAAGTACAGTGGGTGCACAGGGGGAAGGAATAAGCATGGAGCAAAGGATGAAGATTAGATAAGAAGTAAACAGAAAAGTAGTGCAGAGATCTAGCAGTCCTCTTCTGCTTTGTAGTATTGCTATTTTATGTGGTTTTTTTCCATGTCATGTTTAAGTGGAGTTGACATACTGGTTAGAATGTATATACATTGATTTCTGTGGTTTCACTTTGCATCTTTACTCACTGTGGAAGGATATTTGACAACATCCCCAAAGAAAAGCTTTATCCAGAATTGTGTGCACTGCTGTTTTTCATTCACTCATTCTGTGCAGAAAGCCTGAAGGAATTTTTTAGCAAATAAGTTCAAAATGTGTTTAGATAATATATTTCACTTTGAATTATACTCTCTTAGGCAGAGAGAAATGCTTTAGCACTTTTATCTTGTATTTACAAAAAGGAAAAAAAATGATAGGCATGGAGCAGGGAGTGAATGGAAGTGTGTTTTCTCAAACAAAAGTTAAATGGGGAAGAGAAATATTTCTTGCCCTCTTGAGGGCTGTTGATCTGTCAAATGTGGGTTGTACAGGAGTGGCATTCATTAGGAGTGTGTAACTCAGGTTTTGCTGTAGTAAAAGAAAAACTGGCAGTGGATGAACAGGGAGAGCTGCAATAGACCACTACATAAATATTTTTTCACCCATCCTGGCTCTCTCTCCCAAGTATAACAGTCTGAGATCCTTTTGCTTATGTGTAGTCACTGAAAAAGCCTAAAAATAAAGGTGAGAGGAAAAGATTCTATGGGCTGGTCAAGAGCCTTTATTTCCTTACAGGTCTTTGGAGCTGTGAAACATCTGGATGTTGCACAGGATGCTTTTGGCATGTGTTTGTAAGTTAAAATGCAAAAGCTGAAAAACTGCACAGCTTTGCTTCGGTTTTTGGTGTGCAAAACAACTAAGGAACTGTTTCATGGTTGGACATATTGGTTAGGGGTTCCTTTGCTGCTTTGCTCAGGGACCCCATCATCAGTGGGAGGCTCCATCCTCCCCAAGCACTGCCAGCCTGACCACCAGGATCAAGGCACCCATCCCAGATTATGGTTGCATGCTTTACCTGAAACCCAAAATTGCACCAGCCAACCCTTTAGATAGTGAGAATGCATCTCACATGACATGTGTGACTGGCTGCCTATTTAAATCAGTGCCCTGGGGATTTACAGCCTTATTTTTGGAAGGGGAGGCTAGCTAGGTTCCAGCTCTATTTAAAGGTAAATTCAAGTGTCTCTGGCTGTGTGGCTGCATGTGTCCTAAGATGCATTGGATTAGCCCAGGAGAGCACCCTGGAAGGGGGTAGGAGCTTGCATCCATTCCTGGTATGTGTGAGCATCTCCCCACCACCTCTTCCTTTGGATTATTGTGGGCTGGTTTTATTTTTGCATTGTGGTTTTTATTCTACTTCTTGCCTGCATCATCCTGATACCAGTATTATGTATAAAATTGCTGAAAGCTCCTTTTCCAAAGGTTTAGTATGATTGACATGAAATGATCTTGAAATAGGAAAGCTGGAATTGTTGGAAAATGACATTTTTTTGCTAGAAAATGTGCTGTTTTGAAACACATACAACTAATTTAGGCACTGTTTGAGACTGGGTCTGCATAGTTGTCACTCTTGGAAAATACTTAGTCTTGAACAGAAAGGTATCACAGTGCCAGCATTTAATGGTTGAGGGAGTGTGTTGAATTGTTCCACTTACAAAAACCTTGGCTGAGCTAAACAATACAAATATAAATATTTCACTTGGCTATTAGCAGTTGAGTTGAGGTACTTGATGGTTGGGAACAGCATGGCAGAATGCTCCACACAGAGGTCAGAAGACATTTTACATGATATTTATGGGTTTCATGCATACAATTATAGACACTTGTGTTGACTTGAATCTGCTGTTGGCTTGGTGTAGTCTTCTGTGGTTTATTTGTGGGTTAATCTCTGGGAACAAAAATAAATGGAAAAGTGACAGAGGAATCAAAACAAGAATCCACACTAGGAGAGTTGAACAAGTGAAAAATGTCAAAACAGTGAAAATTCAGACCCCTTTTCTTACATTTAGAATGTAAGAATGAAGTGTTTGGGGGTTTTATTCATGGTATATTGACACATGTGGTGTTTAGGAGGTGCTGGTCAGTGGAGCACTATTGATTTCCCTCTGGGGGCAAGGCATCCATCCAACCTTCCTAGCAGGGGGTGGGACTGATTCTTTAATCAGAACAGCAACAATCCCTCCTGAAGCTTCCTCAAGGTATTAGGGCTAAATTAAACAGTCTGGGACTAGTGTGTAAGCCCTAATGCACTTCAAGAGGCTTTTGTGGATAGGAGAATTTTGAAAATAATCAGAAGACAAAGTCAAAAGTAACAGAAAAAAGCCACAGGCACAAATCACCCTTAAAAAGGGCACCATAATACATTTTCTTTGTGTGGTGCAATGCTTAATGCTCAGATTCTCTTAGGGAAGAAAAGATGCATGGACTATACAGCTCTATTCATGGCACTGCATTTAGAACTTGTGTTCTCTCCTTTGTGTATGTGTTCCATAGCTGTTCCAAAAATAGATATGGTCACAAATACCAAATTAGTAGAATTAGGCATCGTAAAGCCAGGAAATGCACCATTTTTGAAACAACAATCACTACAGAGGAAGTGTAGGGTCTTATGCATATTGTGCTATGTCTTTATTTTACAAGGTTGTTTGCTTGTGTGCATTTGCAGAATCCATAATCTGAATTTCGTAAGGACAAAAATGTCCTGGTTGCATTCAGCTTTTTTGGACTTTCACTCCTCTCTAACTTGGAGGAGGAATGAAACATGATCACTGAGCTGTGATCTGTATAGTAAGTGCTCGTAAGCAAGAACTAACTACAAATTGTCAGTAGCCTTGTTAGGTGTGCTTACTGATCATTATGGATGTCATTCATGTACAAAAGTACTCAAAAAATACAAGTGAGGAGCACACATGACAACTGTTCTCTTGCTCTTAGTTCTCAGTCACCTTGTCTTGGTCCATCTCACTCTGCAGACCAAAAGCCAGGTAAGCAGTAATTTTATTTTCCCAGAATGTTGGAATCCTTTACAAGTACATCCCTAAGGCCTGAGGACTTCATGAAAGCTGGAAAGTTTTAGGGTGGCTTTGTTAGTAATGTCTGTGAATTCTGAATGTCCCTGATGGAAACTGGCAGGTGCTGTCATTGAGCCTCTGGCTGCAGAGATGCTCTGCCCAAGTCTTCTCCCATAACATCAACTTCACTGGTCCTAGTGGTTCTTGGCCCACCAGTTTGGACCATGAATTAGCAGCCAAAATTTTTGAGAGATAGATTTCACCTTTTTTTTTAGGGTTTGTGAAAAACAAACCCTTTATTTTCCCTTCCTCGGCTGGGAACAGTTTTGACTCAACCTTTGGATCAGAGTTGTAGCTTCCAAAAACTATTTTAAGTGGAAGGTATTGTCATTGGAACAACTGTAGAGCACTGAGTGACCTCATTGTCCTTACTGAGGGAGGGGATGTTCTTGTCAATTTGTGAGAAATTTTCTTTCTTTCCCTGCCTTCTTTGTAGGTAGGTAAACACACATTTGTTTTCCTCTTCCTCTCTGAATCAGTCTGGTTCAGAGGCCAAACTTGCTTTCCCTGCTTGGCAGATAAAGCATCTTGTAGATTCAAGTCAATATCCTCTTTCATATTTTTTAGGTGATTCAACTGCTCATCAAGCAACTGGTCTATCCCTGTGTTATAAAATAGTTGGGGAGTCATGGGACAGTCAGGGAACTGAGCCCAGAAGCTCCAGTTGCTGTGTGAAGATCAGTAGCTCAGGCCCATTGAAGTCAAAGGTTGGACAGGAGGTTCCTGTTTGTTCTTCAAACAAAAGCATTTCTTGTGTGTTGTCTTTAATCCAACAGGCAGAGCTGCAGCCTTTAGTGGATGGAAGCTGAAGTAAGCATAGATATGAGGAAGAGGGAAAGGGGAAGAGGAGGAAGGCTGAGATATTGTTGTGCAGATGCCTTACAACTTAGTCGTGACTTCTGCTAAAGAGAAAATTTACTTTTCTAATGTTCCACAGCAGGGCAGGTTCTTCTTTTTAATATCCCATTATTTTCCCATGTCCCCCTCCCATGCATCTTCCTTCCCATGAATAGATTATTTATTCTCAAAACCAGTTTGTTTTGCCTTTCTTGCATTAGTCAAGATTTATCTTATCATCTTGTACTTTAGAATTTGCAACATTTGTTTCCAAAGATGTTGCCTAAAGTGCAGTGTGATAACCTCTCACAGACTTGAGCACTGTGTCAGAAACGTCACATTTAGCAAGGGTCCTGTAGGTCAGCTGAATGCACCAAGTGTGACAGGAAAAGAAAAAAAAACTATTCTGTGAGACCCAGAGCAGTGGAGAGAGACTTGCTGATAGTGACTTGGCAACGTAATAAAACAGCAAGATACTTGAAAATTTAAGAAGTGTTTTGAGGTGATGAGTTTTAATTTGCTCCAATGAACTGTAATATCCAATGCTCAGTGTCTCTTCCAGAAAAAATAAGAATTTGCCCTTTAATATCTTCCACTTTTGAGTAAATGTCTAGTACAGTCTCATTTCAGTAATAAATTATTTGGAAATCCATCTAAGAAGACTTGAGGAATGCCTCAGTGCCATTTTTAGGATGTCAATCCTTGTAATGCTTGGGTTTCTGCTTTCATTAAGTGCAGTGCTTAAAGTATTGTACTGGTCCACAATACCTTGTTGTTTGGTTTTTTTTGGGGTTTTTGTTTGTTTTGTTTTGTTTGTTTGTTTGTTTTTGTTGTTTTTGTTTGTTTGTTTGGTTGGTTGGTTTTTTTGTTTGTTTTTCTATTTTACTATGTATTTGTTTCATGAACTTGGGTTTGTTGGCAGCATTTTTTACTGGAGATCTCACCCTCTTGTGCTGGGTAGGCACTGGGCAATCCAGGCACTGATGATCCCAGTCTTAAAATCACATGACATTAATTAAAGACAAGAAAGATTGGAAAGATGGAGCACAAGACACTCAAGGATGTGGAATTCTTCAGCCTCTCCCATCTCTTCATGACTCTTCTGGTCTGGGGTAAAATATGGTGATTTCTTTTGTGCCCATGTTTATTATGAAAGTTCTGTGCTGTGAAATTGTAACTACTGAATAGTTACTGCAGTCTGGGGCAAACCTAAAAGTAAAATAAAGGGTATCTATTTTATGATATCTTCTGATATTGAAAAGCAATATAGGAGGCTGATAGTACAATTTATTTTAGGTATTGCAGTATTCATTGGATGTTATAAAAAGTGTATATGTCTGACAGCCACATTTCAAAGAGTTTTTTCAATGCACTAATTAATTCTCTTCAGATAAATAGTCATGCAAAAAAAATGAAATACAACATCAATATTTAATGACATCTGCTTAAAATCCTCCCAGTCTAGAATTTTGAAGTTGTGTGGGGGTGGTATACACACATCCCTGATAAAGGGAGGATGGAATGTGTGTGTTTTCTTTTCATTTGAGGAAAGAATTACTCCTTAAAGACGTGATTGTGAGGTGCCCTACATGGTCTTGTGCAAAAATAACGTAGGAGACAGGTTCATCTCTTTGGAGGCTGTTGCACTGTGAGTCCTGTGCATGTTACCAGAAAGGGAGATTCTGTTTCCTGAATGGAATGACCTGGTCTCCACCTTCCAGGTTTGTCCAGTGGAAGCAAGTTTGCACAGTTACACTGAGAGTGGGGGCAGTTTTTCTCTTGCTGCAGGAAGCAGTGAGCCCAAGTGACCAATATCTTACTGTGCACATCACATTGTTTCACGTTCCTCTGTTGAACAGCACAGCAATGAGCTGACCTAAATTTATGGTTCTCTGGTGAGATGTCAGTCTGCTCTTAAGCTGTTTGCAGTACTTTCATCTGTGAACTGCCTGTGTTTGATGTTAGTGCTGTGTTATCAGCCTCTGATGTTAAATGGAGAATCATTCTTCTTGTGAAGAAGTGAATTTGTGACAGATTTGTGTGCAATTTGTGGGCACTGTTTATGCCAGAGTTGGGGAATCCATTACTTTCTGGAAATGACAAGCATTTGTTAGACTTCCTCCCACAGCAGTGACAGAAAAGAGCAGTGCTGTGCTCACCATCCACTTTTGATGCTTCATGGTTTGTTATTGCTGTGATAGGAAAACACAAGGAGCAATGTTGTAATGTAAGCATTCCCTGTGTTTATTTGTTGGTGGTGTTGTGGTAGCCTTCCACTTGATCTTCCAGGAATGTGAGAAGAGTGGAAATCAGGGTGACATATCTGTAGTTTTAGTCACAAAGTTCCACCCTATGTGCTCTGTGAGCAGCATACTTTGCTGTTACAAAGTCCTAAAAAACCAATTAATTAAGAAATATTCCTGTAACACACACTGTGCTGTCACACTGACCCAAACTTAACCAGCAGCTCCCAGTGACGAAGATTTTAATAACATTTAACCATGGTTTGTGTTAGTCCTTTGACTAAGCACATCATGATGTATGTGGTGTGGTGGTCTTGGTTTTGTTTGCCCTCAAGACACAAGAATGCTTTTTATTGCTGTCCCAGTAACCAGTCCAAAGTGCAGCAAGCAGCTTTACACTTGAAAAACTGTAGCACCCTTTCAGGAAATATCTGCGGCCCCTCAGATTTTTTCAGCCTGCTCACACATTCAGAACCCCGGACAAGCAGCTTAAGATCTGAATGAGATTGTTCACCAAATGAGTTGGTGCAGCATATTAATTTGCTGGTGCTTCTAAATGCCTGCAGTGTTACAAGAGCTTGCAATGGCACTGAAATACCAGGAGCTTTGTTGGCTCTAAACTCCTTAAAAGAGAGTTTTAAATTCTTGTCTGCTTGCCGTAGCCTTACCAGCTTTATAAAGAATTTGGAGATCTGTATTTTAGAAAGGTTGTGTGTCCTGGGCTTAGGAAAGTTAGTAAGAGCTTTTCCTGGTAGTATTAATTGTCTTGGAGCTCAGTTGTGCTCTAGGTTTTACTGTACATCTGATTATATGAGCCTCCTATTAGTGCCTTTATCTAGATGTTAATGGATATGTTTATTGCATGGTTTTATGCACAGGATTTACAATGAAAAAATATTTGCCTTTGCAGTTAGGTAAACTAACATAATATGGTTATAATGAGGCTGGATGCAGCCTCAACCTGATTATATGTATATTTTCGGTTTCATTATAAGTTAATATTTATATGCCAGAGTAGTACTGATAGGACATTAAACCACTTTTTTCTTTTTTGTCTTTGTCCGGTTGAGCCAACACCCTCCTCCCTCAAAACCAATATTCTGCCTGGCAGCTGGAGTGGGATATAAATTGTCAAAGACTACAAAAAGTTTAAAATTTTAGAATTCAATTTTCAATGTCTTGAAGTAGATTTTATTTAGAGTATAAACCCAAGTATTTTAATGAAAGCTAAAAAATCCAGTGTTCCATGCTTTCCCTTGTTTCACTGTTCCTGGATTTAGGCAAATATGTAGTTCTGGATGGGGTGAGCAGAGGTTAGTGGTCAGACTGGTGTGACCCTAGTGTGTTTTTTAATCTTGGCTCAAATAAACACTGCTTTAAATTGGGTAGTGATTTTCTTCACAACTTTGTCTGAAAACTGTATTAATAGGAGGCTGTTTACTGATGTAAATTCCATTAGTATTGTCAAGATATTTCTTCAAGTGCAGTGAAAGCTTGAAATCTATATCATGGTATCAGCATTGTTATAGCATGAGTTATAAAATATTCACGTGTTTTTGGAACCTAAGGAAATGAGATTGTTGTCACAAGAAAACTGGATTACCTCTTTTGCTCAACTAGACTTGCCTATCCTGCTTAGGAGCAGAATATCCTTGCTGAGGGAAGCAGTCCTTACTTAAAGGATCAAAGGATGTTGCTCTTCTAGCTCAGGATGGCAAATGTCATTTATTCCTAATGCTTAGGTTTCCAAACCATATTGGTCAAAATAAACTGTAATTGTTGATTTATTTCCATAAAATATTCTGACTGTTTTTCTTTGAGAGGCCGGAGGCTGTGTAGGGAGCCAGACCAAAAGGTTTGGACAGTCAGTAGCTGCCCTACTTTCTAGAAACTGTAATTTTAGGTTGTGTTGGCTGGCACAGTATGGTCAGCACAGTGAACTTGAGCTTTGTGTGCTGGGGCTTAGAGTGTGGCTGTCCTGCAGCATCCTTGTGGCACAGGCAGCAAACCAGTGAGCCTCGCTCCCCGCGCTGTGGTTCCACACGTGGCCCTGATTTCTGAGAGCTGGGCCAGTTCTGGGGCTGTGGGAGTAAAGGCAGCACTCAGCACAAGGAGGCTGCTGTTAGACTGGGGAGTCTCTGCTGCTGATACAGCTTGCTTTAAATGCTCTCTTATCAGGTGCTCAGGCATTTAATATTGAGATATGGTGGAGACAATTGTGCTATAAACTCTAGTTCTGCATGTTTGTGTCATTTATGGGGTAGGGCACTCTGATTTCTTGCATTTTACGAGGCTGGGTGACACGTGGTCTCTTTGTTCTGGTGTGAATATTTGTTTAGTGTGATGGAGTTAAATTTACCTCTTTCTCTTTAGATTCTTGCAATTGTCATATGTCCCATGGAGAATGTCAAATGTCCCTGAGTGAGCAGCCGGGATGACTCCGTCACAATCCTGGGTGCTTTGTGCTGCTCTATTGACTCTGCAAACCTGAAATGTGTGTGGGAGAACTTTCTCTTGTAGTCTAGCATGTAATTTAATTGATGTTTGTTTGGTAATTTGCCTCAGATTAAATTATTCATTGTCACCACTTGAACAAATGCTTTGTATGCTTCTGGTGGGTCAGCATTTTGCACAATGTTTCCCCCTTCTTATTCCACCTACTTTGATGCATTCATTTTGTTTTGCTGCAGTTTTAGTACTGAGAGCTGAGAGAGGCTTCTGTTGGGAGAAGGGGGAGACCAGTGGAGTTTGAGAGGCTTTGAACAGTGATTATTTGGTTAAGAGAAATGTGATTACTTTTGTTCAGATTTGAACTTTGATGTAACACAAGTTCACACTGTAGTTAATGTTGTTACCTGAGGGTGAACTTTGTAGAAATGTCACAGACATGAGCATGTGAGAATAGGAAGATATGTTCTCTTCCTCCAAAGGAGAAGAGACTGGAGTAATTGAAGAGTTATTATCAATAGCAATTCATGCTTTGATGCACAGAGGGACGCTTCTGATCCTTAGCAAGGTGTGTAGTGGTAGAGTTGTAACATTGTCTTTTGTAGAGGAGGAAAAGCATGGCAAGGATCATCTCAAAGTCTGAATATTTTATGCAAATGGCATCAGACTGAAACAAGGATTTTTGTCAAAATTGAGATAAATGGCCTGACTCTAGGACATTGTAGAGTGCAGATGCAGCTGGGGTTAAGCTCTTCCCTGAAAGTTTATCAGTGAAAAACTGAGAGGAGAAAGGTGTTGGGTTAAAGAAAAATATGGCAGGATGTTGCAGGACTGTCTTGGTTGCCATTTTTACAGCTACAGGAGGGGCCAGGTCTTATTGTAATAAAAAAGCTGTGTGAGAAACCCTAATAGATGGATTTAAGGCATGGAGTCTCTACAGCTTTCTTTTGGCTCTTTGCTTTTATTTCTGGCCTAGTTCCAGAATTTATCCATTTTTTTGTCAGTGTAGCTTGACTCCACTGCACAGAGTGCACTGTATGAATAGATAATTCTGAATTATGAAATACACTTTGAACAGAGTTTGTTAACAGATTTTGACATGACCAACTTTGTTGTTTGCAGACATTTTAAATGTTATGCACTTTGATATTGTTGTTCAATCCATTGCATTAAATTTCTGAGTTGCATATATCTCTGATAATCTTCCTGTTCTGGAAACTTCACTATTTCTTGGATCTGAGTGGAAGCACCTAATCTAATTTCTGGGTTAAAAATGGAATGCAATGGCAGATAGAAATACTTCAGGCACAGCAGTAATCTTATTTGGTCTTGAGTGTGAAGTGGCTCTTGAAAAATCTAGGATTGTATTTGTCATGTCATGGTATTTAAGGTATTAAATGCTTTTTGAACTCCATCTACAAAGAAGTTTTTCAGGAGTTTGTTCCATTTAATTTGGAAATGAGAGGAGGGAACAGTCAGTTCAGATCTTTTCTTTTGAACTTTAGGGAAGGGTTTGGAACATTCTGAAGTGAGGGGGCTTATTTTTTTAACCCTAGTTATTGCCATTGCTCCAGTGATTCCAGGAGTCAGCCTCAAGCTAAGCAGAATTAATGTTTTTTACAACATTCTTCTTTTGTGAGTGTCTGCATAAATATCCTGGAAGGACACGGTGCCTGCACTGGGGTTTGGTCAGTTCTGGCTTTACAGGAGAGGAGGTGAAAAGGGGTATCAGGAGTAAAGGCTGTTGTGTTTAGTGAATAAATACATCTTTGCATTAACGTGTGCAGAAAAGAGCTTTGCACACATGCTCAGTTCTACACCCACCAGGGGATTTATTTAGTGGAGATTAGAAGTTTTGCTGTTGAGAATACCAGGCATACCTGGTGAGACCTTTGCTGGTATTAACTGTTATCTTTTTGGGCTGATTTTGATAGAGGGAGACCAAGGACTCTTATTTGCAAAGTGTAGCAATGTCACAGATTGTTTTTAAGTAGTGCTATTAAAAAAAATAATCAAATGAATCCTCCTAAACCCCTTTCTTAAACTCCAACTGTGTGCTTAGAGCTGAATTATATTCAAAAAGGTTTGATATTAATGAAGAAATTTTGACTTTGAGGATGCATAAAACAACTTGGGTATTCTGCATGATGAAACTAGTATGCCATTGGTTTGTGATGAAGTTGGGCAAAAAGCTAATTTCCCCAAAAAACATTCCCACAGACTGCTACAGTTGGAAGTATTGTTCTTGTGGATAAGATTCTGCTATTGTGATTCAGTATGGTTTTGGGTAAGAGGGCAGAATTTCCTTTTTTATGTGTGTCCTTTTAAATGGATCAGCAGGCTTGTTTGGCTTTCTATTGTAGTTATCCATGCCATGCAATAAGCAGGAACACTCTATGGCTCATTTTTAATAATCAGTACACAGCTGCCCAAAGGGGAAATCGTGGTCAAGAGCTCTTGTTGATCTTTGTTTTAACAGCTGGTATTATTAAGGGAGAGCTTCACAGACTGGGAGGAAAAAAAAAAAAAAAAGGGATGAAAATCAGTCAACTGTTAATCCAAGATGTGGCCAGACAGCAAAAGATTGACTGGGAATTAGTTCTAAAATTACATTTGTTCAAATAATTTCTGAAGAAATGAATGGGTGTGTATTAATTAAATCAGGGAAGTGGGATGGTGCTGGGGAACAGTGAAAAGTTGCAACATTTGTCAACTGAAAAACCTTCCTGGAACAACAGCAGCGTATATTTAGCATTGTTACCATGCTGCAAGTCCTGGGGGAGGCAGCTCAGATCTGGAGCTCTGCAGCAGCTCATGATTTATACTGTCCTAGCAGCAGAGCCCCACAAACCAGGAGGATCTGCTCATTTTCAAAGCTCTTGTTTATAATGCACAGAACAGTGAATCCCTGTGGGTCCTTGCAGCTTTCAGGCTGCAGCTCTGGACACTGTCAGCAAAAACCAAATCTTTATCCCATTCCTGTTCCCCTACGATGAGCAGGAGGAGGAGGTTAACTAACATTGCATTGTTTTGTTTCTTTGGTTTTTGTTTGTTATTTTTTTGGGTTTTTTTTTTTTTTTTTTTTAAATGAGTTTTGTGGGTATAATTAATGCTAATGGTAGAGATGCATCATCTCTCTGGCCCCAGTAGATTATGAGCATTTGCTTAGCTAATGAGTCTGGATTTTAAAGTCTAGATTCTGCTGTTTATCCTCATACCTAGTACAAATAAATTCCCTTAGTTCAATTGTTAGAATCATCAGAAGAAGCAGCATGAGCATGTTTGTCTCCAATTTAAATAACTGAGCAAGTGCATGAAAAGGTTGAAATGCACCCAGTCCTTCAATAAAAGTAGTCCAACTTAACATCTGGCATTAGTTGAAGTTTCTTTCTTATTATCTTGTTCTTTAAGAGCTTTCTTGTATCCTGGGTTGTAATTTGCACATTATAATGTATTTTGAAACAAAACTGTGTCTTGTTCTGGGGTTTCTAGAGTGTGTTTTATAAGCAGAATTGTAGGTTTGAAAAGAAGAGTTCCTTTCTGAATGGGCTGCTCATGACAGATGGTTCTCATTGTGGCAGAGTGCCTCAAACCTCAAAGTGTACAAATTTATTTGAAGGAAATGAGTCGCTGCTGCATCATGGCCATCTATGAAAAGTGTCCTTGGACATTGCAAACTGTGATTTTTCAGCCTTGCTTTCTCCTTATTTGAAGAGAGCTATAAAATTCATTTTCAAGAGCATGAAACTGTGACACCTCCAAGAAGCATATTTCCTCTTTCAAGAGATGTGACACTATCTTTAGAAGGATCTCCCACTGATAACAGCAGGTGATGCCTTGGTATGGCATTTTTAGGTACCTGTTTGAATAAAACCAAAGTAGCACCTAATGCTCCATGCTGGATGTACTGCTGTCCAGGACATGTAACATACATAATTTACCTTCAAAAATTCCCTTGTTCCAAGAACAATAAGGATATTTGTCCCTCACTATCCAGTACTTGGCTCAGTTGCTGTTTCTCTTCACCTGTTGCTCCTCAGCTCTGTCCTGCTGCAGCTGAGCTGATCACATCTCCTGCCTTCCCACTCCCCAGAAATAATCACTCCTCTCTTATCTTACCTCTTTCAGCATCTTTCTGAGCTGCTGCAGCACCAACAACCACATCCTCTCTGGGATGGAACATCCCCCCTCTCACCTTCCTTCCTGGCTGCTGTGTTAGCACAGTTACTGGCCCTGTTGCCATGGAGGGACTACGAGTTCTGCTTTACCACATCCTTTACAGGACATGACAGGCGTGGGGGGAGGAGGAGGCTTGGTTTGACACCAGGGTGGCAGAGGTGGAGGGTTTGGGCTCTGGTCAGGAAGGTTCTTTGCTGCAGTTTTAAGAGCAGCCCTTGGGGGCAAGACCAGGATGTTTATTGCAGGATCACCTGCTCCTGGAGCTCCACTGCTTCTGTGGCCTCTGACTCAGAGCCTTCTGCAAAAGGAGCAGTTTCACTCCACAGCTGAAGCTGTCAGCAGAGAGGATGAGAAGCTGAGACACTGAGAGTGTTTTTGTGTGTGTGTGTGTGTCTGTCTGTGTGTGAGAATACCTTGGCAGTCGGTGACATCGGTTGTACTCACACCAGGCAGCCTCTCCCCCTGAACCACGTGCTGGGCTTTGCAAGGCTTCCATAATAGGTGTTAAAGTGGGTCAGCACGGTGGGAGCGTGGCTGTACTCCCAGTGACCTCTCCAGCAGGCACAGGCGGCCTCTTGCTGACCTGTTGCTCTGTGCTCTGTTGCTTGGAGCTTGGTGTTGGCTTTGCTGCTGTTCACCTGCCCTCTGTAAGTGCAGTGTTTAGTCTGGTGTTGGGCACCTTCTCTACAAGGAGGTTTAACCTTCACCAGTACAAAGCTCACCCCTTTCATTAGTGGGGGATGTTCCTGTGCAGCTCTGCTGTAGGTGGATCTTTTAGTGAGATGTTGCAATCAAATTGGTTCCCTGTCAGCCCTGATGATCTGGTTGTACTCCCAGGGCTGGCCATGCCTCAGAGCAGCTGGAATATTCATCTTTCTCTCCAGGTGCTGGCCTTTGTGCCAGCTGCTCAGGGCTTTTCTCAGAAGTGCTTCTTGTTTGAATTAAATCGGGTTTTTATCCAAGTAGGGTTATGGCCAAAACCTGCCTGTGGGACAGCACCCTGGATTAATTAGCAGGAGGGGTCACTCTTGAGTTTGTGGAAGGTGGTTTTTGGGGTGGGGATGAGTGTGGTTGGTCTCAGAAACAATTACAAGGCTGTGCAAAGGGCCTTGCTATTATACCGGGGCAATGTTATTTTCTATCCAAATTAAAACAGGCATAAATAATTCTGCTTTCCAGCCTCAGCAAAATGCTGAAGAGGTGTAAGCATTTCAGGGCTGAAATATGGCCCAGAAATTGCTTTATTCATAATGTCTATTGAAATAAGCAGGACAATTAGAGGTTAGTTTATCTAGCAACATATGAGGTATTTCAACCTAAAGCATAGTTTGTTTCCACTCTTGCTTTCTATCAATTCCCCTTCACAAAGGTTTGAAATACATTCAGTTTTCTAAAGATGCAGCAAAGAATCTCATGTTTCTTTTTGTGATCTGGCTAGATCAAGTTCCCAGGTGAATGGAAGAGATGGAATCATTAACCTTGAGGGCTTTATGGAAAAATATGTTTTGGAGATGACAATGAAAGGAAGATGGAGATGGGCAAGTAAGATGGCTTTTTCTCTGGGCTCTTTTATTATTCAGCTGAAGCTGAAATCATGCATATTTAGGCATCCTGGTGAAAGGTCAGGAGGAATTTATTTAATACTTGAAGGGTAAAATGGAATTAAGCATGTGTGGCTGAAGAGGTGATCTGCATGACAAATGCATGTGATCAGAAATAGCTTTGTTAACAAGAACCGGATGTGTGGGGGAATGGAAGGTTCTCTCAGAAAACAACCAGTGAAGCCACAGCATCATTTGAGTGTGAAGCAGGCAGAGATGGTCTCCCTGCCCCTTCCCTCTGTGCTCCATGGTGCTGTGAGTGCTCCTTGTCTCTGCTGCAGGAAGGGAAAGGTTGGTGTCCTGTGTTCCATATATAATCAGGGATGTTTGTTTAGTGTCATTAACTGAGGGTTTCACTGACTGTTGCTGACAAGTTTTGTGTGGGAAGTTGATTCTCATCAGTAGTGGCTGAGTCAACAGATGCTGAATTGCTTTGGTATTTTCTACTCATCTATATTTTCTGGAAGGCTCTTGCAGTGGTAGCCTGTATTTTATGCATTTTCTTTCATTATTAATTTGCCTGGAGACTGTTAACATTTGCATATAGCTTTATTGTAGGTCTCTGAGGATCTGTGATCTGAATTCCCGTGTATTCTGCCAGCACTGTAGTGCCATATGGGACTCAGCTGAGCCTGTGAAGGGCTCATCATCTCGTTAATTATTTTTATAATTTGAAGTTGTTAAACCATGGAACCTAAAAAAGTAATTTAGAAATTGAACACTGTAATGTATTCTTGATCTTCACTTAAATTCCTTTTTGCCCATGAAAGTGAATGAGAGTGGGTTTTTTTTTAAAAAAGATATGGGAGGAGAAGGTATGATCAGAACTAAAAATTAGCTATGAATTCCCCATTACTATTTTTGTTATTAATGATAGTATGTAAACAAATAATCTTGTGAGGAAACAGAATCAAACTGACTGGGGAATGAGGTAGTAGAAAGTCTTCAAATATTCTTAATATTCAAGAATCCTGAGTCTTTTATTCTATTCCTACAGGAGACATATGCTAAATAAAAAGGCTTTTCATTTGCTATTAGAATCTGAATTTTCAGCATAGTCTTTCTTCATTATTGTCTCTGTGTTAACATTCTTAATTTCATGCTTCTGCACTGTCACCTGTGAAAGCAGCAGAAAGGGTGACAGTGACAGTTTAGCCTGGATTCTGGTACAGTAAATGCTGCCAGCTCAGCCTACTCTGGGCAGGTTTGGCAGGAAGATTTAAATTGCAGAATTAATTGGTAAATTCTCCTAGAATCTAATGTTTTGTTCACAGTTGAAACCAAGTAGAAACCCCAGTCCTTCTGGCTTGACTGTGTGTTGGAACTGGGCAGGGTGAGTCTATCTGGCTGCAGAGAGACTGAGGCTGCAGATCAAGAGAAAAGTGAGGACATCCCCTTTATTTCAGTCAATGTTGAGGCTGAAGAAGCCTCTTGGTGGCAAGAGGAGCTCCATCATTGGATCTGAACACCATGTGTTGAACTATTTTGCAATAGGTGGAAGCCTTCTAGAAAGAGGAAGGAATATCTCACTGAGCTGATCTTCAAAGACCTCATGAACAACACTTTATTGCTCAATAATTGGTTGTACTCCATGTTATATGGCTGAGAAATAGGAAGAAGGTTTTTCTTTTGGGATTTTGTTTTGGTTTCCTTTTTTTTCCCTAATGGCTAACTTTCCTTTTCTCAAAATACTTTGCATAGCTGGGGAATGTGACTTCAGGAGGGCAGTTGAGAAGTGAAGGGGATTTGACAGCTTAAAGGAACCGTTCAAATGAAGCAAAGCAAATGGGCAGCACTATTTCCATTTTAAGCATTGTCAGGGTAACAAGCATGCAACCGAATTTCAGAAAGAATGCATGGATGGGAGGTTATTTGGGCAGCAGTAAAAGCACCAGGAGAGAATTAATGGAAACAGAAATCAAGTTAGAAAATGAATTTAGAAGCACACTTTGCCTTAGGGTTAAAATATTCAAAGCATTCTGGGGACTTGGATGTCAAATTCCTGTTCAAGTTAATGAGTGAAGTTCTACTTCCCTCTTTGGAGCTTTAGTTTTTTGTGTGCATGTTTAAGCTCTGAACAGTTTGTTTTAAGCAGCAAGGGCTGTGTGAGTCAGGTGGGCCAGCTCCTCCATCACCTGGAGAAGTGTTTGTAGTGGCACATGGTGCTGGCTTTGGGGAGCAGTGGAATCTGATGAAGGGGGGTAAGTTACAGTTACACAAGCAGTTTAATTACATGGACAGTCAATTAGAAGTTTATTCTTTTTCGTAAGCTGATACCACAATAAACACAGGCACTTGAAACTGGGAGAAGATGAGATTTGGCAGACTGGGAGGATATAGTAACATGAAGGCTGTGGTGAGAGCCTGCTGTGGTAGACAACTGACTGCCAGTGCAGTATTTCTGCTCAAAGAATGTTCTTAGGTGTGAACCAGCCTCTGAGCCAGAGGAAAGCAGCGAGTTCTTCTAGAAAATGTTTTGGTGTTTCTTTTTCGGAGAAAACAGGTGTGGTGTGACCTTTTGTTTCTCCCTCACTGTGGTCAAGTGGGAGCATTCTTACTGAACATTGCATCATATTCCTTGCCTTGTTTTCTTGAATGCTAAAGCCCTGTGGAGTTTATTGTTTCCTAATGTTCTCCCTGACTGGAAGGGTGAGGATGCTGCAAAAATGAACAGAGGAGAGTCTGTATTGAAGCTGAAAGCTGAAACAGCAGCTCATGGGGTACCTGAGCCTCTTGCAGCTGATGACTGATCCTGCAGAGCTGCAGTGGCACAGTTCACCTGCTAAACCATCTCTGCCAGGCCTGGTGCACTTTGTGCTGAAAACATGTGTTGTTCTCGTTAGACTCCAGAAAAAAATGAGGGTTTTCTTTAACTCTAGATTCCTACTGATAATGCGTTTTTGTAATAAATGAGAAAAGCAAATCAATTTCTAAAAAGTATTTTCAATATTAACTTTGAAGGCATGATATTGTTATGAGCTGCTCTGAAAATCTTTTTCAGAAGTCCTATTTTGCATTGATTGTATGTATCCCTGGCCTTTGGGATTCTGTGAAGGTTATGGTGTATGATCAACACATTTTGTGTCCTCTGTCTTCCCTACAATTCATTAACTTTAACTCAGAGCCTTTGCCTACCTTCAGTGTCCTTCCAGATGCAGGGAAGGAGGACAATCTGTGTTGTCCCCCCCTGCTCTGCCCTTCCTTTGCAATCTCATGCTCAGCCAGTGATGGTGTTGCCAATTTTACTGACTTTTTTCATCCTTGAGGCACTCAGCAAAGGGAAGGGACAATGGAATGTGTGACCCCGGTGTAACACACTGCTGTGGGGCGTTGGCTGCTCAGTGAAATGGCACTTGGGCCAACACTCTTCCATGCCCAGAAAAGAACAGAAACTCTTCTCTTGAGCAAATCTGCAGTTAAACTTCCCCTTGCCTCTCTTCTCCATAGTGGAGGTCAGTGCTTGTACTTCTGAGGTGGTTCTGCCTAGAGCTTGGCACGGGGCAAGTGCCTTCATCTCATTTTATAAATAGAAATTCAGCATCTTCCCCTGGTTGATCTGTCTGACAGCTGCACCACTGTGTGCTCCTCTTACACTGCTCCTCAGGGAGTTTTATTTCACTAAACTTGGCCTTGAGAGGCCTTAGAAACGAAGAAACAGTCCAGCAGGTCCCTCTGTGGGATGCCAGCCCACACTGAGAGAGCTACCTGGAGCCATTTCTGGGTTTTTATTCAAACTCAGATCCAAATGATGCTCTGAGAATTGATTTGGGGTAGGATGATGGTGGGAGGTTTGGACAAGCCACCACCAGGGTTGCCTTTTCAGGGTGAGCCTGCTCTGTCTTGAAATCTGGATTACCTTGAAGGGCAGGATCTCCTTGAAAGGCTTTCTTTCCTCTGGGAAACCTTGACCTTTCCTCTTTGGATGGGGTCACAACAGGATAATAAGCTAGTTTCTTGGTACAAATATGATCTATCTGATAAAGGTGGTTACATTTGCTTACAGGGATTACAGAGTGAGTTTCCCTGCCTGAGATTTCCCTTCTCTAAATCAGGAGTGTGTGAATCCAAGTAAACTTGTGACTAATGGACTTCCCCATGGGGTATTTCTTTTATATGCATGTGTTTATGTTAAATCATGTAAATTGTGGAAGAGTAGGGTGTGGGAGAGCTACAAGACCTCTTTATCAGAAACCTTAAAAAGGCCATGTTTGCATGACTTTCCTGACTCGAGCATAATCCCAGAGACAGAGAGGTATATTTGAAGCAGAGCAGAAGGTGCTTCTCTGTGCTGGCATCAGACTCCAGGCTGAGCTGAGCCCTCTGGCAGGAGGAGGATCATTATTACCCTGGTTTTGCCTTCTCCCCAGCTGTGAAACTGTCCAAAATTGAGATTTGTATGTATGCAAACATGTACATTTTCTCTTGTGTATTCCCTTTCTGCAGAGCACACACATCCTCTTTCTGAGTGACTGATGCTACCCTGGTTTGAGGGTGATTTATATTGCTGGAAGAAGGGCTTTTATTCTGTGTAGTTTGAATTTCTTTACTTCAGTTGCCCTTAAACACTTTTTCGTAGTTTCTGGAGCACTTAGTCCTGGAGCACTTAAAAGTTCTTTGTAACTATTTTTGTAACTTCATACTATTAGCTTTTTGCTGTTCTGCCCCCAGTACCTCCTTAATTGACTAAAACTGACATAACTGAAGTTGAAACCTAGTCTGGTTTGGCTGACTTGATTTGAAATAGTCCCTGATGCTAAAGCAGAGTAAACATGCAATGCACAAACCCTGTGTGTCCTATTCCACGTGTCTTGCCTTCTGGTTTAACTCTCTTCTTGGTGGTGTTTTGCAAATTTCGTCTTCTTAACATGGTTCTTATTTCTCCCCTTCAAGTTAAAGTTGAGCAGTTTTATTAGCAGGTTTATTTTCTTTATTAGCTCCTGTGTACATGACTGTATTCATTGCTGGCAGAGTCCCTCCTGCCACCACTGTAACTCACTGTCACAGCCAGATATGCTACAGAGCAGAAAGTGGGATTTGATAAAAGCAACATATTCACAAACCAGGCTTTGTTGTAACTTCCAGTTATTTTTTCTGCTCTGTGTCTAAAGGGAGTGGGCTTGTCTGGCTTTTGTAACTCAGTGAAAGCTCTGCAAACTGAGTCACAGGGTCAATCTTTTGCAGAGAAGCATCACTTGTGTCAATCTTTGGTAGGAGCAGCTCAGCATCCCACCCAAATCTAGTGCTATGTGCAGTATTTTTGAAAACATGGTCAATCCAATTTGCAGGTTGTATAAATTTACTCTATTTTCCTTTTAAACCTGATGCCAAATAAGTTAGGCTGATATTAAAGCCCTGTTTATTTTACACTGTATGTCTGTCAGAATAAGTATTCACTGTATTACAGTTTAAAAACTATGTTTCAAGCATTGTAGAAACAATAACTTCTGCAAAGCTGTGTGGAATGGATTGTGCTGTTGAAGTAATCAAATTTTGAAAAATAAGGTGATTATAATTGAAATCCTGCAGATAATAATAAACTGGCTTGGATAATTAATTTGAATTTAGAGTTGCTTAATTTCTCTTGGCGTTTGCAAATCCCAAACTGACTTGTGGAATGTTCTTGATTTTATTGAAAACATGTGTGACTGTTTTTGAGGGCAACAATATTTGAAGAACAAAGTAGTATCTGTATATAAATGGAGGTGGACAAGAAAACTCTCAGAAAACATAGTTTGTCATTTTGGGGGGCATCCTGTCATCTAGTTTAGAACAAAACAGGCTACAGAGGAATTGAAGTCTGATCTGTAAAAAAATTAACTGTTCTGAATAACATTTAAAATTCATAGCACTGACAAAGCTGGAGTTTAAGTCTACAATTTTCATATGAAAATCAGAATTATTAATTAGGAGTAGATCCCAAATTCATGGAACTTCTATTAGTTCTTCAGAGTTAAACAAAATCCTGTCAAGAGTAGCTATTTCTTATCCTAGTTTAAGTATGGTTTTTTACTAGAAGATGGTATTTAATAGAATTGCCAGTATTTCTGGAATGAAACTGATTCAGAAATGAGTAATGAAGAATGTTACTGAATTGGGATCATGTTAAAATACAGATTTCTGTTGTTTAAAAACCTGTCTCACTATGTAAGTATCTAACTGGTAATGGAAAATATTAACAACACTTTCTGTATGGCAATACTCCCTTTGTAAATTAATTTTAGTTGTCTCTTGTGTTCAATGAGACTAAATTTTTTTTTTTTTTTTTTTTTTTTTTTGATTCATTGCAGGACCAGTTTGACAACTTAGAAAAACACACACAGTGGGGTATTGATGTTCTGGAAAAGTACATCAAGTTTGTAAAAGAAAGGACAGAGATTGAACTCAGCTATGCAAAGCAGCTTAGGTAAGTCAATATGTAGAATTCTGAACTTTGAGTTCCATCTCTTCAGAGCCTGTAATCAACTTTAAGTTTGTTGTGTCAGTGGTGATTTTGTTTATAATAATGGCTTTTAGAAAATAGCTTTAATTTAGAGATTGAAAAGTAAAAGTTAATTTAAGATCCTGTTGTATTATATCTGCTAGTAAACATATATTTTGTAAAAAGAGATTATTGAGGTGGCTCAGCAGCACACTGGGGCTTACTCATGGTTTATGCATGATTAATGGCTCAGGCTTTGGGGACAGCACTGTAATGTTTTCCATGCAATTGGGGCTGCTGTGAGAAATGCTGAAGGGTTTAAGAATTCAACAGAATAATGATCATTTGTTAGGCGAAGTTTAGGTTTTCTTTTACTAAGACAGGCTCCTTTTGATCATGCAGGGGGAAGAGCTGCAGGTCAGAAAGTCACCCCAGCCCTTCTTTTTCCTATGTAGTTAAGAAGGTTACAGCCTGAGATTTGAATTAGAGTTTTATGATCTTTGGAGGTGTCTCTTGATCAGAGCAGCGATCTTTGTGAATTAATCTCAAATAATTCCTACTGGGTACTTTCTACATGTCCAGTTTGATTGTAGACAGAGATGAGTATGTGTGAACCAGGCACAGAAAAAATTTTCCCTTTGGTTAGGTCCTGGGGAAGAGGTGCTAAGAACACTCCTTCAGGAGTAGATATCACCTTGTTTTTCCCAATAAGGTAGAAAAAGTGAGAAGTGATCAGGGCTAGAAGGGAGTAAATAAAGCACACAGGGGTCCTGCTGCTGCCTGTGGGACAGCACTTCTGGCAGCCAGTGGTGACCAGTGATGAACTGGAAGTGCTGGAGTTAACTGGGAGGGGAGAGAGCAGGAATAATTATTCCTGACCCATCCATTAACTCACCTTTTATTTGCATGGTGATAATAAATCTTGAACTCTTTCCGTTTTCTCAGGTTTTAAAGAGATGGGATCTGAGATTTCATTTCATCTGTGTATCTAACACTGTGCCTATTAAAAAAAGAAAAAAATCACCCAGAATTTGCTTGTGTTTGAGATGCACAATGGCCTCTGATTTATGAGGAGCTGGTTGTAGATAAAGCCCTGCCCTGATGGTTGTGTGCTCTCCCAGGGGAATGCCAGGAGGGTTCCCCAGGGTTTCTGCTTCAGACAAGCAGGAAATAGAAAATGACTCCTGCAGGAACAAATTGCTCACATCCTATGGAGAGAAGCAGAGATTGAATTACAGAGGCAAAATGAGCTGGAACAAAGAGAATGTGACTAAGACTGGGAAAGTCCAGCTGAGTATCTGGGTGAGCTGGCCTGTGTTACCAACAATCCTGCACTAGCATCACTGGAGTATTCAAGATGACAAATTCCAGGTGTAAAGAGCTCAATTATTAAAATAAACACACAAACAATATGTAAATGAAAGTGAAAGATTGTTTCATCTGTGACTATATAGAAACTGTGAATTCCTGAGCTTTTATTTCCTATTCTTTCCAAACAACATGGTGAATTTGTTTCTTGCCTCTCTGTATTTTTATGGTTTGTGGACAAATACATCTGTCCCCAAGGAGCTCCTTAACCTCAGGGCTGCTTGCAGACATCTAAGAAGTTAGGAGTATAAAAGAAAAAACAAAAAGTAGACTTGTCAAGTGTTGAGGTAAAACAGTGCTGGACATTTAAAAAGAAAAATAAATCATGCATCTGCTTGTATTTAATAAATGTCCTTAAGCCTGGTGCAAACCTTTTTTGTACTACATCCATTTGGTGTAAAAGGGCTGCATCACATCACTGCATGTCATAACATGCAGAAAATACTATTAAAAGGAGACAGGTTAACTCCAGGTACCCCTGTGCATGTAACTCAAGTTTTTTTGTAGTGTAAGTAAAGCTGCTGAAATTTATTTCCTTCTGTGAAACTTGTATTTTCTGTTCCATCCCTGGGTTCCCTAACTAGCTATTTCTCCTCTCTGTCTACATCTCAGCCTGGTCATCTATTGAAGTTTAATTTTCTTCTATTTAAAAATGTTTCTTTTCTTCCTCTTTATTTATAATTCTGCAAATGTATGTTCAATATTTTAGGTTAGACCTACATACCATTTACAATTAGCCTGGTTTGGGAGTCCACTTCAGTTCTGACATGGTTATTTTCTTGTTTGTTTTGCATTGTATTTATTGAATCATTAAGCTAGACTGGGAGGGAAGGGATGGGAAAACAGTGGTAGAATGCTTATTTTAAGTATTTTACCTTCCATGGGACACTGATGTGCTGGATGCTGTGCTTCCAGTGCTGAGGTGATGTGTCCTTGTCACTTCCCTTGCAGCACATGCACTCAGAGCATCACAAAGGGTGTCAAAACCCTTACCTAATGTGATGATGGATAGATAGCCTCGAGGAAAATGTGTTGGGAAAAAAACTTCAGGTGTCAGGATAATCTGAGAATCAGAACCCCTGATGTCTGACATCTTTCTCTCACATTTGTCACCCAAGTTGAAATACAGGAGCAGAGAAACAAGCTGGAAAGGCAGAAAAAATAATGCAGAGTGAAAGGCAAATAGAAACACTTGTGGAGATGAGTGCTCAGGGTAGCACAGAATCTCTCAGAGCTGGTGTTTCACTGCTGGTTTTTATTATGGGTTAGCTCCCTCTCTAATCACTGCCAGCACTGAAGCTGTCACTGTCACTGCTTCCTGAGCTTGAACCTGGGCAGTGCTGGTGTGACACTGCACCAGGGCAGGATGAACTCCAGCACCACTTCTGGATTCACTGTCACCTCTGGAGGTTTGTGTGTGTACCTGCTTAAACCCCTGCATCTGATTTTATAAAAGGAAAAAAATCAGAGAGCTTAAATATATAGACTCAATTTGTATGTTGTGTAAATTTCATAGAAGATAATGAAAAGTTTAACCCAGATGCTAATCCTTGGTAAGTGGTTTTTATCTGTGAAAGCAGACTGTGGATTTTTTTTTTTTTTTTTTTTTTTGCCTCAGCTTTTTAACATTTCTGCACCTTCAAAGATTCACAGGAAGCTAGTTGCTGTGTCAGAATTAATTGGGCAGTGTGACAGTGCTGAGAGATAGTTTTGACTGTGTGAAAATGCCTTATTACTGTAGCCTTCTGTGCTTGTTTTCTTGTGGATTTTCCTTTCCCATTCAAGGTGGAAGGAAGGTAGCATTTCCATGGCATGCAAAGGGAGTAAGATCTATTTTCATCATGCAGAACAGTTTGCAGAACCCTTTCCATTCTGGTGTTTGGTGGAAGCTACAGAACTAGAGAAATTCATTTTTTCTGAGCATATTCTTGGAGAGAAGGCACAGGCTGAGAGGGAAATACTCATTTGGATCCCTTCCAGTCAAGATACTTAAATTTTGAGGAACACATGTTTGTCTGTGCAAATCTGCCAGCGTTCTGGCTACTCCTCTGTTGGGGCAGATGCTCCTTAGTTCCTCAAGGAGAACAGAAGGAATAAGAAATGAGAGATGGGAGGCCCTGCTGTCTCCAAGCCAGCAGTAAAACCAGTATCAGCAGGGAATGGGTTACACCTCTAAAAAAGCAGTTTCTTTACAACTTGATGTATTCTGGGACTTCTCCCAAGAGTTTGGCATGGATAAGTTGATAAAACTCAGCCCTCCTTTGGACAATGATTCCATCAATACTCCTTGTGTGCTGTTCTTCATCGCCGAAACAACCTGGTAAAACTAAACCAAATGGCTTCCCTTTCACAATAGGGGGAGAGGCTGCCAGAGGGAACAGAGGAACAGGGCTCAGTTTAGGATAGAGGAGCACAGAAAAGCCTTTAAAACTGCTCAGTGAGATTGGTCAGCTCTGTGGTGTGCCCTGATTGAGGGGTGTGTTGTGCTGCAGTGCCAGGTGCATTGAGGTGGGCAGCACAACTTCACAAATCCCTGGATTTGCTGCTGCTGAGAGGCTCGTGGGACAATGAAAACCATACAATTACTGTCAGATGTGCTCACAGCTAGGTTCAGGTTTCTTATTTAAGATACAATCACGCCAAGAGCATATTGGTGTTTTAAAATTAAATCAGTAGTTGGCTGGGGGATAATGAGATGCAATCATCTGTGCTAATTAGGATAATCAAATGTCACACTTCCCCCAGCATTAGTTGATAATCACAAAATGATCCCCCTTTTGCTATCTCAGTGCAGCTTCCCACAGCTTTATGAAGGGTTTTTTTTTTTTTTTTTTTGCCTTTAATCATCCTGCTAAAGGCAGGGAAACCTGCCTGGCCAAGAGTGTCATCTGCTGCTTCAGATCTCCCTTTGCTGGGATGACTCCTACTCTAAAAGAACTTCTCCTCTAGATCAGGTGAAGGAGATCTGTGCATCAGCAGAACCACAGCCCAGGTGTATCGACTTCATGACCTTAATTTAGCAGCTTCTTGTGTTCAGAATCTGCTCTTTTGTTGTAGTTACAGACTGGAGCACTGTGCAGCCCATTGTTAGAGTGTTACTACAGCACAATCAAAGCCTGATTATGCTTCAGGAAAGGTTTCTGCTCACTGCAGATAAAAACTCCAGCCTCACAGAGTGTGTGTGCATCTAAAGATCATCAGTAAACTTCAAAGGGTATTTTAAAGTTTTGTTTTAATCTATCTGTATTTTTAATTTTAGGAATCTTTCAAAGAAATACCAACCCAAGAAGAACTCCAAAGAGGAGGAGGAATACAGGTATGTTCATGATCCCCTGATGGGCGAGCACACATTGAAGGAGGAGTGGTAAAGTTTGGGTCATCACCTAGGATTTGGCTTGTAGACCCAAGATTTTAAAGTCAAGTGTAAGAATATAGATGTCACAGATGCAGAAACAGGCTTATCTGGTTGATACTAAGGAGTGGATTTGTAACTGTGGATCTTTTAGTTAACTGTAACTTTTACACATGTGAAAGTGTAAAGGTGTGGATTTATGAAAGTGGATCTGTAACTGCTCAGTTCCCTTCTGTTGCAGTTTCTGGATGCCTGGGTTGAGGTTTTGTTACGTTTGTTTTTTTAATGTGCCTTAAAACCTTCAAGCCAGACTGATCCTGGCTCTTTGAAGTGAAGGACCAAATTCAGATCTGCTTTCAGCAGAAGCAGTTGTTAATTTTAGCATGAAACTCAAGCACTCTGTGTAAGTATTAAATTACTCAAACAGGCTGACAACACAGATTAGTAACTTACAAAAGGGGTAAAGTTCTAACACCACAGTGGTTCCTGCAAAGCAGGGTGGAGGATGAGTTTGTACTCCCAGTATCCTGGGGCTTGCTGCTGTTGAAGGATGTGGCCTCACCTGCCTGCTTTTGATTCAGCTGCTCAGACCTGTGTCCCATGGCAGGGGATTGATGTCCTTGCAGACAGCAACAGAGAGCTCAGCTCCTCTGAGCAGCAAGGTCCTGGTGATGAACAGGACATGCCTGCCCTTGGGGAGAATAAAGATATTCTTGAAGGAGAACTTTCTAGAAGATGAGCTTTCCAACAGACTCTAAACCAGAGTGAGAACCTTTCCCCTTAGAGCACCGTGACCCTGGAATTTCTCAACATCAGTTTTGTAATGCAGCTCTGAAGGAAGGCATGGCAGGGGCTGACCCTCAGCCTGGTGTTCCAGGAGGCTGCTCTGCCTCTGGAGAGCCCAGCAGCAGCCTCAAACCCTTGACCTTGAAATTTGTCATATTTCAAACGAGTTTGGATATGGGTCCAATTGGATGATTATATTAATACAGATTTTTGGGTCAGCTGCTCTATACAGCTACTCCAGTGGCTTGTAAAACAGAGATAACAGCCTTCTTGCTTGCTTTTTAATTTATTTTTAGTAACATTGTTTGGGAATCAGTTATTTATGCTGTTGTTTCCTGAGATATTGGTATTTACACAAGGAAGATTATGTTACCAGCACAGCGGCTGTTTTGGTCTGTACCCAGGATTAGGAATAAATCTGCCTTTGGATAACTCTACCATAAATGGGTATTTTGAATTTACTACAATGGGTTTTGACACATTTTTCATTGCTGAAAAAGGATATTGGAGTTAAATGATTCTATGTGATGTGGCACAGAAGATCCTGTGTATCCTTTGCCCTTTATAAATGCAGTGTTCACCTCAGTGCAGTTCCTTCATGTCTCAAAGCCATGTCTGGGGATTTGTCATGTGACCTTTGGGTGCCTCAGATGCTGCTTGGAGACAACCTGGCTAAAAATCAGCTTTTTCAAGCTCATTGTCAGTCTCTAGTTCTGTGCCTTTTATACCCTGGGATTTTTTTTGCAACTGGGAATTTCACATCTTGACTGTGAATGTTTCTGCTTGTAATGGATTATGTTTTTAGTCCCCTTTTTTAGTTTCTCCTGCTTTTATTTTCATCTGATGCATGTACCTACTTGTACTACTCCATTCTATTTCCTCTAAATATTTCCATCTTCACTTTGAATTTTCACCTTTACATGATGGTACCAGTGCAGGCCACTACTATTTTAGAATGATACAATTCTAAATTATACAATTTAGAATAATAGTAACAACAGTAACAATAACAGCAATAGTTTTTCTAGTATGTAGTAGTATCTTGCTGCTGGTTTCCAGCTGCCCAGCACAGCCAGCTGGGGTATTTAAATGCAGCTCTGTTGGCACTGGGCTGAATGTACCAGTGACATAATCTGCTGTTTTGAAATTGGTGTGCACAGATGTTTCTTCCTTTCAATAATACATGGAATGCTGTATGGGAGATTATTTCATATTAAAAAAAATAAACCTTGTGATGGAAGACACTAAAAAATATATGTTGACAATGAACACCTGGTTGGTAAACTATATAGTTATTTGAAAACTTTATAAGCTATATCTGATTTAAATCGAATTTACACTATGAAAAACTTTCTTTTCTAGGCTATGCTGGCCAAAATTTTGCTTGGTTAGACAGGATTTTGACAGGTAGGATATGCTGATGGCTCTGTGCACTGAATTGTAGGACTTAAGTGAGTATAATTAGAAATGTTTGGTGACTAGAGATCAGAAAACTGAAGCCCCAGAGCTATGCTGATAAAAAGCCTGGCACTCTTAAGTGGTGATATTTTAAGAGCCAGTGTCAAACTGTCTGAATTGAGATAGATTTATCAGACAACTGTCAGTGTGTAGGACAGGCTTCCTTTGGAGGAATTCCTTCCAGTGAATCTGTGCTAATTCATAGCAATGCTGAGTGCTTAAGGAGGATCCCACCTCCATTTGCAGTGTTTGTCTGAAAAGAAAGGGACTAAAAGCAAAATGCATTTCTGTCCTTTGCAGGTACACATCAACCAGAGCCTTCCTAGCCACTTTAAATGAAATGAATGACTATGCTGGACAGCACGAGGTGATTTCAGAGAACATGACCTCTCTGATCACTGCAGAGTTAACGCGCTACGTGCAGGAGCTGAAACAGGAGAGGAAATCGGTAATTGATCCTTTTGTATTTATTATTCACAATGAATTGCTATTTAAGACAGCTAATTAGTGGTAGTGGAGTTCAATGTTAAGTGAGATTTGTAGTTAATAAAGATGAGCTGTGCTAATGAACCAAGCTTTAAAGAAGTGGGTTATGTGCCCTGGCCAACTTGCTGAACCATTTGAATCAAATGTTATAAAATCAGACAGCAATGCCTGCAGGAGAATCCTGCTAAATAAGGTCAGAGACCCATCTGTGCTTAAGGCTCTGGTAGCCAAAAGCCTGCTTAGGAAGAGTCCAGTAGTAAAGACTGAAATAAATAGAGGAACTGCAGTTGAGAGAATTATTTGGATTTTGATTCACATTTTTATGCTTCTTAGTGAGATCTGGTCAAGAGGACTCTCTAAAAAAAGTTACTCAAATATGAAACAGGGGCTTTGTCTTATTTGGTGAAGGTGGGGAATGTGGTTTTCAACTTGTTGTCCTTCAACACTGGTAGAATTAATAGCTTGATGTTAGGTCCCTAAAGTACCAGCTGAAATAGAGCATTATGTGCCTGCTACAGTGAATATTCAAATCTGCTTAATTTGTACATCACCAGTTCTGAAAAATGGATGTTTGAGATGTGATTTTCTTTCTTGCCTTGAACCCTTTTATCTCCTGGATGTGTGAGCATAGAAGGATTCTAAGCACTACAAATACTCACAAAACTGATATAAAAAATGACTAAGCAAAGTGCAAAGGGAGCATCAGGACATTATATTTCATTTCCAAACTGTTGGTCTATTTTGGAAAGTGTAAAAATACTCCTGCAGAACTTATACGTTTATAAATAGTGCCACTAAACACTAAGCATGTGTTGAGGTGCTGTGTGGGACCAGAGCCCTGGAAATCACCACCTTTTCCTAAGTATAGCATTAGAATGATAATTCTGTCAACAGAGGAAAAGAATATCTAGGCATACCTTTAAACTGCAGAATGCTGTGTAATCTTTCAGGGGCAGCATGGAAGGGTGTTTTACATATAGCTATGATGAGAGTGTTTTCTCAGCCCCTCTGTGACCTTGCATCCAGTGTGGATCTGTGCAAAAAGGAGAAAAAAAAAAAAAAAAAAAGCACCCTTCTAGTGTGGCTCTAATGTTTTTACCTATTTTTTCACTTACATAGGCATATAAGTTGATTGGAGTATCTATTAGACATTTTAAGTACTGTGGAAGAGGGCCTGGAAAATTCTTTTAAAGAATTTGAGCAGTAACTATTGGGTTCTTCTTTTGTTTGTAAACTTTTCTAGTAAGTATGGCTCATATAAGTAATGGGGGAATGACAGGAAAATTAGTTTAATATCAACCTGGCAATAAGAACATGGGAACAGCAAAAAGCAAGTGAGTGTATTTACCTGCTGTTGCTGATAATTATTGGCCTTTAACAGAAAACAGTTGTCAGTCATGCTTGTTTTGTTCTTGCAACATAAATAGAAGCTTATATGAATTAGGAATCCTTGTCTGGTTCCTGTAGATTTCTCATTTATGAGAAAACAGTGTTGAAAAGGAAACTGTTCCTGCTCTCAGGCATTTTTCATACACAGCCTCTCACTTCATCCTGTAAAAGCATTGATCCTGCTGAGATCTGCAGGAGGGGAGGGTGGTTGTTGTATAAATATCACAGAGCTGCAGCGAAGGCAAAACCTTTTATGATATCAATTAATGAATGACTTGATGTCCTGGTTTAGGGCAAATTTGGGAGAAAACCTCCAAAGCCTCCCCCAGAAGCAAACCCAAGTGGCCCTTCCCCCATCCAGTTTGGGAAGAAATTTCCTTGGAGAAAAGTGGAAAAACCCTGTTTATTCAACAGGCAAAGCACTGCCCAGCACAAAAAAAATGAACAATACCAAACAACAAAACCTCTTGCTGCTCTGAAGAGATGACAAATTCAGAAAGTCTCTCTCCTGTGGGTGGTAGCTTGGCTCAGGCTGTTCTCAGTCCCTCTGGTGCTAGAAAATGCCACTGCCCAGGCCAGGCCCTGGTGCTCCCCCAGTCTAGAGCAGGTTCAAATAATTGCAGGGAAAAAAAACTTTCCAGGGAACTTCTCTGCTTCAGTCAGTCAAAAACTAATTAAATGCAGAGAGGAGCTCTCTCCTGCTGTCCACCATGGTGACACAGTCCAGGAGACGAAGCGATGGAACTCCTTTCTCTCTGTTTTGAAAAACAACCCCTCAGACATTCCACCACTCCTCCTTTCCCCCTCTTCACTCTCAAATCCAGCCTTAAAGGTACAAAACTTATTTCTGGGCTAAACAGACAAATGGGGATACAATTCAACATGACTAAGTCACCCCAGGACACTTGGTATTTCCAGAAATTTTATTGGCAGAGCTCTCGCACTCGCTGCTTGTTCTGCCATCAGCTGCTCTGCTCCAGGTCCAAAGAACCATTTGGATGAGCCACTTCTGGGGCTGAGTCCATGTGTAGGAGTTGGGAGAGTCACATTCTTGTCCACTGAGTCTTAATTTAAGACTCAGGTCAGAATCAGGTGTCCAAATCACACCATTCAGGTGTCCAAAGACCTGTAAAATTTCTAGTGATTTCACCATGGCTGTGGTAGATAAGTACCTTTGCTCTTTTGGTTATACTTTCTCACTTGGAAGATGGGAATTATACACAGAGGTGTCATAACTATAAATGTCTGAAAGATGAAGTCCAGCAGAAAGTGGTCAGGCAAATCAGAATGGGGTTGGAAGGGACCTTAAAGCTCATTACATTCTCCCCCTGATGTGTGCAGGAATAACTTGACCAGCCTGCACTGAGCCCTGGCCACCCTGTCCTTGAACGCTTCCAGGGATGGGGCAGCCCCCACTCCTCTGGCAACCTCTGCTGGAGCCTTAGGACCCTCACAGGGAAGAATTTTTTCAAATATTTCTAAATGCAGCTTCTGTTTCCAAAGGAAACCCCTTTGATGCACCAGAGTGTTTGCTGGAGTCATGGGCAATAAGTGTGGCTGGTGATCTTGAAACATGGGGGCTCGTGCCTGCCTGCTCTGCTTTGTTTTCATGCTCATTTAGCTCTATTGATTCAACTGGAATTACACCAGCAGATGATTGGGGTCACAGAGTAATAAATCACTTCCTTGACAAGTGCAAGCCCCTGGCCTGTAAGCAGTGCAGAACTGATACTGTAATCATGCCTTACATTGGTTTTATGCTGGATAAAATTCATTTGGCTTGCAAATTGTACATATGTTGGGTTTGTTTGGCTCTCTGAAAGGTGTACTTGATGGGTGTCTATGTCATGTTTTTTCTATAAAAGATAGTTGCTAGTGGTGAAAATAAGAAAAGAAGCAGCTAATTAAAACCAGGCAGGAGACTTGTGCAAGCTGGACAAGTGGGATGATGTGTAAGGTCAGTGGTTTGATGCTGTTGTTCAAAAGCAGATACCTCCTTTTTCCTCTGATCTGATTCAGAGCTTGGGAGAGTTCTGGGTTACCTTTATATTTTTTCAGATCCTGTGCTTTTTTTGCATGATGGCTTTTGACCATCAGAAAGTGGTTACAAAAAAATCAGGGAAAGACTACTTGTGTGAAACTCCAATATCTTTAGCAACAAAGGCAAATCAATGACTTTATCTTATTACACATTCCCCTTCCATAGGATTACTCTCAATATTGCCACTGTACCAAATGAGTTGTTTTGCCTTCACAGTCACTGAAGTTGGGTACACACCCTGCCTGCTTTTCACACAGTGAGGGGGAGAACTCCTTGTGCTGTTTCAGTTCTTCCCAGGTGCCCAGTGAAGTGAAACTCTTTAAAGTGCAGTTCCTCACTTGAACTTCTTGTATTCTCTTGATCTTACTATGTCCATGTTCTCCCAGGAGAACTTCTCATCCTCAGGGTCCTTGTTAGCTGCTTAAAAGCTCAAATTTCAGTTCTGTGTTGTGTGAAGGGCATGCCCCATGCATCTTTCTCTTGAGGTTATTGAGGTTAGATGCCTGTGACTGAATTCCCCTTTGCTGTTGGAAGATGTCACCAAGTCACACAAATGGGGTTGGAATCATCTCTGAGTGGTTCAGGGAAAGAACTTGCTTCTGCAGTCATGCTCCATGTCACCCCAATGGCACCAAAGCCTTACTTTGGGGTAGCTCTCAAAGATGTCAAGTTTGAGCTAGAGGACCTGCAGTATTACAAAATTGGGGTTTAATCGTGTCCATCTTTGACAAAAGAAAAGATGGTGATCCTGTCATGCCAAGAGGAGTGTTTGGACTTTACTCCACCAGCACTGACATGTAATACACTTCTAGGCTGGAAATCTACTGAGCCAATCATTGAGAATTTCTGTTTGTTGGCTCATTTTTTCCCCTTAACACTTCAGAGGACATAGCTTGATTGTAAATCCAGCTATGACTGAGGAAACTCTTCAATTCTGTAATTTGAATAGAAATTCAAGAATTATTTCCTGGGGCCATTCTGATTTAGATCTCTGGTCACAAACTAGGTTTGACTTGCAGCCTCCTCTGGCAGCTGCTGCTCTGTGTAGCTATTGCTCATAGCAGCTTTGCTAAAAATGTATTTGGGAGTCATGAACTATCCCTCTTATTTCTGCTGCTACTCTCACCTTTACCTCCACCTCCCCTTGGGGCTGGTCTGGCTCCATACAATCGAGCATCAAAGTCAAGTAGAAGCCAAGGGCTTTGCTGCAGACTGAACTGGTGCAGCACTGGGATTCTGTGGTTGGGAGAGAATTTACCTGATGTCAATACATTCCATTTTGTGTGGGGATAGAAGGGAATGAATGAATCCTTATGGGTACCATGGGAGCAAAACAGGTCTGGTTCTTTATGGTGGGGCATGTGCACCCTCCCTGTGTGCATTCATCCAGGGGGTGCCTGTCAGAGGACTTTCTGTTTCTTGTAGGCTCTCAGGTGTTGATGAAAAGTAAATAATTGGGGGAATTCTGTCACGTTCACTCATTCTGAATAGTGCACTGTTCTGCAAATAGTCCTGTGGTTTTCCAGAGGATTTCTCCTGGTGTGAGGCAGGATGGAAGCACACAGCCCTGTCAGGAGCACAATGGATTTCTCCATGTTGCATTTTGGATGTGCCTCAAGGTCTGTGTGTGTTTGGAGCACAGCTGTGCTTTGTGCTGCAGGGACACATTGCTGCCTTCCAGAAGTGACAAACCAGTGGCCAAGTGAGGAGTGGGAAAAGGAAAAGAGTGACAGTGAAAGGAAGTGTTTTGCCCAACTTCAAACTTCAGATTGATGCAATTTAAACCAAGCTTTCCCCAACTCTTGTTTTGTGACTAACCCACTTCCAGCTTGTTGCCCTATGAATAAAGGTCTTAGTTTTAATCTAAATATAAAGGTATTTATGGGAGATTATGTTCTGCTTGATAAATACACTGCACAACAGTCCTACTCTAAATTTTCATCCTCTTTCTTGCAATGTATTTCAGCTGTATTTCATTAAGTTAAATTGTACCAGTAGAGTGTTAAGTGGTAATTATTAAAAAAAAAAAATTACACAGAAAATTATTTAGGAAAGATCATAATAAATTCTATGTGTTCTTATGGAATATTTGTTGGTTTTCACCAAATGATGGATCATTAATGCAATGAAGCTGTGTCAAGTATTGGTGTGTTATCATGGAATTGTGCTGTTAAGAGCTGTTCCATGAGGGGAAAAAGCAAGTGCTTATTATGGAAGTTTCCAAAGCTTTTTAGTGTGGGAAAAAAAATGCTAATATCCCATCCAACTGAAAGGTATAATGTGACCTTTGGATTTAGCAGGATTCAAAGTTGAGACCACTGAACTTCATATCCTGCTCTTCTCAGTTTTGAATGGGTACATTGAACTATGAAATGATAGTCCAAATAAATAAATTGACTTCTGTTTACCACATGAAGGAATCAGATTGGGAAAACAAAATCTGTTTACTAACAAATGTAGTTCCATTTTCTGTGAATTAGCCTGAATATTGCTCTGCTCAGCAAGAGTACTTTAGAGGGACAAGATGAGAGATGCCTTCTATGAACATTTCCTGCTAGTGCATGACTGAGAGATGCCTGAGGGTGAGGGGGTTGAGCATTGGCCATGGATGTATTTTTCCCTTTGTGCCTGCCTGTACAGCCACAGAGATTGGCCTGAAAAGAAAGAGCAACAAAAAAACCAGATGAGTAGTGCATATGTTAACTGTGGAGAATGGAGTTCATCCAAGCCTGTGGCACATGTGGGCATGTTCAGCTGGCATTTTAGCTGACATTTCATATTTTATATATCTGATGCAGATCTTGATACTTCCATGTAGGTGAATGTGTGCATGAAGGGTGTATGGAAACAGCTAAAAAGTATTTCCTTGCATGTTGAGGCATTAACTTGTACATCTTCTAGTTTTTGTTGTGCAATTCTTACACAGGAATGTCACAAACTATTTCAAATGGCAGCTTTTAACTGTGGATCAGTGGAAGGAGAGCTTGGTGACAAGGCTGGGATTGAGAAGAGGTGGAAGCTAATTTCACTGAACAATATAAAAGCACAAACAACTTTTCACACCATAGTTTTTAGTGGTAATGATGAATCTCCATTTGAAAAGCCCTAGGTTTGCTTTTGTGGAGCATTTGGGCACAGGTGAGCTTTTAAGGACAAGATTAGTCCCTAGGGATGTGTTGGAGGAGGGTGCATAATCCCTGAGGAGCCTGTCACACCTGTGTGCTCCCTGATTCCAGGGCCTGCTGGCCAGGTGCTGCCCTCCAGGAGCTGGCCAGTGCAGCACAGTGCTCCTGAGGCATCCCTTAGCTCTGCTGCCATGGGCTTGTACTGGAAGCTGAAGAGTTGTCTCTGTGCCTAAGTAGAAGTTCTGAGTTCCAATTCTCAGTATAAGGACTTCATCTGTCATATGTAGCATGGAAATGACAAGTTACCATAAATATTACTGCCACAGTGTCTTTTAGGTTTGTGCCAATCACCAGGGAGTCACAAAGTGGTTTGGAGGGGACCCTAAAGATGATCTCATTCCAACTCTCTGCCCAGGGCAGGGACACCTTTCCCTGCTCCAGGTTGCTCCAAACCCCATCCATCACTCTGTTGTTACAGCTCAGTAATGACAGGGGCAGCTACTTCAGGTTGTCATGTGCAGCTGATCTGGAATTTGAAGCCTGGGATGCTTTGGGTCTATAGTGCTTATTCAATTGAATTTTTTGGAATGCATCACTCCAGGAGCAGATACTTCCATCAAATTAAGTTCAACCTTAAACAGATATTTGTATAACTTGTTCTAGGCTTGACCAAGTGGATAAGAACATGTTAAAAATAATGTCCCTATGGATATTGCAAAGAAGAACAGGCTTATGCACCAAAATTAGTAGCTGATGAATATGTGTTAAAATGGTAATGAATTTCTTGTCAGCATTCACAGGACTGTCTTATGCTCCTCTTACTACAACTGAGAGAGATAAGACCTCAAGAATATGTTGCTGTTTTTGGAAACAAAGATTGCTTTGGAGGAGACTGTTTCCTGTCTTTGCAGCCAGGAAAAGAAAAACATTTGACAAGACTTTTTGCAAATGTTGCTGAGAAAATTGAGGAAAAAATAGTGTTCTCTTATTTCCGTCTCTGGTGTGCTTTAATCACTACCCATTATTTTAGAAATCACTTGTAACAAAAATGGAGATAAGAGTTTGAATTGGAGGATGAAGTGCTGTATTTATATTTATTGTCAGTGTGAGCTGGGAGTACTTGTTACAGAAGCCAAAGGTAACTTTTGTCAGTCAGTTCTATTCTCATATGTAAATAGAAAAGAGAATGGAGCACCCTTGCCTTAGATACATCTTTTGAAAATTCTTGAAGAGGATGTTGTCAAATGAACTATATGCTAGGCTTATAAATTAAGACTGTTTTCATGATTATTTCTAATACAAACATACTATAGATGTACAAGTCTTAAATTTAACCATGTAGTCAACTCCTGTTTGTTTAATAAAAACAAGGCTGTCTTATTACAGCCTTTTTAAAAAAGGTTTCACAGGATCAGTTCAGACAGAGCCTAAGCAGCCCTGTTGTCATACTGGTAATCTACGTTTCAGGCAGTTCTTTCATTTAAAACTGCCCAGGAACTCCTCAGCAAAAACACTGGAATGTGTTGTCCTTCATTAGATGCTTTTAGCAACATCTTTTCTCTGTTCCTCTGAAAAGTCAGGAAAAAAAAAAAGATAAGATGCATCTTCTAACAAGCTGTTGTTGTCTGCTGGGTGAGCTCTGGGGCTGTGTAAACCCTCGTGCATACCAAGGGAGTTTTGCAAAAATATCCTGCTGCTCCTAATTGTGGCAGTGTTGGCAGGAACAGGCTCTGCATTGTGGGTCCCTCGCTCGCTGCTCCCGGGGTTTTGATCAACACGGGTGAAATCTGAGCCCAACAAAAGTCAATGGGAGGTTTGTCTTTGATTGCACAGCAGCCAGGATTGCTCCCCAGCTGTTCCAGACACAGGCAGCATCCTAATGAGGAGAGCACACCATCCCAATGGCTGGTTTGCAAAAGCTCATTCCTTGAGCTGCAAGCTTTTTGAATATAACAAAAGCTTTTTAAAATTTTAGTTAACCCACAGTCCTCACATGAGTGTCTTAATACTCTGATAAAAGTATCTCAGGTCTTAACAACTGTATTTTGGAATTCCAGCAAGAGTTTCTTCATGGAAGAGGTTGGATTGGGATGCCCAGGGAGGTGGTGGAGTCGCCATCCTTGGAAGTTTTTAAGGGAAACTGCACGTGGCACTCAGGTCTGGTTGAAATGGTGATGGTTGGTCATGAATTGAACTCAGTCTTGGAGATTTTTTCAAACTGACTCTGTGAACTCTCATGAGATCACATAAACCTTCATTATTGTGTTAATCCTGTGAGCTGGAGTGGATGGAGTTGGCCATTGTGGATTGTTCAGAGCAGCCTGGGACACAATGAGCTTTAACACAGGGAAAAAGGACAGTTGTGGTCATGTATGGTTTGAGTTTGAGCTGTGCTGCTGTGTTTTACACCATTTAGTTTAATATTTCAATAAAATGTTGGTCAGGGAAATTCAAAGTTGGCACAGTGTTTGCCAGCCAAAGACTGCAAAGTATAGACTTCAAGGTGAGTTAGGGAGGTTGACTTAATGAGCACTCACAACCCCAAACTTTTCACTTCACCATGTTTCTAAAGTGTTTTTAGAATTCTGTGGATATGGGTGAAAAGTCTGGAGGAAATCATGGCATGTGAGCCACCAACACTGCTGCTAATGTCTCACTGGCACACTTGAGGTGTGATTTATTAATTGAATATTTTGCTCATATTCTGGTGTTTTTAAAGAGCCTGATTGGAGGCATTAGTTTGGGCATTGAGTTTGGAGGGGGGAAAGCAATACTGTATTAATTACTCTAAATTCATCATTGTGTGCTGCTAAAATACATGTGACTAAGAGTGGTAGTTTTCCACTGGTTTTACTAAATAATTTGTCATGTTTCTATTTGCTTAATGTTCAAGTGTGGAGTAACCAATTATTTAATTTGTTCAAAGAAATTTATTTAAATTAGAACATGTATCTTGAAACCTTATCAAGGAATAGTTGAACTTAGAGTTATTTTTGCTGGGGTTTTGGAGGGGGAGGAGGTGAAGGTAAAGGACATTTGCTGTTTAAGAGGATTGTAAAGGAAATGAGTTTGCAGAAGTTGAAGATAGTGCATGGTTTGAGGAAACTGGAGGCTTCCTGTATGACTTTAGGCAGATCACTTGACCATAGTGCCTTGATTTTACTTACCCATGAAGTTGGGCCAGTGAAGAAATACAGATAGTTGGAAGGTCCCACTTAGTTGCTGTATATAAAAATGAATTTTTGGAAAGCAGAAATAACTATTTGAGGGACAAAAGATTTGCAAAAGAAGAAGTGCCTTAGCTCACAAGAAGGTTGTATATGGGACAACACAGCAAGAATTAGGGGTTATTAGTACATTTAGAAATTGGTTGAACTAAAAAAAAGGCAGTATTTCACTAAACTCTTCAAGATGTGATGCATCTGTATTTATCACTATTTAATTTAACTATTTAATAATCAGCACTGCCCATTTTGCATCTCAGTGTTCCATTCATGAAGAAGAGTTTCTAAAAAAAAAGGAAAGTATCAAAATGCAGCAAAATGTGAATTAGATGCTGTCTCACTGCTCAGGTTCAGTGCTTCTTATATGTACTTCCAGAAGCTTGTGCAGTTTTTTTTACAGAGAAGGCAAATTTGGGAGTAACAGGAATGGCTTGTTAAAATTACATTATTCAACTACAAAGGTTTAAAAATACACACTAAGGGCAGTCCTGTTATCTGATAGGCTTTTGTTTTCAAGTTCATCCTTCAGCTCCTCTCTGCAATTGTTTTCTGTTAAACAAACCTTGTTTTCCTGAGGCTTATGGGTCATTGACAGTATTGGGTTTCACACAGGCCAGCTGCTCCCAAATCAGGTCCCTTCCTACCCCAGCCAAGAGCAAGCCAAGTGGGGAGCACACAAATGGGGGCTGGTGGAAGCAGGGAAGGCAACACCAACTCATCAGAGTAATTTTGTTTCCAGCTTCACTGTCAAGGCTCCCATGAATTTCATGCTCATTAGCAAAACGTTGAAAAATGTAGTGTTAAATTACAGTTGTTCCTTGGGACTGCTTTGTTGCTCCTTGGGACTGTTTTCCTAAACTCTAATCACAAAAGCCTGGAACGAGGAGCCCCTGGCAGGGAAGAGGCAGCATCTGTCACACGCGGATCTACAAAAGGAACCGAAATCAACTTGGAGCCTTTCCCTGCCACCCAGCAGTTTGACGGTGATGTCAGGGGTTTTTTAATGTCACAGTGTGGTGAGGCAGTGTTTGGAGAAGGTCTCTGCTGTCCCAGCAGTGCCAGGCTGTCACTGCTCCCCTGTCCATCGCCCAGTGGCCACAGGCACTCGCAGGGCAGGAGCAGAGCCAGAGCTGAGCCTGGCACGTGCCAGGATGGAAAGCTTTTCTACACTGCGCCTCTCTTGTCTGCTGTAGGAATTTTCGTGTGGAGATAAGCAACATCCAGACACATAAAGCTGTAGAATGTCCCTCTGCTCAGTTCTGGGTGAGCATCCCCCCTTAGCAGACAGTTTGGGACTACAGATAACAGCATCCAGAGCACTCTGGTGTTGTTCTCTTCTTGCAGACTTGTTGAACGTTGCTGTGATTTTTAAGGCTGAATGAGCCTATTGGACACGGCATGATAGAGAATTGCAGCTTTGGGGCTTTTTGCTGTCATGTCTGAAGGAGCCAGAATGGCAGCTCTGAAATGTCCCTCACTCCCCTAACACAGGAAAATACCAGTTGCTGTAGTGAAAGATGCAGAAAACCAAGGAGCTGCCAATTGTGAAGTGCTTGCAGGCATATTTTTCTAAATGTGGCATTTTGTAGCAGGTTAATGATCTGGAGTGTGAGCTTTTTTTAACCCAACAAACGATAGATATCACCTTCCTGAAGATTTATCTTAAATCTGATTGCACTTGGGTGTGAGAGCACATGAATTCTAGTGGGATTATCTGGCAATATCTGACCTTTATTTTTCAAGTTTACTATTTGAGTAAAACTAATTGCCAGGAAATAATACAAAAGAAAGGCCTCTCACTGCCTGTTTTGGTTTGCTTCATTATTTATTTTACAGGGTGGTTTCTGGAGGGATTAACCTGTTGTAGCAGTCAGCTGGGTCTGCATTCACATTCCTGTCCAGAGCTGGGTCATTGACTTATCCAGTGATCAGGAATGAATTGAATTGCTTACCTTGAGGGAAGCCAGGCATATGGAAAAGCCACAGAGAAGCTGTGGCTGCCCCATCCCTGGAAGTGTCCAAGGCCAGGTTGGACAGGGCTTGGAGCAACCTGGGATAGTGGAAGGTGTCCCTGCCCATGGCAGGGCGTTGGAATAAAGTGTTCTTTGAGGTCCCTTCCCACCCAAACCATTCTGGGATTCCACAGAGGGACAAACTCCAATACAGATTAGATTCTTTGATAAAGACCATTGTGTAAGGGCTAAGAACTGTTACTTAAACTAGCTGCAATTAAGTGTCTTATTCCAAAAAGCATGTCAGGAGAGAAATTCCTTGTTGTTTAGCTGACATCTCAATTTAAACTTGTTTTACACCTCACTCTGTCAACACAGAGTCACCCCCAGTGTGTGGGAGAGGAGGGATTTGGAGGGACCCACTGCACCAAAAGCCTCTCAAGAGGCAGGAGCAGCTGGCCTTGCACACACAGCTAGTAACTAGGAAGAAAAGGGTTTTTTTGTTGAGTCTGAATGAAAATCAGGACAAACATCAGTTGTTAGAATGTGCCAATCAAGTGCATCTTGGTAAATTCATGTAGAGAGAAATTTTAATTTAGAGCTAGTGTTCAGTCTGTCACCAAAGAAATACTTGTCAGATAAAAGTGCTTCAGATCTCATGATATGGGAAACCAATAATTATGAGATACAGTGAACAATACAAGGTAGAATTGCTAAAGGGATTAATTAGCCTTAGTGGAACTAACCACTATAATTGATGCAAATATCCATCTGCAGCCTGCTGAGATATTAGATAGTCATCACACACCTGCTCAATTCACCAGCCTTGCAGAACACAGCTGTCAGAATGATTTCTGGTTGGGCTTTTTCTTGAGCATACTTGACTGTTTGTTCTTTTGTTGTTCAAAATGTTTTCTTTCTCTTTTCTTTTTCTAAACAGCACTTCCATGATGGCAGAAAGGCACAACAACACATTGAAACTTGCTGGAAACAACTTGAAGCAGTAAGTGGCAAATTCCTCAGATGTGACATTTAAGTTGTTTATGTATTGTTTTCAGAGATGTTTTATTTGGAAAAAGAAAGGTATATGGATAAAAGTTGTAGAAATGGGTTTTTTAAAACTCTGCTGTCTTAAATACACTTGCAGTCCTCAAAATGTCTGTTTTAACAGAACACTTGGCTTCTGTGGGCTCTTTGTCTATCACAAACAGGATTTCATTTAATATTACTTAAAAAAATATGCTAAGCATTGCTAAAACTGCAGAGTCCCTAAGGGTCCTGTTCAGATATTCCTCTGAAAGTTGAACAGCTTCATAATGTGTGTATAAATTGAACAGGAACATCTCTTGAGTCATGTGCTGCTTCCAAAAGTAAATATACTGGAATTGTCATTGATGTGATGAATGAAAAGTGAGGCTGTAAGTACAGGGGAGGATAGAAAGGGTCTATCAATAACCAAAAGTCCTTGCAAATTTATTAATCTTAGTAACTCCCTCATTCATTTACAAAAATAAAGGGGTTAAGTGTTGGAAGAGAATGATTTCATCTGCAAAACTGGAAGTGATGCTAAAAAGGAAAAGTACTGAAATATGAGCAGCCTGGATAATGGAACCAAAAATGTGCCTCTGGTAACTCAATTTTTTCAAGTTTGGTAATATGGAAATGTATTCCAGTGTAAACAAGAGAGCCCTAAAATCCTTCAGTTGTTACAAAAGATTGTTTTAGTGGCAGGCATGAATTTTAGGCAGATTTTGGTACCTTTTGCTTCCCATAATGAAGGTTTGTGGTTTTTCTTTTCAGAGTAAAAGGAGGTTTGAACGTGATTGCAAAGAAGCTGATCGAGCACAGCAGTATTTTGAGAAAATGGATGCTGACATCAATGTGACAAAAGCAGATGTTGAAAAGGTGAGCTGGAGGGTGGGGACTGTTTGTAAACATGGATGTGATAGGTTTGCTTCCTAAATCTTCCTGGTAGGATAAACCCCCTGAGGCTTAATGCCTTGGTTGAGTCAGTCTGTAGGTTAATTAAAACCAGGGAGATCTCTGCAGAAACCTTTATTTATATAAAAACTCTAAACAGATACAATCAGATTTATTTAATGGGTAATATCTGAGTTTAACTGAGCTGATATGGCTCTAAAGGAGTTTATGCAGACTTAGTTTTGACTAACACCCCAGGTTCTGTGACAGCCAAGATTGTGAGGGCTCCCTGAGGAGCTGCTTGCAGTTTCCACACATTTTTGTTCCTTCTGTGAGCCAAGTAGAACCAAACTTTCTGCCCTTTGAGCAGCACTTCAGAGATTTCCCAATGTCATTGGATGCAATGAAGAATTATCAGAGTTGTTTTTCATAGTTGTAGATTTAGAGCAGGACAGCTTTCCATGTGATGCAGAGTCCTGGAATCCATGCTTGTCACAGATGGCACAAGGCTTTTATTTTCATTTCTCAGTTCCTGGCTGGCTGCAGACTCATTTGTGGCTTTTCTACAATGATCCTCACTCAGTGAAGCTTTTGAACTAATGCTTAATTTTAAACTTCCAGTCCTGTTTCAGCACATCTGTCTGGAAATAGTTTCTCTCTTTAGTTTGATTCAAAATTGGATGTGTGGAAGGATACTTAAAGTTTAAGTTTTACTGGTCCAAGTCCAATACCTGTAACTTAAGGAAGCAATGAAGAGGAAAAAAAATGTTTTAAATAGTCTTGGTTTTTGGAGTTACACATTTGCTCAGAGGATGTACTAATGTAGATCAGAAGCACCACATTACAATGTGCAAGGACAGTTTTGTCCTCCTTGAGTTTGAGTCAGACAGGCACAAAATAGCCAGAACATTTGGAAATTATTGTTTCTTGAAGGAAAAAAAAAAAGGTAACCAGATGAGAAAGGAAAAAGCAAAAGCTGAGGCTTAAAATATGCCAAATGTTTTGTTGCAGGGACAGGAAAGGAAAGTGAATTATAGGTAAGAAATCTTTCTAGTCTGAGGTCTTCTTGTAAAATGTAGGTTTTGCTCCTCAAGAGGTGTGCTTTATTCTATTCTCAGTTACTTCAGTCCTGTAAAGATATAAAATAGAAATTTCCCTTTACATCTGTGGGATCTCGTGTTTCTGGCATGCTGAGCATCAGAATGTTGTGTGGCAGAGAGCATCAAGGATGCTCTTGGAAATGAGGACAGTAAATCATAAACAAGCTCAGAAAATTTCCCCCAAGTGCTATTGCATATCAAAGGACAAAATACCTCTGTGGTCTTGTAATTTGCTTGGCTCTTAGTTGCAAATTCACCATGTAGATTTGATCCTTTGTTGCCTTCTGGATTTGCCAGGGCACTTGACAGATGAATGCATGTACAGATTGTTAAAGATGTGGCACCACATGTGGGTTTTTCTAACAGAGAGGGATCATCTCTGCTTTATCTGAATAAAGTGATTTTAGAATAATTTCATAGATAAAATTAGGGCTTGCCCTAGATTTTTTCCCAAAGCTGAGGTCATGTCAAAGGGGTACAAAGACATGACTTACTGTTTGAAGTAGGGGACTGAAAGTCCTTATTTCTGCATCGCTTTCCAAGGCTGGCCATTTCTGGTCAGAGTAAAAGGTGGCATATTGGTGATACAGCAATCTGAGTCTGTTAAGTAAATTCTGGGAAGCAATTTCTTATCTTGGTGCTCTTTCCTTGTCAAATGAAGCAGAGAGGCTTCCCTTTTAAATTCCTCTAGCTTTTTATTGTATGAATTTGTAAATTATTTATTGCAAAATGAGGCTCAGTAGTATCTTGAAAGAAAAATCTGTTAGTTATGCATGTTGGCAGCTCTCAGGAGAAGGCATTACTCCACTTTCCAGGCAGTCAACAGAGTAGATGGGAGAAGGAAAAGGTTATCAAAATGAGTGGAATGTGAAATAATATTACTGAACAGAGAGAACAGTGTTTTCCAAGTGCATGTGTTGAACTGGGTTCATCCATGTCAGGCTGTGAATAATGGCCTTTCTTTGCTCCCCCTGCCCGTGTGACTGGGAGGCTCTTGCATAACTCCAGTGCAGAATGGGACATTGTTCCACCAGCACTGCTGCTCCCCCCGCTCGCTCCAGGGGCATGCAGGAACTGCTCAGCTCCAAAGGAAGCAATGGGATGACTTCAACCTCCTGCTTCTGCTGCAGCAGCTCTGATTCCTCCTGCCTCTTATGGCTTGGCTGCTGTACCCCCAAAAGCTCCCAGGAATCCACCTGGCCAGGAGAATGAGCAGTTTGGCTGTGTCAGAGCTCTTCTCTCTGGCAGAACAAAGTGCTCCTCAAGCACTGGGGCTGGTTGCCCTCATTTCTTTGGCTTGAGATTGACACCTTGGCTGCTTCAGCTTGTACCTGCCAATATGAGCAGACACAGGAGCTATTTTTTGCATCACACAATGGAGTGGATGGCATTAATGCAATTAAAATTCTGCAGTGATCACAATGACACATACAGTCAGGAGAGAATACAGCTGCAGTTCCCTGATGCTAAGCTGTGTGAGGTTCTGAAACACTCACATCTCTTCACCTTTCAAGTCTTTGTAGCCTTTGACAACTGCAGCAGGAAATTCTGTGCCAGAGCTGCCATCTACCAGCACTTATCCCTTGCCCAAGGTATTACAATTTAGAAGCATTAACTAACTGAAAAGTGACAGAGAAGCAGAACAAGAGTCACTTTGCTCCTTATTTCTCCAGGGCTGCTTGGCAGGGCTGGATGTGGTGCCTGGGCATCATGTACCAAGGTCCACATTCCTTCTGTAGGACCAGGTGTGTGGAGGGCATGTCCCTTCTCTGCCCCTTCTGTGGCAGGATGGGCTCCATCACCTTGCTAGGCAGTAGCCTGGTAGCTGATCTTGGAGGGAGGAGTGTTTGGCTTCCTTTCCTCTCAGCTCCTTTTTTGGCATTAGCAGCATGGAGCAGAAGCTGTGCTCAGTCTCTGCAATGATCACAGTATGCAGGAATAGAGGGACAGTGGAGCAGGGCACCTGAGCTCCATTCCCTGTTTGCACTGAGCCTCTAAACCACCAGCAGCCAAAGCTTGCAAAAATGTTTGTGTCAACACAAAATGCAGTGTAGCAAAGTCAGGGCAGGAAGCTCACTGTCTGTGAAAATATCCTTATAAACTAAATAAATGCTGCAATATGCTGATGCTGCTTCCAGGAAGCCTTGTAGGTATCACTGAAAGCTTTATTTCATTTGGATCACAGTGGGTTGTGTGCTTTAAAGCACTTCTCTTTCAAAAACCACAGAGAGGCTGCTTCAATTTTTTGACCATTTGGGGAAATGGTCTCTGTCGCCAGCACGGAGCCACTGTACATATAAGGCAGAGCTCTATTGTTTCTGCCTTCTCCTCAGAGCTGCAAGCACTAAAAAGCTGACATCTTTATGGGATGATGTGGTACCCAGTGGTGCCTTTGCAGGCTTCTTGTAATAAAATTAAAAAATCAACTGGCTTTTCTAAGGGTTGCTTTTCCAGGTAGGCATTTCAGAGTCTGATTTTAAAGAGGAAGTGCCTGAGGCCAGCCATGGGAAGGGTTTGCCTCTTGATTTGCTCAGCAGTTGTGGTGAGGAGAGTGGTTTGAAGTACTTGGTGTCAGGCAGGATCTGTCCCTTGGCTGAAGAGGAACATGGTCAAATGTTGACCTTAGGCAATAATCTGAGATACTTAGGAACTTTAGATGTATTTGCCTTTGGTTTTGAAGTGGAGAAACTGAGGGAAGTGGGAGTGATCTTCAGTATACTGAAATCTCTAGGATCTTTTCCCTATGCTCTGCAATTTTCAGGTTATGTCTAAAATATCCAAGATGTTTTGTAGACCCAGAATAGCTTAAGATTTGCATAAAGCCTTAAAATACAGTATCACCATGATAGTAGTTTTCTAGTCCATCAATATAACTGTGAGGAGTTACTGAGGTTTCACGTTTGAGGTTTCATTTTCTCTTTTCTCGTGCCATGTTACCTGAATTTCTGCACAAAGCACAGAGTGTATCCCCCTCCTTACCCACAGGAAACACACTCAGCATGGCTTGGGGTAGCCATGAGCTGAATCACAGCAAAGTCTGAGAGAATGTAGGTGTAGAAATCCTGCTAATTGGAACCTGGGATTAGCTGATCTTCCTGTGTGCTCAGCAGTGCTGTCAGGTGGTGGCTGCTGCTCCAGCCTCTGGGCTGTGGGACACAAATCCCTTCCCTGGGAGCTTACACATCCTTACAGTGAGGGGTGTGAGAAGCTATTTTGGGCTCTGGAGACATCTCAGGTGAGTGTTTCAGCAGCTGAGTCAGTGACAGTTGAATCACTGACACCCCCCCAGACTAACCTGGAGGAACATCTCCAGCTCAGGATCTGCTGCTGCCACATCCCCAGGGTTTAGTCAGCAAAGTGTCAGCAAGAAAATTCACCATAACCCCAGGTTTGAGTATCTGCCTTCTGCAGACTGTAACTACTAAATAGGCCTGATTTTTTAGGAGATGCCAAGTCATCTGCTCGGTGATGGTGGGACTTGTATCCCTTCCCTTTCCTGCCACATCAAGGCACCCACTGGCACCATGAGTGTACCAGCACTGTAGAAAATGTGCAAAGGTGGTTTTGCAAGGTGGAGAAGACTTACAGTGCTTGTGTTATTAATATTGCAGTGAGTGGTTCCAGAGGCTTTGCTTTTCCCATTCTTTGCTGGGAATTTATAGAGATACAGCAGCAGCATCATGGTGAAATGTGCAGGTGAGGTGTGCCAGGCCCAGCCCTGAGCATGGTGCAGGAAGGTCTGGCCTGTGCATTTCTTGTTGGAGATTTGACACTGCAGAATATTTTCCCTGTGTGGTGGTGAGTTTTTTGTATGTTGGGTAGGCAGCTGCTTCTCCTTTGCTCCACAAATGGAACTGGCTTAGTTTCTGTGTCTTTGCTTGTTATGTGTGTCAGACTTCTCATCAATTCAAATGCTGGGTAATGTGATTTAATGTTATTTTTCTGTTATTTAATGCAGACCCCAATCCCCTTCCTGAACTGCTTCCTTCCTAAAGGATGATGCAGTGTGTGAATGCAGGGAGTCCCTCAGGAGAGTAATTTGCATTTCTGGAAGAGTAAGCCTTGTTTACAACCTGCCATCCCTGCCACTCCACGCAGAGCAGCTGTTTCCCTTTTGGAATCATGACTAATTTAAGAGGGTCGATTTCTACTCAATAGAGAGTTAATGACTCCAGCAGGAGTGTCTGGGGAACCTAATAAATCTCCATATGTACCCTATACATACCCTGTGCTTGGTGATAAGAGACCAAGGAGCAGATCATGAGCCAGTTTTAGTGGAAGGCAAGGAAATCCAACTGAACTTAAATTTCCTTTTAGCAGTGCTCCCCTGCAGCAGTGCTCTATGTGGAAATTTGACTGAATTTTGTAACAACACAACTCTTCTGGGAGATGATTGCTAAAGGGAGGGAAAGAAAGTGTGAAGGGGAGGAATAAGAATATCTCCTGAATTAACCAACTGCAGTTTGAATCACCAGTGCAATAGAACTGGGGTTCTAAACTAATGCAAACCAATTATTTCATGCTGTACAGTTGCAAAGCTTCTTTACAGTTATTATTTTTTCTGTCAAAACATTAGAACAAATCTTTTCACCTGCTGAGAAGTAAGGTCTCAGAATTTAGCTAGTTTAGTTTGTGAGCTGTTCAGTTTCAGTGAATCATAGAATAGCAGGTTGGAAGGGAATTGAAGGATTGTCTGGCCCAGTGCTCCTTGGCAAAAGCACAGTCTAGACAAGATGGCCCAGAACCCTTTTCAGCTGAATTGTGCCCCATGATGGGGATTCCACCATTTCCCTGGGGAGATTATTCCAATGGCTCATTGTTCTCACTGTGAGCAATTGTCCCCTGGTGTCCAGTTGGGGTCTGCCCAGGGGTAACTTGTACCAATTTCCCCTTGTCTTTTCCATATGACTCTTTGTAGAGTCTCCATCTTCTCTGTAGTCATCCTTCAAACCCTGGGACACAGTGACAAGGCACCCCAAGCTTTTCTTCTCAAGGCTGACCTAACTGAGGTCTCTCAGCCTTTCCTCACATGGCAGCTTCCCTGTGCTGGATCATCTTTGTGGCCTTTCTGGACCTTCTCTTTTTTTGTGTAGTGGGGACCCCTGAACATATTCCAGGTATAGCCTGACAAATGCTGAGTAGAGGGGGACAATGCCTTTGTCTCTGCTGGAAAACCCTTGTTGCTTCAGCTCATCTTCACCCTGGTCACTCAGACTAATTCACCTCCCTGAGAGACAAACTGTGCATTTTACCCATAAAACTGATCTTCAAGGCTACAAAATTTGTCCTGGTAACTTTTTCAACCCTGACTGTCCCTTCTGCCTTGGCTGTGTTTGTAAATTCTTTCTTGGAGGGAGAGCACTAGAACCGTGCCCAGTATTCCAAGTATGAGCTAAGCAATCTATTACCCAGTCCTGAAATTTCCATTATTTATATTCAAGAAATAATTTCCATTATTTATATTCAATACCCAGATTTATACATGGCAGAGTTTAATTGCTTATGTAGTGCAACTAAACTCCAGAAATCATTTAAACATCGTCGGCCAGTGCCCCAAATATATCTTTTCTTGTTACCTCCTCCATCAAATCCACATAACCTTCCATCCACAGAGATTATCCTTCTTTTATAATGAATTAGGCTTGCCAGATATCCTCATAGAACTGCATTTCTCTGAGCAGTGTGGAAAACTCCTGGGTGTTTGCAGGGATTTACAGTTCAGTCATCCAGAGAGTTTGGTTATTTAGTATTCATGACATGAGAATGGCAGTGCAAGGAGACAAACTTTTGGGGCTGAGGCAGTTATTCCTCAGTGTACTGAGAGGTGCTGCTGTGCTGCTCTTCTTAATTAATTTAGTCCATCTCTGTTGTTAGAGCTTCAGCAGGACTGTGCTGTTTAGGGATATCTTTTGTTAGTGTGAGTTTCTGAGTTCTGGCAGAATTGTGTGCAGTGAGACTGTGCTAGATAACAATTCCTGAGATGTGGTGAGGAAGATTTTCCATCCTCTGTCAGTGGTTTGCTCATTTTTATATTATATTCAGCCAAAGGATTTCAGGGACCCACAGAGTCTCAGATTTTTCCTCCACCTCTTCAAATGTTAAAAGAAAGGACTTTTCTTTTTGTTTCTTTTGCTGCTGTTATTTTGCACCCCCCATTCTACTTTTTTTGCTTTCGGGAAAGCAAATTTCAAATCCTTTTTCTGCTTGCCAGTTCAGAGAGACCCAACTGGTTATTGTAAAATAGTAAAGAGGCTATGTAAATCCAAGCCTGGAGCCCTGGCCCTGTTTTGAAGTCTGTGGCAGGATGCCCACTGTTATTAATGATCCTGCACAGGCTGCCAGTGCTGCTGCTGCTCCCAGGAGGTGCCCGGTGGTCGCAGCACCAGAGCCTGGAGCTGAGAAATCTGTGAGCAATAGAAAGCATTCCTGAAATTGGTGAAGTGTTTCTGAGCCTGCCTTTATCATTAAGCTATTTTTGAAGGGGTTGTGTAGTTGAGGGGAGGGGGCAGGGGTGATTTTTTGGTGTGTTTGCATTTTAGTCTGATCTTGGATTTGCCAAAGACAGATCTGTTTTGGCAGGCAGTGGCCTGGCAGTGATGCATCTCACATGCTGTCTGAGTTTGAAAGAGAAGAGGGGGTGCAGAATGGGAGAAAAGAAAGAAGAAACAAAGTGACACCAAAGTTTTGACTGGAAACTCTGCCATTCTGGACAAGAGCAACTGCTGAGGAGTTGAACTGTTCCACTTAGTGTGGACCAGCTGAATAACAGCCAAAGTTTTTTTCTGCCCTTTTCAGTTATTCATATCACTCCCACCATAACAGCCCTGAGGAGCTGCATTTTTTGTCTGTGTAAACCCAGAAGACAGTGTGTCTATTGACCCTTTTGCTGTTTCTGGAATGTGTCTCAGAAAATTGTTCTCAGCAAAATACCCTCGTTCTTTTCTGCATTGGAGACCAAAATGGCAGAAAATGTACTTTATTTTAAAAAATTTCTCCTGCACTTCACACAAGTTGCATTTCCTATCAAAGAAGGCTTGGAGAAAAGGTAAATGGAACAACATAAATTCATGAATTTAATTCTCTAAGAGCCTTCATGTAAAGTGTAGCAGTTTGCAAAAGTTTTTTTTTAGACTTTCAGGGTTGACAGTGCCCATCATAAAGTGTCCATATTCCCTTTCTCTGTTCAGTTTTCCTGTTCTAAGGCATAACGCATTAGGACTGATTTAATTCAGATCAATGTATAAATGATTGCAAGGATTATAGATAAGTACACTTGTCTGTAATTCTTTGGTCTCACTCTGCTCTGCACTGATTGCTGATCATATTGATAAACTGCAGGTGGTTTCAAGCAGGTGATAAGAAGGCTCACACTAATTATATCTCTCTAACATGAGTTATTTCAAAGGTTTGCAGGTTAACTTATCCTAATTTCTTAAATGCCCCCATTAATACTTCAGTCAAGTCAGATTTCAGTGCATCAGTGTCCTACCCTGGCATCTCCTGGCAGAGTCATTTATCTAAACTAAGTTGTTATTTGAGAGTCTGGTTTTTGCAACTCGGTTGTTAAGAAGAAAATCTGCAGGAAATGTAGTTAAAATCATCTTGAGACATCAATGTTTGTGCTCTTCCTGCTACCTTAAGAGAGAGATGCCACAGTGTGTACTGCCAGCTCATATTACCATTGAATTTAGTGTTGTGTTTCACCTAAGGTGGGTGTGCTGCTGAGGCCTGATTTTTTAAAAAGATATTTTATAAAGTACTGAAGACAGCCACAGGAATCAGCACTTTGCAAGTTAATACTTGCTGTAGTTAGCTACTGTCCACTGTGCACATTTATTTTGGGGCAAAAACTGTTACAAAGGTATGTTTGGGGTGGGAGATATGTGAAATCTCTGCATCTTTTGCACTGCCAGGCATTTGGAAGCAAAATGCTGCTGTTCTCCTCACAAGCCCCTCAGGTGTTCATACCCTTTTTGCTTTTCTACAGTGCTGAAAGGTGACCTCATTCTTTTTTCCTTTGAAGAAGGGAGTTTTTGCTGCACTGAGTTCACCTCTCACAACTGAGCAATCTGTCAGCCTGTGGAGGTGGATTGTGTTTCACATATGGGGCTGGAAACTGAGCTCCTGCTCACTCATCCCTGCCCAGTTAAAGGAGAGAATGTGTTGACTGAAAGCTGCATCCCACTATTGTTCTCCTACATCTGAAGTCATCGTCTGGTTTTCCAGACCCCAATTTTTCCAAAGCCTTTCCTCCTGGAAATACTGTTCAGAGCAAATCCTTTAACATGAGCTCTAAGAAGCCCTCAAAAACATTCTCTGAAGCTGTTTGCATGCACAAGTGAGCAGTAAAGAAGCAAAACTTCATTTTCTGTAAAGCCCAGCTATAAATTACTCCTCAAATAGCTTCTGTGACTCTGCAGTTCTGGGCTACTGCATCCATTACTCTGAATTTGAAACTTAACATCATTGACTGGTTTTTATCATTCTGTGCTTCAGTAGAGTGCAGGAGTCTCACTATAAGGTACAATTCTGTTAATACTAGAAGTGATGATGTTAGAGGAAGTGACATACTGAAATGAAGTAATAAAAAATTCTAGATTTAGTTTTTTTGGTTTTTTTTTAAGATCCAAATACCTCATTGGAAAGATATTTAAACAGTTTGAAGCTTGCCAAATGCATTAAGTGGCCAAGAGAAACAAAGCATCACTAAGGCTCTTACATAAAAAGTTCTGGTTTTGGAATGCACCCAATTTTGTTTACTCATCTGCTGCCCCTCTTATTTGGGGCCAGTTAAGATCATTTTGGAAACTGAGTGTCTACTCTTGTATACATTTAGGTCAGAGTTACTTTGTGATATCCAGCCAATGAGTTTGCTCATGAAAATGAACTCTGAAGGCTTTAATGCTTGCTGGGTCTGCCTGGAGATGTGTAATAATGGATTTCTTGTTTTTCTGCTTCAACAATAGAGTCAAGGGACAAATTCCTGAGTTGCATTATTTAAAATTATATTTTGAAAAAGAAAGAGAGACAGCTGGATGAGTGGGAGAGGGGCTGGTGTAAAGTCAGCTCAGACAATGGGTTCCTCTTAGGTAGATGGGGAGAATGGGCCTCACAAATGGATATTGATCTGCAGCAGCTGGGATGTGAGGCAGGGCTTGGGAGATGAGTGTGAACCACTCTTACAGCTGCCTGCCTTTCCATGGCTTTGTTTTCCTGCTAAATTTGTGTTTATGACACAAGGATATATTGTTTTCCACTTGTATTTAATGTAGCTGTATGTGAGTGTGTGGATGGTAAAGTTTAATAAACTTTATAGCACTTGAGCAGGGAAATGATTGATGTGGCTTCTTGGAATTTGATTGCAGGAGATGAATTTTCTGGAATTAGGCACTCATCCTTTGCAGGAGTTAGTGGACAGTTAAAACTCCTGGGAACAAACAAAGCTGAAAATATCTTTTATTGGATTCACTTATTTGGTTATAGTCACATTCTTCTCCATTTGATGTTACTGTTTCATCTCCTGTGATGCACTTAGTGCCCAGTATCTCCTCATTCTGCTTGAATTATTTCTGTAGAAAGAATGTGAAGGGGATCTGTGAAATTCCTACAATCAGCTGCAGAAGCAATATCTGAATTGAGGTGAAATAAGTTATTAGGTGAGAAGTACAAATTTGACAAATGCAGGGGAAGGCTATTTCTTTACAAATTGAGATTTGAAACCTCCTGGCAGAATTTGTTACCTTCCAGTTATGATTACAAAAACGTTCCATGATTTAGTATTCCATGGGTTTATTGTCAGGAAACTATTGTCTGCTTGGAACAGTTCAAAGGGTAACCCTGTTCTGAACTGGTTTTAATGGGAGCCCACTTCAAATATGCTAAAATTCTTTGCTGTGTTGTGTCCCCTGAAACATGGTTTTTAAAGCAGCATTTTTCTGCCTTGTCTTAAGGAATAATTCAGAATTTTAGCAGCAGAGCTTCAGTCAGGGAGGGGGAGCTTCAATAAGGGGAAGGCACAGGGAATGTTGGAAGGGAAGAGCTGCTGTATGAAGGCCAAAGGCAAGGAAGGAAAAGGCATCTAAACCAAACAGATGGGAGAGGCAGTAAGGGAAGAATATTGGGCAGTGAAACAGATAACAGAAGGCCTTGGGAACAGAACTGTAAGGGGAGGAATCTGAAAACATCAAAGGGTCACTTGGGGACAGATTATTGTAGGGAAAGAAGTGAGATTAATTACCCAGTGCTCAGCTATGTTGGGTAGTAAAGCAAATCATCTGTGTGGGTAAAAATAGGCAGGGAGGCATCTCAGCTGCTGCTCAGGCTCCCCTTTCCTTGTGTGCTTCATGCCAGGGCTGTGTGAGGAGTGAAAATGGGCTCTGCAGGGCACACAGAGTTAAGAGGTTTTATCATGGATATGCTAGCTAAAATGAGACAAAATTGTTGGGGTTTTTTTTTTCACTTCCCTTTCCCCAGAAAACACTGCTTGCCAAGAGGGAAGCAAGCAGCTCCTTAGAGGAAAGCAAGTGACCTCCACCAGGGCATAGGGGGAGCAAGAAGTGTGTCCATGAATGCACTGGGAAGGTGCCTGTCCATGGGCAGGTGGAGGGGCCAACTTGTTTTGGTGTTTGGTGTGCAGTTCAAATAGAGATTGTTCATGCAATGCAAAATGCTTCATGGAAATAGCACATTGTAATCCCAGGAAGGAGCAGCAGCAGTGTCCACACTGCAGCTTAAATGTTTTACAAAATAGGAGCAAACCAGAAGCTGGTGTTCAGTTTCACAATGTTCCTGGATACTAAGATGAGGAGTACCACAATGCAATTACTTTCTATATAGCCTAAATTCATAATTTACCAAATTTCTTTTGGTGTTTCCTCAGGCAAGACAGCAAGCCCAGCTGAGACATCAGATGGCAGAAGACAGCAAAGCTGAATATTCTTCCACCCTACAGAAGTTCAACAGTGAGCAGCATGAACATTACTACACACACATACCTAACATCTTCCAGGTAAGAGTCACTGGCAGGGCTCTAGAGTAGCCCATAATTCTGTGATAAGAACATTGCACAGCACCTCAGTTCTGTGACCACGACTTTTAATTTTTGCTGATTATTTTGCTAATTCTTAGCAAATTTTACATGCAATCTTCCACCCTGAGAGGTGGGAGGATAAATTATCCCTTTTCCTTAAATTAGATATAAAGGCATCAATGATACACAAGGAAGATGACGTTGCAGTGTCGTGACAGATGAGGACAGCCTTTGGAATCCTCACAATCTTTCTCTGTTCAGCTCCTGTGGCTGTGCAGCTGGGGATGAGGGAGAGCATCACTGGCATTGTTGGAGCAGGAGGCAGCTGGGCATTGTTGCATCTGTGAAGTCCAGCAGCTCTTTATTACCTGTGTTTAGATCAGGCTGCATGGGTGCTTAAATGTGAACCACAATAATTCTGCAGCAGTGAATCCAAAGGGTTTTTAGCAAGCTTCTGGTTGTGTCTTAGGGTGCCTAAGGAAAGGCTGCAGAGGAAGAATAAAAAAGCCATAAGAATCATTCTGAGTGAAGATCTGAGTTTGTGCTTGAATGAATGAATTGAAGTTAATGTAGTGGAACAGAACTTCTAAATGACTGTTCCATTGTAATGGGTCATGAGCATCAGAAGTGGAAAATGCAACTTTTTCAAGGGAGGACATGTCACATGCTTGTCATCAGATGAGGAGTAGCTGATATCTGCATGGCAAACACGCACTTTCCTACCCACTGCTGAAACTTGTGAGCTGAATGGGCTCCTCCTCTTTTGCCTCATGGTATTTCAAACCAATGCCTTGAGATAACCTGTTCCTGGGATCAAGCAAATCCTGGAGCTGATGAGCACTCTGATCTGTAGGTGAGCATGTTAAAGTGCTGCAGATGTGCCCTCTGCCCTATGAGTGCACCAGTGAGCTCCAGGGCTTTATTTCAGATGTTGAAATAAGATGTTTTGTAAAGAATTGATGTTGCTTGTAGATCAAGGCAAAGGGGATTTTAAGTTGACTGCTCCTGCAGTCCAGTGTGACACAGGCTGCTCCTGTTCATTCTATAATTTGTCATAATAGAATTATGTCACATTTAATTACCTCTGTGCTAAAGAAGAGACCCCTGGAAAAGATGCTGGAGATCCTGGAACTCAATTCACTGAGCAATGAGGAGCTGTGGTGTGAACAGCACGTGATGTTTTTATTGTACATGAACACATCAATACATGGTGTATAAGACTCCCTAAACACCAAAAATTGCCTTCTAGGGAAAAGAAGGGGAGACATCAAGATTTTTGTTTCCTTGGATTCTACAGTGGAATGAAAATAAGATTGTTCCTAACATGCAAAGAGAATGAAAGAATTTGTTGCAGAAATTATTTTTAAAGCCTTAGGAGCCATCCTGACAAAAGTCTAAAGCTGGGGTTTGACAAATCAGCATTTTTTAACATAAAAAGTGAATTGAAAAATTTCCAGTAATAGTAAAAGAGATTACTTTTAGAATGACATTTTGATATTTGAGGGAACAGTACCACTTGGTGCCTGCCTGAGAACAGCTGTCCTAGTTTATTCTTGAAAATATATTTAATCCCTAAATTGTAAAGTAGTTGACGTAAACTGGAGAGGAAAATTGGGTGAAACTGTGAAGTTAATCTTGATGTTTGACCTGAATGAAATGTAATATTTTAGAAAATACAAGAGATGGAGGAAAGAAGAATCGTGAGGATAGGTGAGTCCATGAAAACCTTTGCAGAAGTCGACCGCCAAGTGATCCCCATCATTGGGAAGTGTCTGGATGAGATAACAAAGGCTGCAGAATCAGTGGATCACAAGAATGTAAGTGTTCATTGTTGGTTGTCATATTTAGCATTGGTCTCAGATTTATGGAGGCTGAAATCCTGGGCCCAGGCTCAGCACGAGAGCTTTGCAGTCACGGAACTAAACCAAAGAACAGCTTCTTGTCCCAAGCTGCTTTGTCTGAGGCAGGATGTGCTCAGATTATTTCCCAAATCTACTTAACACCCAGAAATGCCTTTCCTGCAATACTTTTTGTTTTTTTAAATAAGGAATACTCTCTCATTTTATTAGGATAATTACTTTTGTAATACTGTAATTTAAAAGTAGCATGCGATGTTGGACATGATTTCAGATACTTAATCACAAATTCTTATAAAGGTGATTTCTATAGTCAGAAAAAAAAATGTTTCAGAAATGTCTTAATTCTGGTTAGTTTTATAATAATGAAAATATTTCAAATGAACTATTGCAAAATCTTCCTGTAAAATATTTTTTGCAGGTTTGAGGTTTGCTGCAAAATGAGCAGCAAAAATGGTAAATTAGCAAATCTTGATTTCTGAACATCATTTTCTATCACAGGATGCAAAGAAACCTCTCTGATAGAAAGGCTGATAAAGGTTTCAGTTGAATTTCCTGATGTACAGTGACCACAAGGGCAAATGTGTTTTCTGTTTTGTTTGCAGAATGATCTGCTCCCTTCCTACATGAACCCTCTGTTCTTCCAGCCTTTCCCATGGATCACATTAATGCTTCAAACACTGACAGCATGTGCCTTGCTGCCTGTTTGAATTTCCCATACATGTTTTTCACTGGAATCTTTTCAGAGCTGCTCATTGCCTGGAGCCATGAACTGGCAGCATAAAGCCTGAGGCTGAAGTTTTGAAATTAATCCTCTACTCTCTGTTCAGCAATTGCTCTCAGAGAGCAGCATAGGAAACTCAGGGATCTGGAAACCACTCTCTGGGTGGGAAAAGGGGGAATTGGGGCAGCAATTCCCATGTTACAACAACATCCCCTGCTTGAGGTACAGCTTTTGGTGCTGCATGGTGAAATCATGCTGGGGAGATTCATACCTCAGCCTGCACTCTGCTCAAGTCTTCTTAGCAAAACACCCATGAAACTTAAGCTGGGTGTTTGAATCAGGACAAATTTTATATTCTCTTGCTCACTAATAAGTCCGTGGTGGCTCATACACAAGTGTGGCATTGGAAAATGATGACTTTGAGCATTGATAACTGAATTTACCACACTCTCCTGTAAACACTGTGCTGACAAAAATGTATTTAACTAGGATAGTTATATCTGAGCAGCTACAAAGGGTTTAGTGTGTTCTGCCTGGAAACAATTATGTTCGTAAAGAGTTCTTTTTCCTTAAATATCATCAAGGATTTTTTCATCTCTGGAGCAGTAATTTCTAACTGTGTTGATTATAATGAAAGTGCTGGATTAGTTACTAAATGTGCAACTGTGTAAATAGGGTTGCTTTGTGCCCTTATTGCACTGCACAGAATTCCTGCTAATGCCAATAGAAGCTGCCTGCACTTAGCAGGGAATACTGGTTCACTGTTACTGTGTTTCTAAGGCAGTTTTAAATATGGGTTTTTTTCCATTTCCCCTTTCTAACCACTTGAACAACACAAAGGTGGTGTGGCAAGTGTGAGCTGTGGTGACTGCCAGGTGAACCTGTGCAGAACTTGATTCAGAGGGCTCTAGCAGCAGATAAAATTAATTTGTTATGGGCTTGGAGTTCCTGTTATGACATTATCTCTGATATATGGAGCATGCTGGTTATTTTTAACTCCATTGTAGTAGAATGATGTTTTGAATAAATGGAAGGAACACTAAAATTCAGAGGGGGAAAAGTGAAAAGCTCCATGCATAGGATAAAATACCAGTGGAGTATTTAATATAAGACAGTATTTAATATAATCTGTTAGAATCAGAGAATGGTTTGGGAGGGAAGGGACCTTAAAGCCCATCCAGTTCCACCCCCTGCCATGGCAGGGACACCTTCCACTGTCCCAGGCTGGCCTGGAACTCTTCCAAGGATGGGGCATCCACAGACTCCAGGCTCTTAAAATATTGTAAATAATCTCTCTCCATCTTTCTTGTAGCTTCCCCTTAGGTACTGGAAGGCAGCAGCTGAGTCACCCCAAAGCCTTCTCTTTTCCAAGCTGAAAAATCCCAATTCTTTCAGCTTTCCCCACTCTTTTCCCCTCTTCTCTAATCCTTCTTCATCTTGCTTTAGTGTCTATCATTAAAAATATCTTCCAGTTTAGCCCTCAGGAATGTCAAACAATGATGGAATAATGGAAAATGTTGTTCTACCTCCCTTAGACTCATGTAGGAATTTCATGGTGCCACCTGATAGGTTGAAGATTCTAAATCCATGTGGATCTTCACAATCCCATGAAGACTTTTGCAAAGCTTTTCCTGTACCTGTTTTGCTCAATGGAGCTTGGCCTCTGGATGTGTTTATACCCCAGGAGATTTCTCCTGAACAGCATTTTACCTACAGCCATTCACAGAACCTGTGGAATGCCTTCAAAGCAACGAGTTCTTTTTATGTAACAGGGCAGTGATGCTCTTCTCTAGAGAATAAAAAGATATTTGTGTGCCAAGGCACAGTGACTCTAGGGATGTTGTATCTTAGCTGTTAGAGTATAACATAATCTCTCTTCCCAGGAAAACAAGCAGATAAGAAGTCTATTAGGATATTTTTTTCCAAGTCAATTAGGTTTAAATGCATTTGGCAAGCTGAGGTCTGAATTTGATCTTATGTATAATTAATTTTGTTTGTAGACTTGAGTAGGAAAAATGCTATGGGTTGGTTTGGCTTTGATTTGTTTGGGTTTTTTTTCTTTTTTTCTTTTCCCTTTGTCCAAAACAAAAGACCAAAGCCATTGTGCATAGTCTACAGCCAGTTTGTGGCTGACTGAGATCCTTCCTAGCAGTGCCAAAAGGGAATGTGGCTCCCACAGCAGGGCATGGGGCTGCTGGTGTGACCTTGGACTGCCTGGATGTTGGGTAAAGCTCAACATTTACAGCCACTTACTGTCACTGAATTCACAACCAACTTGTCGACTTGTGGCAGAGTGATCACACAAGAGCTCTGTTTTACAGGAGTATTTGCTGGGATTTTCCTCTGATTTGCTAACAGCTGTATTCCCAGCAAATCTGTACCTTAAATTTTGGTTATGAGTCACTTACTAGAGTGTGATTTGCTTTTCTAGTCAAAAAAGTCCATAAACTCTTACTCCTTTTCAGCTGAAGGTGGAGAGAAGGGAGTTCATTCCCAGGAATGAGCCTGGTCACTCTCAGGGTTGGTCCCACATACACAAACTTTATTGTCCTGCCTTAATGTGCCACCAATTTGATGTCAAACCTCACCTGAAATGTTTGGATCTGTCCCATTCCAGGATTCCCAGATGGTGATAGAAGCCTTTAAATCAGGGTTTGAGCCTCCAGGAGACGTGGACTTTGAGGATTTCACGCAGCCCATGAAGAGGACTGTGTCTGAATCCAGCCTTTCCAACTCCAGAGGGGATGGGAAGTCAGAGCCCAAGTTTGGTAGCAAATCCAAGGGCAAGTTATGGCCATTCATCAAGAAAAATAAGGTACTGATTTACAAACTTGAGCTTGGTGCTAGTATGTGTTCTGTCAATAACAAGTATGTGTCTTGTCTAGTAATCTTGGCAAGTTTAGTTTTTTTAAAGAGAATTTTAGATACAGAAAGTTAATAACTAATGTCTTAATATGCTGTTTTGTTATAGTCTTTGGTTACTTAAGTTTCTTTATACTTTAATTTTTTTTTCTTGTATAATTTCATTAATTATGTTGCAATTTAAAAATTATTTTAACTTAAGTTGTCACGTCTCTGCCATGGTCCATTTCTGTTCCTAACTCAGAGAAGGAGTTGTAAACCACTTACCTAGTGCCATGTGTGCCAACTAACATTGTTACCTGTGGGAAGCTTCAGTGTGGTGTTACTGTTTTGACACTCCTCAAACTCTCCTTGCCTTTCCATTTGCGTTGTCTTTCCAGTCTGTGCACTGGGGTCAGCAGGTGGGTGGCTGGGAGCAGGGAATTGCTGGGATTCACTCTGAATCACAACTAATGGAGCCTAACTAACTGAGCAGTTGACTGTTTAAAAGACCATATTAACTTATGTACCCATTAAGCCTTTTTCATTCCACTGTCATACTTTACACCATAATGCATGGCAGCATTTATCTGGGGTCACCAGGATGTGTCAGGGGGACTGGACTCAATCAGGTTTCAGTAACACTGATGGAAGCCCAGAATAGCTTTGGTTTTTTTGACCTCACTCTTGCTCTCATCATTTATCCAACCACTTAAATTTGAGTTTTAAAAATCTCCCTGTTCACAAGGGGTCATTCCTGTAGTGCTGGTGTGAGAGAGGACTTGCTGTTGTCTGGTGCTTACATCAGTGTAGCCAGAATAAAAACACAAGCAGGACTAACTTCTGAGCAAATTCATAGAATGATCTGTACAAGTGTGATGCTGAGGTGTGATCTGGAAGCAGGAAGGAATGTGGTTTGTTGTTTTCCAGATAATAGAAACTCTGCTGGGCACTAAGGTACCTTCCTTATCTGATCCATTTAAATTCAGGTATTTGAAAGCTCTATCCATATGCATTATTCGAGCTGTCCACAGAGCAGAACAGGGCAATTGATGGGGATAGTGCTGCATGGAAGAGTCTGCATGAGCTTCCCTCAAAATACTTTTGTGTTACTCTTCTGTTGCATCACTTACTAATACTTTCATTTATCACAACTCTTCATTTAACACAACTCTTAACCTCTGCTTTCTCCCCTCTTTTGAACCATGGCCTTTAATATTTAATTATTTAATTGGTTTTTTCTCTGGATTTCAAATATTGGTTTTGATGCTTATTTTCGTTTTGTGTTTTATCTTTTTATTTTTGGTTTTTATTCTGTCACTTCTCCATCTCTTATACGTAGCTTATGTCCCTTTTAACATCCCCCCATCAGCCCCCTCCTCCTCCCCCTGCCTCTGCCTCACCCTCTGCTGTTCCCAACGGCCCCCAGTCTCCCAAGCAGCAAAAGGAACCCCTCTCCCATCGCTTCAACGAGTTCATGACCTCCAAACCCAAAATCCACTGCTTCAGGAGCCTAAAGCGCGGGGTAAGTTCTCCTCTGGATACCTCTCTCTCTCTCTCTCTCTCTCTCTCTCTCTCTCTCTCTCTTTCTTTCCTTTCTTGCGCTTTTATTGCACGTTCTGTTATGTACAAACTTTTGTTTTGTGAACGGTTCCATTGTGTTTTATCATAACATGCAGACAAATCCAAGGGTTCCCAACCTATAAAGGCATTTGTAGTCAAAACCCTCACAATGAAACCACAAAAAGTACAGCTGCTGGTGGAAATCACCCAGCTGGGTGTCTTGGGGAAGGAGGGGTTGGACAAAATGCAGAAGGAGGAGCTGAACATTGAGTAATGCTGGAAGTCAAAGTCTTTAGTTTTTCTCTCTGCAGAGTGGGTTCAGCTCAGTGTCAGAAGGAGAAGAGTACATTAGGAGGGATTCTAGCAGATAGTAGTTCAGTCTGGAGTGATGTGACATTGTCACTGGAGCCGTGGGAGCTTCTGTTCCAGTCACTGGGCCCCAGGTGGAGGTGCAGTGTTAGTTTGTGTAGTGACTCTGAGTCTTCATAAGAAACAGGTGAGATGAGGCAGGTGAGCTGATTCTGGGTGGTAACAAAGCCTTTCCATGGTCCATGTGTGCTTTAAGCCAGGGCTGCCAGGTCAGGGGAGAATGGGACACAATTCTCAGTGCCATGATGCACAGTTTAAAATTATGTTCTGTACAAAGCCTTTATTGGTGCAGTATGCAAGCTCCAAATGACAGAGAAGAGGTTCAGAGGGAACAGGATTTGGGATTCCCCTTCCAGCAGCTGAAGTGCAGTGTGTTAGTGCTGGTTTAAGCTTTGTATGCTGGAAAGATGCTGAAAGCCTCCATGGCTGATTTGGGGATTCACTGGGTTTAGGTCACACTGGACCAACACTTTGGGCCACACCACCACTGTTCAGACTCAGGCTCCCTGTCTCCTTTGCTGCTGATAAAGAGGAAATATGGCCTGAACTTTTCCAGGTCAGCTGCTGTTCCTGTTGCTGACAGCAGCTGTGATTCTATTCATAAACCAATGTTGAAGTGTTTGTGTGGAATTAAATCCTCTTATTGGTGGTCTTTATAAGCAGTAAATAAAATGTTGGGTCCCTGAGATAAAATTTGCCATTTTTCAAACAAAAATAAGACTTTATCTTCCCAGAAACTCACACATGATATGGTTCTACTGAAAATTTGCTGGCACAGCATGGTTTTGCCTCCTAGGTGAAAGTCCTTTGAATTATTTTCTCCTGTAAAAATTACAGGAAGGAGACAAAACTGTTCAGTATTTTAAAAGGTTTTTAGAGCAGACAGTAACAGTGAGGAAGTGACTACTTTTAAAAGCCCAGATTCTGCTCCAGGCACTCATTTAGGACTGAGGACTGGAGCTGTATAAAAGCAGAGATGTTTTCCATGGGGAACTTCAGTGGTTGGTTACAAAGAACTGAGAACAGTGCTGTAAACAATGCACTGTCTCGCCTGGTTACAGACAGAACTGTTAAAAATAAAGATGTTTTAAACAGTTTCAGTTCTTTGCTAGGAAATTGCCATTAATGGGACACTCAGAACACAAAAAATCCCATTTCTTCCCATCCCTGTTTCACTGGGGAAGTGGGAAGTTTCTGAGCTTGTACATGTCCCTCCTTTCCTCAGTTGCAATTTGGCTCAGAGCATCTTCTCTCAGTGGTTTTGCCAGGTGGAGACAGACTTTCAATTCTGCTTGTGCAGCAGCAGAGCTGAGGATGTGCTGGGTGGTGGCAGCTGGAGCCCTCCTTGTCCTGGCAGTGCTGGGTCACTTTGGGGTGAAGGCACTGCTGGAGATCAGGGGGTGTGCTGCAGTCTAATGCTCCACAGTGGCATTGAAAGAACACAGTGTTGAAAATGGTGCTGAGTATTTCCTACTTGACTGAAAAATACTGGTTTGTAGTTCCATGGGCACTTCACCAGTTTGTATTTCAAATGTGCAGGTCCCTATTGACTGACTGCTTGACCATATAAACAATTATGACTAATTGCTTTAAATAGTTCCTGAAGGAAGGCCATTATTTGATGTATTATCTAAGAAATCCAAGAACACCTTAAGAATTCTGCATGCCACATTGTTTTAAGTGCTTTGTGTGAAAGGCAAAGAAATGACAACAATGTCCTATGGTCTTCTCTGGAATCCCTCAAATTTCTGCTGACACATTCATTGAGAATGTGCAAGGAAGGGCTATTGCTAAATCTTCATTTAAACCTTTCACTGTGTTCTTTTGCTATTTCATTTCCTTCCCCTGTCAGCTACCAGGATGTTTGTATGTAAATATTTTTCCTGCCTCACTCATCCTGAGGATTTGGAGTCTTGTGTTCAGATCATCATCTCTCATCCCAGAGGGATGAATTCAGGCCCCTTGGATCATCCAGAGAGATGGAGGAGGAGGAGAGGCTGCAAACCTCTGGCAGCCTGCTCTGTCTCATTTGGAGACTTGTCAAATTCACATTTTATAGATCCTTGGTGATTTTTTTTTTTTTTTTTTTTTACAAATGACTAAGGCATCATCAAAGTGCCATATGACCTTGAAAGATAAAATCATTGTAACCGGGCAAAAAAAAAAAAAAAAAGAATCAAGAACCACCCACAAATATTTTTAATTTATCAGGTGAAAGATGAGTTCTTGGTATTTCTTTCAGTAGATGTGACCCCTGCTATATTAGGTACAGCTAGACAACACTGTTAATTCTGTTTTAATCTTACTAAATTTAGTGAGATTCCTTTTATTCAATTATTTTCCATTCCCCTGTAAAATCCAAAAACATCTTAATTTTGCTCAGGACCATGAGCATTAATGTCAGGAAAACTGGGCTGTGATTTCCCAGAGGAATGAGGAGGATACAGGGTGGAACTCTCCTCTGCACAGAAGGACATTTGATTTGTACATCAGGGAAGCAAGTTTTAGGAAGGTCATGCAGGGACCAGCAGGGCAGCACAGTGTAACAGGAGTTTGGACTCTGGATCATTTCATTTGCTCTGAATTGTCTCTACACTGCTGGGTTTGTTCCTTGGCAAAATTCCACTCCAGACACCTTCAGTGAAGGTGCCCACAAGGCTCTTTAAGTCTTATTTTAGAGTATTCAGCCAAATTGCCAAGCAGGTGCTTTCTGGATTTCTTGATAATCTGAGCTCTCAAATCCTACAAAGCCAGGGAACAAAGTTAACTTCAGAAAAAAATGGGATCACACTCCATTTTTGCACTGTCTTAAGGAATAAGGAAAAGAAAAGTAATTATTTGACACAAGTAAGTCCTGAGACCATAGCAGGATAAATTCCAGCAGAAGAAATTGCAGGTTGTAATTGATCCTTGAAACATAACACGGGAATGGATTCCCATGCAACTCCTCCATGAAATCTGTGAGATCAGAATGTGTCTGGAGAGAGAGTGTGTTTTAGCAATTTCCTTTAAAAATTTTGGTTTAGCATCTTAGGTTGCATTTGGCAAAATCACTGGTGACTGTTAAATTATATAATAAGCTATGATATGTCCTGTGCCCAGTCTGGTTTTAATTTTGCTTCCAAACCAAAAATCTAATGAATCTTGTTTGCATGGGAGGAAGCAGATGCCTGAATAATTCATAACAGATACAAGGTTAATGTGGAGGCACCAATACCAGTGTCAGTGGTCACTGCCAATATGAAATCCTAGTCTGTTAAAAAAAAAAAAAAAAATTTAGGTGCAGACTCTTGTCAGTGTCTATGGTTTTCTAATCACATTTTTATATTTTCCTCAAAGCTTTTTGCTTCTAACCCCAGCAGCAGAAATGTCCATTATAGAGAATACCATAAAACTGTTAGAACACTTATTATGGGTCAGAACTAGAAGAAGGGGAAAAACCCGTCATACTTCTTTTTTGTGAGTGTTTTGTCTAATAGCTGCTTTAAAAGACACCATAAAATTAGTGCAGCACTTCAAATCAGCTTCATCTCTTTAGGGAAGATAAAGCCAGAAGAGCACAAAGAATGAGGAACCAGTTACATAACTTATAATTTCATTTATGCTTGCTCTGCTTTTTCTAATTCCATTTTGAGGACAAAGGAAATTTGGTATTCTGCTGGTTGGTACTAATTTTGTGTTCTTTAGTTTTATTGCTGCAGCAACAGTAACATCAGCACCTTTTTTTTTTTTTTTTTTTTTTTTTTTTTAAAGAGCAATCCTCCAAACTAACAACATCCAGGGGCAGAACTTACACCTTTGAATGACTCCATGTGATCTGTGTGAACTTGGCTTTCCTCCCTCTCCCCAGAGCCTGGGAAGTGCCTGGGCAGGGAGGATGGTCTGGGAGCTGGGGCAGACATCACTGCCACTACCCAAGTTCCATAAAGCACACGGAGGAAATTTTGTGGTTTCTTTTCTAGTGGAAGTTGTTGACTTCATTACAATGTGATTTTATTTCCATTGCACTGTTTGCTGTTGTCCCTCCTGCCCGTCTCCTCTGACACTCTGTGCACTCCTGCCCCTTGACACTGAGCTCTGAGCCTGCCCCACAGAGCAGTTCTCTGTTGTTGTGTGAGCATGCAGAGGCACCAATAAACCACCCCTCTCAACCTGCTCTGCTCCCTGCCCTGGAACACTTGCTGTTCTAACCCAAGTGTCTCCCTCTGTGCCAAGACCGGGACTTTTTGGTGGGTGGGGTCATTAAATCCATGGTTTGTTCTAGCACCAAGAGAGATGTCTTCTGACCTTGGTATTTAAACAAGCATTTAAAAATGCCACATTTTCTGATCTCTCTGAGCATGCTGAACTTTTAATATCCACCTGGTTCCCAGGAGGCTCCCACTGTGCACTTTGAGGGGAGTTAAAACACCCAGCTGTCTTTTGCTGTAGAAGCAGTGAACACAGAGGTGCTGTGCTCATAACCAATGTGTGTTTTCTCTTGCTGACTCACCAGCAGACACAGTCTTTGTATATTCACAAAGAACTCATGAAGAGGACTTTAGGGACACCCACGTGTGCCATTGAGGCTAGGGAATATGTTGTAAGTCTGAGTATGGTGTGATCAGCCCATACTGTTGCTACACAGTCGCTAACCCCACTTACAACCAGTGTGCTGTGGGAATGTGCTTTGTCAAAGAGCCAAGGAAAATTTGGTGGGAGGCAAGTGGCAGCTTATGGTGTGATGTGCAGGAAAGATAATTTCTGCTAGTCCTGGAAATGCTGAAATTGGCACAATTAAAGTAGCTGGACCTGTGAAATTCCAAGTGTTGCAAACAGGTTCTGCACATTTAGTTTAAATTATTTAATGAATGCAGTCTTGAGCATCACGAGCCCTGATGGACAGGAGTTCTGTGCCTTGGTTGTGGAGCATTCCCTAGAGCCTTTGGAAGCTTCTGTGAGCTATCTATAATGATGGTAGTTCATGGAATCAAGATATGTGACCTCTAAACCTGCTACTTGGACAAAGCAGAGTATGGGGAGTTTGGTACAGGGCCACTAAAAAGAAAAAAGAAAGAAAAGAAAATTATCTCTTGGTTGTATGAATGGAAGTCCAGTGATTTATTTCAACCCTGTTTTCTGTAAGTGAGGTTAGTGGCCGTGACTGTCCAATAACACATGGACCTGCTGGCTTTCATGCTCCCTCATGTGTTATTGAAGCTTGTGGCTCTTAGACTCTTCATTTTTTCCCTGCAAGACTAAGCTAGGCTTGGTTTAAATTGACAGCTTGAAACACATTTGCTCATTTTATGGAAATATAACTTCTTTGATCATTTGGGGGAAAATGCCTTTGTTCTCCCAGGAGCTGTGAGCAAGTGTCTAGCAGTGAAAACCCAACAGAATGGGCAAAAGTAGTTATGTAGTGTTTAATGCAGATTTATTTTCAATCTGCTTATATTTGTTTATAGAAACTGAATCACTGTCACATAAAATTACCAATAAATTTCAGAAATGGAAAACTGTGAACATGACTTATTTCAGCATTTCATTGTTTCCGGCCTATGAACTGCTTTATTTATACTGGTTATAACAATCCTTGATGTACTATTTGGAAATGCTATTAATAAGTTCTCTATTTTTGTCATACTTAACAGCAAAAGAATTGGGCATACAGTGTCTGTAATCCCTTTCAAATTTGCTGAATTTGCAGCCAAAGAATAGCCTTGATGCAGATGATTCTCCGCAGTATTTAGTGCCTTTAGTGAGTAGTTCTTAGCCACTAGCGCATGTAGCATACATCTGTGCCTTTCTAGAGTGCTTCATAGGTAAATATTTATTCTGCACCATGAGTCTTGTCTGGATCTATGTACAAGAATCTCAATTTGTGCTGATCATGTCTATGCTAAAGTTCACAGGAGTGCTAAAGCAATGATGCAAACACAAGCTGCCTACGCTGAATTTCTTCAGACCATTCTTTCTCCTTCTATGATTACTCTCTCCAATGGATTGGTTTTGTTTGCTTTATTTTTTTAATGGCCTCTTTAGCTCAGAGGGTGAATTTCCTCATGGCACTGTGATTATTATCATGTGTTTGTTCCCTAATTGACTGGATGTTGGGAAGTGTCACTGCTGCCTTGTCACTGGATGATCAGTTCACATGCAGCATTTCACTATTATTTTAAGACCTTTTATTTTCCTTGAATGGCTGGCATGTGTTGCTGTACAAATCCTGGTAACTAATGGGAATTGTTTATTTGGGGAAAAACTGGATTTCTTAAATCAGCTGCCCACAAGAGGTGTGGGGTCTTTATTTTAAATCTAATCCTAATGAACTGTGTTTTTGCTAAAAATGGAGAATCTGTTTGAGAATACCATTGCTGGGAGCTGATGGTAGTGACAGAGAACTTGAATGGAAAGAGGTTCCCAAATCTGGCAGCACAAATCCTTGCCTGGAGAGAGGCATTTCCCAGCTTTTCCCTTTCAGCAGTTGTTAACATGGAGTGGATGCTTTTATGCACCTCAGGTGTGTTGGGGAGTTGGAGCATTTCACAACTGCTGTCCCTGAGAGCTGGCAGGGCAGCTCAGTGCCCTGGATGAGGAGGAGGCTGGGTGGAGTCTGAATTCTCCTTTTCTATCTGGCTTTAGATCTCCAGCAGCAGCAGCAGCAGCTCCCTTGTGCTTGGCACAGAACTGAGCCCTTAAGTCTCCCTATCTCTTGGAAACCCTTCTGAACTGCAGCTGTTTTGTCCTTTTGCAGTGCTGGAAGAGGTTTTGGGATTTGGGTGGTTGGGTGCCCAGGCACAGTTATTCACCTGGGAGTTCCTGGGGCACCTGCCCAGAGCTGTGTGTGCAGGTGAGGCAGGGCAGAGCTGCTCCATGGGCACACACTGCTTTCAGTCTTGCTTTCCCTGAGTAACTAAAAGATAATGTTTGGGCTCTATCCCAGGAAATGTGGTAACTTCTGAAGAATTAGGTCATGTATATCATTTAAGGAGGTTGAATAATGTCTTACCAAGCTGTCATAGAACCAATTTGGTGTCAAGAGAATAGATATTTGTTTCCTCCTCCTAGGGCCTGACCTTGTCTGACTATGGCCAAAGTACGTTTGAGTCTGAGTATTTGTTTCTGAATTGTTCAAGAATGTGAAATGACTGTCTGTGCCTGCCTGGGCAGCACTCTGCAGCCCACAGGGACAGTCCAGGGCTGTTGTCCTTTGGCTGCAGCCAGAGAACCAGGCACTCCCTGGAGGTCCCATGGGTGCTGCTGGAGCTGCTCCTCACCTCTCCACTGAGGTTTGGCTCAGGGGTTACCCCCCAAAACCCTTCCATGGAGTGCCTGATGCATTTCAGCACATTTTTGATCTAAAGTGATGCCCAAACACTTGCAAGCTGTGAGTTTTTCCCACCTCAGTGCTGCTGCTGTGATGAGAGCTCCCAGTGTTGTTGTTGTGCTGCTGTCAGTCCATCCAGGTCCAATTTCACCTGTGCCAGGTCCAGCACTTCCCATCCCATTCCTGGCCAGGTCATGGCAGCTGCCCAAGCCCATCTTGTGAACTTTTGCACAGATCTGTTAGTGTGACCCATTTTGCCTTCCAACAGCAAGGGGGTTGTGTCATTTTATTGTAACATCAGCCTGAAAAAGTTCCTCTTCTACTGATGCACTGTTGTTTTTTCTCTCTCTCCCCCAACCCTGTATCTCTCCAATTTTACATGAAGCTTTCTCTCAAGCTGGTAAGCACATTTACAGCATGCCTGTCCTGTGTTTTAATCACAATTTCCTGTGTGTGTTTTAATGTGCACTGTGCCACATATGACATGACACTGAAATTAACTGTTAAATTTGTTTCTTCTTTGTGTTTGCTTTTTTTGGCATTTATCAGATAAATCTGAATACACAGGTCTGGAGTCTAATAGAGGTGATCAGAATTCAGTCTTCTAATAAGCTGCTAAAAAATTAACTCTAATATATAGTTTAGTTTTCACTTTTATAATCTAGGGCTATGAAAATGTAGAAAAACAATATTGAATAATGCTGCTACTGTGTAAGTATATATAAAAACATTAAAAGAAGGGAAAAAATTTAAAATAAAGGTCTCTCTGCTTGCTGGACTTTTTCCAGAGAGCCATGCATGTCTTTCTATGTAAAGTAGCTGCAAAGTTTGCTTTCCATGTCCAGTATTTCTGGAAATCTGCATCATTACCACCTACATTTTACAGCCCTATGTAGTCCTTCAGAATAACCAATAATGACATTAATTAAAGTTCTGTAAACCTTAACCAACAAGGTTAACTCAATCTGGTTTGAATTTGCAAATTGAGAGATATGCATATGTGTGAATCCTAAATTCCATCTTGGATGCAGCTGGGAAGGTTACTTGAACCATGGTAAGACAAAGACGTTACTGAGCTGGAAAGGGAAGGGGTGAACAGACCTGGGAAAGCAAATTGCATGCTGAGCTCCATGCACAAGGTGCTGTTTTTGCTTGAGACACTCCAGACCTTGCTGTGTCCCTGTCCACATTCCTTTGGCCCTGGAGAGCCCCTCAGCAGGAGAATGTGCCTGGTTTGCTGCCCCACCTTGTGCAAACGCACCAGAGCCACAGCCAGTGGTGGCATTTGGGGACCTCACAGGATCCACCTAAACTGTCTTATCTTCCAAATTCTCTTATTCCTCACCAGTTTGTGCCTTTGGGTGCTCTTTCCCTTCCCTGTGAGGGTGGGGAGGCTCTGGTACATCTTTCCCAGAGCAGCTGTGGCTGCCCCATCCCTGGAAGTGTCCAAGGCCAGGCTGGGTGTGGTTTGGAGCAATTTGGGATAGTGGAAGGTGTCCCTGCCCATGGCAGGGTGTTGAGACAAGGTGAGCTTTAAGATCCCCTCCATCACAAACTATTCTGTGATTCTACATAAATCTTGTGCTTGGAAACATCACTGTGAGTCTCTTCTGCTCATGGCAGCTCATCCAGAGAAACGTGTGGGCCACCAGAGCTGCCTGGAGCAGCTCTGGCAGTTTTGGGTCCTGCTGCTGCCCTGGCAGCACAGTGACTTTCCTGGGCTCCTTTAGCAAGGTTGCTTCTCACAGAAGACCTGTGGCAGGTCTGAGGAATGATGGGAATGCCTGGAATATGTGCAAACCCTCTTTTTGGCTGTTGCCAAGCCACTGCCCTGGAAGTCCAATGTATTTATGACACATTTCCACTCATTTTCTTGGTCAGAGTGCTAGTGTGCTGTGGAGCTGAGTTAAGCCTTTGTGTGTAGGAATAAATCCTCCAAAAATGGCTGACATGGCCTTTCCCTGGGAATTGCAGAAATTGGAAAGATATGCAGGGAGGGCTGAGACCCATTTCCACCTCAGATGGAGAAAAGCAGTTTTTTGTAATCTCTTGGTTGCTCACTATGCAAGAGCCAAAACTGGGGCTGAAAAAGCTCATGCTCTCCTCACATGTAGCTTCAGTGCAGAAACCAGTCCTAGCACAGCCTCTGCTTTCACAGTCCTTCATCTTGGGACAATTTGAACCCTAAATCTCATTGTCTTTTTGCAAGGAGACCTTGTGAGCAGCACATCAGAAATTGCACAGCTTTCCTCTCTCCTCACTGCTGCAGCATTTCTAAAAACATAGCCAATGTCCAGGACTTGAGAGGTAGCCCAGGTGTGTTTGTGCTTGAGAGCATGAAATGTGCACAGCATGTGCAAAAACTGCTCCTTGACTCTCCTTTTTGGAGCAGGGGCTTCAGCTTCTGATAAAAAAATTCCTGAGCACAGATTAAAGCTGGAGTGAGGTTACCTGCCAGCCTTGGGTGTGCAGCTCCTGCTTTGGTCTGAAGCACTGTGAGCCAGGCTGCTGGATTTAGTCCAGCTTCAACTCTTGAATGAAGCTGAAGAATCAAAAACAAGATTCCAAAAAGATGCTTTTCCAAATTTCACTCTGTTGCATTCTACTAATGTACAGCTGGGGATATTTTCAAGCCTGTCTCTTCTGCTTAGAAGTGAGGAGGATTTGTCAGAATGTTATCTAGACTTTCCTATAACTGCTTGTTTGTTTACAAAGCTGCCTCCAGATGCTTTGCCTTAAAAAGATGTGTGTGGCTTTGGTGTAAATTATCCATAAAATAGATGGAATCACTCTCATGTCTGTTGTGATGTGGGAGTTGCTGTCAAGCAAAATCTAAACATTAAAGAATAAATTAAAATAGATCTCTCCTCTACCAGGCACATCAAGGACTCTGTGTGGGTAAAGTTTCAGAATCAGCATAACTTTCTTAGCAATTTGTCTGAAATTTGCTTTCTCATTGTCTCACAAATGGAATTTTAAGTGTATTATTGCACAGATGATCAAGGCTTCACTAGAAGCCCATGCCATCTTTGACTGACAATCAATGCAGCAGCAGTTTCCTCAGCTCTGTGACTTTGGAATGGCCAGTCCAGAGGAGAAGGTGACCTGTGTCCTCCAGCCCTCTGACACCCCAGACTGGTTTTGCACATCTTGTTCTGCAGCTGTAGGAGAAAGTCACAGTGTGCCTGCACATTCAGTACAGAGCCACGGGTCTAATGTGCAGCTTTTGTGGCAGTGTCTCCTCTAAATCATTCTCCTCAGAGAGGAATTTGGTGTTTTAGCAAGGCTGATGGCCCAGCCCTACTCACAGGCTCTCAGTAAGCTGATGGACCACAGAATTTGGTTACTCAGCTTTGTGCTTTTACCCTTCTTTCTCCCATATTCCCCCTTAGAAATGGGACAGGAAATGAGCAGAAGCCAAAACAAGCTAAACTTGCCCAAATTCAAGCTTATGCACACGAATCTCACTCCCTAATGGTGCAACTAATCAGTATTGATATGTGTTCAGTATAGCACATGCAATCTGCCTCCATTGCCTTCTGGCAAGACAAAAATAGGTGTTACTGTGAAGAAAAGAGTGTGGATATATTTTATGTGTCATCTATCTGCTATATCAAATTGAGGCAATCAAGAGGAGACATAGCAGAAGGCAGAAAAGGGGTTTTCAAGCAGAATCATACCAAGGTAACCATTGTAGTATTCACATTTTTTTTTCCTTTGGTTATCATTTCAAACTGGCTGATTCCATGGCTTTGATATAACTTCTGGTTTTTATGTGAGTACAAGTGAGAGAGGAAAAGCTGAGAGACTTTGGCGTGGAATGTGGACCCTGGAAAGTAAGCAGCATGTTTTTTAAATTGCAGAGTCCAGTGGGGAATGCTTCTGTTAGCTTGGTGTGTTCAGGAGAGCCCTGACATGATTTAAGTGTGTTGAACCAGCAGTCAGTGCACAGGAGAAATGCAATTGTGACATGGGAATAAAAGCCAGGAACTGCTTTTGTGGGAATGCTGTTTGTAGCAGAGTGAAAGAAGGCAGGAAGGATCAGCTCTCCATGAGAAGGGAGCTCTGTTAGAAAAAAATTGGTGATAAAACTATAGATAAAAATAATTTCTTATCTTTGCTGTTGGATTCTGGAATTCCCCAGGTGATCTTTCACTGTTAGGGAAGCAGGATGTGTTCCTGGGATCATTTTGTGGGCATCCAGATTCCTCACCATTTAGGGACTGATAACACAAATGATAACAGTGCTTCAGACCACTGTGATTTTGCACACGTTTTTATGAGCTGTTTTCAAAATACAATCCCAAAGCATTCTTTCAGACTCTGATTATTAATATTTTTTTTTCCTTATCCCCTCACCCTCCATTCCACTCTGTGCAGGGAGCAGGCCCAGAAGACTTCAGCAATCTCCCACCTGAGCAAAGAAGAAAGAAACTTCAGCAAAAGGTCGATGAACTAAACAGGGACATTCAGAAAGAGATGGATTCAAGGTGAGTCAAACCTCTCCAGGGAGAAGTGAAATTGCACTGAGCAGAGCCCCTGTGTGATGGACCTGGGTAGATCCCAACAGGAGAGGCTTTGAGATGATGGCACCATCCAAAGTCTCTCTGATCTGTAGCTTAGATTTCCTGGAAGCAGGAAGCTAATGACTCCTGTGCTTTTGTGACTGCTTTTTCTACAAGGCTGCATTTATCATTCTGGTTGAGAATAAGGCTATTTTATCCACACACTTTTAATTGATTCTGGCAGCCTGTATTTGTGCTTTGTGTTTGCTCATATTCTGTAGTTGCATTAAAGATTCAGTGTGTTTTGTTTGTGAGACACAGAATTTTTCTACCCTGAAGGATTCTAAGACTTGTCTCTCCCTAAAAACTGATTTGCATTTGTACATTTGTGCCTACATTTTGTGTCAGCTTGCTTTCAACAACCTGCTTCTTTTGCCTACTAACCCAGAATTTGTCCTTTATATCTTATACCATATATATATATAAGAAAAGCAAATTGCATGTGGTTATATGACTTGTCATTGCTTTTTTTTTTTTTTTTTCCCCCTGTGGTAACTTAGGTTTGCCTCTGTGCAGGTTTTTCTTTCTGTTCATATTGATCCTGAGGTAACCCAACATTAAAATCACATATGGAATTGCAGCAGAGGCAAGTTTAAATGAAGACAGTTTATGATGGAGAAAATAGCACTAGCAGTTAAATAAGAGTTAAATAAACAGTAATAATTGTGACTCATATGTTTGCAACATTGTCCCTTAGGGTTTCAGGCACAGAGCAGTCCCACTTCCTTGCCACCCACACTTTTTCCCAGTTTCCATACACACAAGGCAAAGGCACAGGATTGCAATTGTCAAGGGTTTGGTGGGAAACTCTAAAGTATAAAGAGTGTTAACTTGAGTCGTGGGACTCTCATTAACCTCTCTCCCACCAGAGAAAATCTGAATAGTTGTGCCTAAAACCAGCCCATAATTCCATTTCCAGCTCTGCAGTGTCCATCAGCAGCCCAGTGAAGCTGCCCTAGGACTCAGCTGGACACAAGGTCACATTTTGTAGCCTCAAGTCTGTCTGTCCCTGTGCTGTGACAAACACAAACCATCTGGAGCCAGCTTCCTTTTAAGCAGTGTGAAACAAATAAATATCTTTCAGATTATTTGGGTTGCTAAAGACAAGCTGCAACAGGCAGGGTGAGAATTTCTGGTTTGCCCTCCATTTCTGTTATTGATAAATCTTTGTTCCACTTTCTCAGCTGGAGGTCAGCCCATGATGGATGATGGTGATTTAATTGTTTGTCTGTGCCCTGAAAGCTGGAAAGATATTAGTCTGGAAAGTTGGAGTTGTCATAGATTGCAATGGTTGTGAGATTTATTATTATTATTCTTTTCCCCAGGGCACCAAGTAGGTACTGCTGTACTACATAAAAAACCATGTCAGGCTAAAAATCAATACCAAGTATCTTCTCACGTTGTAGGTAACTCACTGTTTTTCATCTCTGACAGTGTAAATTCTCTTCTGGCAAATAATTTTACTGTTCTTTTTCAATGGCTGGTTCTATACAGGGCAAAAGCTCCATCTGGGTGTTCTCAGTTCCTTTTGTAACATCTTAGGTTGCACCTTAGAGTGGAGAGAAGACAGTTTATTAAAGGCATTTACCCACAGCTGCACTGAATGTATTTTATTTTTGTTCTGCCCCTCAGAGATGCCTTAACAAAGATGAAAGATGTGTACATCAAGAACCCCCAGATGGGAGATGCAGCAAGTGTGGACCACAGATTGGCAGAGCTTGGGCAGAACATTGAAAAGCTGCGGTTGGAAGTTCAGAAATTCGAGGTATGAGAAGAGACATTTCAGTAAAAAGCAGCTCAGCAAATGCTCAGGTCTGAGCAGGCCTTTCCTGACTTTTTATTGATGTATTGATGCACTTTGGAGTGAGGGCAATGAGCACTTGCATTAATTGGGGTCTTAGAGCTGATTTGTGTAACATAAACATTTTCACCATCTCCTGTGGCTGCCAGCCCACTGTTAAATTTGCCACAGAAAACAAATTGTGTTAAGTGGAGGTGAAAAGAAAATGTAGTGCTCTCTGGACTGCCCAGAGGGCTTCAGATGCTTATTTAATTAATTAAATAAATTGAAGTATCATGTTACAGATGTCTGTTGAAAATCAGAGTGACATAAATGCAAAGCACCATTTAGAGACTAACAGCAAGACAGGAGCCATCAGATGAAATATGTTTTAAGGAATAGTCTGCCATGAACAGGAAGCTGCTTAGTGATATAAAATCTCCAGAACAGAAGGGGAGTGTTTGGAATATATGAAGCCCATTATAATTACATGAGAAGGATTAGACAGCTGAGAAAAGACTTCACTTTCTACATTATGCTTTGAACATAAACAGATACAGCCCATTAATTTCAGATGTGGTTTTACTATCCATTGCTTTCCTACCCGTTTGAAATCAGTGGCTCTTTCATTCTCCCCAGCTTTTGTTCTTGTGCACTCAGCAGTTGCTGAGTTTCTGGTATTACTCAGACCACTCTAAGCAGCCACACATCATTTTACTTGATTAGAGCAGCATCATCTGCTGGCTGCTAACTGCTTCTCTGTCAGGGTGTTTTCAGGACCCAGTGCCAGAAAATGGTTGCATTTTCAATAAGTGTGCTTTTCAGCAAGACAACAACTGAAAGGAAAACATGAACACGTTTACAAGCCAGTCTGCTCTGTAGCCTGGGTGTCAGTGTCCCTCAGGCTGAGCTCTGTCTGTCTGTCTGTCTGTCTGGCAGGGCTGGCTGGCAGAGGTGGAGGGGCGGCTGCCGGCGCGGCCGGAGCAGCCGCGGCGCCAGAGCGGGGTGTACGAGGCACAGAACCCGTCAGGAGTGAACAGCTGTGCCCAGGACAGAGAGAGGTACAGTATCTGCACTGGTACAGCCCTGCAGGCACACACCCTGACCCTGACCCTGCCATTCCCTCCCTCCAAATCCTGCATTTCTGACTGATGGGCTGTGTGACAGCCCCTCGCTCACTGTGGCAAGGTGAGTGAGCCAGAGCATTTTTACTGATTTTAATCTAAAAATGAGGGTTCTCACTTATCTGTAGTCACAGCCTAAGCTAGCTGTGGATTCCAGGCTAGCTCTGGAGTCAGTCCAGCTGGAGTGGCTCCCCTTGCCCCATGCCTGGTGGCTGAGTGGCTGTCTCTGCTGCTGAGGTTGGTTGCTATAGTTGCTGTGTTTTTCCTCTCTTGAGCAGCCCCGATGGCAGTTACACAGAAGAGCAAAGCCAGGAGACTGAGATGAAAATACCTGCAACAGACTTTGATGATGAGTTTGATGATGAAGAACCACTACCCACCATAGGAACATGTAAAGCTCTCTATACATTTGAAGGTATCACTCAAACTTTACCCTCATTTCACTGACTGGGGTTTTTTAAAGTTTTTTTAAGTGGGAAACCTTCATTAAACCTTAAGTAGCCAAAGGGCAAGCGAGGCTCAGGTGTGATTCTGTAGAAAGGCACCAAGAGAGGGATTTGCCAGGAACTCTACAAGAACCAAAACTCTGCTGTCAGGGTCACATTTATCTGGTTCTTTATGTACACACTGCTGACTCCTGAATCACAAGCTCCTGTTCTTGCTGCCAGCAATGCACCAAAAGCTGTGTCCACCCATGGTGTGAGTTAGTGATTCCTGAAGTCCCTGTTGCTGTGTGTTTCAGGGCAGAATGAAGGAACAATCTCTGTAGCAGAAGGAGAGATGCTCTATGTAATAGAAGAGGACAAGGGTGACGGGTGGACGCGGATCCGGAGGAACGAAGATGAGGAGGGCTATGTTCCCACGTCCTATGTTGAAGTCTATTTGGACAAAAATGCCAAAGGTGCTATGACCTATATTTAATGCTATTATTATTGTTTTTTTGCTTTCACAGAGATAATCCAACCCTGAAGCTGCTCTGTGCTGCAGATAGAGCCTTTTAAGAGTCTGTACAATGCCACCAAGTGCATTGTTCCGTACGTGGACTAATTATGGCTTGTTGTACTGCAAAATGTGCTTTTCTTGCTCAGAGAAGGGTAGTGTGGGAGACTGTGAAAGCAGAGGGGAAATGCAGCCTTTCCTGGACAGTGTTTGCTCAACTGTCATTGGCATTGCACACCCAGCTTAGTGCAGGAAGCACAAAGCCCCTTGGGATCATTCAGGCTCTCCTCAGATACCCAGGTGGCATCTCACACACATCCACAAGTCAACTGTTTGTCCCAAAGTCACTCGGTGGAACTTTATAGAGGGAATATTCAGACTGCTGGTTTGTGTCTGTGGGGAAGCTTTTCAGAGCCTGTTGTATTCTGGGGACCTTTTGGATTGAAAGCTGGTGGTAATTTAGTTTAGTGTGTATGGAAGGGGAAGGAGAGATTTTACCAAAACCTCTCTACAGCACTCTGTGGTCCTTGATAAATGGGTGAAACATTAAGAAAGCTCCTTGTTCTTTCCCGCCTTGCTACATTTCAGATGTATTTGCTGTCTCAGATGACCAGAACTAATGTTTTAATCTTTTGCTTACATGAGATCAATGGAGACATTCAGAGTTTGGACTCCAGAAGCTGCTGTTTGTTGCTTTTAATTCCTCCCAAATGTTTTGTGTAAGGAAGCAGTGCTGCAGGGCAGACCTGGCTGGAGTAAATGCCAGTGCTAAACACCTGGTCATGGGATACACCAAGGAACCAAAAGATTTTAGCCCTGCTTCAAATCAGGACATGTTAGTCTTCCACTATTAAATAATTTGTGTTTATTCAGTCACTTAATCCTTCAGATTATTGTGTTTCCTAGACTTGAGAGTTCTTGGTGTGGAAGCAGCCTCATCCAAGTCAAAAACAAACTGAACCATTTTCTTTGGGGTTTATAGGCAGCAGGACTGTGTCCATAAACCAGCACTGAAACTTGGGCAGCTCAGTGTTAATCAGTGCAGTGCCTTGTCTGCTGCAGGTGAAAATGTTTTATTTGCCATAGTACAGAAGTTGTATGTTCCTGTTGGCAAATAGAGTACAAAATATTTACCCCCCTCTGTTGGTTTTTATTAACCTTTGAAAGAGGAACATGGATCATCCATTCCCCTTTCTATCCAGAACAAGGCTGAAGGATTGCAAATCATGCAATCACAGACTGATGTGGGACCCTCTCATTCCAACCCTCTGCCAACCTTACATCAGAGTAAAAATGCAAACTGTGCTAAGGATGAAGGCTGATACAGCTGCAGCCACAATGGAGGTTTTTTAGATAATTTAAAGTCTTTCCATTAATTTTGCTGGATTTCAGGAACAAAATCAAATGTATCTATGAATATCTGATCTATAGGAATGATACTGTTTAACTCTTTTATTTCTCAAGTCTCTGGTTTCAAAGAAAAGCTAAAAGAGAACTTTTCATAGAATGCAGCGTAAAGATTTGGAGGAAATGCTGCTGTGTTTAAAAGGTGAACTTTGTTGCAAGCTGCAAATTGATTTTAAGGTGTTGGTAGAAGTGACTTGATTCAGTCCTTGAAATAGAAGTTATGACATTCCTGAAGATAATACTGTAAATACTAAAGCATTTGCAAACTTTAGTGATCCTTTCCTCTTTTTGGAAGGAAGGTTGAGCAGCTGGCACCATGAAAGGCAGGAGAGTGGGGGCTCACAGCAGCCCCTGTGACTGTCCCAGCCAGCAGAGCCAGTCCTGGCTCAGCTTTACCTGCCTGGCCAGGCTGTGACTGTGCCACGAGCCAGGGCCAGCTCAGTGCCACTGCTCAGTGCCCTGTGAGAAGCTGCTTTTCCACTCAGCTGGAGCCTGTCTTGGCAGGGCTCTGCTGCAGAACTGAGCTGAGCAGGACAGGTAAGTTGTGTGTGCAGGTGCCCTCCTGATCTTAGTGTTAGAGAAGCCAGGCTGGGTCTGTGCCCTGCCAGTCCCTGTGTGAGGGCTCCTGATGACATTTACAGGGGTGCCTCTGCTCAGAGGGTGTTGGCAAACCCTGCCATAAAAAGAACAGTAATACCTATCTTGTTTTGCCTTTTTTTTTTTTTTTTCCAGATGTGCACAAACCACTTCAGAAAATCTCTGAGTAGGTTTGCATAGGCCTGTCCACCCTTTATTCTCCTGGTTTGCTGCTACAATTGTTTTAAGAGCTCTATTTGAGAAGGTTTTCTTTAGAAGAGATGAATGTCCCATCTCCATCACTGAAAGACTTTGTTAGGTACCAGGTCGGCTCTGAAATGTCACAGCCCATGAAGGTGCTCCCTGCCTGTGTCCATGCAGTGCAATCAGCACTGCTGTCCTGAATAGAAATGAGAGCTGCAGGCTCTGCCCTGGGATCCCTGCAGGAAGCTCCTCTGTGCACTCCTGGGTGTAGCTTTTCTCCCCCTGTGGGGTGTCTGGTGCTGAGAACTCTCACACACAGGAACTAGCTGGGCCTTTCAGCTGGAGACTGACCAGCCTGTTACTGACTCTGGTACCTCATCATCTGCTTGGGAACAAAACTTTCACTGAGGGATGTTGTGAAATTGTGTGACACAAAAACCCTGCGTGGAGTAACCAGCTCTGTACAAACCCTGCATTGCACCCAACAGAAATTCCACCTTCCCTTCCAGCAGAAAGCCTGGATGTTAGTTTGGGTGACATGCAGGAATAGAGGCTGGTTTGGGAGGTTAAACTTCTTGATTAAAACTATTTTGGAGCCTGGGCTGATGAGTATTTTGGCTCCTTTGCCACTGTGGGTCTGTTCCCCCTCACCTCTGATGATACCAGTAATTTCTTCTGGACAGCTCTGGCACTCAGTGCTGCAGCTCTGCTCTTTGCTGTAACCATCATGCAGAGCCTTGACTTATATAAATAAATAGGTAAAAGTTAACCATGCTGATGCACTTTTTATCTAGGATGTATCTGATTATTTAATGCTTGCCAAATTATTTAGGAATTGGTAATTATAAACTGGACTGTGGCTTTTTAAAATCCTTTTGTTAAATACATGCCCTTAGTTCTCCCAGTATATATAAAAAAAATGTATATAAAATAACTTAAAGACTAAAGTTACTTGAATTGTTTTTATCCTTTTATATGTGTATCAATATAAATGGGTTTATAGGCTGTTCTTCTGCTTAACCCAGCTGTTTTGGTAACTACTCAGTCCCTCTGATGTTGAGAAGTGTTTTTGGTTACTCAGCTGCCTGCACCTGGACTTGGATAGGAACTGCTGTTGTGTGTTAAGGTTTGTTCAATCTGGCCAGTGTGGTTGTCTTGTTTCTATTCTTATTTTTTAAAGAATCATCATCTGTCAGGAATCTCTTTATAGCTTGATGTACCATGGTGTCTTCTTCTAATAAACATTATATTTTCTCATTCCTGTGAGGTTTTGGTTTTTGAGTTTTTTTTTTAATGACAGTAACTAGTAGATGGCAATAATTAGTGGCAAAAAAAAAGGTGGCATTTAACTTTCCTAAGGAACAGCAAATGGCCCAGAGCTGCTTCTCACTCTAAGCACAAATGCAATTCTTCTCAAGAAAAATATTTGATTGTGACTCTTTGAAAACTTCTTTGTGCTGTCATTTGGAAGGATTTGATGGAAGTGGGTGCAAAGGAGATGAGAAAGTTTCCCTGGTCTCTCAAATGCAAAGGAAGTTTGGACTGATGCTGTATTCCCTTGGATGCAGCAGTTGGGGCCAAATCACACTCCTGGGCTGTAGCATCCCTTGGCCAAAGGAAAAACCTGTCCTGAGCCCCCAGTCTGTGGGAACAGGGATGGCCAGAGGAGGGGTTTGGAGGTTTGGGCTGGTTCACTGACCTGCACACTCCTGGCTTCCCTTGAGAATGAAAGGCCTCTGCAGCCTGTGGTGGAAAGGAAAGCTCTGGATTCCTCTGCAAATTCTTTGATTTAATTTCCTGTTGTTGTTCAGTGTCATTGATGGTCTCTGGAGCTGTCACTTGAACAGATGCTACTTTGTAGACAGAAAATGAAAAAGCTGTTTGTTTTCTCAGTGGCAGAAGCAGGTGCTGGCAGGGTCCTGCTCCTGTGCTTTACTCCCAGAGCACAGCAGAGTCCCAGTGATGCTCATCCCAGGCTGGAGGGAAGGGCTGAGGGTGAAGGGTTGTTATCTGAGTCAGGAGCCTTCCTAAGCCCTGTAACCCAGTAGATGCTTCATTGCTTTATTTCCTTTAACCTCCTGCAGGCAGAGCTGCTCTTAAGGGACCCCATTTCCCCCAGCCTCTTTCTAATCCAGTCTCTTTCTTTTTGTCTTTCTTATGTTTTAGATTCCTAAAGGTGTTTGTGCTGGTGCAAGAACCTCGGGGCGAGCTTGTCACAGAAGGAGAAACACAATGGTCTGTTTACCCTGCAGGCAGTTAAAACACACCATGGAAAGCCAGACTCCCAGTCTTGTCTGGAGTTCCCACTTGAAAAATTCAGACCTAAATTCCACCCCAGTACCATTCAGTTGCTTGCTCTTTTCCATGGCATGCTACTTGTGGCTCGGATTTCCTTATCAGCCTCTCCCACTCTTCTGCCAGCCTGGCACAGCCCCTCTGTCAAACGTAACACACACTTCTCCCAACCCAGTCCCTCCCAGCTTCTGCCAGGGAACTGTTGGCTGCCCTTGGATGCAGGGGGTAGCCAGAGAGTCCCAAGCATGTTCTGGTCTGTCTTCTGTCCCCTTGTCCCTCAGTCCATCTGGGTGCACACACTGCTCCATCAGCATTTCACACGGTGCCTTTAGTGCTGAACCTGCAGCTCCTCTCACCAGAGTGTGTGGAAAGGAGGAGGAAACCTCCCCTGGGAACAGTGTCACAGCAGCTGGACTGGGCTCCCAGTTTGTCAATATTAAACCTGATCCACATGCATCATTCAACATTCTGCCTTCCCCAAAAGGTCACTAATACTTGTCAGCCTTCATTTCTCTTTTTTCAAATCCAGGCTGATGCTCATTCCAAGTATTAAACCCCTCTGACCCTGCTGTTTCCTGAAACCCTTCAAGCTCACGTATGTACTTGTTTTCCTGCTTGTTCTCTCTGCCCCCTCCTGTGTCCCTGCTGTTCCTCACACACACACAGACACACACAGACACAGACAGTGGCATTTTGGTTGGCAGCCCTTGTTGCTGCTCCCAGGCCCCGTTAGGCTCTGGTTTCAGCCTGCATGCTCGCCCTGTTGCCTTGCCTGCGCCCACCTTCCTCAGGGTCACGTTATTTTGTGGCTCGTGGTTTAATCTCTCTGCAGTTTTCTTTTGGTTGGTTTGTTTTTCAGCATTTCAGACCTGCCTTCTCTTTTTGCATGACCTCCTGTGCGTTCTCATCAGTTCATGTTGGAATAATGGAGTTTTTTCAGATAAATAAAAGAGGAAAGGAAAAAAAAAAAGAAACCGCACTGTTTCCTTCTCCCATCTTGTCATGGACTGGACCTGGACCCAGCAGCCAGACAGGAATTGTGGCCACCCTGTTCTCACATGGTTTGGTTTGAAGCAGAAGTAGGATAAGTGATTCTGCACTTTATCATGTCATACAGTGGTAAGAGAATTACATTATCTCCAAAAATCACATGATCTGGACTTCAACTGCCTAATAAAGGGTCAATTTTCTCTCTAAACTACAAGCTTCTATATTTTAACTTGGTTTCCCCTGAATTGTTACCATTGGATTTTACAGTCATGGACATGTTTGAGCCCTGCAAGAGTCAGTTGCCACTTGACAGCTCCTGAGGGCCAAATTTATTCATGGATCCACACCTATTTTGTGGGAATCTACTGGCTCTAGTCCAACTCCAGCATGTTCTGTACAATCCCCACAAGTTGAGAAATTTTACATGGAAGCCACTCTGGGCAGTGACCCCAAAATGAAACCTCAGGGTTTGTTTGCAGGCAGGTGAGTGTTGTTTTGCTGCCTGCTGGGCTGTCCTGCAGGGTCAGCACATCAAAACACATCCCAGAATCTCAGACTCTCCATGTTGGGGATGAACTGATTTTTGTGCTGGGTTATGTGTGGTGTTCATAATTCTGTCCCTTTCTCTCCATTTAAGATGCCAACTTTTGTTTTTACAAGGTCCCTTGGTGCTACAGTTCATCCTGTAGCTGTTGTGTGATTGGTGCTTGAGAGTTGCCAGCATGAACCAGCAGAAGGTTTGTGATTTAAACCCAACCCAAACGTGCTGAGCACAGGCAGCTCCAATGCTGAGGCTGTTCTGTGCAGCACTGGAGGGTCAGAATCCATAAATCACTGCCTCATCACTGCTGCTGCTGTGCTCACTGAGCTGTTCAGATCAAGAGCAGAATGGGATCCCCATGGTTGGCACCTGTGGCTTTGTGCAAAGGCTTTGTGGTCTCCACCTGCCAGGGGATCTAAAGGGTTGAACAATTAACAGGTGTGCAAAAATATCCTTAAAATATTTTTAGCTGCAGTATTTTTATTCTCATGTCCAATGCACTGTTGAATCAGCAGCTAAGAATTCATTTTCACCTCTTGTTGTGCCATCTATGTAAAAATTAGATCAAAGTTTGCTTTTCTATATTTAATCTGGGTGGACAGTATATTATTGTCAGCCTCTGTGGAATATTGGAAGAATTGCAATGTCTGTGTTTCTAAACTGTGCTGTAGAAGGAGCATTAGCTTTAGCTGACTGATTGATTCCTGAAGTTTTATTAAAAGACCATGTATGGAGTTTTTATAAACTTGGCAAGTAGTTCCCAAAAGCCTGGATCACAAAACTTATTTAAGAAATAGTGACAGTCATATCTCATAGTCTGCACATGTTAATTCTGCTGCCGTTATTCAGGGTAATGATTAATTTTTGTAGAATTTACCTTTGGCAAACGCTGAAGAACTAAATATGTGACTGGTTTATAAAAACTCTGCTTGGATTTACTAATCTTGCCCAGCAGCGTGGACTGTACATCCTATGAAATTTCATCATCCCCAGCAAAAGTCTCTAATGCCCTTTCTTAACACCTGTAAATAGAGAAGAAACATATTTACTGATACTCAAAGTTGTGTTTAATGCTGAGTATTTTTCAGAAGTTCATTTAGTTTGATGCATATTGTTCTTTGGTTTTTTTGTTTTCCTGCCTGAAATATCAGAAGACCTAAAAGAAGCCAAATTCTATTTTAACATGATGATGTCGAGCACTTTTTTATTTGTATATGTGTGTGTATGTGTGTTTGAGCACTGATCTCGGTGGCATCTCAGTGTTGTGATTTCATTGCCAATGTAAAAGGTTCTGGTGTTGCCCATTCATTTCTGGAGACAGAATTCAACCAAATAAAGTGCTTCCATTTGAAAGCGAATATTGACCTTGTAGCAATGAAACAAAGTCATCTGCATATTTAAATAAACATTTAATTCCAGAAATACTGCTTCACTGGGCCCTTTTGATCAGCAATTCAGGAAGAAAAATGGATTTGTTGCCTTTTTTTTCCCAGCAGAAAAGTTGGTGCCTCTTTGCTGGGGCTCTGTTGAGCTGCAGGAGCTGCTTCCCACAGATGTGTCCAGTGCAGAGTGGGAATTTGAATTTGGCCGTGCCTGCTGCTTCAGCCACAGAGAAATTCAGACTAAAACTCCTCAGAGCTGCTCTCCTCGTTATTTTTCCTGACTGGGGTGGATTTGGGTTTTGCTTCCAGCTGTAAAATGTACATGGAACAAGTGGATCAGCACATCCCAGTGTGGTGCTGTTCCTAGTTCTCTCCTCAGAGAAATGAGGACACATTTTCACTTGTGGTACCTGTTGGTTTTGGTTTTTATTTTATATTATTTCCTACTGGAATTTACAGGAATAATTATTTGGCTCTGTCTGTACCTCTGACTGTCCCACACAGCTGGGTCCCATCAGGTCACTTTGAGATTTGATTTTATCAAACTTTGACCTTTCCAGCTGGTGCTGAAGAGAGAATGAAGTGGTTGGGTTGTTTGTTTGTTTTTTTTTTTTTTTTTTAATTTGGTCATATGAGGAGAAAGAAAAATGGGCTGTTGTGGCTGGAGTTGTGTTGGGAAGGGCAGGTGGTTTGTGCTTTTTCAGTGGGAGCCTATGAGAACTGGAAACTGGGGGAAAGATTTCATCTCAAGAGAGTTGTACCATGGAATGCCTGTGGTGAGTGTTCTGGTTCAGCTGAAGTTTTTGATGCTGATTGGATTTATATAAAACTCAGGCTGTTGCAAGCCTGGTAAGGAATGGGTTTGGGCAGGGATGTGTGGATGTGTCCAACACAGCAATGCCTCCCTTCACCAAGTAATTCAAAAACCAGGCACATTCCTGTAACTCTGGCTGAGATGTACAATTCCATTCTGGTGTGCAGGGTTGTGAATAATGTGTGTGTCTAGCTGAGAGAAAAGCCCCAGCTCTTGGCCAGCTTCTCCATCACCTCTTGGTCCAGGTCAATGCAAAGAACCCATCCAAGAGCCAAGATTTGCAGTTTTCCCACTCAGTCAGTAGGTGACACCTGGTGGTCCTTTCATCTCATAAATAATCTAGAGAATATTTTTGTTTAATACAATCAAGCTGCTACATTTCTTCAACAGGATTTCAGTTTTTCTTTGCCAGCACTAATTAACATCCCTGTCAGTTCAGGACAGATCAGGGCTGTTTGTGACAGGCTGCTGGTCTTTGGTTTTGGGCAATAATGAATAGGAGGGGGTGTTCCTCTGGCTCTGACTTGGATTTATCTTTCACAGAATCAGCACTGCTGACTTTAAATAGAAACAGTGTAGCCAAAGGGGTGAGGGAGAGCTGGGGGTGTAGAGCTGAACAGAAAAAGAAAAGAAAATGAAATAAGGTTTTTGTATGGAGTGTTACAGTTAAAACAGAGCAATGGCACAGGAGCAGCACACAGAACTCAACTGGAGAACTGAGGGGAGGGAGCAGAAACTCTAATACTGAGGTTTGCTCCATCAGGCCCCACTGCATGCACAGCTCTTTCAGCTCCCCTTTTTTGCAACTGGCAAAGGGACCTGATAAAAAAGGGGGAAATTATTTGCAAAGGGAACAGATTAGAGTTCAGCACTGGCTCCCAGAGTGTGTCTGAGCTGTGCTCAGAAATGCCACAGCTGCCTCCAGTGGAGCTGGAGGAAAGCAAGGCTGCAGCTGGGTCTCAGATGAAATCAGGATTCAGAACTAACCCTCGAGTGCGTGACCAGGCAGAGGGTAACCCAGAGCAGAGCAGCCCTGGAGCTGTTTGTCTGGGCTCAGGTGAGAGATTTGTTTCTAAGATCTGAGTTTGGACATTTGACTCCAAGCTGCTTGAGCATGTTCTGCATGTTCTTATTCCCCAGCTCCAGCTCTGCTTCAAACATTTCAGGCTCCAGCTGAGGCTGCATCTCTCACTTGGGCAGGGAATTCCTGCTGCTCCAGCCCCTCAGGCTGCTTTAGAAGCTCAGTTAATTCCCAGAGCCCAGAGCCTGGTGTTCCCTGGGGAACAGGCTGCTGACGTGTGTTACCAAGGGAGGGCAATGGAGCAGCAGGGATATTTGGCCAAGCAACAGTGACAGGAAACTCCTGTAGAATCCTGGAACAGCTCAATGAAACTCCAACTCCTTCCCTTGCAAGTTACCTCCAGGACTATAATATTGTCAATGAATAGCACATGCAGACCCCCCAGGCTTTCTGAGGCACTCTCAGGTTAGATGGGGTTAATGAAAGGTGAAGGGAGGTCTGGGAGCAGAGACTGAGGGGGCAGGTGCTCTCTGATTTGGCACAGGATGGTTTAGTGGCCTCAGGCTCTCTTGCTGCTGCCCAGAAGGATCTGTCCCCACACAGCCTCTGGTCAGCAGGAAGTCTGGATTTTATTTTATATTTAATTTTTTTTTTTTTCTTCCTTCCCCACCCTGTTCCCTGGAGCTGTCAGCCCCTCTCACCAGGCAAGACAGGCCTTGTTGAATGCACATGTATTTATTGTACCACTTTCAGCACAAGGTCTAACACTGAAGCACAGGAGTGTCATCACAGTCTGTACAGCACCCTCTGGAACACAGACAACACAGGGGGACATGCAGCCCTGCAGGCTCTGCAGCAGATCCCAGGGCTGCTGCAGTGGGGAAGAAAGACAGCTTGGGACAATGAGAATCTCAACAGTGGCTCATTCTCTGACCTCCTCTAGGGTCTGGCTGGGTCTAAACAAGCATCCCATGAGCAGGATTGTAAAATTAACATGCTGAATCAATTATAGACAATTTTTAAAGACGTTGCTTTATGCAACAAACACTTGAATTAAAAAAAAAAAAAAAAAACAAACATGAAGACCATGTTTTTCTTCTCTAATTTTTCTATGCCCCCTTCTATCTCTATGTCAAGGAGCAGCCTTTCCCTCCTTCCTCCTTCTTCCCATTTTCTGTGAGGAGCTCAGGAGGTCCCAGCTCCATGCAGTGTCTGGCACTGTGGCATCACCCACACTATGAACAGAGTTTGGCTCCTCAAGCCCTGGGAAGCAGCTCTGCCTCCATTAAACTGCACTCAAAGGCTTGCAAAGATTTCAACTTATGCCTTGCTGCAAGATGAGCAAAAAGCATGTTAAGAATAGCCCTGCTGAGATAAGTGGAGTTTGGCCTTTTTTGCCCTCATTCCTGTCTCTGCTGCATGGGTGGCAGTAGATCTGGGAGCAAATTCATTAAATGAGCCACTGAGCACACAAGGACACCTGGAATGACATCAGCACACAGGTGGGGGCTTGTTTGCAGAAAGAGCTCATTCCTAAAAAGCTGCTTCACTTGACCAGGCTGGGCCCTGCTCAGCCAGGCCCCCTCCCCAGCCCCAGGTGCCCCCTCTGAAGGGGCTCTGTGGGAACAAAGGGGCCCCTCCTCAGCTTCAGCTCCTCACCAGCTGAGGGGAGACAGACACAGGCTCATGGCAGGGTCAGGCTGAGGAAGACTTTGGGAAGGAGGACTTGCCTTCCAGCTTTGTTGTCCAAAAATGTGCTGAACATAGGAGATCAGACACAAGGAGAAAAAAAAAATTCTGCAAGACCATGAAGGTGTGGGTTTGGGAGTGAAAGGAGAAGGGAATAGCTTCTTTCCAAATTTCTCAGTCGATTGCAACTGAATTTGCAAGAATTTTGTAAAGAGCAAAACTAGGAAGTTATGACAGCACCACCAGCACAAAAACCACAGGGAGACCTCGTGGCTTTACTCAGACTCAAGAACAGGTTTCTCTGGTTGCAACAGTGCCCGCTGGAAACATAAATAATCTCTCATTATCTTCACACGTTTGAATTAAAAAGAGAAGTGCCAAAAGCAAAACCTGCAAAGGAGCAGAGCTCAGTGCACTGGGGACAAGCTGGGAGTGCTGGTTTGGTGTAAGCAAAGGAAAGGGAGAGGGCTCAGGTCAGGACAAGCCTGTGGCCGTGGCTGAAGCCCCACACCAGGTGAGGTGCTTTGCACACCAGGTGAGGTGCAGAGATTTGTCCCAGTCTCTCCCAGCACCAGCCTGTGCTCAGAGCCACATGAAAGGAGGAGGAGGAAGCCTGCCTGCCCTGGGAGTGCTGGGGGAGCTGCACAACCTTGAGTCCCAGACAAGGGAGGGATTTGAGCCCTCAGAATTCCCAGCCTCCCGTCCCCAGAGGTACCTGTGCTGTCCCTGCCCTGCCCCAGCTGCACACATCACACTGCACGTGTCTCTGCTTCAATCTTCTGCTCCCCGTGGAGGTTTTCCAGCTCCTGCACCTGGGCCACGTTCTGTCTGATGGCAATCTCGGGGCCCCCTCCATACAGGGTGCTCAAATAAACCCACGTCTCCTCGGAGATCTGCCCATAGTCAGCACCTGAAGGGACAACAGCAGAGAAAGGTCAGGGCACCACAATGCCAGGACCTCCCTTCCAAACACCTCCCCCACAGGCCCATCCCAGGAGGAGGAGACCCCAGTGGTCTCTCCCCAAATCCCCTGCAGTGCCACCTCCTGCTGGAAGCACCGGTGTCTTCTCCATTGATCCATGTCCACAAGCACCTCATCTACACATCTTTCAAATCTCTCCAGGGGTGGCAACACCACCACTGCCTGGGCAGCCTGTTCCAAACCCTGACAGCCCTTTCCATATAGAAATTTTTCCTAGTACCCAATCTAAACCTTGCCAGGCACAACTTGAGGCTGTTTTAACTTTGGAAGCTGGACCACAACAGATGGTGAGTGAAGACCACATCAAAAGCAACACAAGATCAAAGCTCCAGCACAAAGGGGAATGGTGGAAGGGGCCTGGGGAGCAGCAAGGCAGAAGTTGGGGGTCTGCAGAACCAGTCACAGCAGCAATCTGGTCATGCAGGAGCTGCCCCTGGAGAACTGGCTCACTTAGGGCAGAACTGTCATCCTCTGCAACACCATCTTGCTCTGTGACTTCATTGTGCACAGCCAGACCCTGTGGAACAGTCTCCTCTACCTTTTAGGAGCACCACAGGCAGCAAGCACCAGCCTTACCCTGCTTGACTTGCACGTGGCCACCTGGTTTTGTGAGGGCAATCTTGGTGTTGTCAATTGGTCCAGGGGGCTCTGTAGGAGAAAAAAACATGTCAAAAACCATCTGATTTCCTTGCTGCTTCCAGATTCAGATGCTTTCCTAACTTCTCTTGGTGATCCCCTGACCTTCAGGCAGTCCCATGGCTGGTGTTTGAACCCTGCCCAGCCCTGTCACCCCAGCCAGGGGCAGTGCTCAGCCAGCACCCAGCACATGGACTTGATTCCATTCCTGCTGCTCCCCTGACAGACCCCCAGTGTCTGCTCCTTACCGTTATCCTTGCCCTTGACAAAGGCCTCCCACTCCCGGAACCACTGCATGCTGATACAGTAGATGACACTTGGAGACTCCTCTGCCTGGAAAGCCTTGTTCAGCTGGGAGAGCAGCAACAGAGATACAGGAAGCACTTAGTCATTCCTGAGATCTTGGGGGCCCCTTCCATTAACTGTAAGGCAGCCTTGCCATCTCCAGAAGAACCCCATGCAATTCCTTCCTCACACCCTGGTTCTGCTCACCAGAGCAGGCACAAGACAAGGATGGTTTCACACTTTGTGTCTGCACAGCATTCTCATGCCCCAGCTGCCCCTCTGCACTGGGAACCCCCAGGCCAATCTCCTGGCCATGCTGTAGATCATGCTCTGGAACAGGCAGGAGTTTTCCAGGTCCCCATTTCCCACCCTGCCCTTTGCCTTGCTCCCAGATGCCCCCCATGCCAACCTTGATGAAGGTGTCGATTTCGATCCTCCTGCGCTTGGCCAGCGCTTCGATCTCCACTTGGCAGATGGAGCACACGTACAGATGGTTCACAGCAGGGCCACCCCCAAACCTGGCACAGGGAGAGGGAGGGCAATGGAGAACTGCAACAGAGTGGAAACTTCCCTGCAACCTACAGACAGGGATTTTTATACTGCTCCACACACTCCCAGGTGAAGGAGGTGCACAGATTTTTTTTTGTGGCTGCCTTTACTCAGCCACACTTCTGCTGTTCTGGCTTATCTCTTGCTGTTCTTTTGGGACAAGCACTGATACAGCTCATCCTGGCTTAGATGAGGCCACTCTACAAATACTGGGAGAAAGAATGGAATGGCCATATTCACCTGTTGTAGAGATATTCCCATACATTTTGGGGCAGAATCACAACCAGGTCATCAATGTAATGGTATTTATTAGGAGGGATCCCTGTGGAAGAAAGGCAAGTGGAAGAGTTAATCAGGGATCTCAATACTGCAGTGTACAACAGATAGAACTTAAAAGGCAGATTTTCCTGAGAACTCTGATTCCAGAATCTGCATTGTTTGCTAATGAAAGACGGTCATAAGTTCATTAGCTGTGGACGTTTCCCAATCCACAGCCCCAATTAGAAGAGAGATTTACAACCCTGAGTGCTCCCCAGCATGGCTGATGAAACAGCAACACAGTCAGATGTGGTATCAGCTCCCCTCTCCAAACAAACCCCGAGGGCCAGCCCTGCTGACAGGGTAACACAGATAAACCCTGCCCCATCTGCTTTTTACAGGTTTGTTTTTAAACACAGATAACTGAAAACTGTTGTTTCCCAGCACTAAACAACCCTCCAGGCCTCCAACCAGCAGCAGAATGGGTAATTGTCTCATCCCTCCCTGAGCAGGCTGGAGTTTCTGCCAAAGAGGATCCCACTGCAGCTTTCCTATATCAGGATGGCAGCTGGAGGCTTTTCCTGCATTTCTTAATGCACTCCAGGAAGCATCAAAGGTACTGCTCCCAGCTCCAGCAGCCTTACCTCCATGGGAGCACAGAAAGGTGTGGTTGGTGATGGGCCCAGGCTCAGCAAAGGTGTTGAATTTATTGAGCCACTCTCGAGAGATGTAGAACTGGAGCAAACTGTGCTCCTTCATGCTGGCCAGGGACACGACCTTCTGCCGCTCTCGCACAGCCTCCTCACTGCTCTTCCTGCAGCAGGGAAAGGAGAACTCCAGCTGTGAAATGCATTTCCAGGTGCTCTGTGCCCAGGAAGGGGCTGAGGGCACACCTCACCTGTAGAACAGCACATAGGCCTCTGCATTCTGCACCACGGTCTCGTGGACCTCGGTGACGTACTGGTCATCGAACTCGTACCACTGGCCATTGATCACGTTCTGGCAGTAGGCAATGTAGTGGCCACCTGGAACAGAAAGCACAGCACTGGTGTGATCTGCAGTGCAGACAGAAGGCAGGCCTGGGATAATGTCAGCAGCACAAACAGGATTAGCTGCTGGCACAGAACAGAGAGAGAGACAAAAAAAAAAAAAGGGTAATTCCTGTTCAGGCAAGCTTTGCTGGAGCAGCACAGCCTGGCACTGTCACCCTGATTTGCCTTCCTTGGAAGAGCCTCTCAGCAAGACTGAACAGTGGGAAAGGGTTTGAGCCAAGCCTGGGGGGAGGCTGCAAGAGCTTCAGGGGATCTGTCAGAAGCTGCTCAATTCATTTTCCAAAGGGCAGAGGCTGCTCAGGCTGAGAATGGAGGGGGTTTTATGCTGCTCTTCAGCCCATCAGAGGTGCTGGCTACTCCTGACCACACTCCTCCTCACTCACACTCCTGCCATGCTGCCCCTCCTGCAGACAAGGACTTACTGCCAGCAGTGCCGTGGTGACAGATGACTGAGAGCAGGTCGTAGGTGGTGATCTGGGACACGCACTCCTTGGCCAGGAAAGGCCGCAGGTCCAGCCCCTCCAGGGGGAAGGAGACGTGGCTGTTGATCTTGAAGGAATACATCACCTCGTGCCGGAACCGCTTCAGGTGGATGCAAAGGATCTAAAAGATCAAGAACAGAGGACACCAAAAGGCAGTTTTGCCATGGGAGCTCTGGGAGCACAGCACATCTCTGTGTGCCTGATCTTTGCAGTTCTTTGCCTGTTTCTTGTGAATCCTGCTGGCTCATCAGCTTAGACTGAGAAAGTCTCTTCTGAGCTAAATACAAGACTTTGCCACCAAAAAACCTGCTGGTTTTATTCTACCTCTGGGATCCTGACCTCCTCAGTGGCTGCTAGAAGAGAATTAGGAAACAATGTGCTTTTACCCACCTCTGGGAGCCGGAGGACTTTGCAGTACTTTACTCCATTCCGTAGCCTGGAGGAGGAAAAGAAACGAGCTGTGAGGACTCTCTTCAGCAACGGCATAGCCTGGGTCTTGCTCACTTTGGAATCCAAGACAAATACTGAATTCCAGCAGAATTATCCAGCCAGAGGACAGAGCAAAATATCTGACAGCAGTACAGAGAAATAAAATTCCAGAAATAAAACTCCAGACATGCAACACAATGCAGATAATGCCAACTTACTTCTTACACCGCTCACAGCTGTACATGTTGTCCCCTGTAGAGAGAGATAAGAGACATTATGCATCTGCTCAGAGCATATAAGGCTGACACAGCTACCTTTGCAGACAGTGCAGAGAAAGCAGATTAAGAGCCTTTTAGGCAGGATAAGAGATCAAAACTCCTCTCAATAAGTGTAGGCAAGAAAGGGATGCAGCCAATTAGCAGGAAGGATGAAAAAGTGAAAAAACTGAGGAGCCACAGCACTCAGCCAACCAACATGTTTGCCTGCTCCTCATTGAGGGCACTCTCACCCAGACTTCCCACCCCTGAGCAGGTAGAAAAGTTCCCTCCTGTTCAGAGATGCTGAGCTGTCAACTTTTGGCACTGCCAGTCTAAAATGACACACCAAAGCAGGATTTCTAGGAGATTTAATCTGCCTTCAAAATGCATATGGAAAGCTCCTCCATGCTGTCAGACACTACAGAAAAAACTCACCCTTCAACTCATCTGCTGCAAAAAAGGCAGCAAGGCAGTCCTCCAGTGTCACCACAGGACCCCAAAACCAGCTAGGGATACAGGACACCACAAATCTGCAGAGGAGAAGGGATTAAGAGTTATAAATAAAATAGCTGTGCACATAAAGATAAATAAATTACTCTGGCACACAAAAGCCCAAGTGGATGATAAATTTCGTTCTAGCTGTAGGTCCTAAACTCATCCCACATTCCAGAGGAGCAGGGAAAGCACAACTGCCCTCAGCTAATGTTCCTACTCAAACTGGAAATTATTTGGAAAACTACATCAGGAATTAATTTGCTCTGGAGGGCAAGTCTGAGGCAGCAGTGAGGAGTGATCAGCTGCACAAGAGCTCTCAAGGAGCAGGTATGTGAGAGATCTAGAGGAGCAGTAACAACTGGTCCACATGAAAAGGCTCAAAGCCCTGTGAGGTACCACACACTGTCCTCCAAGGAATTGACATCCAATTGACATTCCAATTGACATCCCAATGTTAACACCACTGGACAGGGATAGCTGCCTTCCAGCACTGCAGGGCTAACCCCAGAAAACAGGTCCTGCAAAGGGAACACACCTCCGGATATATTCCATGATGAAAGCAATCCAGCCTTGGGAGGCATAGTTGTCCCCACATGCCCCTGTCTTGGCTGGCACGTTTTGGTAGATGGCAGAGTGCAGCTTCGCCAAGTCCTCTTTCCCTGGGATTGGGAGTGACAGGTCCTGGAATGTCTCCACTGTTGTAGAAACCTGGAAATTCCAAGAGGAAGAGGTCTGGGTTTCCCGTGTGTGTAATGGAACTGGCACTTGACCTTCATCACCTTTTATCACTGCTTGGATTTAGCCTAAGCTAGAAATCTGAGCTGCCAGCAGGAGCAACTCCCTGTGGATAATTATTCTTTCCTGCTGTCAGCACTGACTTCTGTCATAGGTTTTGTAGCACTGGACTCAGTTTTCCAATGTGAATGTGATACTGCTGGGTCAACTCAGTAACACAGATCAGCAAACACAGAAACACATCTCCTTGGCGTGGCAGCTTCTCACACCTCCCCTGCCATCACCTATCGCCACGTGAGCAGCTGCTGCATCTCACAGGGTTTGGAAAGAGCAGCACCATTCCCTAGGAAGAGATCTACAAGCACAGAGCCTGTGCTGGGTGACTGGGAGGGCCCAGGACACTCACTCTGTCACAGGTGAGGCACTGCACCAGGCTGAGGATGGAGCCGTCGAAGATGTCGGAAATCACACTGCGGTAACGGAGCTCTTTCTTCTTCTTCCCAGAAGCCTGCATCTGGGCTGGAAAACAAGGAATGGCCCTCTCAGTCTCACATCTCCACAGAGTCACACAACCACAAAAGAACACAGGACAAGCACAGTCCTGATGTTCAGACCCCATTTTAGGGACATGGTGAAGTTGTGGAGAGACATGGAGGACTCCACCACTGTGTGTGGTACAAGGGAGAGGCAGCCAACCGAACCAACACCAGCCAGCTCTCAGGAGGCAGAAACTGTTGTACTGGAACTCCTGTTTCCAGCCTTTTACATGTTTAGAAACCCAGCCCTGCCACAAACAGTCCCTGGTTTTCTGAGGTCTTATGACATTTTGCTCCAAGCTTTGCATTTCACTTCCTCTCCCCCTCACCTGCCTCTGTACTTTGTCCTTTTTTTCTCCCCTCTGACATTTATCACATGTTCCCGAAGTGTCTTGCACTGGAGAGGACTCTTCACAGCAGGGACTGGCCAAATGCAAGGTTTTATTCAACAACAAACCCTGTCCCCACACACACGTGCAGGCAGGCAGAGTGGTTTTCATGCAGCCAGAACATCTGCAGCTGTGCTGACCTCAGCCAAGGGGCTGAAGAAAGAATGTCCTCATGGAGCAGCTGGAGGGACAGTGGTACAAGCACAAGCCTTTGTGTTTGCAGACTAAGCAGCATTGAGGGATTTTGATTGGCAATTTGCTCTGGGATGAAGGGACCAGTTTGATAACAACACAAGCCAGGCTCCATTCTGCAGCCTGACTGCAGGGACATCTGCAGCCTTAATTCCATTCCTGTGAGCCCAAGATGTCCAAGAGGCAGGAAGCTCTGTTAGTAACAGCATCTTACAGTTCTCTGCCCACATGTCATGAAATTCAAGTCTGGCAGACAAATGTTTATGTATTCACACACTCCTAAAGAGACAGAGCTTGTGCCTGGAACTTCAGACCCATTTTATTAGTGACAAACACAGTGCACAGATGCAGACATGGATCATTTCAGGCTCCAGTATAAGAACACACTAGAACATCACTGTGCCCAGAGCTTGACTTTATCTGCAGATTTACTGCAGTCTTTGGCAGATACTATTTCAGAACACACTGATGTCCAGGGGAACCAGCACTTCTTACATCTGTTAATCAACAATCATGATAGATTCCTTCTCTCCCCTCCTCTACACACTCCCCCCTTTGCCCCCCAGCAATTCCTTTTTGCACTACCTTTCTTGAGTATGTAGGAAGGTCCAAGCCTGGCAGGACTGGAGCGGGGAGGGCTGCTGGAGAGCTTGGAGTGCATTTCATGATGGACTGGACTGCAAGGGCGAGAGGAGCAGCGCACGTAGGCATCATTGTCAGGTTCTGTTTGGGAAAATGGGGAGGGAAAAGGGCACTGGTGAAAACCCCAGTTATGAAAGGCAGCTCCACTGCAATCTGTGTCAGCCTAGCTCTGTGCTCCAGCACAGAATCTTCCCCAAAGGTGCAGTTCAGTGTCCATTAACTGTCCTGCTTACACAGGCTGGCAGACACAGCTCCCTCAGTCATGGGTGAGAGTGCATAGAGGGAGCTGTATCTAACAGCTAATAATTACATACTAAAAAACCCCAAAAAACAACCTGCCATTTTTTCACACTTATGACTAATTAGTTTTTGCGGCTTGCTCCTGTAGCCCTTAACCACACAGACAGCATTGCTGCCTTCAGTGCCAGCTGGCAGAGTAAGACTCTTACATAAAGAAGCGTTGAAAGATCGGATATGTTCAGCTTGAGGTGACTCCACACTGCTGCTCTTTTCTTTTCCCTGAGACACAGAAATGCTCAAACTGTGCCTCTCCTTTTCTCTCCCCAAGGTCCACAGTCCAACATTAGCAAATACCTTCTGCCATGCCTTTTCCACAGTTGATGTTTCCTCAGGCCAGCATATCAAATAAAGAGACATACACATACCAAACCTTTTTTCTTAAAAGGCATCAATACAGTGTTTGCAGGCTTGGCAGAGGCAGCTCCCACTGCTGTGCTTTACTCAGTTCATAGCCTGGTTAAGCACCTCTCTGGCTCACCAAGTACACTTCTTTACAGAAGGAACTGTGCACAAAGGCAGGGACTGAGGAAAACCTTAGATGCAAGATCTTTTGAACCAAAAAGAAGGAACAATCACATTATGTGTTGGCCACTGCACTGCACCACAGAGCCTGTGGAGGATGGAACACATCCTCCTGGAAATCCCCTGACTGGAAAAGGGGTATACCTGGTGTTCTACATGGGCTGGCAGGACAGGGAGCTGGCAACATCTCAGGTGAGGCTCTGCCATCGACTGGCATCATTGTGGTATCAACATCTGCATCCTCATCCACCTGCTCCGAGTTGCTGCGCCGATGGCCACAGGAGAACTTTCTGTCCTTCATCCTCTCCTTCTCTGAGATCCCTCTCCCTGCTTCATCCTGGATCAGCAGCTCTGTCTCTGCCAGGGAGCTGCTGCCCATGCTCCCTGAGGTCCGACTCTGGCTCTCTCCTTCACCCCTGTCACTGCTGGAGTCACAGGAGAGGAACTCGTCCTCCGAAGGGCTTCGGTCGCCCTCCCGCTTGTCCTCCTGGTCACTGGTGTCCAAATCCCTCGTCTCTGCAACAATGGGTTCCTTCAGCTCTTCATGCAGCTGATCCATCAGGCAGCGCAGGAACTCCTGGGTGTCCTGAAAACCAAGATTCCATGTCAGTATCCAGCCAGAAATGGGGCAATGAGAGGGGAAAAAGAGAGGATGGCTCCACTCAAAGCTGATTCCAGAAGTGCCCACAAAGGTGAGCCTGCTCTGCAGCACACAGACCCAGCTAAAACAGGGCCATGCACCAAAGGTCTGTCTGTTACACAAATGCCTCAACTCCTAAATAATTAAAGGCCCAATTTTTAAAAAATCTGTGTATCTTCAGCTGAAAGACTTTGAAAAGCCAGAGAACAGCTTTAGAAGGCAAACCAGGAGCACATTTATCAGGGGTTTGCCACAGATAATAGGGAAAAAGCAAGAAGAAACCTGAGGAAAACAGCAGGCCCTGGAGAACAGACTCCTAGCCACAAACACATCTTAGGAACACTGACTTCTGCTCATGGCAAGCCACCTCTTAGAGAAAGTAGATTAAAATCTTTAATAAACAGGGAGAGAAACCAGAAACCCAAAGCTATACAGTTTAGGTGCAAGCTCCTACATTCATAATACATGGTAAAAGAGCTGATACATTGGCTTCAAAGGAGCTGCTGGAAAGCAAGCTGGTATTTTGACAACTGCAGAAAGTTAATTACGACATTTCAGTTGTTTTATGAAGTTTGGCTTTTAGCCTGCCCTGCCTACCTTTCAAATTTACCTCTTCAGATCTCAGTTTTCCAATCCAACGTACTCACATCAAAGACAAATTTAGAAGTTCTTTCATTAATCGTTATTTTTATTCTTTGTTTTGATTTCTTGTCACTATCACAGTTTTGATGCACTGTCACTTTTCTAGTAAATTTTCTAATCATAGTTCGTTGCTTACTTTTTTTATAAAGAACAAACAGAAGAGCTACACTGATAAAAACCTCAAAGAGAAAAAAAAAGGATACTACCTTTAAATAAGACTTAGTTTTGCTGTAATTCCCCAGAAAAAGAATATAGAACATTCCTATCTTTGACTTTATAGTGCAGATTTATCCAGGTTCCTCAGCTCTGACATGAACAAAAATACCAAACTCTTATAGAGCAGATATCAACAGATCTCAAAGCTATTTATAAAGGATTTGACCACCATAATTTCAGAGGTGAGCAAGCTGACATGAGAAAATGAACTAATTTGGTACCAGCAAGCCAGAGGCAAGCCTGCAAAAGAATCCAGGTCTCCCAAATCCCACCCAAGTGCTATATGAGATCACTGATATTGATATAGAAAGGCCATGACCCCTGAGCTCAAGCTCTTCCTTCTGAACACAAACACCACCACTGCAAGAATTAAATTCCCACCATCTTTGGAACAATGGCAAGGGTTTTGTCAGGCCCCACCTGCTGTGCATAGCCTCGGAACATGGGATTGACAAGCTTGATTCCATGGGATAGACTGCTTGGAACAACATAACTTGGGCTGGTTAGACATGGAAAAAGAAAAAAGAAAAAGTCAGTTTGCTTATCAGGCCTGGAGCCAGTTTGTCTAACAGGCCATAACAGAGGGTGTGGTGTGCAGTTAAGATAATTATGCACCTGCAAAGCCTGGGCAGAGATTTCTGCATGAGCTGGGTGATAAACACACCAAGAGACAGAAAACACCTTGCAGTCATTTCAGTCTGTCATTCCAGAGAGACCCTTCCCCAAAACACATTTCACTTACAGCTCTGTCACACTTTTGAGTGTGGAAAGTGATTCTTTCCAGAGCAGAGTTTAGCAATTAGTTACTCGGTTTGATTTTCCAGCACCATGTCTGTCTCAAAACCTGGACAGGCTGACCACCCAGTAAATGAAGTAAATCCAATCAATGTTAAAATGACATGATATTGCTTCAAAGCCTGCAGCCTACTCCTCCACAGTTCACCTTACTCCATATCTTACTTATTCCTTGTTAATAATGAACTTGAGGCAAACATGCAATGCCATTTAAATTCCTGTTTTAATGGAGTTTAATTTATTGCACAGATCTTCAGATTTAAACAGAACTACATAATTTTGCACTGTCCTTTGAACTGGTCTAGAATTCGAACTAATAGCAAACATTTCCCAAAATGTTACCTGCATTTTCCACTCTATTCAATAAAAATCTCTGAATCACTTTTTCCATCCAAATCATCAATTCCTCTGCTAATCAAGAGCAGTGCAATTAAGTGCTGGCCACTGAAGTCTACGTAAAATACTTGGAGATAGCCCCATGTATTCCCTTACTCCATCATTTTTTCTTCATTGCTAACAGGGGAGCTATAATTCATATTAAGAATGAATTCTTTTCACTGCTATCAATGTGCCCATTTCATCACCAGCAGCAGGACATGAGATCTCCTGGATCCCAGGAGATTTTCACATCCCCTTCCATGCAGGGGGTGAAATCACTGCCTCAGACAATGCACTGGTCCCTGAGGATCAGATTTTCCTCTCTGCTGCTGCCAGAGCTCAGAACTAACACACCTCTGAAACCTGGCCAGGTACACCAGGGGTCACCACGTACCGTTTCTTGTGCCAAACCTCAGACACCAACTTCTGGTAACTCTTGCACAGGGCAGGTTTCTTATCCGTACGGACCAGTCCACCACATTCCAGGAAAAACTGTGTGAGAGGTGGGCTGCAAGAGAAGGAAAAAGAGAAGAATTCAGCCCACAGAAATTTCTCCTCTGCTTCTATTTATTCATCAAAACTTCATGCAGGCCTTATCAAAATCATGCTTAAGGTACTGATTTGAAACCAAGGGAAGAAGTGATTCCAGATGCAGATGTGACTCCTCATTTGGAGCAAGTAAAAAAGGCTGATCTGAACCTGCTCTCAGTACAGAAAAGATCCTGGAATTAGTTTTCAGCAGGATGGCTAGAGAATATTTTAGGATATAGGTTATTAGAATGACATCAGTGGGGAGAACAAAGAGACATGACGTGGCTTTCTCTGGGATAAATAATTTCTGTTGCAACAGAAATGATGAAGTTTTATTTCAAGCACTCATCTAAACATGAGTCTTTACATAGCCACGAGCTGGCTGGTGCCTTAATTTCCTGCTGCAACACTTCTATTGCCCTTATAAAAAGCACTATTTTTTTCTGTCTCCAGCCTGGCTAATCTCTCTTTGCAAGATTCATGAAGGTTTCAGATCAGAGGTGACACTTTTGGTATTTAGTGAAGTAAGTTAAGACTCTCCACAGCAAGAGAAATAATACTGAAATTTACAGTATTTAATACTGAAATATATACAGCATTTAATACTGAAAGCCCTAATGCCTACCAGTTTGAGAGAGCCTGAAGTGCTGCATTCATGTAGCAGGAGTTCCCAAGATTTTTCATTCCAGTAAGGCCTAAAGCACAAACAAGAGAGGGATGAATCACCTTCCAGATGTGCTGCTTTCTATCTTCCTCCCTAAGGAGAGGGAATCCAGCCCTTTCTAGGCAGTCTCCACATTCTGCTGCCAGGAACCCTCTCAGTGCAGCTCCTACAGACTGCAGAGTTGCCCTGCCAGCTCTTTCATCAACTCAATGCAAAGTTACCTCTTGGTTTCAAATCATCATCCTCTGATTCAGACTCTCCTTCATCAGCCACTGCAATCGGAACAGCTTTCAGAGGGTGAGCAGGCAAAGGAGAATCCTAGATTAAAGACAGAGAAATAAATATCAGTCACAGACCTGCTTTGAAAGATGAGCTGTGAGAGATATTATCTTACATATATATCAAGCCAGCTTTCAAGAAAAGTAGAAGGAGAAGAAAGAACAGGTTGCACTGTCTACCCTTGTCACTGAGGCAGCAGGGAGTGGAAATAGTTCCATTACTGCTTCCAGTACACATGATAAGAAATATCAGGAATGAGCAGCAGTGTCACAAGTACATGGTGTTTCTGGTCTGACTGCTGAAATTTCCATGGACCATGCATTAGAAATGACAATGTGACAGACAGGTTCTTCTCACATGCAGATATCCCATTGGAAAGGTTAAAATTTAAGTCAGAATGGATAGTTAAAACACAGAATCATAGCATCATGGAATGGTTTGGATCAGAAGGGACTGTAAAGGTCATCTAGTTCCCACCCTAAGCCATCTGTCTTTTTGCTGGGAGATCCTGTAAGTCAGGGCTAGTGGTCCTCTGGCTATAGGCAACCACTTTCACGGAAGGTCATCCCATCACAGCAAACACTGCACCATGACAGAAATCACTTGGCAAAATTGACACCAGGCAAACAAAAGCTCGCCAAGCACTGAGCCCCGCCCTGTGTGGCACAGACCCACCGGCTCAGGGAACTTGGCGGGGGGCGAGGGCGGGTGAGCGGCCAGGCGCTGCTCCAGGAACACCTCCTTCTCACAGGCATAGCACCACACCCGGAACGTGGTCAGGTTCACTGTCAGGTTGTGCTTCTTGGCCTGGAAATTCAAAATGAAACAACAGAGCTCCTCTGGCAGCTGCCTTGAGCTGGAGCACAGGACTACCAGAACATGGAACAGAGAAAATCCAATTCTGTCTGTTTAAATGTGGGGAACAGAGAAAAGCTCACCTGTGCATGAAGTGTGCTGTGGTCAGCAAAGGACTCCCCACAACCAACATAAGGACAACCGATCTAGAGAGGGGAAAGAGCCAAAGCACAATGGGCACATCAAGTTAGACTCTTTAGAAAACAGTCTGTAACTCCAGTCCCAGCAGCAGCAGCAGCAACTTCAAAATTATCTTGCCAGTTTTCTAACCTGTTTTTTATTTAGGGCCCAGAACAAGATGGAAATTTAAAATTTATGGAAATTTAGAAGTGATTTAAGGAAGAAAACCTGGAACGCAGGTTTGCACCCAGGCAAACTCTCTGTTCCAAGGCCACTGCTCCATCTGAGCAGCCCCAAGCCTGAGCATCCAGTGTAAAAATAAACAGTCCCTGCCTGCCTGCATGTCCCATGGCATTCCCTCCTCCTCACTTCCAAGGTGTCACCCTGCAGCCCCTCCACAGGTGCCAGCAGAGGCAACCTCCAGTCAACAACCAACACTGGGGAACTGATTCATTCCCACTGGGAATAGCAAGGACAAATCCCCTACAAGGAGTGAACTGTTACATGATTGTGACAGTGTTACTCTTTCACCTAGAGAGTCTCCTCCTTGGAATCCATTAAAAAGCGAGGTATAGTTCTACTGTGAACCCTACTTTGCTCCCCACTTTTTTTTTTTTTTTAGTATAAATGCTATTCAAGTGAAGTCCCATCACATCATGCACACAAATAAGCCATTTTTACCTGAAGACAAGCCCAGAGGTTTGGTCCCACAGCTCCACAAGACTGGCAAGTTCCCTGCACATTCATGAGAAAAGAAGGTTTGTTTGCTTGCTTGGTTTTTAAGCAACCAAGTCCCTGAAGAGTGAGAAACTTCTCCATAAATCATCCCAACTATCAGCTCATAGTATTTCATTCCTTAACACCACACTTCCAATAAAATACAAAATTGCACCACTTCAGCTAAGTGACACATTCAAACAGGATAAAATGACAATGAGAAATTTGTGGGGTGACAAAGGGTGATTTTATGGGACATGTGGGTAGATCAATGGAGGAAAGAGAGGTTCTTTCTGGAGACAGGCAGCATTTTCTTCAAAAAGCAAACATGCAAATCTATGCACAACAGCTAAAAGGGAAAGGACTGAGAGCCACAAGCCTGTACCTTGGATTTGAGCAGCAGATCATCCCTGGTCACTTCTCCTATGGAATCCAGGTGAGGACAGATGTCCCTTGTATCCCCCATTTTCACCAACACTCATGTGAGGAGGGTTTCCTAGGACAAAAAAAGACAGATCCTCTCACTACATGTCAGATTTGCTCTCATGATTGTAAGAAGATACCTGGCTATGCTTTGCATATTAGAGTTCTATATCTATTTTGGAGGTTCAGAGATTGAAACAAATGTAAACCTGGAACCCCACAGGCTGGCACAGTCTAGCCCCACTGCTGAGTGGCTGCATTGAGATATTGCAGGGAAGGAGCAAAGCCATAGGGAGGAGAGAGAAACTAATAAAGCTAATAATCCATATCATGGAATGTGCTGTCAGAAATGCTGGGCACACAGGCACAGCTTCAGCTGCAAAGATACAAATCTAATTAGCTCATTTGCATGAAACTCTGATGAAAAGTGAAAGATGCTGCAGCCTATGACACCAGTTCTTAGCCTGTGGTGTCTATGAGCTTCATCCACCCAACTGTGCTGATCTGAATCTAACATTTCGTTGTTACATTACTTCACCAAACATTAAAAATATGACCAGTTCTAAATGAAGCTGGCCAAGAGGGAAATAGACTTAAATGAACTGTAACACTGATAACCAGGCTTCATTCTCTGAGGAATTTACCATTTCATGGGTAGATTTTTAACAGTATGAGCCACACAACTCAAAGTCTGTACAAAACATAACAACACACTGTCTCACCCAGCTCGTACATCCAAGCACCACAAAAACAGATTATTTCATAGCTTATGAACACAATAAACACTTTTATGGTGGTCCATAGATATGTAAAAAGACTTTAAACATGCCTCAGTAACGTGCAGCTATAAAAAAAAAAAAAAGTTTGTTTCTTAAGCACAGTTTAAATAACCTTGCTCATGGCTGTTAAAAAAAAATAGAAAAGAAGATAAGTGGTATTAATAGCACAGACAAGGATCCAAAATATTACAGTTGGCTGGAAATGAAGCAGATGTGAAGAGCCCACACCATTGCAACAAAGAAGCGGAAAAATCTGATGAACTTGATGTTAATGACTCCAGCAGCAGCATGGCTGCTACACTATGCTTTTTTCACATTTTGAAGACATTTGAAACAATTCCCAGTGTTATCTGGTCTGAATCACTGACGGTAGGGAGAAAAGAAAAAAACACATAAACTAGTAGGCCATATCAGTAACACTTATCTTGGGAGTGGAAAGGCTTGCCTAGCACCTTGTCTTGGCAGAAGATAAACCTCAAGGATAATTTTATGTTTTCCCAGCACTCTTGAGAACTGAATAACTGATGGGAGGAGCAAAGGGGGAAGAAAGCATATGTGCATGGTAGAAAACACCACAGGGGTGCTGACCTGGATCTCAGTAACTTATGAAGAGAATTTCAGAGGTTACAGAGCAATTTCATGCAGCTTCACAGAGAAGGAACACAGCACCTTGTAACACAGTTGATTTAAAAGACAAATGGCAAAAGCACAGTAGCTTTGACTAACACATAAAACTGGGACATTTCAGGCTCTGAGTTCCTTCACCAAAACAGATCCCTTTCCCCAAATGCACCAGCTGGTCCAATTAAAAAAAAAAAAAAAAAGCATCAACGCTACATTTGCTATTTCACCATCCTTGATTTCTTATCTCTCTCCCAGATGTCCCCCAGAAAATCTAATGAACAAAATAGAGTTTTAAAATTAATTCCAGACACCATATCTTCACCAGCTTAAGCTAACTGAGAACTGGTTTTGCAGCACACTTTGTTAAGTAGAGTCTTCTGGATGTTGATGGTTTCAGTGCATTTTGTGGGACCACCCCCTCTACAAAATTAAAACCATGTCTTTAGACTTTGCAGCCCTGAGGTGCTGATCTTCCCTTTCTGAACAACGCAGGGAAAACCTCACTTTTGCCTCTCAGCCCTGACCACACACACCAGAGAAAGGTTCATGACTGTTCTGAAGGAAATATTCAACTGCTGCCTTCCCACAATTCTGCCCTAAGAGCTACAGATGGCACACACAGCTCTAATTCTGCTCAGAAAACCAGGAATTTCAGAAAAGCACTGCCAGAGAGCTGAACTGTGCTTGTCAAAATGTACTGTGTACGATGGGAAGTTACTCTAAAACAAGTCCTTCAGCTTGTCTTTGTCGAGCACCGCCGAGGGACGAGCATGTCAGAACAATTCCTCTGTAACTGCAACCTACTTTCAGTCGCTTCAGCTGCTGCCAAACCCAGCGACTCTGCCTTCTACAGGAACACGTTTCAAGATTTTCGTTGGTTGTTTTTCCTAAAACAACTGTGTGGTTTTTGTACCAAAGCTAGAGCCAGCTGTCAAGAGTTTCAGATCCATGCAGGCTGACATTCTTTGGAGCAAATGCACAAATAAAAGAAATCTTTGCACTTCTCATCCACAAATAACTACCAGGTCGGGTCTTGCATAACCTACCAAGAGAAAGAAGTATCTGCAGTTGTGCTCCAAGACATTTTATACCTGAGATACTGAAGAAAGAAATATTTACTGAACTGCCCTACTGACAAGGCACAAGCAGGTGCTCCTGGCTTGCAGCTGCATCAGTTATGGGAAAACCAGGAGGTTTATGTGCAACACGCAAAGGAGAGCAGGTCTGAAGGCTGATTTATTATGGGAGGTCACGACACAACGACTCACCTAGAGATTTAGCTTTCAGGCAAAAAACACCTGCAGAAAATCCCCCCTTGCCCGCTATGTTGCTTCTCAAGCACAGCAGACCCCCAAAATACAAGTCCTCTCTTGACAGACGCTCCAGCTGCCGGACACGAGGGAGGCTGAGCAGAAACAGCCTAAAGCCGCAAGGTTCCGCTCCCGGGGTCGGCACCAGGCCCCGGGGGTGCAGTGGGGCACGGCAGGACCCGGGCCGGAGCCCCCGCGGCCGCGGCTGCTGCATCATCCCTGGCGCGGCCCGGCCGCCCTCCCTCCGCACAGCCCCGGCCACGGCCCCGTCGCCCGGCCCGCGGCCCTCGCTCACCTGCGGGATGCCCGGGCCGTCGCCGCCCCTGCCCCAGGCTGGGCCGCCGGCAAGGGCCGCGGGCCCCGAGCAGCGCGGAGAAGCGGCGGAGCAGCGGCCGGTGCCGCGCAGGCCGGGGAGGAGCGGGGGGGGCCGGGCCGGGGCTGGGCGGGGCGGGGAGGGCCGAGCGGAGGAGGCGGTGGCGGCGCTGACCCCGCGGGGTCCCGGGCCAGGCCTGAGGGCTCCCCGAGCAGTCGGGGCTCAGCCGCCACGGCGGGTACTGGAAGGGCGAACCCCGGCTCGTTCGGCCGGGGGCCCAGCAGTGCGGCTCGGGGAGCAGCCGGGTGAAGGAGCCACTTCCCGCTGCAAGGGCTGGGCCGTAAACCCGGCTGTGGGACCGACGCTCCCCACGGCGTCCCTGACAGGCACCAGCCACCGGCGGAGGCTGCGCTGCCGGGATTGCGAGAAATGGAACGACCCTCGTAACTTACACGAGGTCTTCCCAGAAAAGACAGTGCGTGGCCCGGGGAGGGGGCGGGCACGAGGGCTCCCGGCCCCGCTCCCGGCAGCGCGGCTCTTGCCCGGCCGAGCTGCGGGCACAGGGGCGGGGTCGCGCGGCTTCGTCGCGAGGCTGTGGCGTCATCGCCGCGCGCCGCAGCGGCGGGCGGGCAGGCAGCGGCGGAGCGGCGGCTGTGGCGCGGCGCAGCGGCCGGAGCCATGCCGGGCCAGAAGTCCTTCCGCCGGCGCAGGGAGGAGGAGGAGGAGGAGGAAGACGAGCAGCTCGCCGAGGAGGTCAGGTGGGTCGGGCGCCGGCGGGGAAGCCGGCCGGGCCCAGCTGGAAACCCAGCGGCGCCCGGTCCTGCGGCGGTCGAGGGACGGGACGGGACCCCGGGTGCGCTTTAGTCCAGCAGTGCGGTGTCCGGGCGGCGCGACATCGTGTCGTGTCATATCGTCACGTACGGCTGTGCTGGGAGCGCTGACGTCACCTCACATTGTCGTGTTGAACCACCGTGTTGTGGCGTGACGTCACAGCGTGCGTCACAGCGGTTCATGATCCCAGAAATTACGGATTCCTCTCAGTTTAGAGAGAAACACTTGAGTTTTCAATTCACCATCAGCTTTCTTTAGAGTCACTCATGCCTGGATGTATTTTGGCTCATGCTTCCCAAATTGGCTTCTTCAAGCCTTTCAGTGTTTGTCACTGCCTTCCTCAGCTGAGGGAAGGCATCAGAAAGGAACAAATCCTTTTTAGTTTTTTTGTTCTGCTTTTAGGTTTTTTCTGATTGCTGATTTTAGATGTTCTGTTTGTTTTTTTTTGTTTTTCCTGATTGCTCAAATGCATGGAATTGTTTAAATAAATAGAAAATACCTATTTAACTTGAAACCTGAAGAGTGGATGCTCATATGCAGAGGTTTAGGGCAGAGATGAATAGGAAATTCTGTGTTAACTGCAGAAAATAAGATAAATTAATTAAAACCAAAGCATCAAGTACTAAGTCTGATGCATTTTTCTCTTTAGGTTAAAACTTGAGGAAGCCAAAGAAGTTCAGAGCCTCAGAAAGCGACCCAATGGGGTGAGGTAAGGGATGTGGCACTGGGGAGGGGAAACTGTGTTTTCAGGTGTGATGTGACAGTCAATTTCTCTCCTGTCATCTGCCTCCTTCCAGTACAAACTGTTATGTCAGGCACTACCAAAATTGTGTTCCTGACAGAGGAGCTTCTATGTTAAAGCCTGAGGATGGAAAAGACAGAGTGACTTGGAGAAGGATAAAGCAATGCAGTAGTGTTGGTACTGTGTAACCTTTTGCTAAATTTTATTTTCTTTCTTTTATCTGCCTGACCAGTGCTGTAGCTCTGCTGGTGGGAGAGAAGTTGCAAGAAGAAGCCACACTTGTGGTAAGTGCTGGATAATTCCATCACCTTGGGGCTCAAAAATGATGGTGTGAGAACACTGTGTGAGTCCAGCCTGGGGCAGGACTGATGTCACAGCTCAATTCCCAAATGTTTAATGTGCTTTTATCCAGATTTTGAAGACTAGCATTAAACTAGAGGGAAGCTTCAGGGGTTTTTGTTATTTCTTGTTTTACAGGATGACCCATTTAAGATAAAATCTGGGGGAATGGTGGACATGAAGAAGCTGAAGGAAAGAGGCAAGGACAGGTAAGTGCATGTGAGCTCTGAAAATCTCTCCCTGGACTATTTAATGACAACTGGTAGTTAATTAACCAGAGGTTGTGTCATTTTGAAGAGTTTCATGTAATGCAGTCTGGCCAGTTACTTTTGCTCTAACTTGTTAAATTGCTTTTTAAAAACCCACCGCACACACCTCTCCCAAAACACCCAAACAGCCAACAAAAAACCCACCAAAACCTGTAAACATTGTGGTTTCCACTTAGGATTAATGAAGAGGAAGATCTGAACTTGGGAACTTCTTTCTCAGCAGAAACCAACAGGCGGGATGAGGATGCTGACATGTGAGTCATGCCGTGTTGTGTCTCTGGTGTTGAATCAGGCTGAGTGGCCCTTCACCATTTATTGTTTTATGTTGTGGATTCTGAGTAGTCCCAGGACATCTTTCCAGTTCTCACTGAAAGTTTCCCTTGCCCTTTCACTTCCTGCCTGCTGGAATTGAGAAGCCTTTTTCATGATAAAGCTAGGGGGTGCCAACCAGCCAGCTTGGCATTAAATCCCAGTGAGAGCCTTCCCTGCTGGCTGTTAAAGACCTTAGAGGATCTAATTGTTTCTTGGACAATTAATTCTTGCTACTAGTATTAGCTAGTGCTTTTGGAGAGATGATTCTTTCCTCTTTCCTAGCTGTCATGCAGCTGTGCTCCAGCAGTGCTGGAGCTGAGTTCAGGAACAGAATTAAATGCCCTGTCCCTTATGTGCTGCTGTTTAGGATGAAATACATTGAGACTGAGCTGAAGAAGAGAAAGGGAATTGTGGAGAATGAGGAGCAGAAGGTGAAGCTTAAGAATGCTGAGGACTCCCTGTACGAGCTGCCAGAGAACATCCGTGTCTCCTCTGCCAAGAAGACTGAGGAGATGTTGTCCAACCAGATGCTGAGTGGCATTCCTGAAGTGGACCTGGGAATCGAGTATGTGTTCACAGATCTGTGGGTGCTGGCAGGATTGACAGGATGAGCAGCTGTTGGCTGGCAGAGCAATACAAACCCAGCCCCAGTTTGGGATGGGATGGGATTGAGCCTTGTTCTGGATTGGTGTGAAAATTAGCACAGCACAACCTACATAGCCCCAGGGCTAGGTACAGCTCCATCCTGTGACTTCTGGGGAAAGGGTCTTCTGTGACCTGACCCAGCAGCTTTCTGCAGGACCCCTTTGTGTCCTGCATTGAAGCCATGCACAAAGATAAGAGCTTCTATTTTGCCTTTGAAACAAAGTGTCTGTTTCTATAGCACTGCCTCCTCTCTCAAAAACTGCATCAGATACCCTAGCAGTGCTATTACTGTCCTCCAAATCCACGCACTTAGCACTTCTGTGCCTGCTACACTTTTGACAACTGAGTATTTTTTTTTCTTCTAGTGCAAAAATAAAAAACATTATCTCAACTGAAGAGGCCAAGGCCAAGCTGCTGGCAGAACAGCAGAACAAGAAGAAAGACAGTGAAACTTCCTTTGTTCCCACCAACATGGCTGTTAATTATGTCCAGCACAACAGATGTAAGTCTTGAGTGTCTCTCTTAACCCAGTTGCTCTGCCCCATCTTGCCTAATTAGCCATAGAAGCCAATTCTAAGAAAGGTGGTTCTGGGTTTCTGTTGTTTCTGGTAAAGATATAACAAAGGACATAGAAATTTATCCATCTGGATAAGAGTGCTCCAGATTATATTCCTTATGTCAAGTTTTCCTTGCAGTTTATCATGAGGAGCTGAATGCACCAGTGCGGAGGAACAAGGAGGAGCCAAAGCCCCGTCCACTGCGAGTGGGGGACACGGAGAGGCCAGAACCTGAGCGTGAGTTCCAAATCTGAATGGTTGTAAAGAGACACTGAAACTCCTCACGGGTCTTATACAGAGGAACAATCTGGCTGTGCGTGCCTCCTCTTCTCTGAGTGCTCTGAGGTAGTGGGAATGGAGCAATCCAGGTTCAAGGGCTGTTGCACCACTAGATCACAGCTGAAACTCTGGATGGAGGATGTCTGTAGAGATGCTCTGGGGTGGAGTGGTGAAGGTCACAGCTGAAGTGTTGCCAAAGCTATCTGACAATGGCTTGGTGGAATAGCAAAGGGTGCAAGGAATAACCTCACATAGTGAGGAGCTGTCTGAGGGAAGTGGCAGAGTTCAGGAAATGTCTCCTGAAGTTAAAGAACAGGGATATAAAATTTCCTTCTTTTTCTTTTGAAGGGTCTCCTCCAAATCGCAAACGTCCCCTCAATGAAAAGGCCACAGATGATTATCACTATGAGAAGTTCAAGAAGATGAACAGGCGATACTGATCAATGTGGTCTGAAGCCTTTGGAGTTGTATAAAGGATTTTGTGTCAGTGGCCTGCAGTGGATGTTGGGAAGAGAAACTGATGTTACCTACGAAGGCTTTTTCCTGTGTGATCTTGTAGTGAATCAGTTTGCAGGTGATTGTGAACTTTTTGGTCGGTGTAACTTTGTATATAAATATGTTCTTATAAATTAAGTTTTATAATGGAAAATGAGCTTTCATGGTTGGCATTTTTTAATGAGAAAACAAATTGGCTTTTATAGATCTTTCTTTTCAACATCTTAATATTAAAAGAGAGATCCTTTAAAAGCAGCAGTGCTGTTTGCTTTGTAAATGTAAAGCTCTTGGGAGCTTGTCTTCTTGTCCACATATCTTCCCCAGAAGTGCAGTGTGGGTACTTGTAGTGAAGATTTGTAATTTGAAAACAGTAAAAGTGTTTTTTAAGTTATCATAGCATTTTTTCTTCTGGAATTCATGCTGATGGAGTTTTCCTGGTTTGTGGGTTTTGGTGGTGCTGATGGCCAGGTTGTCCCATCGCTCAGAAGTGACAACTCCAGGGTGGGGAGGGACAACCTCAGATTTCACTTTTTCTCAGAAAAGGGGAGGAATTTCTGTGCCAGGCCAGGGGTGAGTTTGCCCCTGTGCCCTGTGCAGGTCAGCAGAGGATCCCTTGAACAGTGGTTTTAATCTGAGACAGGGGAGATTTAGATTAAATATTAGAAACAAAAATTTTCACTGTTCAGGTGGTCAGGCTTTAGAATAGACTACCCAGGGAGGTGGTGGGCACCATTCCTGGAGGTGTTAAAGAGGTTGTGTCAGGATGTGGTACTCGATGGTGTGGGTTTTGTGGTTATGGGGTTACAATGGCAGTACTGGATGTACAGTTGGACATGATGATGTTAAAGGTCTCTTATAACCATGATGATTCTTTGATTCCTCCATTCTAACACCCGGCGACACGGTCACAGAATATTTAATCACTCCCACTGCGTGCAGCCACCTTCCGCCCCCGAAAGAGTGACAGCGCGAACATGGCGGCGGCACTTCAGCCCCTCAGCGCCGGCCCCGCCCTCTCCCGCCCAAACATGGCGGCCGCCATGGCGCTGGCCCCGCCTCTCCCAGCACCCGCCATGGCGGCGGCGGAAGCGGCGCCGAGGGGCGGAAGCGGCGGCCGGGCGGCTGGGCCGGGCGGGCGATGAAGCTGCGGCGGGCGCGCTGCGGGCGGCCCTGGCGTTGGTGCTGCTGCCGCTCCTCACGCCGGCGGGCGCCGTGGAGCCCATCAGCCTGGGACTCGCCATCGCGGGCGCCGCTGCCTCGGCCCTCACGGGCTTCATCTCCTACCCGCGCCTCTACTGCTACTTCAGGGAGTGCTGCCTGCACCGGCACGACCAGCGCGCGGCCGCCGGTGCGGGCCCGGGATGGGCTGAGGGGAGGTGGCGGGAGGGCGGCGGGGCAGCGGCGGCGCCGGGAGCCGGGCAGAGCCCGCGGGGCCTTGCCGAGGGCCGCCGCTCCTGCCCGGCCCTTTGGCCCCTGCCCGGGTGACACCGCGCCCGGCCCGCTCCCCGCCGCTCACGCTGTGGTCTCTCCATGCAGCTCTGCAGGAGAATTTGGACAAGAAGCTGTTCGGACAGCACTTGGTGAGCAAGGTGGTTGTAAAAGCCGTGAGGGGCTTCTTGAACAATACCAACGCCAAAAAGCCTCTCGCGCTTTCCTTGCACGGGTGGACTGGAACAGGCAAAAACTTTGTCAGTAAGATCGTCGCCGAAAGCATTTATAAAAGGGGTCTGCAGAGTAAATATGTCCATCAGTTCGTGGCAACTTTACACTTTCCTCACGCTCACAGCATCAATCTCTACAAGGTAAGAACGAGCTGTGCTGCAATGAGTTATAAATGTCATGGCATGATCAGTACATCAGACCTAGATGCTATTTTATGCGGTAACATGTATGCTATGCATGTATGCGATCTTCTGTACAGAACTGTGTAGATCCTAACATCCATTTGGATTGGTTTTCCTGTGAATGTGAAGTTTTTTCCATGTGTTTTCAGCTTGACTTTAGTGATATGATTAAATTTACATTCTGCACTTTGCTTAGAGATGGGACTGACTTAAGGATAAATATGATTCGTGGTTAGGTGGTGTGTTGGTGCAAACTGCAAAAAACTAAATGGTTCATTACTGGGGGAAACAACCCAGTGACCCCCAGGTTTGCCTGGCACCATGGCAAGCTCACACTGGCTCTCTGGGGCATCATTGTCTATTCTGCTGCACACTGAGCAGCTTATTTGGTTTTCTGTGGATCCATTTCCAAGCTGTACAGCAAAATCACAAAATTCTCTGCTGTCAGAAAGGTACAGGTAAATGTGTTTGGAATTGTGTCAGTTCTGTAGGCAGGGAGATACCATGGAGCAGTAGCTCAGATTTCATGGGTTTTTTTTTGTTCTTTGTTCACTGCACAGTTTGAATGAGTACCAGTGTCTTGTAGTACTGCATGTTGATATTCAGCTTGTATGTGTTAAAAATGGGAACAGGATGGTCTGCAAACTTGATTTCTAAATGGAGGAAATAGATATTTCCTCTTTTACAACTTATTTTGCCCCTTTTTTTAACTGCTATTTTGAAATAAAATAATGCTTTTCTGCATTTATTTTGAGGTGAGTGCACTTGGGAAATTTGCTGCCCAGGGCAGTAGCAGGAAGTATTGCTGCTTATCCCCAATACACCTGCAGTTTAGGGACTGAGTAGAATAAATACTGAAGTGATGAATCACTGAAAATAGTCAGAACAGTTACTTCTCATTCACCTACCAGCTCATCAACCCTTCCCCCCCCCCCTCAGTTAATGCATTATTGATCTTGAATGTGATACTCAACATGAAAATGAAATGCTTTAGTGAGAGACTCTTTCAATGCAATAAAGCCTTAGCCTTTCTGGACAGCTGTTTTAAGGAGTTGTAATTGTCTTCATTTAACTTCTGATTGATTAAAACACAGAAAGTTAAATTTTGTTTCTGCTTCTTCCAGTGACTGCAGGTGTAATTTCTTACTGCTGCTACCAGGTAGCAAATCTAATATTGCTTATTTTAAGGTTGTTTAGACCAAAGTGCTGCCAGAAGTCATCATCTGGCTTTTCAGAGCTGGCTTTGTGTGTCTGTTCCTTGATGGGACCAAATTTTTGTCCTACTGTGCACTTTCATTTTTTATTTTTATAGGAATAACTAGGAGAATTTCTGTTTCTCCCATCCTGTCTCTTAGTGTCTTAAAATTTTTCAGAACCAGCATGAGATTTTGTTGAGGTTTCATTTACAGCTTGTAACTATGTTTTAGTCAAAAAGGCAAAGCTATTAAAATGACACCACTGAAACAACTCCTTCAGGACAACGTTCCATAAACAGAAAGTGCTACTTTTTCTGTCTTTTCAACACAAACTCTTTCAGCATCTTTCACTTTTATGGCACTCAGGACCAGTTGCAGTCGTGGATTCGGGGAAATGTGAGCATCTGTCCCCGGTCACTCTTTATATTTGATGAAATGGATAAAATGCACGCAGGACTCATTGACTCAATCAAGCCCTTCCTGGACTACTATGAGCTGCTGGATGGGGTGTCCTACAGACAAGCCATCTTCATCTTCCTCAGGTAAACAGTGGCTTCTCAGGGTTGCTGTTCTATGCATTCCATGCTTTTTACTTCATAACTTCAATTTCTAAAACTACCTCCAGCTACAATCTCTGTTTTCTCTTTCCTTAGCAATGCAGGAGCTGAAAAGATAACAGAGGTAGCACTAGATTTCTGGAGAAATGGGAGGACAAGGGAAGATATCCAGCTCACAGATATCCAAAATGCACTCTCTGTGTCTGTCTTCAACAACAAAAATAGTGAGTAAAACTGGGATTGCTTTTGAGGTGGTAAAAGTTAGACAAAATGGATAGGCTTCATTTAGCTGCATTTTTACAAGCTATGTTTTTTTTCTTGATGTGGCCTCCTTATTTTGGCTTGTGAGGAGCAAAAACGCAGATAAATAAATAAAAAAAAAATAGATTAAGAAAACTGGTCTGGGAGAGCTGGTAAGAGAGAGAAAAATCTGTCCCTCTGTAGGTGAGAGAGGGAAAGATATGAGACCAGCACCTGGAACCTGGAGAGCAAGGCTCAGTCAAAATTCATTCATTCAGCCTAAAGGACCACATTTATGTGTCTATCCAGAATTTTATGCACAGAGTAACATGAGAAGGGACTTGTATTCACTTGTGCATTATAGTGCCCTAAAATCCCAGGTGAATTCTTAGCTGTGATCTGCCCCTTGCTCCCATTCAACCCCTGGTAGTGTTTAACTAGAGAAATACTAACAAACCTCTCTCCCTTTGCAGGTGGATTTTGGCATAGCACCTTGATTGACAGAAACCTCATTGACTACTTTATTCCTTTTCTGCCTCTGGAATACAGACATGTGAAAATGTGTGTCAGGGTTGAGATTGAATCACGTGGCTACACTGTGGATGAAGACATTGTGAGCAGGATAGCTGATGAGATGACCTACTTCCCCAGAGAGGAGAGAATCTATTCAGATAAAGGATGTAAAACTGTGGATGCAAAGCTGGATTATTATTATGACTTCTAGTGCTTTATTGCTACAACCTGCAAAGAAGCAAATTTAACTTAATTACAAAATGGGGGACCTGAGACATTTCATTTTTAAGTACTTTTTAAAGAAAGGAACACTATTTTTTAACTGGTGTGTAAATAAGCAGCAGTGCCTCTGCGTTTTTGTCACCAGTCACGGCTCCAGAGTGCTTCAGCCTTTGCTGTAAAGGTAAGAAGGAACTGCTTTGGGAATTCCTGGATCTGGCAGGGCTCAAGATTCCTTGAATCATGTGTTGATCATCAGAACCCTCTGGCAGACTCTTGACAGGTATAGAAGGACTGAGACTATGACCTGATTTTAATCCAATTTTGCTCTGATGTCAGTGATCTCTAGACAATATTGAGAATTTTAATCAAAGTTCTTGTGTTTCTGAAAGCCTTCATTGGTCCTGTGTGGGAATATGCATTAAAAATAGAATATGTGTCTTTTTGCCTTCAACAGCTTGGGCCCAGTAAAGGTAAGGGGGGATTCTGGAATTTAAAAATTTGGGCTCTTCTATCCAACATCACACAGTGCCATTGTTTTTTTCAACACCGAGTTGTAATTTAGTCTCCTGTGTGTCAAACCAAGAATCTAAACCTCTTTGTTGTGAATAGTGTTCAGAGAGCAGACTTACTATTACAAGGACGTGAGTTCAAATCCTTAAATGCCACACTGGTGTACTTAGTTCCTGTTTTAGGTTAGTCTTTATGTATAAAGTTGCCCAGAGCAGGCTCTCCCAGGAGAGGAGGACTGTGCTCTGGGAGTGGTGAGTCAGCTTCATGGAAAGGCTGCAACGTCATGGGAAATGTGTACAGATTAAATTTTACACCATGGACATTAGAAAGAGGTTTCTCTTCTTCATTTACTTGTTGAGTTCAGGGGTCAGCTTGCAGGGGTTTCCCTTTTTCACCTTCTCACCATACTCCGTGCCATTGAGGCAGGGATGGAGGCAGATTTAAAGGCATTTGAAAAAAAAAAATGCCCATAAAATGTGTCCATTGAAGTTACTGTGAAGGGTCTCAGACTTGTTTCTGAATGTGAGCACTGCAGAGGCTTTTTTCATTCCAGTTGCTGTTCAAAATAAACTTTGCTCATCAGAAATTACTTTCTTAGCTACCTTCTGGTGTTCTTTGCATTCAGTGATTTGCTATTAATTTTGCACAAATTTACTCCATGTTGAGGAAGAGCACACTGCATTCCTGGCTGTTCAAGCTGTGCTTGAGTACAGGTATGTCCCTTCTGCAGTTCAAAGGGCAGAGAGATAGGAGATGTGACTCTTTGCTGTCTGGTGAAACAAAGCAAGCTTGGAGTGGAAACTGCACTTCTGGGCTGTTTATACTAATTACTGTTTATACTAATTACAGCTGTATGGTTTTTGTAGAGGCAGACTTCCTCACTGCATGTGTGCTCAAGAAGGATGAACTTTTCTTGTCGAGACCAGTTAAACCCCTGCTGCTCATCCCCTCCTCCCACTGTGGTACCACTGCCTGAACACTGCAGGCTCTGTATGAAGCCACCCATGTTTTCAGTGGCAGCATCTTGGAGTTTTTTCACAAACGAGGAGAAAAAAGGGCCAGGGAGGCTCTAAGCGTCCACTGGCTCTGAAGGTGTGTGATATGCAAATTATCAATCCTACTATTTGTCAGCAAATGAGTGCTTTGAATGCAGGTATTTATGTGTTTCTTTGACTTCCTGATAATAGCAAATAACTGGCTAATGGGAAAAAGCAGATGTAATGATGATAAACTTGTACTACTACAGTCTGGTACCAAGAGAATCAGTACAACCAAGCTGTCTTGTGTCTCTTCCAGAACTATCTTAGTTCTGCTTTGTGTGCCAGTGCAGCATCAATACAAGCATTTGATATACCTTGGTAGCCAGTATTTCATTGTATCACAGGCCTGAATGGCCCAAGGTAGATGGAAGCTTCCTCTGGAGAGCAGGAATGATGTGAAAAGAGGAGACACCGCCTCTGTTTAATTTCTCTTCTGTTCTGCACACCTGGCCAGGAGCAGCTCCATCTGGGTAAAAGACAGAGCTGTGCCTGAAATCACTCCCAGGTTTGATCCTTCTGATCCTGTTTTTCTTCCTCTGCTGTATGGTTTCAGAGCTAAGGTCTTCACTTTCTTGCTATGATTGGGTAACTTTGGCCATTATTCTATTTAATAGCCCATTTAATACTGGATCAGACACCTTAAAGGAAAATGTCACAGGGGAAAGGTCTGCTGCCCAGAGAAACAGTCCTTTGGCTGGGTGAGAGGACCTGAGCAGTCCCAAGAGTGAATTCTGTCCTCACCAGAGCCCAGGACAAGCAGCTGCTGCTTTAGTTCAGCTTTCTGCAGCAGGCAGTGTTCTGAGATCTCACACTCTGCTCATAAAATCAGAGGCCATGGTTTAAATTCATTGAAGTGCTGCTGTCCTGCCAGCCAGAGGCAGCCCGGTGTGCCCAGGGAGGGAGCAGCAGCTGAGCTGTCCCATGAGTGTGAAGTCCAAGTGAACAGCAGAGCCTGTGCTTCCCAGGCAGCTCCCTGACATTTCCTGTCATCCTTAGTGCACAGCAGGTGGTTCAGAACTGACCCTTCAGTGAGGTGTGAGCTGCTGCCAACAGCTGCCCCACACTTAGAAAAGAATGTAACAGAGTTCCGTGCAGCTGGGTGCAAACTGCACAAATTTCCTATATATGAAAATGATTAACCAAGAGAGAAGAAGTAACTTAGGATTTATTCCAACTGCAGGACGGTAGTATTTAGTGTTTTGAAACAGCACAAATATTTTCTTTTTGGAGTAAGTGAAACTGGATGCAGCATATGTAACTACAAACAAATCAGTTAGTAGGCAAAACATCACACTGAAAAGTGACAGTCCAATGTCCCAAGGTTAACAGCTTGCTAGTGTTTGGCTCTGGAGGTTGCATCAGTGTCAACAGTTTGCCAACGTTTGGCAAACTGCAGTGAGGCTGTAAAAGGCAATCAACACTTAATTGAGAGCTTAACATCAGCGCTAAACTCTGTTGTAATTTGAATTAGCATAATTGTAATGAGACCTATCATTTAGCATCACCTCTTAAAGGAAGTTTAAGAAGTAGTGAGGGAGTAGATGATGCAGCACAAAAACAGCCCCATCCCTTGTACCAATTTAAAACCACAGTACAATCAACAAAGTGAAAGGCACTTCTGTCTTGCTTTACAACATTCGATACACAAGTGATGGGAGACTAAGAGTTAAAGCTTGCAACAGTGTTTAAAACCCAGTCTCCCTACTGGGTGAAGGTTAAATTGATCTTTCCCAGCTTCTCAACTCATAGCTCAACCTTTCACATAGGCATTCTTTAATGTTAAAAGCTACTATATACCATATCTAGCTAGTGAGGTATAGGATTGTTGCTGTTGCTTACACTTCAGCATAAAAATACACTATTAAAAATAATTTCTTCCATTCAAGTGTCTTCCAGCAAGGTGAGAGTAGCATTATCCACACCTTGACCATTAGGAGCAGTGGGGAAAGACCACTAAAGACCTTACAGACTTCAGGCCCAGAAGCTCACACACAGATCAGCCTGACAAACTGCAACAGTCAAATTTTCATGAGATTTTTCTGCTTAAGTACAGAAGACTGGCTTAGTATGTCTTAACAGATCTCTCAGATGGTTCCTTCAGTTTAGGAAGACCTGGAGTCACAAATTTACCTAGCCCCTTTAAAGAGCACTTAACAATTTCTTTTTCCCCAAAGAAATATGGGGCAGCTCTTACCTCCTCTTCCCCTGCTCGCTTTCTATTATTTAGTAACAGATTTCTAAGAGCTCTTAATGACTTCCCATATTACTGCACTAGGAGATGTAGGATGATGCCCAGCTGAAGCACAGGAAGATGTCTACCATATCCTCTTCCTACTGCAATGCACCAAGGAGTTCACCCTTGCAGACATGATCATAGCTGAGAATACAGCACACATCCCTCCATTTCATTATGAATGTTTATATGGAAGGGAGTATGACTATATGGACAAATTCCTCAGTTTTCCTTTGTTCCAACTTGGTTTATGTGGAAAGAGGAATTAAATACTTTATAATCCCAGCACTTGGAAGAATACTTTATTCTTCTCCTGCAAGAGAGGCTGTATCCAGTGCTGTGTGTCACACTAGAAATTCTCTATAGATTAAAAGAAAAAAGGGGGTAAACACTGGAATACCAGCCAGTTCAAAGATGAACTGAAAAGCCAGGCTAGATGACTTGATTGAAAGCATCCCTGCCCATGGCAGAGTATGGCACTATATGATCTCTAAGTCCCAATTCTGTGTTAAGTTAAAAAACCAAAACAAACCAACAAAACCAAACACACAAGCTACAAAGCCCATACAGCTCACTCTGGTATTTTCACCATACTCCCTGCAACAGTAAAAAAAGTGTAAGTGCAAATACACAGATTTCCAAAGCACTCTCAAAGTGCTTTGGAGACTCAAAGTGGCAATCAACCCCTGGCTTTCATCTCTCTCATCACAAGGTCTTCGTGAATATCCAACTTGGCCTGTACAGTCTTGCAGCCTTTATCAGAGTAGATCTTCTGCTCCTTGGGGAAGTAGGTCATCTCATCAGCCACTGCCTGAACAATCTCCTCATCCACAGCATAGCCACGGGCTGTCATTTCAGCCCTGACACACATCTTCACGTGCCTTTGCTCCAGGGGCAGGAAAGGGACAAAGTAGTCAATAAGGTTCCTGTCAATGATGCTGCTGTGCCACAGCCCACCTGGATAAATTGGGGGGAAAAAAACTGTAAGAAGGAGTTTTTCTAAACTTGATCCTGCATATGACAGGATCCACATGCCAGGCTGAATTCACACAGCAGTTTGTCTCAGCCACTGAGGAATGAATTCCCCATTTTTGGGGCAAAGTGACTTACTATTCTTGTTGTTGAAGACTCCTACAGAGAGCAAGGGCTCCAGGTCTTTCAGCTGAATATCTTCCCTGCGCTTTCCACTTGTCCAGAAGTCAAGAGCTGCTTTGTTAATTAAATCACCACCTGCATTGCTGATCGTAAAAGAAAAATGGACAGTGGTGAAGTACAGACACAACTGAACCAGATTTTTTTTGCAGCCAGTTACACATATTGCTAATCTCCCTGATATCAAACAAATCATCAGAAACAATCCTATAAGCCAAAATTTAGGGAAATTCTCCAGTTCTTTAAGTAGCCATCAATGTGTGGTGGGTTGCCCCCAGCCAGCAACCAAGCACCTTCACATCTACTTGCTTACTCCCTTCTGCCTCAATGGGATGGAAGGAGAAAATAGGAAGAACAAAAGTCTGAAGACTCGTGGGTCAAGATAAAGATAGTTTAATAGGAGGAGAAAGAGCAAGAGGAAAAAAACCCAAGGAGGACTAAGGAAATCATACACCACCCCCATAGACCAATGCCCAGGCAAATACTGAAGAACCATCACCTTAAAGCTAAAATCCCACATTTTTCTCCACCCCTGTTTTTATTGCTGAGCATGGCATACCACAGTATTAAACATCCTCCTGGGCAGTTCAGGTCAGCTGTCCCAGCTGTGTCTCTCCCATCCTCCTGCTCACCCCAGCCTAGTGTGGGAAAAGCCTTGAAGCTTTGCAAACATCATCCAGAAACGGGCAAAACACTGCTGTGTTATCAACCCTCACTGCCACAAATCCAAAACAGCACCAAAATAGCTGCTCTGAAAATAGTTAACTCCATGCCACCAAGGTCCACTACACAGTGCACCCATCCCAAAATGTGAACTCTCTTATGTTCTGTGCTCTGGGCCAGCTTCATGAGCTCAGCACACTGCAGTGGCCATGCACAGCATCAGACCTGCTCCACTACAGGCACAAGCTCAGAGTGCTCCCCACTGTCTTTGCATAGAGAATCTTCCCACCAGAGCTGTTCTTTGAATGAGGTCCCCAAAAAGCACCATTATCATCATAAATAAACATTCAGTATCTCAAAATGACAGAAGTTGATGGCACAGACCTGAGGAAGATGAAGATGGCTTTCCTGTAGGACACCCCATCAACCTCCTCGTAATAGTCTAAGAAGGGCTTGATAGCATCAATGACACCTGGATGCATTTTGTCCATCTCATCAAAAATGAAGACAGAGGAGGGACAGGCACTGACATTGCCTCGAATCCAGTTCTGCAGCTGTTCCTGGAACAAGAGGTCAAAAGCCACTGAAAAATAAAGTCTTTACTGGATGTACTGCAAGATTTTTGTATGTGACAGATTTTGAGGACACACTGTCAAATCTCAGTATCCTACACTCACTGGCTGGTGAATGAAAGAGGAAAACAAACAAGAAAATGGAATCACCCAGCACATGCAGAGCAGTGTCCAGCCACAGCTAGAGCAACAACCACCTTAGAAACCAATGCCCCCCATCTTTTCCTTCTTCAACCCCTGTTTCTATAGCTGAGCATGACAGCACGTGGTATGGAATATCCTTTTGGCCAACGGGGGTCAGCTGTCCAGGCTGTGCCCCTTCCCCACCTCTTGCCCACCCCAGCCTGCTCGATATGAGTGGGAAAAACTAGCAAGCACTATTGTAACAGCCAAAACACCACTGTGTTCTCAACATCATCAACACTGTTTCTGCCATAAAAGCAAAAGACGGCCCCACAGGGGCTGTGGAGAAGGTTCCTTCCATCCCGGACTGCCAGGATAATGCAGCTGGAGTGACAAACTCTCCTTGCAGCGAGCAGGGGAATCAGCAGATGGCATCAGTGAGAGGGTAGCGCTCGGAAATGGAAACTATCTCGGCTTTTTGATGCCTTTTACTTTATGCATGAACTTCCTCTTACGTCTCTCCTAAGCATCAACTTTGGAATACCCAGCTGCACACCTCCAGGTGTCAGAAATACGAATCAGAATATTCCGAGTCGGAAGGCACCCACAAGGATCATCGAGTCCAACTTTTGAGTGAATGGTCCATGGAGGGATTGAACTCACAACCTTGGCATTATCAGCATCATCAACTGAGTTCATCCCAGTGGGAACCTGCGGGAGATGTGCAGGACACCCCAGCAGGGGGTTTAGGGACCGACTGGGGGTAATCAGACCATGTCCTGCCCCTCCTCACCTTGTAGAGCTTGACCTGGTCGTGGTGGGGGAAGTGCAGGGTGGCCAGGAAGAGATGGACGAACTTGCTGCGCAGGCCGGCGGGGTGGACCTGCTCCGCCAGGATCTGGCTGAGGAAGTTCTTGCCGGTGCCGGCCCAGCCGTGCAGCGACAGCATCAGCGGCTTCTTGGGGCTGGGGTTGTTGCTGAAGCCCAGCACCGCCTTCAGCACCACGTCCTTGGCCAGGTGCTGCCCGAAGAGCCTCTCGTCCAGCTGCGCCTTCAGCGCTGCGGGGAGAGGGACAGCTCAGCACCGCCGCTCACCGCGCCCGCCCCGGGCCGGCCCGCGCCGCCCAGTGACCGGCCGAGCTCGGGGGCAGCCCGGCCGCCCCCGCCCCCGCCGTACCGCTGGCGTTGAGGCGCTGCCCGGCGCGGGGGCAGCACTCCACGTAGCTGCAGTAGAACCTGGGGTGGGACAGGTAACCGGTGAGCGCCGAGGCCACGCCGAGGGCCAGCCCCACGCTGAGCGGCTCCAGCGCCGCCAGCCCCGGCAGCAGCACCCACAGCAGCGGCACCGACCGCGCCATGGCGGCCCCGAGCGCGCGCGCCAAGCCCAGCGCGCCTGCGCGGCCCCGCGAGCCCCCGCCCCGTGAGGGGCCACCGCCGCCGCCATCTTTGTGCCGGGCAGAGATCCCGAACGCCGGGACGGGGAGGAGGGAACGCGTCACCTGCTACCAAATCCGCCGGGGAAAATTAAACCCTCCAGCACCGCCTCTTTAGTACTAGCGAGAACGCGTTACTCTATTCTGCCCAGGCCGACCAAATTGCAGCCTCCACACACACAGAAAGTTTTCTCACTTACTTATACCTTTATAACAAGCAAAGAAATCGGTTCTAAATTACATTTTTATTAGTTACTATTATACCTTCTATTCGTAATTAATTTCTCGCTTCTTATGCGAATTAGTTTATCATTTTAGTCTTTTTAGTATTTTTTTTCCTCTGATAGGAACTTTACAATGCAGAAACTGAGTCTGTGCTAATCTCTGACAAAATGCTTTCTGCAAAATGTCCTTGTGGTCCATAATTTCTACATTCCAGGTGTTCAACCTCAACAATATATATTTCTCTCTCAAGCTTTGTTCACCGAGGCGTATCAGAGTAAATTTATAAAAATGTAAAGTTTCAGTGATTTTCCCAAGCTGTGTTTCCTGCCTGTTGGTTCGTGTCCTTGACACCACCGGGAAGAGCCTGATCCACCGTCGTGGCACCCCTGCCTTAGATATTTATACACATGGGTGAGGTCTATCAATGGCATTTGCCACCCTGACGGTGCCATAAACCAGCTCAGCCCGTTTCCGCCAATATAAACCGAGAAATCAGCTCCGGTACTGCTCGGAGAAGCAGGGTACACAATTTCTTGTGGGATTGGGAATATTAGGTTAGTGCAGCCTCTGCGAGTGTTAACCTTTACCTTCCACAACCCCACTAAAGGAAGCTCTCACCACCCTGCCAAGAAACGCCAGCTTGGCCCCACCTGCACCTGCCACTACCTTACCTGAGAAATTCAGAGTTCTATTCTTCTTGCAGCACTCCTGGAAGCGGCACTTGAGCCAGGAGTCGGAGGAGAAGAGATGCCAAGCCATGACAGCGCTTCCCGCAACGAGAGAAACGCTGAGAGGGTCAAAAGCCGGCGTCAGAGTGGGCATGACAACAAAGATTATAGCAGCCTTCAGGAGCTTCATGGTGGGAGCTGACTGCCAGCCTAACTCAGCAGGAAAGGAAACCAAAACAGAAACTGCAGAAGAACTTCCTGGAGCATAAAGCCTGGGGCTGGGAGGGGCTGGAAGCCAAGTCTCCTCTAAGCTGGAGGTGTTAATGAGTTAACAGACTTATCACGCTGCTCCAGGAGAATTGAAAGTGTTGGGAACAAAGCATTGCATAGGCAGAGTGAGAGTTTTACTAGAACAATCCTAGGTCTGATGGGAGGAGGACTGGAACCTCTCAGCATCCTAACCAAGGTGCTAATTAGGCTGGTGATTAACGGAGAACACAGAGATGCTTGTTTTGGGCTTAATTGCGAGTGGTTGTGCACACAACATTACACAGCCCGAGGATTTCCGTAGCAGTGCCTGGGGCTCTGCAATTCGCAGCACTGAAAGTGTCAGAAAGCTGCTGTATCAAAACCAAGTCCTTAGAGCAGATTTTTTTTTTTGTCCTGACAATTTCACCATCTCCCCACCACCAAAAAAAAAAAAAAAAAAAAGCGTGTTTGCAAAGAAGGACAGACAGTAGAAAGGGGTTTGTTTTCTCAGCAAACACATTTTATTTTAAAAATCTCATTGGGAAAACACTGAGCAGCGTTATTTAGTATTCAAAATACCTGCTCCAGATTTGATGACTGTCTTGACGAGAGCGCCCAGTGCTGCCGACTGCCGAGCAGCCGGGAAGTGCCGCTGTTCCCTGCCTGGGAGAGTCCAGGCTGTCAGCTGCCATCGACTCTTGGTTCCTCATTCCAAGGCTGAAATGGGTTTCGTTCCTGGGTTTGCCCAGGTGTCCTCCAAGCCTCGGGGTGGGCTGCCAAGTGGAGCTGGGTTTCCAGGGCTTTTCAGCTCCTATCTCCACTTGGACACCCAGAGACTGCAGAGAGTCCAGAGGAGGAAACTGGCAGTGTGATGTGCAGGAATCCATGTCGCCTGGGCTCTCTGAGCTGTCTTGGAGACAAATAAGTTTTATAAAGGCGGTTTAATACTGCTGAAAATGCTGGGAATTCTCCAGTCACCTCTTCCCTCTTCACCGACTCCCTCTGCATCTGTGCGTGCATCTGAACACTAGATGGGGCGTCAGACACAGGGTTTGCTCCAGGATTTACAGCGTAGAAGAGTTTTTGCAGAGAACTGAGTCATGCTTGAGAAAAACAGGAGTGTGGACTCCCATCTGCAGAGCTGACAGCTTGTGTTGTGAAACGTGAATTCTTGGGATACACAACAACCCGGCCTGTGGCTGCTGAGGGATCCCAGAGAGCCAGAGCTATGAGGGCCATTTCAGCAAAACAGCCAAATCATCCGACAAAGGAAGGTGGAGAGTTTGGATAAAGAAATCAGACTGTTCAGCTGGGACCTGCAGATTCTCGTCTGTCCATCTGAATTAAAGTGTGAGCAGGTTGCCTTGCTCACCTCTCAGGCTTCAGCAGGTATTTCACCATTCCCCTGTAGAATCAGTGTGGTCCAACAAACCCAGATGTGGATTGTCACTCCTGAATCTCTCCGGGATAAAGAGTAGTGCCACGCTGCGTCTTGCAGAGGGTGAATCAGTTTCATGGCAGAGTCTTTTCTGACTGATGTGTGGATGGGGTGAGGTTCCTGAGCAAATTTTTCATTGTGCTCTTGTGTGTTTTCACAAGGTCTCAACAGCTTGGAAGGGATGGCATCTCCCAAAACACAGATGGGAAATGCAAAGTGATGTGCTTGAAACAGCACAGAGAAGGAGAATTGCCTCATCTGTGCAAAAAGAAGGGGTAGCATGAGATACATCCATAGATCTCCTTTCCATGTGGGAGGGAGGTGGCATATATTTCCTATACAACAATAGGACGTATGCTGCATAACAGGTACCAGATGGGTGTTTAAATAATCTTCAGCTGCTGCATGTCATGCTGTTATCTCATTATCCTGTACAAGTTAAATGGGTTCAAGCTGGGCCTGGACATGGATGAGATGTCTAATAGTGGTGGTGAGCCTGACATTGATGGCAATTTCCTTGAACAGCAGTCTGGAAGCTCCAAGTGGAGCACAGACCCTGCAACACACGGTCCACAGTGCAGTGTTTTGTGCCTGTTGTGTTGAACATGTTGCTCTTTCACCTCAACAGCCTCCTGTGCCCTAGGCATAGAACTGGCATCCTGTCATGCCTTGATGTTACCCTGCTGACCAGCAAAGGGGTGGGGTGGTTGGTCAGCAGTGGGTCATCTTAAACCAGCTGCCACAAGCTCAAAGTACTGAAAATCTGCAGCAGAGAAGAACTTTGCAATAGGTTTGGGATGTCTGTGATTTGGGATGTTGATCAGCAGTGAAAGTGGTATGGTAAAAAGGACAGTGTGTAGAAAAGGGAAGAACATTACAGGGAGTATAAGAAGAAGAACTGTAGAAATTTGGGGATCAGTGGTACGAGCTGGAGGATGTAGGGTGTTTGCAGTGGGTAATTTGGGGTGCTAAAGCTGTTGTGGTAGAGGAGGAAATGGAGATGGGGCATCTCTGTTGCAAAGCAAGAGATAAGGATTGCAGAGCTGGAGTACTCAAGGGCAAGGGTGAGGAGAGAGAAAAGTCTCAGATGAGATTTTTGCCTGGCCTGACCCTGCTTCCGGTGTGTTGGAATTTCCTGCCACCTGCAGTTTGATTGGTTTAAAGTCAGCATTTTCAGCACTTTGGGCTGGCTTGCTTTGAGCTCTGTGGCAAGGAGCTCAGAGAATCTGGGATCTGGCTGGTTAGCAGGGCTCTTCCATCACAAGGCAGCAGACCTCCCAGCTGGCTGGTGAGCCAAGGAAAATGTCTCCATCCAGGGGACAGGGTGCTAGGAATCAGGGCTGCAGCCTCATCTTCCGTTCATGGAGTGAAAGAATTTTCCAGGTAAGAATTGCAGGATCAATGCTTTCCCCAGAAAAGGTCTGTATTTTTGTTGGAGGATGTATAAGGTCCTCAATATTTCCAAATGCTTTATGAAAGAGGTTTGGAAATATGCTGTTTTACATGAGATGCTGAGCTGGCAAGAGGTTCCTGCTGAAGATTTCTAACTGGGAAAGAACTGGGAATGGGAGACTCACTTTTCTCATTTTTCCCTACATTCATTTCTGCATAATCTCTCCCTGCCTTCTGACTCTGGCTGGATGCTCTCTAATGGCCTGAGTTTTCTGGGAAGATTTTCCTTTCTTTTTATCCTTTTTCTACACCCCCTTCCCTATATGTGTGGCTTTGCTTTGTTTTCTTTCCCTGCTTTAATTTCAGCATCATCTTCCAAGTGCTACTTATCCCAAACACCAGAGATGAGGCAGTGACAGGGAAGGGCTGCCACTCTGACGTATGTTGGGATCTTTAAAGAGTGGTATTGTGGTGGGCTTTATCCAAATACAGAGCCTGGCTAAGCTCTGAGGACTACATTAGTGCTGTGGAAATGCTCTGACTCATGGAATGTTCCTTGACCTTTCTGTAATGTGACAGGAGCAATAACACATAAAACCAAAATCTACATTAATGTAGATTTAGCAGACATTGTCTAATCCTAGAAACACCCAGGGAGTCAAGGGCCTCTCATCCTTCTCTTGCAGGTAGGAAAACTGAGGTTTGTGGATGATAAAAGTTTTGGTTTTTTTTTAACATGGTAGTTCATAGCAAAGTGGTTAAAAATTCTGTTTTGTCACTGAAATATTTACTCAAGAGCTTGAACCATGATTCAGCTTGGACAGGCTTCAAAATCCTTATCTGGGTTACAAAATCAGAGTCCCTTGGGTCAGTGTGCAGTGCTGAGCTGTGTGAAGAGGGACAGTCCAACACAGTCCAACAGGGAAAGATATGGATGAGCTTGAGATCTGAGTGAAATAGAACATTATATACTTGTCCAGTAAATCTGCCCTTGGGAAATAATTCCTTTGATCACATCTGAACCCTTGTGAAATTCTGAGGTACCAGGAGGGTTGGATTTTGCTCTGGTTGCTGTCTCTGAAAAATTCCATTGAGATGTTCTTCCCTACAACAAGAAAAAATTGTTTCCTGTCTGGATGGCCAATCTCAAAGCCGTTTTCCCTGAGCCTAGGCTGCAGTCAGAGAGCCATGCTGTCCCAGCAGGGTGAACAACCAGCCCTGAGGATCAGCCAGAGCTGGGATGCTGAGGTGCTTCAGGCCAGAGCTGTCCCTGGTCTGCACCAGCACAGCTCCTCCCCAGAGCAGCTGGGACCGAGCAGGGGTTGTCAAAGCTGCCGGTGCCCTTTGGCTGTGGGGAACCCTGACAGTTCTGCAGAGGGAAAAAAATGGAATTTTTAATCTGATCCTGAGGGGTTTGCAGCAGGTGGAGCTACACAGGTTGTGTTAGCTGGTAGGGATGGGAGTGAGAGGCAGGGGAGGGAGCGTGTTCAAGCTGTGCCCAACTTGTGGGTGAGGGAAGCTGCCGTCTCATATTTCTTGCCTACCGTGGGAGCCTGCTGGAAATGGAATGTTTTATAGATAAGCACAAGGTGACAATGCTGGCAGAACACTTCTCTGCTCTTTCTGGAGTGAGTCCTGGTGCTGATCTTTCATACATATCAACTCCATCAAGCAATGATGGATGGACATGGTCTTTCTGAGAACAAGCACAAGGAATTATTTAAGTGCCTGGCAGCCAAAATAGCTCTGGTCCCCTGCAGGCCACTGTGTGTTCCAAAGGCAGAAGGGATGGAGGGTGGCAGCCATTTGGCTTTGGATAGAATCAGAGGTTTATGTTCATATCAACAGGAGTTGCCAGGACTGCCACAGGCTTTGAAGAGAAGAGTTTTAAAATCTGTACTTGAGTGATCTTAACAGGTGTCCATTTCTCAAAAGGACTTTTACATCCTGGACACTCCCCAATCTCATATTTTGGTGCCCAGAATAAAGAATTTAAGAAATAGCTTTGAGAAAATTGCTGTTAAGAGTTTAACTACTGGTTAACTACTGTTAACTACCAGAGCTGAGACTCTGGGGCTCAGGTGGGTGTTTTATGGGCTGCTTTGGGTGTCTGCTGTTGCAGGGCAGGAGGACACAGCAGCTCAGAGCCTGGTTCACCCTCCCTGGAATTGTTCCAAAGTCATGTGGGGAAACATGGGGGGAAGTGGTTTAGTGGTGAACAGGGGTGGTTACAGGTTGGATTTGATGATCCTAGAGGTTTTTTCCAACCTGGATGGGTCTGATTCCACGATAATGGCACCGCCCAAAGCCAGGTGCAGATAAGCAGCAGTCTCCACTGGACCATGCAAATCCACCTGGGCTGGCAGCTGAGAGAGGCATCCTCAGGGTAGGAACTCAGGAAAGCAAAGCAGGGTGTGGATGTTGCTTTACCATTCAGCAGCCTTGCCTTTTCACCCCTTCTGGCCTCCAGGCTCTGATTTCATGGCCTGTGTCGTGCAAGATCGAGATGAATAATGCATTAAATGGTGGCGATAGACACAGTGGATGGGCTATTGATGCTGGCAGTTAGCCTCTGTTTTGACTTGTAACCTAAACATTCCTGGTGCAGACATCCTCTGTGGTTTAGTGATTAGATCTGGGAACTGCATTTGGGGTCAGGTCAAGGTGCTCTCACTCAGCTCCAGGAACACTGGCTTAGTCACATCATCTGTTCCTAATCCTCTGCTCCTCTCTCCATGACATGAACAAGAGAGGGAGGAGATCCCATAAAGATATGATGATAATGATGATCATAATCATCATTATTATCATCACCATCATCATCATCTCAGTTCAGATTTTGTTCCATTTTGGATGTAGTTTTGTTTGAATTGTGTGGATGCTGAACTTAGCATGTAAGTATCAAATGTTCCCACCATTCATGACTATGCATCCAAAAGAAAGAGAATTAAACTTTGTCTTGTAGGTGCTCACTGGCAAGATGGAGATACTGTGAGAGTTAAACTTCACCTGCTTTGATTCTGCCTTTGGTTTTTACCCTTGTTTTTAAAATTGAGCCCAGAACTTGAAATTGCAGAGTGTTCCTGTTTGGCTTGTCTCCAGGAATTCTTGGTTTTGTTCTCCAGGCTGGCTTGGAGCAGAGTAAGTCTCATGTGAGCATGTTTGCCTGTGTAGCAATAGTTCTCACTGAAAGAACAAGAAATAATAGGGAAACTTTAGCCCATATTCTATCCTAAATAGAATTCTGTTGTAAGTAATAATTTAGGGATAAAAACGGTGTGAAAGAGATGAAACTTCAGCTGGATGAAATAAGAAGACATTGTATTCACATGGTGTGGGAGGATTCTACAGGAAGAGTGAGTAGGGCATGAGAAATGCTGTGTCCTCACTCCAGTCATGGGCTCTGATGTGGTGAGTGGCTTCTATCTCATCCAAAGCACAAAGGTGGTGGTGTTATTAAGCAGACAGCCACATCCAGTGGTTTTGGACCCTTAGGTGAAAGAAGATTTAAAAGGTTTTGGGCTGGACCAGAATCAGAGGCCGTGTTTGGCTTGGGGTTTAGCAAAGCTAACACCCTGCTCTTACACCCATCTCCTGTGGAAGAACCATAAACACAGGTCACTAAAATTAGTCTTGCAAGGCAGGTTTTCTGTCTGGTACCTCTGCTTTTCCTGCTCTGTCTTCAGTTCATGCCCAAGTAAAGACCTCTGCCTGGTTTTAACCAGCTCTAGCAGTTGGCACTGAGGATCAAGTAGGTTCATCAGGAGAAAGTGACTCTTTGTTGCTGTAATAGCTTCCCCATTTGTTCAGAGAGGCTGGGTCTGGACTCCTTGAAGTGCTGGGGAGGTTATGGGGCAAGGCTGGTACTTCCCATCTGGTTTCAGGGCCAAGGAAGAGCAGCAGGCAGTGTGCCAGCCAAGGCCAAAGGGCAGCACAGGCTGGAGAGCCTCAGATGGGATCAGTAACCAGAGAACTGCAGGCACAAGCAGCCAGGTCTCCTGAGCAAGAAGGGATTTGGTGATTTCTGTGGAGACCAGTGAGGCTTCCTGGAAATTCCACCAGGTCTGTCCTTCTCTGTGGTTTGGATATCAGAATGTCATTGCAGGGAAGCCTGAGGAGCTGTTAATTTATACTTGGAATCTTACTCTGAATGACCTGTAAATTATCATCTCCATACAGATTCCTCCAAGTTAAATAAAGGAAGGGATCTAAAACTGTTAGGTTATTTTTCCAGGAGGTATTTTATCTAACTAAAAGGAAAATGTACTCTGCTAAAAGAGGCTCCCTGCAGGACTCCAGTTTCCAGCAATTGTTAAAATGTCTGGTTGCAGCTGGAACCCTGTGGCCGACAGGGAGCTGGAATGAGTTGAAAAGAAGGGACTGTTCTCTGCAAAGAACAATGTTAGGTCCATGCTAACAGCACAGAAGAAGAGGAGATTGGCTGGAGAATACAGAGAGGCCCCAAGGAACAAGGATGAGCAGCCAGATCTAATGGTTGATATCTGTGAAGTGTCCCAGGGCTATCTTCTATATAACATTGCTGGAATTCCTGCAGTTTGGGAGTAGCCCCTCTAGAGTACTAAATAACTTGTTGTGGAGTCATCCTAGACCCCTCAGTGAGGACTTGTAGCATTTAAAAGAAAAATGAGCTTCTGGGATGTTGAAGGACGTTTGAAGTGCAAGGGGTGAAGGAGTTGGCAGTCATGTGCTGGTCATCTGCTTGCTTCAGCATAGAGGGAAATATGAAAGTATGACTGGGATAATCAAAAGCATGGAGAAATCTCCTTTGAAGAGAGATGAAAGCGAATGGGACTGTAGTAAAGCTGAGTAAGAGGTGCTTTCATAGACATGTTTCAAAGGAGGAGAATGCTAGGCAAAGCTGAGCAAGAACTACTGTTCTTCTTAATTCGCCTGTGTGTCTATCTGTGACATGAACAAGAGAGGAAGGACATCCCATAAAAATATTATTATTATTTTTATTGTCATCATCATCTTAATTTAAATTGTGTTTCATTATGGAACTTAATTGTCTCAAGAAGTAATTTCATTTTAACAGTGTGGACGGTGACTAGACGCTTATAATTATCAAACATTACCTTCATGTATGACAACAAATTTACAAGAAAGAGAATTAAGCCTTGTGATTCAGAGCTTAAGTTAATCTCTGACTTCTGAAGATTGGGTGAATCAGGGAGAACGGGACCAGAGAGCCTCAATCCATTGCCATCTCCCACAGGGGCACATCCTGCCTTGAAACCACAGCGTGTCCCATGGCTGATACAACCCTGCAGGGGCCTCACTCATGGTGAAGAGCAGCAGCTCCTTCCACCACTGAGCATTCACACCAACTTCCCCCTGCAATAATGGTGCTGCATAGCTCCTTGCCCCTTCCTGCTGTCCAACTCTCCTTGTGGGACACCCCTAGCCCCACTAATGTAGCATCCCACAGCCTCCTGTCCCTACAGCCTTTTACAGCTGGGATCCATCTTCTCTCCTGCTAATGGGGGAACTTGTTCATTCTTGCCTGAGTCAGTGGCACTATTAACAAACATGCTGTGCTAGAGAGATGCATTCTGCTGCTTTGTAAAGCATTGCAAAAAGCACGTATTCCCCCATGGGGAGGTTTGGGGTTGCATAAACACAGGGTGGAGCAGATTTCTGGGAACACCGTGGACATGAGGATATATGCTGTAAACCAGTAATCAACACATGGGACCTGGGCAGGCTCCTGGAGTCCTGCTAATGGAACATCCAGGCAGAGAAGAAAACTTAGGATGGTTAGCCCAAGCATCACTGCCTGCAGAGTAGAGTGGAGAGGTTTTTCTACTTCTTTGCATCATTCAATCCAAATTCTGCTCTGGATGAAGTCAGGGTCATGCAGCCTGGGTCATGTTGTGTCAGTGCTCCCACTGCTGTGAGGAGGAGGCCAGCTGAGACAACAGCACAATAAAGAGCTTCCAGGCAAGGTGGCTGTAAATAACACTGCTTAATTGCTCCCTGCTATCTAGGCTGATTGTAGAGAGGGTGTTTCAGCATTGCTAGTGAGGGGTGTTTATTAACAACATCAGAATTGAAATCCAGACCACTTTTTCGCCTAAAAGCAAGCCCAAAAGAAATGACTCAGTTCAGAAAAAAGGGAAAGTTTTAGGATGTGTCTGGAACAATGACATGACTCATAAAACCTCAAATTACTGAGCAGCTCTGCTTCTGCCTAAGTCAGGTCTTGTGGGAAGGAGCTCCTGGTCTGCTCTAGGAAGCCCAGTTGCTCTCCAGGACATTGCAAAGTGATAGCACTTACGAGATCAGTGTGTGTGCTAAAGAGATCTGGACAGCATGACCTATACTGGAGGGTGGGTGGAAATGCTGCTGTTTAATTTGGGGATGATGGAGGGCACACAGAGAACTCGGGAGTTTAAAAATAAGCTCTGTATTTTGGAAAGCTTTGTGGTGGGTGAAGCTCTATAGCAAAGCCATGAACGAAGGCTCTCCTTGGAGCTGGTTTCAACAGGATGGTGTAGCCCCTCTCAGCTTGAGTCAGGGACAGGCAATGATGTGCTGACCTTTCCATTCCCTCTTGTCCTGTGAGAACTTGAAAATTACTATCTGGTGAAAACAGGGCTTAAAAGACTAAAATTGACAAGCTCTGCAACCTGTTCTTGCTGGGTTGCAAGGCAAGGTTAACAGCCCAGGAAATAAGAGGTTTGTTTTCTGCTTTTCACCTTGAAGCTGCTCATTGCTGTTGAATGTCAGGTCTCCATAAGGCTGGAATCAGGGACCAGAGTTGCTTCCTCTCCCAGCCCTGTTAGTGGGATAGGGCTCTTAATGCTGTGATTCTCATGCCCTGATTCCCATCTCTCCATAACACAGCAAGTGGAGCCTGGACCTTGCTGCATCCTTTACCTTTACTCTTCTTTAAGAGCACCCCACCAGGGAATCTGCATCTACATTATAGTTTTGCAACTGCTTGAAGTCTAGGAAATGTTCCCAAATTCTGAAATTTTTGGAAGCAATTTGTTCCTCTACTCTCCTAGTCTGGCAGGGAAACTCCCATTTTTAGGCTGTAACACAAGTGTTTTCTGCCTGTTGTTTACAGCTGATGAGATCTGGTTCTTGGGAAGCAAAACACATCACGAGACACTGAGGTGTGGCTGAGTGAGAGAGGGAGACACGGCTTCCCCACACCCCAAGCCCTGACCCCCATGACCCTTCCACCTTTACCTGGTATCAGCAGTGGTGGGTGCAGCTCTGCCTAAAGCCAGCACTTAAACCAGCTGGAATAGAGGGAGAAAGCAGGAGAGAGAAGCAATAACTTCCCTCAGCCCCTTTCCCAGCAGGGGTTCATCCCTGAAGGCACAGAGCAGCCTAGCCAAGGAATTCTTTCCTCTAAGAGAAAGCCCAGGCATGAATCCATGTGAGGCTCAGAATAAGAGAAAATAATCTACTTCCCACACACCCACAGCCTGTTGGCCTCTCTTCTAGCATCTCTGCAGTGTCACAGCAGCAGAGGACACAGTGACTCCTCTGCAGCCAGGGTGGGTATGACAGTTTGGGGCAGGAGAGAGGCTGGGAGCAGGGCAGCAGCCCAGGAGCAGGCAGGGAAGGATGGTGGATAGAGCTGGAGGAAAGAGGCAGGAGGACGTGCCACTGCCTCTCACTTGGCTCTGGGCCTGGCTGAGGAACAGCAGCTTCCTCTGCTCTGCCTGAGACTCAGAGCCGCCACACGCCTGCCCCTTCCCTGGGCCTCTCCTGATGGCTTTCTCCTGCTCCAGGCATCTGCTCTTCTGAGTGTGGAGGATGATTTGGGAGAGTCTGATCATACATTCCTCATGCCTGAGGCCTCTCAGATAGCTGCAGCCAGTACTGTCACTTTAAAATGCAGACCAGACAAAATCTGCCTGAATTTGCTAAAGGCTGAAGCATCCCAGTTGCTTCCTGAGATGCTATGTTGGTTTTCCTCTGCCTGGTTTTCAGTAGAGGAGGGGATCACAGCCGTAGCTTCTGTGAGAAGGTGCTAGAAGCTTCCCCTGATGGCTCTGACCCAATCCCTAATAGGTCTGAAGATGGACATGCTGCTGGCTAAGTCTGGGCCAATTAGAGATGATGGTAACACCTCTGTGAAAACATATTTAAGAAGAAAATCAAAGCAAAGTGAAGGACACCATTTTTTCTAGCCAGAAAAGAGGAAGAGGTGAGAACATGTGAGGGAAACAACATGGAGACACCAAGGTCAGTGGAGGAGGGGAGAGGAGGTGCTCCAGGTTCCAGAGCAGAGATTCCCCTGCAGCCTGTGGTGAGGGGCATGGTGAAGCAGCTGTGCCCCTGCAGCTGTGGGGATCCAGGGGGAGGCAGAGATCCATGCACAGCCCATGGGGGAGGTGGATGCCTGGAGGAGGCTGTGATCCAGTGGGACACCCAGTGGAGAGAGGGCCCTGTTCCCAGGCTGGAGCAGCCTGTCCTTGGAGGACTGCACCCCAAGAAAGAGTGACCCCTGTTGCAGCAGTTTGGGGAGGACTGCTGCTCATGGGAGTGGACCCAGACACTGGAGAAGTTCACAGAGAACTGTGTCCCATGGGAGGGACCCCATGGTCTCACAGGGAAACAACTTCTCTCACTGAGCAGTGCAAGAAAATCTCAGTGATGAACTGACCAAAACTCCCATGCCTTATCTCCCTGCATGTTGGTAGGAAGGAGGGAGAGGTTGGGGGAAGAAAAAGTATTTTTAAGGGCTTATTTTACTTCTCATTATCCTCTTCTGATTTTCTTAGGAATAAATTCACTTCTAAGCCAAGCCTATTTTGCCCTTGGAGTGTTTTCTCCCAGTCTATCTCAACTCATGAAGCCTTCATTTTCTCTCTCCTCTGCTCAGCTGTGGCAGGGGAGGGTGAATGAGTGACTTTTGTGGGTGCCTGGCATTTGGCCATGGTCAAACCACAACGGATGCCAATGCTGGAAGCTGGAGATGCTGGTGGTTCCACTGCTTACTGACTTTGCAGTATCTTCTGTGTCCTGCTCGCTGAAACAAGCATGAGGAGCCCAGGAGTCTGGGGATAGGGAGCTGCAGGTGAAGCAAGAGGATTTCACAGATCTATGGAAGGTGCGTCATGGTAGTGGGAGCTTTCGTGCAGACTGAGGAAATGCAGGTGGAGCACCCTTCTCACTAATAAACAGCAAAAACGCTCATGCCTTTACTTGAAAAGTCACCTTGTTTGATGAGCCAGCACAGCACAGCCTCCTTTGGCAGCTGGGTTTCCCAGGATGGGTGCAGGTGATCACTGGAGTGTGCAGGTTCCAAGGCTTTGTTCTGGGAGCAGCAGGAAGAAATGGCAGGGGAGGAGGGCTCCAGAGTTCCATGCTAGCATTGAAACAAGCTGAGAATGTAGCTCAGCTCCTGAGCTGAGCTGTGGGCCCAGGGCAAGCAAAATCCCAGCTGGCCTCTGCACCTTCTCCACCAGCATGTGGAAGCATGCTGGAGAAATGCCACCCACCTGCCTGTCTTCTCCAGCCTGGAGCAGGCTCTTTGCTTAGCCCCAGGTGTGGGATGTAATTGCTTGTTAGGGAAAATTCTGGAGAACCTGAGCTGTAATTGCTCAAAGTGTCAGCTTCTCTTTGGGATCAGGGTGGAGCCCAGGCTGTGCCACCCCAGCGGACATGCCAGTGCTCCACTGAACCCACCCTCTCCTTTTGCTGCCACCAGGAAATTCCCCAGCGTAATAGGAGTGGAAAAATGTAGTCACAACTCTGTAGTGTAATTCAGATGTTCAAATAAATAACCTGTGTGGGAATTAAGGGTTTAAGATTTTTCCATAATCTTACCAAAGCAGAATTGCTTTTACAGGCTTCTATTTCTAAGTACTTTTCTTGAGCACCTCCCATGAATTTTTCATTCTTTCTGCCTCCTACAGTTCGGTACTTCCTCCTGATTTTGAAAAATGCTGCATTTTTTCCCTACAGCTCCTGGGTCAGTTTGACCTGATGACCTAATCTTTCAAAGTCTCACACAGATTTTTATTAATAATTCCTCAGAAAAAAAAAAAACCAGTGTTTTTGGCTAGCAGTGTTGGGTTTAGGTAGATCTTGTCCTGGGTTGAAACCTCTGATGCTCAAGGTTTTAAGGCTTGACTTGTAGTTTAATGACATACTGCCATTAGGACCTGGCCTCCTTCAGGCAAGGGCTGTGTCCTGGCAGGATGTGATCTGTGGAGGAGGATCAAGCCATTAATATTAACAGCCTGCTTCCGCATGGTTAATGGGATGGTTGAACACACTTCCAGCAGCTGCATTGCCTTGGGTCTCAAAAGCCAGGAAGGTGCAAGTATGGATGTGTTCAACCCAGCATGAGACCTCTGAACCTGTAAACTGGAAAGGAGCTGGGATCCCAGGAGCATTACACCTGCCTCTGCAGTCATCTTCTGCTCCTCATCCCCATCTATAACCCTCCCCTCTGGGGTTCCACTCTGTGTAACAGTGAAAGGGGTTAGAAATGCATAAACACAGAGAAAAAACCTTTAAAAATTAACACATCTACAACTCCATTTGCCCTGAGGGCTTATCCCTAAACAAGGTATGCTTCCTGATCTCTCCATTCAATGTAAATTTGTGCCAGTTGCTTGTGCAAATTGTCCAGGGCTCCTTGCCAGTGTTTGAACTATGCCAAGGAGAAGTCTGGCTGGCTGGCAGGAGCAGTCCTGGCTTGTCTGCAGGTGCATATTCCTGCTGCTCAGCGAGGCGTTGGGTGCCTTGGGAGGGGAAGAGGTGCATGAAGGAAAAAGGTCCCATTGCTGAAAACCCTGTGAGCTGGATCATCAGCTGGTAAAAACTAGAGCTGCTGGATTGGAGGCTGTGATGTGTTGGTGAAGGGTTGGCTGTCTGCCCTCTCCCAGGCTGGAGAATGTCTCATCCATGCTGTGGGGCTGCTCTGGCCCTGCATAACCCCAGTCCCTGGGCACCAAGGTCTTCTCTGCTATGGGTTGATTCCTGTCATCAGCTGTGGAGAAGAGGGATGGGAGGGAGCAGTTTTTGGGATGTGGCTTTGCCACTGTCTACTTACACTTGCCATTATGGTGTTTATAATACCATGCTGAGCTCCAGGGATATGTGGGTGGGTAGTTTGCTGGTGAACACCCCAGCTCTTACCACAGAGTGAATCCACATGGCTGCTGCATGTGCTGATGTCCCCACTCCCACCCCCAGGGAAGCAGCCTGCCAGAGGCCACAGAGCTCCACACTGGGCTGTCCCAGGACTTGTTCTGCAGCCTCCCTGACGCCAGGGTGGTGGTGACCAGCTGCAAGTACCTCCCCTTAAAACCAAGTGCTTGGGCTTTTCAAAGGCTCTCTGCACTGCTGAAAAAACCAAACTATAAGGCCCATGCCAGGTGCACAAATAGTCTGTGAACTATAGGTCTGGTCACCATCAAAAGAGCCAGCTGGGTTCAGGAATAGCACAATTTATTAAATGTAACATATATGGTTCTTCTAGATTGCCCATGATAAATGCCTGAACGCACAGTGGCTTTATAGAGCATTAACAATACGGTGGCAATCACAGCTTTAATTTCCCAGGTTAATACTCAGCATATCTGAGGACACAAGACTTACCAAAAGATGACCCTTGTGGGGAGGGAGAGGAGTTCAAATCTGTCAAACTGTTCCTGGAATTTCAAGTAAAATTCTTGTCTGCCAGTTAGATATGAAGCTGGGGGCCTTTTACACCTTATTAATCACTATAGTACAAAGTGCTGCAACTGTGATCAAATCTTCCGTTATTTGTGGGCTGTTGTACAAAATATTTCTTGGTAGAAGGTTTTGGTTTGTCAAAACTTTTCTGGGTAACAGGTAGAAAAGCTAGACCACATGGCCTCCACTCCACATTTGCCCCCATGCCATGGCAACACAAACCACAGAGCTACATCTAGTTTCTATGCTTGCACTGGGCCCCATTGCATGTCTGGCTTTGTGTTTTCTTCAGTGCTTTGTGCTTCCACCTGCACACTCGGATGAGCCAGAGCATTGCATGGAGCAGTGGAGTGTCTTTGGGTTTGCAGCACCAGGGCAGAATGACCATGAGGAATATTCAGAGGCAAATACAAAAAATTTTCTATTTTAATGAAACAAGTATTTAAGGTTTTGTTTTTGTTTGTTTGTTTGTTTGTTTGTTTGTTTGTTTGTTTTTGGATTTTTTTTTGTTTGTTTTGGTTTTGGGGTTTTTTTTTTGGTTTTTTTTTTTTTTTTTTTTTTTTTTTTTTTTTTTTTGTTAAGGAGATGAACACTAAATCCAGCCCTTCCATTCTAATAAACTTGGAGAGCTCCTGTCAGCTCCCATGCCTCTGGCTCCCTGAGGTTTGCTGCTGCTAGCGCAGGAGGAGAAGGAGTTAAGTTTGCATTAGATAGCAGCCCAGCTGCCTGCAAAGGCTCTTACTCTTTATTCCACGATGTTTGATGGCTGAGGAAAAGCCAGCTTCAAATTCACATGGCACTTTCTAAACCAAGGACAAAATTCCATCCAGCTGCCTTGGTTCATCCTCTTGGAGAAAACCAGGACGAGCTGACTTTGGGGCGGGCAGGCAGCTCTTCACTTCTTGCAGTTTTGGGGCGTTGCAATCCAAGACACGCCTGGTTGGGTTCCAGGTTCCAGGCTGGTCATTCCCGGGGCTCCCCTCCCAGCCGGGGGTGCGGGGGCAGCCCAGGCTCCCTGGCGGTGGGCGCTGATGCCCAAGGGACAGCCCTGTCTCCTGTCCATCCCTCCGCAGGTGAATGTGGAAAAAGGGCTGGCTGTCTCTGGGACTCAATGCTCAGCCAGCACTGGGCGGGACGGGAAGCGCCACGGAGGAGTGGGCTCCGGCACAGGGCTGGAAGCGGCCGGGACAGGCGCTTACCTTCCTCTGGGCTCCTCCTGCGGCGGCTGAAGAGCTGCGCTGTGCGGTGAGCAGTGCCGGCGGGGCACGGAGGGATGCTCCGTGCGCTCCGTGCGCTCCGTGCGCTCTGCGCGCTCCGGCGCTCGGGCACGCGCGGGAGCGGGGACGGGGCATCGGGCTGGGCTGGTTTGAGGAGGTCGGAGGTCAAGCTGAGAGCCAGGCTCCCCCCGAGGGCAATGTCTGCAGGGTGTGAGGGGCACTGGGAGTCTGTTCCATGTGCTGGCTGGGGTTTCCTTACTGTCCCGGCAGCCTGGAGGGGGTACAGGGGCTGCGAGCTTTCACTGGAAAATGAGAGGGTTTGTGTTGTGTTTAAACGCAGCTGTTCCTGCCTCCCTCCTGCGGGGCTCTCTCGCAGCCCGAGATCTCCCTTGGCTTTGGGTGCTGAAGAGACTGAGCAGCACGTTCTGCCAAAATGATGGAAAATAAAGTGTTCCTGTCATTCACGTTCTACAGCACAATTTTGATTTTGAAAATGTATGTCGTTGCCATCATTACAGGGCAAGTGAGACTCAGAAAGAAGGTAAGATCCAGTTTCGTTTTCCTTCTCCTCCCTTTCTGGCCCTTTGCTTGGGTTTCTGTGTTTTTTCTTTCTTGTTTTATTCCTCCAAAGTTCAACAAGATTTTCCTGAAGCAAGCTGAGTTTTCTTTGACTTCAGTTGAAAGCAAAACTTGTTTCATAGCTGCAGCAGATAAATATCTCACTTCTCTTTGACCCTTTTTGTTTGTTTCTACCATCTGTAGCTTGATGTTTATAATTTTGGAAACCTAATCTAAATAATAATTAGATCTAAAATGCCAAGCAGGTGAGATGCTTCTAGAAAGAGTCTGTTTACAGTTAATTTGCAGAGTCTGGAAAAAAAAGAGAAGGGGAAAAAAAAGATCTAAGAAAAAATCATTGCAATGGTCTTTTTTCTTGCAATGTAGGAGAAAGCTTTTGAGCTTTTGGAGGCTCACTGGCTGTGGGAAGGCTCCAGGAGAGCAGCAAGTCCTGGGGAATAAAACAGTAGCTGTGGGAAATGGTTCTTGGTCAAGGGGGGGAAATACAGGGAGGCCCAGCTGCCACCAGGAGGTGGGGCCAACTGGACTTTTATTACCCTCACCTCAATTCCTGGTAAAACCCAGCTTTCTGTAAAATCTGTTTTAAAGTGTTTGAGGAGTTTCTGACTGTGTCAGTAGAGCAAGAAGAGAAATTTCTGCTCTCAGATAGAATAAAATGCCCTGTGCTATGGCATCATTGTAACTGATGAATTGTCTTCTCCCCTTGTGATTCTAAATGATGCTCCAGCCCTGGGACAGTTTTGGCTTGCAACATAATTAAAGAAAGCACCAGGGCCCTTTCCATGCTGCAAAATGAAGCTGTCAGATGTAACCAGGTCCCTGAGGAACAGCTTCTGAGCATAGGTGGGGAGGTCCCACAAATAATTTTAATTTTTAACTTTATTAGTGTAGGATCCTATTTTCCCACGGGAAAGCCACATGATGCCACTGCCAAAAAACCAGCCAGGGAATATTCTCTAATCTGTCAGTCCTGATTATCTTTTGGAGGCTGCACTGTGCCTGCAAGCTCTCTGCCAGCAGTGATCTTGCTGGCTGGCAAAGTCTCCTCTAAATGGGTTTCATGGGAAGAAGTGGACTGGGGTGAGGTGGGAGCTCTCTTGAAACCCTCCATTTCGGACCTGCTCACCATTGGGTTTTTTGGACAAGAAGGAAAACTCCTGGGGAGGTGCAGGGTTTAACCCCCAGAATGGTGTGCACAGAAGTGCAGTGACCCTCATTTTTATGAAGAGTGGTAACAAATTGGGGCAGGTAAAAATCCCCACAGGACTTCATGATTAGGGGCAAAGCTTCTACCTGTGAGGTTGCTGAAGGCTGTGAGCAGGTGGGGACTGTCTCTTCCAGGCATTTGCAAACCCAGAGGACGCCCTGCGCAATGGGGGGCTGCAGTTCTGCCGCCAGGACCCGGACGTGGAACGGTGCCTCAGGTGAGCAGTGCCACCATTTCCTCTGGTGCCACCATTCCCTCTGCACCAGCTGCTGGCAAAGAAGTGGGAAGATGAAGGGCTCATTAATCAAATAATATTCTGCTATGGGACCCTAGTTTAATCTTTAACAGGAGCATGGTGTGCACTGGAGCAAGGGTGAGAGAAGGATCTGGGTTTGTGTTCACGATATCCAACTCTGAATAATTCTTTTCTAGGTGCTTAAAGTCCCACAGACTCCCAATGTCTCATCCCATACCCACACTCAAAGGCTGTTTGTATCCTGCTCTGACAGGACCCCAGATCCCTGCACAGCTTGGACAGGCAACAGAGTGACTGGTCCCAGTGCTGTAGGCAGCTGCCCTTTTGGGGGTTTTGGGAAGAGGCTGAACAGGATAGCAATAACTTTTGCCTCTCTGATTGGGCAAACTCTGAATGTTACCCCTCTTCTGTGCGAATCACAGTTTCTCAGAGGTAAAACATGGGGTTATTCAGCCCTGGGCTTGATTTGCTGTTCCCCTTACTGAAGGAGGTGCTCCAAGTGCTAGGCTGGGTTGCTGGTGATGTACAGGAAAGGGACGGGAGCTGTGCCCTGCTGTTCTTGAGCCCTGGGCTGCATGTGGTGATTTCATTGCTCATGTCCCACTGCCTCCAGCATTTGCTTTAGAAAACACCCAGTGCCACCTAATTGCCAGGCTGCCAGAGGGAGAAGGATGAAAAATGAACTATTTCCTTCCTAGCAAAAAGAAAATAATAGCAGAAATAATAATAATCTCTTCTTTTGATTGTTCAGAATGAGCAAACTTCCACAAAAATAAATAACTGGAGCTGCAGCAAAAACCTGGGACAGCCTGGGATCTGACTTGGACAGCTAAAGCTCTCAGAGTCTGTCCTTGCTGATCTATTTGCAGCTCTGGAGAAGACACATTCAATCCAAAGTGTTTCCCTAGAGCAAGGGTGATGTCAGCTTTTCATCTCAGACTGCATCTGGAGGGGAGCAGAGTCAGGGGTGTGTGCAGGGCAGGAACAGAGCACAGGAACCCCCTGCCTCTTAAATTCCTTGACTGCCTCTCAGCTCTCTCCTTTCTCTTCCTTCTTTTTCTATTTGTCCTTCGAGCCCTGCTGAGCACCAAAGTCCTTGGGGTTTATTCAGAGGATGTGCCTGGGGGAGGAGGGACACAACCCACACTCATGGCACAAGCAGATCCAGTTTTGGTAGTGCTGTGGGTGGTGGCAGTGGTGCTGTGACACCCAGGCAGGTGCATGTTCAGCTGGAGCACAGGGTTTGGCCCCATCAGTGCTGATGTGTCACCATATGGCCACAGTGTCCCCTCCAGCCATGCTGTGGCACTGTTATCCAGGTGCTGCAGGCACAGTGTGGGGGTCATTGGGCCCCTCCTCCCCAGTGCCCTTTGGATACATTTATGGAAAGAGTGAAACCACAAACCCTCTCATCCTGTGAGTTTCTCCACAGGAGAAGCTGTGGTCTGGAACTGCCTTTTGTTGTGTAGCATGGCCACATCTGGCACCATGCCGTGCTGGCACCACACCAGTTTGGAGCTTTCCACAGCTTCACAGGGTCTGTGTTTTGCTTTGTTTATTTGAAAGCTCCAACGCTCAAGCTGTCATCTGCCGTGGCAAAGGCGTCCCAGTCACAGAGAGAAAGTTTCAGGAGCTCAGTGTCCCAAGGGAGAGACACAGGGTGTGAAATTCTCCTGCCTCTGTGTGTAAAGGAGAACTGATGCTTTGGGGGCTGTGTCTGCCCCATCCAATGGGAGAGACATCCAGCAACACGTAGGGATGGGTAGAAAGAAGGAGAGAAAACAGGGAATTCCAGTGGGAAGGAACAACCTTATCTCGCTTTTCAGGGCCCACCGCAATGACATGGAGAACATCTTTCCCTTTCTCTTCCTCGGAGCCATCTACTCCCTGCTGGATCCCAGTCCCACGGTGGCCAGGATCCACTTCCTCATCTTCTGTGTGGGACGGATCATCCACACCATTGCCTACCTGCTGCGCCTGAGGGCACCCACGCGCTCCCTGGCCTACGGCGTGGCCCAGCTGCCCTGCTTCTCCATGGCCCTGCAGATCCTCCTGGCCACCACCCCCTACTGGTAACAGCCAGAGAGAGACCACCAAACCCCTCATCCTGACTCTGCTCATCCCCCCTGCGAGTGGGAGTGTGTGTGTGTGTGTGTGTGTGTGTGTGTGTGTGTGTGTGTGTGTGAGATGTCACCAGGGAGGTCACCTGCACCCTGGGGATGTTCTGTGCAGTCTTGATGAAATTCCACTGCCATCAGAATTTGTCAGAGAAGTCACCAGAGAGAAGGGACATGCAGGAAGGGGATGTGGAGGCAGGTTTTTCTCTCTCCTGCTGAGCATGAGAGGTGGAAAGCACATGGACTACCCCTTGAGGAAGGAAAGGTTTTCTGTGTTTGGAACTGTGACGGGGAAGATGTGGCTTTTCCTATTCATGAATATCCCATGAATCAGGAGGGAAAATCATGAGGGTCCCACAAAGTCTCTTAGTCAGCAGGTGTGGTTGGTAGCAGAGGTTATAAAGCAGCCACCCTTCTCCTGCCCAGCCATGTGCATCTGTGAGAATGTGAGTCCCTTAGGATTTAGTCCCTTAGGTTCCCTCTCCTCTAAGCAGGACAGGAGGCAGGTGCCTTCCAGCCAGTGTAGCAGGGACGTCAAAATCTCAGGGGTGATGTTGCAAAGCCATTGAAGAGTTCAGTGCTCCCAGTGCCACCTTGTCTCACACCACAGGACACAGCTCCCTGCCAGGAGCCTCACTGCAGGCAGGACCCTGCTAGATCCTGGCAGCTCCCAGCCAGCAGCAGCTGTGGCTTGTCCATCTCAGCCTCACCACAGCACGATGCAGAGTGACATGCCTGGAGAAGCCAGCAGGAATCCTTTACCCTGGACACAGAGCCTGGATACGTTTGCTGGACACAGTTCTGGGACTTCTGGAAAGTCTAAAATGCTGGCACAAAACGGGGTTTGCAGACACAGTTTTCTCCCAGAGGGCAGTCTAGTCCACATGCCACTAATACCTGAAAATGCCCCCAGGGCATCAGACTAAGTTTCTCCCCCTCTGTTTGTAGCCTTTCTCTGGCTGCAGAAAGGCCCTTGTTATTTGGGAAACGTGTTGTGATCCCCTTAGGGGTGTTTTCTTTCAGATGTTTCCTGCTGTCCACTGCTGCCATGCCATTCACAGCCTGGACCAGCTGGTGTTTGCAGAAAGCTCTGGAAATGAGCAGAGGGGCTTTGAAGGGAGTATTGCTGCTCTGCAATGTCTCCCAAAAGTGTCTTTTTTGAGAGGACAGGCCAGGACCAGGGTATTGCATGGTGACAAAGGCCCATGAGCTCCTCTGCCACACAGCTGTCCCCAGGTGCCAGGGGCTGCTCCCAGCAGCAGCAGCAATGGAGCATCCCTCTGGAGGAGAAGGCAGGAGGAAACCTCTGCTCTTCAGTGCCTCCTCTGAGGGCACCATCACAGGAGCAAGCCAGAATGAGTAGAAAATAAATTCCCCTTCCACCTGTCCTGTGCACTGAGGCTGTTCCCTTGACTCTGCTCTCCTCAGAGATGCTCTTGCTGAGACCCCACTGGGGGCACACCTGCTCAGACTGATGTTCAGCCTTTACTCAGCTCTGGTAGAAGTTTCTGTGCCAGCAACTCAATCCCAGTGCAGTTGTGGCCTCAGGCTGAGCTATGTGGTGAAGTTTGGAGTGGAATTCTTGCTCTCCCACTTCAAGGAAGGTGGGCAGGATTGCAGGTTCAGCAGTTCACTCTTGGCCACTTCTCCTTCCCACAGATGCCTGGGTAACACAGACCCCTCTTCACAAGTCTTTTCTGCCTCACATGGTGCACAGGGTCTTGAACTCCTGTATGTTTCTCTGCTGCTGCACATGCATCCTGGTGGCAGGAAGCAAATATTCCCAATAAAAACAAATCATTGTGCTCTGATACATCCTTCCTTTGGGAGCAGCAGATGCAGCTGGGCAGCAGCTGGGTCCAGCCCCAGCAGGATGGACCCTCAGCAGGATGTTAAATCCCACTGTAGAGTCTGGAGTGCCCTGGGACTTCTAAAAAGAATCCCTCTCCTCTACATTCACCTGTCCTGCAGAGGAACCTCTTTTCCAGGTGTGCATTATTTGTGCTGATTCTTTAAATTCAGCAGAGCTGGGAATTATAAACAGCTCTGCTCATTTCACCTTTCCTGAGTACAAGCTGTTACAAAGCTTGGTGTTCACCAAAAATCCTGGAGGGCTGGAGAAGCTCAGGTAAGATGTGGCTGCTCTTCTTTCTGTTCTTAGGACTCATAAAGGAGCTGCTTGTATTTGCCAAGATAAGTAGCCCCTTTTTTTTGCACTAGGTTGCTGGGCAACAAATGCTTCATTTCTCTGATTTTCCTGTATTTTCTTAAGTTGTTGGTGGCTGGGAGGTGCTGCTGCCCAGTCTGTGTTAGTTTCATAAAATGGCTCCAGTTGGTTGTTTTCTTTCCCTGTTTATTTTCAAATGAGAAAGGCAGTGGTTTTATAAAATGGACTCTCTCCAGTACATGTTGCTGTGATTGGAGATGTGGCTGGGATGGGAATTTTGGCATGGGAAGGAAGAAGGGAGGCTACAGAACCCCCTTCCAACCCACAGATCTGCCAGCTGCTTCAGCCTCTTCTCAGCTGCCTGTCCAGTGCCTGAGGCTGATGCCCTGCTCAGGAAAGCTGAGGCTACATGCAAGCTATGCTTTCTTCTTTTTTATTGAAAAAAAAATAAACTGCTAACTGGCTGCAGGGAAAAGCTTGGGAATGTGAACTCTCCTGGCTCAAAGAAAAAACAAACACAAAAAGCCTGCAAGGCAAACTTGAGAGAGGCCCAAGCATTGCACTTATTTTGAAGTGTTGTGGAAGTTTGGGGGAAGCAGGACCAAGCTGGGCTCGGTTGCTTGGGCAGCACCAGTCCCATCAAGACTCTCCTGAGACTGGGTGATCAGAGCCACTGTCTCTCCCCTGGACACTGCCAGTGGTTACTGCATGTGGGGGGCATCCCTGCCTTTTCCCAATTAATATCTAAAGCCCAGAGCTCCCAAATTCTTGCTCCGGCATCAGTGTAGGCAAAGGATGTGCCCAGTGTCTCCTGCTGCTCCAGGAGAGCAAGGACAGTGTTTGTACCCACCAATCTCTGGGGTTTGGTGTGTGTTTTTGTGTCCAACAACTTATTTTTCACACCTGATTCATCAGGAAATGGCAACACTGTGAAACCCACCTGGGACTGCAGAACAACAGTTTGGTGCTTAAATGGGTGCGATTGAAAGAGAAGACATTTAGGTTAGACATTAGGAAGATTTTTTTTACTGTGAGGGTGGTGAAACACTGGTGCAGGGCTGCCCAAGGAGGCTGTGGATGCCCAAGCCCTGGCAGAGTTCAAAGCCAGGTTGGACGAGACCTTGAGCAACTTTGGCTAATTCAAGCTGTCCCTGCCTACAGCAGGATGGGTTGGGAGGAGATGGTCTTTAAGATCCATTCCACCCCCTTCTGTGGTTAAATGTGTGAACGTGATTCACACAACAGTACGTGTCTTCCCTCAAGGTGTCTGGAGCTGGGAGAAAAGCAAGTGGAGACCCAGCACCAGCCACTTTCCCTCCCACACTCTTTCAGGTGCTTCAAGCCCCAGGATCCCTCCTACCCCTGAGCACTGGATACACCTCTTCCTTACCTGCCTGTACCACTCCCTGCATCTCTCTTTATCCAGACCTTCCCATGGTGGGATCTGGACCAAGATTCCTCCTTGGGCAGCTCTCCTTTAACACAGATCCTCTTCCTTTTCTGCCCTCCCAAAATTCCCTCAAGCAGAGGGGACACAAATCCCCTTATTCCTCTTGAGGAATTGAGATTCCTGTGACTTGTAGAGAGAATGAGAGGAGCCAGCTCTACAGGCATGGGCATTTAGAAGTGAGTCCCCTGGAGAAGACAACCGCGCTTCCCTGCTGCTCTCTGGCACGAGGATGAAGCTGGCACAGGGAAACCTTTTTCCAGCGGGCGTTTTCTAACCCGGCTGTGGGGCTGAGCTGTGAGACGTGCCCTGCTCGGCTCGTGGGGGCTCTGGAGCCGGCCGGGAGTGGAGAAGAGCAGAGCAGCTCCGTGGGGGCTCCCCCGGCCCGCCCGGCTCCGCGGGCTGCGCTGCGCGGGGCTGCAGCACCCTCGTGTGGCTGCGGGACCTGCGGGGACACGGGGACCCTGCCCGGGGACCCTCACCCACGATTCTCTGCCCCTCGTCCGCTGGCCAGGAGCTGGGGGTGCCAGGGAGCTGTTCGGGATGGAGGGAGGGTGCCATTCCTTGCCTGATATCTGCTCCAGTGCACAGCAGCCTCTCCAAAGCAGGCAGATGCGATGCCAGCTCCAGGGAGATCTTCCCATCAGCTCAGACTTGCTCTTTGGGAGTCACCTGGTTGAAAACAGACTGGTTTGAGGAAAGAAACAGTTTGCAAATGTCCTTGCAAACTTCCCCCTCTTCTGCAGGTGTGGTGTATGGATGCAATGGTGTGCATCTCCATGCAATAGTTTTTCCTTATACGTGATAACTCTTCCTGGGCTTTGTGACACCAGCTACAAAAGGAACCTTTGCTTCCTCCCTTCTTCCCAAGTATTTATAAAGTATTATATCCCCTGTACATAGCTTCCAGCTTCCCTGCTGCCTTAGGTTGCTTCTCTGTGGGGTAGGAAAGAAGCAGCAGGAAGCAAAATATCTGCTGCAGGGAAGAGATGGTCCTTCCACATTCCATGTGGAATTTGGGATGAGCATCGCTCCAAAGGGCAGGCGAGGCGAGGCTGCTGGGAGGTGACACGTTGCTGTCACAGGAACACGTGTTCCTGCTGTTTGTGGAGAGTGCCAGCAGGACTCAGAGGATCTTCAGACCTTCCTGTTGCCACCAGAGGGAGAAGGGCTCAGCTGCACAGGGATAATGGGAAAGGAGGATGCTGTAACCGCGATATGTCTGTAATTCATTCTGGATGGGGATAACCAGGCGGGTGTCCCTGTGAGCTGGAAAATGTGAGCTCTGTTTTGTCTTGCTGCTGTAGCAGCCGATGCTGATGACAACACAAAATTGTTCTCATTAAAATATTCTAGGGGCAAACTTAAACTTTTCATCAGTCAGCAAGTCATGCCCAAGTATCAGGTTGTGGAGCCAGAAACAAGAAAAGGGGGTCCAGAAAGATCCTCCCATCACCTGAGACCCACCCTTTTGGAATCACCTGGTTGAAAACCAACTGCTTTGAGGATGGAAACAGTTTTCAAATGTCTTTGCAATCTTCTCCCACTTCTAAAGTTGTAGTGCATGGATGGAGACCAGCTCTCCTGCCAAAATTAGTACTGGTGATGGATGTGCCCTTCCTGGGAGGAAAAATGTCCCTGTCCTGGAAGAGGAGAGGCTGTACAACCTTTGAGCTCCTCTTCATTGACAGCCTTCCCCCAGTATCTCCCTCCCCTGTGGAGTGCAGACCCTGCCAGGTGAGCTGCAGCTCTCCATTCTTGTCTGTCTCCTGGTTTGAGACCCCTCAGATGTCCCTCAGCTCTTGGGAGCTGACTGACCACGGGTTGAGACCTTCTGCTTTAGCTGAAGTTGGGACAGTTCAGGCAGGAAATAAGTGACATATTTCCAGCAGCCAACAGTAATGAGTCACTGGAGGAATCTGCCCTGGGATGTGTAAGTTCATCACTTCCAAGGGTCTTTCGACTCAGGGCTGGATGCTCTCCAAAGGGATGCTCTGCACTGGCCACGTGCTGAGGACATGAGGAGGCTGCTTGGGTAATATTCTTTATGCAGGAGGTTGGACAATTTGCCTTAATGATTTACAAGCCACTTACTGAATGAATAAATAAGCAGTTACAAAGCAGCAGCAGAGCAGTTTGGCAGGGAGGTCAAGTGTGTGGGACTGAGGTGATGTCCAATATGAGGACTTGCTCCTGCTGGGTGCTGAGGGATGATATGGGATGAGCCTTGTTCCCTTCTAGGGAAAGCTGGAATGATTGTTTAGGGGTCCTTCCTTCCTCAACCTTGCAATCCACAGGACCCATGTGTCCCCACAGCCACCGGTGATGGGAGGGACAAAGGCTGCTGCTGGGAAGGAGCTGATCCTGTGGCTCTCATGGAGCTGAGCCTCTCTGGGTGCATGGGAGAGTGTTGTGGTCCCCTGGCTGTGTGGGGGGATTGAGGATGGTCTGGGGAGGAGGAGGAGGTGACAGAGACATCCTGTAAGTGACACCACGTGAGCTGGCCTGACATGAGGCTGCTGCAATTCAGCAGGTGATGGCAAGTAAAAGAAACAAGGGAAACCCAGGTGTCCCTTGTCCTCCCAGCCCTCCTGGCTCCTGGAAGTCTGCAGGGCAGCAGTTTTCTGCACAGGCAATTGAATCCCTGCCAGCTTGCACCAACACACACCCACTCACCATTAACTTTCTCACCCTCTCTGAATACACCATAGCATTGATCACAATATCTTGAGGCAATGGATTTCAGGTTTTATTTATGCAGTGAGGACAGTTTCTGCCTTGCTCTTGAATCCTTTACTAGCAATTCCTGCCACTTTCCTCCCTGTCTTTCAGTCTGAGCATGTGCTGGGCAGTTTCCTCATGCAATCTTAACACCTCTCCACATTGCATTAAATCTGCTGCTTGATAGCTCAGCACTGTGAGCTCCTGGAGCCCTGTTTAACTTCAGCTGCCTCAACTATTTAGTATTGCCTTCACCTGACCAATTCCCCCTGTTTTGGGTGCTCAGTGCCTGCTCTGCACCTTTGGGCCTTTGCTCCCTGGAAAGTGCTCTACAATCTGATGCTTTATTTCTATCCTTTGGTTTCTTTTAGCTCAATTTCTTTGCAGAATCCAACCCTCCTTTCTGCCTCTTAATTCAGTTTCTGCCCAGGCTGCTTGTCCAGGGCAGGTGGGGAAAACATAGTGGCTGGTGATGGAAGACTCAGGTCCCTATCACATGCACTGACACGTCTCTACTCAGTAAAATATTTATTCCTCCATTATTTCACAAGAGTTGTTTTTACAAAAACCTTACAAAAATTTCCAAAACACCATAGACATGCAGAAGAAAAAAACAAATCCACCATGGATCTTGTTACAAGTAATTGAAATGTACAAATAGAAAGGGCGAGAGAGAGCTTAGATTACAATAATCCCTCCATCCTGCTACCCCTCCATGGGTGCAATTTGTATCTCTTCTTGGTGAGTTCAGCATTGACTGACAAGCTGTGATAAGCTGCCAAAAGCACAGCAAAGGAGGGGCCCTAAGATTAGGAGCAAATGTTTTCAAATATATATATACATATAGATATTTAGTGAAGAAATATTTATTCCCTGCTTTTTTTAGGTTTACAGAAACAGCATCTGCAAACTATTAAATGGGTTTATTTTCATTAATGTTCTCAAAGAGGCAGCGACATTTATATCCCTGTGGTTTCATCTTGTATAACTGAAAAAAGAGCCCTGTGCTTTCCATGGGAATAGCACCCCCCGGCCCCTCCTCCTGCCCCAAGTGGTGTTTCTCAGGGAGGATGATGTGATCCACAGTGGATCCCTCTTCCCCCTGGCTTGGCAGGTCTCTGTGCAGTGTGGGCAGCTGCATGCTCTTCTTCTGGCATGACAAATGGGAGGGATACCAGCCCTGGAAATATGGATGGGGGCAGAGGGTTGGTATTTAGGGTGACACTGACAGTGTCAGTCAGGCTGTGCCCTCTCCCTGCCTGCCAAGCTTGAGGAGGAGAAGGTAGCTGTTCCCATCCGGGGCTGCACTGTTGAGCAGAGACGGCAGGGGCTGGAGGCAGGATGGAGGGGCTGCTTCACCCCCAGGTACAGGAGATGGTTCTCCTACCAGGTCTCCAGCTCTGGGTGCTGGGTGAGTCCCCCCATGCTGGCATTGCCTGGTGTCACAGCCACTGGGTCCCACATGCAGCTGCAGTGAGAACCCCAGTGGGAATGGGAGAGGATGCTCCTGGGAGCTGTGGGGACTCAGGTGGGCACTTTGTAGCTGTGGGACTTTCAGCCTCGCTGTAACCAACCAGAGGGTGTTTACTTGGAGGAGGCACCTCAGCAATTGCTCTATTTGTCCTCAGATCTATTGCTGCAGCCCCCAAACCAACCCCTTCTAGGCAAGCAGAGCTGGTGTCTTCTCTGTCCAGGCCACCCCTGTGAGCTGCTGGCATCCCCATGCTTGGCTGGTGGCTCTTTCCAGTGGATGAGGAAAGGGTGATCTGTGGGCTTTGTCCACAGGAACACCACACCTCCACCACTCTGGCTGTGCAACTGGCAGGGGAACGTGGAGGCACGTCTCTCCACAGCTCAGTCCCATGGATGGATGCCAGGTTGCCCACCCTGCGTCCATCCCCCTGCACATCCCACCTTGGAACCTCATTAGGCTGCGCAGCAGGGTGGGATGAGGGGGAAACCATTTCCTTTCTGCAAAACCAAAAAAGCCTCCCCCCATGGAGCTGCCGGCCCCAGACCCCCAAGCACATCTGCGGAGCTGCCGACGGGGAGGCTGTGCCTCCGGAAGGCAAAGCCTTCGTTGGCACGAAGCGCTGGGAGCCGCCTACTCAGCTGAAACCCAACAGCTTTTTCCAATTTTCTCATTCCCTGGGACTGTTCAATGACCTGGGGCTCTGCAGAATCGCTGGCAAATCCACCGAGGCAGGGCAGCAGTGCCTGCTTGGAGATTGGCGATGCATCCCCAGCCCATGGGAGAGCTCACAGGCTCCAGCAAGCTCTGCTGAGATGCTGCAGCTCTGCTTGTCCCCTCTGGGAAGGGACAAAGCCTGATGCCATCAGCATAGGCAGCTCCTAAATACAGGCAGTGCAGAGGGCTGGCTGAAACCGGCCATGGCATGGGTGAGCCATCGGATTCCCAAAGTCCCAAACTTTGGGAAGTCCCAAGCCCCACACTGTGGCTGGGGTTGCACAAAGAAATGAACACATGGATCAGCTTTGGCACACACAGTTGAGCGCCACAAGTCACAGCCTGGTGGAAAGGGGGGCTCGTGATCCTCCCACACTGTCCCTGCGGGAGGAGAAGACCCAATAACTCTTTGGCTCTCTGGGCAAGATACCCAAATTGGTCAAATCCAATAGTCCAAGATCCTTCCATGTTTGGAAGCAAATTCTTGTTCCCTTGGCAAGTCTGTTTGTCCTCAAAGAGCGTGTGGGGGGTATGTGTGTATATATAGCCGTTATTATAAGGGTGTGCGGAAAAGCAAGTTTCTAACCGAGTTCGCTCCATATGTGGCTATAATTATGTGCCACTTCGGCCTGGGACTGACTCTACCTTCAGAAGGAAAGGGAAGAGGAGAGAAGATGCTGAGACATTGGATGAGTGGCACGTGTGCTGGGCAGGCAGCGGATCTGTCCTGGAGCGGCACAGGAGCTCCACGCTGTATCCTGGAGGAGGCCATGGGATGGGTTTGCCCTGCTCAGTTCACGGTGGGCACCTGGTTCTGATGGAGGCTGAACTCTTTGGCTTTGAGGCGCAGGCTGGCGATGCTGTTGGCCATGTTCACCCCTTGGGTGGGCGTTGCGGTCCCGCTGGAGCTGTAGGAGGGCACAGTGCTGCGGGGAGGGAGCAGGGAGGAATGAGGCAATGGCCCATGGAGAAGTCCCCATGCCCTTTGTGGTCCTGCTGGCTTCCCAGGCCAGACTGGCTGCTCCCTCTTGGAGATCTCTCACAAGAACAGCCAAGGCGTCAGCATTTTTATGTGCTTGGATGGATGTGGGAACCCCTCAAACTATGCACCAGGAGGCCCTGCTTTGTGCTTTTGGATGTGATGGCTGAACATGAACAGCTGGGAACCAGAAGGGACCCATGCCACCTCCTGTGCCGAGATGTGGGAAGGGTCAGCACGAGGCCAAGCAAATCCCTTGCGAGGACCAGGGCGCCTGCTCCAGCCCCGAAATTCAAGGAGACAGGGAAGCCTGCTCAGTACTGGGCAGCAGATGCTCAGGCAGAGTTGAAATGGTTCCCAAAGCCAAGTCAGATGAGCTCCTTTTGGTCTCATAAAGCTCCCCAAATCCCCAGCAGTGGCAGAGGGATTCCTGTGGCAGTGGAGTGGTCTCTGGGCAGCCCTGCCCCACGGCCACCTCCTCCCCAGCTCCTCCAGAGCCTCCACCTACCTGTACGGGGAGGTGCTGGTCCAAGAGAGATACTCCGGGGTCAGTGCAGTGGGTCGTGGTGCCATGGGCTGCTCAATGGCTGCTTCTTGGCTGTAGGATTTGAGCAGCGACGCCGATCTGTTGGCCAGCATCGCCCTCTCATTCCGGCGGAACTTGGCCCTCCGGTTCTGAAACCACACCTGTGACAGGGGAAGGCAGTCAGTGGGGACCCAGTGCGAGCAGGGATGTCCCAAGCATCTGTCCTATGGGTCATGGTGGTGTGCAGGATGGAACAGGGAGGGGACAGTCCCTGCTCCTGCCTGGGGGCAAGGCAGAGGGTGCTGTTTTCCCCCACACAAACCTGTGCTCACCTGGACTCTGGCCTCACTGAGGTTGACCCTTCTGGCCAGCTCCTCCCGCACAAAGGCGTCGGGGTAGTGCGTCCTCTCAAAGACCCTCTCCAGCGCCTGCAGCTGGCTGCTGTTGAAGGTGGTGCGGTTCCTCCTCTGCTTCTTCTTCCTCTTGGCTGCCCCACAGCTTGGGCTCAGGCTCTCACCTGTGGGGAGAGAACAGAAGCCATGTGAGAGCCAGATCAGTGTGAGAGCCCTGACCCAGCCAGGCTCAAGCCCTCCTGGGGGTCTGCAGTGTCCTGCTCCATGCCAGCCATGCTCCCTCCAGGCACCTGGGACTTTGGGGAGCTGCATATGTGCAACCCTGTGATATCCATGAGAATCAAAACCTTTTTTGGGACCTGCTGAAGCTTAGGGTTAACCCCAAAATTTACCAAGGCCTGTGGTTTCACATCTGGCTAAAACCATGTGGACCTGATTTTGAATACCAGTCTCGGTGTATTCTGGGGTTGCACTTGATCCAAACTGGGGCTCAGCTCTTGCTAAGACTTTAAGTCAAGCTTTCATGAACGCTGATGAAAATTCAGCACCAAAACACCAAGATGTGTCTCAGCTCCCACCTCCAGCACCCCCGAGGCCCCAGCTGTGGCACATCCCCAAGGTGACACAGGACTGCAGCCAAGCATCTGCTCCTCCAGCCCTGGTCTTCAGAGCTCAGAACGAGCGGCACCGCGTCTCGCAGGGCTCAGCCTCCGCAGTGTTTATTTCTGGCTTTGCTGGCTCATGGAAACATGAAGCTGAGGGTGTAGCTTGGTTTCTCAGTATTGATCTTGGGCTGTCAGCCAGGCTGAGATTAATCTCCTCTTTGTCAGTAATATCATAAGGCTTGGGCAAGTTTATGAAGCCTTTTTCCGAGACACCCAGTCAGCTGCCTGCAAAGGCTTCGTGGGGAGCACGACTCGCTGTCGTTCTCCCTTGTGGAGGTACTGGTTAATGATTCTTTCCATTAATAAAGCATCTGGATCCAATCTGTACCTACTGGTGGGAAAGCATTTTGGAATTATTTGAAATGTTAATAATTTTATGACATTCTGATTCATGGCAGGGGTATGTTAGGGCTTTCTGCTCTGTATCATTGCAGAGGCCAGGGTGGCAGAACTCACCACTCCCTGAGTATGTTCACAAATTAAATACTTGCTAATTATATTAATTGTGATACTTATTTAATAAATGCAGCACTTTCAGATAATGCTTGAGCAACAAACAAAATCTACTGAAGGGATATTAACTCTGCTGTTTCAAAACACCATCAAGCTGTTAAGCGGGAGGAAACTTCCAAGATCTTTAAGGTTAGAAAAACCTTCTTGCACCTTAACTCTGAATAATTCAAGCCATTAAATGCCCAACAGTAAGTTCTTCATCAGTCCTTAGGACCCCTATGTGCCATTCTCCCAAGGCCTCTCTGTAGCCACTGGCATTTCTCTGGGTCTTTTATTGTGCTGTAGGTGCAACTTGGCCGTGGTTGACCATCAGCAATCTATGATCTTGTATTTTGGGCATGGCCTTCATGGTTGGGTGAAGACAGAAGGGACAGTGCCTGAAATATGTGTGGGTTTAAGACCCTTTCCCCAGCCAGGAAACCACAGGCTGCCCTTTGCCACCAATCGTGTTTAAAGGCTCACAAATAAAATTCTCAGAATTCCCTCCAGCACTTGTCCCTGCAGCTTCAAATGTCCTGCCAGTCTCTGCTTTCCAGTTGCCCCTTTTAGTTAAACTCCTTTTTTGGTCCTGTTTTCCTTCAGCAAGCTAATGAGCTGCTGGATTAAAATACATGAAGTCCAGCCATGGCTGTCCCTGAGTTTTCTGGGAGCTTGGGACTGAAATGGGAACCATCAGGCTGGGAAAGAGCTACAGGATGTAACAGGGTGAGAGGTTTCCTTGTGGGTTTATGTCCATGCCACAGGGCTTCTGGGGAAATGGTAGATCAGGGTTTGGTTCAAAAAGTCTAGTCACAAGGGCACCCAATGCCCCTCACCAAACTAGCAATGATTTCAAGAGAACCCTGGGAAATGTATAAATAAAATTTATAAACCCCCTTTGGCTTCCTCCTCAATTTAAACCTGGCTATAAGACTTTTCCATAGTGATGATTTCTCTCACCCACTCTAATTTGGCTGAAAGAAAGGAGGAGGAGGAAACTTTTTTAAAATTAATTCTCAATCCAGTTCTGTAGGATCTGGCCACATTTCTGGCTGGTCTTTATCTCCCCAAAACCACAGAAGGAAGAGCTAAACAGCCACAGGAGATAAGTGGTGCTGAGTGCTTCCCATACAGGGCTGGCAGTTGTGATGGGTTCGAGGTTTAAGACTGGAGTTGGATCAGGATGTGTCTGAGCACAAGTGGTTCCTGAATTTTTGGAGACCTGCAAACCCTGGGCCATGCTGGCTTTGGGGCATTCTGTTTATCCCCTATTGGGTTTTTAATGGAAGGACCTTCCACACCTTTTCCAGGCCCTGTCTGTATGGCAGGGAGGCAGCTCCACACATGGAGTGCCTGCCTGGATCCTCTGCTCTGCTTAGGGATCAGCCTTGGTAATGCATCAACATCTTTTCCTCATTAGCTCAGTCACTGCAGGCTTGTGGGACCAGACAAATGCCACCCTCATTGCTGGTGGTGAGTGTCTGACAGGTTTACAATGTACAAGTCAGGATGGATCTCTTCTATCAGAGATGCTTTAACAATCCCAAATCAGCTTCCCAAAAATGAGCATGGCTAAGTCCTCTGTGGCATCAGAAAAGGAATGGGAAGGGGATGAGTTGGATCCCCTGAAGACACCCTGTCCTCTCACTGCCATCAGCAGGACTTGGATTTAACCAGACCTGCTGACACCTTGATGGAGGAATTGGAAACCAGTTCCCCAGCCCGACAGGCTTCCAGGAATAAGAGTCTGTAATTGCACAAAGTTAAAATCAGCTTCCAATCATCATTGTTCTGTCCCAAAGCAGTGTTTGGGGGGTTTATGGAGAAAGCCAAACCCTTGCCTTTGTTAGGTGTAATTTGGGGGTTCATTTGGGCTGGAGGGACCAGTTTGGTTGGCCAACCCTGAGGTCAGAAGGGCTCCTGAGCCTTCCCCCCAACCACCTTCCCTGTATTTATCTTCCACTGATTACAATTTCCGCTGAAAGGAAAAGAAATGCAGGGAAAGGGGGAAAACAGGGGGGATAACATTACTGAATAACGAAAGATGACATGAGGGGGAGGATGGGGAGAGGGAGGCACAGGGGCTGTGCACGGAGCAGGATGGGCCCAACGTGCATCACAAAAAAAGCCTTACATTGCTCCAGGGTGCTAGGAAAGTCAGGAGACTTTTCACCAGTGATGTGGATGAGTTTTGGGGTGTTGGATGTGGCCTGGGTAACCTCCAGCGTCCTCTCTGGGCTGTCCTGCCTCAGATGGCCTGGGAGCAGCCTGGACACTCAGCCTGGGAGCAGCACTGTGCCCTACAGATGCCACAGGGTGCTGGGACTCACCCCAAAACCCTTCTCCCTGTGGGAGCACCAAGCCTGGACTGTGCCACTCTGAGAACTTGGGAGCGACGGGTCCTGCCCCATTTGCAAAGGCAGCTCCACCCCTGGTCAGAGCCGTGCTGGCTCAGCTGTTTCAACCAAGCCCCTTTTCCAACTCTTGCCTCTTCCCTCTGTGTTCCCATTAGTTTTCCATAGGAAGGACTCAGCGGGTCTCAGCCTTGCTGCTGGGCTTGCCAAGGGGGGCCCTTACACTGGCAGGGTCCCCAACCTCCCACAGCTGCTGTTGAGCACTGTAAAGAGGCAATTTTCACTCCATTTCCACCAAGGCTTTGGTTCTGACAAGCTCCATCAGTGCACATTAAATGGCCTCAGAGCAGCTGCAATCCAGATCAGCCAGCACTGACAATCCCAGCAGCTCACTCTGCCTGAGCCCCAGAAACACAGGCAGGGATCCTCCCTTGGGATGGCATTCAGGGATGGGCTGAGCCATGCTCAGTCTCCCCTCTGCACACCCACTTTTGGGGGGGTTCTTTGCAAAACGCTCATCCAGAGCGTGGTGTCTGCCCAGCACCATCCCTGCCACCCCAGATGGTCACTTCAGCCAACTGCCAGCCTGTGTCTCCCCCAGGGGATGCTGCAAACCCCTCTCATATGGGCACACCACATCCTCAGACAAGTTTTCCTGAGCCCAACTCTCCCACTTGGCTTTGGGGTGCGAGTACCCCCGTTTTTCAGGTCAGAAGGCAGCAAGTTCAACCCTCTCATGCAAAGCTCCGACGTGTTTCATTTTCCATTGCACCACATCCCCCACAGCCCTGCACAGTTTTCTGTCATTAAATTATTTCACACGTTCCATTTATTTGCAAGCAGTTTGCCAAAGACCCTTTAAGCTTTAAATTTTTCACACCCCCCCCAGCCAAAATGATCAAATCTGCTGTACCATTTACTTCCCTGCTACGCCTGGAATGGCATTTTTTTCCTCTTTTTTTCTTCTTGGGTATAATTTAAGAGTTGAAATAGCCTGGAGGGAATTAGCTGTAAATTCTTCCTAAGACAAATAAATTCAGCCCTCTAAGTTTCTACGTTTTTCAAACTGTTGAGAGACATTTTGGGTTTGTTTTACTTGAAATAATGATCGTGGCATATCTGACCCTCAGGCTGCGGCCAGCTCTAGCCAAATAAATAGCTTTTATTAATTAAGGTTTATCCTTAACAAATAAAACCCCAATTTGATCTCGGCTGGCTGAATTAGCAAAAATAAACAACGGGTTCTCTGGGCACTTGATGTGGATTTAACAAATTAACGCTGGGCCTTCATCAGGGAAGCCGCAGGGTGGTGGAGGTCTTTTACAGCCAAGAAATCCTTTGGAAAAACAATGTCTTTCATTTCTCCCATGGTCTCTCTCGGTAAACATGTGCACTCCCTTCATCCCTTTATACACTGGGGGAAGCGAGGAGAGCTCCGGCGATGACGTCTGCCAAAGTTTCATGTGCAATTGTTTAACTTGTTCCTCTCAATCATGCAATGGGGAGGAAGCGTTTCCCCTCGGACTGCAGCGAGCTGGAGCAAAGCTCTGGGGTTTGGGAATTGCCCCTCCATGGTGTGTGCCCACTCCAGCTCCTTTTTATTCCACAACCTTCAGCTGAGACACCTGAAGCCAAGGTGTGATTTGGGGGTGCAGGTGACCCCTCTTTCCAGCAGCCACTTCCAACACCGCCCTGCCTTGGGATGCAGTTGGGAACAGCCTGGAAGCCCAGGGTGGGGGTTAGTGGCCCATACTGGGGCTTTGCAGGGAGGAGGAATGGCAGGAGGGATGCTCCACAGGCCAAAGGGAAGCTGGGCACTTGTCCCTGCTCATGGGCACGGGAAAGTCAGGGTTTGTTGCAGTAGGGATGGTGGAAGATGCCTACACCACAACGGGCCTTTAATTTATCCAAATCATCTTGGAAAGCTTGGGGGGGCTGAGGAGCAGCCAGGATCCTGCCCCTCCACATGTGCTGAGTCGCCCAGGGGTGCTGCCTTTCCTGCACCCACCCACGAGCCCAGCCTGGGGGCACAGGACCAACACAGCACCAGCCTGGGGGCAAAAACATATCAGTGAAACTCCCATTTCTGCATTGTTCCACCCCAGTACCCAGGGGAGAAGCCTTTGGGGCTGCCAACCCCTGCCCACAGGCTGCCAGCCCCAGCTTTGCTTGGCACAATGCTGTGAGCTCCAAACCCATCCTGGGAACAACCATGGATATGGGGGACAGGGTATCCCTAGGGAACAAGGGCTGTCAGCCCCTCCTCAGGCTCCTGCTGCTGGGACAAGGCTCCCACCTCCTCATCCTGACCCACTGCCACTCCCTGTCCCCCCTCCAGCCCAGCCCCAGCCCCACAAAGACCCCGGGAATGCTGAAGGCTCTGGGGGGGAGGTTAAAGCTGGGGGGGTCCAAATGTGCTGAGTCCAAAGGAAACTTTCTCAGCTCAAGTGGTGTACATGAAAAATTTAAGAGAGGGGCAAGTCCCAGCTACTGGAGAAACATTACAGCAAAATGTTTCCGAGGATGTTTCACCTCATTAATTGTGAAAAAACTGAAACGCTGACACGTTTTTACAGGCTGCCAGTTTTGCTGGGGGAAAAGTGTCTCTGCTAAAAAGGAGCAGCAAAAGCCTGGACCAAGAAAGAGGCCAAAGCTGTCCCGGGGGGGCCTTTGCCTGTGCTCACTGACAGGCAGCAGCAGCCTGTTTTATGGTTATGGAGCTGCCTCTGCACCAGCCAGAAACCACCCAGCACCACAGTTTGCTATCCCCAGCTACACAGACACCCAATTTTTGGGAAGATGCTGCCCAGCAGAGCTGCAGCCCCAGGGATGCTGCACACACAGCCTGCACCCCAGGGCCCAGGAGGTTTTCCCCTTGCACCCCTGGATGGTGTGTGCTGTCTGAGCACCCAGCACAGCAGGTCCAGCTGAAAGCCAGAACAAACCAGGAGGGTCCTGGCTGAGCCAGCAGCATCCCTGCATCCCAGTGGGGATGTGTCCAGCCTGTGCTGGTAACCCAGTGGTGGCACTGAAGCTTCTTTTTAGCTCATTATTAGTGCAGCAAATACATTGGGAACATGATGCTTTAGATGGGACTGGGAACATGAAGAATGAGAAAAGGAAGATTCCCCTGTCAGGAGACACTGCTTTCCTTAAGGATGGTTCCAGCCCAGAATTAGCCACCAAATTCACTGCTGAGAGCTGTGAGTGGATTCAGAGCTGGCTCTCTCCAGCTGGCTCTGGAGCAAGGGCAGCCATGCTGCCCAGGTGCCCAAGAGGGAGAAGATCAGGAAGTCCCAGGGAGGAAGGAGGAAGATAATGAAAAGAATGAAGAAGGGAAGCAATTCTGGAGATGCCAGGTGAAGAAAGAGCCAGCCAATCTTGTACTGTGATTTAGAGAGGATGCCCTAACAGTTGAAAGCTGGTGAAACCCATGGGCTGCAGGCAAAGCCCTGAGGCTCTGATGTGCTCAGGAGTCCCTGAACATTCCCAGCACTTCCCACCATGCCAGAGGCTACTGCCCAGGCCAGAGGCTCCTGCACAGCCCAGCCCAGCACTCACCCAGCTGAGGCCAGGCCCCAGGAATGGTGTTTTGGCACAGCCAGCTCCTGCGTCAGCGGAAGCATTTAATGAATTAATTGCAGCCACATTCCCTGAAGGAGGAGGCAGGGTTGGTGGGATGCTGTCAAGCTTCAGGAAGGGGCTGGGGAACATCTTTGGCCACAAAGCTCTGATGGGAGTAAGGGGAGTAGGCTGAGCAGAACAAGAAATTCCCATCCACTCTGCCAGGGATCTGGGAGACGTGGTGCCATCACCCACCATTTACCTGGGGTGGAGCTGCCTGGGGACAGACCTTTGGGGAAGGTGACACGGACACATCTGCTGTGTCTCTGTCACATCCTGCTGCCGGGCTCACTGGCTCGGGATGCACCCCAGCATCCCGGCCCCAGCCCCAGCCCTGCGTGAGGATCCAGAGCACGGAGCCTGGCACCATCAGCCTGGAAAGCAGCGGCATCGCTGGCGCCCAGCTCTGGCTGTGCCGTCCCACCCGCCTGGCCCCGGCACGCCGGGAGCCGGGGCCGGGGCCGGGGCCAGGGCCGGGGCCGTGGGGCTCAGACTGCCTGGCTGCATCCACCGACGGTGGCACCGGCCCAGGGCAGCCAGCCCGGCCCCTGGGCTCGGGGGGCTGCAGGGAAATGTCCCCTCCCCTGCAGGGCCGTGCCAGCGCGGGGTGAGCCCAGCCTGGCGCTCGGGAGCTGCCAGGAGCATCCCTGTGCCGCTGAGGCTGTGGCTGCAGCCCCACACAATGCGCTGTCCCGGCTCCAGAGCCACCACTGCTCCATTGTGTCAGCGCTCCTCAGGGACGGAGCTGAGCTGGGGCAAAGCTGGGGGGCTGCTCCACAGCCAGTTCCCGATTTGCCCCTCAAAGAATGGCACGGGGAGGTGGAAAGGCTCCTGGGAAAATCCACTGTCTGCATGGATTTGCTGGGTGTGGTGGCTTCTTCCCTGCTCATGGCAGAGGAACATGCAATTCAAAGGTGTTCACACCCCTCTGGGGTCCCTCTTTTCTTAATTGGGGCTCGGGTCACACAGAGCCTCCAAAATCTCATCCACAGTGATGCCAGTCTGAATGTCCCCTGCAAATGCCAAAGAGGGAGAAGGGGAGTCAGGACAGATGCTGGGATGCTCCTGGCTTCATGCAGGCTGCTCCAAGGGGCTGTGTCAGACCGAAGGGCTCCTCAGGCGGATGTTTGTGGCTGCAGGGCTGGGGGTAGCAGGAGCTGAAGCCCTCCCAGCACAGCCAAGTGCCTCAGGAAAAGACAGCGTGGTGGGTTTGACTGATCCAAGCCAAGCTCCGAGCAGCACCGACCAACGGGGGAGCAGGAATTTTCATTTTGTTCTCCTGTGAATTTGCCAACCCCCCCGGTGGAGGCCCAGGGACCAACAAAAGGCACTGGCTCTCCCCCAGCCACCAGCAGCCAGGAGCCTTCCCGGCAAGGAGGCATTCACTGCAGAGCCTGCTTTTATCTCCCAGCCAGGAGACCTTCCTGGGGTGGGATGAGCAGTGCTGGGCTGCTCTGCACCTCCCAGCACGGCAGCACCCCAGGATGCTCCTGGGGATGGAGCCTCCCCACTTTGCCAGCTCATTAAACCAGCGGAGTGTGGTGAGTGTTTGGTGGCTCAGAGATGTGTGAATGGGCCTCTGTGGCTCAGGGAAACAGCCAGCCCACCCCCTGCGGCCAAAATGCTGGGATTTGGGTCAGCCCCAGGCACCGCAGGGAGGGGTCTGGGCAGAGGGAACAGCCGCGGTGGCTCCCCACAGCCCTGGAGAGTGGGAGGGTGGGACGATGAGGGATGATTCCAGCACAGACCCTGCTGCCCTGCATCAGGGCTGGGCACAGCAGATGCTGCTTCCCTTCCCATCCTGCACACCTTTCAGGCACCATTTGGTGCATCCATGATGCAGTCACAGAGGTGCCAACATTGCTCACATGCCTTCACCTGATGTAATAGGTTACCTGGTTTTCCAGCAGGGCACAGACGTGTAATTAATTAACACTAATGAGACTGGCCCAGGAGCAGCACCCGCCTGTGCTCGCAAAGCACCATCAGAATCCTGGATTTAACTGCAAAGTGAGTTTTCCTGGGGGGTGAGAAGGGGATGGGGGGTGCCTCAGGCCATCACAGTGTTGAGAGCTCACTGGGACTTTTGCTCAGTGTTTGAAAAATAAAACTAAATCAGCCGGGGCTGCATAGCAGGAACGTTGTGTGGAGGGCTGGCTCCCAGCCAGGGACCCCTGGCATGGTGATCCCAGCCTTCCTCTCCACCCCAGCCTTCCTCTCCATCCCAGCCCCCCCAAAAAGGTAGTTTTTTGAAATTTAATAGGCAAAAGCCCAAGCAAGCCAGCCCCAGTGGCATCTGGCACTGAAACCCAACACCAGCCCCAGGAGGTTAAAGCAGAGACCCCATTGCATCAGGGTCACTGCCAAGGGGGGGAGGAAGCAGGCAGGGACAAGGGGGAATGAGGAGAATTCTCATGATGTCCCTTCCTGCTGCCCACTGCCACTGCCTCAAATCCCTTTCCATTTTTAGCCCAAAAGGGTGTTTGTCATGCCCAGACCAGCAAATCACTGAGCACCCATCAGATCAGTGAGCACCAGCACCTGCTGAGAGCCCATCCCACGGCCACCAAGTGTGGACAGCAGCATGCCTGGCAGGGTGTGGGATGGGCTGAGCCCCACTGGGACCCCCCAGCCCCGCTCCAAGCAGGGCCCTGGTGGGCTCTGCACGCTCAGACATCCCAGAGCCCCTGCCAGCAGCAGCAGCAGCACTGTCCTCAGGTCTGCTTCTCATTTGAGGTCGGTGGCCTCTCGCCAAATTTATTGTAAAACATTCATTTTAATAAGTGGCTCGTATCTTTTTTTTTTTTTTTTTTTTTTTTTTTTTTAACCCAGCCTGGTTAACTATTTCCAGGTTAAAGCAGAACCATGCAGGGCAGGGATGGGGGGGGCAGTGGGGACAGTGGGGACAGGATCACAGTCAGGTTGCTGGGGGCAGGTGCCAGCCATGGGCAGGACACCAGGGGATGACAGGATGGAGACAGGAACATCAGGGTCCTGCTTCTACAAAGGTCAGCAGAGCTGAGACCCTCACCCTCATCACTCCAAGCCTTCATCCTCTCCAGGTCCCCAGGGAGACCAGGAACCCTCCCATCACACTGATACAAACACTGACACTCACACAAAATTAAAACTTACTGCCCAACGGGTAACTGGGTCAAGTCAAACATGCAGAGGACTTCCCAAAGTGGACATTGCCTGGTAGTTTAGTTTCAACATTTGTTTTAAGTTTTATAAACCTCTAATACTAATAGAAATACTGGAGTGTCTTTTAATTTAAATGAAAACATTTTTTTTAAATTTAAAAATTCCCTTGAGGTATTTACAAGCCCCAAATTACAGCCATGTGGCCAGCCCAGATGAGAAAGTGAAATTGGTGAGGAAGGAGCGTGGCAGCTGCCCCAGCCCAAGCCCAGCACAGCCCTGCAGTGGCTGTCCCCATGTCACCTGTGTCCCCTGCACAGACTCTGCTTCACACCTTTGCTGGGCACACAGGATCCATGGGCTGACCAGCCCCTGGAGCTGCCAGCCACAGCTGTCCCCAGCAGGATGGACCTTTCTGTCTTCCCTGCCTTCCTTCTGTGCTAACATTTCTGTCTTCTCTCTGGAGCAGAGTGGCTTTGGGGACAGGAGCTGCCCATGACCCATCCTGTGCCCTCCTCAGCTGTGCTGCTGCTACACCAGGCTCTGTGCAACCCCAGGCTGTGTCTGGGCTCCTCTAAGTGCTCCCCTACACCATCACTGCTACTGCCACCCCCAAGCCACCCCTGACAGCCCTGGCAGTGCCCTGTGCATCCTGGGGTGCAACACAACCCCCCTCACTCAGCAATGCCCTGCAGGACCTGGGGTACAGCGTGGTTCCCCTGAATGGCTCAGTGACCCACGGCCCCCCCTTCAACACCCTGAACACCTTGGGGTGCTGTGTAACCCCAACACACACACCCTGCACTGCCCTGTACATCTTGGGGTGCTGTGTAACCCCAACACACACACCCTGCACTGCCCTGAACACCTTGGGGTGCTGTGTAACCCCAACACACACACCCTGCATTGCCCTGAACATCTTGGGGTGCTGTGTAACCCCAACACACACACCCTGCACTGCCCTGAACACCTTGGGGTGCTGTGTAACCCCAACACACACACCCTGCACTGCCCTGAACACCTTGGGGTGCTGTGTAACCCCAACACACACACCCTGCACTGCCCTGAACACCTTGGGGTGCAGCACAATCCTCACCCCACCCCAGCAATGGCCTGCATGACCTGGCACAATGCCGACCCCCTGAACATCTTGGGGTGCAAAACAGCCCCTCCAAACACTGCAGCGCCCAGAACAGCCCAGAACTCAACACAACCCCCCCGTCAATGCCCTGCACGAGTCGGGGTGCAATCCGCAGGCTGAGCAGCCGAACCCCCCGTTCCCAAGGGGGCTGTGCCCCCTCCCCAGCACCCGCTGCCATGTGCTCCCGCCGCTCCCCCGGCTCCCCTGCCATGTGCACTCCAGTTTCCTTGCGTGTGAAGCCTGCAGCCTCTCGGATTCAGTGGCTGGAAAGGATGGCGCCTCTCCACATCTGGTTCAATGCGCGAGCCTGGCGCCTGGCTTAGCCACAGTCTCCATTCAGAGACACACAGACTTTAATAGACTCATACAATTCTTCCTGATCTATCACTGCAGCCGCAGCTGAAAAGCTGCTTTATTATATGCACTCAAAGGGGGATGAGGAGGGAAGGGGAGGGGGCCGGCGGCTGGCGCTGCCGCTCTCTGAAGGCTCCCAGCCCGGCCGGCATCCCCCGGGACCCGAACTGTTCCCCAGCGGCTGTTTGCCCCCCAAACCCACAGGAAAGAGCAGCACCGCAGCCTCATTATCTCTCCTGCCCAATTAACACCCTCCGAGCTGCCGTTCGCACCCGCACCGCGCTGGGTGAGGCGGCAAAGGGGACCCCGCCTGTCCCCCTAATGTCCCCAGGATGGTTTCACTCCCGCACAAGCCGCAGCAATTTCCCCCAATAATTCCTGCAACATCAGCACCGCATTTAGCCCGCAATTCCCCGCGGGAGGACCCGCACGGAGCTGCCGGGGTGAGGAGCTGACACCGCACCCCGGTGCCAGCCCGGCCCAACCCGGCCCGGCCCAGCCCAGCCCAGCCCAGCCCGGCCCGGCCCGGCCCAACCCGGCCCAACCCGGCCCAACCCGGCCCGGCCCAGCCCGGCCCAACCCGACCCAACCCGGCCCGGCCCGGCCCGGCCCAGCCCAGCCCGGCCCAACCCGGCCCAGCCCGGCCCAACCCGGCCCAACCCGGCCCGGCTCGGCCCGGCCCGGCAGGTCCGAGCGCTCCGCGGCAGCGCAGGGCAGGGCAGGGCAGGGCAGGGCAGGGTCTGCTGAGGGATGCTGAGCACGGACACAGCATTTGCGCCGTGGGAAGGCTGGAAAACATCGCCCGCGTTCATGTATGTGTCCCTCGGGCAAAGGCAAACATCGGGAATGCCTCAAGGGCGAGGGTAGGAATTTCTGTGCTAATTCTCGGAAGTTTAGGGCTGTCCGGCGAAAAACAAGCAGTTTGGCAGTTTTGAGGCAGTCCTGGACAAGAGGCACCGGAAAACCGCCTTGAAACCCCAAATCAGGTTTTTCTCCCCAAAAGCTTTGCTGTTCCCATCCTTCCTGACCCTTCTGGGCATCACCAAGACCAGGCAGGGGGTGGCTGCCTCTGCCCACCACACTTCCACTCTGTTCCCAGTTGCTTTTTCCAGCCAGGAGAAACCAGATCTGCATTAACCCTGGTCTAAATCCTCGCTCAGACCCAGCTCAGCCCAGCCATAAGCCACTGCCCCAGCATTTTAGAGGATGCTCTGACCCAGGTCCCTGGCTCAGGGATGCCATCCTGGAAGGATAATTCCTTCCAGCTTCTGCTCGTGCTGCAGGGAGGGAATGAGATGCCAGTGTGGGGACACCAACCCTCTGTGAATCCCAAAGCACCCGGGTCCCATCCAGCTCCAAACCTCATCCCTTCAGGTCAGTGATTTTATATCTCTAAGGAGATAATTCCCTGTGGCTGGAGGAAATCAGCCTTGGCTGAAGGGGTGATCAGCCCCACTCCCTGGGAGAGAGGAGGGTTTCTAACGAGGCAGCCTCAAAGCCCCAAATCATTTCATCAGCCTCCCAGCTACAGACACACGCCCAGGCTCTCTTAAAATGCTGATTCGTTGAAATTCACCCATCTTGGCTGCACAGAGTCGAAATTTCATATTTTTCCTGTGAATCAGCCCTATTCCCTGAAATAACAGCCCAAAAAGAGAGGGGAAATAGTCTTGCACTGAGCTGTTCCTGGTCGAGTGAGACATAACAGCCTGGGGGGGGACAGGCAAGGTGTCCCTGCACCCCAGCACCCTCCTGGGCTGGGCACGGCTGTGCCAGGGGGTGCTGCTGGGGACTAAAGCACATCAGTGGGTGCTGCCAGGGCTGCCAGGGCAAAGCCTTGTGTCCCCACAACATGCAGGACCCCTCCACTGTCCCCTCTGGATCATCATGCCTTGATGATCATGCCTTGAGAATCATGCCTTGATTCTCCCTGCTGGAAAGTGGTTTCAGAAGGAGCATCCCCCACAGCAATGCCTGCCAAAACCCTGCTCACCGGGGGTGCTGAGCAGAGGAAAATCCCAGCAATGAGAATTCGGCGAGAAAAGTGATTTTTCTGCCCTCCTGGCCCAGCCAAGGCTGCTCCAGCTCCTGGGCTCCCCCAGCCAGAGAGTCCCCATCTCCCCAGGCCCTGAGTTTGGGTTTTTTCCCTTTACCCTCTGGCTGCAGCTCTCCCAGCACAGAAGGGAGCACGTGTGGGGACCCTGCAGAGCGCTGCAGGAACGTGCTGGTATGTGTTTCCCTGTGCCCTGGGGAGGGCTCAGCGTGGGCAGGGCAACTTCCTGGGGCCCCTGCTCTGGCCCAGAGCCCCCCGAGCTGGGGCAGGGGAGCCTGGAGCCCAGCTGGGGGTGCTCAGCTCATCCAGAGGCAAATTCTCCCCAAATCAGAGCCCTGGTGTCCCCAGCCAGTAAGAGGCTGACAGCAGCCCAGGGCATGGGGAGGAGAGGGATGGTGACCCAGTGTCACCATGGGAGGAGCAGGAGGGTGAGTGGATGTCCCTGGGGGAGCAGTGGGATGTGAGTGTGTGGCACAGAGAGCTGGTACCAGGGTGAATCCCATGCCAGAAGCTCCCTGAGACCTGGGGTCTCTTCCAGCTGTGCCCCCCATTCCTGCCTGTGCCTGGCAGTGATTTGTGCTGCTCTGGCTGGCTCTGCAGGGTGGTGACCTGATTCAGCCCTTTGTCCTGCTTGTGCCATGGGGAAGCAGCACTCCCACCCCACTGCAGTTTTTGGGTAGATGAGATTTGAGGAACCAGTTTCCTCTTGTCCAGGGCAGGGGACCATGTGCAGACAGTGGTCCTGTGGCAGAGACACAGGATAAGAACCCCAGGGGAGGCTGTCCCCAGCTAGGGAGGGGGAAGCCTGACTGCAGGAACATGATCCTCTGTCTCCTGCATCAGCCTGAGGGGTACAAGATGGGTCCCCCCGACCCACAGCCCCTTTTCCCTGACTGGAATATGCTGGGATCCCTGTGAGAGGCTGGAAACCTTCTGGGTGAGCTGGGACCTGTCAGGCTCCCCATCCATCCATCCATCCATCCATCCTTGCTTGTCACCAAGCACAGACAAATGTAAAGGGCTGGGAGGTGATGGGGTGGGGAACTCCCACGTGAATTAATTGGCACTTACTGACTAATTGCTGATGGATGCTGCCCTGGGGACCTGCCAGCATCAGGCACTGGACAAACACCATCCCCTCTCCTGGGGACCATCCTGTCCAGCAGCCCCAAGGGCACCTGGGGAAAACCCTCGTGCTGATGCCTGCAGCCCTCAGAGTCCTCCAGGCAGGGAGTGTCCCCAGGCAGGCTGGGGACAGGGATGGTCACTGAGAGCAAGGGTGGCTCCTGTCTTGGTGCCACCCACCCAGCTGGGCTGGCCTTACAAGGACAGACACGATTCATCTCCCCCTCTGCTGCAGATGCCACCGTTCTGCCAACAGGGACTGTCCCCACTGTGCCCTGCAGATCTGCCAGTCTGGGAGGGCAGCCAGGCACCCTCAGCTGCTGCTGCTGTTTTGGGGAGCAGTGAGGGATGATGAGTGAGCTTTAAACGCTGCTGCCCCACTCGTGTGTACCCCAAACTCATCTCACATGCCATGGCAAGCACGGTGGTGCCACCCTGAGGAGCAGGGACTCCTCCTTTAGGGAGCAAAACCTCTCCTTGGAGAGCTGAGCCACATCTATCTGACAATTCTCAAAGCCTCTTCCCCTCCACAGGGGCTGTGTGGGGTCTCTACACCACTGCCTCTCCCTGGTCAGACATCCAGAATCCATGGAAAGCCTCCGAGCAGAGCAGCCTGGAGGATGCCCAGCACCTTTGGGGCTGTAAAAAGCAGATGAGTGCTCAAGAGAGATCTGATGGCTCTGGGGTTACAGGGCAGGGGGACCTCAGCTGGATCCTGTGCCAAATCTCCCTGAGCCAGGCACAGGGGAGCAGCCACGAGTTAATGACACTGGGTTGAATTGTGGCTGATGTGCACAGATGTCCCAGGGAAGGCAGATCCCCAAAGGCACACCCAGCCTCAGAGCTGCCTCCTGCCAGTGCAGCCAGAGAGGCCAAGGTGTCCCCGAGCTGTGCCCATGTCTGATGGGGGTAAGTGGTATTTGGGAAGGAGGAGCAGCACAGCCAAACTTTGTCCTGTGAGCCAGGACCAGCACAGTCCCTGGACGGGGACACCACAGGGACATCAGCTGGGGTGGCTCTGCCTCAAGGAAGGTACCCGAGCCCCAGGAGGTGTTTGGGGCTACCTGGGGCAATCAGTCACCACTTTAACTCCAGCACCAAGTCCCTTTTACCCTCTGGTATCAGGTCCTTGTCCTTCCCTGCCTCACTTCTCCTTTTCAGCTACTCTGGTTTACATAATGAATGCTAATTTGTTGTAACAACATCTTAATCCTCTCTGCCCCTTTGGGTACTGCTTCTTCTCTCCTCCTTCATCACTGCTCTGCTCAGTATCCTCACAGAACAGGTCCCAGGGGATGAGGAAGAGGCTCCAGGCACTGTTCTGAAAATGGGATGTCCAGGGACCACCACACCTCCCCATCCCACTGCCAGGTCCCAGTGGCTATAGCCAAATAAATGGTCAATGCACGCCTGCCCCATGCCAAAAAATCCCTTTGGAGGGGCCACAGCTCAGCTGTGACAAAAGTGACTCTTTCTGAGTTTTCAGCCCCAAAGTGGCTGCCGGAGCCAGTGCACGACTCCCTCTCCCATCCCCAGGCGGCACCAAAAGTAAGTTCATTGTTTGAAAAGCCATCAGTCAAGGCTTGCTGGCTAAAATTACCCTCCTGCTTTATCATCTTGAGAACATTAAGGGCTGTTGTTAACAGATGTTTCGCGTTACACATTATTTGTTAGTCTAATGAAAGGAGGTGAACAAGCTTTCAAGACCTCAGAAGTTGTGCCGAAGGTTTTCGATGGGAGGCTGCTGCACCACTCCAGGGGAGAAGGAAGATGAGGGTATGAATGAGCTCTCACCACCCTGTTGACTTTTCTTTGCTCTTGCCTGGCTTGTGGGATTTCTGATTTTTGGGTGTCATGAGAGCAATGTGTTACACAGATATTTGCCTTCACCATCCCAGGAGGATGCACTGGGGACACTCAGGGCCAGTTTGGGGCTGTGGCCAAGGCAGGGGCTGAGCAGCCTCTCGGCTGGAGAGGGAGTTAGGCATGGCTTTGGTCCTCAAAAGCCTCAGAAGTGCCAGCAGGAAGGGATGTGCCAGCCCTGCAAGGCACTCCTGGAGGAGAGATGTGCCAAGGGCCCCAGACATGGGGCTGCTCCCAGCCCCTCTCCAGCTGGCAGGGCTGTGGGGTGGCTGAGATCAGAAGGGGGTTGAATCCCCTTCTGCAGGGAATAAATCCCTGCCCTGAGTTTCTCTGGCTGTGCCACCCTCTGGAAGGCAAACTTCTCACTGCTGCTTCCCTGGGGAAGGGAAGGGGGGTTTGTTGGGGTCTCAGCCTGCTGGGCACAGCCTGGGGCTGCCTGAAGCATCCCTGTGCCAGCTCTGCCAACTCAGCCCCCAGCCCAGAGCGAGCCCTGCCTGGTGCAGGGGTACCAGCAGCTTCACAGCAGGTTCAGGGCTGCTCTCCCTCCAACCCACAACGACCCCAAAGGCTCCTGGCTGGAGCTCAGAGCCACATCCTGCAGAGAGATGCTGGGGCACTGTGTCCACTTGTGTTCATAACAAACCCACTGCCACCAACTGCAGGGCTCCAAACCTGCATCTGGCAGAAAAACCCCACGATGGTGAAGAGGAAGATGAGAGAAAATGCTGAGAGGCTGTTTTATTTCAGGATGCCAATAAAAGATAAGGTTACCAGTAAAAGTTCCTCTGCTGTCATCACGCTGATGCTGAAAGCATCACAGATCTGCAGCAAAAGGCTGATGCTCACAAAGGCAGGACATCTGCCTGGTATTTCGAGTCTCCCCCCCTCAATTTAGGAAACTGCATCCCAGTTAAGGCAGTGGCAGCAGGTAAGGGTCTCTAAGGTCCAGCTTTGTGAGCGCACAGGTTCTTCTCTCTGTTTCCTTGTTCTCTTCTTGCCCACTGCTCTCAACTCCCAGGTATTTTTCAACATCAGAAATGCTTCAACTGCTGGTCAGCTTGTCAGAGCATTCCAGATGCTGATAGTGTCTCCATCCATGCAAGCTTGCCAGAACAGGTGCTAATGGGAAATATCTCACATGGGCCAGCAGTGCTGGGATCTGCAGACCAAACCCCAGGGCCCCTGCCCCAGGAGGAATGGGCTTTTAGGGTGAAGAACAGGCTTGTGGTGATGGTGCAGCCTCTCACTCTGCTTTTTGCACCATGCTGGGTCCACATTGAGTTCTTTGGGTGCATTAGGAGCCCAGCAGGGCAGTCAGTAGTTTCTCTGCTGTTCTGCAAACAGCCCTGTGTAACTGCTGCGGGCTGGGTTTCCAAAAGCTGCACTGATCCCACACGGAATACTGTCCCTCTACAGACCCACAGGCAGGAGAAACCCTCCCCACAGCCCCAAAGCCACTGCCAAAAGTACAAACAAAACCCAGGGGAAAGGGAGGGAGGGTGGAAAATAACACTGCAAATACCAGATACCATCCCGAAAAGCAGCGCCCAGCCTCAGCCAGCCCCCAGCAGCGCGGGCAGAGCCGGCGGCTCAGCGGGGCTGCTCCATGAAGGAAGGAGGCTGTGCAGGGAATGAATTGTTTGGAGACAGACCTGCCCGCAGCGCAGGAGCCACGGGAGGGGACAGAGAGAGAACCCGGGGGATTGAAGGGACTGAGCCCTCTCCAGCAGCACAGATTCCCGGCTGGGCTGTGCACCCTGGCCAGGCGCGGGTCAGACCCTGGGCAGGGCTGTCAGCGCCCAGGGCTGCACAAAACAAACCTGGGGTAACAGAGCCCAGCCGGGAGCCAGTTTTGGGGAATGCCACCCCTCGGGGAGGCACCCCACGCTCTGCCACCCCTGTGTCACCTCTGTCCCGAGGGGACACCCGGCTCCGGGGGGCTCTGGGCAGCCCTGCACTGTGGCTTTGTCCCAAGAATGGGGCGAACCCTCCTCACCCCCGCCCCAGGACCGGAGCGGGGTTGCGCGGGACCGGCGGAGGGAGAGATGCGAGCGGGATTGTCCCGTTCAAAACGCGCCTCCGGCCAGGACCGAGCGCCATGGAGCCGCGTCCCGGGCCGGTCCCGTTCTCCTCTCCCCGCCCTGGTTCTGTCCCCGTGGATGCCGGTACAGGACCCGCTGGTCCCGGTTCGCACGGCCCCGCCGGCCCGGCCCCGCTCCCGGAAACCGAGACCGGGAGCCCCAGGGGAAACGGGGACCCCGCAGGCCACGGAGCCCCGGCACGGAGCGACTTTCCCGGGAACGTCCCGGACCCGACACCTCCGGTGCCGGCGGGAGGCGGCCGGTGCGGGGTCCCTTTCTTACAGTGCGGGGTCCCGCTGCCCCCTGTCCCGGCTCCTTGTGTCCCCTGTCCCGGGGTCCCGGTGCGGGGTCCCTTTCTCACAGTGCGGTGTCCCTGTACCCGCTGTCCCGGGGTCCCTGTGTCCCTGCCCCGGTGCGGGGTCCCTCGCAGCTCTCCCCGACGGGGCTCCCCCCTCGCCTCCACCCGCTCCCCCAGTTCCCCCCGACCCCCTTTGTCCGGGGGGGACCCGGCGGGGACCCCCCGCCCCGAAGCTGAGCCCGGCCCGGCCCGGGGGCACTCACCGTCCTGGGGCGCTGCCTCGCTGCCGCTGCTGCCTCCCGACGGCTCCGGGCCGGCCTTGCCGCTGCCGGCGGGCGGGGGACCGGCCGAGGGAGTCCCGTTCATCCCGGCCGCCACCTCCTCCAGGTCGAGGAGGTGGCTCACGCTGAAGTTTTTCCGGCTTTGAGCGTTTTCGGGCGGCTCCGGGCCGCGCACGGCGCCGGGGGCGAACGGCTTGTCCATGGCAAAGGCTGGCGCCGAGTCCATGGCTCCCACCCCAGCCCGCAGCCCACCCCGAGGTGCCGGGCCGCTCCCCGGCCCCCTTCCCCTTCCCCACCCACCCCCAAAAAAAAAAAAAAAAGAGAAAAAAATTAAAATAATTATAATTTTTTTTTTTTTTTTTTTAAATAGGGAGAAAAAAAAATCACGGCTGCCCTGAGTCCGGCTCCCTCCCCAGCCCCTGTTCCGCCTTGTGCTGACGTCTGGGGAAAAAACCACGCTCCCAGCCCAAACTTTCTTCCCCTGCTCTTTGCTCTGGAGCTGTTCAAACAAACGCCCCTGCTCTGCGCCGAGCGGGGCGGCCCCTCGCCCCCCCGGCCCTGCGAGCTGCCCCCCTGCCAGGGACCGAGCCGCGGGAAGGGGGGGCACACCGGGGGGAGACCCGCTGGCCCCCTCCTTCCCTCCCTCGTTATCCCATCCACACCCCCCAGCCCTGTTTTAAGTGCTTCTATCAACAAGTGTAAGTGGCTGCGCTCCGTGGGGAGGGATGGGGTGGGCTGGGAGAGGGGCTGGAGGGAGAGGTGACCCGCGGGTTAGCGGGGGACACGGCCCCCCTCCACCTCCAGCCACCCCCCTCCTCCGGTCCCCATCAACCCCGGAGCAAGGTCACCTCTCCTGGGAAAAGCCTGGCTCTCTCGCCTTAATGAGATAATTACGTCCTGCACCACAGTTAAAAACTCATAGGCTGCTTCCCTTGGGGTTAGAAAGAAACCTCCCTAATGAAAACCAGCCACCGGGAAAAAGGAGTTTTTCCTCTTTAAAATTATATATATTTATATATATACACATACAGATATGCAGGGAGAGGCAGTGGGAGGGACAGGGGCAGAGCCCGGCGCTGGTTGCTGCTGTCCGGACAGGGCTGGGCTCGGTGGGCAGAAATGGAAGAGGTTAAACAATTATCCCTCGATTCCAGCCGCCCTCCTGCCCCGCCGCTGCGGGGATACAGGGACAGGGTTCCGAAACCTCCGAGCGACATGGGCCGGCTCTGAGCTCATAAACATCCCTGCTCCAGCACGGCCCAGGGAGGCAAACCCCTGGCTGAGTTATTTTAACATTTGTCGAAAGCTTTTCTTGCGCTCCCTTCCCCTTCAAGTCGGAGGCGTGCAGATTTTTAAGCCAGCCAGTGCTGCCAAATCTGATCTTCCTGACGGGGAAGCAGCTTCCCAGAGCTCTCCAGCTTGCAAGGGGTGTAGCTGAAGGCAGATTTTGGCTCTCTCCAGCTCTGCAGGGGGCTCCTCCAGTGTGCAAACAAGCCAGCCCAACTCCCTTCCCCCTCTTTTTTTGAGGGGGGGGGTTCGTTTATTGGTTCTGCCGGTCCAATTCGCTGGCCCTGGGGGCGCTTTGGGAGCCAGCTCTGGTGCCAGCTCCTGTCCCCTCGGCTGTGTAAATCCCGGGCTGCTGTCACGCTGCTCTGCTCCTCCTTCCCTGGGGATGCTCCCAAAGGGGGTTTTGGCCCTGCCCAGCACCCAGCTGGACACGTCCCCTGTCCCCCCATGCTGTGCACACAGTTATGCATTCTGTGTATTTCAGAATACAAATAAATTGCCACCAGCCCTCCTGGCTGCTCCGTACTCTATATCACCCCAGGGACCACCAGGCTCTGGGGCACCCAGAACAGCTTCGTGCCACCTTTCCTTGTCCAGGTACCTGCTTGATCCTGCTTCTTTCCACCATGACTGCAGGGACAGACCCTTCCCAGAGTGGGGGTGACCCCATGTCCAGGAAAAACTGCTCTAGGATCAGCCCTGACTGCTCCATCAGCACTGGGCACTGGCTGGCCTGGGGGACCCAGGGCAGTGGGACCCCCATCCTTGGCCCAGCACCCCCCTCTTGGCTCCAGAGCTGGGAACATCTTGCTGTGATTATTTTGGGGCGGCTGCTCTTGGCCCATGGAGGGGCGAGGGCAGGAGTGGGGGATGGAGCAGCCCCATCCCCGTTTATAACCCTCTTCCTCCTCCTTGTTTAGGGCCAGACCTTATTCTTGAACTGTCTGGCTTTTCCAGGGGAGACGGCTTTCCCTCAGTCCGTGGCATTAAATAATTAAATGGAGGGAATAATCGTCGGTGAAACCCCCTTGGGTTCGCACTTCCTCGGGCCCTGTGATTGCTGATATTTTTTTGGTTGAAATATGACCTTTTTTATGATCAAAGGGGATCAGAGTTCCAAAGGAAAGTTAAAAAAAAAAAAAAAAAAAAAAAAAAAAAAAAAAAAAAAAAAAGGAGGGCAAGCATTTTCTTTTTTCCCCAGTCCTAGCGGTCTGGTAAAGTTTCTTTAGACATGCAAAGATTTACACACCTTTCTGCAGGGTGCCTTAAATTACCCTCCAACTCTTTACACATTTCCATGAGCAGAGCAAGAACAGTAAGTCATTGAGAAATTAACTGGCCTTTCAGTAATATCCCCTGTCGGCCTTTCAGAAGGAGAATGTCTAATGACTTTTTTGAAGTAGAGGTCAGGGTTTGCTTTTTTTAAATAAAACAATCTGTATTAATGCAATTTCCTTTTTAGCTGTAGGATTTGCCCTTTTTTTTCCTCAGCACCGTTTTTTTTTTTAATGCCACCATCCACACGAGGCATCTGAAGCAAGACCTGGTTGTTTGAAACACACACTCCTGGTGTTCCCTAACCTGCTTGTGCAAGCTCTTCTCTTTCTTTCTTTATTTTTTTGGTAAAAATTATATTTTTAAAATGGACTTCAAAGCTGGCAAGGTGACTCTTGGCTTTGGGCAAAATGTGGGTGGTGCAGAGACAAAGCTGAGCAGCTTTGCTTTACCTGACACCAGGCACCTGGGTTTTGTTGAGCTGGGTGTGAGCTCTGAGTCCAGCTTTGCTGGGCCAGAGCTGCTGGGCTGATGAACTAGAGGCACTGAATTGGCAGAGCTGTGCTGGGCTCCTCAGGGTGAGGATCTGTCTGGCCAGACCTGCCAGGTTTGCAGCCTTTGGGATGAACGTGTTTCTGTTTGCCAGTCCTTCATCTTCCTCTCAAAAAAAAAAAAAGTTATATTTTTTTGGTAATCTCACTTTGTGTTTTCCTGAGGGTTTCTGCCAGCCCCAGCCCCCTCCTCACCCCAAAACCTCCTGGGAACACTGCCTGGGGTGGAGCTGCTCCCTGTGGTACCCAGGTGTTCCTTCCTAACCTCCCCAAAATCTCACCCTGTGGATGTTCTGGTGCAGAGAAGCTGGGCTGGCTCATCCTTAGCTGAAGGTTTTGTCTGACTGTGGACTTGCACCTCTGCTGCCCCACAAGGAGGATGTTTGGAGTAAGGAGGTGGGAAGGAGGAGAGTGTGGGGAATTCTGGGGGCTTGGCAGTGCCTGGCCAGGAGCAGAAACGTGGGGGGTGGGGTGGGGGGTGCCCAGCCCCGTGTCCTGCCCAGGCTGGGGATCAGAGCCCCCCTCACCCCTAGGGCATCAAGCAGGGGCCAGGGCAGTGCCACCTGCAGGGGTGACAGCCAGGGGTAGCTGCTGGAGGAGTCCCCGTGCTCAGCCCTGCCCTTCCTGGCAGGAATGGTATTTCTGTACTTACTGAGCAACTCCTCTTTCTCCCTCCATCCCCACCAGGCCCCAGAAGTACAGCATGCCCTGTGCTGGCTCCTCTCCTCCTCCTCCTCTCCTCTCCCCTCCAGCCCTCACAACTCCCCCCATTGCCCCCTAGCTCCCTGTCTTTGTGGTTGGTGGCATTATAAAACACCCCAGCCAGCTCCTTGGTGAAACTTTTTCTCCCAGCTTTCTCATTCCTTCTCTTTCTGCCTCTCTTTTGCTCTTTCTTTCTCTCCCTGCCAGGAATCCCAGTCAGTCCCAGATGAACCAATACTCTGTGGCTCTGCTATTTCCCTTTTATTCCCCTCGTCCTTCAACAGCGAGATGGGAAAAGAGTGAACTAAAAAAAAAAAAAAAAAAAAAAAAAAAAAAAAAAAAAAAAGAGAGAGAGAGAGAAAAAAAAAAAAAAAGGAGAAAGAAAGAAAGAAAAAAATCAAAGCGGCACATATTGGATCCAGATGTGCTTACAGCCCTTTCCAGCAATTTAATTAAATTCCCCCAGACAGCCAGGAGGATTTCTTAATGATCAAATTTCCCTGGCTTTCCTCCTAAAATGCCCCTCTTTCTTCGGCTGGCTGTTGCTGTGTCTCCCTGATGGATGGCCAACTCGCATTCTTCCCAGCCCGCCCCGCCAAGGCCGTGGGGAGGAAGGGGCAGAGCCCGGCGCTGTTATTCCACCCAGGCACTCAAACCCCCGTCCAGCCACCGGGCCAGAAACAGCCCTGTCTGCCAAATTTCTGCTCCCAGGAAACGTGGGGATGCAGAGTCATCTCCCTGGGGTCTGTGTGGTGTGCTCATGGCAGGGATACTCCAGGGATACTCCAGGGAGGAGCTCCTGTGTGTGGACTCACAGTGCTGGTGGCAAGGGAAGGGCTCAGCCCATGGGTCTCCTGGTTTGTCACCTCCCAGGGCTGGTTTGGAGCCAGGTTTGGTCCCACACTGCATCCCCAAAGCCTCCTTTCAAGCTGGGGGTTACCAGGGTGGGGGCAAAACCTCTGTGGGGCTCCTGAAAAGGCACATTTGGGCTGGCACAGCCCTCACCCTCAGGGACAGCACAGCTGGGGTCAGAGGTGGCCGTGGGGTGACCCTGCCTTGCCAGCCCTCCTTTCCCAGCCAGCAGCAGGAATGGAGCAGTGGTTTCTCCTGAATGATGTCTGTGCAGGGCTGGATCCTGCACGGTCCCCACCAGTGCCACACAGACAGGGATGGGGTTTGTGTCGGGTGCTGCTGCTGTAGCTGTGGAGGGTCTGGGGTTTTTCTGGGCTATGGAGGGTTTGGGTTTTTCTGGGAATGCAGAGGGCCCAGGGTCTGGTGTTACCTGGTGGCAGCAGGAGGCTCTGGGACTGGAATGAGGGTCTCAGCTGCCCACCCCACCCAAAGGGGGGTCTCCAGTTGCTCTGGTTTGAAGCCAGCTCAGCCCTCTGTGCAGAGGGACAAATCCCCACCATCCCTGGCTCTGCCTTGCCGCTCTCCCCTCTGCTCCCTGCCCAGCCTTGGCTGGGGTTATTTCCACCCCTACTGAGGAAAACACGGGGGTGACACCCCCAAACCCCACCCAGGGAGGCTGCTGGGCTGCGGGGAGGGGGGGGCAGGCCAGCTGCCATCCAGGTGCCACTGCACAGCACCAAGTCCTGGTGCCACCAGGGCCACCAGCCACCCTGCCCTGCCCTGAAGGTGGGCTCGGGGCTGAAAGCACTGGGGTCCCCCACCCCGGCACCCCACTCTGTGTGGGGAAGGGAAGGGTGGGAAACAGGAGGGACCGTGACAGCACGTCAGAAAAATGCCCAGCCAGCCCAGCAGCCTCCTCGCCCCCTCTGCCCCGCGGCCACGGCCGCCTGCTGCAGTCTGGAAGCGCTCCACCGGCATAAAATAAATACGTAAATAGGAAACCAAAGGCGGCTTCAGTTATTGCCGCTCTCCAGAGCTCCCCGCGCTGGCAGATTTCACCAGAATAATAATAAAAATAATGACGATTATGATAATAGTACCAATAAATCCTGGGGTAAGGCTTCCCCTGGTAGCTCTTTCAGCAGGGGACAGTCCAGGAGCTGTGGGCAGCAGCAGCGGAGTCACCCCGAGCCCCCGGGGAGGCAGCGGCCACTGGTGCCACCCCCCAGCAAACCCTGCCCGGCCTGGGTGGGTCCTGCAGAGGGAGGGGGGACATCAGGGAAAAGGGGGACACCCGAGCTGGGGGATACTCGGGAAAAGTGGGACACCCAAGGTGGGGGACAGCCGAGAAAAGAGGGCACACAGGGTGGGGGACACCCAAGGGAGGGGAGACATATGGGGACGGGGGGATATTCGGGGAAGGGGGGGACAGCTAGGAAGGGGAGGACACTGGGGAAGGGGATACTCGGGGTGTGACACCAGTGAGAGAGGGGACTCACCGGGGGGACAGAGGGAGGACACCGGGGGGGGCCGGGGGACACCGGGGGGACACCGGGGGGACACCGGGGATTACCGGAGAACGGGGCGGGGGGACCGGGGGTTACTATGGGACACCGGGGGGGTTGCAGGGGGCGTCCCCCCCTCCCGCGCGCGACCGCGTGCTGCCCCCTGCCGGCCGCGCCAGATACGGCCACGCCCATTGAGGCCGCGCCCCACTGAGACCACGCCCTCCAGCCAGGCCGCGCCCCAAATGGGCCACGCCCCCATAGCTGAGACCACACCCCATAACAGAGACCACGCCCCCGGTGAGGCCCCGCCCCCTGGCTCAGCCCCGCTCCCGGGTTCCGGTTCCCGTTTCGGTTCCGGTTCCGGTTGCGGTGCCCAGGCAGGTGAGGGGCGGCAGGGCCGGGGATGAACCGTGAGGGGAGGGTGGTGCCGGGGCGTCCCTTCCCTCCCCGTGTTGCTCGGCGGGGCTGCATTGGAATTTGTGAGTGTTTATTTGTGAGAACGAACTGGGGTTTATGGACTCGTTTGGGGTTTGTTTTCCTCCCCGCTACAGCCTGATCTGCCTCCTCAGAGAAAGAAGTGATGAGCGTGTTTAATGTATCTAAAAATATCTGTTTGCACCCCACTCAATCTGTCAGGAGTGGTGCATATGCTTATTTATTTATTTATTTATTTATTTACACGTACATGCTGATAATAACAAATATATTCCCACTTTAAAGCATTGTAAAACAAACAGAAAAAAATATAGTTTTTTTTTTTATTAGCTTATTTTGACTATTTACCTTAAGCAAAGAATGATTAGGAAATGAAAATGATCTTTTGTGTAGCAATCTCTAGGCAGGGTCTTGTTACTCGTCCTGCTGGGTCTGGGGGCTCCTGGCCTTTCCTCCCCGGGGGCTGCAGGGAGACTGAGGGGCTTCCTGGGGTTGTTGCACTGAGGGGGTCCCTGGGGTGGCTCCAGCCCCCTCTCCCATAAAAACCAGGCAGGGCTTTGCTGGTTCCAGACATGCCCGGGCACTCAGAGCACCCCCAGCCCACAGGAGCCCCCTCTGCACAGGGGCTCTGTGCCCATCCTGGGCTGTGCCTGGAGTGTTTCCATCCTGTGCCCAGATAACTGCAGTGTGCAGCTCTGCGTGCAGGAGATAATTTGGGGACACCAAATTGATGTGTGGGAGGAGATCCCTGCGCTGGGCTGGGCTGCCTTTATATAAGGGAGGGGGAGGCTGTGTTTTCTTCTGCGTTCAAACCTGCTGAAAGCCTTGTTTGTTTTGGAAGAGAGAGAAGCCCTTCAGAGGAGGGAGGACAGCAGTGCTGTGCTGGAGGCCCCCGGGCAGCTGTGCAGGGGCAGAGCACGATGCCTTTCCTGCACGGCTTCCGCAGGATCGTCCTGGAGTACCAGCCCCTGGTGGATGAGCTCCTGGGGCTGCTGGCCACGCCTGACACAGAAAAACAGAGCTCCCTGGAGAGGTAACGGCAGGGGGCTGAACACCCTGGGGTGTTTTTGGGGGATGATTGGAGCTCAGGGACCTGGCTGAGGTTTGGACAAGTTTGCCCCCAGTCCTGGGGAGCAGCTTATCCCATGGCAACAAAGCCTAAACTGGGGCTCAGCTGAGGCCCTGAAGGTGCTGTGTAACCTCACAACCAGCTGGTTGGAGACTCACTGGGTACAGGACCAGAGGGAAGACCAGGGATTTTCCTTCTTCCCTGGTGCCACTTTGACCCTTGCACACCTGAGCTATGTTCACTGAGTAACTGCTGGGTTTTTGTGTGTCTCAAGCCCTGCCTGCCTGGACAGTGACAGGAGCCAGCTCTCAGCTGTGAGAAGAGTCCTGGAGAGGGAGACGCACTCACCGTTTTATCAGGAAGGTGTGAGCTATGCCCTGCTGAAGGTCACTGAGCTGGGGCTTGTCCCTGCTGCAGAAATCCTCCTGGAATTTGGTGCTGACCTCAGCTTTGAAGGTGAGGCTGGTGGGAAGGGGGCTAAGACAGGATGAACCAGCAGATGAGAAGCTGCCCTGGGAGGTGGGGACAGCTGGGGCAGAAAGAGGAGGTGCTACCAGCTCAGACCACTCCTGCTCCTTGCTGGAGTGTTGTGGATGGACTGAGGATGCCAGGGACTTGGGGGCTTTTGGCAGCAGGACCCGGGGTGCCTGTGACAGCCCTGTTTTCACAGGCATCACTGTGCTCCCAGGTGTCCCCTTCCACTCTTGGCAGGCGCTGGGGCCATTTTGGGGAAGCCCTTTGTTCTCTCTGACTGTTTTCATCCTCAGACCCAGTCACCTACTACACGCCCCTGCACATGGCGGTGCTGCGGAACCAGCCGGACGTGGTGGAGCTCCTGGTGCAGCACGGCGCCGACATCAACCGCAGAGACCGGGTACGGCAGCGCTGCCTGAGCTGCTCTGGTGTGGGGACAGCCCTCCTGCTTCCCTCCTCCTGGGCCTCACCGTGTGCTGCTTCCCCTTGGCACATCCCTGTGCCCCTGTCCCTTTCCCTTGGCTCATCCCTGTGCCCGCTGTCCCTTCTGCCCACAGTCCCTTCCCCTTGACACATCCCTGTGCCCCTGTCCCTTTCCCTTGGCTCATCCCTGTGCCCGCTGTCCCTTCCCCTTGGCTCATCCCTGTGCCCCTGTCCCTTTCCCTTGGCTCATCCCTGTGCCCGCTGTCCCTTCCCCTTGGCTCATCCCTGTGCCCACTCTCTGTAGTGCTCTGATGCTGCATCAGAAGGTCAAGTTGCCTTTGGCTGAGCCTTTGCCTTGAAGCAATGTGTGGGAGGAGGCTGGAGAGACACTTGTTGTGGCTAAGATAAAGCCCCAACAACAACTTCCTGCAGGCACTCCCAGTCTCCAGTGTCTAGCAGTGTTCTTTAACTGCTTTGCAGATCCATGAGAGCAGTCCCCTGGACCTGGCCAGCGAGGAGCCCGAGCGGTTGCCGTGCCTGCGGCGGCTGCTGCAGCTGGGGGCCGATGTCAATGCTGCTGACAAGAACGGTCTGTGTGCCCTGCCCAGCTCCCCCAGCTGAGGGTGGGCTGGGCCAGGGACAGGGCTGGGGCCATTTGCTGCTGCAGCTGCTCCCTGCTTACAGACAGGTTTGGGAGTTGGGAGGAAGCTGGCAGAAGCTCCCTGTGCTCGGTATTCTCTCCTGGTGTGCTGGCTGTGTGAAAAGGTCTGAACCTAGCTCTGTGCAGCCCAGGGGAAGTGGAATGGGGCTGTGCCTCTGTTGTCCTGTGGTGCCCACTCACTGTGCTGTGGCTCATACACCCACTGAGGCGACCACCAGCCCTGCACTGTGGCCTGTGACTGTCCCCACAGCTGGGCACTGTCATGGGGATAGTGGAAGTGTCTGCCAGAAGAAGGGTTGTCACTCCCTGTGTTTGGGCTGTCTGGTGGGTGGGGTGGATTGTTTTCCTTCCTGCCTTTTGGGGTGTCACCCTGTTGTCCTGTGACTGACTGATTACTCCATTGCAGGGAAGACAGCACTGCTGCATGCCCTGGCCAGCAGTGACAGTGGCCAGATCCACAACACTGACAGCATCCGTCTCCTGCTGGAAGGAGGTAAAGAAAACCTTCTCCCTTTCTGGGCTGGCTGATTCTTTGTGCAGCACCAGGCACTGCCTTCCTGATGCCTTTATGTTCCCACTGGATCAGGGTAAAGCCCAGGGCTGCTGGAGCTGGTGCTGGCCTGGCCTCTCTCTCTGCAGTCAGTTACATTCTCTGTCCCTTCCTGCAGGCGCAGATGTCAGGGCTGCCACCAAAGATGGTGACACTGTCTTCACCTATGTCATCTACCTGCTGGGAGAGATGGCGTACAGCTACACCGAGGAGGAGGCCGAGGACATCGAGCGCTTCTGCTTCCGTGTCACGCAGCTGCTGCTGGCCCACGGTGCCAACCCCAGTGAGTGCCCAGCCTCAGAGTCCCTCACACACTTCTGCTTAAAAAGCTTCAAAGACTATTTCCCACTGCTGCGGTTCTTGCTGGAGTCAGGTGCTGCCTACAACTGCTCCCTCCATGGTCCCTCGTGCTGGTCCGGCTTCCACATCGCCTTTGAGCACCTCTGCTGGCACCTCAGTCGCTTCGACGATGAAACCTATTCCTCAGACCTCATCCAGAAGGGTCAGACTCTGCTGGAGCTCATGATGGCCAGTTCACAAGCCATCCAGCTGCCCAGAAATTTTGAGGTCAACACCAGCAGCTGCAGGTTCCATGGGGAGAAGGTGCAGACTCTGTTCTGCTCTCTGAAGCAGCTGGAGCGCTCGCCACAGGCACTGAAGCACCTCTGCAGGGTGTTCATCCGGCAGCGCCTGAAACCGTGGCCAGTGGATGACAAAATCAAGGCTCTGCCTCTCCCAGACCGGCTCAAGTGGTACCTCCTCATCGACCACACTGCTGCTGGGCACGAGGACCTGTGAGCCTGACAGTGCCTCTGTCTGCTCCCTCCACAGCCCTGCTGTGCCTACTGCCACCCTAGCTCTGCTCTGAGACAGTTTTCTCTGCAGCAAGAGGTGCTGCCCATGGAGTCCCTCTCTGTGGCTTTCTGGGGGTGGTTTCTTGGGCACAATGTCACATGTGTGTTTGTGAAGGTCTCATTGCTCTGGGGCACATCATGGGGAGGCAGGCAGAGCTCCTGGGCATGGGGGAGCTGGATACTGGGGCTGGTTTGGAGGGAGATTTAAGCAAAGGCCTGGGGACAGGATCTCTGGGTTGGAGGCTGTGACTGGACAGGCAGCCTGTCCCCTCTCTCCCAGCCCTGCCATGGGTGGTGCAGTGCCTTAGGTGTCCAGAGGAGTTGAGAGATGCCTCGGGGTGCTGGGAGAAAGAAGAAGTGTTCTGGCTTTCCTGCCTCTGGTCCTGGTGGAAGCAGGTCTGGCATCATCCTGTGGCTGTGGATGCCTTCCTTGCTCAGTGTAGACTTCTGACACCAGGGAAGGGAGTGAAGTGAAATGGGGCTGGCTGCAGTACCTCACTGCTCTGTGCCCTCTGAGTTTCTGCACCCCATCCTAGCACAGAGGACCATCCACCAAGGACATCTCAAGAGTTACTGGGCTCCAAAACACACAAAGGAATGTTTCCAAACATGATGTGTTCCCTGTGCAAGGATGAGGAATGGGCAGCTGAGTGCCTTGTGCCTCCCTCCTCATTCCTTGGCTCTTTTCCTTGGTGACCACTCCCAGGATCTTATTCTCCAGTGCCTCCTTCCCAGGAACAAGAAGTTGGTGCCCCTGGAGGGCTTGTGTTCCAGCCTTGCCACAGCTGCCTGGCTCCCCTTTCTAGACACCTGCTTCCTCGTGACGTGCCAAAGACTGGCCACAGAACTGAGCCCCACACAGTTTTATTGGTTTGTATTGTTTTTCATGGGGGACAGATGCAGAAGATGAAGAGGAAAAATCTGTTCTGATTAAAGACTGTTTATCAGGTGGATCTGGGATTCACTGGCAGTTGGAACTGGAACTGTGTATCCTGATGAACTGGTGCTTTAAAAAAATCCAGTAATGTGATCAAATTCTGCCCTGGTGTCTGGAATGGGAACTGAACAATTAAATGAGGCCTTCTATAACAGGGGCTTGCTTTTCCTTAGGAGAGGTGGGGTGAAGGACAGGAATGGGGGGATGGCTGGAAGGTTGATCTGCAGCAGACTGTGCACCTGGGCTCACCCCTGGCATGCTGCTTTGCCAGTACTGGCAACCTTGAGCCAGTGGCCAGACTTGGGTAAATGAAGGGAATATGGCCAAAGAGGAGATGGGAGGGTTCAAAGTCAGGTGATGGTGTGGGGTGCTGGGGGAGCAGCTGCAGTGTCACAGCAATGGAGCTGGAGGGGGCTGGGAGCAGCTCAGACCACACCAGTGCACTCCCAGGGCTGCAAGGCTTTGTCTGGGATACCCCTATCCCTGGAGGAGGATGTGGGGGACTCAGGGTTACACACACCTCCCTTTTTGCTGCCCATGTAGTCCTGCTCAGGGGTTTAAAGGTGAGGCCCCCTCAAAGCCCCAGAAACTGGTGTTGCCTCCCCATGCCACCACAGGGAAACAGCAGAGGTTTGTCCCCTTTGCCTTACCCAGCTCATTGCTGAGCAGCAGGAAGGGGTCAAACACCCAAGCAAGGAATGGAGCCCATCCATCCCAAAGGTGCCCCAAGCTCCTGTTCATGAGCAGGAGCCCTGTGCACTGCAGTCAGCAACCTGCTGCTGCCCACGGATCACCTCGTGCATGGGAGACCCCCCTGCTCCTGTCCAGAGCCACCGAGGGTGGCACAGAGCCAACATGCATCCGACAAACCTCACGTGCAGAAGTGCAACAGCAGGAAAATGTATTTGGCAAACACTTCTTTTCACAAACAGCAGCAACTTGGAAGACAAAGTCCCGTCCTTGTCACCAGCCCCTGGAAGGGGTGTCACGACACGGGAGAGACCTTCTCCCACTGCCCTCATCTCATGGCAAAGGTGTAGACATGGTAGATCTCATCAGGGAAGTTCTCCTGGCGCTCCTCAGCCAGGAGGTGCAGCCCAGCTCTGCGGATGATCTTATGGACCACGTCCAGGTCCCGGCAGACGCTGCTGTCCACATCGTCCATGATCACACCCTCCTGAGCCATGTTGTCCTTGATGACCACGATGCCGTTGGGCCGCAGGCCGGCACGGCAGCGCTTCAGGAAGTCGGAGAGGTGGTTGTCAGTGAGATGTCCTGGAGGGGCAGAGCAGGGGTTAGAGGGCAGAGGGTGACCAAGGGAAGAAACCCAGAAGCTGCATTTGGGATCCCTCCTGATCCAAGTGGCCAAATACTTGAGATATTTGAAGGGAAAGCTTTAGCTTGGGGGCATCCAACCTGTGTCTCACAACTCAACTCCATCCAACCCACACGTCTGCTCTGGCCTCTGAGGGCCTGGGGGAAAAGACTCTTGGGGGAAAAAGTACAGGGACATTCCTCCATGGTATGGGGGGCAGCTGCCCACCCCAGGTCCCCACCCATGCTGGGATGCTCATTCTCCATGCAGACCTCAGGCTGCTCTCCCCAGTGCATACGGCACCTGCCCCTCAAGGGAAAGGGACAGGGTGGAAGGACCCCGCAGTGACCCTCACCGATGACCCACTGGATCCAGATGACATCATAGGAGTTTGGCTCAGGGCTGAAGTCCTGGAGGCCACAGCAGAAGTAGTTGCGCACCCGCCTGCCCTCCTCGCCCAGGTAGCTCTTGGCCTTGGTGAGGAAGTCCTCTGTCACATCCACCATGTCCACTGTCTTGAAGAGGGGCAGCAGCAGCCGCTTGGTGATCCGGCCAATGCCAGCCCCGCAGTCCAGAGCACGGGTTGTCCCCGTCCGGTTGGGGCCATCCTGCAACAACCACAGGGATGAATCCACTGCCAGGCACCCACAGAGGAGAAATGGGACAACCACACAGGGCAGGACTGGGCTAGAGAGAACCCACTGCAAGGCAAAGCTCTCCTGGCATGCAACAGAAGATCCCATGGAGCAGTGAAGAGGGAAGAGCCCAGCTTCACACTGTGGGAGAAGGGTGGGGTTTTAGGAGCACGACAAACTGTGCCACCTACCCGCAGAAACCTCTGCAGGAACTTCCTGGAGCTGTTGATGTCGATGCTGGAGATGTGGCCGTAGCCCCCCAACATGCCATCCACTGTGGCAGGCACATCCTTCCAGTACTTCTCTGCCTTGGAGTAAAACTCAAACTCGTTCTCCACCACCTCGCTGGTCATGGTGGCCGAGGGCACGCGCCCACGCGGGACTCACTGCTCCCCTGGCATGGCAGAACCCCAAACCAGTGAGGAATGAGTCAGCTCTGCCAGTACCCCACATCTGTTTATCACCCCTTCCCCCTCCCCAGGGCTACTGCAAACTCCAAAAGCCTTCAGCTGAGAGCAGGAAGGAACAAAGATCAAAATCCTGGTGTTTTCTGGAGACCAACAAGCCCAAAACCCCTCCTGGGGCAGATGCCTCAGCCAGAACAGGCATGGCAGAGCCTTGCTCAGCAACACACCCAATTATATCATTACTTTTTAAGGCTGACCCACCTTTTCACCTATTCTGCTTCTCCTTTCCCTGTTTTAACATTTTACAGATTACATGTTTATGTGTGGCGACAACCCCATCAGTCACCTCCAATTACATCTGGAGTTGCTCAAAGTTATCCTGAGCACCTACCTGAGGATTGTAAATCTCAGCCGTGACCATAAGTTAGATATTTGCAATATAATAAAGTCAAGGTATAATCAGCAATACAAGCTATAAATCCCCCCCTAGGCATCTCATAATTCAAACCACTGTGGATTTGATTAACTGTGCTGGGGATTAGAAACTAGATTTAAGGTGGCCAAAGGGTAAATTCAAGGACTTCAAACACCTTCACAAATAAAGAAATATATAGAGTTTGTGGCTTGAATTTGCTGGCAAATACCCCATTAGACACAAAACCTTTTCTATGGCAGCTCAGACAGGTTTGGTGGCCCCACGTGGCCTCGAACAGCCTAGGGATAGGAAAGGGGGACATGGCATCTCAACTTACAGGTCACCGGTGGAAATCCAGTTTGGCTCAGCGGTGCCAGGAGCTGGTCTGCACTGTGATCTAGGAGAACAGAAGATGAGATTTAAGTGCCAAATCACCCCTCTAGTCCTTTAGGTGTGACAATGGCCGCAGGAAACCACAGGTAAGAGACACCCCAGCCCCACAGATGCGCTCCCAGGGAGGCTGGGGGACAGGAGCTGCTGCTGCCCCTTAGCTCAGAGGCTGAGCCACGAGTATAACCAGCGCATTGAGAGTTCTGATTCCACTTTGAGCAGTGCTCCTGTCTGATCTCACGGGCTCACCCTCCCCGCAGTGACCCCATTCCTTGGCCTGCATTTGGCTTGGTGAGTCCCTGGTGACTCATTTTTCAGGGTGTCACAGGCTACCAGCACAGGCAGAGAGCACCCAGCCCCCCCAACCCAAACCTAAACCCGAACCCGAACCCTTCCTGCTGCCGCAGGAGCCCCTCAAACGCGGCCGGTGCCCGCGGAAGTGCGGGCAGGTGAAGGCCAGGACTCGCCCCACGGACGCCGCAGCCATGGGGAGAAGGTCACACGGCGTGTGGGGGGGTCACCTCAGCATGGGGCCCTTCGCCCGAGCCCTGGGGCGCCTCGCAGGCCGGAGAGCGGCAGGGGAAGGGGGTCCGCAGGCCGAGGGGACGTGGCTGTGCCGCCAGGGGGCAGGGGGCCCGTGCCGGGCCCGGGCGGTGTTACAGCAGCCCTGTGCGGGGCGAGGGGGCGGTCCCCGGTGCAAGGCCTGACCCGGCCCTTTCGTCTCCCGCCCACCGGGGCTGAGCCCCCCCGCGCCCCAGGCCCGCGGCGCTGTGGACCCCGCGGGCCGCCGGGTGCAGCCCTACCCCGGATCCGGCCCGGGCAGCTCCGCCGGCCCCCTCGCGGCCGCGGCCCGGGAGAGGCGTGCCGGGGGTGCCGGGGGTGCCGGGCGGTGCCCGGTGCCGCGCAGAGCCAGGTACCGACAGAACTCGATACCAGCACACCCGGTACCGACTACGTCCCAGTGTCCCCAGCTCTGCCAATGCTGTGTAGGCATAGGGGAGCAGGGCCCATTCCCAGCACTCACCTCTCCCAAAATGTCCCAATGGCCCAAACAAGGTCTTGCTGTCCCCAAAACAGAGCTGCTCACCCCACACCCATCCAGAAATCCCTGGCACAACGAGGATATGGGCTCAGGGATAGAGCCCCTTGCCATCCTTCCATGGGACAGATGCAGAAAGGGAGTCCCCACCTCTGGACAAGCAAACATCAGCCTGGGACAGCTTTCGGGTCCTCAGGTCCCCTGAGTCTGTGAAAAGACCTGAGTGTGCTGGGGACAGCAGTGACCTGAGCTGGAGGCTGGGTGCTGAGACCAGGGGTGTGTGTTTTGTTTAGTCAGCTGTAGAGCAGGGGGACACATCTCTATGCACAAAAAGCACTGCTTGCACCCCACTTTGCTTTTCAGGCTTTAAAGAAACAAGGCTCTTCATCACCAGGGAGGGGACACTGAGCACAGGGTGGTGACACCTCGCTGCTCACAGGCAGGAGGGCTGTTTGGGAGATGCATGGGGGTGTGTCCCCATGCCCAGGCACCTGAATGACCCAAACCCACTGGTTTTCCCCTCACTGAAGCTGCCAGCAGCTGTTGCATTGCTCCAGTTGTCATCTGTGTTTTCAAGCAGGCAATGGGCACTGCTGGGTGGGCATCCCATCCATGCCACTAATCTTCCATGGTGCCTGCAGTATTTGCTGCCTCTGCTTCCCCAAAAAAGGCACTTTTATCCTTTATTTCACTGAGCTGCACTGGGGCTCCTGAAGACTCTTTCCATTAAGCCCCAGCTGCCTCCTCCACCCTTCCCTACTGCCAAAACCCTTCATGCTGGCAGGAATGGTGCCCCCATCCTCTCCAGGGGCTGGAGTGAAACCTGCAGCAGTTGCCTTAGCTTAGGCGCAGGTCTTGTTTGCAAATGTTTCCTTTGATTTTATATTATTATTGTTATTAATTTAATTAAGCTAACAGAGTGTGGCTGAAAATTAAAAGGAAAACTAAAGAGAGTGTGCCTGAGCTCGCCATGTTTCTGAGCCCAGCTGGGGATGAGGGTCCCAGCACTGAGGACTCCCTGTTGAGGCAGGTCCAACCTTGGGGCCGGTTTGTGCAAAGCCAAATCTGCAAAACAGAGTGGCAGCAGCAGCCACAGCACAGAGCCACCCCTGCCTTCCTGGGCTCAGCTGCCTCCCCGTGGTCACTGCTGCTGGGAAATGCTTTTCCTCTGACGGGTTTCAATCTTGTCACTCAGTAATTCCTTGTGTGACAAGACAGCAAACACCCCCCAGACCCCTCTCTCCAGCCCGTTTGTTTCCCTGCACACCCTCCCTCCTGCTCCCACTCACTCACCACCTTCCAAGGCAATCATGGTGCTGCGATTGCTCTTCAGGAATATTTTTTTTTCTTTTCCCCAGGTGCCTAATCACCCTTATTACCCTGTTCTGATTAATTAATTCTAATTAATTTTGCACTATCATTTTTGAGAAGAGGTGACCAGGACAGCACATGTTGTTGCAGGTGATTTGCAAGGCAGGTCCTGCAGTGCCAGCACAGCCCTTCCCTTGGTGCTGTTTAACCCGGGCCCAGGTGGGCACTTCCTGCCCTGTTTGCTGCTATTAATGGCAATTAATAGAGCACTGAAACCTCCAAGGTCATGGGAGGAGCCCTGAGGTACTTTCCTGGGAATCACATGGGACATTCCCCTCTCCTGTGCTCTGCCTCAGCAGCAGGGTTCCACCATGGGCAAACCTGCCCCCATGTCCACGTTTGCCCAGCTCCTTCAGCCACCTCTGCTGTGCCATGGCCAAGGCTTGGGAAGTCACAATAAATTAGGTCAGGGCTTCTTCATGCTCTGCCAAGAGCCACCAAGGCACTCAGAGACACAGCAGAGACATGGGTCCCTCTGTCCCCTCTCATCTTCCAGCACTGGTACCAGTTCTTCCCCAGGTACCAGCAGGGGCTTCACCTGTGCTGCCCAAGGGCCTTTGTAGCCAAAAGCTGACATGGTTTGGGTGATTCTGCCCTTAAAAACAGATGCCCTGGGGACAGAGGTCATTGTCCCTTTTTCTTTGTTCCAGAAGCAGCCCCTGGTCTGCACCTCATCCCAAGTGCCCACCAAAGAGATGGAACACGGGCTGGGAGGCTGCAGCCACACTCTTGCCCTTACCAGGGTTTCCCATGTCCCTGTCACCAGCCACTGGTCGCTGTCCCCAAGCAGGCTGGAGCTGGTCAGTCACTTCTGCTGGCCAGGTGTCCACCCAGCACAGCTCACTGTCCATCCCACCTCACTCCCTCAGCTGCTGGCTCTTGTCAGGAGGCTGCAGCACCACCACCAACTGCTGAGCCCCCAGCAGCCCAAAGTGTAAAAAACTTACTTATTATAGGTAGTATAATAGATGTGATACACTATAAACTGCAGCTAGTATATAATGGGTATAGTGAATATATATATAAATACTATGTATGTAAATTATATATATATATATATATATATATATATATATAATGTGTGCACAATATTGTAAATACAACTGTGCACATATGTGTATATATACATATATAGTGTAAATGGACCGTTTATTCCTACATATATTATATATACAGCATATATACACCATTCATATATACACATTTATTTGTATACCAGATAGGTATAGGTATATGCATATATACATAGGTACACAGATGTATAGAATAGATATAGATATAGATATAGATATAGATGTAGATATAGATTTAGCTTTACATACATGTGTACATACATACACACATACATAAATATAAATAACATATATATAAATACATAAGTATAAAAAACATTTTTATGGCTTTGTATGGTGTACAGGTTTCGGTGAGGGGAAAGAGGGAGAGAGAGGGAGTATGTATGTGTGTATGCAAGTGTGTAGATCACACTCAAACTGTCCTGGCTCCCTGGTCAGTGCAGGGCAGTGAAGAGGAAGAGGAAGAGGAGGGAGACACAGAGGAAAGGTACAGCAAGGGAGGAAAAGAGAGAATACAAACTGCTCCAAGTTACAAACGCTCCCCTCTTTGATTAATTGTACTTTCTGTTTGATAAATGTTACTCATGAGTATAAAATATGCAAAGCACTTAGCAAGTTCACACTGTTTAAAGAACTCAACTAACTAAATTAAAATTCGATGATAGAGCAGAGCTGCTGAGGAGCAGCGTGGCAGCACTGCCTGGGGAGCCAGCCCTGGGCACGGCCACGCAATCCTGCTCGTGCATCCCTCCCTGGAAAACCCAGCCACGGCATCATCCAGCCCAGGGGAGGTGGGTGAGTTTGTGAGGCCATGGGTGGGGATTTCCTGTGTGGTCCCCAGTGCCCTGGTTGGGTCCCTGTGGGGTGGGGAGGGGCTGTGAGGTGACACTCCAGAGCATCCTCATCCCCAACCCCAGAGTGAGGCAGTTTGCTGGCTTGAATGAGGCAGGGCTAAATTGCTTTGATTTCTAAGTTCTAACCATTGCATCCAAAAAACCTGCTCCAGTGACCCAGTGGCTCCAGGCTACCACCCAAACCCCAGACCAGGGGTTTTCTGGCACTGCTGAGCCCCAGTGCAGCACCCCACAGTCCCACCCTGTGTCCCCCTCACCCTGAACCACCTCATCACCCTGGTGACACCCCCCTACACACTCTCAGTGCTGTATCCTTCCAGCCCATTGAAGGAAAAACAACTCAGCCCCTCTTGGCATTCCCAAAATGGCATCTGAGCCCTCTCAGTGATGGGGAGACCCCTGGCACGGGAAGGCTGAGGGATCCAGTCCCCATATGGGAGTCCTGCCAGCTCCCATCTCTGCCCCAGCTCAGGGGCTGGGGGATGCAGTGAGCCCTCTGGGGAGGATGAGCTGTGCCCTGGGAGGATGCAGAGGGAAGATGCAGAGGGAAGATGCAGTGTGGACACCAAGCAGTGCTCCTGGCTCCCAGTGCATGGCTTGCACTGGCCACACTCCTCGGCCTCCATCTCTGCCACCCCATCATCCCAGGTGAGCAGGGCTTGCTGGAGGCTGCTGGGCTTCGAAAGCAGCAGCAGCAGCTGTGTCAGGCAGGTAGCAGCTCCCTCCTGCCTGCAGCTGAGAGGAGAAAGGAGGAGGAAAACCTGGCCTGGATCTGGCCTGACTGAGCTCTCCCCTCTCTGGCTCAAGAACCCCACTGGAGAGGTTTAAGTTGCTGGATGACCCACAGGACCCCAAGCCACCACCACCAGGTCTCACAGCCTCACTGGAAACCTCCTAAAAACAGTCTCAACAGATATGGAGCTTCAAGTTCATAATTTCTGTGATGCCAGCAAAACCAGACAGAATGCTGGTGCTGATGGGAAAAAAGCTTCAAGTCTTACTGCCATGGGGTATTTCTTTCCTCCTCATTCTCCTGAGCCTCCTGCCAACCCTCCAGCCAAGCCCAGCTCTCAGGGCAAAAATTTGGGCAGGGAATGAGTAGGACAGAGGGATTTGACCAGGGGAAAAAGAATCTTTTTCTCCAAAGGTTGAAATCTTCACTAAGGTGAAAGAATCCTTCTCAGAGGCATCATCCTGCACCCCTTACGGGCAGAGACTAAAATAATCCGCACTTTGCAAAACTTCCTGGGAGATTTCGGCAGGCAGGGATGAGCTGGCGTGGCACCACAAGGCGCTGCTGCGGAGCCAGCCCCGAGCCCGGCCCCGAGCCCGGCCCCGAGCCCGGCCCCGAGCCCCCGGAGCCCCCGGAGCCCCCGGAGCCCCCGGAGCCCCGGAGCCCCCGCACATCCCATTGCGGCACGGCCGGTGCCGCTCTCGCTGGGAAGGAGCCGGCTCAGCTTATCCTTGCAGCTTGAGCAATGATTTCGCCCCTGTGAACCCGCCCGGCTGTAAATCCTGGCACAGACAAGCCCCAAACATTCATTTCAGGCAACGCAGTTTGTGTCATCTCGGCATTAGCATTTGCACTCTTATTAATTAATACTTGTTAAACCAAGACTAAAAATAAAGCGTCTCAGCTAATGCCTCTTTGCCCTCGCCCGGCGGCACGGCTGGGCTGTGGCGGGCTCAGCACCCAGCTGCTCCCTTCTCCAGAGCCAGAACTGGAAGAAAAGGACTGTTGAAGCAGGAAAACTGCTAAAGGAAAAAAATCACCCCTTTCTGCACCGCCTTGGTGGGACAAGCCAGCCTTCCTGACTATGGGTGTGGGGAGAGTGACAGGGACAGCAGCACACACAGCATTCAACTTTTTTTTTTTTTTTTTTTAATTTGTTTTTCTTTTGCTGCCCTTTTTCTTCCTGGGCTGGTCCAGCTTGGTTGTACTTCCCATTCAGAGCTGGTTTCATTTCCCAGGTAGGATGCCCCAGGAGGGCCAGTGTCCAGGAAGGAAATGGTTCATTGTGGTGGGCACAGGTGAGCTCAGTGCTGCACACAGGCAGGTGCTGCCTTCAACAGCATCCAAGAGGCAGCAGATGCTGCACAAGTCCCTTTCTGCTGCCTGGGCCTGGTACTGCCCATCAGCATCCCTCTGGATGCCAAGCAAGGGGCTGCACATGAGGGTTAGTGCTGCTGCTGGGGCACCTGTGGAGGAAAAAGGGCCTGAAATGGGGGTCAGAAAAGCTTTTGGAGACCCTCAGGGGTAAAACCCGACTGGGGTTGGACACAGTTCGTGGTGCTCCCCTCCACAATCCAGCCAACAATTAAACCTACCCAGCTCCATGTTTCCTCTGTTCCCAATTTCCCAATCTCTTGGGCCCCCTTCAGAGCTCAACTGAGCCAAGAAAGCAATCCAAGACCAAAACCTCAGACCAAACACCTTCCCATATAGATTCTACAGATTACACACAGATCTTAGCACACAGACCTATGGAGCTCTTGGAGCTGGATGGATGAGCCTGTGCCAACCACAGCTCCTCAGTGCTACTGCTGGGGAAGGCAGCCTGGCCTGCAGTATTTAATAACATTAATGATAACAACAGTAATAATAGTAATAATAACAACAGTAATTTGTTAGTTAACTCTTATTAATGAAAAACAAGCCTGCAAATTTATGGGACTCCAGGAAACCCAGGACAGCAATCTGCTTGACTTAAACCATCAAACCTTGTAACTCTTGGCCATTCCTCTGCCTTGGGTGATTTTTCCAGATCCCCTTGGCTTTAATTTACTGGAGAAGCCCAGGCTCCAGCAGAGCAAAGCTGGAGTTCAGGATGCCATCCTCCTTTGCTGTGCTGGGGCAGCCAGGTGTGGATTTGGGGGACACCAGGTGTGGATTTAGGGGGTCTCTGGGAGGGGCTCTGCCAGCCCAGGCTGTTGGAAGGAGAAGCTGATGGCCAGGTTTCCCTGAGCCTGCTTGGGTAGCAGGGCTGGCAGCAGCAGCAGCACTTGGGGATGCAGCACAGCTCGCACGCGTTGGGAGTGAATGTTAATGGTGCCGAGCTCCTGGGAGAAATGATCAAATTCTTTGAATAAAGCGGGTAGCAGAGGAAGGGGAGGGGGGAAGGGAAAATAACTCCACAGATTAACTCTGCTGATGAAAATTAAAATTGGGCATTGCTGAACCAACCCCAAAATGAGCAGCCTTGGAGCCACAGCTCAACCTCAGCCTGGGCTGGGTCTGCCTGAGCTCCTGCCTGTGCCCCCAGAGCCCCCAGTGGGTTCAGCCAGGGGCTCCCAGGATCAGGTCCCAAGGCTGTGAAAGGATGTGGTAATCCTTCTCTGAGCATCCCCCCAACAGCATTTATCTTCATCCCTGGTGCCTTCTTCTTCACCAGCTTTACTTGCCCAGAGGGCAAGTTGGAGCACCCAGAATTGTGAGTTTAATATCAACACCAAAAATTTTAAAAATGAAATGTTCTGAGCTTTTAATTAATTTGTATTTACTTTCTTGATCCTTTAAAGACTTGGTTTTGTCCACTGTGGTGTCTGGTAAGGGTGGCTCCAAAGGTCCTCCTGGCCCAAAATGAAGGCAAAGACTCAGCAGTGATCACAGAACTCAGGGAGCTGCTGCTTTAAAAACATAATAAGGTAAAAGGTTGGGAATGGACCTGCCATGAGCTGCAGGATACAACCCTCCCATCCAGCAGCTCCCTCCTGCTCTGCTCCTCTTGGAGCTGGAAAACCTCCTGTGGAGCCCGGGAACTCCTGTGGGAGGGAAGTGGCTCCAGCATTCCCAGGGTGGCTCCAGGGGCACAAAGGGACTTTCCTTGGCTTGAATCACCCAAGGCCCGTTGGCTGGAGCTGTGGAGGGCCCAAGGCTCTGAGCTGGGGGGCACAGGGAAGCTCCAAAGCTCTGTGCTGGGGCTGGGGCTTCAGCAATCCTGGGGGACACCCATGGGTGGAGTCCCCTGCGTGTCCTGCTCAGCTGCCCCCCACCTTCCCTCCAGCCTGTGCTGTGCCACTGCCAGCCCCTGTCCCTGGCTGTGATTTCATTTTGATCTCGGGCTCTTTCCCTCCCTCCCTCCCTTCATCCCTCCTCCCTCGCTGGCTGCTGCCAAGTCCGCAGGTTCCCGCTGTGACCTTGAGCTGGTTTCTGGAGCCGGTTGTGGGTTTCTTAAAGGAGCCATGGGGTCTCCCACCACCTCCCTCCTGCTGTCCCAAACTCCAGCCCAGCCATGCACTGGCCCCCCCTGGGCTTGGGGGGAACAGGGAGTGAGAGCAGGGGCCCCCCAAGGATGCAAAAACTGGGAGAGGGTGGAAGTACCCAATTCTGTGGCCACAGTCATAGCTTGGCCACCCTGACAGCCAACTCCTGCTTCTCTGAGGTCAAGCAGCCACTGGGAAGGGGATTCCTGGCCACCAGCCCCAGCTCTGTGCATGGGGTGGAGTGGGGGTGGTTGTGCCTGGTACCCAGAGAGAATGGTGGCACGGGAGGTGTGGGGGTGCTTGGGCTGGAGGGGTGCACAGGGTGGGGGGGTGCACCCACCTCTCAGCACAAAGGAGGGTCCATGGCCCTCCCTGGCTGTGCCATGGCCCTTGCAGCTCCACAGTCTCCAGCTGTAGCAGGGAGAGCTTGGAAGTGAAGGTGACAACAGCTCCTGTCCAAAGCCAAGCCATGGGGCAGAGGACAGCCATGGAGAGATGCTCCTTGTTTCCTCTCTGGCCCACGTGTGTGGCTGTGCCAGCACAGTGTGACTCATGGGGAAGCTGTTGCTTGCACCCAGCAGTGGGTGTTCACAGAAACTCCAAGTCCCTCAGAGGGAGTGTCCCTCTGCCCCAGTGAGCAGTGAGCAGTGCCTGGAGCCTCAGCAGGACAGAAACCCCTCAAAATGCCCTCACTCCAGCTCCTAAAGCAGCATCAAACCCACCCAGGAAAATAATTCTCCAGGTTAAACCCCATGTAGGATGTGGCATGGCCCCATAGAGAGTCTCAGCTCTTAGGCTGAGACTGAGAAGCCAAAAAGCACCTCAAAGTGCAAACAACTCTGGTGTGGACATGCACATGGAGACCCTCCCAGGAGCAGCAGTGTCTTGGTGCTCATGCCACAGAGGTTTTAAGCAGTGATTTAGCTAAGCTGGACAGGCTGAGATTCCAGCCTTGCTTGCCCAGTCCAGACCATACTAAAAGCTCCATCAGCCAGAGAGGACCCCAATCAATAGGAGCCTTCAAGGCAAGTCATAAAACGTTGAAATTATGCAGGCAGCTCTCAGTGCTCCACAGCAAAGGCAGTCTTTAATTCAGGGGGATGCTCCTGGGGAACCAGTGAGAGGACTCTTAAATATGGGAAAACAGAAGGGGCTGCACTGCTCCACCTTCATGGGGTGTACAGGGCTTGGGTGGGCTTGGAAGGTGCTGCAGTGACAAACCCACAGCTGAGCCTTCCTCCCTGCCCCACCCAAGCACCTCATACACAACCCATTGGAGGTGCTGAAGAGATCCAGAGGTGCCTCCAGACTCTACCTTGGAGCATCTCTCAATCCCAGGGAGATACTGAAAATGTAACACCCCTCTCTGGCACCTCACAGGTACAGGGATCGTGGGAGCCCAAATCCAAGCTCCCTGTGAGCCAGCAGCACCTTCTGCCTTGGACATGGAGCTCATGGTGGCTCATAATGGCATGGGAAGGAGCAGAAAGAGATGTTCTCAGCCCCTTCTATTATAGATACAAAGAGGGAAACTGAGGCACAGCAGGGTTGCAGAAGCAGAAGGGGTAAAGGATAGTTACAGGAGAAACTCAGTAGGATCCTTGACCTGGAGCAGACCAATTGCTCAGGGAATGAAAATTGAGGAAAAAGAAGGCCATAAAGTGTAAGAGTCACGTTTGGATCACACAAAGGCCACCAAAAGTCACAACGCAGTGGCCAAGGCATCCTTGGGAGCCCCTTATCCCACGAGGAGAGGAGAAATCTCAGCTCTGCCACCTTCACCCAAGCTGCTGGGATGGTGCTCTGCCAGGCCCCAGGTCCGGCCGTGGGTGACAGGGACCAAAGTGCTCGGGGCTGTTGAGGCAGCACAGGAGGCTCAGCCACGGTCCCCACTGTCCCCAGCTCGGGAAAGCCCAAGCCCAAATCGTCCCGAGCGTGGGGACACAGCCCCCAGCTCAGGCAGCGCCACAGCAGGAGGAGGAGGGAACGCAGCGGGATAAGGAAAGAGAGAAGGAAGGAGAGGGAAGAAAAGGAGAAAAATGAGTTTTCCTGCTGCCCCAGCGGTGTGGCGATTGATCGGGTGCAGGCTGGTGTGGAGCGGTGCTGAGAGCCTCATTCCCCACCGCCGGCTCACAATTATTGGAAAAAACCCGGCGCTGCTGCTGCAGTGAAATTAGTTATTGATCTCTTGTCTGGGTGACAAGCGCGGAGCTGGGGCTGCTCTCGCTCCGCCCCGCCGGGGGCCCGGGAGCGAACCGGACACCTGTGCTCACCCACCCTCCCAACTGCTCCCCACGGAGGTTTTGCTCACCCCACTACACGCAAGGAAGATGTCAGTGGGAGAAAAAGGGCTCTGCCCCACGCAGGATGGGACCCTGAGTGCTGACAGCCCACTCAAAGCTCTGCCCCCCCACCCGCCACCATCTCCTGTTCCCCAGGGATTGGGGTCAGGCTGTCCTGAGCCCTTTTCCATTCCCCGATAACCTGGCTATCGCAGAGGGAGATAAGGCAGAGGGAAATCAGGCAGCCGGAGAGCTTTTGTTGTCTGGGAAGGCTCCTCTGCACATCCCTGGCTGTGGATGGCCGGAGGGGCTGGACCAGCGTCCCGCAGGGGCAGGGACACGAAGGGACCGGGCTGGGCCAAACGGTGCCTGCTCTTCCCAGAGGAACTTTCAAAGTTTCAATAACAAAATTCGGGTATTTATTTTCTTTTTTTGTAATTCCTGGCGGGAGGCAGGAACAACAGGGGACATTTCAAACAATCCTGTTTTCTTCCAAACGTAGTCACCAGAGAAACACCTTGCCCCCGGGCAAAGATGGGGTTTGATTTCCAGAGGGTTTGGTTGCAGAGGGTTTGTTTGGAGTCTCACCTTTGCTTAGAGTTCATCAAGGTGTTTCTTCTCACTGACAAGGACAGGCTTGAGGCTGGCTCTCGAGTCTCCTTGGTCCCTTCAGGGTTGTTTGGCTGTTCATAGAATATTTTTCCCATCAACATTTTGCCCCAAAAAGCAACTCCCTGAAGTGATCCCTCCCCGAGGTGTAATTAAAGCGGCTTTTGGGATGTAAATGAAAAGCCAGGTGATGGGCTCCTGAGGGCCAGAGGTCACTAAAACCCACATAATTTTTGCTTGGGCAAAATTGGGAAAAAAAAAAAAAAAAAAAAAAGGTAGGGTCCCTGTGATGGGGATGCAGTTGTGGGTGTAAACTGGGATCCAGGGGTGTCCACAGGGAGGGTATGAGCTGGTGGCACCGGCCATGCACAGAGCCTGCAGGGTGTGCTGGGGGCAGGATGCCGAGAGGGGACACAGTGGGGACAGGATGGACCAGGACCTGTCCCAAAAGTGGCTCCCGGGGATGAGCAGAAAGTGCCAGTGATGTGACAGGCAAGGGGAACAAAGGCTGGAGGCCACTGAGGGACACCAGGATGGCTCATGGCATGTCCCCAAGCCCTGTGGCAGCGGGCACAGGCAGCTCCCACCTCCTGCCTCCCTCTCAACATCCCAAGCAGGCAAGACCCTGTCTGCATGTGTGTCCCTGGGGAGGCTGAGGGATCCTGGCCCCTTTCCCAGCCCCAGACAAAAGCCTGGGAACAAAAGCCTGCGGGATGCGGGAGGCATCTCCCGGCCGGGGGGTATTTGTTTAGCCCGGGGGGAGGTGAAGAGGGGAGAGGAAACTGCATTTCAAAGCGTTTCACCCTTTGAAAACCCTTCACAACCCCCCCAAGTGCCCTCTGCATGGCCCTGGTATCCCTGTGAGAGGACACCGAGTTCCCTCCGGCCACCTTCTCCTCTCTGCTGGGGAGGGAATAAGAAAGATGTGGAAAGCTGAAAAAAAAAAAAAAAAAAAAAAAAAAGGAAATGCAGCCAGGAGGAGGGAGCAGATCGCTGCGGGAGTATTTCTCTGGCTCAGCCCCTCTCTGGGTGGGGAAGTTGGAGCCCCAGCTCCAGGGACTGACTGCTGAGCTGAGAGTGAGCTTGAGAATTCATGTGTTTCTCCCCAGTTGTCTTCATTTTCACAATTACACTGTTGGGATTTTGGGGTGGGGTTTATCCTGGGGATGGATCAAAGTCTGCACCTGGCCCCTTCCCAATCTGCCAACACCCAGAGCAGAGCCCCGGGCACACAGCTCTGCTTGGTACTGGAGGAGGTTGGCAGAAGCCACCAGCCCAAGCCCATCCCTCGCAGCCCTGCCCAGGCTTCTCCAACAAGGTGCCACCACCACAGGGAGGGCTCTGGCCACCTACAGTCGTCCTCGGGCTGCTTTTGCAGGTCCCCTCTCCATATCCATCACCCAAAGCTGGGCACATCCCTGCACACACAAACCCTCAGCACCTCCAGCCTGTGCCACAGACACCGCACACATCAGGTCTCAGGTTTCCTGGGGCTGTTTAGGTGTTTCACCACCCTAAAAACATCCATTTCCTGCAGGGCCAGGAAGGGAGGTGCAGCAGAAACAGCCTCTGGCATCTTCTCCTAAGAAGCAGCTTCCCAGTTTGCAGGGTCACTGTCCCAGTGAGCTCCCCTCACCCCGTCACTGCACAGACAGCATGGCCCCAAACCTCCCAAACCCCAGTAAAGGTGGGATATGGATCCCAACCTCTCCTACCTCCCCCCAGAGCTCAGCATTCCATAGAGATGAAGTGGGAGAGAGGTGCAGACACGGGGCTGACCACATCCACCTCTCCCCAGGCTCCTGCTCCCCTCCGGAGCCGAGCCCACGCCGGCAGCGGCGGCTGGGCAGATGGAAAGACCAAATGATGGCTTTGCAGGGGGCCTGGGATTTGTTTGAGCCATCGCTGTCTCAGTGAGTGACTTCGAATAACGGATACACTTGAGAAAATCGCCATCTGCTCCCGGACAATTCGCAACCAGAGGAAAAGGTGAAATAAATTCAGCGACTGTATTATCCGCCCGTCCGCAGCTCCGACAGCAGGGGCAGGCTTTGTGCAGCGCCCTGAAAGTGATTTGGGAATGAGAGGATGGTTTGGGATGAGCAAAGAGCAGACAACCAGAAAAGGATGGAAGAGTTGAGGCCCCGGGATGCTGCGCCCACAGCAGGGCTCTCCTGGCATCCCGGGTTTGGTGAGTTTGGCAGGAAGACAAAATCACCAGATCCTTTTTTTTTTTCTTCCCATCTCTGAATTTTGAGTGCCTCCTGCTTCCAGCTGGGCTGGAAATACCACAAAAACAGATGCTACAATGCAGCACATTTCGTGTTTCAAACACTGGAAGAAATCAGACATGAAAAATAAATGCAGGGGGTTGCAGTGGCTGGGCTGGCAATGAGGCTGAGGGCACTTGGAAGAGTCCCTGAACCCACAGCCCAGGCCATGCCAGGCTAAGAGCTCCAAAAATCAAACCTTTCCTCCTCAGCAAAGCAAACTCATTTCCAGGAGCAGATAAAAATGTCCCCTGCATCTCTGCTCAGCCATGCCTGTGAGCCCAGAACCCACACAATGTTTAGAGTGATGTTTTTAATGCAATTAGGTGGGGGATGAGTCTTTGTCCCAAAGTCACAGCACTGTGCAGCTGAAGGGACCCCTGGTGCTTCCAACAGAACCTCACTGGGGGAGAAAAGCACTCAGTGTTTGGTATCACAGGGCCAGGAAGAACTGGGGAAGAACAGGGCTAGATGTGACCATTTTTGGTGCCCTTTTACTCCTGGCAAGCCCAAAGTGACAGTGCCCAACATTAACACTGCCCTGCACCAAGGGGAGCCTGTTGCACAGGTTATGATGGGATTTCTTCTGCCTTTCCTCTTCACTGGATTTTGCCTGGGGAACACCAAGCTGGCCCCTTCAGACATTGCCTTGACCAGTGCAACCTCCTCAACCCACCCCAGCCCTCCCCAGTGGGGACACAGCCCATGGGGTTGGATGGGACACCCTGACCCACCCAGCCAGCCCCTCTTCCCAGGGACAGGGCACATCCTGCACATCCTGCACTGGACCCATGGTGCTGCCACAAGCCAGGGGAAATGAGCTGGGGATAAACTCTCCTCAGGGACAGAGGCTGCCAGTGCCAGTGTGGGTGTGCTGGTGTGGGGGTGCAGGGCAGAGCCCCCCCCCGATGTATCTGCTGCCCACACAAGAGATAAAACTCACATTTATTTGGGGCAGGCAGGAGGTGGGCAAGGATCTCCATCAAAGAGAGAGAAAAATGACTGTGACCCAGGGGCACAGCCCTGGCTGGGGTGTCACAGGGAGCCCCTGGCTGGGTGGGTCACTGGGGGAATCCTGTAGAAGATCCTGGGGAGCACTGCAGCCACACAGGGGTCCCACCCCCGGCACAGCACCCCTGGGCACGGTGCTGCAGTGTGTGCTTCACCCCGGCCCGGCTGCTGCTGCCACAGCCCCTCCCCTCCTCACGGCGGCCACTGGGACAGCTCCACACCTGGAGCCCAAAAGGTTTCGTGCCAAGAGACATGGGGAGGGAAAGAGAGTGCTGGGAGCTGAGAAGGTGGAGGATGAGGATGAGGAGGAAGCAGAGGATGAGGAAGGGGAGGAAGAGGAGGATGGGGAAGCAGAGGATGAGGATGGGGAGGAAGAGGAGGATGAGGATGGAGAGGAAGTGGAAGAGGATGATGAGGATGAGGATGGAGAGGAAGCAGAGGATGGGGATGGGGAGGAACTGGAGGATGAGGATGACAATGGGGAGGAAGTGGACGATGAGGATAGAGAGGAAGCAGAGGAGGAGGATGAGGATGGAGAGGAAGCGGAGGAGGAGGATCATGATGGGGAGGAAGTCAGGATGAGGATCATGATGGGGAGGATGAGATGAGGATGAGGATGAGGATGAGGATGAGGATGAGGATGGGGATGGGGATGAGGATGAGGATGAGGATGAGGATGAGGATGGGGATGGGGATGAGGATGAGGGGATGGGGATGGGGATGGGGATGGGGATGGGGATGGGGATGAGGATGAGGATGGGGATGGGGATGAGGATGAGGATGAGGATGAGGATGAGGATGAGGATGGGGATGAGGATGAGGATGAGGATGAGGATGAGGATGAGGATGAGGATGAGGATGAGGTAGAGGATGAGGATGGGGATGGGGATGGGGATGGGGATGGGGATGGGGATGAGGATGAGGGGATGAGGATGGGGATGAGGATGAGGATGAGGATGAGGATGAGGATGAGGATGAGGATGAGGTAGAGGATGGGGATGGGGATGAGGATGAGGATGAGGATGAGGATGAGGATGAGGATGAGGATGAGGATGAGGATGAGGATGAGGATGAGGATGGGGAGGCAGGCGGGGGCAGGGCAGACCGTGTAGCCGGGCGGCAGCGAGCGGGAGCGGGCGGGCGAGGCGGCGCGCAGGCGGGAGCGGGAGCAGCAGTGCGCAATGTGTTGCCCAGGCTGCGCTCCGCTGTCAGCCGGCTCTGATTAACGGGCTGCCTTCCAGCTCCGCGCCGGCTGCGCTCCTGGCAGCCGCGCAGCCCCCCGGCTTCCTGCCGTAGGAGTGGCTCGCTGAAAGGTTACATTTGCACAATGTGCCGCTGGAAAAGCGGTGCCAGAGGTTGCAGGCGGGGGAGCCGGGCGAGCAGGCAGCTCCGCTCCGCTCCGCTCTGCCTGTGTAATGGAAAAAACCCTCTGGGGACGCGCAGGAAAATATCAACTTGCGCTCCCCCAGCGCAGGAAAGCTGGGCCCGGCCGGCCGAGGATGGGGGAACGAGAGCACGGGATGGGGTGATGGTGGTGAGCACCCCCGGAGCCCCGGCGCTGCTCCGGGTCAGCCCCAAAAGGGGCAGAAGGGGCTCTGCCCTGTGGGGCTGGGGGGCAGCAACCCCCCTCGGGATGCTCCCCACAAAGCCATCATCGGGATCTCTCCTCTCTGCTGCGCGCTGGGGAAAGCTGAGGCTGTTGAGGGGAAATGTTCGGGTCTGGCAAGGAAGAATTTCCTCTGAATGAGGCTCAGGCCGCGCTGCTGTGATTTATGGGGCTTGGCACAGCCACGGCTACATCCACACACACACACGCACATGTCTCATCCCCGGCTTTCCCAGCCCTTCTACCCCATAACTTTTGGTCTGGGAATATTATTTTGGTGTCTGGGAAGTCCAGCTCAGATTGCTGAGCCCACCATAGCTGCTGTCTGCTCTACAGCACACCCTAAAAGACTCTGCTCAGCTCCTCCATCATCCCTCTTGCACCAAAACAAGTTCTCCTGAGTAGCCCAGCACCCTCCAGGGCAAAGCCCTTCCTCCCACCCTGCACAAGACTTCCTTTCACATTCTCATTTCTTCATTGTGTCTCATCTTGGTCACTTTTTTGCCCTGCAGCCACGGAGGAGTGGTCAGGGCAGCAGGGGCAGCACCCACCCTCACCCCAGGGTGCTGGAGCCAGCTCACTCTGTCTTGCAGGAGCCGACATTTTCCTTTCTGTCTCCCTTGTTTCCTTGGTTTCAAGCTTTTTCTTCCTCATCGAGCCCCTAATTAAAAATAAAAATTAAAAAAAAAAAAAAACAAACAAACAAAAAAAAAACACCAAAAAACAAAAAACTCTGGAGGAATCCCAAATTCAGGGCACTCAGAGCAGGGCTGCAGCTGCCCCTGCAGGCTCTCCCTCTTTGGGTGTGGGACCCGCGGTCGTGCCCTGGCTCCTTGGGTTTTGTCCCAAGTTTTTGGATGCCCAGGCTCGGAGCCCCAGCAGGTGGCCCTGCTCAGCTCGGCCCAGCCGTGTCCCCGCCGCGCTGGGCGGGGAGCGCTCCCCCTCCGCTGTCCCCGGCTTCCCTCTGTGTTTTCATTAGGATTTGGAGATAAGCTTCCAAATAAAGGCAGTGTTTTTAACCACTCTGCCTTATCAGCCGGCATCCAACAGCATTCCCCATCCACACAGCGAGGCTTGGAAGACTCTCTAGGGGAAAAGGGACCCCAAACATACAGACCTCTCCTTCTCCCAGCCCCACAGCCTGCACTGTGGCTCTCTGGAGGGCTTTGGGAAATTGTTTCTACCGCTGGCCCCTGCTCAGGGACAGCAGTGTTAATGAAACCACCTGCATGAACACAACCTAAGGACCAATTCAGCACACCTGGATTTTATTCCTGGTTCTGCCACCAGCCCGGGGATGACCCTCAGCAAATTGTTTGCCTTCCACTGCCTGTGTTTCCACTTGCTCTCCCTCTCTCAGCCCTTCCAAAGCCCAGCAATGCTCTGCCCCAGCCCAAGGAGACTCTGAATTGACAACATCCCCAAAAAAAAGGTGAGCAAATGGCAGCAGCTCTGAGCATCCCTGAGTCCTGCATCCTCCAAGTGCTCACCAGAGACCCCCCTCACTGAGCCCCCTCCCCACTGGGCCATCCCCTGGCTCATTTTTCCAGTGTCTGTGCAAAGGCCTGAATATATGAACCAGCTGGCAGCAGCTTCCAGCCTCCAAACACTGCACTGGGGAAAATCAGCACCTCACAGGAGCCTTGCCCTGGGGTGTCCCTGGGATAAGGCTGAAGATGGGTCTCACTCTCTTCCTTTTAGTATTGGGGGCCACTGTGGGGGAAAAGTCCTCAGAGTATAGGGGAGTTGCCAGTGCTGGCAACAAACTCACTCCCTTTTAGCACCCTTTAGCTGCTGGGAGGCAGCAAACCAACCCCAACACCCCAGATAAACCCTATTGTGGTTGCCCAGAGCCACCACACCACAGAGGATCCCCATTAGAGCTCAGCCCCATTAAAGACCCATTACTGGGAGCAGGAGCACTTCTACCTGGCTGGCATGGAGGAACACAAATATGGGCCATCCTACCCCCCCAGCAGGACCTCAGTGCACTGTCCCATGGGACACGGGCAGGGAAGGCAGGAGGTGATGCATCAGATCCTGGGCACAGCATCCTGCTCACACCACAGCCCTGCTGGGCTCCCTCCCTGCACAGAGAAAGGTGTTGGGGGCTGGCTGGGAGAGCAGCATGGGGGGCACACACCCCTCCCATCCTGGGGGAGAGGGTGATGGTGCAGTCTGGCAGCTCCACAGCACATCCAGCCCTGGCAGAATGCAGCAACCTGGGACTGGGAATGACAGGGGAAAGTAAGTTCTGTGTTAAGTGCCTCCAGTGCAGAGGGGATCCCAGAAACCTCCACTGCAGGCCCTGTTGCCAGAGCATGTGAAGAATTCCAATTCCAAAGCACAGCCAAGGGACTGAGCTCTTTGGGGAATTGAATTTGGCCGCAGCATTCAGCATGGTGGCTTTTGGGGACAAGTGTGTCACCCTTGGAGCTGCTGAGTGCTCTCACCTCCATCCTGCACACATTGCCTGTCATGAGTCAGAGCCCATCTCAAGGATGAGGTTGTTTCCTGCCCTTTTCCCAAAAAAGGTCCCCAACCATACCAAAAACCCTTGAGTCCAGAGAGCCCTCGCTTGTGGACAGCAGAGATCTGGCAGGTTGCATGGGGCTGGCGCTCTTCCTCCTTTCCAGCTGTTAAATTGCATTATAGACAGTTAAAAATACATCACATACTTTCCTAATGTGACTTTCCGTGGTAAGCAGCAGCATAGCTGGAGGTGAGATGCTGGAGGTCACAGAGATCTGCCCACTGGTGTCCATGGATGGACAAATTTGGGTCCCACAGTAGGGGATTGTGTGGCCCTGTGCAGATTTGACCTCAGCAGACTGACCCAATTTGTTCACTGTCTCTTGCCTCAGTTTCCCCACTTATGGTCTCTTCATGAGCTAAAACTCGACAGGGTTTGTTGGACTTTGTAGAAAACAGGTCTTTTGCACAGGGATCAGAGGTTAATAGAAGTGCAGAGCTGAGCTGGAAATGATCTGTTAATACGTTGCAGCAGAAAACCCTAATTCCTGAGCATGACTGGAGCTGAGCACATGGAATCCCATGGGAATTCCAGAGGGACGTGGCTCGGCCGGAGCCGCGGTGGCCACGGGGCAGCACTGGGGCAGCTGAGCTCAGCCTGAGGCAGGGGCATTGCTGTGAGCCATGTGTGAGCTGGGATCGAGCTCCCCTTCCAGCAGCACAGCGAGCTCTGCTGAGGTCTGCAGTGAGTGGGAAAAACCCCCTCTGGCTTGCTAGAGCACTCGAAGGAACAACCTGTGTCCCCAGGGATGTCCCCTTGCAGCCAGAGACAGCTGTGGTGTGGGGAAGGCGAAAAGAGAGCAAAGGTGATCCCTGGGATCCAGGTCCAGCCCCCTTTGCCCTGCCCTGGCCTCATCTGGCCCAGACCAGCCCTGGCAGCAGCTCCTCAGCCCCTGGCAGGACCAATGGCACAGCCCAGAGAGGAGCCCAGCACCCCAAAACAGCAGGGACACCCTGGGCCCCAGCAAGGGGCTGGGATGGGGAGGAGAACCTGCGAGAGGGTGAGGAAAGAGTTAAACCCCCGGCACTGCCAGCCCTCCCTCCTGCTTCTCTGCTAACTTTGGGAGGAAGGGAATAGCATAAAGGTAAGAGTGGAGGAAGGAGAGAGGAGACAGATGAGAGAAGGAGCGAGGGAGAGGGGGAGCGGGAGAGAGGAACAGACGGCAGAGAGGGAGAGCGTGGGGGGGAAGATGCTGACGCTTCTCCTCCATCTCGGCAAGAAGGCAGATAGAGGGGAACAAGGAGGGGGAAAAAAAGCAGGCAAAGACCAAGGGAACATGGGAGAGGGAGAAGGAAGGAGCCGGATCGAGGGAGCATGTGTGAAAGTCGCAGTGAGAGAAGGGGCCTCTTTGATTCCCCGTGCCTCATACCAGACAGTGTCTAGACTGCAGCAATTATTGTCAGCTCAGAACACCCAGGCATTGCCATTTCAGCTGAAAGGGAGCTTAACAAAGAGCAAGGGAGAAAAAAAATACCCTGCCGGCGGTTACTGGGCTCCCTCCAGCACAAGGGGCTCTTGGGAGGGTCCTGCACAGCCCGAGCCCCCCGGCAGCCCCAGCCCCAGGTGCCCTCCCAGCAGGGCCGTGCAGGAGGCCAGAGCTGCAAACAATTCCTGAGCCAGCCCTGTGTCTTTGGCTGGTTTTGGGGTGCAGCTGTTGGGTTAAGCTCAGGTTATGGGGCTGGGGGCGTGGCAGGCAGGGCTGGGGGGGAAGGGCCCCTGGGGGAGTTGGGGTGTCCCAGCGGAGGGGCAGTTCCCCAGCAGGCAGCATTTGGCTGTGAGTGCCCATGGAGCTGCTCCCAGACCAACAGCAGACTGTCAGATGGGCACCTCGGCCTCACCCCAGTGTCCAGGGATGCACACACCCCCTCCAAGCACTGGGGGTGTGAATCCTAGAGCTTGGCACCCCAATGTGCACTGCTCCTGCAGCTCCTCAGCTCCCTTGGGTCTCAGGAGATCACGGGAGGTCACTCGTACAAATTCTCAGGAATCTCCTCCATCCTGCCTCCTCACCCACTGCTAGAGGAGTTACCCTTTCCCCTCTTGAGCCCTTTGACTTCGAGGGGCTTTTGTGCTGTCTGCAGGTCTGGGATGTGGCTGAGACTCCCAGGAGGGAATTAACACCCAGAACTGGCTGTGAGTCAGGAATTCCTGCCTCCCACTGGAAACACCCTCCACGTGCCCCCTCAGCTCTGTGGTGACAGCCAGCTCTGAATACCTCAGAGGGGAAGAGGTGAGAAGGAGATCTAAGTGCCCTGTCTCAGTCACTTCCATGGGTTTGAGGGTGGTGATGATCCCACTCCACTGTCCATGGGGCTGCCCTGCAGATGAGCCCCTTTGGAAGCACCCCCAGCTCCAGGGTTGTGCCACCCATCTTCTAAATTTGGGTGCACCAAGCATCATGGCCAAGTGACCTCCACTGCTGGATGGCACCAGGGACTGTCCCTGCAGAGGCTCATGGCCCATCTGCTGGGAAAGGCAGCTGATCCCTCCAGATACTGGAGCACAGCTCTAGTTTAATTAGCACTTTTAATGCTTGGAAAGGAGGCACGAGGGAATACCCAGCAGGTTGGACATGATTTCCTCTCTTGCAATCCAGCCTGCTGACAGGGAAGCTCCCCAGCTTCAGCTTGCTCAGATGGGATGGGGTGACTTTGCCCTCGGGTCTAAACCATAGCAAATATCCTTGGTGAGCCCCACTTGGGCCCCTCAGTGCAGGAACACCTTTGTCAGAAGGCATTTCTGTAGCAAACCCCAGCAGTCAGCATGCCCTGCCAGTGTGGGCTGTACTGTGAGCAATGCCTGACCCCAAACGGGCTCAACTCAGCTGTTTGTCCTTGTCCCTCTCTGCCTTTGAGGAACAACATCCATTTTCTGGCCAGGTCTGGTCATGTCTGCTAAATCAAGGACTTTTTCTCCCCTGGGTACATGGCAATGATGTTGCTGTGTGGATAAAATCAGCCTCGTTCAGGATCTGGCTGCTGTGGCAGATCAGAGGAGATGACAGCACAAAGTTCCACAAAGGGCCAGGGTGGCAAAACCTGCCTGGGGAGGGACTCATCCCCCTGTCCCCTTGGGACTCATCCCTTGATGCCATTTCCCAGTGCAGGGATTCCCAGGTGAGGGTCAGAGCAGGGGAACACCAGCTCTGCCATTGCTCACATGTCCCATGGTGCTGCCCTCAGCTCCCAGAGCTGTGGTGCTCAGCTCCCTCATGGGCTTCTGCACCTCAGGGATGGGGTATCCAGCCCCAGCAAAGCTCCACAGCCAGGGCTGGTAACACTCCAGCCATGGAGGACACTGAGCTTCAACACATGTGGGTGCTGCAGTGAAATAAATATGTGATATGAGCAATGGCAGGTCTTCCCCTTGTGAGCTTGGGCTTTGTTTGACCTTCACAAGGAGCTTTTGGCCTGCTCACCCTGACCCAGAGCTCCATGAGGGGCCCAGACCTGTGACTGACTTGAGGGCTTGGGGAAGTGTGTTTCCCAAGACCTGAAAGCTGCAGGACTTCAGAAGTATTGCCCTGGGGATGGACACAGCCATGAAATGCACCAGGACTCCACCAGGCTGCCACTGAGGCCTCTGTGATGCCAGACTTCCACTGGAGCCTAGGAAGGAATACAAGAAAAAAATGCCTTTCCTTCTTCTCCATGATACTTCCAGTGATCCCCCCTCAGACAGCCAGAGCCTTCCAGGGCAGCTTGGGGAGCCCAGCTCCCCACAGAGCCCCTGCAATACCCTGCAGGGTCCCAGCAGCAGCCCCTGGAGCCACCAACATGTGCCCACAGTCAGGGCCCCACAGGGTCCCCAAGTGTCCCCAGCTCTCTGAAATGGCCACAGCTCCTGGCAGCAGGGAGAGGAGGGATCTGGGAAGCCACAGCTGCGATATATGGTCTGTGCTGGGCTGTGCTGAGCTGTGCTGAGCTGAGCCGTGCTGGGCTGTGCTGAGCTGTGCCGTGCCGTGCCGTGCTTCTGCTCCCAGGACGGCCCTCGACACCGCCACGGCCGGCAGAGGCTGCAGGGAAAGGCACAGGACAGGCAGAGCTCTCTGACCACAGCAGGAACACCATCAGCCGCATTTGGCACGGCTCTGCATCCTGTCCTGTCCTGCCCTGAGTCCGTGCCAGGCCCGGGCCGTGCCATGCTGGGCAGCCCTGGCACCCCTGTGCCACACCACGACCCTCGCTCGCCTTCCCGCTCCTCATCCCTCCCCTGTGCAAAGCTGTCTGCAAACGCCAACTGCCTGTTTTCCAGTTCCTCCACATTTACCCCCTCCTCCTCTACTCCCCCACCCCCCTTCCTTCCTTTCTTCTTCCTGGGTTAAAAATAATCAAGTTTCTGGGAAGCAGCAGCCCTGCTGCGCCTGCCTCCCTGCACTCGCGCCCCGGAGAATAGCTCGGCTCGGCTCGCTCCGGCCCCTCCTCGCTGCTCTCTCCTTCCTCCTCCCCACCCCCTACAGGGATCTGACTAATATGCTTGGGCTCTGCTTGCCAGCTCAGCTGGAAAGGAATTTAACCATTGCGTGGCCTGGAGGGAAGGAGTGGAGAGCCCAGACCCCTCTCCATTACCCGGACCCCTGGTCGGGGTCCCTGCCCGGCTGCGCTCCCTTGAGGATGATGGAGGGGAAGGGATGCACGGTGCTGGCACCCCATGGTGAGTGGTGGTCTCAGCCCCAAACTTACACGGGTGCAAAAACCCTCCTGGCTTCCCTCGGAGCTGTCCTGCCTTCCTTTAGGCGAAATGTAGCATCCCAATGCCGTGGTCCCCGTGGCTTAGCCCGTGGGTGCTCCTGATCCAGCCACAGGTGCTCCCTGGGCACCCACATCCCTGTCTGCAGCCCACCTCGGGCCTCAGCACTGGGTGAGGGTGACAGCTGCTGGTCCCACATGGGCTGCTCGGGGGTCTCAGTGGGACCAGCAGCTCCAGCTGTGGGGTCTGCAGGGAGTGATCCCCGGGTTCGGGGACCCCTGGCTCAGCCCTGCTGCACTGCAGCTCTGGCAGGAGCTGGCAGCCCTCGCCGTCTGCCGGGACTCAGCTTCTCCTTCAGCACAGGGAGCAGGAAGCAGGAGCAAAGGCAGGGTCACACCTGGGTAAAAACCACGAAAGGAGAAAATCCGGGTGGTAAAACGCCGGTGTTTGTGCAGAACCCCTCCACTCTCCCTCCTTGCCAGCCAGGCTCTGAGCACAAGCAGATTTCCCAGCACAGGAGTGGGAGACCGGGCACTGCTTCCACAGCAGGGCAAGCAAAGCACAAAGCTTTGACCAAGGTTATCCCGGAGCGTCGGTGGCAGAGCTAAGAACTGACCCCCCCTCCCGAGGCTCCTGCTTGCTGGTGTATTGCAGCAACTCCCTGCTCAGCCAAAAACTCCCCTTGAAATCTCCTGGCCAATGCAGAAGGGCTCCGAGGCCAGAAATGCCCAGCTCAGCACCCCAGGGCGGAGCGGAGCCAAAGGCACCGGCTCGGCCCCGCTCACCCCCGCGGGCTGGCTCGGCCCCGCCGCTCCAGTGCCAGGGCACAAACTGTCCCCAGGGACACTGCCCTTCCCGGAGCCCTGCAGGCAGAGCTGGGAGCACGGCCCCTCCGGAGATGGGGCTGGGAAGGAGGAGAGGGCACTGGGCACTGGGCAGGGACCCGGTGAGCACAGGAAAGCTGCTGCCAGAGGATGCTCTGTAGAGCGAAGTCCAGCATTGCAAAAAGGGTCTGAGAGAAGATGTCTTCTCTCCAAATCCTCCCTTAAATGGCAGTTCTGCTGTAAAATAGGGTAGGATGGAGCTCAGTGTTTGTTTTCTCTGCAGGACCCAAGCGTGGCTCAGCCTGGGACTGTGAGCCAGGCTGGCTCCTCACTGACAGCTTCACAGGAGCACGGTCTGCAGCCCTGGCTCTGCTCTCCCAAACATCCCTGCAGAGCCAGAGCTCTGTGCAGGGCTCAGGGCAGGAGACAGGAGGGGAATAAGCATCCAGTTCACTCCTAACTTAGCTGCCTGCCCTGGCAGCTGGGGCTGGAGGCACCAGGATGGGTGAGTGAGGGACCTGCGAGCCCTCTCTGTGCACCAGGAGATGCATGGCCAGAGCCCCTGTGGCCACTCACAGCCTGCAGTCAGGGCATGAAAGAAGTGATGGCAGAACACAGCCAGGAGCCAGAGCAGGGCCAGGTTCTGACCATCCCTGGGTGAGCAAAAACACTCCCATTCCAAATTCCCTGGTGCTTTGAGAGCTCCCTCCAGCACTGCCTGCCCCACAAGCCCTGCAGCAACTTCAGCAGCCAGGAAATGCTGGCAGGAGTGAAAGGGATTGAGAAATTGCAGGCAGCAGGATGAGACGTGAGCCAGCACAAGCAGGATGTGACTCGGGGGTGACCGGGACTGCCCGAGGGGTGTCACCAGGAGTCAGCACCTTGGGCCCATCCTGTACCCTCCCTCTCACCCTGCTCACAGCTGAGCCTAAGCCCAGCCTCTGTTCCCCACACAAGTCACCAGGTCCCATTTGTGTTTCACCACCTAAATCTGTGTTAACAGCACGGTGATAATCTTCTCCCTCTATCCACCCCAGGCTTTTGCATTCCCAACCTGCCCGAGGCTGTTGCCCAGGGCTGTCCCTGTCACCACAGTGCCACAGCCCCCTCACCCCATCTGCAGGGCACTCCTGATACTTCCCAAGGTTTTTTTCAGCACAGACTGGATGGCAGCAGTGGAAGGTTCTGGCCAAAGGGGAGTTCAGACACTGAGCTAGACTTTCCCCTTGTCCTGCCTCAAACCAGCTGTTGTGGAGCTGCAGGAAAGGAGAAAGGAGAGGATGAAGGAGGAGAAGCAGAGAAGAAAAACAACAACACAGGAAAAATATTTCTTTCCCTTACTGACCACCCAAAGCTTTGTTTATCCACCAGTTCCTCAGGCTGAGGCTGGCTGATCCCAAGGTGCTCTTCCAGGGGTGCTGTGTTCCCTGTAGCTCCCATCTCCTAGTCCCTCACCTGTTTATGTGTGCCATGATCCTGATGGGGTCTCCAGCTCATCCTCACGTTTCACAGCTCCAGCACAGCTAAGGAAAGCCAATTCAGCTGACATTCCTGCCAAATGACCTGCCTTTCCAGCCAAAGAGTTCAGCTCAATTCCCAACCCCTACCTGCATCTGGGCTCATCAGCCTTCCCTTCACATGGGAAATTATTTACCTCAGATGAGGAAAACAGAGCAAAAGGGAATAGATCCAGCTGTTGAATCCAGTAAAGCCCAAAGCTTCTTCTGCTTCAGCTGCTTCCTTGCTATGGAGTAGGACAACAGGGTCAGGCTGCCTTGGGGCATAGCCCAGGACACCCAAGCCCCTGGTAGATAAGGTCATCCCACCTTCTTACAGAAAAACACCATGGAAAAGACCTGCACAAACAGCTCCAACACTGGACAACAAAACCTCAAGGGGTCCAAGATGCTGGAGCTCTTCTTTTCCATCTCTCCCACCTAGACAGGGCACAAGAACATGTTCCCAGGGGAGAGAAAATTCCAGAGCTTGGGATGGAGAAATGGCACTGCAGGGGTGCAGTTAAGCCTGGAGGCCAGGATATCCTCCTGGGACACACCCCTGGACTCGGGAGGATGCAGGAGCAAACCAACACATCACAGCAACTCTCTGAAACACAGTTGTTCTCTGGGTAACACAGTCTCTTCAAGGTGGGGCAAACTTTTATCCTCCATCCATGATCCAGGAGTGTCCCCATTGTCTTTCCATGGCCAGTTCCAACCCTGGCAGGGAGGCACCAGCTGAGAGGCTGTGGTGGGACTTTCACTGTGCTCTACTCTCTTGGTCACTGTCATCTTTCTAGGAGCTGAGGGGGATTTTCTTTGTTTGGTTTTAAGGGAATGGTAAATTCACAAACAATCAGAAGATTCAAAAAGGCTGAATCATCCTGAAACTCAGGGTGAAATTGAAAAATTGTTTGGAATGAAAAAAAAAAAAAATACCAGTGTTGGGAAAAGGAGATATCTTTGAAGATGTAAAACCACCTTGTCCCATCAGTCACCTGATGATCTGTTGTATTCAGTCATTTTCTAAAAGAATTTTCTTGATTTCTTCCTTTTTAAAAATGTTTTTTTTTTTTCAATTCAAAAAATTATCTCAATGTAAAAGAAAAGATCTAAGCAAATTAGGCAAATCCCAAACAAAACAGAACAAAACAAAAACATTTCAGGCTAAACCAAACATTCTGGCTTTACCTAGAACAATTGCTTGCATTGGGATGGGTACTCTGTGGTTTCATTTCTTTCCCATTTTACCAGAAATTGCTCACTAAATCCTTGTTCTGGGTTGGCATAGTCCAATTCCCACACCCAAGACGTTCCATCTGGACATCAAGCAACACTTTCCATTCATTTTTTCAGCAACATGGTTCTCCATCAATGAACCAGACCCTCTGCAGCACCTCCCTTCTCCAAGAAAGATGAACACTTTGGTTCTCCTCCCTCACAGACCTCAGAGCGTGCCCTGTGCATCCTTCACAGGATCCTCACCCAGCCTGAAGTCCCTTTAAGCCTCCTTAACAATATCTCAGCAACCCAACACCACCTCTCTCTTACACTGAAGGAACCTCCTTTGGAGAGGGGAGAACAGAGTCTCTTCTCAGAACTGATTTCCAACCCATCCCCACCTGATTTAACTCAGCCCAGCCCAGCCCAGCCCCACCCATCCCTACCCATCCTTCTCGTTGCCACCCATGCCCCCAACCTCCACAACTCTGCCACCCAGACCAGGTGGCATCATATCTAACTCCAAGCTCATCACACAGCCACAGCCCCAAGAAGAGGGATTTACTACCCAAAAAGAAAAATTAATAAAAAGAAAAGAAAAGGGAAAAAAAAAAAAAAAAGGAAACAGCATTTTTTCCCCTACGGATGCAGTGGAGCAGGTTGGGAGGGGGGTGTCAGACAGAGGTGCCGGGCTGCGTTTCCACCCTCACACCCGGCTGCAGAGGCAAGCGGCAGCAGGGCTGTACATTCCAACCCCAGGCAGAGAAGTGAAACCCCAAGAAAGTAGCAAACAAGTCGAGGCGTAAATACAGCACGAATCCACGGCACTTCAGCGTGGTTCGTTATCTCCGCTTAGACTGGAGTCGGTGGAGCCGGGTTTGAGAAGAGCAGAAATATCAGCAATTAAAGATATGTCGTGTCAAAAAAACTCTAAACTGATTAAAGTTGAAGGCTCCGTTTTCTTCTTTTCATCAGAGAACGGAATCAAAACCTGCCTGGAAAGACGCGCTCCCCCCGTTCCCAGCGCTCCGAAGGCAGCGCCTGCATCCGTCCTGCTGTGTCCCTGCATTTTAATTACCACCTTATTAATATTCATGAGGCTAGGCACTCAAGGGGGATTGCAGTCTGTCATTCTCTCTCTCTTTCTCTCTCTTCTCCCCCCCACCTCTCTCGGCTGAGTCGGTGGGGTTTTTTTTTCCCTTCCCCTTCCCAACATTTGGCGTGCTGCGGATCCGCGCGGGCGCGTGTGCGCGCAGCCCCGCAGGCGCTGAGCGGGCGAGGGGCCGCGGCCGGGGAGCCTGTGCGGGCTGGTGGCAGGACTGGGAATGCGGGTGGATGTGGCATTGCCCTTGCCACGCTCGGCAGCCCCGGCAGCCGCAGGCAAAGCTGCCCCCACCGGGGGCACGGTGCTGGCACCCGAGGGAGAGCTGGAGCACGGGGGAAGTGTGTTCACACACGCACAACTCCTGGTAGCAGCAGCGCTTCTGAGTGCTGGGGTGACGTTGTAGGACCTCCAGGAGAAGGATGGGGCTGAACACAGCTGCCCTCAGCCCCCACACCACCACCCTGCACCCCAGTTCACCCCGCACCCCAGCTCTCCGTGCTCATGCAAAACCAGCCACTGCTGAAGCGGGTGAGAGCAGCACGGCACAGCCACGGGGCCACTGTGTCCTTGATGGAGCCACGGCCTTGGCCACCAAGGTGAAGTGGGACCTAAGGGGCCTTGCATGCATCCAGCAAGGAGCTGCCCCCCAGCTGTGCCCCAGTGGCTGGTGCAGGTTGCTGGCTGGGCAAATTGGATCCCATTTGTTTTCTCAGGTTCTCATGCCCTGGGGGGAGAGGGGCAGGAAGCCTGGGTTAAGGGCACACAGAGGGAATGGAGCTGGAGGTAAATCGATTTCTCATTCCTAAATTGAGCAATGTGGAGTTTGCCCTCTCCTTGTTGCCATGCAGCATTTAAACCTTTATATCTCCAGTACTGAAAACAGAGGCCAGGCGGGCAGCAGAAAACTGTTCTGGCTTTGCAAACCCTGCTCCTCCCTAACCCCTCTCAGGTCGCTGTCCCAGTCCCTCCCCAGGAGATGATGCAGAGCCCAGCCACAGGTGATGGGCAGGGGCCCCCATCACCTCACACTGCTCAAAACCTTTGGCAAAGGGAAACACGGGGCTGCCCCATCCCAACAGCCACCAGTTGCAGGCTGGAGCTCACCTCCCTTTTCAGGCAGCTGCAGCCAGACCATAGTCCCACCTTCCCCCAGTTATCTTCTTCCATCTAACCCAAACCTTAACCCTAAGGACACCCAAAGCACTGTCAAGAACCTGAAGCTCTTTGGGGAGTGCTGCCTCCCCATCACCAACCACCTGCAAGCAACCTGTGGAGAGACACTCCAACTCGGCGGCTCCCCAACGCCCCACTTGCTCAGCTCCACAAATATTTGAATTAAAGTCCCCTGGGGAGCCACAGTCACAGAGTAACTGATTTCTCCTCCTTCATTATATCTCTGTGTAATTTACCGAGGGACGGCAGCGTGTGCCTCCATTCGAGCGAATTCCCAGCAGGACTCCCGGGAGCTCACAAATCAGGAAAAGGCAAGGCATTAGAATATGAAAGGTGAGGATGGTCTCCCCACCAACACTCATCCTGTTCTTCCTCAGCTCCCCCAGCTCTGCCAGCCCTGAATTGTGTTTTATTTCTGCTGCTGGCCTTTGTGCAAGTGGGGAGGTCATGGGTTGGGGATGGGCCATGGTGCCTTACTGTCAGCTCTGTCCCTGACTTCTGATCCTTTCTGGGCAACAAGAAGGGAGAAAGAGTCTCCTCCCTCATGGAAACATCTCAAGAGATGCCAGGGAAGCTGATGCAGCAAAGGTTTCCAAGTGAAACTGTATCCTTTAGCCCTAAAATCTGACTTCTTTTCACCTGGATAAGTAGCCTATGCCTCAGTTTCCACATCTACTAAAAAGAGTAGTCATTCCCTCCCCTTACTGGGTTAAGACTCCCAGCACTGATGTTGAAGGTCTATAAAAGACAACAGGCATGAATCCATCTGTGTTGCATCTCTAGCAAGGAGGAGCTGGGGGACAATTTTGCCAGCATAGTTCTAAAGTTACCAGAAGGAGCTTGAAGAGTCACCAAGGAAAAAGAGACAGGAAAAATGAGGAATTTGGACCAAGGATGCACAGCTGAGCTGCCTTGCATTGTTTTCTTGTGAAACACGATGTGTGAGGAGGTTGGTCTTGGTTGGCCACCTCAGTTTGAAGACAACCAGCTGAACTCATGGTCAACCCCCAAGTCTCAGCCCTGTGCCGAGGTGCCAGGGCAGGAGCAGTTCACCCTGAGAGTGGGAGGCTGTCACTCCTGGTGGCTCAGGGACGATGATGGGACCTTTTGCAGGTCTTTGCAGCATCTGTGTGCTGGGTGGGAGTTGTCTCTCTCCAAATCTCCTGACCAGTGCCAGGGATGTGACACTGGAGCAAAGCGCCGGACGGGCTGGGACACAGCGAGTTCTCTGTTCCAGCTATGCTGCAAACAGCGGAGGGCAACATTTTGCTTCCTGGAAACCCAGAGAAAGAAGTATTTTTTATGAAGAGCTGCAGCTCAGAGGCAACCTGTAATGGAGGTTTCAGAAAACTGGGTGTTCCCCCTTCCACCTCCTCTGCAAAGACAAAGACTTGGCAGATGGTGGTGGTGCTTCACAGGCCTTGTGCTGGGCTTTTTTTGGGAGCTGGGTATTCAAACCCTCACTCTCATTCTTCATTTTAGAGGTGTGAGCAATATAAAATCTGCCCATCCCAAAATCAGCCCGTCCCTGGGCTATCTCAACTTCTCAGAGCTCTTCCCACAAGCTGAGTTAAAGACCTGGGGCTGTTCAGCCTGTAACAAAGAGCTCTTTTCTCCCCAGCCTTCACCAGTTGTTGGAGTTAAATAGGCTGCGCTGAAACCAAACCAAACAAAGCCCCTGCAAAGCAGCTCCAAATCCCCGTCCCCTGGCCAGCACTCTGGATTTCCCCCGGAGCGCAGGCACGGCACTCCTCGGTGTGCCACAGCTCTCTCCCCACTACAAGAGGTGGGCTCTGCGCTCCCTCCCGTGCTTCTTGCTGCCGGACACCCGCGGGAGGTGATGAGGGGGTCTCAGAGTGGCAAACGCCATGGAGCTGCTGCAGCCTCTGCCTGCCTTCCCCCTGCTCCAGTGAATTTGCTCCAGACTCCGGCTATGCTGCTGCCAGCGCCGTGACCCCCCAAAATAGCACAGGAGGAGCCCTCATGGGCACCACATGGCTTTCCCAGGTGTGGGCACCCTGACGGGACCTTCCCAAACCCCCCAGAGCCCCTTTGGGACTCGCCCTCTCTCATTTTGAGGGACCAGCTCCCTGTGGCTGGGCACCGAGCCCTCCTCCCCCAGCACTGCAGCCACCAATTCCCTGCAGCAGCTGCCTTCCCCGAGAAGGATGTGATGGCAGACGGGGGTCTCCATCGAGGCAGGGGGGGATTTCTGGCCATGCCAGCCCCTGGAGGGGCTGCTGGCGCCTGCGTCCCGGGGCTGCGGAGCGCGGGGCTCGGGGCTCTCCGTGCGGGCAGCTCCGTGATCAAAGCGCCGAGCACGGGCAGGGCGGGGGGAGGAGGCGGCGAGAGATGAAACGGAGCAAAGTTCCCCGGGTTCGGACGCGGGAGTTGGAAAGGATTCGACGGCAGCTTGGAAAAGGAGGAGAAGAGGGCCGGGAGCAGCAGCGTTCAGCAGAAAGGAATGTCCTGATGGGACGGCAGCCTGAACGCCGGCCAGGACCCCCCCCCCCCCCTCCTTCCCAAGGCTGTTTAAAAGCCCCGGACCTCTCCGAGCCCTTTAATTGGCGCTTTAAAAAACTTCCTTGTTCCTTGACGCGGCGAGGTTTGCGTTTCATGCCCAAAATGACTCAATTCCCCTCTCCCCTCCATGAAAAAAAAAAAAAAAAAAAAAAATTCTCCTTTGAAAGATTTGCTCGAAGCCAGCTCCATCCCCTCCCCGCAAGCCCCGGTAGCCCCCAGCCCTCACCCCACCAGCCTCTTGTGTGTATTCTTGTTCTCCCCTAATAATCCACATCCCAGCTGCCTCCCTCTGCCTTCGCCCTCCTCCTCCCTGCCTCTCTCGCTCCCTCTTTCTCTCTCCTCCCCCCTTCCTCCCCCTTTCCATAACTCAAAAGCTTGTCAGGCTGGTTCCAGACTGCTGGCGCCAGGCTTCACTCCAGGAAAAAAATAAAGCAAAAGAGAAAGGCATGCAAGGCAAAACAGCCCCGCCACATGAACACACATCAAACCAGCCCTTTATCTCCCCGGAATGCTCTCCCCGCTGCAGAGCTCCCTACCCCGGCCCAACAGCCGCGCTCCCCATCCCCGTAACCCTAATGCAGCAGCGCCGGGCTGCGAGCGCACACGCCCTGCCAGAGACAGCCAAGGAGCAAATACAAGATCTATTATTTATCACTGTTATCAATTATTTAGAGCCTCGGTGCAGGGAAGGGGTGGGGAGAGGAGGACATGGAAGAGGCAGCTCTTACCCTGGTAGTTCAGGTGAGGGGGTTCTGCATGGTCCCACCTCCCCACTGGTGCTGGGATGGCTGCAAGACCATCCCTTGCATCCCACCCTGCTGACATGGGGTTGTTTCTATCCCTGACCCATCCTGCTTTCAGCAGAGCAGGGCTTCCCCTCACTGCAAGCCATGATAACCAGCTCCAGGAGCACCCCAGTTCCAGAGCCAGGCCCGAGTGGAGGGCTGCACTGCCTTACAGGCAGAGTGGCCAACTACAGGGTGAGAGTTCACCACTCATGGGGGCCCTGGACCCTGACTCATTATCCAAGGCACCAGCCCAAAAATGCAAATTTTAGCATCAATGTACATTTTCTCAGGCATTTCCAACAGCACTCTCCTGGTTTGCCAGTGCATGTCTCTTCTCCTGCAGTCTGGAGGATGCACCACTCTGCTCATCACCACTCCCAGACTGCAGAGGTGGCTGGTGCAGGGCTCTGGAGCCTCAAGTTATCCTCACATCCAGCCAACCCTGCTGGAGATGCTTTGGCTCAGGCCAGGAAGAGGAATGTGTCCAGGATTCTCCTCCTCATGGAGATCTCAGGTCAGTCTTGACCCCAAAAGGTCAAAACCGACATTCCAAACCCAAAACCCAGCCCTTGCTGCAGAAGGAAAATTACACCAGTCCGCGCAGTCCCTCCCAGCTCTGTTTTCTCCTGGATTTTGGTGCAAGCTCCAGCCCACCATGTTTGTGACGATGCTTGTGAAGGGTCCCAGTCACCAGGCAGGTGACACTGGTGGCGCTGTGCCGATGGCAGGGTTCATCCATGGGCCGTGCCGCCAGCTCGCAGATGGCCACCGCGGCTCCTGCAGGCAGATCGCACCAAAGTAGCTACAGTGGGAACGTGTGATGAGGTGGGTGTGCTAAGAAGATTTTTTTTGGCAGACTTCAGGATGACTTTATTGCTCACAAGTTCTCGAGTCATGGCTGAGTAACACACTCATTGCATGTCTGAAATGAAAAAAAAAACAACCAACCTTATCCCAGCACAAAATAAATAACCTGGACAAAGCGTGTTTGCTTTGCTCCCCTTCCCTGCCCCAGGGGTTCCAAGGCTCCCACATGGGCTGCAGAATGAGCCTGATATTTCCCCGAGTTTGAGAAAAGAGGCTTCCCTGCACACAAGCACCAGCCCACTCCTGAGACCTCCTTGTCATGTCCCCCTCCAAGTGATGGGCTGTGTACTGACGGCAGAGGAGCATCATCCACTCTGACAGCATCTCTGTGACATGGCTTTCATTTGGGTGGCTGAATTAGGCTCACTGAGCCCAGACTTTTGCACTGGAAGGTGTGACCTCAGCCTGTCTCAAGGGTTTTTTCCTAATGCCCAAGAGTTCTGCTCCATTTCCCCACATCCCAGCCAAGCTGTCTGAAGGCTCCTGGGTTGGGTCAGGAGAGACCCTCAGCTCACCAGGGAGCATAAATTCCTGCAATGCGGATGCTGGTTTGGATGTTCCTGGGTGCCAAGAGGGTGCAGAGAGCTGTGTTGTCTAAGGATAGAAGCATCCCCACCTCCAGTGCCTTCAGCTCTGAGAAACCAGTAGCTACTCTTGAAAAGCAGCCAATGCACTTCCAGCCTGGAAGGAAAACTACTGTCCTCTGCTCCAACTGAGTCAATGGGGGCTGATCAAATTCCTGTGGCAACTCAGTGATCAAAAGGTATCAGATGCCTGCCTAAGCCCACAGGTGCAAAGAAAGTGCTCTCCTCCTCCCAAGGTAGGGGAATGAATGTGAGGAGTGACAAAGTGACTTCCCCAAGGTCACCTGGGAAATGCTGCTGGAGAGCCCAGAGCAGAGCCCAGGACCTGAGGTTTCTGCTGTCCAGCTCCAAGCCCTCACATCCACCCTGACCATCCCTGGGTCAGCCCCGGAGACAATCCCAGCCCCTCCAAGCCCCCCAAAGCCTTCTGTACATCCAAAGAAGGTCAGAAGCATGAACCCCTCCAGATGTTGGCTTTTGGGTGCCCTCTAGCCCCAAAGGAAGAGTTCAACTGGGATGGAAAAATCTTCCCCTTGAGTAAAGAAAGAGTAGGATCTGCTTTCTGCCATTTATTATCCCAGTTCTCCCACACTAAAGACTAAGAACAGATGAGAACTAGTTGGAAGAAGGGGGAAAAAACAAAATTCATTTCATTCCATTGTAACAGGTTCAAAAGGGATGTTTTAATAAATTTTCTACTATTTTGGGAAAAAAAAATCCAGAAAAAAACCAGTCTTTATAGTTGCTGTGCCTTCTCCTGAAAGAGCATATCCTGAGGAGAAAAATGGGGATTTGGGGAAAGGAGAAATTTCATTGAAGATTGAGGGGGGAAGAGCAGAAGGACAGGAGGAACCCTACATTTAGAAATGTCACAGTCAGTTTTGTGAAGAAGAAGAAAAAAATCCCATTATGTTGAGTATTTTTCACAAAAACTTTTGTGTGTGTTTGTTTTTAAAGGCTGGGGTTTTTTTCCAGCTAAAAATAAAACTCCACATGTTAAAAAAAAAAAAAAAAAAAAAAAAAAAGTCATTCGTCCCTGGGCAAAACCAAGAGCACTGGAAGGGACAGCAGCTACCCTGGGATGGCTTGTGCCACTTCTCGACAGTGCCCTGATGGTGGTGACACTGCCAGCTGCCGTCCCGTGCTGGGGAAGGTTGGAAGGACGAGATCTGATCTGCCCCACCCGAGGAGCCGGGGCGGGTCCCCAGCAAGGAGCTGACGGTCACCAGACCAGGGCTGTCCCCTGCTGCCAGCTCCTGCACACGGGGATGCAGGTGCCCAAGAGCATCCCTGCTCGCCGGTGGCCGAACTCCAAGAGCTGCCCCGGTGGGCTCATTCGAGGCAATCCCCAGGGATGCTTGCAGGAGCCCTGGTGTGCTGGGAGCTGGCCCTGCCCTGGCCCATCCTGGGGGAAAAGCGGGAAGCAGGAGGCTGCTGGGGCAGAGCTCACGGGTGTCACGGCCGGCCCCAGCTGTATCCTTTTCCCATTTCCCCTCCGTGCGTGCGGCCGCGCTCCCCTCCCTGCTGAGGTCAGCTCCGGCTATTCTCTGCCCTGTTTCCCCTGCTCTTGCCATGCACTTCCCGTCTCCCTTTGAAATTTCACCTTCGCTGCGTCATTCCCCGTGGGCTGTTTTGGGGCTCGGTTCGCGTGGACGTGCTGTTCCCGGCGGTGGTTAAAGGGCCAAGGTGGGGCTGAGCCTCGCTCCTTGGGACCCCTTGTGCTGGGGAGCACACGGAATAACCCAGCTCGCACAGATCCGTGTTCAGCTGAACAAGCACGAGCCCAAATGCTGAGCTTGCACCAACAGCCTCGAGCAGCACAAGAGTCAGAAGGGAAAACGCCATGAAAAATAACGAGGAGCTGGGAGGAAACAAAAGGCTGGGCAAAACAGGGAGTGTTTCCAGATGGAGATGGCCAAACCTGGCGGTCTGCTAGCTGTGCTCGGCTTAACCAAAGCTGAGCAGGACCTGGCCCTGACCCAGGGCGGGCAGAGGAGCTGTGTCATGTCACGGCCACCCACTGCCCCAGTGCCAGTGAACGGAGGGAAGATCGGGCAGATCTCTCCTGGGTGTTACAGATGGGATACCCAAGCACCCACTCAGCTGACAGCAGCGCTCTGCCACAGCATGAGCGAAACCCCCAGCGGGGCTTGGGAGTGAAGAGCTTCCTCGTGCTCCCACAGAGCCCCAGGGAATTCAATGCCGAGGAGAGAGCAGCTGGGCTCCTCCCCAGGCGGAGCGACTCGCACGCGCCCCATTTTGGCCAACCGTCCTTTCCATGGAGGAGCCACAGTGCTGAACAAAAGCTGTCCCTGCTGGCCCCCAGCACTGCCTGCTGCGCTCCCCGCGTGGCACAGGGCCAAAGCCCCGAACAAAGGAGGGCTGGGAGCAGAGCACGCATTAACTCCGTGCTGGATTTCCCTGGACAGACCCCAGCGAGGAGCATCGCCCGCCCCGCCGGCAGAGCCCGGGCTGGCAGAGCTGGTGGCGCTCACCCACAGGGCAGTGCAGGGACGGGGTCACCTGGAGCTGCCTGGACCCCTGGCATCCCCAGGACACCTCTCCAGCTATTTTCCAGCGACAGCCAACGTCTGCCTGTGACCTCCTGGACACGGGCTACAGCCACGCCGTGTCAGCGAGATGACACAGCACAGAGGGGCTGCTCCCTGCACTTTGAGGGAGGAGGTGGAGAGAATCTCATGACATGAGAGCCTGGAAGAAAGGCCTGACCCCAGGTTATAGATTTTTGCCTCCCTTGAAGGCAATCACTGACAAATGCTCACAAGTACATTTCTTTGGAGGAGCACACGCTCACAGAGACGAGAGAGCTGAGGGAAGGGCTGCACACCTTCTCCCCTGAGCTCCCCTTCCCAGCTGCTCCTGCCCGGAGAGGCTCAGCCAGCCCAGGTCACAGCCTGCTCCACTGATTCTCTGCAGCCAGGGATCACATCCTGCTCTGCAGGTGGTTCCAATGAAGGGCGGTGCTGCAGGGCTGTGGGTGAAGCTGCAAACACTTGCTTTGCCAAATGGCTTTAAAGCTTCCCCATCCCCTTGGATTGCATCACCTCTGTCACTACAGTGTTCCCTCTTATACCCTTTCCATGCAGGAAGCTCTCATGGATGTGCTCCAAATCATCATAGACAGTGCTCATTACTTGAAGCCTTAATTGGATATCATCCATAAAGGGAAAAACCCTCCATGCTTTCTCCACTCTTCTTCCAGCTCACGGATGTTCAGGATAGGGTTGATGCCTTCAAACAGTGGCACAACCATTTCTAGCCTGGCTCTTAAGGAAAGAGGAGGGGTTTGAGACACAAAATCTGTAGAAGAAAATGTGAACCTGACAGCCCTGCAGCCCAAACCATGTTCTGGATGGGGATGATCTCCTGGCCCAATGCAAGGGGCAGCAAGAAACTGCAAAGGCACCATTTTATGTTTTCAAGCTCAGAAATAGTGTTTGAGTGAGTCACAGGGATTTTTGGCCCTCTCCTGGAGGCTTCAGATTCATTCACTCATCTTTTCTTTTGTTATTTTCAATAATCTGAAATATTAGTGAGCTGGGCTGTATCTGCAGGGTTTATTCACCACCTCTAAAGGAAAAAAAGGACTGAAAAATTGCAGAACAGCATGGCAAACCCCAAGCGTTTAGAGCTCCTGAAGATTTCCAGACACTGAAAAAAATCAGGGAAGAGCCCTTAAAATAATGAGATTTGCAAGAGAAAAAAAAAAAAAAAAAAAAAAGGGAAAATAACAAGGAGCAGAGGACCAGTTGCCTTCCTTTTATTTCCCTGTTGGCTTTCCAGCCTGTAGGCCACTCTGACGTCACTCTGCTAAGCTTGTCTCTGCAACCATGAGGTAAGAAACCCTTAAACCAGCAACCCTCCTGCCAGCACTCTGCAATCACACAGCTCCAAAAAAAAATGGAGGAAAGAAGAAAATGCTGGGATCCAAGGGAAATCTCAAGATGTTTGGAGGACCATTCATAGGAGCAAGAGGAGCATCAGTGGGCAAGGCAGAGTGAGAGGTGCCCTTGAAAGGCCCTGTCCACCCCCAGGGTGATGGGGAGCTGGGGACAGGGGTTTTGAGCAGGGCAGTGCCACGTGGCTGGCTCACTCTTGGCAATAAGGACAGTCCCAGGAAAGGGAAAAAACTTCCAGCACATCTCAGCAATTTCTCTCCACTCCCAAAGGAAGCATGTTTATTGGAAGCCATTTTCTGCATAAATAGCCCTTTCCTGCTGTTTCCCACAAAGTCAGACTAAAATAATTTCCTAGGCTTGAGGACGCCAGCCCACAGCTTTCTAGATGGATGCACAGAGCTCAACCTTGAGCAAGAGACCAAAGACATTCCCAAAATCCTGCCCAGAGTCCAAAGCAGAGGTTTTACATCCCCTCCCCAGCAGCACTTGCACCAACTTCCAGCTGCCCCATTGCATCACTCCACCCCAGTATTTCCCTGTGGGTGTCTCAAAGCCCCCTGCAACCTCAAGCCCATTCACACTCCACACACCCAGATGGAAACAAGACCCCAAATCACTGCTCAACACATAAAGAGCGAGGAGCAGCTTATTCAAACACCCAGGCAGTGCACACTGGAAAATAAACTGGTCTTCAGGAGATGAAGGACTGGTGTGCAAGGAGAGCAGCAGGGATGGAGACAGTCCAGTGTCAAGGTTCTCTCACCCCACACAATTTAGAACTGATATTTTCTCCACAGAAGGGAGCTGGTGATGGGAACAGGTCCCTATTCACACATGGAGGTCCCCTGAAGCAGCACTATTGGGGAGAGCTGAGGTGCTGCAGTGCCAAGGGCAAGGACTGAGGTGGGGGTCCCCCCTCCATCCCCCCCAGTTCTGCAGGTGCCACCAGACATCTGGAGGGGTCTGTGCTTGTGCTGCCACTGGCTCTGCTGCTGACCCTCCTTGGTCCAACCATCCAGGCTGGGCTTGGCTGGGACAGGCTGAGCCAGCACTGCAGGGTCCCCAGAAAAACAGCACTGGGAGATCATGAAAAGCACCGTGCACGTGGTCCCAGCGCTCCCAGAAGAGCCCTTGCTCTGTGCTCCAAGGCCAAGCAGCCCATGGATGCTACGTGCCTGCCTGCTGTCCTCAAGTTTAGGGCAGGGAGAAAAGAAGGAAGATTTGGGAAAGCCTCTGTCTGCAGCTGCTTGGGGACTGAAGGCAGAGGGACTGCAGCACTCTGGAACTGGAATTGGGCAGGACACAGTTAACGCCTGGTTCCTGCTGAAGGATCAGGAGGAACTTGGCTTCATATTTCATGTGTGGGATGTTGCAAGAGGACGAGGAGCGCTGAGCCCCAGCGGCACGCGTTCCCTGCGAGGAGCCCACGGCGTGCCCCTCTCTGTGACCGAGAGCAGGACCCTCCCTCCCGGCCAGGGACGGTGCCAGCTCCGCGAGAGACAGGGGAAAAAAGCCAGCGAGGCCGTGGCGATGGGCGGTGCGGGGAGCTGCGGGAGCCCCACGCGTGGCGTGGAGCCGGGCTCGGCTCTCGGCCCCGGCCCCGGGCACACACACAAAGGCTGCGCTCCCCCAGCCCGGCTGATGCTCGACCTCTCCGTTGTCCTCGCTGCACGCCTGTCCCAGTTCCAGCAGCCGGTTGCTACAGCAACTGAGCTCTGACTAATCATTTGCGCAATGACCTTTTTTCCCCCCAGAGAGAGGGAGGGAGGGAGATGGAGAGGAGGGAGGGAGGGGAGGAGAGGCAAAGCGAGCGGAGGTTAGCAAGAAAAAGCAGCCAGAGAGAATGTGGGGTTTTTGTAGATGATGCAAGATTTTTTTTTTTTTTTTTTTTTTTTTTTTTGGGAGGGGGAATTAGGAGGATGAGGGCGGCAGGAGGGGGAGAGGAAAGCAGGTGTTGAATGGACCCTGCACTCCCGGCTCTGCTTCAGAAAGGGTGGATGGATGGGGGCAAAGAACCTCACTGGCATCTCTTCCCTGGGCGCGGGGGTGGGGGGACTCCAGCCGGGGCTGGCATTGCAGCCCTTCTCCTCCTCCTCCTGTCCCCACCCCACACCGACCCTGGCCACTGCTGAAGGGCCAGAAGTCAAGAATTTGGCTCTGCCCCACCACCAAGTGCCTGCAAAGGGCTGGTTGGCCCCAGGTCAGCTGGGATGGAGCACCCCAAGCACAAAGCCTGACTGGTGGGTGGTGGCTGGGGAAGCCACACCAGAGCTGAACTGAGCTAAAAACTCCCGTGTCAGCATTACACCAGCAGGAACAGGGCTGGACTCTGCTGAGCCAGGAGAACCAGCCAGGGAAGAAACCTGAGCCCAGCTCCAGTGGCTCTGATGGTGTTACTGGGAGGGCTTCACTCCCACCTCTATTGCCTTGAGCTGAACAAGCCCAGAGTCAGGCCTGGCTCCAGCTCCAAAACAGAGTAAATAATGCAAAAGCCTTTCTGCAGAGCTCTGAGAAGAACATGTGAGGTCACATCTTCCTGAGCTGGTAGGAGAGAACAGTTTAGAGCTTGTGCATTGTTCCTCATGCCAGAGGAGAAGAGAATAGAAGTTGGTGAAACCAAAAAGCAGTGGCAAGGTCCTCCTCACCAAGGGGTGGATGGTTGTGCCCCAAGTTTTCACAGCAAAATTATTTGGTCTTTATCCCAATGGGATCAGAAAACAGTCACATCTGACCCTGACCAGCTGCAAAGTGCTAAACCAGCTGAGAGGAACAACAGTGACCAAGAGCAGTGTCACAGGAAAATGGGTTAGGTATTGGAAAGAATGGGAAGTTTGAAGAAAAATTAGTTTTGTGGACAGAAATTCCACAACACATCCTGACAAACTGCAGTTCTGTTGAGTGAACTGGAGAAGGAGGACGTGGTATGAATAATGAGCAAACCAAAGAATGAGTTATATCCTGAATGGTGCTGAGAACACACTCTGCACACAAAACTTCTGCTGGCACGGGACAGGGAGCTCTCATTAGGCAAGAAAAAAATCTCATTCAAAGAGGTTTCATGGTGGCTGGGGTTTCTACATCTTTGCCCTGTAAAGATGGGTCCTTTCCTTAAAGAAGATCAGACAAAATCCTTGCTCCAAGCACCTCCAAAAGGTCCTGGAGCCAATCCTCCTCTTTCAGCTTACACTTCCCTCTGCTCATCAAAATAATGCAATGGACAAGAGTGGTGTTCCCCAGCTAGTCTGTACACCTAAAAAAGAAAAGCAAGATTTGCAAAATCACCTGTGGCTTAAGGCATGTAAAGGAGAGGCCAGGTTGTGAGGAACACTGCACACTCAGTGAGCACCCAACATATTTTCCTTATCAGCATGACTTGGCACCTACAGAAATTCCCAGTGTAGCATCTGATCCCAAACTTAGAGAAACCAACAGGGGGGTTGGTATTGAGCCCACTGCAGTGCTTGCACTACATGGGGCATTGCAGCAGCCACAGCTTGATGCTAAGAAGACCAAAGCCATGTCAAGCTCAGTGTACAAAGTGCTGCTGAATGGCAAAAGACATTAACTCAGATTTGGCACTACATGGCCACAGTCACAGGGCTTGCAGATCCAGCCTGAGCCCACGCCTGCCTCCAATCTCCCTTGCAGGTGAACCTGGGGCAGAACTGAGCCTCACACACCATGTGTAGGAATAAAACTCCTTTCCACCTCTTTTCAGTTAAATGGCTCTGCAGTTTGCAGAGCTCCACCAAGGACAATTATTTCCAGCATGTGCCGTGCATGAATGCTGTGAGCAAGGCAGAGCTGGAGTTTCATCATAGCCCAGCTTTGTGTGCAGAGCAAAGAAGGAGGGAAAAAATAGAGGGGGAAAAAAAACCCCAACAATAACAACAACAAAAAAAGGAACTGGGAACTGGAGGCCCCCCCGGCCTCACCCTGATCCCGAGGAGGCTCCGCTCTGCTCTTGCTCAACCCAGCAGCGAGAATGAGGAAGCGGAGCAGACAGGCGGGGGAGGCGGGCACTGGAGACAAACAGCCTCTGAGCCGGGCAGCTCCAAAGCTCCTGAGAGAGGGCACTGGAGCCAAGAGCAGCCTGTGTCCTGAGCCCCCTGCCTGCCCAGCCTGCAGCCTTTGTGGCCCTCACTCCAGGGGATGCTCTGGGTTTTTCTGAGTCCAGGTCTTAGAGAGATGTTCTGCAGCACAGAGCTCTGCCGAGCCCTGCTGTGCTGCCAGCCCAGATGCTGCGTGCCCCAAGTCCCAGTGGCCACACCGCCCTGCCCAGGTGCCTCTGTGGAGGACAGGGATGGCAGAGCTGGGCTGTGCCGTGCTGCTCTCCCAGCCAGCTCTCCCCCAGCCCAGCCAGAGCCAGCTCTCAGCACAGCTCAGCAGTTCCCAGCCTCTGCTCTCTGCAATACCGGGAGCAGCAGCACTGCGCTCGCTGCAAACAGGATCTCGCATCGAGGATCAAACCCCAGCCAAATGTGAAATGTTCCAGACGGCTCCACATGCCCGGGGATGGTTCACAACATCCCAGCACCCTGCACCTCGCTGCTCCAGGAACTGAGCTCCCCTCACCCTATGTGCCAATGGCCAATCTCCCCTGCCCTGTGCTGCTGTCCCCAGCTTGGTCTGTCCTTCTCCGCGTGCCCTGGGGTAGGAAGAAACTCAGCTGAAGGGACCCCAGTGTCTGCACAGCTCTGCTAGTGGCAGACCAAGACCCCAACATGCTGTTGTCCTGCTAATCTGCCCTGCTCCCTTGGTAAGCTGGAAAGGAGTTCTTTGGTCTCACCCATCTTAGAGCAAAGGACAGAGTGGCAGAGATGCAAAGGGATGTGTCCAAGGCCAAGGAGGACAGAGGAACAGGCAGAGGAGTGGGTTGAGTCCACCTGTTTAAATGTTTTTTATGACAGGCAATATTATCTGTACCCTAGAAGTGTTGGGACTGATCAGCATGAACCCACAGTTCCCAAATCTCTCTGGGTCCACCAGCAAAAGAGAACCAAAACACCAAGATGCACCACCTTGTTTGTCAGTTCCTGGTTGCTCACAGGGGTGGAGCTCCTTTGGGGTCATCACATCCCCCTGAGCATGTGTTATCCCAGCTGTCCACATTCCCAGCATCCTGAGGTGAGGGGACGCTACAGCAGGAGGGAAATGAGGTACCTTTCTTAGGATCAGAAGGGCCATTTCTGGGGTTTGTGAAACCCATCCCAAGAGAAAAGATTTGCCATTTCCCAAAAGAAGTGTCAAATTCCACTGGATCTCAGATGGAATAGTCCTTTAGGAGTGTCAGAGAAGTACCAAAACCTAGAGATGGACAGACAGGGGAGGGAAAACCCAGCAAACTCTGGGGAAAACTGAGGAGTTTTTTTCCCTTCCACAAGGCTATCACAAGTTGGGAGCCAGGGTGAGGAAATTTTACCCCCTTCCCAGGCCAGGCAGCACCAGAGCCTGCCAGAGAAGATGTTGGGGGAAGAAGGACAAGGGCCTGGCCCTGCACAGTCCCCTATAGTGAGTGAAAATTCTGGAAGTTTACTCCCAGCTTACCACCACCGAGTCACCTGTGGGACCCAGCTGGGAGTGAGCCCCTCAGAGCAGCAGCACCGGGTTTAAATAAATAAATAAAATTCTGCTAGAAGAGGAGAAGAAAAAGGAAAACAAGAGGAATAAAGGATGTGCCTCTCCAGCGCCTCCTCCCCTCCCATAAACCTGTGTGCTATGCAAATATATGCAAATGAGACATGGAAGCAGGCATGAAATTGGCTCTCTAAACCAGCGTGGTTTTAGACTGGGGAGTGTTGGAGGCAGCTTCCTGGGAAGTTGAGGCAGAAATAGCTGCACCACGAGAGGGACAAGCAATGATGACTGGAGGGGATGTGTCCCCAAATGCCTTTGGCCATGGGATCAGCTCCCACTAATGCAGCACCAAACCTCCCTCTCGACACCCCAGTTCAGCAGCTGAGCTGGGGAGGGGGTGCAGGGAAATGAGAACTTGCTTTGCTCCTGTTTGTGATTCTACTCGTGATTCCTGGGAAGGGATGGCAAAAAGCACTGCAGTGCATGGAAACCCAGGCAGCTCAGTCCAGATCAGGGGATGGCCAACACAGGCAGCCCAGGGTGATGCTCCCCGGGGTGGGCACCTTCCCCAGGGACTGCTTAAGGAGTGACATCTTTCTTACATGAAGAATGAGATCCTACAAATTCCAGCTCGTTTGTTCCAGGCAATTTATCCACCCAAGTATTGCCTTGTTCAGTAACATTTTCTCAAGGGGTTTCTGCAGGGAAGCAGGTAAAATCCAGAAAGTCTGAAGGCTTCGGGGTGTAAACACCATTTGCCTGAGCAATGCTGCTCACGTTGATAGTCAATGCCTGAGTGTTTTTTTGCTGAGAAACAGGAGGGATTTTTGTGTTAAACACTCTCTGCTTAAGAACAGACCTGGCTGCAGCAGAAGCCCCTTTCCTGCCTCCTGACCCAGCACAGGATTTTTACAGAAATAGCCCAGATGCTCTGAGCTCAATGGAAAGTTTAGGATGGACTGCCAACATCCCAGACAGCCCTGGACCACAGCAGCCCTGTTGCAGGGAGCCAGCAATCTCCATCAGCATCACTGGGACATGGCTGAGCTGTTTCCTGCAACTGCAGGGCTTTCCAAACCCTCTCCAGCCACTGGAGATGGGGGAAGGACAGGGGAGCTGAGCCACCATTATTGGTGCACTTTGAGACCAAAGGTGCAACACAAGGGTCTGTTTCACATCTCACAGTGAGCTCTGGAGAAGCAGAGGACCTGCAAGAGGCAGGAAGGATTCAAGGGCTCTCTAGCTTGAGCCCAATCCAAGATGGCCATCTCCTATATTGGATCCTCCACCATCATTTGCAACCCCAGCTTCCCCCCAGGAAAGTCACAGCACTGCATTCAAGACAGCTCCCACAGCCCTGCATCCTAATTTGCTTTTCATTTTGCTTTATCTGTCTCATTAAAGGCAGTCTCTGACGCCAGCCTCTGGCATGGCGGGCGCTCGTGTTCCCACTGTTGGGTAGAGCAACTGTCAGCAGTGACAGCCCACGGGTGCCACACTGTCATTTAGTGGCACTGAGTGTGGAGCAGAGGCACCTTCCATCCCCTCACTGCTCTGCACTCGCTGTGGGGTACTGAGGGGTGTTCCTGCACCCCAGAACCACCCCTGACAGATATTATGGCTTTAGCATCACACATTCTCTAGGCAGAGCTCATTACCTGTGTGGCTGGGGACCCTGCAGCATGCACCAGCCATTTATGGACATTGCCCATAAACCTTCCTATGTCACAAACCCAGCTGCTTTACTTGACCTGTTCTATGACACAGGGACAAGCTTAAGCATCTTTCTCGTTGGTGAGAAAACAACAATGCATCTCAACTATTCCTTGTGTTTTTCTATCCTTTCATCTGCCCTTTTTACCATATTTACCTGAGATGTCAATGGTGAGCTGCCCTGGCACTGGGGCCCCAGAATATGTGGCTGTCAGTGCACACACTCTCTCCCAACAGTGGTGTTACACAAACCCTCAGAATACACAAGAGCCCCTGAGTATGGTGTTCTGTGACTCTGCTAAAAATACAGCCTTAACCCACCTCCCTGAAGAGAGAGCTCCTAGGAAATCATCATGGGGTGGCAAGTCCCAGAGATACCTGGCAAAGGGAAAAGAGCTGCTGCTCACCCACCTCTTCCCAGTCCCCTCCACAACTCCTGCTTCCATCTAAGGGCTGCTGCATATTTCTCCCCCTGCCCACACTGCAAAACACTGTGAACCTGAAGAATAAAAGGTGCAGACTAGCTGGGATTTTGAATTTTGTGATTAAGGATGGAGGCAATTTCTCCCTCCCCGGGCTGATAGAGCAGGCAGCAGATGAAGACAGCTTTTTAGCGTGCTGCCAGCAGCTGCGATAGCGCCTGTGCCGTCACCAAGCAGAGAGATTATTCTCTGGATCTCCCGGGCTGTTTATCAGGAACTCACTGCTGCAGCCGCTAAACCAGCTTAAATACCAAAATTAAAAAATAATTAAAAATAAACCCAAAATCTTTTCTGTAACCTCAGAAGGAGAGGGATTGGGGAAGGGGAGGTAAAAGCACCTGGGAGACAAGTCAGGGTCTTAATAAAATTGCCATAGGCAGAGGCAAAACAGGCTCTGTAGCTGGCACTGTGGGGATGGCCAACCTTGGCTGGAGGGATGGAGCAGCAAAACCCACTGGCAGGAGACTCCAGGACCTGCCTGGAGCAGGCAGCTGCCTCAGCCAGAGGGCACATCACTGGGAAGCCAGGATGAAGCTGGCAGTGCCAATGCCAGCACATTTCCCTGGCCCTGCCTTGAGTTTCATGGGATGGGGGGCACACAAGGAGCAGCAGCTTCACACCATGGCCAGGGCGGGTGGCTCTGGTACCCGAGGAGGTACCTGTGCACAGCCAGGGAGGGAGTGGCACGTGTCAGGGATAATAAATTGCATGAGAGTCTGGATCTGGGAACTGCATGGGAAGAAAAGGCACGAGGTCTGATTTCCTTGGGCATTCAGAGCCTTTGAAGATCAGAAAGCAGCTAAGTGCAAGGCAGGCTTTCAAGCTGCCAGTGCAGGTTAGTGGTGGGCCTGGGACTCCCCAGGGAGCAAGAGCTGTAGAATCCCAGCTGCCAGGTCAGATCCTGCCTCCCAGCCACAAGAAAGTAAATGGCAACAGCTCCATTAACACCACATGAACATTCTCCTCAATGGGCCCTTCACTGGCATGTGGGTGTGAGCTGGGGAGCATCAAGCTGCTTGCTCAGGGCTGGCTGGCTGCTCACTTGTTTTGGATCAACCCAGCACATCCACCTGCTACAATCCCTTTCCTTGACTCCTGTCTAGACAACCCACTGTGCTGGGGATGGTCCCATTCCTGGTATCAGAGGTATGATGCCCAGGAGAGTCCTCCGTGGGCAGAGGGGTCCCTACCTCACTTTGGAGGCAGAGTTGGATCCTCCAAACCTCCCACTTCCCTGGAATTCAGGACAAGCAAGACCCTTCATGGAACTTCTGGCAGACAGGGAGTGTCCCAGCCACTTGCATGAAAGGTTAAGACCACTTTCCAATTAGAGAGGCAGGAGCCATGGCAATAAAGCTCTTCTGAGGGGATATTAATCAGGGCATCTTCCTCTCGTGGAAATGCAAATCAGCAGAATGGAAAAGGGAGTGATTAGAGCCAGAGAATAAGACAGACATCGATCCCAGCTCCATGAGGAGCAAGGGCCAAGAGAGCACAGGAGAGCTGCCCCAGGCTCCCACATCAGAACTCAGCTGGGGGAAGGGGGCACCCACAGGCTCCACCTGGGAATATTCAGCATCAGGTTTTTAGGTCATCACTGGTGCCAAGGCCACAGGGATGGCACCAGTCATAACAAACCATCCCCCAGGCAGGCTGCAGAGCTTTGGTCCATCCTCATGCACCCACCCAGGAGCGAGGATGGAGTGGGCACACGGGCTGGGGGTCTGGCAGGAGGAATGGAGAAGACACCAGCAAGGACAGCAGCATCAGCTAAAGGATGTAGAAAGGAAAGAGAGGGGATGAAGAGCAAAGGCCAAAGTGTGGGCCAAGGTGGTGGGGTGCAGAGGGGAGCTCCCAGCCCTTGGCCAGGGACGCCGTGCACCGAGCCCGCTGCTCACAGCAGGAGGCATTAGATCCAGCTGAGCTGCTCCAACGCAGCCTGCATGTAAATCAGCTGGACAGGCAGAGAGGAGAAAAACAAGGGGATGAGATAAGAGGATAGAGAGAGAAGCAAGGGGAGGAGGAGGAAGGAGAAAGGGGGAGGGAAGGAGAGGAGCAGGTGGAGAGAGAAAGAGAAGCAAAGGGAGGGTAAAGGAAGAAAAGGAGAGGGAGGAGGAGGGATGGGGAAGCAGAGAGCAGCAGGAGGGCAGGATACTGGGTAGGGAGAGGTCTGTTGGTAACTGGTCACACATTCAGGCCTTGGGCAGGGGAGCACAGGATGAAGAGGGTGGAGGTGTCACCATGATCCAGTCTGGGCCAGGGTAACCCTGGACTTGGGCACCCAGCTCCTGCCTTTTGGCTTCCAAACCCTGCAGCAAGCCTGGGACCCTGCTGGGGTCTGGGATAAAGCAGCACCACTCTGTTACTTTTCAGCAATGAGGGAGGTGCCTACACAATAGCCAGTCTGGCATCCTCTAATCCCTCACCTGCAAGCACAATGCCTTCAAATCACCTGTCCTGAAACCTGGTGTACATCTGTGAATGAAGAACTGGTGGGTATCAACCCAGAGGTGACTGCATCTGGGGGATGAAATGACATGGACATGTCACTCCTTTAAGTCTTGCAAAGCACGCTGAGTGATTCCTGATAAATAATACCTGGCCCTGCCTCTTTCAGACAGGGAAATCAAAGGCTAAATATTATTTCAAAACCCTCAGGCTTTGGATCAGCAGCCTCTGAGAAGTTCTCATGACTGGGCAAGACACAAGGATCCCCTGACATCAACATGCACTAAGCAACCAAAGCTGATGCAAATACCATCTGCTATAATCATGACATCACCTTTAATTATACAACGGATGAGGATGTCGCCACATTCAGACTCCTGACGTCACCAGCAGAGCTAGAAAAAGATCTGGAGCAGGATGATAGAAAAAAAATTAGTCCAATGGAGGAAGATCTCAGCCTGGAAAAGCAGCAGCCAGAGAGGCACACTTGTGGCCTCAAGAGGGTGAACCAAGATTGATTGCTTGCTGCATCTCCCAATAAAAGAATTAGGAGATATCCAATAACATTAAGAGGCAGCAGGTTCAAAAGAAACAAGAGGAGACGGTTCCCCACACGGTGCATGGCTAAGCAGTGAAGTCCTTGCCACAGCTCTCTGGGGATGATTAAAACTTACGTGTTTACAAAAATCAACTAGACAAATTCATGGGAAATCCATTGAGAGGTATTAAAGATGAAATGCCACTTCAGCCTGGGGAGTCCCTGAGCTGCCACATGCTCAGGGCTGGGAGATGCTCAAGAGATTCATAGGTGCTGGTCAATGAGGGGACGGGCAGGGGACAGCTGGAGGGGGCAGGGCCCCACAGCTCCTCGTGCTGTGCTGGGGAGGGCAGGTGACATCTCCAAGCCAGCACACTGATGTCCCTAGGTTCTGTGCCACACTCTGGGTGATCTCCAGGTCCCACCAGGTGTATTTACAGCCCAGACCTGGGGGGACTGAACAGCCCCAAGGTACAAAGTCCATAAGAGAGGGATCACACGGTGCCACTATTACTGTCACTGGTTTAACACCACACGGAGCCACTTTTAACCTCACCCATCCAGCACTGGGCTGCACTCTCATCCTCCACTAAACACCCAGGATCCCACCGGGAGCCCGGCTGGGACAGGAGCCATCCCTCGGGAGCCTGGCCACGCACTTCCCTGCGCACAGCATCCCTTCCACGCACGCAGCAATCCCAATTAAACCAAACCGCCGCGCGCGGGGGCCTGGCAGCGCTGCGTTTATCAGCCTGCCTGGAAGGGGCTTGTGCAAGCTGTCCCCCGGCTGACGGATTAGACAGCAGACAATTAGGTTTCAGGCGCACACACACACACACGCCAGCACAGCGCACAAATCCTTTCTCTCCATCCATCTGCGGGCCGGGCTGGCCGAGCCCAGCTGCGCGGCCGCCGCTCCTGGAGCTGCGTGCGGCTGAATAAGAACGAGCAGAGCCCCCGTGCCTCGGCTTTCAGCGCCCGCTCGCGAAATGAGCGAGAGGTCCCCAAAGAGATGACACAATTGCAATGGAAATTATTAACCCTTGGCGGGCCGGTTTCGCCGCCTCCTCCCCGCTCCTTAGAGCCGCAGCCAGCCCGGCGGCAAACTCCCACTCTTTGGGTTTCAAGGACAAAGCCGGAGCGAGTTGGTGGCCAGCTGATATCACAGGGGACGAGCAGCCTCCTGCGCTTGTGCTCCGAGGTGAGCTGGGCTTTTTTGCAGTGCAGATTATTTCAGATGCGTCCCTTTGCTGCTGGGAAAATCCCAGCTCCTGGAAGTGGGGATGGTGTCTCAACACGAGCACCACTTCTGCAAACATCCCAGCAAAAGCATCCCCTCTTGACCAGGAGCTGTGACTGCTATGTGCAGATTCAAGGTGCAGCACAAGCCAGCGGTGTTCCTCAGATTGTTCTTTCCAAGGGCTACTGAGAACAATAATTCAATGTTCCAGAATTAATTGAAACGTGAAATGGCTAAGATAGAAATGGAACAAGCCTGGCTGGCTTCTAAAGGCAAAGCCTGCACATCTTCTCTGGGAGAGGATTTCTGATGGAATCAACAATACTATGGATAAAGGGAAATCAGTGGATATGATTTATTTGGATTGTCCTAAAGCCTTTGAAAAAAATCCCATATGAGAGGCTATTAAGAAAACCAAGCATTACTGGGCAAGATGGGAAATATTGCTGGGGAGCAGGAAGCAGTAGAGTGGCACAAACCAGTGCAGGAGGAGATGGGTAATGCCATGCCAGGATGGAGGAAGACAGAGCATGGCCATGCTCCGAGCCCAGCTCCTGCCAGCATTAGGAGCCAGGAACCAACAACTCCAGGAAGGCAACACTGGATGTTCAGGGCACACCAAAACCCTCACAAAGCAGTCCCCAAAGTCCCTCACTTCTCACAGTCTGTCCCAGGCTGTTTGTCCTTCTGTGGGGCAGGGTATGGGAACATGAGCAGCCTCAGCCTCCATTCTCCCTCACACCTACTTGAGGGACAATATGAGGAACAGGACACCAAAAAGGACCATGTCAGCCCCTGGCCTCACTCCTCACACTCACAGCCCCTGATCTCCCCAGGTCCTTTCAGGACCTCTTTCAACCCTCCATGTGGAGAGGAGAAAGTCCCAGGAGAGCAAACCCCATCCTGTGCTAGGAGTGGGACATGCCAGGAGAGGGAGGATCCTCTGGAAACATCACATTCAGCTGTGCAAAGGGTTTTCTAGAAACAGCACCATGTTTTAATTTTTCTTGTAGTTACTTTCTGAAGAAAGGGAGATTGAATGAGAAGAGCCCTTTTTTGTCCTTGGTACCCATCTCAGCCTGGTAAAGGATGCAGCATCTCCAAGACAACAGATGCTGAGGTAGAAACATTACAAAGGTAACAGCACATCCCTCAAACCAATTCCAGCACATTTTTCAGGTATGTTTTCACAACATACAGACATAAGCCCTTAGTGTTACAAGATGCATCATCCACTGAAGTTAGAAGAAGCTCTCCAGATGCACTGGGGAATGTCTAGATGTTTGCCAAGGAAGATTGCTGCTCTCCCTGAGCTCTGATTATTACTGGCAGCACAACACTGGAGACATGAGGATGGACCTGGCCTCACAAAGTGAATCACACAGGAATTTAGGACAGCCTGGAGGCTGCCACGTTCTTCACCTGTGAGCAGCTGGGTCACAAAACCGGCTCTGCCCCACAAGTGAGCTGCTCCATCTCCAGACCCACCAGCTTTTTCACCTGCTCCAGCAGGGCTGGCCCAGAGTCTCACCCCCTCCTTCACCAGAAACCAGTTCTTCACCTTCAGCCTTAACTTATTTGTGGGCATTTTCCCATCATTTGGTCATGAGCCAACAGTATCTGTCAGTGAAACAGCTCCTCTCCTGCCCTGGTGCTCTGTGGCCCCTCATCTACTAGATTTGCAAAGCTGAGTTTGCAGAGTCTCAGGAGATGGGCTATTCACCGCTTCTCCTTGGGGATTTTGCCATCATTTCATGTATCAATCCATAAATCATCCCTCCAGGTTTATCAAGGACCTACATCTTTCCCTCTGCAGCACTCAGCAGGGACCTGAGGAGAATTTTCTGACAACTGCACTGCATTTTCCTTCCCTCCATTCATCCCATTACCCATAGTTATATCCCTTAGACCACTCTAAATAATTACTCAGCTGTGTGTTTATGACCTTCAGATATTTGTCCATCTCTGGTTTAAGTGAACTCTTAGTCAAGCTATGCTCAATATTTAAACTGCACAGAGAAAAGCACATGTTCAAAATACATCCAGCTGTGATGAGAAGTCAACAGAAAAGGTTGATTATGCACCATGTGCCACAGTTCTGAGGCCATTTTTCAGTTCCAGGCAGTTTTCTGCTTCCTCAGTGGGATGTATTCCCACTAAAAACCCCAATACCTGGAAACGTCTCCATGCATGCTTCCTGCTCCTGTCCTTAGGGAAAAGGGAATGCAGGGACAGTTTATGGGGTGGTTCACACAGAGGTGTGAGATCTCCAGATAAAGTTGGAGTGTTCACACACCTCCTTTGGGAGGAAGAGCTGGGGTGTCTGCAGACCACCCCTGGGAATCACAGGGAAGGGAAGAACAAACCTTGCAAGAGAAGCCCATATCCAAAATAACAGCTGACGAGGCCAGGAGGATCCAACACTTTCTTTTGTGCCAGGAACATCACTGACATCAGGAGGAATTCCTGTTCCCCTCTGGCCTCCCAGGGATGAGAGCCCAGGCAAGGTGAGGGTCAGGGCCACAGTGAGGAACAGCAAAACCGGCCCCAGTAATGGAGATTTACTGCTCCATCCCCATTAGCTGAGCCATCTGCAGCCCAAGCATCAGCACAAGTAGCAGAGACCACAGAGATCACAGAGTGATGTGGTGCAGGCACAAAGGCAGGGAGAAGTGGGAGAAACTGCAATTGCTTCTTCCCATGCAAGAAGAATGTGGGAACTCCAGGAAGGTTTCTGCTGGAGCAGAACCCCAGCAAGGGGAAGGAGAAAAGGCACACTGAGCTCAGGGACAGCAACACAAACACCAGTGGTGCAGAGTGCATCTGCACTCACAGCTCTGTGCACAGGTGCTCACACCCAGGCACAGCACTGCATCTGCTGCAGAGGCAAGGAGAGACAGAGGTGGAGGGGAGGAGGAGGAAGAAGAAGCAGGATGAGTTCCTTATCTGCAGCACTGCCAGCTTCAGTATCCATCTGTCATTGCCAAGCCCCAAACAAAATTAGGAGTGTCTATAAGAGTTTGTGTCTGAAGAGTGCTCAGTTGGGGGGTTATGGTGTATCTTCTGCTTTTTGATGCTTTATGAGGTCATATTTACCTTAATTGTTTTTGCTGTGGCCCCAGAAGGTGGAAACAGTACCTTTATTTTTTTTTACTGAAAAGTAAGATCTCCTCATGCCCACCAAACTCCGTAACTTTAACTTTAAAGTAAGTATTTGTGATAAAGCAAAGAGCCTGGGTTGGTGTCTCCATTTTGTGGGGCAAATCCCCCAGGGCTTGGTACAACGACACTTTCTTTTCTTCTAACCAGTCTGGGTTTCTGTTCCTTTTCAGTGAGCTTGGGTTCAATGATTAGACCCAATACATACCATGCAAGAGGCCCCAGTGTGACTCAGAGAGAGGAAATGACTCGCTGTGGTTATGAAGCACCACTTTCCCAGAGAGGAAAACAATCCAGCACATGAAACAAAACCTCTGTCCATCCTTAAAACTGGGCAGCACCTGTCAGGAGACAAGAGATGACCCAGCCTGACCCACACACGATCTCAGAAACAAAACGTGGCTTGCATGGGTAGAAGTGAATCTCCACCAAGCCTGTGCTAGTCCTGGGCTCTCCAGGAGCCATCCCAGATCCTGTACCAACAACATGACCCTAACCATGGACCCATTTTGGCCCTCTGTGTTTGACTGGACTGCCTCCAAACCTTCTGCCCGAAGGGAATAGACCTGACCACATCCAGCCCTGCAGGAGAGGATCCTCCACGCTCTCCCTTCAGCCCCCTCACCCCAGCACTGCGGAGAAAGAGCCACCCTGTCACCCTGTCCCCCCGTCACCCCCACCCTGTCACCCCTTGTCACCCTGTCCCCCTGTCACCCCCCTGTCACCCCCCCTGTCCCCCCACCGTGTCCCCCTGTCACCCCGCGCTGGCTCCTCCGAGAGGGGCGTTTCTGCCCGCAAACATCAAACAGGACGAGGGGAGGAAAGCAGAAAGGGAAAGGCAGGAGGGCAGGAACGGGGCCGGGCTGGAGGAGCTGCGGGCCGGGCTCCCGCCGGTCCCAGCCCGGTACCGGGTTATTTTGTGCCGGGCCGGGCTCCCGCCGGTCCCAGCCCGGTACCGGGTTATTTTCTGCCTTTTCCTTTTCCTTTTCCTCTCCAGCGTCGCCATGGCAACCCCATCAGCTGAGCGGCTCCGCTCCGACTCCGCTTCCCGCTCCGTGGGGAATTTTTGGGTTGGCTTTTTTCTTCCAGCCCTTCTTCTCATCTTGATTTCCTGCTCGAGCCCCATCCCAGGGACACTCTCAGCCAGTGGCGACCGGAGAGTTACCAGGGGTGCTGGTGAGGTGTCCCTTGTGCCGGCAGGACCCAGGGAGGGTCGATGGTACCAGCACCGATGGTACCCACCCAGTGAGGCACAGCACCGGCTCTGGGGATCCCCCACACCTCTCACTTTCCCTATCTTGCCCTGGGAAACATTTTCCCCTTTAGCATCTCCAGCCCCTGTGCCTCCAAACAGCTCCCATTGCAAGGAGCAGTGCTGATGGTTTTGGCAGCCATCCCATAGGAACAGTGCAGCCCTGGCACACGGACATCACCCAGGGAAACCTGGGAGGAAACCCTTTGCAGGGTGGTGGACTCACTGCTGGGGAAAACTTAAACACTGTCTGGGTATAACTCCTGCCCCCAGGATCCGTCAGTCTCCAGAGGTCACTTCCAGCCCTGTTTTCTAGGGCTCAAAATGGCAAAATGTCTCATTAAAAAAACAGCTGAGCCAAAACTTCGGGTAACTCCTCGAGTTTAGAATTAAACAGAGGGAGAGAAATGTAGTAGAGCCCAAACTGGTGACAGAAGATGAGGTCGGAAGAGGAGGGAATAGGAGGAAGGAATAAAAAGGCTTTCCTGCCGTCCATTCAGATGGCGTGTCCAGGTGTGACAGGAGCCCTCCACAAGGAAGAGGGGTTTACAGAACATCCCCTGACATCAGATACCTTCTCATAGTTACCAGCACTGCTCCCTTTCTGTCTTTAAAATCCCCAGCCTTAAATACAAAGGAAAATCTCTGCCTCCCTGAAAGGCTGAGTTTGAGGAGACCAGCTTCATCTCCAAAGCATGCTCTCCTCTTCCTTGCCTAGCATTTGGTCCTGCCGAGCGCTGGGCTGGCACATCCCCAGAGCACCATGAGCTCATCCTGCCTGGCCAGCTCCTCTTCAGCACAGAGGAGTCCCTTTGGGGTGTTTTGCATTGGTTTTGGTGCCTTCAGAATAGCTGTGGTTGGAAATCAGAGGCTCGGTTAATCTGACCCTGTCATACATATCAGATGTGCAGCAGAAACAGCCCTCCAGTGAGCATTATCATGACATTTGGGGAGGGTGGGGTTTTCTCCCCCCCTTCTCTTTTTTTTTATAGCAGACATCTGCAGCAGGAGAAGAGGGATAGAGGAGAGAGGAATGAGAAGAAACAGCAATTCTTTTAACAGCCAAATCCCCGTGACTCAAAGCCTCCCATCACCCCCAAATCCCAGCTTGCTCAGAGTGAGACCAAAACCCCTCTGGAGAGGAGCAGCCCAGTGGGGCTCCAGAGAGCTCAGCACAGCCCCCTGGCACCAACATCCCTGCACACATCCCTGCCAGACTCTGGGTTTCTTTAAATGCAGAATCACACTGACTTCACTGAAGGTGCAATTTTGCAGCCACTTGCTGGGGAAGCAGAGTTTCTTTCCATGTGGTTTAAGTCAATTAGGAGCAGGTTGAAGCTGAAGTGAATTAAGGCATTCAGCTCCAAACAGGAGTGTGTGCCTGGAGGAAAAGGGAGGGCAAGGCAGCTCTGCACCACTTTTAGCTAATCCAGTGCAACTCAACCAGTATAAATCCAAGGACAAGGCAGCATCCTTCATCCCTCCTCCTCCTCCCTGTTCTCACTTCTTCTCCCCCCTCCTTGCTTTCCTCATCCTTCCCCCATCCCCTCACTTAAGAATTCTTCTCCTGCTGTTCATCTCTTCCCCACTTTCTCAGCTCCTCCCGGTGCCCACATGCACGAGGGGGCTGGGAAGCAGTTGGAGATCAAACTCCTGGCAGCGCCCAAGCATCGGCCACGCCGAGAGCTCCAGAGCAAGGAGGCACAGGAGTGGGATGAGGAAAAAGTGGGTGGGATTGGGGATAAGCAGAGGAGCTGCTTGCAGCCCAGGAAGTTCAGGGTATCAGGCAGCAGGGAAGAGTCTGATTTACAGCACCATGAGCAGCTGGAGTTACCCAGAGCCTGCACACAGACCTGGGTGTGACAGCATGGGAACAGCTCAGCTGGCTCAAGGAGGAAAGTGCCCCATGGCAGATATCATCCTTTGAGTCTTTGTTGTCATCCACAAGGACATCAGCCAGCAGTTTAGAGACCATTTCTTAGGGTGTTTGGAACTGTGTAAGGACACTACAAATGCAAGAAGATGCATTGACATGGGTGCCACAAGATGTTTTTAAAATTTAAAAACTCCTAAAGTATGAACTTCCTCTATCCCCATCCCCACTCACCCCTTCTTAATCTCCAAGTTTAACATACAGAAATAAAACCAGCAATGTTTAAATTCCTCTAGACCTCATCGAGCTACTCAGGTGTCACAGCCCCTGGAAGAAGCAAGAAAGGAACACATTCCTGGCCCCACACTGCAGTGACAGAAGACCCTGTGCACACCAGGAAACAGCTCCAGCTGCTGTTAGCAGCTTCCCTCAGCAAGAGGAAGAGCCCAGAGAGGGTGAAGCAGCTCCAAACCTGAGCTGTTGTATTGGGTTTTCAGTAATGTAGAGTACCTGCAGCCATCAGTGGGGTTTCCCCAGAAGGCTGGGAGAAAGAAGCTGATAACCCAACCTCCCAGAGCTGCTCAGAGCAGTTTTGGAGATGCCAAAGCCCTGTGCAAAGGTACCTGCCATGCTCTGGCTGCTCCCAAGGACACACACAGCACAAACAACCTGCACAAAGAAAACACCACTGGAGCAAAGCCCCACACACCCTGCTCTGCACCACAGAGCTGCAAAACCCTCATCCCTGGGTGCTCCCTGCAAAAGGGCAAAGGCACAGATATTTCCAGCAATCCCTGCTGGAGGTTGAGCTGGCAGCACTGTGCAGTTTGTCTCTGTGGTTCATGGTATTGGCTGCTGCCAGCAAGAGAGGGAGGAACTGGGGGAGAAGAGAGGAATCACAGCACAGGGACAGTAAATTAGAAAAGCTGCCCAATTTGTGGACTTGCTAGACTAACTTTGGGATGTCCCTCCACACCTCATCAATGCAAACGAAGCAGGCAGACCCTGGGAGATACATGAGGCTCCCCATTGGATTTGTCCCCAGATAACTGGATGGCAAGGCCAGCCCCTGGTGCTCCTGGAACCCTCTGACCCATCACTGCAGCCTTTTAGTCTTCACAAGCACCATCTCAGACAAAGATGTGGGAGCTGCCACATGCTGAACCTGCTGCACTTGCAAACAATCCAGCTCCAGGAGGAAATGTGGTGTGGGCAGACTCGTGTAAAGGAGCTGTGACCCATCTCAAACATCTCTCTGCTTCCCTCCATGCACACTGAGCTCCTGGGGACACACAGCCCTGGCCCACCTTGGGACCACTGGAGTGCTGCTGTGATCTCCTCAGGCATTAAAAGCCTTAAAAATACTAAATCACTATTTACTACCTAAATAAAGATTTTTCTCAACAGTCTCTGGTCAAGCACCCTAAAGAAGCCCTTCCCAAGAAGAAAAAGCAGGATGAACCAACCCTCCCTGCATTGGGTCTGTTCTCTCTTCCAAGAGACATCAGAGTTGGTGTGGACATCCCAAGACCTGAGTGCAGGAAGCTCCAGCCAGAAGGATGTGAGGGAGGAATGTGCTAAGGGTTAGAGAGAAAGGCTGGACATGTGGGACAAGAACCCAGATCCCAATCCATCCCCAGCTTCCCCCATGACCTTGAACAAATTCCAGGGTTTTTGGGCAGCTTCTCTTCCCTTTAAACTCATATTTACGTGGGCAGAGCCTGGCATGGCAGCTCACTGAGAGGGCTGGAAAGCCAAAATCCATTCAGCCCTGTGGTTCCTCACCCTTCCAAAGGGCATCACCAATGCTGCCTTTTCTGCCACCCCACTTCCAGCTGACATTCCAGATGTACTGGGGTGGCAGAAAGATACTTCAAATTTGTGCTGCTCTCCAGGAGTTAGGAAATATCCTGGGCATGTGGGGAGAAGGTGTCCAGGAAGAGAAGAAGCAATAAAGAAAACAGTCCTTAAAGAAACCAAGCCAAAATGTTGGGTGCTTGTATGAAGCCAGAATGGAGGGTGAATTCATGGGTCTTGTTCTCTTGAGGGAGATCAGACACACTATTTAAGCACAGTAAAAACCTTCTGTGTTGAAGCAAGTCCCTCACAAGGGACTTTGATTTCTCCCCAATGCTCTGGGGTGCCAGAAGCCCAAAGCAGCCCCAAAAGGGGCAACATTTGCTCTGTTTGGAAAAACGAAATTGGAAAAAGCAGCAGCAGACAGAACATTAAATCTGCCAAACCCAGCATGCTGGATGGGCCTGGCCTTTGCTCTCTGCTTTGTTGTCCCCAGTAGTGGTGTAGCTGTCACCCAGCACAGCTTTTTGGGGACCCTTTGGGGCAGGGCAGCAGGGGCGAGCCAGTCCCTAATCCTGCAGCATCAGCTCTGACCACTCCAGCTCTGACAGCAGCAGCAAAGAGGAATGGAAAAATACAGAAAGGAGCTGAAGAGAGCTCCCTTGTAGAGGGGCTCAAATCACACTTTGGACTCTGTTCCCCACCCTTGGTCCCTTGTCTTGACAGCTGTACAGGGTCTCCATAGGGAGAGAGCAGATTCAAGCTCCAAACTTTAAAAAAAAAAAAAAAAGAAAAGAAAAAGGAAAAAGGAAAAAAAAAAAAAAAGGAGAGAGGGAGCGAGCAAGCAAGAGAGTGTCTGACTACAGCCCTAAGGGCTGTCACAACAGATAAAACCTCAGCCAGGATTCGCAGTTTGAGCTCCTGCACGCTAATGCACAGCAGAGCTAAAAATACCGACGTGTGGAAAAGCAGAGGCTGCTGTTGCTGCCTCCCGAGCTGATGGGAGGCTCCAGCTTCCCGGGCAGCCCAGAGCAGCCAGATGCAGCCAGAGAGGGGCATCTGCACCCCCAGAGAGGGGCAGGGGCAGCCCGGGGGTCTCCCCCAGCCCCGGCTGCAGGGCAGCTCTGCTCAGGCTGAGCCACCTCGGAGGAAGATCTGGGTTGGGTTTGTGCTGATGTGAAGTAAAATATCTGGGCCACGAGCTTTCTGCTCTGCAGGCAGAGGGATGGAGTGGAGGGATGGAGCAGCCTTGGGGAGAGCGGCTGACGCCAGAGAGAGGGAAGGATGGAGGCTGTGATGAGGAGGAGGAGAGGCTGCAGGAGATGACAAAGAGGTGGGACAGCTCCAGAGCCCCAGCTCTGGGGCTGCAAAATAAGCAGCCCAGTGCTAATCCCCAAAGTCAGCCTCATGTGAGATGGAACGAGCTGGTGGCTGTGTTGTCACACCATCTCCTGATTTATTCAGCCATCTTTGCCCTGTCTGAGGCTCAGGAACAGGAACATGCTTTACCATGCACTTCAATCCAAGCATGCACCTCAAGTCTCTTTCCTTCAATGGAGCTGAAGGACGAGCTCAAGGGTTTGCACCCCCTTAGCTGCCTTCACCAAGGTCAGCTCTCTGATCTGGGGCTGGCTCAGGGCCCCCACCCAAACCTGGGGGAGCACCTGGGTGTCCCCAGGCTCTTACATCTCCTCCTGTACATGCAAAGCCCACTGCTCTGGGGTCAGCCATCCTCCAAAATGCTGATTAACACCAGGTATGGAGCAGCCCTCACTCTCCCTGCACCAGGTTTGTGTGGTTTCCCATCCAGGGAGCAGCTGCCTGCCCAAAGGCCCCAGCACTGCTGCCCTGGAAGGGCCTGGTCTAATTTTGGAAACCATCAGGACAGTGGGGACTCAGATAGTCTCCCTCAGCTCAAGGAGAGAATTCTTCTCTCATGTTCTGTGCATGCTCTGCTCAGTCCTGTGAGTGGGACAGACATGACCATCTCAGGGTCACTTCACCCCAAACCCAGAGCCCAAACTTGACCTCAGAGCACCAGAAAGAGTCTCCAGAGCTCTGCTGCCCTGGCTAACACAGTCTGTGCTGACTTCCTCCTAGGAATCAAATCCTCTCCAAGATCAGGGGAGAGCACTGATCAGCACCCCTGCTCCAGCCCAGTATTGCACCTCCTGCACTGCTGACACACCTGCAGAGTTCACAGCTCAATTACCCTACACAGCACCCAATTCCTTTTCTACTCACAGTCACATTCAGGACACCGGTGCAAAGTCTCTGTGGATCTGTTTCAAGTTGCATTATCAGCACATTTAGCATTTTCATCATGCTTAGGACATGGTCCCCTACAAAAGGCCAATTTATTTTGAAAGCAAACCCTGCTTTAGGGGCTGCCCTTTCCAGCAGGCAGCACCTTGGGCAGGGTAGAGAGTCCTGCTAAACCCAACAGCACCAACCACACCCTGTACTGGGGCACACACCCAGAGAAGGAACTGCCCCAGTTCCAATAACCCAAATTTCTCATCACCTGCACAGGTTATTTTCACCACACCACTGCAAGCCATGATAGCAAATTGGTTCTTGAATAATAACTATTATTTTGATTAATTAATTGATGTTTCCACAGTGTGTTGAGGAATTAAAAAGAGGGGGAGGTGAAGGAGGGAGCAAATCAACAAGAAGAAAGCGTTACCTAAGGCCAGGGAATGAATGCCATGCAGGAAGAGAAGAGCAGGTTGTTATAGTAATTATAATGTCAGTATTTATGGATGAGGCCAAGAGGGTCCCCCCAAGCACTGACTGCAGCTGGGTCTGTCTGCAACCAGCCCCACTTGCACAGGATGGGGCAGGAAAACTGTTCTGATCCCAGCACAACCCATCCAAGCTGAGCATCAGCCACTCCTCTGTAAGTCGTTTTCCAGCATGACAAACTCCTAAAACAAAGAAAATCTGGCTTTCCCCCCATCTCACTTCCAAATCAAGTAGACACTTGTCAGCCAGCCCAGCCCCACACTTCTAGTATTTCAAGGGTGCTTCCAGCCCTCTTTTTTTGCTGCACACAAGCATATTCATATTATCTCTACATTAGATATATAAACCTTACACATCACCATCCAGCTATGACCCAGTGTTGGCAAATATCACAGCACCATCACAAGGTGTTGCACAACCTTTTGACTTCCAGAAAGCCCCTGCTCCCAGAGCCATGAAGTTATAGAAGAAAAATTTTAAAAAGGAAAAACCAAATCTCTTCTTTCATTAAACAGGAAAATCCTTAGCCCTCATGGTTAGAGGCAAAGACTTGAAAATACGAGTTCTGAAAATACAGCTCCTAACCACACAGGAAATGGAAAGCATATAGAAATCAGAATTTTTCACACAAGTTTTATAGCAGATTTCTGATCTGGGGGCAACAACAAGCATTACAATCATGCTCCTTATTTGCTTACATTTGAGCATACAAAGAGGGGAGCTCCCAACAGAACAGCACTGCCAACCAGGAGCACTTTTCCAAACAGAGGCAGCTCCACCAAAAATCCAGATGTCCATGGAGATATCCATGAACCAGGCATGATCCCTCTAACAAGGAGCCCCATGGCCCAGGAATGTCAGACATGCAGACCCCCCCAACAAAGACTGCAGCCTCACCCATGACTCTCAAAAAGCCCCAGTTCCTCATGTCACTGGTACACACCAACCCTCCTGCTGACCCATCAGGCAGCTTCATCATCAAACTGTTGACTGCAAACCCTCCAGAGGCAGCTGCACCAGCTGTGGTCACTTGAGATGGTCTCACACTTTCAGCCCTTTTGAGGAACCTCTTTGCAAAACGGAGGTGAAGAGGTGTTGAAATTCCACCTGGAGACACAGAGCTGCCCTGGGCCTGACAGCAGGTGCTCCCTATCCAACCTCCTGCCTGAGGTGTGGAAATCCCAGAGCCATTTCAGGTGTGCCTGCTGTCCCTGGGGTGAAGAAGAACCAGGCATTCCCACAATTCAGAAACCCCACACCCTGCCTTGGCCCAATCTCCTAAAGATGCTCCCCTTGAACATTTCTGTCCGAATTTGTCAGGCCTCTTTGCCAGCTCTGGCCTCTTGAAATTCTGCACACTAATAAAATCCTAATTTACATCCAGGATGGGAGTGAGTGGCAGCTGTTGCTATAGAAACCCTCTCCCGAGCCCTGGCTCCGGCTGCTGCTCCAAGAGGAGAGGCTGGAATCCAGCTCGGACCCCAGTCCCGATGCCACTGCTACATCCCAGTGTCCAGCCCGTCCCACAGGGGCTGAACCTGCTGCTGCTGCCCCAGGTCCCACTGCAGCAGGGAGCACATGGTGGCCACCACAGCCACCAGCCAGCCCCTGGTGTCCTGGCATCCCCCAGGCTCTGCATTTCCCACCCTCCATCACTGAAGGGTCTTCTTTGCCTGAAAGCCTTTAACCAGCAGCTCTTGGAGCCAGGGGCTGTGTGACAAACCCCACTCTCACCTGGAGAAATGAAAATAAAGATGAAAACAAAGAAGAATTGCTCCCTGAGCTGCCAGACTTTGGGAAAATGCTGAAAAACCCAAGATGAGGATCCCATCAACAGAAGGAAAACTTGTAACGTGTTAAACAAGTGGATCTGTTTTTTCTTAAGTTGGACTGCTAATTATTCAGTGCATGACCTCTGGAGGGGTTAATGCTTCAGATAGATAACAGCACCTTACACAAAACCCTCCCTCAGCTCTGAGCAGGCTGTCCCTCAGGTCTCTGCTTTACAGAGGGAGCTCAGCTTACAGCATGAAGCCTGCAGTGATCACCAGGGCTGCACCAAGAGCTTTGCTGGGAATGGAGACACCACATCTCCATGGTGAAGCACCCAGGAGTGAGCTTCTTCAGCAGAAAAGCAATCACAGGACATCATCTCCCTGAGGAAAGGGAGGAAGCAGCTCCCCTTTCAGCACAGCAACTCAGGATCCAGAGTGACTGTCCCACCTCCTGCCCACCAGAGCCAGGCAGTTGCACCATCATGGGTGCTGCAGCCCATGTGTCTGTCCAAGGGGCTGGATCCTGTTCAGGCACCCCAGGTGCAGCTGCAGAGACTCAGTTCCTGAGCTGACACACCAGGGAGGGTTAAGCACACACATCACAGACGTGTGCTGTGGGGTCAACGTGTTCAACGTGCTTCCTCCCCCATGGATGGGCTCCTCAGGTGCTCCTGGGGGCAGGATGCTCAAATGCTCCTGGACCAGCCCCTTTTTTCCCTTGGTTGAGATGCCAAGGGTGTATGAAGGCTGCTCAGAGAAGACACCTCCCTTGTCCCCTGTGTATGTGCTGTGACACACGGGGGCTGTGACTCCAGGACTGGGGTGGTGGAAGGCTCCTGGCCCAGAGACAGATGTCCCCGGCATACCTCAGGAGTTATTTATTCCTCCCTCCAGCCCTCAGCTGCCTGCTCTGTCACACAGGGAAAAACTGACTCAGACCTTCCCAAGATAAGGCGACCACATCTGCAGCCCAGCTCCCCAGGAATGCAATCAAAATAGCGACCGGCAGCCCGGGCGGGGGAAGGAGGGGGGGCAGCATTTTTTGCTGTCGACTCCGACCCCCTGATGGAGCGTTGCCATGGAAAGCCGGCAGCCAGCAGCCCCAGCTGGGGTCTGCTGAAGGATTTTTCCTGCTTGGCCTGAGGCTAGGGCAAGGGGAAGAGGCGGAGATACCGGGGAAGAGCTTGCATCTGGCTGCGACAGCCCTGCCCTGCTAGCAGGTGTGGAACTCGCTTCCCTCTTGGCTGGAGCATCCCGAGATGGTTTGTGATCCAGCATGGCTCAGACGCTGCTGGGCAGTGTTTGAACCCTGGTGCAGGAGCACGGATAATAAACCGAATAAATCCGGCTCAGCATTAATGACAGAGGGACCAGGGAAGGCACAGAGAGATGGGAACCTCAGACAGGGCTGCCATCCTCTGAGCTGGTGAGGTCACTGGGGCACCCATCCAGCTCCTCTCCCCCTCAGCCTGTTTCCAAACCCTCATTTTTGCATGAAGAATTAGGACAGTAATTTCTCTCCTGCAGAGAGAAACAATACAGGAGCTGAAGCCGACCCCTTGCAGGCTGCCTGAGCAGGCTGACGTTTGGGGAAGATTTGCACAACTTTCTTACTGCGAGAAAACCCCCACGGTGGGAGGTTGAACGGAGTTGGGCACTGCACGATGGTTTCTTGCCCCGGTGCATTGAGATGAGGTGGAAAAGGCCATAGCCTGAAGCTGCTTTCTTACACCAGAGCCTGGATCAGGCTCTGCAAAATCTGCTGCCAGCAGCAAGCACCCAGAGGAGCTGCCACCACCCCTCCCTGCCTCGCCGGGAGCTGGCAGGAGGGGACGGACAGCTGCTTCTCCATAATCATCTCTCCACCACTGACAACATGCTGGAGCTCATTTTCAGAAGACACCTTGGGAAGAAGAATGCATTTACAACAGCAGAAGCACCAGGAAGAGCATCTCCTTCCAGAAAGCCAAAGATGCAGCAAAATAAAATGTTGCTTCTTGTTAACCCTTGCCTGTACCTGAGCAAGCAGGACAAAAAGTTGCTGGTCAAATTCTACACATATTCACAGTCCTGGAGTTGAGCAAATTGACTCTGCAAAGACACAGTGGCTCTTTAGAGACCTTAGTCACTGAAAATCCTCCCTGAAGGAGGGACCACGCCCCGGGTTGAAGCCAAGACTCGCTTTCCCAGATACCTGCTGAGAACATGATCCCAGCAATCACCATTCCTGGCACCTCTCAGCTGCCCAGCACATGTGTGGCATGCACAGCATCCAGGATGGGGGATGAGGTGCAAAAACCACCAGCTAGCAATCCCAGCCCAGCTCCAGTTTTAAAAAGCTTCCCTGGCCCGGGGTGGGGGGGGGGGAAGGAGAGCTGGAGAAGGTGAGGGAAAAGGAGGGGGAATGCCACCTGCGTATTGATCTGACTCTATGAAATGGGTTTTTCCTTTGGTTCCTGAGCTGGAGACAGGAACCTCTTGAATGCAAACCTCAGCTCTCCCGCTGCCCTGGTTTCAGCCACTCCAGGCTGCTGTTTAATTAGATGAGCATTAGCAGAAAGGCAGCTGGGCAGCTGGGAGGGGCCGGCTTTCTGCACCCCACCATCACCCACCCGATGTGAGCCTGCTGCTGTCAGAGGCACCACTCAGCTCTACCTGCCTGGGCTCCTCATCAGCCAGGCTGAGCCAGCCAGGAACCTGCCCCAGACACACCAGGGAGCAGACCTGGCTGATCCTCCAGCCACTGGGACCCCAGCTGCCCCCAAACAATGCAATCATTAACCCTTTCCCCCTAAATTTCCAGCAGTTCTGCACAAAGCCCAGCGATGGGACAGGGTTTCCTCTTGCATCAGCCTCAGGTTCAGCTCAGTAATGACCTGGGAGCCAAGGAGGCTGGAGTGTGGAGCAGGCTGTATCCTATCTGGGAGAAATTACAACAAAGTCGTGAAGGATTTGCAGCTATTTTCACACTTCTTTTCCCAGATTAACACATGGATCCACTTTCTGTTCAGCAGTCTGAGAGCGTATTGTTTTGTCTCTGTCGCAACCTCACACTCCCACATCCCAGAGCTTTCCAGCGCCCCACTGATGGCCATGGGATATCAACAGGAATGGAGGAGCTCACTTTAATTAGTGTGCACTTCTTAATTGGGCTGCAAGCTCCTCAGCAATTCAGATTGTATTTTATCTTCATTTTACAGACCTGGGAGCAAGGAGACAGCAGGAAGACCAAGGAATATGACCAAGGGTAGACAGCAATATAGTCAGCAGAGCAATGGAGAGATGCTATGAGTTTCCCCATCCCCATTATCTGCACTGAACCCAGCAGTGACAGGACCTGTGAAGCCAAAAGCCCTCAAAAAAAAGCTGACCAAAGCCCTCTGTTTGCAAGGAAGATCCCATACCCACTTGCATAAATCAGCCTCTCTCCCTTGTTATCAGTGGAGTGATGCAGATTCAAGAAAACTGGGTTAGGATGCAACACTCACAGGTTAAGTGAAGTTTCCCCTACTATCCAACTGATGCCAAATCCTACCAGGGAAAAGACCCTGATCAGATGGAGCTTTATGTCAAGGTTTTACCAGGAATATGGGACAAGTTCTTATTACCTGTTGTAAAATAAACTGTGCCACAAAGCCAGGATGCAGCTGTTTCAGCTGGTTTCAGCAAAAGACATTATCTGTAGTGCAGATAAACCCAGTTCTGCCTTACCTACAGCCCCTCCACAGCAGTGTCAGCACTCAGCTCGCTGCTATCAGCACATCTGCAACACATCCATGTGGAGCAGCCTCATGCCTGCTGGTTTGGAGGGAGAAAGCCAAAGTTTTTGCATTGTCCTTCTCCAGTGGAGCTCTGGTCTGGCTGGTCAGAACTGGCTGTGGTGGGAGCAGGAGCTTTCAGCTTTGGTTTCTCACCCTGCTTTTCTGTCCTCATCTCTTTCCGTGCATATTCATTCCCAGACCAGCATGGAAACACAAGGGGAATTAAAAGGCTCTGAGCTCCCAGGTGAAAGAGGCACAACATGGGACAACAACCCCATGGTTAATGCATTTCCCCCTTGCTCTCCTACTGTCCCTCACCCTCAAGACAATGACTTCATGCTGCATCTGCCCAGTGGGAGATGGAGATGCACAACCCACCACAGGAAGATGCTGTGTTCCAGCTCTAGTCCAGCAAGCTCCAACCAGTTCAGCCCTAGGTCTGAAACCCCTTTATCTAGCTCAGGAAATGCATTGCCCAATACTAATGGAAAATAATGAGTGCAGAGCATAAGGGTCAGTGGAGACTGACAATGCTGAACCTATCAGTTCTGGGGTGTGCTGGAATGTCTGATGTTGGCTCTGGGATTGGTATCCCTTCATACTGTGGGAATGCGAGCTCAGAAGGTCTTTCCTTAGGACAAATCCAAAGGATAAATTTTCTCAGGCAACAGCCCCCATGCATGACATGCTCTGACTGCTGAACCCCACCAGTGCACACATGAGCACTGGGAACCTCTCACAAGAGAAGCAGTGAGCACATCCCTCTGAGCAGAGATGGAGCTCCACAAGAGCTGCAGGAAGGCTGTGCCAACACCTCCATGCAAGCAGGCAGCAGTGCACAGGCAGAGGGAGGAGAGCTGCAGGCACCGGCTCCTCTCCGGCTCCCGGCGTGACTCACACCACTTGCCATGAAGAAGTCAACATTTGCATGCAGCCACCCCAGGGTGGAATGAAAAGCTCTCTCAGCTATTTGCTGGCTCTCTGGGGGAGGGCAGCAAGCAGTGGGACCTCAGGGGCCAGTGTGGTACCAGATGGCAAACTCTGGCATTTCCACAGGCATCTCCAGGCTGCTACCAACGCGGTCCGTATGTGCAGCACACCCCAGACGATGCTCCGTGCAAATGAGATGTTCAAAACAGAGAAGGGAGTCAGGCAGCCGGTTCCTATCAGATTTAGTTCTCCTTCAGCTTCTCTAAAGTCGCAGCCTCAGAGCTCCCCACCCTCACCAAGCTCTGCACAGAATTAGCTCGACGCAGAGCAGTCGATTCTGGCTTGGGAGCAGCTCCCACTCGCACCCACTCGACACACCCTGCTCAGCACAGAGCGAGTGTGAGAGCACAGACCCGGCCAGCAGCCAGCTCTGGCAGCCCCAAACCCAGCACACCCACGGCCACTTTCTCCCAGCATGGATGCACCCATGGAAGGGTTCTCCAGAGCGATGCTCTAGCCCTGCAGAGGGGTGGCTGCTCCTGCAGGCGTGTGAAAAGCCCCAGCTTGGGAGAGAGGGGGTAATTATATGCCAGGGGAGCAGCTGATTCAAACCCTTCCTGACCCCAGGCTGAAGAGTTCTCCTGATCGATCAAGAAGATGCTCTTTCATTTTCCTCAAGCGTTTCACTGATGGATGGAAAAATCAATGGCCCACAGAGGAGTCTGGAGGGGGGTGGAGCAAGGGGAAGAAAGGGAGAGAAAGGGAATGAGGAATGGAAAGGAAGAGAAGGGAGAGGGGAGAGAGGAGGGTGCTGTGGGAAGCAGGGGCTGCTGGAAGGAGTGGTGGCAAGGCAGATGGGCTGGCAGCACCTATGGCTATCACCTGCACCTGAGGTTTGGGATCTCCTCCCCACATGGAGGACAATGGGCAATGCAAAACTTCTCCCAGCTGCACACCATGGAGCCAGGGCACTGCTGTGCCAAGAGCCTCCATCAGGCTGGTGCCTCTCCATGCCAAGCACTGCTCCTGCAGCATTGATGGAGGGCCCAAATCTGTGCCATGGGGTCCCCCCTGCAGCAATATTGCTGGTTTCCATGGGAACACCTCCCAGTCACCCATATGGAGTATCTGGTACCCACAGTCAGAAGAAACCCTCAAAGTCCACAAGCTTTTGGATGAAAATACCCCATTACTTTGTTTTTTCCTTAAAATTGCTTGCTGAAATTCCCCAGCTCTGAGTCACTATGTGGGTGCAGTTCAAGCACCATCTTTGGGTCTCATCCTGCCCACACAGCTCTGCAGGGTGGCCCTGGCTGGGACAGGATCCCTGGTGCCCCTGTGCCAGCAGATCCTGCAATTACAGCATCTTGCTGGGCAGAGATGCTGCCAAAAAGGACTTTATCCCCTGGGGGGCAAATCTTTGCTAAAGACCAAACTAAGACCCATTTAGCTCCTCAGTTTAGGAGTGCTGTGGTTTTCAGAGAGGTGGTCAAGCCCCTTCATTCATACTTGCCAGCATCAGTCACCCATAAATGTCCCCTTGGATCAGGGGAAAGCCAGGCCCACACCACTGGACACAGATGAGGTAACAGCTTGCCTTAAACAGTTGGGGTTTTCCAGTGTTCTCTTCCCCATATCCTATTAATAATTAACACAACTGCAATGAGACCAGCTTTTAAGAGGCTTCACTTCCATGGGCTGTGTTACAGTCCCTCTTTCAGGAGCAAAGGTTTGTCTGTTACCACTGGAAACCAGGAAGGCTCCAGTCTCAGCCAGGGATGCTGTCCTCATGGGAACCTGATTCTGTGTCCCCACCAGGCTGAGCTGATCCACCACGCTGCCAGAGCTGAGGTGATGGAGTGCTGCCAAGGCAGCCCATCCTCATCTCCTTCCCAAAATTCCACACTATGTTAGAGACAACTCACTGGGCCATTTTGGACTCTCCACAATCTTTTCAAGGCTGACCTGGTGTGTGTTCAGGAGGACAAGCTAATATTCTCCCTCAAGATGGAATTTGGAGGTCAAAGGACAGAGTTGGTCATGGGTGGTCTCTGCCACTGATGGAGAGCCCCATCCCCTGGCACCTCCAAAACAGCAAGTGAGCAAAGCCAGAGCTGCACATTTTAGGCCACTCTGTGGGTGTGCTCTCCAGGATCTCCCTTTCCAAAGAGCTCCTTATACATCACCCAGCTCCCAGCTGCCCATGCTGTGACAGGCTGGGGATAAAACTCCAGGCTGTGCAGGAAGGAAGGACAAGGCTTCAAGCTATCCTCAAAACCTAGGATTTGTTTTGAGTGATCTCCGTGCCTCCAAACAGCCTGCTGGGGAGAGAAACAAACAGCAAGGAGGGAATGTGATAAAAGCAAAGCCCAGCCAGCCCTGTGTCCCAGCAGTTGCCCACCCCCAGCCCGGGCTGGGCGAGGGGCTGGGCTGCAGCCCCTGCTGGGACAGGCTGCTGAGACCCCCCTGCAGTTCCTGGGGCTGTGGGTAGCCCAAGGTACCACAGCTCCAGTGGCACTGCAGAGACCCAGTTCCTGGGGCACCCAGTGTACCACAGCTCCAGTGGCACTGCAGGACCCCAAACACCCAGTGTAATGTGGGTGCCAGTGCTGGCAAACCCCCTTGAATCTCACTTTAATTGCATCCCCAGTTTTCCTCATCCCACACTGGCTGCATCCCTCCAGGCCATCATGCCATGCTTCTCCTTCACTGAGAACCACTTTAAACCCATACCAGCCTTCTCCCCCAAAGCAACACTGTCCTGACCCTCCCCTGTCCTCTGTCCTCTCAGATTAGGGGTTGGGAAAGTGTTTCAGCCCCAGCCCTGAGCAGAGGGGGATCAGTGCTCTGCAGAGCCTGCAGCTGTGAGGATATCTGGGACACAGCACCCAGCCAGATGCCAGTGCTGCTCCACCCTGCTTGGGACTGTCCCACCCACGGCCCCTGGGGATGATAAACCCCCTTTGGAGGCAGAGAGCAGGCAGGGCTCCAGCTCACTGGCACCCCGGCGGGTTTACGAGGAGATTTTTAGCAGCAGCAGGAACAGTCCCCGGATTGGAGCTGCAGGCTTCAAAAGGAGCTGCCGAGCGCGAGAGCCGAGGGCTGGAGCCGCTGCGGCTGAAAAGGGAATGCTGCACATTATAAATAGCTGCTCACTGGCAGCACATCTGTTTCAGACAGCGGCTCGGGAAGGCTGTGCGTGCTCTGGTTTGGCTATTTTGGGGGAAAGAGATTTGAAACTCACTCATTATTATTGTTCACCCAAGAGATGCGAATGATGCCTGTTTCTCCTTTGCCTTTTCAAAGTGGAAAGCAAAATGAGGTGAGTTTCAAAGCACACACAGTGGTGTAAGGTTCTCTGGGAACTGCAGCTCTTGCTGGGAGATGATACAAGCACCCCAGTGACACCTGGATCAATGGGTAGTGCCACAAAAGAAGGCTGGCCATGGGACAAGGAAAGCACAGCTCTTGTCTCTTCTCAGCCATAAACCATTTTAGCCTTGGGAAGCTGCAGGGTGGGAGGGAGACAGGCAGCTGCAGGCAGCAATGTGCCCAAGGGCAGGTGTCGAGGTGAGGCTGTGAGTGACACTCCCCAAAATAGTGTGGGCTCACCTGCACCCAGCAGATGGGACTGCCTTGTGGCCCTGTTGATGCTGTACCCCCACAGCTCTGGTCCATCTCTGCATCAGAAGAGATGCTGAACCTGCTCTAGGATCAACAGCAGGGCAGAGCAGCAAGGCCTGGTGTCAGGATGAAGGCCACAGCCCCAAGCATGGTCTGGAACCATCAGGGCAGGGGACAAGGGGACACCCCAAGCCTGGCTGCCCCATCCCTCGGGGGCTGACATCCCACAAGAGCCCACCCCGAGGAGAGGTGGGCTGCTGCTGCACCAGCCTGCCTGGGGGCGAGCAGAGGAGGATGAGGAAGGCTCTGTCGGGCCCCGCGGTGCCCAGCCCGGCCCCGGCGCTCCCGCAGCCCGGCAATGGCTCATTAATCACCGGCACCGCGGCGGGATGGAGCCCTGCCGGCCGCGCCAATCCCCGCGCCGTTACCACAGAAACAACCCTCACCCTGCGCAGCCTTCAAAGGGTTTTGTGCGTGTGCCTGTGTGTGCTGCTCCATCTCCCCCCTCCCCTCGTTGTTTTGTGTGTGTACGCAAGAAAGAGTTGGGTTTTTTCCTCTTCCCTGGGAAGCATTTGGCACCAGGGCTCAGATCATGTGAAAAGCAAGGGCAGGGTGGACGGACGGACAGATGAACCAGGAGAACCAGCCACGATAGCCCAAAGGCTGGAGAGTCTTCTGAAAGGAGAAGGGGAAGGGTTGGGGGGCATGGAGGCAGCTGTGGTGCTAACGAGTCAAAAATAAATATTTATATGGGCAGAGTTTTAAAACCCTATTTTGCATCGTTATAATAAATTATTCATCTGCCTGTTTCTCCCTGCCTCTCATGGCAGGGAGCTGTGCAAGGGGATGATGTTGCAGGGTGAGTGAAGGGGGTTGTGGCTGACCAGGGCCCTGGACCCCTCCAGCACCCCAGGGAGAGGAGGCAGGGAGGTTTGGGGGGGGGAAACAAGGGACAGCACAGATGTAGCTGGACCCCAACACAACCATGGCAGTGCCAGATGGGGAAGGGTGAGGGGAGGTGAGTGTTGGGAGCAGGCAGCTGAAGGTGCCAGGGGGCTCAGTGACCTCCCAGCCAGCAGTGTCAGAAACAGCGTGGCTGCTCATGCACTTGTTTTGGATGGAGCCCTCTGAGTTTTGGGCTACCTAATTTTCATTTTGGCAAAGACAGCAGTTTGGCTGATGCCCTGCAGTGTCCTGCTGAGGAGGTGGGGATGGGGAGCTCTGCAAGGAGTCCTGCTTCCCTGACTCCCCCAAATCCCTGGCTTCCTGCATCTCCTGGTGTCCCACTGAGGGTGGGCACACACCTGGCAGTGGCACAGCTCCCACCCCCCCAGCCACACTCTCACAGCCAGCCCAAGAGCTGAGCAAAAGGGAGGGCCTTGAGCAGCCCCTCTGAACCTGCCCCCTTGGCCCTTCTGGCTGTACCAAATGGTTTTGATCACTTTTATATCAATGCTCTGATGGAAGCTGCCATTGCCTCCACCAGTGTATGGGGTTTGAAAGAGCCAGCGAGCACCAAGGAAAGGTCTGGGGAGGAGAGCCCTGCCCTGACTATTTCCAGGCTCACTGCAATTGCATTTGCCAGAACTGCTGCAACAGAGACAAAAAACAAGGATAGAGAAAGGCAAGAGCCTGGTTGAGCAAGCCACAGAAAGCCCCTTGCTTAGCTGGGGGCTTCCAGCACATGGAAGGGGAGGTAAGAGGGCTGGAGAGGATGATCTTCTGGGTCACCCCACTATCCCTTGACTCTCACCTCTCCTGGTGCCTGCTCATGTCACCTGCCCCTCCAGTGACTCCCCAGCAGCCTCCACTGGTGCTACACCCCCAGGATATCTGAACATGAAACCTAAATCTCTCCCGTACTGTTGTTTAAGCCCATAATTTCTTGTCCTACCCACCACAGGACATGGAGAATCGTTTATTCCTATCCTGTTTGCAGCAGCCACTGACATATTTTTGAAGGCTGTTATCACATTTCACCTTCAGTCTTAGACCTTTTCATGAAAGATGGAACAGAAACACAGGTTTGTGACGGGGAGGAAGGACAGAATAACAAAGAGGTTTTTCTGGATCACACATAGAAACCAGGAAAGGCAGGGAGCCAAGGAAGGAGCAAGGAGAAGCATGTAACACTCAGGGAGTGTTACTCAAGGATCCTCAGTGCCACCAGCCAAGCCCAGAACACAAAGGGAAATTCTGGAGACAGCAGGGAGGAAAAATGAGGACACACCTGGACAAAAAGGGCCTGGGATCCCCATGCAGGGGGATGTGGCAATGCCCAAAAGGGCTGTTAGGACTTGGATGCAAGCAGGAAAGGAGCCAGCTCCACTCACTTATGATGGTACCAGTATGAATGGCAGGTAATGTGCCAACTTGTCCCTAAGATGCAAAGAGGACAAGAGACATGAACAACAGACACACAACAGTGTGTTCCAATATGCTTATCGTGCCTCTGCACGGCTGCACGTGTCAAAAGTACTTAGGAGAAGGAGATAATCTAATTTGATAAGGGAGAGGGTAGAGGAATGACACTGTGGGCACAGATATCAGGAGCAGAAAACAAAGGAGAGACTTCAGCAGGCATCTGCTACAGACCCCCAGGACTGGAGGAGAGAAAGAAAGAACAAAAAGATTCCTGAACCAACTATCAAAGAGCTCACAAACACAGGATATTTGTACTCAGGGGGCACTTTAACCACCCAGACATCTGTTGGGCGACACACACATCAAAACATAGTCAGAATGGTTCCTTCGTTATGTAGAGGACAATTTACAGATGAAGGAAGTAGAAAGGCTCCACGAATCTACTCGCCAATAAAAAGGCACTGTTCAAAAAGCAACAGTAATAGGGGAAGTTTGGAGCCTGTGATCACAAGCACAAACCCACCAGAGTGAGCACACAGAGGCACGAGACACTTCACAGCAGCCACTCTGGAAGAGGAACTGAGGGACAGCCAGGAGCAGCGGGACAGGAGCTGCTCTTGTGCCCTGCAAGAGCACAGCTGTTGATAAGGGACAGGATAAACTTCCCAAATGTGATGGAAAGAAAAGAAGCAGAAAGAGCAGCCCTTTGTGTCAGAGACAGCCCTGAATGTGGGCTGTGGACCCAGAGAGCAGGGCAGGCTGTGATCCCACCTGGGCTGGCAGCTATGGTGTGTCTCATCATTGCCAAAGGCAGGCTTTTCCCAGATTCTCTGGGAGGTAAGGGCAGGAGCAGGCAGCTTGTGGAGCTCAGCTCTAAACAGAAAGAATTCCCATGCCTGTTGCAGGAAGAAAACCCACTCCTGCACACCACCACAGGAGCTGAGCACCTCCAAACGCCAGGATGCCTCTCAGACATTGGCCCTTGGTCCCTCTAACTCTGTGCCAAAAGCAAAGACAAGATCTGAGCTCCACAAGCCAAAGCTCAAGGTCAGTGCGCTGCTGTGGTTCCCCCACAGAGGGACTTTTCCATGTTACTGCATGGGAAGGAGTTTCACAACATCGAGCACAGGAGACACTGAACACTCTTACACAACTTGGAGATGCAAAAGTCAACAGATCTGACAGGTCTTGTGGCAGCAGAGGGGGTTTCCCAGCACAAAAAGCCCTTTGGCTTCCAGAAACATAAGTGACTTTGTCTATGAACTCCTGGAAGAGGTTGAGAAAGATCTGGCTTCAACCTAATTATCCATGCTCCATGGAGAGAGCCAGGCCTGTGGAGGGCACAGGCAGCAGGGGGCTGCCCGTGGCTACCCCTGCCCTGGGGTGTGTGGCCCCCAGCTCTGGGCAGCCCTCCTGCCCCACACCCCCACCAGCCATGGCAGCTGGTCAGGCTTTGGCACTCCATAATGGGCTTCAAAACTAAACAGGATTTAAAGGTGTTTTGTGTGTAAAGATTAAAACAGTGAATGACTTGAAGTGCCTAAAATACACCTGAAATCTGGCTCTTTGGCCAGATTTAAAGTTTCACTGCAGGAGGTGGGAAGCAGCATGAGCCTCCATTTCCCCTCCAGAGTCATCTGGGAAATGAAGGGATGTGTCATCCCCTGCTTCCCACAGCAAGAGCAAGGACCTCCTCAGCCTTCACAGTTACCTCCAAGCAGATGCAAAGCTGGAGATCTGCAACTTCAAACAGCCTAATTAAAAAAAAAAACAAAACTATTATCACTGGGGGCAGGAGATCTCCCCACTTCTGGTCATGTTTCTAAAGTTGTTTCCCACATTTTGGCCTTAGCTGGAGTGCAGTTTTCCGTTTCACTAATAAAAATGTAGCTCTTGGTGTACAAGTGTCCAAGGTTCACAGGTGCTGGTTTTGAAGTGCTTTGGAAAAATACAGCTATTAAAATAGGAAGGGAAACAAAGTAGCAGCAGCCATACACCACCGTCCTTGTAGGCAACTACCTTGGACATCTTGCTCCTTATTTATTAAAATTAAAAAAAAACAAACAAGCCAACATTGCTTTCCAGGCCTGATTCAGTTATGGCATGTGTCTATTTATCAGGAGAAAAGCTGAATATTTCCGCTATCACAAGATTATTGCCAGTGCTTAGATTTTTTTTTTCCCTAACCTCCAGCTAAAATCCTTTGAAAATGGAATGGCATACGAAATACACTCCCTGACTCTCAGAGTTGGAGCCCGCCCCCCTTTCTCCCAATAAACAATTTTGCATATATTTAAACCTCCTTTCTCTGGTTGCCCAACTCCCCCACCCTCCCCAGCAAAGAAATTACAAAAATCCGTCATTTCTCTCTTTTCCCCTTGCACCTCCATCTATCAGTGTTTCAAAGGCAGTCTCCTCGAATGCCGAGCAGAGCAGGAGATGGGCAGCAGTAATGGGAATGTGCTCCTGACTGTGCAAACCCACACAGAGAGTGAGGACAGGAGAGACTGCATTTGCATACATATTAAACGAGAGCAGTAAAAAATGCAGACGTGCAAACCATTTGGACATGGCTCGGCTCGGCGATGCGCCCTGCAAGGGAATCAATCTTGTGCGTTCTTAAAGGGAAAAACCTGCTCCGGAGAGAAAGGCAAAGCCCAGAGACACCCACCCGCAAACACTTGTCAGGGTTTGGGACAGGCTGACCTTCACAGCCGTGCAAAGGCTGCTCTGAAGGAGGGTGAGGTCCCAGAGATGTCCCAGGGGCTGCTGCCCCTGCCACGGTTCCAGCCTGGCAGATTGGTGCCTTTGGTTCTCTTCCCATCATCACCAGTGGGAGGAGAGCTGGTGAGACCCCAATGCCAGTCATGCTTGTGTTTGAGCTGAAGTGAGATACTCTGACAGTAACCAAGCCCTCAGGTGAAGGCAGAACAGAAACATCTCTGAAACAGCCTGAGCTGGGCTCCATGGAAGAAATAAGCAGTGCCTGGATGTACTGAAGAAGTCCAACCTCCGCATCCCAGAGCCTTCCCTGACTGAACAGTGAGTGCTGAGTGCACATCCCTCTTTAGCTCTGGGTGATCCCAGTTATGGGGAGTTCCAGAAAGCAAAGCCAAGCTCCAGGACAAGGCCAACTTGGAGGACATGACTGCAAAATGGCTCTGGCCAAAGTTTTTGAGTATCTCTTTGCTGGCTCCATGGATCTTCACATGTTCCCTACCACTGCTGCTTGACTGACCCACAGGAGCTGCAACAACAGCACTGCACACACAAGCTCCTCCCATGGTCAGGTTCTACCTTGTCCTGGAATGACCCAACCTCTCCTTCACTTGTCCCAATGCCCTGGTTAAGGATGTTCCCAAGATGGGATGTTACACCCAAGACAACAAGTAAGTACAGTGGAGCTGACGTAGTAGATCATTCCAAAGTGTCTGCAAGGATACGGATCTAACAAGGCAAATTACGCAGGCAAACCTACTGATTTCAAAGTCTGCAGGTTCAGATGCATAAAAAGTGCAAAATCAGTAACTTTTATATTGCCACTCAAGGAACCACAAAGATAAAAGCAATATTCTGGGAGTGAGGATGCCATGAATATTTCTCATCTGCACTTATAAGGGATATTTGGGACTAACGGCTTGATTCTGCATTAGCCTTGTTCAAATGAGATAATTTACATTCCCTGCCGGCTGAAAACAGGCTGTCAAGGTATTTACTTGTGTCAGGTTTCACTTCCCAGCCAGTGCTAAAACCCACTAGGTGTACGTGGAGAGTGGAGGTGCAGGACCAGGAATGGCAGGGAGGGGTCCAGTGTGGACACCCTGGCATGGTGCAGGCTCACAAAGTGTAAATGTTCTGCAGGGAAGCGTGCCATGGTGTATCAGCAACTGCTGCTTTGCATCACATTGTCTCAGCTTCTCCCTGCAAAGGTCTCTTCTGAAAAACCAGGAGCTTGCAAAGCTTAGCTGTCCATCCCTGAAGATCCCAAGGCTGCAGACAGACAACTGGACACACCTGCCCACTGAGCCTCACTGTCCTGCAGGTTTTGGCCACTGGTCCTGTGGGAAATGCTGTCTGGAGCCTGCCTTCTCCTCCCCTGTCCAGCTATCCCCTGCTATGGCCAGATCTAATCTAACCACCTGCTTCTTCGTGGCTGACTCACCCTCATCTGCCTTTGCACCTACAGCCCAAAGGACACGCAGGGGAACATGCTGCCAGATCTTCCCCATCAGCCTCCAGAAACATCCCTTCTGCCAGGTCCAGCGAGCCCAGGATAGCAAAGCAGTGCTCAGCTGTCTTCTGCTTCCTACCACCCTCCAGCTCCTCTAAACCAGGCAGTTTTGGGGTGGGAAAGCAAACAAAACAGGCTTCCCAGTAGCCTTTCCAGTGTGGATTCTCTGGTGTCTCATAAGGGTTGAGTTCCCATGCAGCTTTCGAGCGCTCGACTCTCTCTTTACCCACCCACCCATTTTCACAAGGCTTGTGGGAGCCACACAAGAGCTCTTTCCTTCAGCCAAATGTAATTGGAACTCGTCGCTGGGTAAAAAACAGGGGGAGGCGGGAACAAATGGAGAGAGAGAAAAGGAGAGACACGTATGCACACATGCACAGGCTGGATCACAGAGGCCCTATTCCCTCAAAGAAAGGGGGGGAAAAAACTAAAAAAAAAAAAAAAAAAAAAAACCAACAAAGTAAGGCTACAGTGGCAACGTGCACCAGCTGAGCTGTTGACTTGCTTGTGTGCTGCACAGTCCCACCCCTCTGCCTCAGCTGCTGGGGATTTACAGGCACAAACAATCTGGGAAGGGTTGGTTCATCTGTACACGGGGGTTTCTACAGCTCTCTGCACAAACACCAGCTCCCCTCCCAACAGCAAGTCACAATTTGGAAATATTTTGGGTTGTTAATTATATCCGGATTGAATTTTTTTTTTTGCAATAGCAATGCCCCTGTGAAAGAGCAGTGGGTGAGAATCTCACAGAGGGAACTCAGGGATTTCCACCCAAAAACTCTCCCCCTTGCCTTGCCAGAGAAACATGAAGGCAAAAGAAAGTGGTGTTTGACAAAACAATAGAAAAATAACTTATTGAACAGTTGTCACTGGACAAGTATAAATACATCAGTGATTGTGTCAACATTAAGCTCATATCAAAGGTGATTAATTTGATAATTTCCTCTGCAGAGAAAGAAAAAAACACAATCAAGTATATTGCCACTGGCATCTGAAACTCCTCCCTTGGTTAAATCAATTTCATTTTTAACTTAATTTCAGTAAATAGGAAAGTTATGGTGTAACCATAACCCAAAATCACACTCCCCCCTTTTATTCCTTTTTTGACTGATCTTATTTTGGCATTGGCCTGAGAGCCTGGAGGAACCAAGGGCTTTATTTGTCAGTTTGGAAAAGTTTAAGAGACAGTAGAGAAATGAAAACTGTTTTGCTGAAAAACTTGTCCAAGAGCCTCCCCAGTGACACTGAGTGGCACCTCCCACATGTGCCAGGTCCTCCCGCAGGACACGCATCCCAGCAGCAGTCAGCGGTGTCAAACTCACCCCGCAAATGGCCCCAAATGACATTTTTAGAGAGGCTCTGTTATCTGAGACTACAAAATTAGCACCATATAACAGCCTTGGTCTGCAGGACTGTTCCTGCCAATGTCAATGGCGGTGCTGTAGAAGATCAAAGCCAAAGCACAGTCCTTCAGCAACAGCAAACGTTTTGGATGGTGGGAGAACATGGGGGGAGCACGGCAAAGCCAGCAGCAATCCCTTCCCTGGGCAGAAGAAGACCCAGTAAACTCCAGAAAGCACCAGAGCAAAAAATCATCCCTGCCATTTGCATAAATCAGGCAGCTCATGCATAGTTCTTCTGGAATATTGAAGAGATTTATCTAGAAAATCAGCACTAGAAGCACTGTCCTCCTGCCAAAGAGTTAACAGCCCTGAGAGCGAAGCAGAGGCCTCGCTCTTGCTGCGGGATTTCTCCCAGTGACACCATGTTCCCACTTGGAGACAAGTTTCTTTGTTTGCTTTTCCCCAGTTATATAAGGGACATAAATTTTCTTGCAGAGAGAACTCCAGGCAATCTGCATCTCCCTCAAAGTCTGCATCTCCCTCCAAAGCTTCTCACTGTGTTTCGGCTTGAATACCACTGCTGCTGCTGCAGTTTTCCAGCTCGTGCTCTGCACCAAACCCTCTCCCCTGCCCCAGGAAGCAAGAGCCTGCTCCAAACTCAGCTCCCCATCAGGTGTAATCCCACAGCATCAGCCAAAGCACTTTGCCACCCTCCCATTCCCTGCCCGTGGCATCGTGAAGGTGAAGACATGAGCACAGACAAGCTACAAAACCTTGGGCCAGCACAAAGATGTGTCCAGGGACTCTCCCCTGTGCAAGAGCATCTCAGTGGAGCCCAGGCTGCCCTGCAGCTCGACTCTTTTCCAAGTGGAATCCTCCAGCCCCTGGCTTTGCTCTGCCAGCAGGTCCCTGATCCGCAGCCCCATCACTCAGCACAGACGGAGCCGGAGCGAGCGAGCCAGGGGAGGCTGTGCCGGGAATTTCGCAGCGCCGGGGCGAGGGCTGGGTGCTCTTGGCCGGCGAGCGCCGCATTGCACACATACCAGCAAACCTCAGCCCGGCAGCCCCGGAAGGGCAACGGGCAGCCAGCAGCAGCTCCCAGGCCAGCCAGGAAGCCTTAACCCCTTCCCTGCTGTGGCCAAGAGGCTTCTCAAGAGTCCAGAGGCAGTGGGAGAGAGGAATCCACCCTAAGACCAAGCATCTAAATGCAGCACCACTCCCTCTCTAAAAAACAAAAACCCAGCAAAACCCTAAAAAAACCCTGGGAATGCAGTCATCCTCTTCCCCTTCCCATGGCTTGGTGGAGAGGCAGGGGACCATTCTCAGCCCTGGCCAAAAGCCACCAGAGCTCCCAGCAGCCAGCACAGCCCCACAGCTGGATGTCCCCTGCCATTCACAGCCCCATGTCCTGGATGGTGGCCTCAGCAGGGTCCTGTGGGGGACCTGGCAAGGCATATGGTGCACCCCAGAGAAGGGAAGTGTTGAGTCCTTCCATTCACACCTTTTAAGATCATGGTGCTGAGGAGAAATCTCTTGGGGTGAAGTCTGTCAGTATGAACTCCCCTTGACGCAGGGGCAGGATTTGGCACATGGGTGCTCGTACCCATCAGGAGCCAATGACAGCCTTGAATGCCCAGAGCAAGCCCAGCAGTCCTGCCTCTCCCCAGCCCCTTTCTCAGCCTGGCTCCTCTTGATCTCCCAGAGAGGTCTGGTCTCTGCTCTCCCACACAAGTTGGTCCCTGAGAGCCGGGCCAGGAGAAGGTGGCACAGCACCTCCAGAGCTGGTACCAGCACTCTGAAAAAACAGCAACTAGGTGTTAAATCAATCCATGTGAATGGACTAAAAATGCCTGTGCCACTCCACTTGGAAATCAGCTTGGTCTGAGCAGTCTCTAGACAGATGCAACAGCATAAAAGTCCCATTTATGGATCCAATACAACAGCAAACACTTTTCCTTTTTTCTTTTTCTTTTTTGGACTAAGTGGAAAAACCAGACAAAGCCCTTCCCAGTACAGGTAGGATCACTGAAACCCAGGGCTGAGCCCGTGGCTTTGGCAGGCAGAGAGAACAGAGGCTCAGGGGCAGGGGGTGTCAGCCAGCCCCAGTCCAGGCTGCCCTCCCAGGGGAGATGGGATCTCCCACACCGATACTCAGCCCTGCTCGGCTCCCTCCAGCACCAGCCCCATCAGATCAGGCTCAACAGGATTAACCACATATCACAGAGCCAGCAAAAGGCAGATTTACCTTGTAAAAAAAAAACACACACACACACCAAAGTTCATGCTGAAGGAATTGCCTTGGTTCAAAAGCTGCTTCCAAATTTAGGTTTGCTAAAATTAAGATTTCATATTTTTTAATAAAATAGAATTAGGTCCTTCATGATAGATTAATAATCAAAGGCCCACAGAATTGTTTCCATAAACGAAGTTTTCTAATTCCAAAGGAAACCATTTGTTTAAAAGAAGCAAGTGTTCCCCTGCAGAGCTGGAACTTCAGTAATTGCAGCATGATGATAGAAAATGGGGCTGGATAACAAAAATAACTTAAAACTATTCTAAACAACCATGACGCTGAGTCATCTGTTTCAAAGTCCAAATGGAGCTATCCCAGTGACAGGGCCCACAGAAAATGCTAAGGTGAATAGTTAAAAGGGGAGGGGAGAAACAAAAACAAACAGTAAAAATAGTACAAATTCCTTCAGATACTGCTTGTGACAAAAGATGAAAGCTGGGATTTTCACCCTCTTTCCAGCATCTCAACTGCACTGAAGCTCAGGGTTTCATCACACCAGGCATCCCTAACACAACAGTTCCATGGATGTAAAACCAACACCAAATACTGGAGCTTAATGTTCCTCTAAAACAAGTTAGGGGGAAAAAAAGTACTCTCTCCTCAGCTGGTATCAGCCAGTGTAACCCCACAAAGAACACGGGAAGGAAAGACCAAACCCTGATCTCTCCATGTTTTGTACTCCAGCCTCACTTGTATACACTGCTATCACATTACACAGTGTGTAAGTTGCTGTATGAATGGCAAGGTGCCACTGGCATAAATACATTCATATCTGGACAAAGGATCAGTCTCCATGACAGGATCTTCATTAAAAATGAGTTTGTAAGCACTTCCCCTCATTCTTTTGGTTCATTTCCACAAAAACAAAAATGAATTGTTGCGTCAAAGCTGCAAGGACGCCCGACACGAGACTGGACCAAACACTGGGTGCTTCAGACCAAGTCAGCTGTGCTTCCACAGCACTCCAGCTTTCCCAGGCTCACCAAGGTGTGGGTTTACAGCACAGGTATTTGATCCTGATAACTAGCTTGATCTAAGGGTGGGTACATCTAATGATGGGTAGAGCATGTACTCACTCCAAGAGAGACAGAGCTTGGTAGACCTGGTCTTATCTGACACACCAAGTCCTTTATGCCCTGCTACCAAGACTAATTTAAAGCTAGTTTCAGGTAGATATGGGCACACCAAACCACAGGGCTTGCCCACACCAAGTTTACAATGTGGCATTCAGCTGGTATTCCCCTTAAACCAGCACACTGTGGAAAGTGGTGCTCCCAGAGCTGCTCCATGAGTAGTGCATCCCCCTGTGTGTGAGCAGCCACAGGCAGAGCACAGCAGGAGCCTCCTCCACTGTCCCCCCATGCCCTGGGGCACTGCCTTGTGGCTGGGGCTCCAAGGACATTCAATCCCCTCGGGATTTCACAAACAGTCGACAAAAGCAGGGACCCAGGAAGGAGGTGACAAAATGATGGTAAAGCCTGTGGGAACAAGCAGCCTGTTGTGACAGAGGGACAAGTGACAGGGACAAACCTTCCCTCATGCATGCTCTACAAAGGCCTGCTGGAAAGCTGGAGGTCATCCCCACTGTCAGCACCTCCCTCTCCAACAACTGTTTCAGATTCCCTTCTCTTCCTGCAGATCCAACTGCCTTAAATTCTGCCTTGCACTGCTGTAACGAGGGAGGGCTCCTGCTTGCTGCTTACTGATGAGGAACCAACATCCAAAAAAAAAAAAGAGCATGGATCGAAGGCAGAGAGAGGGAGAAGGGAGAGGCCGTAGCTTTTATCAGGCCAGCTGACAGAGCTGGAAAAACAACAGCCTGAATTTTGGGCACAACTGGCTTTCTTTAAAGTCTGTCTATGTTGCAGGCAGGAGAAGCCGGTAGTTAAAACAGGGTGTTCCAGTTTTTTTTCCTAGGCTGCACTCTGAGTTAAAAACACCACTGGCTGAAAGGTTGGAAAAAAGCAATGAGTTCAAACAGAAAGGCATCTAGAAGGGGGATTTCCAAAAAGGAGGGGAAGAAACCATCAAAGCATGATTTCCAAAGAGGTTGGTGCTCTTTGGGAAGGAAAAGTTTTCCAAGATCTGACTCCAGGACCACTTCAAGACAATGATATCCTCTATGTGTGAAGCTGCCCCAGCCTCCACTCCTCAAACATGGATCCAGGGGGGCAGAATGGTTTACAGAACTAAGCACAATGGGAGATCTAAACCTCATGTCCCTTTTACACCACACTCTCATTGTGAAGAAGTCATAAAGCAAATCATCCCCTGAGCTAATGTATGCCTATTTTAACTCTTATTTTTTTGTCAGCAAGAAAGGGACTCAACACACGGAGAGCCAAACTTTGCACCTTGATCACCACAATTTGATCCTTCACCTCCCAACAGCCAGGCAGGAAGGTTTCATCCCAGGTTATTGCAGGAGCATGGAAGCACCTTCCACATCTGATGTTACAGCATCCTCCAGGCTTTGTGCACACTCCAGCAGTGCTGCCTTTGGGAACCAGATACCTGCTGGGTCTAATGCCTGGCTGGGGAGATGAAGGTCCCTTTGTTTGATGAAAGAGCAAAAGAGGATGAGTTGTTCCCTAATGATAAGCATGGTGTAGATTTGCCCAGACTCTGCTCCCTCTCATGCCTGAAGTACATCCTAGGATGTCTCCAATTCTCAGGTCTCACAGTCTCTAAGGTGCTTGTCCTCTGGCTGCCCCAAGAAATGAGGCAGCATTTATCTGTCTTTCACAGATGGGTCACTAGAGGCAGAGAGACAAAACCTCAGCTTCCCTCTACATAAACTCCTCCAAGCACCAGGTTTGAGGATTTCATGGTGTTCAGGCACCTGAACCTGGGTCCAGTGTCACACAGAGCAAAGAACCAACTTTAAAATCCCAGAATTTGGGTCAGAAGCCCTGACCACTGTCCACCTTTGCCACATCCTGGCCAGCTGCAATTGCTCTCCTAGGTTTTATCCCGGCCTTCATGCTCTGGGCTGCCTCAGAGGAGCCTCTGTGCTGCTGACAGAATGAAATTCAGCCTTTGATGCCATTGGCACTTCCTCCATTAGTTGCTTTGAAGATTAGGGCCAGAGCCTTAAATTGGATTCCAAAGCTGATGGGGAGCCAGTGGAGCAGCTTGAGCTCCCGGTGGCCCAGCCCTTTGGGGAGGTGAGTGGTCGTGCTCTGCACCACCTGGTCCCACCACACTGTTTCTACTTGCAGCTTCTGCTGCACTGCACAGCCAGCTTGAGCCAAGCCATGGCTTCAATACAGCAAACAAGATTGTCCCCATGCTGGAGGGAAGAATGCAATAATTTTGGAACTGGCCAACATGGCTAGCAAAGAAGCTGGAAAAATTTGGATTCTCTAAACCACACCCACAGTTCAAGGCAGCATGGTGACAACAGAAAGCAAAATGTCACTGCAGACTTCAAAGCCTCATGTTTTCTAGCCTGTTTGCCCTCCATCCTCAGCTGAACTAAGCTGCTCGTACCTGCATCCCACAGCTCTAGCAGTTGTGCCAGTTGGGAATGAGAAATGTGCCCATGGCATCTCCATCTCCCCTCCTGGTGGGGAGTCTCTCTCTTCCCATCACACAGTGCTGCCTGACTGGGGGATGATGGGCAACAGCAAGAGGGGGAAGCAGGCACCATGTAAGCCAAGAGCATCAGGAATGTCAACAGGAGCCCAGAGTGGGAGCACACAGTTTTGTTTTGGCATGATTTTGTTCCTCTGTGTGTTTTTCACTGGAGTAGTTCTTATGCACAAAAGAACCATCTTTACTGTAATCTGTTCAATTTCTGCACTAAATAGTGCCTGCAGAGTTCTGCACACAGAGCTCAACAACAAATCCTCAATCCTCAATCCCTTCTTTGTCCCTCCATGGAGCAGCACACCTGGATTTCACCACACCCACCCATCCCCCTGGATGGGTACAGCATCCCCCTGGATGGGGGTTCCTTTGCCCAAATTCCTTCAATACCTTTGGAGACTGCCAACCCAAAGGATGCTAAGAAAGGAGGAATATGGACCACAAAAAGCCACAGCTCCTCTCCCCAGTCAAGTTGAATCCCCAAGTGAGGAAGGAGAGCCACGCACACCGAACTTGCTTCCAAAGCATCTCCCTCCTCCAGGAGCCAGGGCACAGGGGCAGCAAGACACTCTGTGCCGAGAAGTGACACACATCCAAGTAACATGTGGCTCAGTCACAGCAACTCTATTAATTTAAGTTAATTTCCTGCAGTTCTGTCTTAGTTTTCCAGCAGATTCAGGACTTAAAGGTTAAAGCGTAACCTTGTCTCAGTAGCTTGCTATTCGCTCCATGCAAATGTCTACCTACAGCCTGGTAATTACATGCATTTCCACAGAGCCAATCCGCCGTCAGCCTGACAGATACTGATCTTCCCGTTTTATTTTTAGCTCTGTGCTTCCCCCTCTAGATGCAAAAAAAAATTCTGTTTGTTCCATCTTTTGCTGCAGCCTCTTTTTTCCCTGGCTCACCAGCCAGCTCCCGGCTCAGCCGGGCTAGAGCAGGGAGCAGCCCAGGGCTGCAGGCTGGGCAGGCAGGGGGCTCCTGCTGGGTGTCCTGCACAGGTCCCCACCACGGTGACAGTGGGCAGCCACCTCCTTTGGGGTCACCCAGGGAATTTGTCACCTCCAGCAGCAAGCAGTGTTTAAACAGGAAAATGAAGTGAGACATAAACAGTCCTTTGCAGGGGAGCTGGACACTTTTTCTTGGGGACATCTCCAACCAAGAAAAAAGGGGTCAAATCTGGCAAAGTTTAGCCCATGTGCCTGTGGCTCTGCAAGTGCAGGATTTATCACCTGGCAAAGGTGGGTGGCTTCCCCCATTAGCCACCCCCTTGGGGCTACCCAGAAAGAGGAGGCAATGCCAGGAGGGCAGACACTGGAGGCAGGTCACCCACACAAAGACAAAGCTTGGCTGACATTTCCATCCCCTAAAATGGGCACATGTGAGATTAAACAGATCTGGTGCCACTGAGGCCAGGGTGCTGTTCCTCAGGAGTGGCTCCTGTGGCTCTGGGGAAGAGGCAAGGTGTGCAAACCACTAAAAATCTGTGTCCTCCAGAATTTTAACTCCATGGGGCAAAGGCTGATTGTAAATCATGAGACTTGGAAGAAAAGGGGATCAGGTCGTTCTTTTTTGCCTTTCCTTTTGGAAGGAGTCTGGGAATGGGGATGGATTGGGCTTTCAGGGTGAGGTCTGCATGCCTCTCTCCCACCCTCTCTCTCTTAAATACATAATATAGATTTAAACCAGAACAGATTCATACCAACTTTAGTCATGTGAAGAAGGGGAAAAAGGCACTGAACATCAGAAGGGACACAAGGAAAGCCCTGGTAGTTGGCACTCCAGCACACAGGGCAAACCCACCATGGCCAACCTCAACTGTGGGCCACAGGGTGCACCTTGGGGACATCAAGGGGGTGAAAAGTGTCTGCACAGAGAGAAGAGAAGAGAAGAGAAGAGAAGAGAAGAGAAGAGAAGAGAAGAGAAGAGAAGAGAAGAGAAGAGAAGAGAAGAGAAGAGAAGAGAAGAGAAGAGAAGAGAAGAGAAGAGAAGAGAAGAGAAGAGAAGAGAAGAGAAGAGAAGAGAAGAGAAGAGAGCTTGCATGCAGGGAAGCCACATTAAAAATGTATTAGGAATTTTTCTAGATTAAATAACTGAAGTAAAAGAGAAAAGAGGAGCAGGAATGGCATTAAGTAGAATGAAGGGCCAACCTGTATGAGACTCCAGTAAAACCCAGCAGAGCTGGAACTGATGCATCTCCCCAACACAATGGACACTTGTCCAGTGCTCATCCCTGCATTGGTTGACTCAGCCACATGGGAATCAGAATTGTGTCTCCTACCTGCAGAGAAAGGATTGCTTGTCTTGTTATTCTTCCAAGGATCCTCCTAGTCCAAATATCATTAAAAAATAATAATCAAGAAATTATCCCTACATGGTTTTACATTTCCAAGGGAATCTCTTCAAATCTCATGAGCAGTTCCCCCTCCTTCAAATTTTGTAACAAATAAAGCACACAATACTGGAAAGTTGCTTAACCAACATTCTTCAAGCATTTTCAACAGGAGTTTTGGGGCAGTTAGTAGGAACAGGGCTTTTATAGAGATCTGGGCTACAGTGTCCCAGTTTTCCCCTCTCACAGCTCCTAACATGAAGGTTAATCTAACACACAACCAGGGGATCAGGAGCCATCCCAGCAAGTGACAGGGATGCCAAAGCAGGGCGTGGGGAGGGAAAGGTCCTGAGCCCTGTTACAGAATGATAGCCAAGGAACAGAGATCTTGTTATTCACTGAACAGCCCACAAGCTAGGAATCAAACTCGGATTCCAAAATCCTATCTTTCTGCACCAAAATAAACAAATCAACCAACCAGCCAACCTGCCTCCCATCGAGGAGGAGTTGGGGAACTCCAAGGGAGCTTTCCCACCCTCTGCACAGCTGCAAGCCCTGGCTGAGCTCCACAAGAGCCAATTCCTCTAAAAATAACAAGTTTAGCCAAAGGAATTCAGGGCAAGCAAAGAGAAAAAGGCTGAAGCAAACCTATCCCTTTACCATATTCCTGCAAAACACCTTTAAATCTGTGATCTTTGAATAATTGTGTTTAAACCAACACAAACCTGGCACTGCCAGCCTGTTATTGGAGAGTCACTCTCTTGCTGCTGGCTCGTTTGCTGGGATTTTTAACTATTATTTGGTCTCCATTTTCCTTTGTGTGATTCAGTTCTACTGCTCCCACCTTCACTTGAAACTTTGAAGGCTGGGTACCTCCAAATCTCTTTCTTTGCATTTACACCCTTCTTTTCTAGAGAACAGTAACAGTCTCTGCCCCACATCATTTCACCAAGGACTGCACCCAGGGCTGCAGTTGGTCTCTTGCATCCTGGACACCCCTGCAAAGTAACCAGCAGAATCCAAGGCTTTAACTCCTTTAACCTTTCCTCCTGCACTTACCCATCAGGCTCCATGTCATTGCAGTACTTTACTCCAAATCCCTGCCCAGTGGGTTTATCTCTGTCTCTCTGGCTGTCATTGCAATGCCCAGACTTGAGCACTGGAAAATGCTGTGAGCACAAGCAAGAGAGAAGGAACCAGGGTAGCGTCTCCAGGGCTGTCTGACACGTGGCCTCAGCATCTGTTGCCCCAAAAATATCAAATGGCAGATCCTGCCCTTACACAAGATGCACACAACAGAAGGTTTTAGCCTTTCTGTGACCACAACTGGCTTAAGAGATGGGTCCCCAACAACACCATTTAGTCCAGTGCTCTCCATTCCTGTGGTGACATTTATTCCAAGTCTTCCATTTCTTCAGCTGTTCTGCAAGAAGTTCTTTTCCTCTGGATCTCTGTTGCAATTACATCCACCTGGCATTTTCCTTGTGGCATGGTTATTTCTGCCCTCTTACAGCAAACCTTCCCAGGTTTTCTCTGTAGTTCTTTCCTTTGACTTCACTGTCTTTGTGCATCTAATGAAAACATTCAGGATGATGTGGGAGAGGGATGTAAACAGTGACATTGATCATCCTGAGAAAAAGCCCACGATGGACAATGTGACCCTTGGATGGGTGCTGGGTGCTCCCACCGTTCAGCCTCCCCTGTTCACCTACATTTCATTTACAGGAACTCACAGCAGCTTTCATTCCATGGCCATGTATCTCCATTGGGATGCCCAGAGGCACTGGGCAGAACTGGAATATTGTGTCCATTACATTCCCTTGGGCTGCTCTGACCCCCAATAAGCACTTCCATGTGCCATGCCGTGCTTCTTCCCACACTCCTGCCACCTCTAACAGCTCAGACAACACAGGAGCAAATTTTTAACTTCAGAAGCATTGCTGAGAGTGTGAAAGAGCACTTTTCCCCCATGTCAGCCCTGCTCTTTCTACCATGTGGCCAGATGGAAATTGCCCAGCTCAGACTGTTTTTCTACCTCAACTCCCCTTGCCCCAGGCTTTCCCACCCCATCCCACAGTTGTCCTGTGTCCCAGGTGAGACACAAGGACCCATCCCACAGCAGGGACATCTCTGACCTGCCAGCACAACATCCCAGTGACAGCTACATGGATTCAACATGAGCCTTTCCTCTGACTTCAACAGCTGCTGGCTTCATTCCCTTATTCCTCATGGCCTCTCTATTTCCTCATGGGCTGCTCTTCTATTTGGGAGCCCATGATTGTATCTGACAAGGTCTCCTAATTGTCTCCACTGATTTTACCAGAGACTGATTTTAAAAGCAGCTTAGTAACTTAGTCACTTCAATATCATTGCTGGATTCTGCTCTCTCATTTATTAATGGGCCTACTTTTGCTCTTTCTCCCCTGATATGGTTGCAAAATCCCTTTTTATTTCTCTTAACCCCTTTGGCTACCATTAACAAGCAACAACTCAGTAATATTTGATATTATATGTGTATAAATAAAAGCAGGAAAAGATCTTATTCACTCCTGTTATAGCTACTAAAGCAGGCCTAGGGCTCTGGAATAGCAGCTTTACTGCATACGTTAAATATCTCCATTACTCTATTAATGCACAGTGTTGGAATTTTATTGGGTGGTTTGGGTTATTTACCTTATAAAGTAACATGGGCATGACAAACCATGAAAAGAGGGTACTTAGTACCTTCTTCTTAAGTCTGCATCTCCACAAGCCAAGCCAACACAAGACCACAAAAACAAAACCTCTTGTGCTACATGTTCTTCCTTTCATGAGAGGTGAGGAGGGAGGGGGAGAGGGGACACCAGCACTTACCCAGGCACCAACTCCATTGCTTGTTGTTCCTCAGGAGGAAGTTGGACAGGTGAGTTGCAAACAGCAATCCCAGCCTGCTTTTCTGGCCATGGTGACATGGCCAGCAGGTGTGAAGGACCCTTCATCCAGCTCAAAAGAGGTTTTGGGGTACCCCATCCTCACAGCCCAAATGCACAGGCAACACAAGAGGAAAATAGAAAACTAAACAACTAATACCAAAAAGCACCAAAAAAAATCCAAGGGAGAATTTTAATACTTTATATTTTCACTGACTTCTCAAACACAATTCAAATAATGCCTTAAACTGTCAGTAATATTGTTATAACCAGAATCACTTAGAAAAGTGCCCCAAAACTCCACTTCCTAAAGTCTTTGAATGAATTAAAATACTCTGGATAAGTCAACTCAGCCCCGATGAGAGGCCACCTTCCCTCTGCAGGCTGCACTTTTATTTCCCTGCCTTTAAATTGCTGCTTCGAATTCTCCACAACCTGAACACTCAGAGACTGGCTCCAGTTCCCTGCAGAGAAATGACCAGTGAAACACAGGTCACAAACACAGAAAAAAGCTGCCCCAGGGTCCTGTCCCCAAATCTGAGTGTTGAAGTGAGGGAGGAAATGCCAAGAGCCAAAACCAGGCACACGTGGCTCAACATCTGCCTCAGTTTCCCCCCACTCCAGCCAGTGCTCATCCCCAGGGTGGCTGGTATGAAGTGTTTTCACCAGACAAAACCCTTTTAGGGGGTGAAAATGCAGTGTGGCAATGTGAGGGGAAAGGATGCTCAGATCCCACCCCTGCCAGGTGCACAGTGACAGGGAGGGATGCAGGTGACACAGCCACAGGATGAAATCCTGCCCAGCTCCACAGCATTGGGTGACTGGGGGTAAGCTGAGCTCACTCCCAGCAGGGCTGAGGTGATGGGTGACAATGACATGGCTGACCACCCCTGCAAACCCTTCCCACCCATTTTTTTTGCACAAAACAGGGCGAGTCCAGTCTTTCCCCATCACCCTCTGCCTCCCTTCTATAAGTGCAAAAATTCCCACTGCCACCTCTATTTAAACCCAGCCTAGACCACGCAGGGGCTGAGATCCTCTGGGGTGGGTTTTGTGGCGGAGGGCTGTGATTTTGGGAGCAGCAGGGAGGCAGAAGCACCTGCTGCCAGCCACCCCCGAGCCTGCCCGCAGAGCGCAGGCAGCGCAGAGCAGGGAGGGCGGGCGAGCAGCTCCCCTTGCAAAGGCTGTCCTGTGCTGTCTAATAACACAAGGTGTCATTGTATACCCAAATCAGTGCCTGGAGCTTTATTTATAACAACTGAAACACAAAACCCAGCAGGCCAGAAACGGCAAAGGGAGCGAGGGACCGGGGAGGGCAGGGACGCAGCCGGGCGAAATCTCCCTATTTAGCAGGATTTGCCTCGAGATTTTCAAGTGGGATTGAGGCTGGGGGGGACTCGGGAGGAGGAAAAAAAGATGAAAGGGAGGGAAGAGGGAGCTGGAAGAGCAGCGATGCCTCCCTGGCTGCGACAAGGCAGGGATCTGTCTCCTTGCACGGAGCGATGGGAATTCTTTGGGAATGTTTTGGGAATGCTTTGCTCGCAGACCCCCGCTAGCCAGCAAAGGGAGGTGCGGGAGGCTCCAGCTCTTCTGGGACTCTGGCTTCTACAGCAACTCTCTTTTAAAGGTTATTTGTGGCTCTTCAGCCACTCCTCATCCCAAGAAGAGCTTTGCAGCTCAACAGCTGGCTCCAGTGGACTCCCTCTTGCCCTGGGATAGGCTGTAGCCGGGAATTTGGCAGGAGCCATCCCGAAGGGGCTCGCCCAGCCCGGCGGGCAGCAGTCCCAGCGCTCCCCCAGGTGTGGCTCCTACAAACCCAGCACCTGCGGGAGGCTGAGCGCCCCGAGCTCCGCCTGAACTCGGGGGGAGCAGGGGCAGCTCAGCAGCTAAAGGTCCCGGCCCTGCGCCTACAGCCCCGGGAGATGTGCTCCCCTCGGGGGGGTGCAGATGTTGTCACCTCCCCCGGCAGCTCCTTCATCCGCTCCCTTGTGCCGGAGGCTCCCGCTGCCGGCGCAGCGCCGCTGGAACAGCTCTCGCACTCCCGGGCTCCTGGGCAAAGCCTGGCAGCTCTGCCTAAACCCCCTTTCCCCAGCAGCTGGAAGGAAGCCGCTGCCAGACTTTGTGCTGAGACGGCTGAGGTGGGAGCATTCGTGTCCCACTCTTCTGACACGCCGTGGAGGTGGTAAGCAGCAGCAGCAGGAGGGAAATAATAAACAGCTGGAGGGGATGAAGGGGGAGGCAGCGTCTTAAGGAGTTGCAGCTAGGGATGCCGTTTGGTGTTCACCTCCCCTGCAGACAGATATTTAAATCTCCAGGTGCAAAAGCCACTGAAAGTTCAGCCTGAGTCAGAGCTCCGAAGTTTGACCCACTAACAAGAAACAGAATGGGCCCCTTAAAAGATAAAGCCAAATTCTGAGACTGTCTTGCACGGAGGCCACTTTGGTCCAGCTTTGCTGAAGACAAACCATGTTCCCTGCAAACAAACTAGAGCCAAGCTATGAAAGCAAATTCATAATCCATAAAGGAAACTGCTCCCATTATCTTGACCAGGACTTTAAAATCTTCCCTTCCTCCCACTCTGTCCCAGTATTGGTCTCAGATGTTTTCCAATTCTCCATTTGAAGAGGGAAAACAAAACAACACCAAACCCACAATGCACAGGGGGAAGAGGGTTTCATGTTCCTTTGCTAGCGAGTGCTCGCCCAGCTGCACCCTCAGCCCCAAAGCCTACCTGCAGAATTACATTTGCAAAACTGTTGCCCAGGAAATGTGCAACTAAAATCTGTGAAATAAGCATGCCTGGAATCAGACGTTCCCAGTGTAGTTAAACGACCGTGCCTTGAAATCTGCCTCTGCGTTTAGCCACGCTGCCATGTACAGAGCTGCAAAACAAAACGCTTGGCTTGTTTCACATCCCAGCCTCACCACCAGGACTCTTGTTCCCTGCAAATAGGGAGCCCCAACTCCTTCCCCCATGGGTTTTAGGAGAGTGGCAGCAAGACAAACTGTGAGATTGAGGCCCTACCCTCATGTACAAAATCAGTGCAAAGGCTCAAGCGCAGGGCACTGCCCGTGCAATGAACTGCAGCTGCTCAGGAAATAAAACCCAAGCAGAGGAAAAGAGAACCAAGGCACTGGAGTTCCCCATCTCTTCTACCATGTGTGTCCTGGTGGGAGCACAACCCCAGATGCTTTGTTACAGCACCATGAAAACAAAAGCTTTTGTGGGGAACAGCATGACCCAAGGGAACGTCCACCCAGGTCTGTCCTGGGGAGGATGGAACCTCCAGGGCAAACAAACCATGCCAGTCCCCCATGGAGCATCAAGTAAGAGGAACACAGGTCACCTCAGCCCACACAAAGGCTACAGACACCATCACTGGTTATTCCAGAGAACAGCTCAGAAAGCCTGAGCCCTGCTGGAAATTTCTGACAAGGGTTTGTCCAATGCAGTAGGAGGGCAGGATTTTATTGTTTTAAGATTTTTGTAGATGGGGAAACATCTCTCCTTCCCCTCTCTGGGCTCACCATTCCAGTCCCATATCCCAGCAGAGAACAGAAACTTCCTGCTTGCCTCTCTTCCCAGCAGCAAACAAATTTTCAATCTATTTTTCTTTCCTAGGGAGACTGAGCTGCATAGGTAGGTGGGTAGCAGAAAGGCAGGTCTTCACACAAAACCACAGCTCCACTGCAGTTCCCAACCCCTCACTTGGAGTCCCCAGCACTGGGGGCAGAACTCAGGGTCAGGAGACCCCTCTGAGCTCAGCTGCTTCCCAGGTTTCACACAGTGCCTGCACCTGAGAGGAGACACCACGTGATGCAGAGGGTGTTGCCTCCCCAAGACAATTAGGTTATGTTCGAATCACGACCTCGAGGAATCGGATTAATTACAGTGATGTTGAGCATGACTTTGTCTACAGGGACAAGTCATGTTTGACATTGCTGCCAGCTGGTTACAGGTCTGGAGGATGAGCGAAACTGGAACAGTCCCTCCCTGGGCTGGATCACTGCTCAGCAACAGGGCAGGTTTTGGGGAGAACAGCCTGTGAGAAAGCATCAGCAAGCAAAACTCCTCACCAGAGCATTCCCACACTGGGCTGAGGGAAGTCACATAGCACTGTAACACTGACACACAATTGGAAGGGTTGGCCTGGTAGAAACCTGGGATCTACCAGCCACCACAGGCCAAAATCCATGTTTTTATGGAGCACCTAAACAGCAAATTTCTTAAATTGTTATTTTAACACACAGATTGGTTCTCCTGGTGGAAAGACAACTGGTGTTGCACATGAATTCTCACCTGATGATGTGTCCTGGCTATGGGAGGATTTCACAGTCAGGCCAGAGTCACACATGGCCTGGAACAAGGTCTCCCCAAAGGGTCAGCATCTCCCCAGCTATCCTGCCTGTACCACCCTCACTCAGGGCTGCCCATCTCTACCACCCCAGGCAAGGCTCTGCCTCAAGAAGTCTAAAGCAGTACAAAAAAAACCCCAAACCCAAGGTGATTTTGAGGCTAAAAAAATGCTAAAGCAAAGGGGAATGGGGGGAGGTGGGGAAGGAATCTGAGGTTGCATCATTTGGAAATACCCGAGTGCTTCAGAGATGTATGTACATGTTCAGCTTCCTGCTGTTTCTCTAGGAACCTACTTGGGAACAGCAAAGTGACACCAAAAGGATCACAATGACATTTGCTTGAAGCAGATAAAAACACTCTTGAATTTAACCCAAATGAGCCCATGAGCAAAATACTGTCTTGGAGCTGGGCACTTTGAGGTTTGGAATTCCAGGCAGACAAGTGGGGCAAGAAAGGTTTGAAATATAAATCAATCAAGAACTTTTGTCCTTTGCCTGGGCTGAAAACCGATACATTCTCCATTGTATTTCAAACATTTCTTAGAACATGGAACTAAAACCGGGTTTCATTTCCTTCAACAGAAGTCACCATGGCTCCTTCATGACAAGGAAAGTAGACTGGAGGGAAAGCCTTACTTTCAGTAAAGCTTTTGTTCTTTCAGAAAACCAGACTACTTTCTAGGCAGCTTTCCTGAAGATGGATACCCTACCTAGTTCCAAGAGATTGTTCCCAGTGCCACCCAGGCAGGTGCACTGAAACCCAAGGAAAGCACATGGACAGCACTGCAGGTGTGATCCCATTCAGGGAACATGATGCCCTCCAGGGAGTCCAGTTTCGACGTCAAGCCAGGACACACCTCTTACAGGGACCAGTCTGGCTCCAGCTCAGCTGAGGAGACACGAGCCACCCAACGTGCTGGGCTAGGAGTGAACTTCACCCATCTCACCCAGCTCTCACTGCCCAGCTCTGCCTTCTGTCCCCTGCTCCCAGATGGACCTGGTTCTCCAGCAGCTCCCTTCTGCAAGGAGCAAGGCAGGAGGAGGGAAAATATGAAAACTAAAGTCCTGATGTTCCATTTCCAGAGGCCACCGTGAGCCACCGATCCAGACTGGGAGTGGCCCGACTCGACGCCTGCAGCCAGAGGAAGAGGATCCTCAGCAGGGCCGTTCCCTCTCCCCGAGCATCCCCCGGCCCCTGCTCCCACGCATTCCCTGGCGAGCTGCCCAGCCCTCTGCAGCACTGCTCCTGCCTGCCTGCCTGCACAAAATGGTTAACACAGCAGGAGGGCCAGGTGGCTCAGGTGTGCGTGCCAAGCAGCTCCCAGCTCACCTGCAGCGACTTGTCGAGGGGGAGACGCATCTGCCCTTTCTTGTCTGGCTTCGGTCTGCCTGGGGAAAAGGGAGAAAAGGGACTGGGGAAGGGTAAACACGGCTTAAGCAGCTGCAAGTCCCAGCAACCAAAGGGCTCAGCAGGTGATTCAAAGAGCTGGGGGCCTGCAGACACCCTGTTCTCTGCCTCCCACCGACATCTCTGGTGGTGGCAGCAGCCTGAGAATTACTGGCAGGAATGTGCTGGCTGCCAGGACTGCAGAGTCCATCCAGCAAAGTCAGGACAGGAAGGCTGAGCTACAGGGTCTGGGGTAACAGAGTCTGGGCTGCTACCTGCTCTGCTTCATCACCTCCCAAAGGACCCAAGAGAAGCAAGAGAGCATGGTCAGGTCCTATAACAGCAGAGTATCCAGTGCTGCCACAGACACTGTGATGTCCCCCTGGGAACACCCATGGTGTTGGCCCTGTGGAAACTCCCAAGCTGGAGCTGACCCCTTCTGCATCCAGCTCAGGCTTTGCACAGCCTCAGACAGAAAGGCTCAGGATATTGAGTACTGGTCCTCATCCAGCTGCAGAGACAGAGAGGAAAGAGCCTTTCCAACTACAACCACCCCACTGAAGAAGCATTCCCAACATTGCCTAGGACCTAGGAATCTGCCCAATCAGTCCAGAATATTCTGCATGGGTGAATCAGTTGACAGCACAGCAAGAAGCCTCAGTGTAGGTCAGGAATGTGAGTGGTGATGTGAGTGCATGGAGCAAGTGAGGGGAAAGGGCTGGAGAGTTTTGAGGGCAGTGGCTCCCTTAAAACTAGGCCACAGCTCAGAAGAAGTAATGTAACATCTCCCTAGGCACTGCTGCCTTTCCCCTCTGCAAGGAGATGGGCTGGCTGTGTATGAAGAGGAGACTTGCCACCCCTGCAGTCCAAGGAGCCACTGGGGCCCACTCACAAGGTGGGCAGGGCCAGACATTGTGATTTGGGCACAAGTCCCCAGTACAAATCCAGGAGAGCCACTCAACTCATATTCCATCCTTTCTCTACCCACGAGATACCCTGGTGCACAAGGCAGGCTGCAGCTTCCTGGCATTACAGGGATGTTTTTTTCAGCTTACCAGACTTGGAAAAAGCCAGAACTCTGCAAATCTCTTCTCTCTGACTCAGGGACAGCCATAACCCATTGCACCCCTCGCCTGACAGAGCTGCAGTGCTCAGAGCTGCCTGGGGAGATGGGAGAGCCAGTCTGACTGGCTCAGGGCTCACCGAGAGCTCCCTGGGCGAGCAGCCTTCCTCACCTGGGAAGCACAGGGAGACCTGTGCTCCCAGTTACCTCCCAAGCAGGTCAGGGCGAGGGCCCTTCATTGCCCAAGCCTTTGGCTTAATTATTTTCATTCCTGTCCCCACACCCTGCCCATAAGAGCAGGGATGGAGATGCCAATTACAGCACGCGTGTTTCGGAGCACTGCCCTGTCTGACAGCTGCTCTGAGGAGGCAAAGTGGCCAAGCCAGAAAGAAAGGGCTTTGCAAGTGCAGCCTGTGAGGTTGAACCCAATTTGGTGAGCACAATGAGTATTTGGGGCAGGGTAGATGAAATGATGGGGCAAGGGCAGGCCATGATTGCAGATATAAACACACAACTGGGTTTGCATCCTTGCACACCAGTGCTCACATCCATCAGCAGGACACCAAGGTGACCACAGCAGCAAGGCTGCCAAAAAACTCCAAATTATTCCCAAGTGCCATCAACACCACATGTGGTGAGGGCTAAACATGCCTTGAACTTTTAGCCTAACCAACAGGAGAGGAATATATAGGCACAGGGAGGAAACTCGTGTGTGTAGGAAGGAAAATATCAAGATAAAAAACCCTTAAAGAATTAAATAAGAGGAAAGAAGGGCTGGGAGAAAACAAATATGGGTAGAATAGTCAGGCTCTGGCAGCAGTTAAAACTTCCATGTGTTTAGATTCCCGAATCGATGGTTAGAGATGCTACAACAAATGTCACCTTCATGTGAGCACCAGAACTGCAATTTTCTCATCATCCTTTTTATTTTTCTCCCTCCCCCTCTCTGTGTTAGAGCCTGTTCAGAGGACAGCCTGTTGGGGGCAACCCCTGTACCCAGCAGGCACAGGGTTTGTTCCTGGGTTCCCTCTCTCCTCCTCTTTGTCGCTCCTGCACACTCCCTGTCAAGTTCCTGGCTGATCCAGAGGGAGACGTCGGTCCTGCCAGCTCCAGCATCCAACTGCTCTTCCCGGGCCCGGGAGCTGCAGTAACCATAGAAACTGCATCCAACGCGCAGGCTCCGCCGGGGGGGCCGCCAGGATGCTCAGACACATGCACAGACAGGTAGGGACCAGCCAAGGCTTCACCAAACCACCTCCAAATGATGCCCAGCTCAGGGAGAGGGGCGAGGAGCAGGGAGAATGAGGCTTTTCCCCTGAGCCTTGCAGAGCGGCTCGGGCAGTGTCGGGAGGTGTTTGGTCCCCGGGCTGAGAGCCGGCTGCAGAGCTGACGGTGCATTTTACGGCACGCGGGGAGATCGGTGAGGTAATTGGGAGGATTCTGTTGCAAAGCTTTGTCTTGGTCTGCCCTGCATTTTATCTGCAGACTGGATGGGTACCCAGGGCTCCCGCTGGCCCGAGAAGTAATCAGTCATTAATCCTTCGGTCCTTTTTGCACCGTGAATATAAACAGGCCAAATCCTATCCCCGGCTGTGCTGCAGAGAGGCTTTATGTTGATGGCTCTGGCAGCAACACACATGCCTCCAAGGGCAAGATTTGGACCAGCACAGTTAGTTAATGAGCTGATCCAAACATTGCATTAATTTTACACCCTTCCCAACGCAGATATAACCCCTGCTTTTAGCAGCAAAACTCAAAGTGGGCTCGAGCCACAGCCACCCCTTCAGACACCTCACGTCGAGTCCTTAAATCCATGCACGGCTACAAAGAGGCGCGATTTTCGGAGTCACTGGGCACAGCAGATGCTCAGTGTCTATCAGAGTCAGACAGAATCCATTTCAGTCTCACGAAAGCAGATCAGAGGGGGTCTGGTGAAGGAGGACGGGGAAGCAATGTCTGCAGACACCCACGTGCACCCCATGGAGCCACACAGGAACCTGGGACTAGCAACCAGGATGGCAGGTGGAGATGGCAAACACATAAAGTGGGGACAGGGCAGTGGCTTCACCAGATGTTGACATCTCATCCCTCTCACTGACCACAGTCAATGGGAAGCCCCTCTCACCATGGGGCTTTTCTTGTCTCTGCCCCTTGGCCCCATAGCCCAGCCATCATGGCAGCCATGACCATCTTGCTCTTGCACCAGGACAGAAGTGCCTGGCTGAAAAGGAAGCATGAGCACCTACGGGAAGATGTGGGGTGGGGACAAAAATACCATCAGTCCTGCCTTTTTAACACCAAAACACAAATAAAAATAAGGTCATGCAACTGCCAGGCTCCCTCCTTCCTTCCCCCTCTTCCAGCCATAAATACTCCACAAAATCCTCACATGTAAACAAGCGGTGGACTCCAGACAAAGAGGCCCAGCCTCTGAATGGCCACCAGGTGCCTATTTTGGGCTGTAACTCGGCTGGGGTGGAACAAGCGGGCTCAGCTGTCCTCCCTGTCCACAGCCCACAGCCGGGCCAGCCAGCCTCACCCCCAGCTCCAGCCCCTCAATGGCCCCATTGTTCAGGGCTGGAGCTCAGCTGCAGTGGCCAGGGCAGCCCGTCTGGCTCCTGACATCTGGCACGGGACATGGCCCATGGTGGGCCAGGGGCCTCCAACATGGCTAGGGGGGCTGAGGAGCCCCACAGCCCCCCAAAAGTGGAGGGAGAAGGGGTTGTGTCCTGGCAAGGCAGAGATGAGCTGGGGTCTCTTCCCTCTCACAGGTTGTCATGGGGAGCTTACAGGGTGAGACATGTCTCCCACTTCCTTGCACAGCTTTTGGGGGCTTTTTCTGGGAGAAGAAGAGGGAAATGTGATGTAATACAACACATAGAAGTCAAGCTTTCCTCTCCTACCCCAGAGGCACGGCTTGAAATCTCTGGCCAGTTCCCCTCATCTTACTCCCCCATGCCAAACTGGGGGTGAAAGCAATCCCACAGGCAGCTCCCATGTCAGAAACAGGCCGAGGGATCACAGGGCAGGCACACACACACAAACCATTGGAGCAGGGGCTGGCGTCGGGCAGACACACTTGAGCAGATCCCAGATCTGCAGGAGATAGCAGCACACACAGAGCCTCCCGCAGCTCGGCGTCCTGCCAGCCTGGCTCTGCCCAAAATCAGAGCCCTGGGGCTACAGCGTGGAGTGGCTCCAGCACCCTCCACCCACCCATTCAAGGACTCAGCTCGACACACAGACATCTCCAGCAGGAGCTGAAATTTTCCAAAAGGAATGATTGTGTTGATATTTCTCTTAAAACTCCCAGCAGTTTCCTCCCAAAAGATGCAAGCAAAGAGCTGAAATAAAACCTTCCTTGTGCAGCATGAAGGCAGCATCCTCAGCAATCTTCAAACACCACACAAGGAAAAATGTTAGAGAGACTACAGAAGCCCAAAAAGCATCCCAAGGCATTTCTACACCCATGTTCTTTCTGGGCCAGAAGGGGTGAAAACGCCTTGGGAGCAGCGGTGGGACATTGCTTTCAAGACCCACATGACACACAAGGGACTGTGTCCTCCACTGTGTCACATCACGGTGTGTCACTCTGTCACTGTTGCAAGGAATGTCTGCAGAATCCCACCCAGGGCCAGCCATACCAATTTAACCACAGGAGCCAGGAGGATCCTTTATGGATACCTGCACAGCCCAAAGGGTCACCCTCATCCAACACATCCCTGTCAAACCTCCTGAGGCAGCTCCATGGAGCAGCTCCATCAGGCACTGGTTGAACTGGCAGGCGATGCCTATTGATACAAGACGTGCCTTCTTTTTGCACAGCTCATTTCTCTCTCCTGAATGAGAATAGCTTTCCTGGCAGCACCGGTAGCCCACGCACAGGAACAGCTTGCAGTCTGTACTCAGAGCAGTGAAGGCGCAGAGCAGCCCAGCACAGGCGAGCCCAGCGCTGCTGACTGCTTCAGACAACACCCCTGGTGTTCAAAGAGCAGCTGGCCTGGTAGATCTGAGCAGGGAATAGTAAAGCAAAAGGTGGTTGGGATTCTCCCTCACACACATGCCCCCATGGGGTCAGGGAGACCCAGCCTGTGCTGATTTATTGCAGGAAATACAATTTATATCCACTCCCTCTCCCAGTAATTCTACAGCTTTTCAAATTATGTATCTGCAACTCTCATGCTGTCCACATGGACAGTCTCAAAGGATCCCAGATGAAGAAGTAGACAAGCAGTCCCCACAATCAGCTACAGCTGACACCTGGCTCACCAAAACAAGGGAGAAAGGCAGAAGGTAACTCTTCCTCACAGCATGTCCCCAGACCAGACTTGGAGAAGACAACCCATCTCCATGGCACCATGAAGACTGCACAGTCCTCTCCCTCCCACCGTGTTCTTCATGCAACATAAGACAGTCTTTTCAAATCCAAACTGCCCTTTGTAAGAGTCACAGCAAGGGATTAAAATAAAAAGCAAAGCAAAAAATCTAACCATCTCTTTCACAAGCTTTCCTTGTACGATTTCTCTCACATTGGCCTGATACCTCCTTGTGCCACACAGGCCCTTCAGCATCTTTCATGAAGGTCATTTAGCAATTGCTTCTTTCCCCTATATTGATCTCTCTGCCAGTAACCCACCTCTCAGCTCACAGGGGAAGATCTAGCAAAATAGCCAGAAGCTGCTGAAGACATGGAAGAGTTCTTCAACGGGTCTTGCAAATTCCAGAGATGCTTCTGTTAAAGAAGTTTTGTGGGCTTTCCTTCCTCAAGCCCTGCTGGAGACAAAGGCAGCCAGAGCACACTCCTGCCAAAACTCCTCTGGTTGCCCCTTCCCCTGTAAATGCCCTCTCAGGCCATCCCAGAAGGGTTTTGTTTGCTGTTGCTGAATCCAAGCATTCAGGAAACAGAGCTTTAGTGGCAGAGAGTAGATGATGCTATTTATGTGTCTTCTTCAAGTGGGATTGCCCAAATAGCCTGGAAACAACATCACCTCCAGCAGCCAGTCGGACCCAGCGATAACCCCATGCCAGATCTCTGCTCCAACAGCTCCAGAAGATGATTCACCAAAGAGATATTCAACCCGGGATCTCCCGTCCAGAGGGAATACCCAGTGATCTGATCTCTCACACACTATATTTTACTCAGCATTTAACACTGGCAAAACACTTGATAGGACCCAGAGGAATTTCTGCATCTGCTGATCCGCTGCCTCTTCTCTCCGTTCCTCGCCAAGTTTTCATTGTTGCCTTGAATTTGACTTCAAGCCTGTTTCTTTTATGGTGTGACGCTGATACCATCACAACATATCTTCCCAGAACTTTTAAACCTACTGACCCACTTCCAGCCAAGTCTATTAGGGCAGGTGCAGACCTCAGAGATAACATTCCTGCAGCCACAGAGAGCAATCGTGGGATGAGATGGGGCTCAAACTCTGTTTAGACATCACAAAACACACATAGAGAGTGGGACACAACAGGGTTTTTTTCCCCAACCACAGGGAAACAGAACAGGCTTCAGAGTTAGACCTTGTGATTGAAAACCCAACTGCTTGACAAAGCCAGAGGGACTGGGCTTTGCAGTCTCCAATGCCTGCAAAGCAGCACATCCAAAGCCTTTCATCTACAAGGCCAGAAGTGAGGTGAGACCCCAGGCTACAGGTGACACTGGGGGGCTGTTTCTGAGCCAGCCACATGGCAGGAGCCACCCCTCTCCCAGCAGAGCAGCTGTGTACTGGTAGCAGAGATGATGCTGCAATCACAGTAGACACATACCCCACACCCAGAGTACCTCCCCGTCCTGTTCCCACCACACATCTCCCCAGCACCTACCAAAAGAAAAACAACCAAGAGCCCCAGTAAAGGAGCCACAGGTGTGGCACTGGAGAGATCAGGGGCATTGCAAACATCTCATGTTCCTGCAAGAGCAGGGCACAATTCCCTGGGCATCCTGGGAAAGGGATTGTAGCCCATGCTACAGAACAGGTTTGCTGCCAGCATAAGCAGGTTCAGCATGAAAAACCTCAAGTCTCAGGACAACCATGCCACAAACCAGCATCCTGGAGATTTAACATCCCTGAGGAGCACTGTATTGGGTTTGCATGGTGAGGGGTTGATTTACTGAGAAGCTGCTGGAAGCTTCACCTGTCTCCAACAAAGCCAGCTCCTAGACAGACCCACGAAGCAGAGCCTCTGGGATAACATATCAGAAATGGGGGGGAAAATCCAACAAAACACCCAGAGCAACTGCTGCCAGAGATAATAATGAGAATCTGTGAGAGAAACAGCTCTGCAGACTCCAAGGTCAGTGAAGGAGCAGGAGGAGATGCTCCAGACACCAGAGCTGAGATTCCCCTGCAGCCTGTGGTACAGACCATGGTGAGGCAGCTGTGCCTCTGCAATTCCTGAAGTCCACAGGGGTTCAGAGATCCACCTGCAGCCCATGGAGAGCCCCATCCCAGAGCAGGGGAATGCCTGAAGAAGGCTGTGACCCCATGGGAAGTCCATGCTGGAGCAGGCTCCTGGCAGGACCTGCAGCTCCATGGAGAGAGGAGCTGATATGGGAACAGATTTGATGGCAGGACTTGTGACCCCGTGGAAGGGACTCACAATGCAGCAGTTCATGAAGAACTGCAGCCCCAGAGGGAAGACTTGCACTGGAGGAGTTCATGGAGAGCTGTCTCCTGTAGGAGGACCCCACACCTGAGCAGGGGAAGAGTGCAAGGAGTCCTCCCTCTGAGGAGGAAACAGGCAGAGACAGCTTGTGATGCACTGGCTGCAGTTCCCTTTCCCTGTCCCCCTACACTGCTGGGGGGAAAGAGGTAAATAAATTGGGAATGAAGTTAAGCCCAGGGAAAAGGGAGGGATGGGGGAAAGTGTTTTAAGATTTAGTTTTTATTTCTCATTATCCTACTCTGATTTGATTGGTAATAAATTAAACTAATTTCCCCAAGTCGAGTCTGTTTTACCTATGACAGTAACCGGTGAGTGATCTCTCCCTGCCCTTATCTCACCCCATGAGCCTTAAGTTGTATTTTCTCCACTCTGTCCAGCTGAGGATGGAAGTGACAGTGGCTTTGGTAAACACCTGGCAGCCAGACAGAGTCAACCCACCACAAGCATCAGCATCCCATTACATCCCGCCTCTTCCTGTGCCCAATCTCCCCACTTACAGCAGAAACGTTTCCAGGTGCCCCCTTGATACACCAAGGACTGCAAAAAAGAAATGCTTTCTTGCAGGAAGCATGCAGAAGCCTGGAAATATAAGCTTAACAATGCAAGATCACCCCAAATTTCTCTCCCTCTTTAGCTTCTGTAGCCATTATCCTGCATGCCAGGCCTGTATTAACACAGGAGTAAGGTGGGAGGGGGGCACAGCCCTGTGCTGGATCTCTGGCCTGGAGGGATGATGCCTGGCCCATATCCCATCCCAGGTACCAGTCCCTGTGCCACCAGTCCCATACTGGACATCCCATTTATTAGGGACAGGCTGTCAGCCCACAGCTCACAGCCTTGTCCAGCTGGCTGCCCAATTTACTCTGCCTGCCCCAACTCAGGGACAGGAATCTATGTCAGACAATCTGAAGTTATTATCTGATTAGCCTATTTGATGTTGCAGTGCCTGATTCAATACCCATTGAAATCAAAGGCCCCTTGATCTCAACAGGCACTAAATCAAGCCCTGGCTCCCTCCAGCTGAGCACAACCATCCTGTCTTCCCCAGTTACTCCAGAAGCCCAGGCCACTGCTGCATAATTAGAGGGCACAATGCTGGGTTTAACCCAGTGCACCAACATGGCTTTTCTTATCAGCTGTGAATTTCCCCTTGCTTTGGACTTCGTTCCAGAGGAGTTAAGTGCTATTAAAAGCTTCTGTAACCATAGAATCATAGAATCGTTTAGGTTGGAAAAGACCTGTAAGATCATCAAGTCCAACCATTAACCACTCACATCTGAGGATCTCCAAGCACTGCAGAGACACCAGCAAGTTATGTTAGCAGCTCTCCTAGGAGAGTTTGAGCAGCTTTTAATACAAGGCAGAAATGGAAACACTGGGAGATTAAATTGATTCTATCCCAAAATGTCCCTGGGCTCAGTTACCATCTTACTTTCACAGCAGAAGCAAATCAGAAGTAACTACCCCAAGTCACAGGGCTGGAAAGAGAGCAGAACCTGGCCCATTGCACACAAGCTGCAATTTGAGATGTTATTTATTTTTCTTTTGCTCATTCAGAAGCAGAGCTGCCTGTGGTAGCAGCCACAGCAGTTCTTGGCTCCACAGGGCCCAGGCTAAAAGACAAAGCAGCAAAGGGAAGAGCAAAGTGGAAAGTGCTCCACACTGTGTAAACAAGTCAGGGATGATGTCTGGGAACCTGGCACCTGTCCCTGATGTATTATGGAGCAAAAGGTCCCAGCCTTGCCACCCTCTGGAGACAAGCTCCTCAGTTCAGCCTTTTGCAAAACAAATTTGAGGCAGCAGGAAGACATCCACCTGTATCTGGCTACATGTCACTGAGCCTTGGAGTCTGCCTGATCTCAGAAACCCCAAAAGGTGGTAACAGAATAGAAAAGGGAGACTCAGAACTCCCTTCCAGCAACATTACCCTGTCCCCATCTTCTAAAGTGTCCTAAAACAGGGGCTGGGAAACAGCTGAGGAAGGAGGGCTCCTGCCTCCAGCACAAGAGACTCACCACGTGCTGCTCCAGCAACAGCCAAGACAGTAAAAATTGTTGCAGGAACAAGAAGAGAGGGATGGGGCTGGGCAGCAAGCAGGATACACCCTCCCTTATTAGAACAATCACTTCCTGTCCACTCTGCCAAGAGCAGGAAAATCCCTTCCATAAATAAAACAAACAAATAAAATATAATCCTTGGTATGGGGGGGAAGGAGAAAAATCCAGTGCTAAACCAAGACAGCACGTTTCTGGGCCCTGCCAGTTGGCAGCAGGAGCAGCGAGCAGTGGAGTTCACAGCAATGAGCACTGGGAGCTGTGGGGAGGGTGGTTTATAGGCCAGAAAGTGGCTTTATAAAAATGGATCTTTAAATATTTGTTCTGACGTGTCCTGAGTCCCATCTGCTGTGGTGGTTAAACGCTCACAGTCCTCGCATGTGTCCAGGTCCTGCAGCAATTTGGGGAGAGGGACAGCACCAATTCCCAGCCCAGACCCAGGGTATCCAAACACAACACCAACACTTCCATGCAAACCCAGCCCCTTCCTACCTAGATGTGGAAGACAGTTACATTCCAAATAGATGTGGAAAACAGTTACTCCTTTCCCACCTCTCAAAGAGAAATGATATCATCAAGTCAGCCAAAATCCCCAGATCTGCTCATTTTGGTGATGAAGGAAGCATCACCTTCTAAACCAGCTAGTCCAGAATAAAGAGTGGCATCATCATAAGAAGCAACCCTATTGTCTGTCCTAGGGATCTGCAGCCTGGACACAAAGACCCTCCAGGCCACCTCCAGCCACTCCTGGCCCTGGGTGAGCCTGAACACCAAAGAGCAGCATAGAAAAGTGGTTCCCACATGGCAGATCTGACACAACCAGCTTCCCAACCAACTTTCTACACAACTAAAAGAAACATGACTCCTTAGCAAAAGCTTTTGGCTGGGTTTTCCAGCCCCAGTCTTCATCCCTTTCTGTGTTCATGGACTCTGCTCCTCCCAGTGCTTTCAGAAAAGCAGCAGCTGCCAGCATCAGAGACTCTCAGGATGTCCTTTTTAACTCCTGCATGGGATTTTGGGGTGACCAAAGGCAGTCTCTCAGAGTCCCTCACAGCTCTTCCTATCCAAGGACAGCATTCAGGGCTGGGAGCAGGTGCCTGATTAAGCTCTTGTGGGGTTTCAGCCTGGACAGAAATGTCGCCTTCGTGCCTGGAGCAGGCAGGCAGGATATCACAGTCACCTCCCAGGAACAGCTCAGCACCACACAGGGAGCAAAGGAACATGATTCAGGCATAATTTCTGGCTCAGAATTGGCCTGAGCCTGCCCACATCCAGCCTCTTTTGCAAGCTGAAATCACAGGGCTTCTGAAGCTCCTTCACTCTAGGAGAGCAAACAGCTGCAGCAAGCTGGATTCCTGACCATGCTGCTGAAGGGCCTTCATTTCCCAACAACTGCCTGTCTCAGGCTGAGAAATGCTGGGTGACCTTCCCTGCACAACACCCAGCCCCACCTGCCCTGACCTGCCTTCCCCCGGGACCCTTCTGCAATGCCCACCCTTCCTCCAGCCCCCCAGCACCAAACACACTCCTTCACTTCTGAAGAGCCTGGAGGTGCATCTATAGCTCAGGGAAGCAGCATTCAGGCTGCTGCATTTTCTGTTCTCCTCCTCCTCCTCTGGCTCTTCACTGAGGCACCAGAGCCTTTTCTGCACCCCGTGCTGCTGAGCAGCCTCCACCTCCCCAGCTCAGAAGCTTTTCCTCTCCCTGCCTTTGCACTGCATCTGCTGAGCAGCTCAGAAGCAGCCTGCATGAAAGGTACTGACAAAATAAAGTTGGATTGTACTGCATTATTGAAAAAGTGACCTCCAGTGGTCAATAAAGCCTTTGCCCACCGTTTCCAGGCAGCGGTGCCTGTTGTCAAGCTCTGCCGCGGTTCAGCAGGACGGCGGCTTGTCTCTCCCAGTCCCAGCTCCCACGGGTGCCTCGTTAAAACTCAGACTCTGCACTTTGGTAACGAGGAGCTCAAAGCACTTTAATGCACGGATGCAATCATGAATGCAAACAGGCTGCAGGCAAGAGAGCAGTGTAAGAGCAGGCTGTTCCCCAGCCCCAGCCCTACAGCAACTGGCTTTAGGCGAACGCACAGGGTCTGATAAGAGAAGTTGGCAGAAGGTGCAGTTCTAGGATGAGGCATTTTTCGGTTTTGCTGCAAACCCTCAGCCACACTGTGTGGGGAGAGGGAGGGGGTTTTAAGGGACACCATTCCCTGTGTCTCAGCAGTGCTGAGCTCAGCATCTGAACCAGGAGGAGGCTGATGGACCTCATGCAGGTGGCACACAGGTTCCCCTCCAAGATGCCCTCTGCTGTGCCGCAGCATTCCCACTCCTTTCACATTTGATTTTTATGAACAACTGCACAAACAGCTTCCTCCCCTACCCCAGCTACAGAAGGCAGCAGGATCCTGGCACATTTATTTTAACCTTTTGGTGGAATGGCCACCTCCCTCCCTCATTGTGTGGTTCACAGACCCAAAATTGAGAGAGGGGAAATTGCTGCTCCCCTTAGCACACATCCCAACTCTCTCCTCTGGCTCTGCTCACACAGCTCTTGCAGCCAGCAACTGGAACATGGCATCCCTCCCATGAGGGTAGGAGCAAGTACCTCCAGCTGAAATAGTGATTTCAGTGCTGCTCTCCAGACTTCGGCATCTGGCATGGCTGTGGTGCCAAGGGCAGGACACCTCCAGAGCCAGGCAGTTGTTCTGTTGAGCAGCAGGTTGTAAGTTCCCTGAGGGAAAGCAGACCATTATATTTGGTGGGCTAAAATCATAAGGCTAAACCCCACAGTCTGCAACAGGAGGCCATGGGCCAGGAAGAAGGGAAGAAGATGAGACCCAAGCTTTTGCACAGCCAAGCTCCAGCTGCCTCAAGACTACAAAGCACTTCTCCTGCCATGGATAGGTGGGCTCACCTCATCAAGTAGAGACCTCTTACAAAGTTTGGCATGGTCCTCACACCATTGTCATGGGCAACACCCCAGCTGTTTGTCCTTCTGAGGCACAGAATACATTAGCAGCTCCTTGCAGCTCTAGGAGCTGAAAGTACTTCCCATGAAACATCTCTGAGTTTGACCTTATGGGGGAGTTACCAAAAGGGTGGCTGTTCTGAGCTGCTGCAAGCTCCTACTGGGACATGTCACACCATCTGGTCACAAACCCCCTCTTCCTCTTGCTGCTGGCATGGGGTCATTTCTGGTGAAAGCAGCTCTGACAAGAGCACCTTCCCCTCCCACCCCACAGGATCAGATAATGGATGGTGTTGGGGACTGGAATTTCACTTTTCTCTTGACATGGTGCTGAAGTACAAGCTGGACTGAGTGTCACTTTGCACAGGTGCAGGCATTGCTCAGGGCTCCAGTGAGGTCCAGCAGATCCCCCAGAACCCATCTGGTCACACTCAGACTCACAAAACATCCATTTCTCTCCAGAGAGATGAGCACACACCATGTGAGTCAAGCCTGGGTGCGGGGATGCCAAAGGCAGCCACGTTCAACCTCCTAAAGCTTTGACTTCAAACCAAAAGCTGAGGCATACAGCTGGGTGGAGATGAGGGATGGGGTGGGATCCTGCTGCTGCTTTCACAGGTCTCATTTGGAGCTGCACCAGCACAACCTTCCACAAACAGGCATCATACCCAGCCTTTGTCCACGACTCCATCCCTGGCAGATCGAGTCTATCAGGTGAATCTCTGCCCAAGTCGCAGCTCTGCAGCTCCAGCCTTTAGAAGTTTTAAATAATAATAAGTCGTAGCCTTGCATCTCAGATCAAGCTCCCTTTTGGATCACTCAAGCCCCAGCTGGGAGTGTTAAACCAGACAGGCAGGACCAGAAAACATTCCCATCCTACCTCTGCAAAGAGTAGCTTCCACTCCACACCCTTCCAGTCTGCCCCTGGGGTATCTGTCTGACAGGCAGAGCGAGGCCTTTGTTGTTTAAGGCAACCTAATCCTGCAACCCTCACATCAGTGGGGCCAGGTCCCAGCTATCTTGATCCCCCAAGGTTGGATGGAGCCTTCTTGATTCCTCCAAAGCTGGGAGGCAGCTGGGAAGGGGGGATGACTGCAATGGCCAAGAGAGGGGACACAGTTCAGGGCCATCACACACTGCCAAGGTGCAATAGCTCTTCCCTTTCTTCTGCTTCCCTCCTGCCTCTGCAAACCCTTCTCGGCATCGCAGGGCGAGCGAGGCTCAGCCCAAACCCCGGCTGCAGCAGGGCTGTACCTGCACATGTTGGTGAGTCAGAGCTGGCCACATAGACAGCGCCAAGCCCTCCCCCACAGCCCCTTCAGCTCCAGCCTCCTTGACATGCCCTCACCAGCAATTTAAAGAGGGTTTCTCCCCTCCACCCCCTTTTTTCTTTTCTGCTCTTTTTTGTCTTCAGTCCTCCTGGTGGGTGGGGAAAATCCCGGGTGTCAAACTTCAAAAGGGAAGCCTGAGTTCACATCGCATTCAGGTCCAAGGCGCTGCCTAAGCACAGGCTGCTGCCCGCACCCACACCCGGGGCTGCAGGAGCCCGAGCACTCCGGCACTCTCAGGGGATGCGACCCCGCTGCTGCCTCCCCTCCCGAGCCCGGTGCCGCAGGACACGTCTGTTCGGCTGTCCATGGCCTGTGCACCAGCTAAGGCAGAGATGAGAGGAGGGTTTGCACGTGGAGCATTGCTCAGGGGAGTCTCAGGGCTGGGGCTCAGCCCCTGCCAACAAGCCCACCCTGAAAGCAGCATTCTTGGAATTCATCTCTGTAGGAAGGACGCCTTACCTTCTCCCTGCTCAGCACCACACTCCTGATAGCAGCTTTGTGGCCCTGCCACACATCCCATGAGACATCTTGGTGGCACAGGACAGCCCTAGAATTCATCACAGCAAATATTTTGCTTTGTGCATTTGAATTTAGTTCTTGGTCTAGTTGACTTTTGCCAAAGGCTGTGCCCACCAACAGAGTAGCCAGACCAAGGAAGAAACAGATCACAGACCAGAAGCATAGGGCAGAAGATGTGCTCCGTGTTGTACAGCCAAAAAGCAGGAATCACAAGGAGGCAGCTTTTTCTCTGCAAGGGCTTGGGCTGGGACAAAGGCTGGAGAAAGCCTCCCATACCAACCAAACCTGCTGTGCTGAGCAGAGCTCAGGTGCCCTTTGCACCCTGCAGAGCCAACCTGGGGCAACAGAGCCATCACCCTCAGTCCTGTGTTGCTCCCACCCACAGAAGTCCTGGTCCACACAAGCCAGCACCTCTACATCTGGTTTCCAGATTGCCAGAGCAGGGCAGTTTGGACCCGGTGCTTTCACAACAAACCTATTTTCCTTCCTTCAGTCACCTGCAACAAAGGAAACCAAGCACACAGACAGTCAAAGGAGATGTAGCATCTCTTTGATTTTCTATTGTACTCCTGAATAGTAAGTTAAAGCCTATTCACACTGATTTGGTTCTGTTTTCGGTAGCATGAGACCCTCAGCTCATGGGAGATGAGCTCTCCCACAGAAGAGCTGGCAGGAGCCAGTCTTGCAGAGTTAGGAGCCAGGCTCTCAGGTCCTGAGAGGTGAGTCAGAAACCCAACAGAGAGCAGAAATGGAGGATGCTCAAAGCACAAGAGCCCAGACCTGTGTGCTTACACCATGAGCCCCAGCCAGGGACTGGAAACAGCTTCACTCACTGCCAGAAGCAGAGAGAAACGTCAGAGCAACATTTTGTTGGAAAGGGATGAGAAGAAGCGTGGGAGGATGTGTTGATGCTCCCTCCCCAGAGAAAAGGACACAGTTTTCAGTGAGAAAAAGCTGTGCCATTGAGGATGGGAAGCACTGGGCAGGGAGTGCTGCAGCCTCTCCAGTGACCAGGATATATCAGGGCAGCTCTGACACCCAGGTTGACCTGCAGAATCCCTGGCAGCCCACCTCTGCCAGCCATGACTTTACAGGTGTATAAACCATAATTTTAGCCCTACTCTCCTCAGCACTGTTTGGATGCAGTGTCCTTAGCCATGGTAGCCAGCACTGCCTGGAGAGGTCTCCCTCCTCACCTCCACTGCTGGGCACAGAGGCTCTTGAGCACCTGTATGGAATATAGGACCAAATACTGGCATAAACAGGACACCAGCCTACTAAAATAGTGATTTCTATACACAGTGCCAGCAGTGCAGTTGGGGGCACACATTTACTGTGGATACCTGCTCTCAAAATACCTCCTGCAGGCTCAGTTCCACCAAGATGTTCACCTCCAGCAAGGTGCTCAGCTCCATCAGCCTACAGAAACAGCTGGGCACAGAGAAACAAGCAGCCTCACTCTCCCACACAGCCCATGGTGCCCAGCAAATATTCAACCTGTGTCTAATATGTGAAAAACATTTCTTTGATTGCATTTACCCTCTGTCCCCCTCCAGGTAAGCAGGGACTTCCGAAAATCCTACCATGCAGATGTGGAGAGGATGCTTTGAGCAGCACTCTGTTGCAGTGGAATAAAACCCTGCTCCAGGATTGCTGGGACAAACCTTGATTTTAAGAAAGTACTGAAGTTTCAGGGGAGCTTAAGAGAAGGAAAAGCCTTGCAAGTGAGGACTTCCCAAGGAGAGACAGGGCAGGAGGCCCCCAGCATCTCACCAGGGCTGTCCCCAGAAAACCCTTCAGCCCCTGCAATGCCTTTCTAGAGGGGTTTTCACTGCAGGACACTGGCAGGAGGCCAGGAGCCGAGGGAAGGGGGATGCTGTTCCTCCAGCCTGTGAGCCAAGAGGGATGCACGTGACGAGGTGTTGGCTTGGATTTCCAAACCCCAAGAGAGCACCAGCTGCTCCTGCCCATCCCTTTCCTCCCAAAGAGGCCCACAGATCAGGTTTCCTGGGCTGCCACATCCAGGTGAGTCCCCACAGACCTGGCCAATGTCCTCTTCTCTCAGCCATTCCACAGAGATGTCAGACAAGCCCTTCAGCAGGGGACTGCTGGAGCATCCCTGCTGGCTCCAGCTGACATGTGGGCAAGGGAAGACTGCTCCTCACCTCCCACAGGCCCAGGGGATGCAAGAGGTGAGCTGGGCAGGGACTCACCCCAAAAGAAACCAGATCTGGGCCGCTCCAGAACCAAAAATAACCTGCCAGCTGCCCAGGAAGAGAGGAGAGCCAAGCGCATACAGATCACGCACATGTCAGGAGGGGAGTCATCTGCATCCATCTTCAGGGATAACAGAGGGGAGCATGGGGTTTGGTGCAATTCAATGTGTAACAGCAGAACAGCAGCACTAAACAGCCTTCAGGCTTTTTTGGGGCAGCAAAGCAGCAGACGGTCAATACCCCCAGGGTTCCATCCTCCATCTGGGGAAGAGCTGTCATGCCTGGTTCCTGGGAGCCACAGAGAGCCCCAGTGCAGCTGTGCCAAGGAGAAGAGACCCCCTGCTCAGCCCCTCCTGTCCACCCCCCCCAGAGGCAGCAGCAGCAGCAGCCAGAGCAGCTGGGAGCCCAGAGAACTTGGAAACTTGTGCTGGGTAGGGGGTACTCAGTACCTCCAATCACTCCAGCAGCAATCACCCAGAAATGTTCTCCCAGCCTAAACAGGAGTGAGCAGCGCTTGGAGAGGGCTGGAGAAGCAGGAAAGAAAATCTGAATGTGCAAAACAGAGCAAGGAGGAGCATCCTGTGCCAGCCTCCTGCCAGAGGCTCTTGGTGCAGACACACCTCGTGTTTTCGAGGAGCTGCCAGAGCCCTGATCCTCACAGCTGTCAGGGAAGAGAGAAATATAGAGCTTTTTGTCCCTTGGCTTAGCTGTGATGGGACAGAAAGTCCAGAGGTGCCTTTGAGATGAAGGAAGGCAGTCAGACTTTATAAAAAACAGCCCTTTGAGCAGACCCAGTCCACCCAGTATTTCCATCAGAAATACATGTTTTTCCTATTCCCATTATTACACACCAATCACTACCAGAACTGAGGAACAGAGGCTGGAGTAGAAAAACAGCAGGTAACATTTCTTCATCAACCCATACTTCAAGGAATATTTTTTCCCTAGTCATTTCCAAATCTTCCACTTTTCTTACTTTTTCCTGCCACCAAGACAGTCACAATTTGATGTTTCTGAACCTGTCACCTCTGAGTGGATCAACACCTACCTCCAAACCCCAGCAAGGAGCAGAAAGGAACAGAAACTCCAGGTGCAAATCACCCAGCACCTCAACTTCCTCAGCCTCCTGAAGGCACCAGCACTGCTCATCTCCAAGCACTGTTACCACAGCCCAGGGGAGGGCATTCCCAGGGCATACCTCATGGAAAAGCTCTATAAAATGGGGCCAAGCCCTCAGCAGGTACAAGCTGACCTCAGCAGCAGAGCCACAGCAGAGCTGACCTCATGGGGAATGCAGGAATGTTTCCAACCAGATTTGGGAGGGAAGCTGGCATGAACAACACAAAGGTGCAGCACTGCAGGATGCCAGCGTTTGCACTCACGCCACCTCCCAAGGCTGTGCACAGGATCAGGGCTGCTCCCACTCTTCCTGAGCCAATCCCTCTGGGCAGGAGGAGACAAGCATGAGCTCCATGCTCCTGGAGCTGCAGTCCTCCTTTCTCCAGTGGTGGGAGAAGAAAACAACATCAAACAAGTTTTGGGCTGTCGCTTCCTGGCACCCTCAGCAGTGCTGCCCATGCCAGCATAGCACTCCTTCCCATCGCTGTGGCTGGAGACAGGGAATGAGTGGCTCTGATCCCCAACCTGGGAGAACAGTGCCTGGGGAAGGATGAATCCAGTTCATCTCCATTCCCCAGCTCTGGGGCACTGCACCAGCCAGCAGGGAGCATCTCCTTCCTGCTGTGCCAGCTCCTGGTGCAACAATGACCGGGTAAAACCCCTGCACAGGGCTGTCACTTCCATGGGAAAAGTTCATCTGACCAGGGTGGAAGAGGAAGCCCTGGCACCTCACAGCTTCATTGTCATCTCCCTGGAATTGTTTGTGCAGAGCTGCTCTGTCCAGAATCTCCCTGCCTCTTGCCCAAAGGAGGAAGGCACCAGCCCATCTCCCACACCCAGACTTGGTTGGTTCTGCTTTGTCAAGAGAGTAGTTTTGGACCAGGCTCTCTGGTTGCCATCACTAAGTCTTCTGGGCCAGAGGGTTTTGCACCCAGCATTGCCCACTCTGCTCTACCAGTCTTCCTGCTGTGGGGAAAACCCTTTAACTCTGCTTTCCAGTCTGGGTCCCCAAAGAACTGACCAGGGATTAAGACCTTCCTGTCCTGACCCTCATCATCCTGAAGTGCTAACTCAGACACACAAAGAAAGCAGAAGCTCCACACTGGTGATCTGCACCATCTAAAAGCCTTTTATTTCATTTTGCTTGCTCTCTCATTTTAAGCTAGCCACCAATACCTTGGGAAACACAGGCTAGAGAGACTTAGGATTTATTTTTGAGAGCTTAACATCCATTATGCTCTTAAAAAATTTATGCCCTTAAGCATCTCCACAGTGGCTGCTGAACACCCATTAAAAAAATTTCATCCATTGCTTAAGCCTGACAAGTCTCACCTTCAAGAGATACCCGTAAAGACCTGACAAGACAACTCAGCTTGAGCCCTGGGCTCCTAAGACCTGACCATACCACAAACAGCCCTGGGAAAGACATTATCCCCCAAGAGAGCGAGACACCAGAGGTGAGGTTTATATCCCAGAGCAACCACGATGCGCTGACTTTGCCGCAGACGACCGTGGCAGGACAGCTTGATGTGTCAGTTGGAAATGCAATTAACTTCGATGTGCAAGGGGATAAGGGAAGAACTGAGGTTCCTATGGATGCAGTTGCTTGGTTCTTAATTCCTCTAGCAACGCTAGCCTAGTGATGTTATCCACGTTTCATTTCCACCCTTGCCAGAGTCAAAGTTCCTTTCAGCCTTGGGGATGCCTGTGCACATGGGAAAGTCACACAGATAAAAAGTAAAAAGTGCCACTGCACCCAGGAGCTGTTTGCAAACAGCTTCACCTCCAAGACCCCCAGTTCCTGCTGCCTCCTCCAGCAGCTGCATTTCACCCTTTGGGGTTTCCGCTCCAAGATCAGACAGGAAGGGTCTGGGCTCAGCCTTAGTCTGAGCAGGACTGTGTCAGAAGCAATCAGCTCGGGGGGTGTGGAGGGGTGCACACCTCAGCAGCCTCAGTGCAGGGCTCCTGCTGCAACACAACCATCACAATGTGTTAGGCAGCTGTAAGGCTTCTGGTATGAGGCTCCCAAATGGCAGGCAAGGGATAAAAAGCAAAAAGGAATAAGCAACAGATCTAAGACAGACCTTCAGGAGAGCTTTCTGTGCCCTTCTCCACTAGAGAGCTTCACCAGGTCTCTATGGAATTCATCATTCCCCCAAATGCTGTATCAGGGCTCACACTGCCCTGTAGGCAGCTCCCTGCTGGGCCAGGCACAGCACACACACGTACAGGAGCTGTTTGCAAGACAGCAACTTGCCAGCATTGCAGCACAAAGGAGCACAGGAAGTGACTGAACCAAGGTTCAGCCCAGAATACAGCACCCACCACCTCATCTAGCCCCTGAACAGACTCTGGAGAGCAGCCAGGCACAGCACGAGGTGTTAGACTGAGCCCCTACCTACCATCTTCCCTGCATCCCATAGGATCCCAGTTGTTCACAGCTCACTGTAAAGGTTGCACTGGTGCTTCCATAGACTGCTGTGAACTGGCAACAGCAAGGACCCCTTAGGGTTCCATGTCTCAGATCCCTGAGGCAGCAGGCTGGCTGCATCCACAGAACAGTAGCGTCATGGGCTCCCTGCAGCCCAGGTTCCTTGAGGGATGCAGCAGCCAGCAGCTCACCACAGGAAGTTTCTCCCACTCCATTGTTTCTTTTTGCACAGAAAAGGATGTAATACAGACTCTGCTGCAGCACAGAAGGGTGTTTCTGCTGCTCTCAGTGTGTCCCAGAGGTCACACTGCATGGGTTGTGCTCCAGCACCCAACCACACAAGTCCCTGCTCACAGGGCAGCCAGGGCCAGGCACAGCAGGGCTCTCCAGGTACAAACCCTGCTGGGCTTCAGCCCTTCTGCTCCCACATGTCACTTATGAACCAGGAGCTTTCTGCACCCCAGGGAAGAGCTCTGCTCTGGGTATGAATTTCACCCAGACAACTCCAAAACTAAACAGGCCCAGCAGCTCTGCCCACTGCCAGCCATGGTGGACCAGGCACCAGGCTGGAAGCATTTTAGGCACTATCCTGAACTCATAGCATAGACCAGTTAGAACCCAGTTCCATGTGTTCCCAATGCTCTTTCCAACCAACACCCACACTCATGAGGGAAGAAGGATCTAGTACAGCTCCTCAGCAGGCAAACACTCAGGCTGTGAGGAGGCTGAGCTGCACCCAAAACCCCAGCAGTGAAAGGTTCAGCCAAGAGCGCTGGACTCATCTCTGCCACCCAAGCCCTCCCCTTGCTTTCATGCTGGTGACAACCCACGTTTGAACCACAGTGTGTGACCCTGGGAAGCAAAGGCAGGCCTGGGCCACCTGCCCCAGAGCATCACCCAGCACCAGCCAGCTCAGCTGCCAGCTCCCTGCAGCAGCCCCCCCCACACCAGTTGCCTTTGGGTGGTTATTCCTGCTTTTCCAGTCAGCAGGGTTCCCGTGCTGTGCTCCACCACCCTCTCTCCAGCACATTCACCTGCCAGAGAGATTTCATCCCTCTCTGCCGAGGCTCAGAGGGGCATGGAGGCAGTGACCAGCAGCGCAGGGAAGCAGGGACAAAGCAGTTGAAAGCAGCCAGTGCCAGGCTGCAGCTGCCCAGCTTCACTGGGGCAGATGTTTTGCAAGCACCCCCAGTACAGGGTCACCCAGCCAGCTGTGGCTCCCAGCACACACCCAAGGCAGCCCTGGCTGCCCCACAGCAGGCACACAGGGAGCTGCTGAGGGCTGGATGCTCCGCAGCCATCTCCCTCCAGGTTTGCACAAGCTGTCTAGAGGTAGCTGCTGGCGAGGGGCCAGGCAAGCCGCGGTGGCTTTGATGTGGGTGTCTGCTGGGCACATGCCAGGGCCGGGCCAGGGTGTTTAGCTGGAGGCACCGGGTGCTAGACTGAATTATGCCGGAGGGAGGAAGAAATCTCCAGGTCACGGCTGTGCCACAGTGGCATGAGAAATCTGTCGCCGTGCCCACGTCGTCGCTACTCCATACTTCTCTCCAGAGCCCTTTATCTGCGGCGACCATGAGCGGGGATGTCTCCCCTGCAAGAAAATAGATTTTCCGTGGCATGAAGAGCGCTGGGGGGTTCGGCACTCACACCCCGGCAGCTCCGGGCTCCCAGAGACAGAGCGCCGGGAGGAGGATGCTCTGGCGGGGATGCAGGACCAGAGCGGTCCAGCGCAGCGCAGCAGCCCCGCGGCGGGCGATGCCCAGCGCCGAAGGAGTTACTGAGAGCGGGAGATGTCGTTAATAAGGGAGGCCACGCGAGTGATTTTTATCTTTAAAAAGCCCACAGCCCGGGTTGTGCGGCTCCGCTAGGGAGCTCGCTCGGGCACTGCCACTGCTCCTTTAAGGTATAGAACAACAAAGTGGGTGAACACGCTGGCTCCTCCCCGAGCCGGCACATTCCCTCCGGGTCCCCCCGCCCCAGCCACGAGTGGCAGCGGGGACCCCACGCCAGGCCCCGGACTACCAGTCCCGGCACACCCCGGGGGTTTGCTCTCTGCCGGGGATTGTAGTTCTGTCTGTCCGTCCGTCCGTCCGTCCGTCCGTCCGCGGGGCACCGTAAAGGCCGCGCTGCTCCCGGCCGGAGGGGCTCTGCTCGGGAAGGGCTGGAGGTTCCATGACAGACGAGCAGCCATTAACCCTTTCGGAGCCTTGCGCCCGCTGCCAGCACTCCTGGAGTCACTTTCAGCGGGGAAGGGGATCCCCACCGGGACCCCACCGTGCCCGGGGCCAAACTCCCATTCAGCACCCCGGCGTTCATTCCCCAAGTGAGCCGCAGCTCCAAATTTATTACAGTTTTTATCCCACTTGCCCTCCCTACAGATTTGGCAGGAACAGAGGGTTTGGTTTGGTTGCCCTCAATGCCAAGTGTCACCTGGTACCCCCAGCCCTGGGCAGGTCGTGTCACTGGAGGTGAGCAATGCCCATCACAGGAGTCACCCAAGGGTCCCCCGCACCAGACACTGTCTGTGCGGTAAGACAGGCTCTGCCCTGCTCCGATGAATATCTAGAAACCACGGGACAGGGGAGATGGGCGGGGAAACAGAGGCAGGATTAGCCCTAGATCACAGGTGCCTGGTCTCCACCCCCCCCAGAGCCCTGTAGCAGGTGATGCCCAGCCTCCTCCGAGCCTGCTGCTCCCATCGCCAGCAGGGAGCACGATTACAAACCCCACTGAGTACCCAGCAAGTCCTGTCCTGCTCCACCCAGGACGGACGGGAACAGGAATTGCAGGTAAGATCCCTCATTCATACTGGTGTTGGAGACAGACTTCCCAGTTTGGCTAAGGACTGTGCTCCAGCACAGCCTCATTTACAGCTGTAACTCGAGGTCAGACCAAGTCCAGGGATCAACTCTTGGCTACACAGCAATAAAGACTGCAGGATATCTGACCTAGCAATTAAAATAAGGTCTCTATCTGATACCACAGCCCAGTGAACAGCACTGTTTGCCCAGGGCACCTCACAGCTCCTGGAAGTGATGCTTTGGGGCAGCAGCAGCAAGACCCCACAGCAGCTCCAGAAAGCCACCAGCTGCCAAGGGAGTCCCCTGGCACACGCTTGCTCTCTCTCCCACAGTGTCAGAGGAACTCCCAGGATCCCACATGACCCCAGGAGAAGGGTGAGCACCATCTCTGTCAGGGAGGTTTAATGAGCTCCTTGTCTGGCAGGGTCCAGGGAAGCACCCAGTCCAAGGTGTGAAATGCTCACTGGAAGGAGTAGACCCAAACTTCATCTCCTCTTCCCAAAAGGGCAGCTCCCAAGCTTGCCACACACCATTATCTTGCAGCTTTAGTATCCTGCAATGGTTTTGCAGAAAATCAATGGCCTCCAAATGCCAGAAACAAGAAAACAAAGGCACCAACAGCAACCAGCACAGCTGGACAGGTTTGTTAGAGACATGGGGAAGTGCCTGTGCCAGGAGCTTTACAATGCTGCCCCTGGAGAGCATCACACAAGCAGCTCTGGGCACGAGATGAGCCACACAACTCACACCAAAGAGCAGCTGGGACACTGCAGCCTCTCCATGAATACCCACAGCTCTGCTTACACCATCAGCAGCTCATTCCCCTCCTCAGCTCTAGCAATGAACAGATCTGCTACTGAAGATTGACCTGTGGACACAGCAAGCCATCAATGGGTTAAAATACATCAGCACAGACAGAAACCCCCTTGTCCTTTGGGTCACATCACCACCTGGCAAACATAGCCAGCATTTTCCCCCTTGCAGCAGGATAAGCAGAGGCCATTCAGGAGAGGATCAATAGTAGGATCTTGGTAGCAATAAACTCCTCATTTCCACCCTTCCAGGGTAAGTCAAAAGAAGAATCAAACAATTCCCATCCAAGGGACCTCCCAGCACTCCAGTAGGAGCATAGAAGGCACCAGGAGAGTTTGAAAGCACCATGTGGGGCACAGGTGCTTGGCCACACAGCAGAGAGAGGCCAGGAAGCAATGGCTGGGAAGCTTACAGAAGCACCCGTACCTTGCACAGCAGTTCCCAGGAACACAGGAAATGAGTTGCTGAATTTAGGTAGGAACAGACCAAATCAAAATACCGAGCATGTTATCCATGCCCAGTGCCACGGTGGTGCTTGGGAGGCATTATACAGCTCCCCACCGAAAAGCATGGACAAAAGATAATTAAATGGATGCTTTTTCAGTGTGGCTTCAATCCCATTTTCTCCAGGATTGTATACAAAGTATTTGACTGTGATACCAAAGCTGTGAGAAAGAGCTAACAGCTACAACAGCGAGGTGACAGCCCTACCCACAGCCTGCTGGATCAATCAATGGATACGCCTCTCCAAGGGCTGCCTTTGGGAGCTGACATGTCCCATTCCCCACACCCTACAGCAGAACCTGTGGGTCTGCCCTACAAGTTCCCCCAAGATGGGGAGCAGCTTGGGGAGCCAGGCAACATTAAGCTTGCCCAGCACAGCGGAGAAGGTGGCAGAAGCCAGCTCTGCTTCAAGAGCTCAGCCTGAAAACCTTGTTCTGGCTTGTTTTCCCACTAGCTTTGGGTGCCTGACTTGTAATAAGTAAGCCTGAAAAGCAGGCTCCTTTTCAGACATGCCAGGCACCCGCAGCTCCAGCTCATAGACGCATCTCCAGGGAGTCAAGTTCCAGGTGCACCCAAAAAACCTCGTGTTTCAGCCAATACCCAAAGGCCTCCGTTTCCTTGTCTGAGAAAAGCTGGGTAGTGCCCAGGCCCAGGACTCTGAGGCTCAAGGGGAAATTGCTTTATAGCAGCCAGTCTAATTGCACTGAAATTATGAGATCAAGCAGTAAATTCACGTCTGTGTTCGTTGCTCTGGGTGGCAAAGCTGCACTGGCAAGCACCTGATCTCCAATCGCTGCAAATTTACGTTTCATTGGAAAGGGAAGGAGGGGGTTAATGAAGGAGAGCATTGCCAGTTGGAAGTGCTACCTAAAAAGGGTTTCTCCTACTAGCTGAAGCAAAATGGTTTCTCTTGCCAGCTTGTTTACTCTGCAGCTGAGAGCAGCGGACCGCCAGGTTTTGCTGCTGGATCCTGCTGCAGGATCGACGGCTGCGAAACCAGCCCTGGCACCAGGACATGAGCAGGGCTGGACCAGATGTGGTACAGCTGCACCATCCCCAGCCCAGGAGCAGCCCCACAGTGCCCACATCACAGGCAGTCCCCTGGACCAGCATCATCTACACCAGAAAATGTGTAGCTCAGTGGTCCAGAGAGCAAATCCTGGGCCCGTCCTCTTCTCCTTTGAGAAATAATGGTCCTCACCATATAAAGGCCAATTTAAAGCTGGAATTATATTTAACCAAGATGATTTTTACATGAACTGTCCACTACAACAGTAGGGTCCTTAGGGGTCTTGTCCATGGAAAGGGCACCCAAACCCCAACACCAGGGAATAGGGATGCTTAACATCCCTTTCCCTGGTTTCCTGAGAAAGGCAAGCACCAAACCCATCCTGCCCCACCTTGCTGCTGCAGAGCCAGAAAATGGACAGGACTTGTTATCCTCTTTAGAAAAGCAGAGCTTGCAATCGTGTGCCAAGACAGGTATCAGCCAGATTCCTGTCTCTGGGAGATTTTGGAGTCCACAGGCCAAACTGAAGCAGCATGGCTCTCGCAGCGCACAGCCCATCCCAGCTTCAGGATTAAAGCCACCGTGTCTGCAAACAAAACATTGGCACCTGCCAGGAGAGCCAGCCGGGGAGGAGAGCCAGCCTGCAGCTGCTGCAGCCCTGCCGGCCACAGCACAGTGCCCAGCACTCAGCGCCAGGATCAGGCCCACGTTTTATAGCCTTTATATTAATTACCCGGAGTCTAAATAAGATTAAAGTTTTAATTCCGTCTTCATCTCCTAGAGGCTCCTGCTGTGCTCTCGGGTTTTCCTGGTGCCATGAAGCTTCTCAGGCAGTTACAGCAGAGGGCACTTCTCTGACAGCCAGAGACAGCAGCAGCTCCTGCATCCAGGGCTGCCCCGTGGTGCCCGACCAACCCCAAGGATGCACCACCCTCTGCACCTCCATAAACTCAGCACTGCTGCAAGCAGAGCTCTGCAAAACCTGACCCTTCGCTGAAATCCACAACTCGAGGCCAGCTGGGCCACTCGATTAAAAAGCAGAGGTCCAGCACTGGGCAGAGTCCTGAGGCCATGCTCAAGTCGTAGGTGGGAGGTGAGCAGGAGAGGCAGAGGGTGTCTGCCAGGGCAATGCTTTGTGCCTGGCCCCATCTGTGCTGCCCAAACACCCCATCACAGTCAGCCAATGGGCAATTCAAGCTCCTAGCCTGGACCACCTAGACTGGAGTTTTACAGCTGGAGATGGGCCAGAGAGCAGCAAATGCCAGCTGAGCAGGAGAAGAAATCACTGCCTGCACTGGCTGGGTGGAGGATATGGCACAGGTTGGCAGCAGGAGCGCTTGCTGCCCTGGTTCCCCAGTGCCCATGAGGACAGAGAAAATGCTGCAGAGCTGCAGCTGGGGCTTAGTCCACAAGCACCAACCCCAACAGCCCAGGATGGCAGAGCCTTTGATATTGCTGAGCTGCAGCAAGACCTGGCTCAAGCCAGCAAAGCACCCAAAGCTCAGCACTGACCTGTGCAATGTGCCCAAACCTAATCCTGCTGCACCCGTAGTATCTGCTCCAGTTATCACCTCCTCCAGCTGCAGCTGCAGCTCTGGAAAAGCCAACTTGCAGCCAGGGAGAGCTGCAAGGGAGAGAGCTGGTGGAGGAGAGGACAAATGCAGCATAACACTCATCTCCAATGCTGTCTGTACCCACTGAGCTACAAGCCACCCTTTGGACATGGTTGTGATCACTTTTATGTTATGAGCAAGGAACATCCTACAAGAGCCTGGGAATGAACAGTATTGTTCACCCCAGTTTGCATGGCTGAAGGCAGACAGTGGAGAAGGTTGCTCCATGAGCATGTAGGACTTAGCCAGCTGCCCCTCAGGGAGCAATGAGCTACCCCAGCCCAGCTGCTGCCCCAGCCACCCTTCCACAGGAACAAAATCCTCTGTGGTGCTGGGTCTGCTGCCATTCCTTTCAGTGGAGGACATGGTCAAGCTGAGCCAGCAGAACACAGCCAGGCCAGGAAACAAGAAAAGCCCTCCAAGTATCCCCCTCAAAAACCACGGAGCCCAGATTTTGCACAATGAACTGATGACCCCAGTGATCCCCCTGTGTCACTGCCCCTGTGGTTTGGAGTTTGGGCTGCAGAGCAGAGACAAGGGCTTCAGAGGTTTTCTTTCCAATGGGCTCCCCACCACAAGCAGACATGATGCTGCCCAAAGCAGCCAAGGTACGTATGCCAGGGTGACCCCAAGGCAGGCAGCCAGCCTGGAGGACCTCTGCAGCAGTGGGGAAACCCCCTGCTCTCTCCCCTACCTTCTGCTTTCTACACACTCGGGGATCTCGCATTAAACAGCAAACCTGAGCTTGCCTCCCCCGGACCCAAACCCTTCCCTCCCCCTTCCCTGCAGGACAGCAGGGGCCCAACCCCTTCCCTACACCTGCCTGTGCCAGGCGGGCAGGAGGCTTATGCCCATATACACCCGTGGCCCCAAGCGGCGCGAAGGCTTTAATTAAGCCCATAGTAATCTGACCGCAGCCTGTCATTTGGGGAAACAAGGTGTCCTGCGCAGGCGTGAAGCGGACTCGCTCCACCGCGGGAGAGCGGCACACGGCAGGGCTGGAGTACGCCGGAGAGGCGGCACGTCAGGGGCAGGGGGGACGGCAGCCGGGGGCCAGCGGGGCCGGGAGCCCGCGGTTCGGACGGCCAAGCTGAGCCGGGGCCCGCCCGGGGACAGCATTCCAAGGGCGGGTAGCACCAGGTCCCCCATCCGCGGTCCTCAGGGGCGTCAGGCAGAGGGCGGCGTGCCGCGCCCGCCCCGCGGCTGCCGGGGGGCGGGCGGGAGCGCGCGGAGGGGCGGGCGGGGGCGGTGCCGCGCGGGAGGGCGGGGCGGGGGGCGCGCGCGGCGCTGGTGGCGCTGCCCGCCCGCGCCGTCCGTGCTCGGAGCGCGGCGGCGGCGGCGGCAGCAGCGGGAGCCCCCGGCGATGCCCGCGCTGCTCCCGCCGCTGGCCGCCCCTGAAGACACCCCTCTCTATTTGCCCCCTTCTCCAGCGACCTCAGGCTCTGTCCCCCTTTTCCCCTTCCCCCTCCCCTTTATTCCCTCCCCCGCCTCTTTATCCTCCTTCCTTACGACCCTCCGCACCCGCCCGGCTGCCGTGTGGATGCGGGCCGGGGTGCCTGGCTGCGCGGGCGGCGAGAGCCGATGCTGAGGGGCCGGAGGAGGATGGAGTGCACCCTCGATGCGCAGAGTTTGATCAGTATTTCCCTGCGGAAGATCCACAGCTCCCGCACGCAGCGAGGCGGCATCAAGCTCCACAAGAACCTGCTCGTCTCCTATGTGCTCCGCAACGCCCGGCAGCTCTACCTGAGCGAGCGCTACGCCGAGCTCTACCGCCGCCAGCAGCACTACCCCGACGGCGCCCCGCTCCTCGCCATGCCCGCCTGCCCGCCGCCCGCCGCCGCCGCCCCGCCGGAGCTGGCGGCGCTCCCCTGCCCGCCGACACGCAGGACCGCGAGGCGCGGAGCAGCGGGGCTGCGCGGGGCGGCGCGGAGCTGCTGGAGGTGCCGGTGTGCGCGGTGCCCCCGGAGCTGCAGCGAGCGCCCTGCAGAGACTCGTCCCCGGGCTTCTACCGGGCCGCCGGCAGCGCCGGTCCCGGTGGCGGCGGCAGCGCGGCCCCGGGGCTGCTCTACGCCGCCGGCTGTGACTTCGGGAGCGGCGGGGCCCCGCACTGTAGCAGCCGCACCACGGTGCTGGATTTGGACACTCACGTCGTGACCACGGTGGAGAACGGGTACTTGCACCAGGACTGCTGCTCGCAGTGCCCCTGCTGCTGCCAGCCGGCACCGGGGCTCGCCTCCCCGCCGCCCGCGCCCGGCACCAAGCGCAAGTATTACCCGGGGCAGGAGGAGGAAGAGGAGGGGGTGGAGGAAGGGGAGCCGGGGGGAGGCGGGGTGGCGGGCGGCCCCCCCTTCGCCCCGTGCACCAAACGCGCCCGCTTCGAGGAGTACAGCGCCGAGCACCCCCAGGACTCTTCCAACATCTCCAACTTGATCTCCATCTTCGGCTCCGGTTTCACGGGGCTGGTGAGCCGGCAGCAGGCGGACTCGGAGCAGCCCCTCAACGGGCAGCTGTGCAGCAAGCAGGCGCTGGCGAGCCTGGGAGCCTGGACTCGGGCCATCGTCGCGTTTTAGAGAGAAGTGGGGGAGCAGACGGGGTGTGGGGGTGTTGACAAAACGGGGGTGCGATCCGAGGGACGGCGGCTCCGGAGGGGGGACCCTGAAACAAAGGCAGGGAGGGGGGTTGGGGCGAGGGGAGGGGGTGCCGAGGGGTGCGCACGGGAGGCGGGAGGGCAGAGCCGCGCTAGTGTTTTATAAATTGTACAATAAAGAAAAAAAAAAATCTAAGATCTTGGGACTTTATTTTTGCAGAGATGAGAAAAAAAAAAAAAAACAAAAGCAAACAAACGGAAACAAAACAAACAACAACAACAACAAAAAAAAACAAAACAACAACGAAGCACCTATTTAAATAATCCTCTTTGTGTCCGCTCGGGTTCTCTTCGCGGCGGGTTTCCCGGGGCCGGTGCTGGCGGCCGGTAGCGCCACGTGAGAGCCGGGACCGGCCCCGGGACCCCGCGGCGGGAGCGCCCCCGGCCCCGCTCCCCGCCCCGCGGCTCCCGCCGCCCCCGGCTCGCTGCGCTTCAGGGTGCGGACAGGGGAAAAGCCGCTGCTGCCCCATCGCTTTTGTGCGTTTCTTTGTATATTTAAAAGAACAAAAAGAGGTAGAAATGAAAACATTTCAACTTTCCTCCCAGAAGAAACGTGTGCGATGTGACTTCTTCCCACCGCTTGTGCCAGGGGAGCGCTGGAGGGCTCTGAGAGCTGAATGTGGGGAGGGTGGGAAGGGGAAAAACAGGGACCGGGGGTCCCTCCTGGCTGCGCCCCGCCACGCCGGGGAGGGGGCGAGCCACCCCCGCAGCCCGGAGCCTCCGCCTTGGTGTGTGCTTGCGATGCCGCAGGTAACCGTGTAACACGACTCACGTCTCCAATGTGTGTGTCGGGTCCGACCCTTTTTTTTTCTTTTCACCCCCTCTCTTTTTTTTTTTCCCCTTAAGTTTAGCTGTTCTGGTTTCAGCCTTCCAAATCATAAAACCAGCATTGTTTGGTCTTGTGAAGAGATTGTCTCCTGTAGAGTCTCTTAATTTTTTTTTTTTTACATTATTTTTTTAAAGAAAAACCTTTTGTTGTAAAAAGGTGGGTTTTCTGGTCGTCGTCCCCTCCTCTTTCGTTTGCCCACTCCCAACTTCACGGTATCAGCACTGTGTGTAACTGAGGATGCTTTGCCAAACGGTCTGTTGGGGTCTTCTTTTTTTTCCTGCTCCTTTTTCTTTGTTTGTAAGCCTGTATTTTTGTGCATATGGAATTGTATATCACCGGGTAAAACTGTTCAGATTTGTTTAAATTTATAATCTTAATAAAAAGTCGATTATAAAGTTGCTGTGCCCTCACTTTCCTTCACCCCGCAGCCCGCTGAATCCCCTCTCCTGAGCCACTGCTTCCCCTCTGCACCGGGGAGCCTTTGCCGAAACTCCGACCCCCGCCCCCCCTCCCAGCGTAACCCCCGGGCCTCGGAAAAACCCCTTTGTCTCCTCCCCAACACCATCCAGATTCACCCTCTGCCCCCATGAACACCCGCAGTCCCCCCCTCGCTGCCAGGATGCAACAAAAGCCCCCCCTTGGGTCTGGCTGTGCGGCGCAAAGCGAGTCCCAGGTGGGGAAGGGGCCGCTGGGGAAGGGGCTGGAGCTCGGGTCCCTCTCTGGGCGGGGGGAGCAGCCAGGACCCCCCAGCCCTGCCTCGACCCGCACCTGGGCAGCGCCGCCGCCTCCGCGCCCCCCGACGCGCTCGGGAAGTTTTTTTTAAGTTGGAGTTTGTTATCCCCGCGCGGGGCCGCTGGGTGGTGCGGGCGGGTTTTCCTTTTTTCCCCCTTTTTGTGCATGTATTTCTCGCCTCCCTTCCTTTACCCCGCAGGAACGAGTCGGGGCCGCTCCGCACCCCTTCAACACCTCCCAGCTACCTCAGAAGGGGAGAATTATTATTTCTTTCAACCCTGTGCATAACGCGCAGTTTCTAGCACGCAGGGCAAATCCCGCAGACGGAGCCGTCCCTCTGCCCCCGCACCCCCAAGACCCTCCCCCAAACAAGCACACGGACAAAACCCCCCCATTCCATCCCCGTGGGAGTGCCACCCTCCCTTCTCCCGGGCCGAGGGACCGCAGCCGAGGGGTTCGGGAGCGGGGAGGGGTCGGGGGGCGCGGAGCCCCCGGCCCGGCTGCGCCCCGCTCCGCGCCCGCAGCGCCCCCTGGCGCCCGCCGCGGGACCCGCAGCGCCGCGCGGGGCCGGGGCAGCGCGGAGGAGCGAGGGAGGGAAGGAGCGAGGGAGGGGAGACGGCCCCGACCCCCCCGTGGGGCAGAGGAAGGGGCAGGAGCGGCCGCCTTGTCCCCAACCGCAGGTGCTGCTGTCCCCGGGCAGCCCTGTCCCGCTCTGGACACCACAGGGCTGAGCGCCGCTCCCCTCCCCTGCTGATCCTCCAAATTGCCTCCCCTCAAAAAAAATTACAATTGAAAATATAAGCCCTGTAACCCCCTGCCCAGGCGCGGAGGAGCTGCGGGAGCACTGCTGAGAGCACCAACGAAACCAGAGCTGGATGATTTGACCACAGAAAATTCACCCATGGAGTCATGGAAAGCCCCCTCCCTGCCCCGGCTCCTCGGGCCGGGACCCCCGGGGCCTCCCTCGACCCATCCCGCTCCCTTGCCCCGGGAGTCGAGGCTCCCCGGCACGGAGGCGGCTGGAGAGGGGCCCCGGCAGTGGGATTTGGAGAAGCAGCACCTCCTGCATCCATAGTCTTGGCTACTGGACACAGTATTTGGGGGAAGTTTTGAAACCCAGGTGCTTCTGCAGACGCCCACAGGTCAGCGCAGTCGGCTGCTGAATCTTAAACCCAAATCCTTTTCCTACAGTCCGTGCTCCAGGCAGCCCATCCAGACAGGGTCAGGGCTCGCTTTAGCCCAGCAGCCACATACACACATCCATCACCTTCCCGAACCGCTCCCCATCTCCCAGACCTCGGGGTTTCCAGTGATAAAGGGGCCACCAGCAGGAGAAGCACCCGTTCCTGCAGGAGTTCACCACCCCAGGCACACCTATCCCTCCAAATCTCCCCTCTCTCCCGGGGGGAGCCAGCTCTCGCCCGCCTTCGCAGTGGAAGTTTCTGGGGCTTCAGTCAAGGTTTCAAAGGCTGGAATTGGCAAAGACGCCTCCGCATCACCGGTACACTCACGGGGAGGGGGAGTCGGGGTGCATATGCCACAGGGACACTCAAAAATCCCTGTCACTGACGAACGAGGAGATCCCACAGCTCCGCGGAGCCGCGAAGACTCACACGCTCTCGGTGGCGCAGTTATTTATTTATTTTAAACGCTGGTACATGACATTTTTCTTCTTACGAAGGCGGCAGCAGCAGAAAGCCCATCACAGCCTCTCCTGAAAGCAGAGCCTGGAAACCAGAGTCTCATCTGCATATTCATAAGTACCTGATAAATTAATCATGATGGCAGAAGCATTCAGGCTAGAAGGGAGGTGACAGGGGAAGGTTGCACCCCCCAACACAAGCCCATCCTCACTCTCGCACACGCTCCTCGTCTTCCAGGCACAAAATGTTTTGATCCTTTCACAAGTCGGCTGAACCCCCCGGGTGCTGCGGGGAAGGGGGCTGCGCCCCCCCAACACGCCCCCCACCCCTCCTGTCCCTGGCTGCGGTGAGAGATGCAGAACAGATGGGCTGGAGCAGGGTGGAGGACCCAAAATCTGAGGGAGCTCAGCTGCCACCGCTGCACCCCCCAGCCCAGCCCTGAGCTCTGCTCCCGTGTCAGCGCCTGTCCCCACGGCAGCTCTGCCCCAGCACTGCCCGACCTTTAGCTGATGCTAAAGAGTTTGACCCTAAAAGTCCTCCCACGTCCTCTCTCCCCTTAGTGCTCTCCCGGCTGCGAATGAACGGGCATCGCCAGCATTCGCTGCCCGCAGCCCTGGAGCGGGAATAAGGCACAGAGAGCTGCTCTGGAAGGGACAGGTGGAGCGTGGCTGGCACGGAACCGCAGGCGGTGGGAGATGGGGGAGCCAGGGGAGCCCTGCACCGTGCCAAGGCAGAGGGAGCCGGCTCTGTGCACACACCTCTCGCTCTGCCAGCTGCGAGACAGCTGTGGCTTTCCCTTCCCGGTGCAAAATGCTCTCCCCACAGGCAGATCCGCTGTTTGTGGTGTCCTCAGTGCCACCCCACCGAACCCCCTTGGTCTGGGGAAAGAATCACCTGCCCAGAGCAGAGACCCTGCCTCCGGTAACAGAGGCAGAAATTCAAGCCTGGAGCAGCACCTGAGCCCAGCCCGCTTTTCCCGTGAGCAGCAGGAAGGGCAGAAGGCACCCGGCAGCTTCCTGCAGAACCCAGGAGGGTCCAAATCTCGCTTGATTTCCCTGACCCAGAGGCAATTGCAGAGGTGGCTGCCGGGCTGGGCTGGGCTCACCAACAGCACGGGGACAGCACAAACCCAACACCCCCGGTCACAGGGCTCTGCCCTGCACCCCCAACACCCCTCTGGCGCTTGGGGGGCTCAGATCTGCCATCAGGGAGTCACAGACAAGCCCAGCACCAAAGCCAGCGGTGCAGCCATGTCCTCGAGCCATTGAGGCAGCTCAGCCTGGGGGAGGATGTCACTGCACATCCAGCAGGAGGGACAAGGACGGACACAGCGATGGAGAACCGACCCTCCCATCTCCCAGGCTGCCAGCCCAGCTCACCCCCAGCTCCCAGCAGGAGGTTGGGAACCCACCCGAGGAAAACTCATCCTCACACCATGAGCCAAGCAGCAGCTCCCAGGTGCTGACCACAGCTGGAGCTGCTCCATGTCCTGCTAAACCCCAAGTGCTGAGAGCAAGCCCATATCCAGCACCAGCAGCCCATCCTCAGAAGAGCAACTTCGTGCTCTGCAGAACCCAGTGCAGGATCTATCTGTCCTTCCTTCCATCTGTTGATTTTGAGTCAGATCCCTCCCATCTCATCTCCCCAGCTTAAACATGAATGAGAAGAAGAATATTTTGGGATCTGCACGTGCTAGCAGATGTTTGTAGGAGTCCCCTGCAGAGAGAGCAGTAGGATAGCAATGGGGGACCCAGCAACGTGGTCGAGAGGCCACTGCTGTTACAGGTCTGTTTAATATGTAGGGTTTGGTCTGGGCCTGGGTAATTAGCACCTGAGCAGTAATTATTCACACTTGGCCTTTCTATATCCCGCCTATAGATTCGATGATTAATGTTGCTCCTTGAGTTAAATCTGCCCTGGATTTACCAGCACACAGTGGGAAAGTTAGGAGGAGGCTGTTGTGTGGCAGAAGCTGCTGTCCCTCACATCAAACAGCAAAAACAGCACAATAGAAAAACTGGAGTAAAAAGCACTTTTCACAGAAGCAGCAGCCTCTAAGCACAGAGCAGCCATCTCAGCAACACTCTGCCACCACCATCGACGCACAAGGAGCTTGGCTGTACAGCAGGAGAAGCAAAAATCCTCCCTCAGCATTCAGAAGACACTGATGCCAAATGATTCAGGGGTTTACGGGCACCCTAAAGACATAAGCTGGGCAGAGCTCTGCAGAAAAGTTGGGGTGCACAGACCCCCTCAGCCACCTTTCCATCAGAGAAACACGAGGGGTCTGCAGAAAAGGACCTGCTGCCCCCATAAGCTGGGAAATGGGGAAAACCAGCTGCTAACTTCTCCACATTGGGGCTTACACAGCTCAGGCAAGCAAAATCCATAAGCCAATGGTGGGCTCACCTGCTCTCCTAAGCACTGGCTCCTCTGGTGTCACTGCTGGTCCTGGTCACCTGCAGAGGGACCTGGGGCTGCTTTGCAGCACTGCTGACCCAGACCTTCAGAGGCTGAGGGCTTCTCCAGCTGTTCCTCAGGGCAAAAGGCATTTCCAGCAGAGTTGTCCTCTGAGGTTTCTATGCCAGACAAGTAAGAGCTTCATCCAAGATTTTGGCCAATGCCAAACAGCACAGGGAGGGTGGCATGGAGCACACCAAGCTCAGAACATGGAGACAGCCAAGCCCAGAAGCAGAGCCGAGGCAGAGCTGCTCTGGCTCTTTTTCCCTCAGGGAAAACACTGATTCCATGTCTCATAGCTAAAGGAGCACAGAGACGAAAAGCCCTCACCAAAGCCTGCTCTTATGCTCACTCCTGCCCCATGACTGGTCCAGCTGAGCAGAATCACCTGTCCCACACCTGCAGGGAATGAGACAGAGCATTAACTCCATCTGTGCTTCTGCCCAGAGGAGGGTAAAGGGTTTTCCCAGGGAAATCCCCATATCCATTATTCTGCTACGGACTATTCCTGCTCCCTGCCATCCTCCTCCCTTTTCTGGGACTGAAGGTGCCTGGCTGGCAGGTGCCCCATCAGGCTGGATCCATGTGTTCTCCCCCCCAAATGTGTTGTCCCAAACTCATGAGGACTCTGTGTGTGCCAGAGCACAGCATCTGCACCATGCCCCTGCTCCCACCTTTCCCATGTGAGAAGCTCCAGCAGCCACTTCATGGCTCTGCTGGGCTCAGCCCCAACAAACAGGAGCAGCTTTGGGGCAACCCCACCTGCCTCAGGTCCCTGATTAATTCCACACTTCCATTCTGGGAGCTCCTTTCCAATAAAGAACCCCCAAAGCAGCACTTTCTGCCTCTTCTCCTCACCAAAATGAGACATTGAAATGTGTGAAGCTGCATTTTTTTCCCTCCCTTTTTCCCCAGGTTTTGCAACATGAAAGTGGATGTTGATGTGAATGGAATTTTGAAATTGGAGACTGGTAAGTTCTGTGCTGGGAGGTGACTGTTTGCTCACAAAACTGTCCTTTTTCAAGCTCCCCGATGAAATTCTGCACAATTATTTTTGCCTCCTCCTCGCCCAGCCAGCCCGGTGCCCCACGCTGCTCCTGCTTTTGTTTCTCCTCTTCTCCCTGGTGAGGATGAACAAAACACCAACCATTGTCCATGTCCACTCCTCCTCCTCCTCCTTCTCCTCCTCCTCCTCTCCAGGCTGCCAGCACAGCCCGGTGCTGCCCGCCTGGCAGAGTGCTCAGGATCCAGAGATATTCCCATGAACTCCCCCCTAGCAGGGAGCCAGGGCTGCACAGCTCAGGGAAGGGCATTCCAGCAGCTCACCCTTCTGTTTGCTTTGGTGCTGGAGAGCAAACACCAGCCCCAAATACGTGTGAAGGGACAGGCTTCACCCTCACCAGTGCTGGTGTGAGGCAAGGGAAAGCTCTGCAGACAGCTGCCAGCAGGACTGGGGCTGGGATGGGGGATTCCCTGCACACCCAGGGTGTCTGGGGAATGCTCAGGGCCAGAGGAGAACCCCCACACCCAGGCTCTGTGTCTGCTCTCTTCCATCACCCAGCTCCCCCCAGCTTGCTGTCGCCACAGCACCATGAGCATCCTGGCTCTTCCATATGACCAGAAGGCCAGGCCATGGCTGGAAAGCCCCAGAACCAAGACATCAAACCCCAGGCTCCGTGGTGCCCTTGGCACAGTCACACAAGAGGTGAGGGGGAGGATTGAGCCCCCAGTTTCTCCCCCTGGAGTTACCACTGGATTAACTCAGCCTTAGGTTCTTTCAGGAGCACTTACATCCTCAGAGCTCCCTCAGCTCAGCCCACTGGTGCCTGCAGGGTCAGGCACTGCCTCCTGCTTATTCCTAGGCTTGGGATCTGTTGATTTGGGAAAATCCTCAGGTTTTAGAGCACATCTATTAAAACAAGCAGCACTGTGGCCATCCAGGCTCTTCCCCTTCTGTCCATGGACCATGGAGACCTCGTGCTTCCATCTGGTGGGAGAAGGGGAGCCAAGTGCCAGCCAGGGCAGATCAGTGATTCCCATGGGGTGCTCTGGATAGGGTGGGATCTCCTTTCTTTGTCCCATGGTCCTCACCACAACAGGCAGTGACCAGAGCACCCAGACAGGTGCTTGGAATAGGCAGGATAAGGGCTGCAACCCAAGACTGGCAGATGGAAACCCTGCAACAGGGAGGAATTCTGGTCCCTCTGACCCCAGTTTCAAATTTTCCTTGGTTTTGGTACCTCAGATTGCAGTAAATAGGATCACAGCACAAGGCTGGGCAGTGAGGACATACAACGAGCTGCTGGAAGTCAAATCATGGTCAGCTCCCTGGATTTCATCTTACTGATGTATTTATGTCACCCCATGCCTAGATTCACTGGGTTTGCACAGTTTTTATCCTTGGTCTCCAGTGGGAAAGGGAGGCAGTGTCCCCAGGTAAGGTCACAGCAGGGCTCCAGGTAGAGCAGGCAACTGAACACACAGATCCTGAATCCATCCTGACCACTGGCAGCTTTCTCATGTATATGAAATTTATGTTTGACTCTCTCCCCAGGGATTCATCTCCCATCTTTCCCCTTTAATTATAAAAATTAGTAGGTTTGAGGTATATTTGAGGGTTTTTCTTTTCCTGTGTTGACAAAGTGCAATACTTGATGACTCTAACCCCAAATTCTCTGTGACACGGATACCCTACCAATTATAAAATACTTCCAAGCTCGCTCCATAAACCCCTTTGCTGTTGCTATTAGTATGCATTAACATTTTATTGGTGTTACAGGATGAAACATCCAGTCTTGCAGCTCCAGTGGGCTTGGGGATTTCCAGCATCCTGCAATATGTATCCGTGCAGAGGAAATTAAAATGTGGATGGATCAGCAAGATACAGTCAAATCCTCTACAGTAATTTGGAGAAGACTAAACTCTGGTGCTAGTGGAGCATATTCCAAGCTATCTAATAGAGAGTTGATGATCTCTGTAACAGCCTTTTTGTAAGTTTTATTCTCGCCTACAAGGGAATTTTTTCAAAGGGGGTATGTAATACCTAAACTAATAATTTTAAAGGTATATGCTGTAAACATGGAAAAGTGAGGCTCTTTGCAGAGCAGTCACTTCCAGTGATCAGCAAGTACTTGATAAAAGAATATACCCTCATATCTTAAAATCTACCTGGAATTTTTAACCACACCAGTCAATTCTCTATAGTTTGTATCATCATAGGACACAAACTCTTAGGAATATTGTCATTCTTTGCTCTTTTAGCCATAGAACAACACAGATATCCTTCAGCAACATCAGCACTTGAAGCCCAAAGTGCTGTGTCCATCCAACAGCTGTCAGAGCATGGTGCTGGTGTCCAGCATCACATACTTCACCATCTCAAAGAAACCACCCATTTTCACGCATAAAACTGGGAGAAAGTCATGTCCAAAAGGAAAATCTGGGTACCTTGACTTGTGTAGTGCAGTCCTTGAGTTTATCTCTCCCAGGTGCCTTAAAACACAGGAGACGCAAAAAAGAACTGATCCTCTGCTTTCTCTCCTTCCTCCATTTATAGGGTCAGCAAAACCTTAATTTACTTTCTAAAAGGAAGGAAAATGTGCTCAGGAGGACAAAACCCCACACCTCGCTGCCCATTGGGTCGGGGCCCTGCAGCACCCCTCCCACAGGACCCCCATCCTGGGGAATTTTTGTTTCCATGGGTGTGACTGAACCCAGCATTAAGGAGCCTGAATTCTAATGCAGGATTTCGATGTTATTTATTATCTGTGTTACAGTTGCAACTGGGAACATGGGGAGGGACTCGTTCCAATTTTAGCGACAACTGCATTAATGCCCTGCATAGAGCCGACCCATGTAGACATTCCCAAGCCCAGGCTTTTTATAGCAAGCAGAAGCAACCACTCCACCCCCTGGAAGGCCTTTTCTAACCTCCAAAACCTGCTCACAGCCTTGTGCTCCTCAGAACAAGCCCATCTCCAAGCCCTGAATCTGATGTGGAGACAGCCCTTTTTCAATTTGGCTCATCCTAGTTTGAAGTTCGGCACATTTTACAAGACCCTGTGTGTCCCCAGGATGTTCAAGGAGTTTCTTCAATGTCAATGGCAAGAGTGCTCATCCACCGAAGGGGAAGCAAAGTTAAAGGATGAAGATATCTCCTCTTGGCTATTAGAGCATGAAATGACCTCCAAAAGCCCTGTTAAATTCTACATCTGAGCCAGGAGAGTCCTTGTTGAAGCAGCAAGAAGATTCTTGTGAGCTCCTCAACTGTATAAGGTCTCCACCAGCATGCTGGCAGCAGGAGAGTTCAGGTTAGTTTAGCAGTTACCATTAACAACCAGTTTCACCTCCTCCAACCCATTTCTGCCTCCTTCCCTCTCTCAGGAAGCCAGTGCAGTTGAGGGACACAGTGCAGAGTCCAGGGCTCTTGTGTGGTTCAGCACCAGGTCCTTGGGGTACAAAGTGCATCTTCACCTCGGCAAGTGCCCACTCAGATTTTGCAGGTCCTGCTGTGGGGGCTTTGTTTATCCACTCACAGGATCACAGCACTGCACGGTGGAACTGAGCCACACACCAGGGACAAGTTAATACAGCAACAATGACAGCAAGTAGTATTTTTTTATTCTGTTATTTCTATCTCCACGAGGCTGCTTCAGTCAACTCTTACTTCATCACTGGCTGCCATGAGAGATCATTTATAAAGGAGGGCTGTGATGGAAGAGACAGGGCAAGGCTGAGGGTGATTCATGAAACGCACCCAGTGCAAAAGCAACAACTGTTAAACAGCAACACAAACCGGCCTACGTATGGCAACCCCAAAGATCCAGCTCTGAAAACTGAATTTACAAAAAAATGGCTTGGTCAGTGGGCTGAGGGGAAAGATGGCCAGAAACCCACACTACATCTGCTTCCCCTTCACTGCCCATCACGTTTGCCATGGGACACAGTCAAGACAAATCCAAGCGCCTTCAAAGAAAACATTTGTGATCCAAGATGACATTTCTGCTCACCCTCCACCCCTCCACACTGCTGCTGCTTTTAGCAACACGCGCTCACACAGTTGGCCTGTGTTGATGGAGAAGATGTAACCCAGAGACAAGAAAAGGAGCATTTGCTAAGCACAGCTACGCTACCTCCAACCACTCATGAGAAGGTCCAGGTTTAATTTAATCCAAGTCTATTATAAGGCCAACAAAGCTGCTGAACTACACTGATGCTGGAAGTCCTGAGTCAGCTCCTACAGCAGGACAGGAAAAACATCTGAAGAAAAAGGTTCCAGTTCTCACCCTGCCTCAGAAACAAGGCTCAAACATCCTTTGGTTATGAGAGTCTCTGATCTTCAAGAGGTATTTGCTGGCCTGGGATCAGGCTTTGCACATCACCTACCTGCCAAATGCCAGATGGGATGGGGGGTGGACCCAGCAAAAAAGTTAATAAATAAACCATACAATACAACAGAAAGACACCTTGGAAGGACTCAAAGACAGACCAGATGTACTTGATCATGCAGTTAAATAATGAATCAATTTTAGTGCAAGCATGAGGTCAACCACCGACATGGCAAGTGCATCCACAAGGCCCTTCCCTGTGCTGAAGGCTCCAGCCATTGGCTTTGCTGGCTCTGCTCCCAAAGCAGGAGCAAACCCAGGCCAAGAGAGACCAACACAGTCACCAGTGCAAAACACAGAAACTTTAATTAAACCTACAACATGGGGGAAGGTGGGAAGTGCTGCTTTGGACACGGAGGTGCTGCCACGCGCGTGGGCAGAGGAGCTGAGCCCGCGGGGGATGGCACTGGAGCAGCAGGAGGCAAAGCAAGGGGCTGCCACGTGATGGGGGCACATCCCAAGCGGGCTGATAAGACTCAAACGAGAATTAGCTGCTTGACATCCCAAAATCCCCAGCAGGACAGATGTGCACTCGGGCAAGCAACAAACACAGAGCAGTGCGTGAGCCTCCTCCCACCGCCTCCGCAGGTCCCAAGCCCAGGGACACGGTCCCAGGGAGCAGTGCTGCAGCTGCAGGGGAAGGAATCACCTCTCCACCCTTTCTTGGTGCTGTATTCCACATTCCTGGAGTCCCTCCCATGTATCAATGTCAAAATTTCCACCCATCCTTTTGCATGGAAGCCTCATTTCCACAAGACGACCTGGAGAGATGTTTTCCTGACCCTTGGGCAGATAAAGAAAACCAGAGGCTTTTGCTCAGCCACTGCTGGCCAGATGCTGCACAGTCATTTAAAGTATGGGGACACCTGCCAAAAGACACAGCAATGTGAGGGGACACAGGTGGAGACACCGTGAGTCTGCTCCAGGCATAGGCTGCTCCACTGGAGATGGACTCATCAAGTCCCAGCAAGCACACAGATCTCCAGCAACATTCCAGGAGTGGGTCCATCTGGAAAGCCAAGACAAAACGTATCCCATTTAGGAGTAAAACAAGACTTAATCCCAGTCTTCCATTTTCATTTAAAATACAAGTGTACAAAGTTGTTTCAGGCAGGTCAAAAGCTCCTTGTCCCCCATCCCCTGCCCAGGACCAAGCCAGGAGCAGACAGGACAGCAACACTGCCAGAAAGCTCTGCAGACATTTCACCACCCCTTAACTTAGCTTCTTTTCTTACTCTCCTTCCCCTGAGTGCCTGCAAGAACCTTTAAAAGAGGGAGTGAGTAGGTCTGTTAAAAATAGTGAAAAAATAAAAAGGAGAAAAAAAAAAATCAGAACCAGGTTTCCTCCTCCCACCCCAGCAGTAAAGCAGTGCAGCAGCAAAAGCTGAGCAGCCTGACTGGGGGCAGCCCCTTCATGGTCTGCAGGAATGCCAGAGGAAGGATTCCTGCTGCTCCTGATACCCAGCAAACACCAATCCAGACCTCTGCACCTGCCACACCCAGCCTGGGAACCCCAAGAAGAAACAACCCCACTGCAGCTGCAAAGCTGTGTACCACGTTGGTCACAACCTGTGGACAGACAGCTCATCCCAAAAACAGCACCAGCCCTTTCTGCCCTCCAATGATGCTGCTGGTGTGATCCAGACCACCAGCCTTCAACACACTGCTGCTGGTGGCACTGCAAGTGTGGTCCCCCTGCCTGAGGTCCAGCACAGCAACATCAGCAGGGAAGGACATAGGTAAAGAGCTTTCTCCAGGTATAACCTGCTGTTCCAGGCTATTTATGCTTTTTGTTTCCAGAGCAAGTATAGAAATGCATGAGAAGCTGCATGCTGCCCCCTCACACTGCCTGTGCTCCAGGGATGTCCCCCTCAAAGAGCTGGGGATCATGCTGCTTTGTGGGGAAATCCCTTTGCTATGGGGTTGTCACTACAGTTTATGACCAAGCAGGAGCAACCACGGTCACCTTGTGCCACTAAGGCCAGCCCAGCCCCAGGGCAGCAAAGCACAGGGAGCGCAGAGGGCAGGTTGGACCCAGTTATGGATGTGTGTGAATGTGTCAGGGTTTGTGCCAGTTAAGAGGGTGCCTGAGCAGTGTCTTTGCATAGCTGTTCCCACAGAGCTGGGTCCCTCCAGGGACCTTGTCTCCAGCTCCAGAGCCAGCTCAGACTCCCACAGCCCAGAAGGTTGCCAGCTTCACCCGAGAGAAGAGGAGCTAGTGGGAAAGGAAGGCCCAGGAAACCTTGCAGAAGAAGTGGAGGGAGGGCACTTTCCTTACCCAGAAAAAGGGAGAGACGGTACCCTGGGCTTCCACAACCCACAGACACTCCCTACAACTCCTTTTTCCCATTTCAGACCTCCAGTGCAGGCAGAGCTGGCTGATACAGACAGGCGCAGGCTCACACCTCACCCCGCACAGTGGTTTCCCAAAGCAAACAGCAACAGGAAACTCCAATGAAATTCAAAAGGGAAATTGCAGTTACCACTGCCCAACACATACACACGTGCCTTCCTCCCCTCCACACCCCCTTCTCTTGGGAAGTGAAGCAGAGGGCCTTTGCTGCAGGGCAGCCCCTGCCCAAACCCATCCCATTCCCGGCAGTGCGGGTGTGGCAGGCGGAGCAGCGCGGCCCGGCTCGGCCGCTGGCGAGACGCCCCCAGGGCGAGGACGTGCAGGATTTGCTGCTCCAGGTGCCATCTCCAGTGCCAGGCCGGCGAGTGCTTTGGATGTGTGGTTGCCGATGAGGATGTGCAGGAACGGATGGGCTGGGCTGGGTGGTGAGGAGGGGTGAGGGGAGGAGGAAGAGCGCTGTGCTGTGCCTCCGCTGCCTCAGCTCCTCCCACGGTCTCTTTAAGATGTCACAGGCTGGATGGGGAGCAGGCTGCCGAACTTAAAGTGTTGGATCACAGGAAACTTCTCCAGGCACTGCAGAAGGGGAGATAAAGAGAGGTGAATTTAGGAGACATTTCCACCTCGCACACACAGCCTGAGCCACATCCTGCCTGCAGGGTCAGGAGGCAACAACTTCGGGGCCACTCAGCTCAGACAAAGGCAGAGGATCAGCCCCATGTTCCCCCCCCCACATTCCAATCAGGCTTCTCAGACCAGTAGCACTTCATAACCCCATTCCCTTCTCTTCAGCCAGAGTCTTTTTCTTACTGAAATTCAGTATGGGGCAGCCTGGAGCATGAGCAGAAGCAGCATGTCTGTCAGCAGCTTTCCCCCTCACCACTCTCCTTGCTCAAGCTGATGTCTTTGAAGAGCTTCACCCTACAAACACTGAGAACTGCAGAGACTCTCCCTCCCTGGGCCAGTGCCCACACTCTGGGTTTGAGGCACCACTGCCCAAACTGCATTCCAGACTCTCAGGTCTTTGATGGACAAGCACCAGCGATTTTGCAGCCATAGTTTAAAATATGATCCTATTTCCAACAGCCCCTCACCCCTGAAATTCCCACCTCCCACTGAAGAGTAATGGATGACAGGCCAGCCACACAGATCCAGTACAAAGCAGATTAGCTCAGAGCTACTTCCTGCACTACACCAGGCTCTGCACAGGGTGAGCAGGGCTGCAAGGGCACAGCCCCTTCCACTCACCAGCCCAATGGCAGGAAGGTCATGGACTGTGGTCAACAACCACGTCAGAGTTTGCCAGCACTTGCCTGGCAGAGCCACTCAGAGCTCTGGTTTTTGAATCACCGCAGACTCAGACTGCCCAAATGTCATGGAGGTCACAGAGCAGGCTCAGCTCCATCACACAGAGCTCAGCAGTGCATGTTCACCAGCCATGATGAGGTTACAATTCTCCATAGGAAGGAGTCTTGTGCTCTCCATGGGGGCCAAACTTGACTTGCAGCAGCAGGGGAGACTCTGGGGCTGGGGAGGAAGCTGTGTGCTGCAGACAGCTCTCATCCCAAGGCAGGACTGGGCACAGGCACCCTGCCCTTGTGCTGTCATCATGGGCAAGCAGGAGGATTTGTGCTCAGAAGCCCAGGCCTACACTAATCCCTTTGGAGCCAGAGGTCAGGCAACTAGTTCCAAGCACAAGCACATTGGAGCCAAACAACTTTGGAAGTGGTGAAAGTACAGCATGGCTGTATCCACTCCTGGGGAATAACAGCCAGGCAGAAAACCACAAATCTCAATGGCAAGGCACCAAGGAGAAGTAAACCCTGTGAGCATCAGGGCATGTCACCTTCAAAGCTTCCTAATGCTCAGAGCTGCTGCTGTCTCTCCACACAATCACTTAGACAGTCTCAGAGGAAGCAGGGCTGGGTAACACAGACATCAGGGGAGAGCAGAGAGAAATGAACACTGGAGATGCTGACAGCTAGAAATGTCAGCCCAATTAGCTCCAAGGAGTCCCATGGAAGACCAGACTGGTTTGGGCTCCAGATGAAGAGACTTTACCACCATCGGGAAGAAGAGGTATCCATTCCATGTAACACATTGCCAGCTCAAGAGGAGACAAGCAGAGAAACTTCTCATCCTTCCAGAAGGATTAACAAAAATTTACTGGATTATCAGATGGACCGAGTAACAAGGCCTTCCTTGCATCAGCTGTGGATGAAACTGTACCCAACACTCGCTCAATTTCAGGCTTATTTCTTCTCATCACCATCTTGATCACACTGAAGGTTTGCTTGGGACTCAACTGGGGAGTAGATTCATGCACCAAGTCCCACCTTTAAAGATGGAACTGGGACTAGATTAGTTACAATGGAAAGTATTTCCTGACTGACTGCAGAGAAGGAAAGGTCAGGAGACTCAAAAGCAGGCTCAGGGGAAAAACATCAAGGCTGCTGCTTTAACCACACTCTATTCTGTCGACTTCTTCACTTGCCTTTGATGGAGAGAATAAGAAAAGCCTGTGGACTTTCAAGTGAACACATCTTCACCCATTATATTATAAATAGACACATTTGGGATTTCATAAACACACAGAGTTGAAGACACATTGTCTTCAGTCTACTGCTCATTCACTCTGGAGTGCCTGGATCCAGACCAGAGCACCTGGATACACAGACACACCTGAGCTTTCTGTCAGCTGTTTAAAGTCAGCCCATAGAGGAGACAGAGAAGAGATGAAGCCTAGGTCTGGGGGTGCCCCACATGGGATTGGGAAATCCCAAGTGGGATTTCTCCTGCTCTGTTCCCAGCAAGTGACTCTGTCCTCTGCTGCTGCCTCCACTCAGTCCCAGCCCTGGTCAGCACCGTCAGACACCCAGCACTTCCCAGGCACCCCAGGTGTGTTACAGAGCTGGAGCCTCCAGCTGAGTGTCTGATTTCACCTGATCTAATTGCAATGGGTGATCAGAGGGGCAGGGAGAAAGAGGGGAAAACAAATAAAACCTGAAATCTTGCTCTCACTTTGCCAGTTAGACAAAACGACACCACAACCCCAAACCTTCCCTCTCTTTGCCATCACATGCCCCAGGCTCTGCCACAGAAGCTGCCTGCCTTGAGCTGGACAAAGACCCATGTCAGCACTGGAGGGGTGTTGCTGACTTCTCTTCTGCTAATGCTGGTAGTGGCTAATTGCAGAGAGTGCACTGGTGAAGGCTACACAGAGAGCAGAAATATGCTGGGAGCCAGCAGAAAAGAGACAAGATCTCCAGCAGTGACTGTGTGCATGGCCTGAGACACACAGATGGATTCAGTTTGCAAAGGATGAAGGTTAAGAGACTCCTAACCTTGTGTCATTCCCAGAAAATCAGTCTAAGAAATCCTCTAGTTGCAAATGTTGGTGTAACCTGCAGGGCCAGGCACATCATAACTGAAAGCTCTGTCCAGCCATGCTGCCATGTCCATATCCACACCCCTGTGGATCATCTCCCAAGCCAGGCAGGAACTGGCTGAGCCAGCATCAGGGTAGAAAACTCCCCAGAACAGATTATATCTAAAGAGATAATATATCTATTGTAAAGAACCCTGAGGACCCCTCTCCTCTGCCTATCCAGGTGAACACAGCTTCCATGCCATGGCAAAAGAGGACAACATTGCACAAGGATCACGTTTTTAGTCCTTTAAGACCTACAAATATTATTTAAGGAAAAAAACCCCTAAATTTAAAGTTCTTTGGTTGACTTGATGTTTTTTACACTTTAGCCTACATTAATATCACTACCCTTCCTAGCAGTTTTTGCATTCTCCCCTTGATTCAGCTGCATCTCAGATATTTCTAGAAACCTACCAGTACTGGATCCAGCATTTTCATACAGAAAGTCACCTGCTACTCAAAACAGACTAAGACCTTCAAAAAAGACCATGTCTTGGGTGCACATAAAAGAGTCAAAGAATTTCCCAGTCTCTAGAGAATCCAGAGCTGTTCTCTTTCAAGCCAGGGAACAGGTAGATCTGCCAGCACATGGCGGCCCCAAGACATCAGTGAATGTGTGCACTGTACACTGGGGTCATCACTGCCAAGCTCCTCCAGCCATGGGCATGTGGGGTACCAGACAGGACCACCTGAACATCCTGGGGAATTTGGGATGCCAGGGGAGCACCCAGCTTGTGAAGGAACTGATCCAGAGAAAAGGAAGGATCACGGCAGGGCTGTTGAGGCAGCAGCAGACCACACTGAAGCTCTAGGTTTTAGGAGACTCATGTTTCACTTTAAAGGCACTCACAGTGCTATGGTCTTCCCTTCAGACCCCTCAGCTCTTACAGCTTAGCCTCCAGCTCAGGATTTTCCAGCAGGCAGTGTCTCCAGCCTTTGTGACAAAGCTGCAGCCCAGGGACAGCCCCCTCTCCAAGGAGCAGCCTGGGGCACCCCTCCCAGGAGCAGCCAGGCGAGGGGGGCGGCCCCCAGCCCCACTTCTCCTCTCTGGAGGCTGGGAAGAAAACTGAGCTGGGGGCGGAAGGAGCCAGCGGGCCTGGGAGTGACACCTCACAGATTAGAGAGGTATGTGGCCTGGAACCTAAACACAGGATGTGCAGTGCAGAGGAAGGGCTGGGGGAGGGAGCGGCCGCTCACAGTTAACCCCTTGGTGCGCTGGGCCAGAGCACAGCTGCCCACAGAGCTGTGTGTCACAGCAGCAGGAGTTGTCCCAGCTCCCAGCAAGAGCGTGGCTGACACCAGCAGCACTGCAGGGTGTGGGATTAACTCTTTCAGGCACCACTGGTCCCCACCCCCCGGTGCCAGCAGGGAGTTGCACCATCCCTGCTCCTCCAGTGCTTTAGTGCAGCCAGTGTGTCCTGCAGAGCCAACACCATTCTCTCCAGAGGCCCAGATGTGGAAGTTCCTGTCCTGCTTCCTCAAGCCCAGAGTCAGCTTGAGCAGGAAGGAAGATAAGGGAGAGCCAAAACTGCCCAGTTCTCCAGGTCAGGGTTCACCAGGAAAGCCTGGGGCAACACCAGCAGAGCTGGTGGGCGGAGGGTGGCCAAACCAGAGAGGTAGCTGTGGTCTCACAGGGTTGGCACATGGCATGGATGGGGCTTGTAGAAAGGGTAAATCAGTAGGAAGCATTCAACCTGCTTTGGGGCTCTTGAAACATGGAATGGTAATTAAAAATAAGTCTCCTCTAACTGGTAAAATAGTGGCGGACCAGAAGAACAAGCAGGTCAAGACATTGGCCCTAATTTGGAGATCTGTACTTGCACTATGGTAAGACACAACATGGCAAAAGTCATGTTTTCAAGGAATGGCCACTTTGGGATTGGTTTTGGGGCAAACATGAGGCAGGAGCTTCCTTCAGGCCAGCAGCACCTGAATGGCCAAGGGCTCCCAAGCCACAGTCAGCAAGGAGTAACAAATGGTTGTGATGGGGTCCCCACACCTGGAGCAGCACAAGCTTCCTGTGGTGCTGTGGAAGAGAGCAGGTGTGTGGCTGAGCAGCCTCCCCCTGCTACAGCACTCACCTCTGCCTTGTACATGCGGATGAGGCCCTGGTTGACCTTGGACCAGGAGGGCACGGCGCTGATGTTCCAGAGCTGGTTGGAGTGCTCAGCAAAGGGGCCTGTCTTCATCTGAAAGAGACCCAAGCACAGGGCTGAGGGAGCTGGGCCAGCCAGGAAGCTCGTGCACCAGCAGTGACTCATGCTCACACTCTCTCCAAGCAAACATTCCCACCAAGCCCAGTGACCCACGCACCAGCCACCTCACTGCCTCTTCCCTCCCTCCCTCCCTCTGTGCTCCCTCCCGCTGTGGCCACATCACATGAAGCCGTGGCAATCCAGCTCCCCTCCTCCTCTGATAAAATTAAGCCTTTTCCTGCCACGCTTTCCTAATCAGACCTCCCTCTGCACACCTCCCTTTTAATGACTGTATTAAAAAAGCCCCACATAAGTCCCGTTTTCCCCCCAAGTAGAGCTTGGCTCAATGCTGTTCCTATTCTACCCAGAAACCTCCCAGTGCAGCACTGCTGGGCTTTCCAAGAAAATGACTCATTCCCCATTCAGATCAACAACAACCAGCAGCGACAACCGTGCTGCCTTCCCTGAATACAGAGGGCAGTGCAGGTTGGCAGCAGCTCTGTGTCCACAGCCCACTCCACACCTGCCTCTAGCTGAGGAGGGCTCTAGGGGAGGCAGGAGCAGAGGGGACATGCTCTCCAAACGAGCTCCAGAGCTGCAAGCTGCTGGCTTGCAGCACATGCTTTAAATTTTTTTCCTTTTTTTTTTTATACTCCACTGTTTCTCCTCCCAGGGCGAGGGGCTTGGAGGAGGGAGGGCAGGAGAGAAGCTGCAATCAGGGGCAGTTGCATGTAGATTCCCTGGGTAGCTGTCTCTCCTTCTCCTCCATGAACAAAAACAGACCCTCAGGGAGAAAAAGAAATACAACACAGCCACTCTGACTGAGCGAAGTTCCCATGACATCAGAAACCACAAGGCCGAAGCTCACGCTAAAGAGGAGCGTGGGGAGACTGGAATCTCTTGGACTCTCATTCCCGACCTGGGGCTCCAACAACTAACCCCTTCCCTCCGAGCATGCACAGGCCTGGAGAGAGGGTGGGAAAAGAGCCTCCAAAACAACCTCTCTGCTCGCTAAAAAAGCAAGCAAGGCCAATCAATGTGCTTTGGGAAAATGCTGCTGCCATTCTGCAATGCCTGTGTGACACCAGCCTGCAGCAGAGAAAGAAAGGAAGAGAGGGAGAGGGTGGGAGGACCCAAAAATGCCACTGCTCAGAGGGTGATGTGTTTTAAACCCGCTGGCCTTGGGGCTGGAGCAGCAGGGGAAGGGGTCTGCAGCTCTGCTCGGTGCTGAGAGAGCACGGGTGCATCTGCACTTCCCCTCAGAGGCTCCTGTGAGCTGGGGGATGACAGATGAGCCTCTCCCTGTCCCCTCTGCCACACGCTTCCCTCGTGGGTACGAGATGAAACGTGCACACACACAAAGCGCGGTGCTCCTGCCGTTCCCCAGCCCCAGGATTTGGCACTGATGGGCACCCAGAGCAGCGGCTGCCAGGGAGCTCCGCGCCAGGCGGCTCCAGCAGAGCCTCCCCTCCCACACCAGAGGGGAGTTTTGATGCCAAACCTTCCCCTGCTGTCACTGCCCTTCACAGGGGCACCAGCCACCAGCACCGAGCTCTTCTCCCCTTCCCCAGCCAGAGAGTGCCAAGGAGGAGCAGAGCTGGCCAGTCCCACGCTCATGCCTCTGGCCCTCCTCACCCAGGACACCCAGTGAGGGATGATTTGGCTATGGTTCCAAGCTGGGGCAGAAAAAAGGGGGACAAAAAAATAAAAACAAAAACAAAAAAAAAAAATCATCTCCTTCCAGCCACAAAGGGCAAAGAGGGAGAGTTGGGGGGGAGAGCGAGAAGCGGCGAGCGCGCTGCAGTCCCGCAGTGACCCCAGGGGAACAGAGTGAGTCAGAGCAGCCATATTGAGCAGGAAATTACTCACAGACGTGGCGTTCCTGCCTCTCGGTTCCCAAGAGAATCGGCCTTTTGTAAATGGTTCCTCTGTCAGTGCAGGGGGGAGGGGGACGGCTGAGGCCGTGCTTTCCTGTCAGCTCCTTCCCTTCCAGCAGAAACCCGAGCCCTCCCTTCCCAAATTTAGAAGCCAGATTGAAGCTGAAATTCCTGCTGCCTGCCCTGAGCTCTCAGAAGAGCATCTGGGCAAATGCACTGATCCCCCACAGCAGCTGGGGTCTACCCAGCTCCCCTCTTCTGCACACACACAGGCAGCCCTGCATCACTGTCCTCCACAGCCCCTGTGTGGGGGGCACCACAGGGATGCTCCCAAACCCTCCTCATCCTCACACCTTCAGGTACCACACACACCCCTTTGGCAGCAGCAGGGGAACAGCTCGAGTCCCAGCCAGCTCTGCAAACCTCACCCTGCTCCAGAACCACGTGTTCAGGTCCAAACCCACCCTGCAGATTTCCCAGCATCAGGTCAGCTCATGCAAGGTTCAGTGCTGTGCCTGGGTGCTCCTCTAAGGAGGATGCCATGATGGGTTCAGCCTGGACATCATCTTGCTGCTGCTTTAAAAGCCTGAGGCTTAAATTAACGCCTGCCAAACACCACAACAGCTTATATTCATATTCCTGAAACATCACCTGGGGGCTGAGAACAGTATCTGCTCAAGAGAATATTCTCTCAGTTGACAGAAAACAACCTTCCTCAGTTGTAGTCTGAAAAAAACCTGCTCTCATGTCGGCAACATGTACCAGACCCACTAGGAGTACTGTTGTGGTGTTTGTTACGTGTTTAACACCTTTAAAGGAGAGCTGTTTCCAGATGACAAGCTCAGAAGAAAATAATATTGATCATTTATAAAAGTCTTTAATCCCTTCCATCCTTTTTCCCTGCTATTTTGTTTTGTTGTTGATTTTGGAGAGAAAGCATTTGGAGGGCACTGAGGCTGCCTCGCCCCCCCTAGCGGCAGTCACGCCTTCCCGGGTGCTTGGGAGGTAAAAAACTCACATTTCAAAAGAAAAAATCTTTATAAAAATGAAGCAGCACCCGCATGGAGATGCACTGAATATATCAAGGATTTGGTAATGCAGGTTGCTGCCGTCCCTTTCAGCCCACGGCAGGAGGGCCAAGAGGGCTCCTTGCCACCAGGTGGCACTGGGGAACTCGGAAGAAACATCAAATTCCATGATTCACAACAAATGTGCAGAAAAGGAACTCAAATCACTTATTTGAAAAGCCTACTAAAAAGCTGAATTTCTGCAGGCAGAAGCAGAGTGACCTGAAGCAGCAGGATGGTGCTAGGTATTTTAAACTTCACCTGTCAATTGGGTGCTGCAGAATCTTCTACACACATTTCAAGAGATGTATGTTTTTTAACAGCTCAGGGCACTGTCTGGATATTACAGAGGCCTAAACTAAAATAAATCTTTGACCATCTTGGCTCCTGACTTCCTGTTCTCATCTTGATCTCTTCTACCAGCACCTCTTTATTACCCATGGTATGATTTATCTTGGCATTAAGGGTTAAACCCTGTGAGGTGCTGAGTACCAACAAACCCTACCAAGATTTAGCAGGACTTGACACAGCACCTCCTGGGGTTTGGGCCAAAGGCTCCTATGAAGATTTCCTAGATGAAAGGCTAAGTTCAATAGTCTGTAACCTCCCTTCTCATCTAATCACTAAATTAGAGAGGCGAGGAAGAGGGAAAGTGAACAGAACAAAGGGGAAGAACTGCACTCTGTCCTTCAAAATTAATCCCATCAACTTCCTCTTGCCAGAGACAAGAAATCCCTCACCACAACAGAGCAGGTAGTTCTTGCTCTCCCTGTCCAGACTGTGCAGTGAGGGAACTGGGAGAAACACAGCCAAATCCTCCACTGATGCAGGCAGCAAGCCATGAGCTCCCTCACTGAGAAACAGCCCATGGCTGCCAACAAGCTGAGGATCACCCGTTCCTCTCCACAGGGTCCTGCAGTGCCTGAGCAGGAACAGGCCTGAGAGTGCTGCCAGCTGGGGAATCTCAGCACCACCCCTGCTCTAGGTCAGCTGCATTTAATGGGCAACTCTTTTGGTAGCATCTGGAGGAGACAGAGCAGCAGAGAGGTTTGGGAGTCTGCCCTAAGCAAGGGGAGGCCCAGGGCTGCCAGGCAGCACCCAAGGGCTGGAGGGAAGGGAGGTTGTCTTGGCAAGCCCAGTCATTTCACAGCTCCTACTTCATCTTCCTAGTGTATCTACAGGAACCAGTTTTCTCCATCCAAGCTGCCACTGACTGATCCAAGTGATGATCCAAAGTTATTTGTTTGCACTTGTTACAGCTCCCTTCAACTACAATCCACAGCCCATCCAGCTTAATTACACTTTCTTCTCAACATCCCTGTCTCAGCTCATTCAAGGAGAACACTTCAGCCATGCAACAATGGTTCATCTGCACAGTTCCACAAGAGCAAACAAAGCAAGGCAAAGGAGGAAGAGAAAACCACTGCCAGAGCCAAGTATCTAATGTCAAGAGAATGTCCCTGTGGGACAAACCTTCCATTCCTCACCTCTGTAATGAAGAGGATGCACTCCAGGAACATGAAGTCCTTATGGTTTTCATTTACCACCTTCTCGTCAACAAAGTGCCGAGGCTCCAGACTTGGATGGTCTAAAAAAAGAGACAACGGGAAGTAACCTGTATGGCAACCCCCTCCTGAGACCAAGTTCAACCAGGTGGTGTACTGCCCCTCACTCAGAAGCACAACCCTCCAATCAGAGCTCTTTAAAAGGCAGCACAGAGCTGCTCCCTTCTATCTCATCTCCCTCTCCAGTGCCTCTGCAGGGACAAAACTCTCCAGAGCAGAAATTGCATTCTTTAGCACCAAAATCAAGACTCTCCTTTTAAAAAGCTTCACTGCAGTCATAGCAATAAAGACAGTAGTACTATACAAGGAAGACTTCCATCTCCCAATGAGCCTTATTTGGAAAGCTGAGGTAAAAAAAAAAGAATATCCAAGTCCCAAACTTTCCTACTATACATAAATTTGACATACTTGAATTTAAAAGTCAGCCCCAAGCCCCATCATCTTTACAATCTAGACAAATGGGGTAGAGGGCAACCCGGGACACAAGAAGATTTTTATTAGTACCTATCAGCTGGGAACTGCCCCATATGAAAGGCAGGAATTGGAAGTCATCCAGGCCCCACACGCCCTGGCTGCCAGCAGGCTCCATCCTGTAGGTTTTCTGCAGTTTCCGCATCACTTCCAAGTACCTGAGGCCAAAGGGAACAGGAAGGGTTAAGGCAAGGCCTTCTCCTGTCTTTGACTTTTGTGAGGACAAGAACAACCAGTCAGGGAAAGGACACAATTTATCACTGTAAGCAGGACCCCCACATAGAGCACAGTTCACAGAATATAGATTCAGCTCTTTTGCCATAGAAAACAGCCTGATGGTACCTAACACCAAATGCACAGAGAAATCCAGTGGTAGTGGTTTGTTTTATCTGCAGTGTCTCATGATCACGCAGATCTTTCCTCATCCCTACTGTTATTTGAAAACATTGACACTTTGCATCCCTCCACAAACTTCCAAAAGAACACAGAGTTTTCTACCTTACAGCAATCACTACTTCCACTTTTCAGGTGGAAAATTAAAGCTGGAAGTACTATTGAAGGAAATTGTTTCCATGCCACCAAGCAGTGATACAGCTGGGATTAGATCTCTGGACTCCAAGCACCTATTCCACCAGTTTCATCACTATCAACTCTACCTCCTGGGCTGGAAACACATCTGGAGGGGCAGTGGAGGCCTGCCAGTTGCATAGATTTTTTTTATTTTTGATGCCTGAAGATATGTTAGATCCTCTGATCAGATATTTCTGTCTATCACAAAGCACAGAGCCTCACCCACAGAGCTCAGTAACTTGTACTCCACTAAAGTAACTTTCTAGAAGGACACTCTGCCTTTGAAGACAAGGGGCCATCACCTCTTCTTGAGATAGTTATAACAGGTCAGAGTACAGTCCACTAAAAAGTACATCTGCTCCTAATTTTGTCTAAAATTGTCTTCAGCTTTCCCATTCTACCCTTCCCCCCAAACAGCCCAATTCTTCCAGCCCTTCTCCTCCCATTACCTCACCTGTTAAACACTTTGAAGACAATGGCCATCTGGTCATCCACTCTGAGCACACCGATTTTGCAGAGGCAGCAGAGAAAGGCTGCAAATGCAGCTTCGTGCCCTGGAGTTAAAAGACATGAAGAGACACGACACAGGTGTTTCTAGCCCCCAGGACAACCTTCCTGTGGGCACCACAACAGCTCTTCAGAAACCACAGCAGTCACAGTCCCCTCCCAACCCTGTTGTCACTGTTAATGCCATGAGCTGACAGTATTTCATCCCCCTGCAGCACCCATCCAAATTATACCTTCTAGACATTCATAAGGTGATCATTAACTTAGAAATTAAAAGTCCTTAAGGAAAAAGAGCTCCAACTGGGCATGCTGGGAGCAAGGCAGAGACTTTCCCAGGAGCTTGGCACAGCAAGGGAAGTGGAGTACTGCAGAGTCATCTGCTTGGGGGATGCAAGACAACCTCACATCTGCAAGCAAACAGATTTCCTCCTGCTACAAAAATATCTCCGTGTTGGAAGGATGCAGATCCCATGACACCACCAGGAACTGCCTGTCCCAGAAGGAACTGGGATCTCAGGCTAAGCCTCTGCTTGGCTAAGCCTAAGCTTGGCCCTCCAGCTAACAGCAAGGAAAAGAAGTGACCAGCAAACTCAGAAATGTCTTTTAGTGGGAAGGAACATGGAAGCAGGGAGAGTACAAGATCAGCAGCTCCACACCATGGACAGGTGCAGCTCCCAGTGTAGGAACAAAGTGCACTCCTAATCTGGACACTGTGAGCTGGGACATGGGCCCCTGACTTGGGACACACGGGATGGGAGGAGAGGTTGAATTTCCTTCTCTGAGCTGACCAAACCCCATCCAGCCTTTCCAAGGACAACATCTCCCCCTGGTGCCAGTGAGCCGCAGCCAGCACTGCACAGCCTCCAATCCTTCAGCCTTTACCCACGGCTCCTCTTCCTCTTCCCACCCAAGCCCAAAGTCACGTTTCCTTGCACTCACAGCATTCTGCTCTCCTACCTTTTGGTGAGGACACAGCTATCTTCCAGAGAGGAGCAAAGCATGCAGACAATTCTGTATTTAGCTCTCATTGAAACCTGTGTGGTTACTTCACCTGCAATTCCATGTATCCTCAGGTGCTTCTACCTTCAGATTTCAAAGTCCCTCTGTAAGCAGTGACTCCCTTCTAGGGACCACCAGACCATTATGACGTCCCTCGAGGGACACCTCCCTCTGAACATGGACATGGTTCTCACTCCAGCTACAATTCAAGCCAGTGTATTTTATCCCTTTAAACTGCTGCATGCAGTGAAGCAGGTCCTACAGCTCATCCCAGAACAGCCTGGTTCCCATTTCCTTGGGTGAGATATGAAAGGGTGTCATAGCCCTAGTACAGCTCCCAGTCCCAGCTCTCAGTCACAGCCCACACAGAGCAGAGGGGTGAGGGCCCTAAAAGGAAGGTGTTCATTCCAAGCTGGCCCTAAAAATAGTGGTAATGATATATTTAAATAAATACAGCACCCAACTCCAAAGGGTCCCATCCAGCCCAGGTACCTGTGCCATAGTCAATGCGGGTGGAGTTCCCCACGGATTCCTTCAGGTACACAGCCACTTCTGGGGCAGCATCAGCCAAATGCTTGGGAATCACTGCTAACACCAACTTTTCTGCCTCCTGAAAGACATGAAAGAATCCCCTGGGTGAGTACAGATCTGTCACAGACCCTAGGGAAAAAGCACCCTGTGCTCAGATGCTGTCACAACATGAGGGCTGCAACAGTGCTCTGCAATGCCTGGAGACAGCATGAGAGGAGCAAATTCTCCTGTTGGAGAAGCCAGCTCCAGAGATGGAACAAGTCAGGGAGAGCTTGTCCTGAGAACTATTCAGGCCACACATATCTGGTAGGACAGAAAAGTCTCATCATCCAAGTACATTGAACCAGTTACCCACTGAGCCATCTCCATGACAAGAGCATCACTAGAGCAGCAGAAAAGCTGCAAGGCCACTGCTGCTGGGACTGGGCCTGTGCCACCTCCACAGCTGCGGGCAGGGCAAGTGCTCTGAGCTGAAAGAATTTGAGCAGTTTTCTCCAGTCTTCCTCTCTTTTTTGACACAGTGGGCAGTTACAAAGCAAAAGAATTCCTTGAGCTTGGACAGCTCTTGTGACTCATCCAGAACTTGGAGACCCAGCCAAGAGCATTTACATGGCCCATATGCTCTCACAAGGGGAAAAGATAGAACCAAGTCAGGGTAAGTGATGCATATCAAGAGGTGGATCCTTCAAGGCTTATCTGAGCAACTCCTCTGTGAGCTGCTTGGCTGCCACACAGTGACAGAGCCATTCTCCCACCCCTGCTGGGCACACTGCCCTTCTGTGGAAGCTGCAGGTAACACTGCACAGCACAGACATGCTCACCTGGTCTAGTTTGGCATACCAGGTCCTGAAGGCTTTGTTCCCAAAGCGAGAAGGTTGATCCACTGGCGGGGTTTCATCGATCCATCTGTCGAGGGTGTTCAGCAGAGCCACCAGCTTTTCAATGGGCTACAGAGAGCAAGAGGGTAAGGGGTCACAGTGGCATAAAACAGAGCAGTCCTCAGTCTCTGACATCTCTCCCCTTGATGGGAGTCATTAAAGCCCACACCATTCTTCCCAAGGGAGGCACGTGGAAATGGGCTGTGCCAATCCTTCTCAAAATGCAGAGGGGACAGAAAAAATATTCTTCCCTGCAAGAAAGTAGTCCAGTACAAAGCCCAGCCTGAGGCAGACTCCCCAGTTGCCCACACAGTCTTTCATGCACTGTAACAGCACTGTGCTCCAAAATCTCTTGGAGAAGAGCTATAGCAAGCTCCCAGCTGTAGAACAGTCCTCTCAGGACTGAGAGGCAGGGAAGTGCTACACAATTCAGGGACCTCCAACACATAACTCAGGCTCAACATCTTAAGGGTCCTGCATTTCCCATAGGACAAAGAATAGCATGTATACAGTGCTATGCATCCTCACCAGTGGCTGATGATGTGATTTAAAGGCCCTTCTCAAGGCTCTAATAATTGTCCTGAAGTGTCTCTTAGGAGCCAGGATTAGCAGTTGATGCTGTTAAATCACAACACATTTGTACAGCAAGTCAACCTTCTCAGTATGATTCCTGTAACTTCAAACTCCTACCAGCCAGACCACAGGCAGCTCCAGCCCAGGGACACCCACTGCATGTGGCAAAATACAACCTATCCAGGGGAAGAGGCAGCCTGGTTAGCCCACCAGTGCTCTCACCAGGGCAGGAATGAGAAGCTCTCGGCTCTTAGAGAAATGTCTCAATTCAAACACAAAGCTACAACAGCAAGACCACAGCCATGTTTCTCATACCCAGTGCTGGAAGTGAGGGACACATGTAGGATATCCAAGAGTGGCCATGAAGGAAATGAGGTGCAGCAGGTGACACAGCACAATGTCTCCAGCTGTGTTGCCAGACCAGAGCTGGCCAATGCACACCATCTCCCTGCCTGGCCCAAATGGCTGGAGAACAGATACACTACCCACAGCAAGAGGCAACACCACAGGCAGCATTTTTAGCAGCTCCAGACGGTTTCAGAAGGCTCTGCTGATAACTGGTCAAGCCTGCCAGAGGCTCTGGGATTCTCCCTGCCTGACTCCAAGCAGCTGGAGAGCCATCAGCTGCCACAGCAGCTGGCCAGGCCCCAGGCAATGTAGGCTCCTCTGTCTCAAGAGGGGATTCCTCCTTCAAGAGGACAAAGAGGACAGCAGAAGCGGCGGCTGGTTTGACTTTGCTGGAGGCATCGACCGTGTGAAGCCGGCTGGTCTCCTGGGCTGTGGTTCAATTCTTCACGCTGCTGTCGGGAGGACAAGGAAACAGCAGAGCCCAGCAAGTTTCCAGCCCTTGAAGTGCCACTGGAAGGGGGTGGGCAGAGCCAGGCATGGCAGAGCTGTGCTGCCACTGAACCAGCTGTAGGTCACTCCCGGGAGGAAGGGTCTCGTGGCAGACGCAGTGACACACAGCAACTCCTGAGGAGCCACCCCAAGGACATGGTGGGATCAGCCAGCGGGAACAAGCAGAACAGGGATCCTCCCACCCCAGGACATTGGGCCACTGAGCCAGACCACAGACTGGGACAAGACCTGAGCACACTGAGAACACAAAAAAAGGGACAGGACAGCCTAAAGCTCTGGGTGGCCCTGGGTGCCCCAGATATGTGTGGACCAAAGCAGCACAGCCCCTACTGCTTCAGCTCCCTGCTCCCAAAACACTGTAGGAATCAAACACATTCCCACTGCACTGGGCCCACATTTGGACTCAGCCCTACTCCTTCCTGGCTATTGCATTCCCCTCCAATTAAGCAACAGCATCCCCAGCACTGGGTTGCATTAAATAATTAAATCGTGCTGGTGATTTATCCGCCGGCACCAGCAGCTCATTATGAACAGCCGCCGTATTTCAAACCCTCTCCATGAGCACTCGGTGCTGCCTGGATAAACGGCTGGCATGGACCAGCTCCTTCCCTGGGGAGCAGAGAGTCCAACCTTCCCTTCCCCACTCGCTGGCTTTAAAGGGATTAAAAGCCCAGCCCCACTGAACACGGGAGAGCAGGACCCAGCTGCCGGCTCAGCCACATCAATAAATAATTAAAGAGCTGTGGATCATTTTGGGCTCAAGGCCCTTTGAAAAGGGGGTAACTAAAAGAAGCAGCTTCCCATTGTCCAGCAGAGGAAGCCTGTACATCCAGGGCTGACCCCTGTGGGGGAGAAAGGAGCTTATGGGAACACAGCCATCAGCACCACTGCAGCCTGTTTTGCCTGGTTGGGTTTTTAAGCTCTATTTTTGCTTTACCTTTCCAGTGATCAAAGCAAGGGCAGCCTCCCCCTGCTCTCCTTGCTCTTCTCGTTGTGCTGATTTTGCATCTCCTTGACCCTGAGTCTGCCACCAATCCCAAAGGCAAACCACAGGGCTTGCTACAGAGCACAGACCTGTCAGCAGCTCTCAAGAGCAGGGGCCAGGCAGACAGAGGTGCTGAGGAGGCATCACGGCAGCCAAAGCTGCCCGGGGAGACCAGCTCTCCCCCTCTGGGCTTCTCAGGCCCTGTCAGAATGGAGAGCTGCATTTGCTGCTCCCCCCACTTCCCTCCTGGAAGCAGAGCAAGCCATAAGACCGACCAGTTTTCCCCAGTGCACTGGGCTGTTTGAAGGGAAGGTCTGCTCCTTGCATGGCAAAAATTAACCTCGTCCTCCTCACTGCACTGCTCCTCTGATCCAAGTCACTGCTCCAGGCTGCAGCCGCAGCAAGTGGCTGATGGATCCCCACGTGGAAAGCACGCCCTCCAGGAGGGGAAGGCAGGTCACAGCCTATCACTCACACAACCTTGTGCCAGACACAGTGTCTGTGCCAGAGTCTGCTATCAGTGCCTGTCAGATGCCTGCAGCAAACCCTGGACAGCTCCACACAACGTGTCAGTAGGAGCAGAGCAGGCTCAGTGAGTCTCCAAGGGGACTCAGCCCCCAAAGGATCCAGCAGAAAGGTTGGTATCAACACACACTCTCTGGAAACCACTGAGCTGCCTCTTTCAAAGCAGAGCAGACCATACTTCCATTTTTTATTCCATGGCAAAGCAGTACCAGTAAGTCATAGACGATATGCATTCAGCAGAAAGGATTTCAGGAGGTCATTTGCCAAAGGAAGGTGTCCCTGGCATTTGATCAGGGAGGAAGATGGGATGGCACAAAAGCACATTGGTAGCAGATACAGCAAAAGAGAAGAAAGCCGAGCAGAGATGCAAGAAGAGGCCACGAGGGGCTGAGCCTTTAAAAGCATAGATAAGCAGTTTGATCTACAAAGGAGCCTGTGTGAACAAGCAACCTCATCAACAAGACAACCCTGGGGAGGCTCCACCTGTGCCTCAAGTCACAGGCTTCTGCTCTCCTCAGTGCACAGGGAATGAGATTTTTTCCCTGCCACTTCCCAAGCAGTTGGGACTGTGTCTCTTGTTTGTTACTTGGACTGGGACCATGGATGGAAAGCATTCACTCGAAGAGGGCTCTTCTGCAGACACAGCCCTGGTACAGCTTTTCCTGACAGCTCAAAGGGCTTGTTGAAGAGGGTTGGGTTTTTCCCCTCCTCTTTGTTTTGTTCATTTTTAATGCTTTGTTTCCCTCGAAGTGCTCTGTGAATGGTTGGGAACAAGCGAGATCATGACAAAGACAAAACTCAAAGGTGAAATGCAAACAGCAGAAAGCAAGAGCAGCATTTGACAGCAGTTTCTACTGAATTGAAGGAACAAAAGGGGTGCACAAAGCCTGTTAGGGAGAGACTCATTATCCCTGATGCCCTCTATGAACTACAGGGGAGTTTCTCATTCACACACTGGCTCCTAGAAGGGAAGGCTGGACTCAACACAGTATTTCAAACATGAAGACTGGATTAAACACCATCATCAGCTGCCTTTCCACACCAGAATGAAGCTATAAACACAGGGCCCAGTCTGCTTCCCATTTTGTCTAGATCTTTGTACATCACTCTCAGTTTCCTTGTACAGCTGTGATCAGTAAAAACATATCCAAGAATCTCCTCATTGCAGCACAGACCTCGGGAGGGGCATTCAGTGTGTAACAAGGAAGCAAAGCAGGTGGCCAATGCGTGCTCTGTGGATCGGCAGCACCCAGAGAACCCTCAGGGCAGCAGTGACACCACTGAGAGTGCCTGCCCTTTCCCTCTGGCTCCACTATGCCCTGAGAAGGTGAACAACAGTCATTAAAATTGGCTATGGCAGCAGGCAGGGACAAGTGACAGCCACTTTCATGCAAGGGGAAAACCAGGTGCTTTCTGCTGAACACCCTGGAAGGAGCGATCCTGCCCCACAGGTTAAACCTCCCAGCCCAGCATCCCTGTGAGCTCTGCAGGCCCTGTGACTTTTAGCACAACCCTGGGCAAGGCAGGTGCAGCCAGTGACACACCTTGAGGTCACAACTTTCAAACCAGAGCTTGCACAACTTAGCTACAGCCTGGGCTGAGAAGATTGGTGCAATTAACACAGACTGAGCAATGAGAAGGGACAAGGAAAGAAGTGGTTTGCCAGCAGATTTTCCTACAGAAAAACCACCTGGGGAACAGGAATGGTACAGACATCCCAGCCTTTTGCCTACAACCAGGAGGGAATATCACATCTTCAAAACATCACTGGTTCCCCACAAGCTTCTGCCCACTTGCTCAATTTCCCATCCACCAAGCACATCCAGAGTCTCTGCATCCTGAGGGGAGGATAGCATCCTGGCATTTGCATCCCCAACCACATCCATTCTCCCTCGGCTCCCAGATAAGCCACCAATTCATTCCTCAGCCAGGAAATACTCACTGTAGAGTTAAAAAAAAAAAAAAAAAAAAAAAAAAAAAAAAAAAAAAAAAAGGGATCCAAACTCTTCTCCTACCTCTGAAACTTTGTATTCACAGGTCAGCTTCTTGCCCCTGACGCCTTCATTCAGAGTGAGGATGAAGCCCATGTAGTCTGCATATGCCTGCAAACACAAGGAGAGGATAGAGCTTTAGGGAGAGCCCAGGGTCTGTCTGAGCACAAAACACAGCACAGCAGCATCCTGTACCCCAAGGGAACCTTTCCCAACACACAACACTGCTTCCTTGGAGACACCTGGGGGTGCAGGGCTTGCTGTGAAATTACTGCTCTTTTTGGCAGCCCCAGCAGCAGAAAGCAGGTGGCGATTGCATTGCTGCAAAAATTACAGAAAGCAGAATCCTATAAATGCTCACACTGACCCCAAAATCATTCCCTCAGCTCCTAGCAGGTCAAATTTTAACTCCTCAGTTCTGCAGAGTCTCAGCTGTGCCCAGCCATCCTGCTCTGCACTGCTTCTCCCAGACCTGTGTGCTGTTACCTTTCCTTTCCCCTTGGACTCTTCCCCCGTGCTCACAATAGGGAAGTGGGAGACAGCCCAGGCTCCTCACTCCTCCTCTCTTGAAATTTGCTACTTTGGAAGCATCATCTCCAGTGCAGATCCACTGCAGCACACTGCCACTTCTCCCTCCCTGCACTGAAATCCTGACCAGGAGCAAATCCTTAAACCCAGGAGACTTAAATTGGAAGCTGCACCCAGAGGTTTGCTTGACACCTGGCTATAACCTCAGCTTCTCTCAAGGCATCTCATTTCAGTAATCAAGCAAGAATTTGCTCCTAAGAGGTGGGACAAGTCTGGGCCAACACCCCAATCCCTCAAGGGCAGAGAGGGGAGAACCTGCTTGTTCCACCAGCTCCACACAGGCTGTAAACAAAAATTATCCAAGAAATTGAAGGGCTCAGCTCTAGAGTCCCTTCCAGAACTGCACAGTGGGAAGGAACCAACCCAGGCTGGTGCTACCAGTGTCAGGCAGCAGAACCATGTTTAAGATGAGCTCAAACAGGGCTGGGTAAATCCAGTTTGGTTATAAAGTACAGACCAGATAGGATGAAACAGTCACCAGCTTCTCACCCAGCTTGTTGGGAGGGTGCAATGATCATTACTGCCAAGTAATTTTCCTATGAACAAGCACCAATTCTTCTGCTTTAAAACACAAATTTAATTATTTCCCATTCTCTGCCCAAACCTCCTTTACTTCCTGGCTGTTCCCAGACCAGACCTGACTGCCACCAAAAGATCAGCAGCATTTCCCTGTCCCCAGAGCCACCCATACCTGAGATCGCTTCCACTTGGCCATGTCAGAAACCACATTTATCTCCTTTTTGGGGACCATGAAGCATTGCTGGACAGGAGGAACCACCTCCTCAGAGGTGCCTGGGAGATGCAAAAAAAAAAAAAAAGGTAAAACAGAGGCACTGGAGAAGGAGAAATCCTCTATTTTTCCTTTTAGAAATGAGCTTTATTTCTCAGGAGATACAAAGCACACAAATCCATCCCAGGTGTGCTGTAATTCCACCAAGCCTTCCTCACCAACATGCTCCTGAGAATACTGCAAGACTTCAGAAAGAAGCATTATGTCTGTTTTCATCATTAAAGATGCATTTCTCATTCAGACAGACAGACAGACAGACAGACAACAAAGGCAGGATCCAGCCAGTTTAATTATTTCTGTCTAGTGCAGCCAAGCCTCAGATCATGCTGAAGCACTGAGCTCTCCTACAAACCAACTCTGCCTTGTTTTTAAGAGTTAAGCCTGACCTTCATTCCCCAGAAAGGATAACTCCTGCATGGACAAGCTGGAGCAGTGCAATAAATGCAGCCCAGAGCTACAGCTCTGGTCCAGGCAGCACCAGGACTTGGGAGATGATGGGACAGAGCCTCTTCCAGGTGGGAGCTGTGAAGATCATTTAATTTCAAAGCTCTCTCAGAGCCTACAATGCAATATTTCATGCAAATGTGAGTTGCTAATGAATTAGAGGGGTTCTTTTCCCCAGCATCTGAACCCAGGGCCCAACCAACAGAACCAGAAAAGTTCCATTAGTTTTAAAGTGATTTGTATTATGCTCCTGTAAGTGCAACTTTTAATAGCAAGAGGCAGTGCAGAGAACACTGTCAAGGAACCTGGGCACTAATGTCAATGTATGAATTCTGTCAGTCACTCAGTTCACCTTTTTAATCCCAGAAAATGTGCAGGCACTTACACAGCACCAGCTGCCCTGACACACTCCAGCAACTGCTGTCCACAACCCAGCCAGTTCAGGCACTGTCCCTAACAAATACCACCAAACTCCAACTTCTTAAAATATCATCAGCTGCATTTACATCCAGAAGCATCAGCAGCCTTTTCCACAGTGCTCTCTAGCAGGCAGATCAGATTAAAAGGAATCCAAAGTCCCAGGAACCACACAAAGTCTGCTATAGATTTGTCATACAACCTTTGACAGTCATTTGACTTCTCTGCCTTTCACATTCCCCATGCACAGAATAAATCCAGCCTCATCTCCAGCCCTGAATGTTGCAATGTTCGGTTCCTTCCTGCAGAAGTTAAAACAAAACTTCCAGGTACGAGGATGAGATGAACATGTGATGAATTTAAATTAAAGACACGTGTGTCTCTCCTCTGAAAATTCAGCACACAACTCACAGCGACTGGCACCACACCAATGGAGCTGTGCTTTTAAGAGTTTATAACATTAAAACAGTAAAAAACTCCTGAGCAGCAATGTGAAAAGGCAAACACTGCTGTGTCCATCAGTACAGGTGACACAGGGCAATGTCCTGATCTGGGTGTTTGTCATTAACAGAACTCCTTTCACCTCTTTGCGTTTGTTTCTCAGCCATCACTGCTTCTGCCCCACACTTTGGGCAGTTCCTCTTGGTGAGGAAACCGGGAATACTCAAGGAAGGGAACAGTGAAGGCTGCAGGGGTTACAGCATTTTGGGATGAATACATAGGAGTCCAGGCCTGCTGGTGTGATGGAGGGCGGTGGGTCAGCTTTATGACGAGAAGCAGTTTGGACAGAGCAGTCACGGTGTGAGGAGGGGGAGTCAAAGGCCACCCGGCTCAGGACGAGAATCAGCCACAAAACTGGGCTGGGAGTCACAGGGATCCCCGATCCAGAGGCTCACCCCCTTCCACCCACTTCGCCCTGGGGTGGTGTCAGGACTCGGGGGCTCCAGGTCCTTCACACCCTCAGCAAATCCTCCCCTCCCTTCCCCTCCCCGGGCCGAGTGCTGCTGCCACCGCCTCTCGCAACCCGGGCCCGGCGTTCTCGGCCCAGCACCCCCGGAGCGTAGGGCCCTGTACCGGCGCTCCCCGGCCCAAAACACACCCCTGAGAGGCCCCGAGCGCAGCCCCCAGCCCGGCGGTTCCCAGAGCCCCCGGCCGCTCCTCACCTGCCCGCCGCTCGCTCTCTGCCATCTTCCCGCAGGCCGGCCCGGCCGCTCCTCACCTCCCACCTCCGCGCACGCCGAAGCCGCCGGCGGCCATCTTTGAGTAGGGCACGCCGGCCTGCGCTCGTTCCTGAGGTTGTCACACGGCGCAGTGGCCCCTGCCGGCCACCGTCGTGCTCACGTCGCCATGTTTGTGTAGGGCGCGCCCTCCCTGTCCACAACGGGGAAGGACGGGTGTGCGCGAAAGGGAGCGAAGGTGTGGAGGGGCGCGGAGGTGTAGAGGGGCGAGAGAGGAGACTCTCCTCACCATCTCCGGGAGGAGGCAGCGGAGAGAGGGGCCGCAACACATCTCCGACACCGGTCGCGGCGCTCCCTCCGCTCAAAGCATCACTCTGCCCTTCTCAAAGATGGCAACGCGGGATTCGCCCCACTCCAAGATGGCGGCGGGGGAGCCCCGCCCCGGGGCGGTGGAGCGGCGGCGGCCGGGGTGTCCTTGCGGCGGGCCCGGGGCTCGGGGTGCGGGACCATGCTCGCCTTGGTGGCCAGAGCTGCGGTAAGAGCGACACCGGGAGGGGCAGCTCCGCCAGGACCGGCCGGGGACGGGGTGTGAGGTGGCGACCGGGCGGGCCGAGGGTCCCTGCAGCGGGCAGGGTACGGGGTGGGCGGGCGGCGAGCCCGGGTCCGTGCGGGGCCTTTAGCGGCGGTGCCGCTGTCGGGTCCGGCTCCGCTCAGGGTCCCTGCTCAGGGCCATGCGGGCGGGCGGGTTCGGATGGGCTCGACGCCACCTGTCCCGGGAGCGGGGCACGGATCCTGATGAAGTCACCCGCTGGTTCCTTCCCGTGCCTGGCAGCAGCGCGCACGGTGAAGCTGTCCGGGCTGGAGAAGACATTCCCAGAACTGTCAGGGTTGGAAGGCGCGGATCTTTGGAGATCGCCCTGTCCAACCCCCCTGCCATGGCGGCATCACCTGGGGCAGGTGACACAGGAACGTGTCCAGCTGGGTTTGGAATGTCTCCAGAGAGGGCGACATCCCTGGGCACTAGGACACAGTGCTCTGCCATCCTCAATGTAAAAAAGTTATTCCTCACGTTGAGGGCAGACTTCTTGTGTTTTAGTTTATAGCCATTGCTCCCTCTCCTGTCACTGCACACCCCTGAAGAGAGTCTGGCACCACCCTCTTGACGCCCACCTCGATGATATTTATATAGATTGTTGAGATTCCCTGTCAGCCTCTTCTTCAGATTAAACAGGACAAACTCCCACGGCCTCTCACTCTCCTCATACGAGAGATACTCAAGTCCCTTAATTATCTTTATGTCCTCCTCTGGACCCTCTCCAGCAGTGCCTTGTCATTCTTGTAATGAGATGTTCAGTTGGGGCTGATTTAAAAATAAAAGACAAACCTCTGACATCCTGACACTCAATGCTGTGGCTGTGCTAAGAATCAGCTATGAAATTTCTTCTGACCCCAGCAGGTGGATTTCCTTTCCCACCAGCTTTGCAGGCTCTGGAAAAGGTTCTTTGCTGTGTTGGAACGTGGCTCAGCAGCAATGCCAGCCCACAGGCTGGCCCTGTCTGCACACCCTGCTCCACTGGTGTTCCTTGTGCTGCTTGTGTGGAGCTTGTGGGGCTGTCCCCTCTGTTTGCTGTCAGCTGCCTCCTCAGCTCTGGACACTGTTCCTCCTCCCACCAAATGTTTGAGTTTAACCCCAAAGCAAACAAGCAGGGGACAGAAAAGAGGAAGATAAATGCATTCCACGTTGTAACATACAGTGGCATCCATGGGTTTGTTTTGGGATTTTCATTGTTACCACATGGAAAATCTGCAGCTGTTTGTTTGGAATCATCATACTGTATTCAAGCTGTGCAGACTGTGCTTGTCTGCCCCTCAATTCATTAGACAGACACGGAGGAGGGGCTGATATTCCTTGTGATTGCACGGCACTCTCATTGCCCTGCTGTGGAGATACTTTTTGGTTGTTGTTTTTTTTTTTTTTACGAATTGACAACCCAGAACTGCCCAAAGTCTCAGCTTGCAATAATGACCACACATGCATGGGGAGTGAGAGCAGTTAAGGTACTGCCCATGGTGCCACCTCCAGGACATCAACTGGGGTCTCTCCTGCCTTATGTCCAGGTATCTCTTCCAACAGCCACAGTAGTTTCATGGTCCAGGCAAAGGCTGAAGGAACAACATCTCCTCACTTCTGCGGTAGCTGGAGCGCAGAGCTCAGGCAGAGAGAGGCAGAGAGAGGCTCTAGCCAAGTATTGATCCGCTGCCCAGAGGGGCACCTTCAGGGCAGTTGTCGCAACCCAATGGTCTGATAATTCCTGTCCCCTGCCGGGGCTGTGCCAGCCCTTGAGCCCTCTGATCGGAGCAGTCATGTGGCAGTTGGCTAATGAGGTGACGCCCTGCACGGGCAGCACATTGTCAGGTGGAAGAGGAGACCCACACAGGCCGAGGGAGAGCTTTACGGGCTTTTCTGTCCTACCAGCCATGGATAGGAAGCAGAAGCAAGCAGAGAAGGTACAGTATGCCCAAACTGCTGTGGTCAACATCTTTCTTTTCCTCCTAGTCCCACTTTTCTTCTATGCTTCAGTAATTCCTCTTCTTGTTGTTTTTGTGATTCCTTCTCCAAACCTCAATCTCACAGCTCTTCCCAGGTCCCACAAAGACCCAACTGCCCAAAAACAGGGCAGTTTCTGGGGGGCTTTGTCATCTTGTAGATTTAGCTCTTTCTTCTCTGTGCTTAACTGTTGGGAGGAGATGTGGGGACAGCTATTTTCTCACTGCTTTGGAAATCAAAGGAAATGTTCTCCGTGGCTTTGCATTCTCAGTACACTGACAATGCAAAGTCCAGAGTCCTGCAGGAGTGTCTGATTCAGTAGATCCATGGGAGAGGGAGGTGCAGAGGGAACTGGAAACCTTGAGAGTACTATTGAAACATCTTCAAGCTGAAGAATGACCAACTCTGTTCATCCAAAAGGATGTTGTTATTCTTTTTGGGGAAAACTGGTGAGTTGATTTCCTAGTGAATGCTTGGGTTTGCTGTTATATTTCTCCAGCTAGGCAAGTGGTTGGTGTTTTCTAAGGCTTTTGCTCACACATGACCCAGTTGGATCATAGGAGCCTTGTGGCATCACCCAGTTTCCTGAATAGACAGAGAAGAGGCATTTTATTCCTGCCCCAAACTTAGCTAAATTTTGCCTGCTCAAAGCTAAAAGTGTAGTTTGGTTTGGCACAAAGGTTCTGCTTTTTAGCCTTACACTTTTGTAAGAAATAATGAAAGTTTCTGATAGTACATAAGATGATTATTTTTTTCACAACTTTCTTCCCACTTACCATGGGATGGAAGGGTTTGACTTTGTCCATCACATGGAGACTCTGAGCTGGAAGGCATCCAGAGAGTGGGGAGATGTGTCATCATCCCAGCAGCATTTTCTCTGAGGAGCTGAGAATAGGTATCTTGGGAGATGGAGTTTCTCTTCCACAGCTTTCCTGGATGTCCTGCACCCTCTCCAGCACACAACCGTGCTCTGCTCCCAGGCTGGGACACCCATGTGCCCACAGAGAGGCTGGGATGGAGACCCCTAGATCCAGGTTCTCTGCTACCTCAGGGGGAGTTTTGTCTCGACATTTGCTCTGTGCTTTGCAGGCCAGGCCCTGCGGCCTGCTGAAGCAGACAGCTCTGAACAAGATCCCGGGCAGATTCCAGCTGCACCAGGAAGCGCTGCCCCACCTGCCCGTGCCGCCGCTGCAGCAGACCCTGGATCGGTACCTGCTGGCCCTGCAGCCCATCGTCAGCCCCGAGGAGCTGAGCCACACGCAGCAGCTGGTGGCTGAGTTCCGCAAGCCGGGAGGCGTCGGGGAGAGGCTGCAGAAAGGCCTGGAGAGAAGAGCCAAGAAAACAGAGAACTGGGTAGGTCAGGGCTCTGGCCCCAGCTCTGGCTGGGGAGGGTGGAGGGCTGATGTGCATCTCTTCCCTTTCCTGGCTGCATGCACTGGCACCTGTGTTTTAATGGCATCGCCTTCTTGACCAGTTTGCTGCTGTTCCCCCCAAGCTGCTGAAGGCTTGAATCTGTCAGCATCACACAGCTGCCCCAAAAAGCTGTAGGAAACCTTCTGCTCAAGCGCTGCATCAAAAGCCCCCCATGCCTTGCTCAAATCCTCCTTTCCCCTTCTATCTGCATAGTACAGAACCCAAACACTTTGTTTGCAAAGTGTGGGACAGAACTGGGGACAGGATGCTGCGAGCCATCAGCCAGGCTTGGGTTGGACAGCAGCAACTCCCTACGTGTTTTCTTTCTCCATCCCAGCTCTCAGACTGGTGGCTGAAGACAGCTTACCTGGAATATCGCCTGCCAGTTGTGGTCCACTCCAGCCCAGGTGTGGTTTTACCTAAGCAGGATTTTCTGGATCGACAAGGGCAGCTCAGGTAAAATCCTCTTCTACGTTCCCTTAGGTTATAGGTGGGATGAGCTTTCTGTGCTCAACAGGGATGAGGGTATTAAGGCAGATTTGGAATGAGTAATTACAATGTGGTCCCCTGGCCTGTGCTGTAAGGGCAAGGCTGCCAGGCTGTAAGGAAACTCCTGGTTGCACCAGACTAAATATTTAATCATGGGAGAAAACCAGAATCTAGTGGTTCAGGTATTAAACAGGGACTGAGACACTGCATTTAGGTCTTTGTTTAAGCACAAATGTTCACTGCAAAATGGTCCCATCACTGTCTGGAGACATTGTGAGGATGTACTGGAGCCACTGTGATTGTGTGTGCAGTTAGAGGAGGCATAAAAAGTAGCTGTAAAGGAGATCACCCAGAAATGCCTCTGGAGTTTGCTAGTTTATAGGGATGGGAGAGCCTGACAGGGACTGTCCCCTGTTGTGATTCATGGTTTGGGAAACTTCACAGTGACCAACCTTTCCACTCCAAGCTTTTGCTTGCAATCAGATCCTGCCATGCCCTCTCTTCCTAGTGGGCTCCCTTTAATTTTTAACCACCACTAGGAGAATGTTTTGAATCCACCTGCAAAACTTTAGCACCGACCTTTACACAGTTACCTTTGCCACAGTTACCAGTCAGCACTGCCCTGGCAGATCAAAAGTACCAGGGGATCAATGAGGCTGGGAACAAATCCTCCCTCCCACCCTCCGATACACCTGAGCAGAGGATTAGCCTTACAACAGTGCAAGAGTACACAAATGACCTGAAAGCTCTCTGTCATATTGTTCACTCTTAAGTTTCCAAATGATCTGGGGAACTGCAAGTGCCCAACCAGTGGAATTCAGCAGCTGCATAACAAGGTTGGCTTCTGTGTAAAATACAATCTAAATCTGTATTTGGGTAGTTTGTGACTGCATGAAGAAATTTGACTGCAGCTTGAAACTAAAGCTTCCAAAAGCAGAAGGCAAATTTGGAAAGTGATGGTTTTTTACTCCTTAACCTGTCAAAACTGCTGGCTCAAAACAAGTCAACCAACTTCTCCCTTCACCTCAAGCCCAGTCTCAGCTTCCAGGCTGTTCATTCTCTGGAAGGGAACACAGACTCTCTGACATTTCCCTCATGTTTTGCAATAAGGCTGAGAAATTTTCATTGAAAACTACTTTGAAGAATGTCTCATTTCACAGAACCCTTAGGCTCTTGGAGTTGTGTCCTTTGATCTTTCCCAGGAATGGGCAGGCTGAGCCAATGTCAAGGATATTGCCTGCAAATGCCAAATGTTGGCACCACCTCACTCACAACACAACTTCCTGTCCCAGTGACCTCCTGCCTCCTTCCTCCAGGGACAAGTGGGAGATCCCATGTCAGAGAAGGCCAATCTGTCACTTCCAGCTAAGCAGCTTGATGTGGCTTGTCACAGCCCTGCTGGGAGCTGGCCACAGCCCTGCTGGGAGCTGGCATTGGCAGTGTTTACGTTGATCCTGGTACACACAACTCCTCAGTGTCCACATGCAGTACATCTGCTTTGTTTCCAAGACCTTGATACCAGAGGAGGGTTCTCCAGAGTGGTGTTAGCAGCAGGATGTTCCCTGGGGTAGGAACTCAGTCAGAAGTGGTGTCTTGGATGCAAGGGAGAAACAGCTGCATCTTGGCATGACACTCCAAGGTGGCCCCTAGCCAGGGAAGGGCAGAAATCCCCTTCTCTTGGTGCTGTTTTAATGCTGAGAATTGGAACTCAGATGTAATAAAATCATAACACATCAGTAGCAAACACTGCTGTTAGAGGGTCATTAATGCATGACTGAATCCTGCTTTCTTGCAAGCTGTCCAGAGTTCCTTGGCTGTATAGTAATACACATAAAAAAAAGAAAGTGCCACATGGTAGAACTATCCAGCAATCTCAAATCACAGCCCAGAGTGGCTGTGTCAGTGACTCAGAGATGGGCACAACAGAGGCTTGGCAGAAATGCTGAGCTTTCAAGGAGCAGAGAACAGCTCTGCTAATCCTCCTCAGCTCGTCCCTCAGCCCCAGACAGTCTCTGCTTGATCTCAGCTTGTTACATGT